>OZ038464.1:19410007-20717507 GCA_964036295.1 Plumapathes pennacea | reverse complement strand
ATCGAATGTAACGTCCCTGTCGGGAGATTGTCTCACACTAGAGCCGTTTTCGGATGACTGTCGAAAACCAAAACCAAAGTAATCACACAGGCCAATCACAGAGACTGAGAGAAAACAGTTCAGCCAATCAGAAGCCAAAATAAATCGCGTTTGGTCCTGCGTTTGGTTTTACTTTCCAATCAGCAATGCGAGTACACGCCATCGCTTGCGTGAGAAGTGTTTGGTTTTGGTTTTGGTTTTGTTCTTGATTGGTTGAAAATGCTGCCAAACTTGTGTGGACCAATCAGAAAGCGTAGCAAACGCAAAACCAAAGCAATCACACGATTACTTTCGACAGTCATCCGAAAACCGCTCTATGTACTGGTGTAATGTTTGTTTTTGGTATGATGCATGCCGAGCCGTGAACGGGTCGATTTTTGAAGTATTGAGCAAGGTTCAGGCTGCCGTGTAGGATTGCTCTACATACAGTGGTTTGTAGCTTAGAGAAACGCAGGATATGTACATGAATACAAATGGGAAATACTGATCTGACCAAGCTTACACTGGAATATTTTAACGTATTGTAAAGTTTAAATCCAAGTCGGAAAGTAGTTGGAATTCACATTTTGTCCAATCATTCTTCCGTGGTTGAGAAATATCGTGGACATAGTATTGGTATCCTTTGGGAAAAAATGGAATAGTTGCTTAGAATTCGTGATACTTCTGTGATATTGAAAAAGTTCCAATTCGTCGAGTGTTGGCGTGTTGTTGATATTAAGGCCATTGTAACGGAATGCAGTTGTCTAAATGCAACTGCAAGACATTCTGAACTTATAGTTTGCTTCAGTGCTCCAAGCAAAATCTCTCTGTTTTTTTTTTTTTTAATGGAAACGGTTTAGTGTATACCTGTCCTTTCTGGAGGACGGTTCCAGTACTTGGACTTGTGTTTGTTTGGATTATCGTTAGGTTAACAAACTGAGAAATGATGTTTCCAGTTGTGTGTTCTGCAAATTCTACTGATTTCGGACCAAAAACGTGTATCGTTACTGACGTCATTAAAAGATTCACTTGTTCTTCAGACACTGAATAAAAACCTCTTGCTATCCAGCCGTCGTGTACGGCCCAATTTTGTGCGAAATTCTAAATAAAAACTGAAGATCAACAATTCCTACACAGGCAGTGCGATTGATATTCCTTTAATTGTTGTATTATTCTCAAGCACACTATGAATCAAAGCCAGAATCAAAATAAATTTGGGAGTGTTCACATACTAGCTCCTCCCTGGCACTTATCAAACGGAAGATGAAGCAGGTTTTGCTGTCTTTTAATCTTCTCCTTGACCGGTCTGGTGGTTTTAAACTTGATTGCCATCTTCTTGTTACCATCTTGTTGTACGGTGAAGAAGCTCATGCCTTCGAACTTGTTCTTGTTCACGTTGAGTTGTTCAGCCAGCGCTGTTACAATTGTGGTGGCGTTGAAGTCACAGTGGTCGGGCACGACTGTGTCAAAAACCATGCTCACCTCAATGCAGATGAGTTCCGAGTCCCCCTTTAGCCTCGCTGCGCTTGATGTCGTTACGTTTTCGTAGATGACTGTCGTGATGACGCCTGGCTCTCCTGCATCTCCTTTCTTTCCTGGGCTGCCCTTGTCTCCCTTGCTTCCTACAGTGCCTTGAATATAATAATGCATTGAGAACTGTGTACAAGGTTGATCTGAAAATCACTCTAAAACTCATCGAAAAATACTGTATTTTAACAGGAATATAATACCATACAGCTTTTGGCTCTGGAAAGTGATGACAACTTCGGTTTGAATGTCCAACTTTAATTCGACTCCTCCAGATCAGACTAGAAAACTGCCAAACATTTCTAAACACATCACCACATCGCATTTTTTACGTAACATCCACGGTTTAATTATTAGGTATTAAAGTGGTAGAATGATTACCTTTCATTCCTTTTAATCCCCGTGGCCCCACCTGGCCTTCTGGTCCCCGCGGACCAAGTGGACCTTGCTGGCCTTCAGGTCCCGCTGAACCTTCTTTTCCGGTGTCGCCTTTGATTGAGAAAATGCTCAGTTTGGTAGTTTAGACAACATTTTTTGTTTTTATACAATAATAGTAATAATAATAATAATAATAATATATTATTATTATTATTATTATTATTATTATTATTATTATTATTATTATTATTATTATTATTATTATTATTATTATTATTATTATTATTATTATAACTTTATTAAACAGTTTGATACATAACATGCCTATGTTTAGTCAATTAATACCATTTAAATAAATATCTGCTGAAAGTGGTTATTTGGGGGCGGGTAGGTATTTGGATTGAACTGTTATTATTTCACCGGTCTCACCTTGTGCTCCCCTTGTTCCTTGCGGGCCTCGAGGTCCGACTTTCCCTTGTATTCCACGACTACCTTGCGGGCCTTCCCTTCCTGGACCACCAGGCAAACCAATGTCTCCATGTTCTCCTTCAATAAGAGGCAACAATTTCCAGAGTTGATTTAGTCAGTCATGGATAAGCTTAATTGCGTATAACCTTAGCCTTGGAGTTAATTAATGCGGATGGTTATTCACCTTTTATTCCTTGTGGTCCAGTTGCTCCTTTGTTGCCTTGAGGACCTGTAGGTCCCCTTACTCCCTGATTTCCTTTCACACCTCTTTCACCGCGGTCGCCTTTAGCTCCTTCATCTCCTTGGGTTCCTTTTCGACCTGTAGGTCCAACTCCGCCGATTTCTCCTTTCTGACCTAGGGGTCCTCTAACGCCCTGAGCCCCTGTCTTGCCAACTTGTCCCTGCGTTCCTCTCGGTCCCTGTGGTCCTTTGTCTCCTTTGGACCCTTGTAGACCCTTCACTCCTCTGACGCCTTTGACCCCTTTAGGTCCCACAGGACCCTCAGGGCCAATGTCACCTGGCGCTCCTGGTCGCCCTGTTTCTCCCTTCGCACCAACTCCTGGATCACCTCTTGCGCCAACCACTCCTGGGACACCGATGGGTCCTCTAGGGCCTTGGACTCCCTGGGAACCCTTACGTCCCAAGCCTATTTCGCCTTTTTGCCCTGCGCATCAAGAAACGTAGGACAAATGCTTTAATATTTATGTGACTTTTAAGGCCTACAAACAAGTGCATGTTCACTTATGCATACTAAGAAATGATCAATTTTTTTCTTGCGAGGGGCCGAGTTTGTCAAACTATCAATTATCCCAACACTTGTTAAAGGTATATTACAAAGGATAGCTAGAGAATAAGGCCCTATATATGTGTATTATATGAATATGATCAACAGCAAACTTCTCCTATCGGTATATAAATGTTCTAAAAAACAGGTAATGCATTATGACGAAACTGAGCATCTGTTGCTTTATAAGAAAATGGAAGGAATAGAGAGGAGTCATTCTTTACCTTTTGTTCCGGGATTTCCGTCTAATCCCTTAAAGCCCCTGGGCCCGATGTCACCAGTTTTCCCAGCATCTCCTGTTGGACCAACTTCTCCTTTCTGTCCAGGGTCCCCTGTGGCTCCTTTTCCTCCAGTGTCGCCTCTGATCCCTTGTGGGCCGACGTCACCTCTATTTCCCTTTTTTCCTGGCTCTCCAGTTTTGCCAACCTTTCCTGGTTCCCCTATATTTGGCAGCAAACAAGTTAATGAAAGGCAGTGTCAGATAAGAAAGTGCATTCTGCAGTTGTTTTTCAATGCATGAACATTGCCTTTAATTTTAGCTCTACATAGAGGAACATGAAGTAAATTAGAATTTCTTGCATTATAATGTTATGTATTTGATCGTTTCGTACAAAAAATCATCAAACTTGGAGGAAGCGTGTCGTTTTGGTATGAGAACATAAATTTGCCTAGAAACTAGGTAGAAGTGTATAAATTTTAAAGTCTTGAGTTTCGTAATGATACAAAAGAATTGTGGAGAAACGCGACGCACCGACACGTGCTTTGGTTCATTTTTATCAATATCTTTGCATTATGGCTTTTGGATTATGGACTAAATAGGAATGCCGAAAATGGATGTTTCTCTGCAAAGTATACGAGCCGCAATTGTAAACATTGTTGCTGACTGTACCTATCAAAGGAGATCTTTTCATATTTTACACAAAAGTAGAGTATGTGCTCGCCAAGCTCAAGTACCCTGGCATCGAGGCTTATGCCCAGACGTGTTCACAAGAATTCCTCAACCACACCTTTAACACCTTGATCACCAGTTTTTCCATTTCTTCCTTTTAGTCCTTTTTCTCCTGATTTTCCATCGTCACCCTTAAGTCCTCTTGGTCCTGGACGACCTATTGGTCCTGTGGCACCACGTGGCCCTGCAGTGCCATTTATACCCTGGTCACCTTGTAACCCTCGTTGCCCCGGTTGCCCAACTAGACCAGTGAAACCACGCGGTCCTTGAGATCCTTCGACGCCTTTCTCACCACGTGGTCCTGGAGGTCCCGTGTTTCCAACCACGCCCGGATCACCAGGGGAACCAGTAACGCCAGGCTCGCCCTTGGCACCTGTGTCACCCTTTTGTGCAGTGTCACCTTGACAACAATTTAGATAGGATTAAACCATGAAAAAATCAAAAACATACGGGAACGTTCTATCATGTAATCATTTTAAATCATCGAACCTTTCATTTTGTGTTGAAAATTATTTTGCATTATTGGTCAATCTCCAAGCCTTGTGACAAAGCAAGACTCACTGAACGTTCAGGCAAACGAATTTTTTGAAACAACGCTTCTGATCACCAAAGACCAGTTCACTGCCAACTCGACAAGGCAACTGCAACAAATGGCCAGAAATGACGAGTAAAGGTATCAATGCTTCTGCTCAATAATTTTGGTTGAAAAAATCTTTCGCCAGTGCTACATATAACCATATACAAATGTAAAGATATTAAACTAATGTAAAGTCTCAAAAGTAGCTAAAGAAGTGATTTGATTGTAAAACCCGGCTTAATGGAAAGCCTTGCCAGGTACAGAAGTAGCTATCACCAACCTTTGCTCCCAGGTTTTCCAAATTTCCCTGGCGGACCTGTGTCTCCTGTTGCTCCGTTGCGTCCTTTAATCCCTTGCTCTCCCTTCTTTCCAGGTTCTCCGGGAATTCCTTTCCGGCCCATTTCACCTGTTCTTCCCTCACGTCCAGGAATTCCTTTCTTCCCGACTGGACCAGGAGGGCCTACTGCACCACGTGCACCGACATCGCCTTTTGGTCCTCTGTTTCCTACAGTAACAAACAGTTGGAAAGAAAGCACAACACTAAACTTCTACAACGGTAGAACTTTTCCTGACTTTTCCTCCACAACTGTTAAAATTATTGCATTCAAATCAATATATAAATCTTCATAAAAAATAAAGCAAAAATGAATTTTCCTTTTGGTTCTTTTTTCTCCATTTTTCTCCATTTTTCTTTTTTCTTTTATCTTTTTTTCATTTTTTGATTGCAGCTTTCAATAGCTGCAGGGTTTCTCATTCCACAACTTGGCACTGGAATACTTAAATCTATATAATAATACGCTAAGCCACTTCCGCCCGTCCGTCCGTCCGTAAGGCTTTTTCCGGTTCCAGATCCTAATATGGTGATAACCTATTGTTTTGGGAAAACCTTATAACGAGGCAGCCAGTGTTTCGGGAGGAAAGTATTATGGGTTTGAGAATTATCGATTTAATTGCAAAAGATTTTCACTGCAAACGAAATGAGGAAGGTTTCCAACCAAGGTAACCAAATCACGCATATTTCAACACCAAATATCTTCACGGAGTTTAAATCACTTCAATTCAGTTACCTTGGACCCTGTACTGAAGCACTCACTAGGACAATTGTCATACGGGCAAGATCGCTGTGAAAATCAAGCTGAGTTTCTGGTAACCGAGCGATGCAAATGCGAAGAAGCCTTTATAAGAATACAAGGTAACATTTACTTTCTCCGAATTTGCTGTATTTGTAGATTGCCGAGTAAATTCGATCGGATTGAGATCCTACCACTATTAGTTTCGAAATTATTTAAGTACCTTCTGTGTTTTTAAATGCCGTGGTGACGGTACTGAGCATTCGTGAACTGTAATATAGAGATCACGTGGCAGTGGAATGATATTTTGTCGCTTCGTTGGTATTGTACACTGTAAACAGTATTGAAGATGAAATATAACCGGATTGAAATGCCGTCGCTTTTTGAATGTCTCAAATAGCTTTCTCTTGGTTTGTATTTCGATATGTTCCCGGTTGTCAGCATGACGTTTCCCAATCGAGAAAAGCCAGAACAATCAGAAATTGCAAAAACAAATCACCGTGTTTTACGAGGGTCCCGCTAGTATATATATATTTTGTATTCGAGTCTAAAGTTCGTGTAGAATTCATTGGAGGCAGAAAATCGGGTGTTATAAGAGTGACATTATTAAGGGACTCCACATCCCCTGGCGGGCCAGCGCCTACTTCTTACCAATGGTCGTCTACTAAAACTTTAAAGGAACCCCAGACTTGCTTGAGTTTCATGCATACAGACACCAAATGCATAGATCGTACCGTTATTTCCAGGTTCTCCGGTTTCTCCAGTCGCTCCTTTTGTTCCTGGTTCTCCTCTGTCACCCTGAAATCCTCTCAAACCTACTAGGCCTGGTCGTCCTGTGGCACCAGGTGGCCCTGCAGTACCATTTGTACCCTGGTCACCTTGAAACCCTCGTAACCCAGGTTCCCCAATTGGACCAGTAAAACCACGTGGTCCTTGAGATCCTTCGACGCCTTTCTCACCACGTGGTCCTGGAGGTCCCGTGCTTCCAACTACGCCCGGATCACCAGGGGAACCAGTAACGCCAGGTTCGCCCTTCGCACCTGTATCGCCTTTTTGGGCAGTGTCACCTTGACAACAATGTAGATAAAGTTAGAGCGACAAAACATTTGTTGTGTCGAAAGATGCTTTTATTGCCAATGTCCGACCCTTGTAGGAAATTGAATTAATTCTGGAAGAATCAAATGACTGCATAACGACATTGTTACTTGGCCTCGAAGGTAACTCACTAGTAACTGGCAAAGAAAATCGTAATGTGTCAGTTCATTTGTGCAGTTTTAATATAATACTTCGACGATCACAACTTACAGTATTGGAGCACAAACTGACAAATAAGCTGCAAATCGTCCATTGGTAGTGAAACTACCAATTGACCAATTGTATACTACACAAACCTTTACAAACCTTTGTCCCCAGGATCTCCACGTGGCCCTCTCACACCAGTGTCTCCTACTGCTCCCTTGCGTCCTGCGATTCCCTGTTCTCCTTTCTTCCCAGGCTTTCCAGGAATTCCTCTTAGGCCACTGATTCCCAGTATCCCTTTACTTCCTTTAACGCCGTTTTTACCGCGTGGTCCTGGAGGTCCCGTGTTTCCAACCACGCCCGGATCACCAGGGGAACCAGTAACGCCAGGCTCGCCCTTGCCACCTGTGTCGCCCTTCTGGGCAGTGTCACCTTGACAACAATGTACATAAGCTTAGAACGACAAAACATTTATTTTGCCAAAAAATGCTTTTATTGCCAATGTCCAACTCTTAGTAAAAACGGAAGATGTTAGATTAACTTTCGAATAATCAGAGAATTGCATAATTGCAATGTTACTTGGCCTCGACGGTTGTTCATTCAAATAATACTTCGACAGCAACAGCTTACAGTTACAAGGTCTAACTTCTACAATTTACCGATTCGTATTTAAACAACTACAACAGTAGCCTCTACCAACCTTTCCTCCCTCGTTCTCCAGATTTCCCTGGCGGACCAGTGTCTCCTGTTGCTCCGTTGCGTCCTTTAATCCCTTGCTCTCCTTTTTTCCCAGGTTCACCGGTAATTCCTCTCCGGCCCATTTCACCCGTTCTTCCCTCATGTCCAGGAATTCCGTTCTTCCCAACAGGACCGGGAGGGCCTACTGAACCGCGTGCACCGACATCGCCTTCTGGTCCTCTGTCTCCTACAGTAACAAACATGCAGTTGGAAAAAAGACTAAAAGTACTACAACGATATGAGATCTACAAACGACAGGTCTTTCTCGGGAGCCAATTTATCTGTAGATAAAAACCTACATTTTACCAGCTTTTCTGTTAGTAATACAATTGATGCTCTTGTAAGCGGACACCTTTGGGAAACAGAAAAAGTATCCGTAACTAGAACTATCTGGTCACGGGAATGTGTTACTACAGAGTTTGACTGAGCTTAAGCTTAAACAGGGTTTCCTAAAAGCGTTCGTTAGAAGAGCTGTCCGCTCACGAGTGTCCGCCCTGATAGCTTCGGCGGTAATTTTAATATATATGTTTTCCCTGACCAATGGCACATTTTCCTGACCTTTACTCAAAATTTCAATTTACTTCTCCGTGACTTCTCCTCAACAAATTTTATGCAAATCAATATATAAATTTTCAGAAAAACCCTAGAGAGACTTTTCCTTTTATTCTAATTATTCACCATATAACTACAAAGAAATACATTAAGTCAGCATGTTTATATAATTTTATAGTTGCTAATCATTAGAATGGTAAAACCAAGAGCCTTTGGAGTGTTTCCAGTTTAAAAAACGCTAGTTTTAGGTGGTCACGTGACAGATATATTTGTATATTTAGACTAGACAACCTTTTCGGGATTGACTGTATATATATATATATAGAGTTAGAAAACTGCGTGTTATGATAGTGGCAAATTTAAGGGACCCACCCTCCCCCGCTACTCTCAGGCAAACCAGCTTCAACGCAACTGAAATGTCGCCTACTTCTTCCTTATGGTCGTCTACTAACATTTACTAACCCCAGACTTACTTAGAAGCCACATGCGTACAAACACCAAATGCACAGATCGTACCTTTAGTTCCAGGCTCACCACGTGGCCCTACAGTACCATTTGTACCCTGGTCACCTTGTAATCCTCGTAAGCCCGGTCCCCCAACTGGACCAGTGAAACCACGTGGTCCTTGAGATCCTTCAACGCCTTTCTCACCACGAGGTCCTGGGGGTCCCGTGTTTCCAACCACGCCCGGATCACCAGGGGAACCAGTAATGCCAGGCTCACCCTTGGCACCTCTGTCGCCCTTTTGTGCAGTGTCACCTTGACAACAATGTAGATATAAGCTTAGAGCGACAAAACATTTATTGTTTCGAAAGATGACTCTATTGCCAATGTCCGACCTTTGGAGGATGTTTAATTAATTCTAGAACAGTCGGACGCCGGCATAATGGCATTGTTTCTTGGCCTCCAAGGTAACTCACTGGTAACGGTAAAGGATTTCGTAATGTATCAGTCTTTTTATAGAGTTGAAAATTAATACTTCGACAGCCACAACTTACAGTATTGAAACATAACATAACATAACATAACATAACATAACATAAACTTTATTAAACGTGGTCAAAACATTTAGCCCCAAGGATCTTCCTATGCGGGATGGTCCAGCTAATTATTATTTACAGGTATGCCACAAAACTACTCTAATTACATTATAAGATACTGCTTGGCAGTATTAGGAATAAAATAGTAATAGTTAAGATGCCTAAATTTACTTAAAATAGACCAAATCACTGCCACCCTTGGCCCATCCCCCTAAAATTGATAAAAACAAAAAAACAAAACAAAACAAAAAATCAAACAAAAAGACATAAACAAAAACATAACAAAAACAAAAACTCACCGCAGCCGCGAGTATATAGTAATGGTTAAAATGCCTAAAATTACTTCTTATAGAACTAACCGCTCTCCACAATGCTTAAGAAAATTGCCCAGATTAGTATATCTCCGTCAACTCTAACTTTCTTAGATGACTTTTGAACGTTTTGTAAGTGTTTAGTACTCTTAATTGATTTGGTAGCGTGTTCCAGAGTTTTGGGGCTGTGTGTCTCCATGATCGTAGTCCGTACGTAGTAGTGTTGACTTTGGGTTGGTCCAGTATGTCATTTCCCCTGAGGTTGTACTTTGTGTTTCTTTTGTTTATGAGATCCTGGATACTGCTTGGTGCGAACTATCTTTTAAAAGTCTTTGATTTTGAAGAGTCGTCAGACCCAGTTTAATTCTCTAATAGTTCTTCGTACGGCGCAGGTCTTTCATTAAAAATAAAGCGGACACCCGTTCATTTACTTCTTCCAGTATTGAAGTGCATTTCCTGCTGCAGTGATGCCATGTTTCTGCGCAATAGTTAAAATGGGGAAGAATAAAGGCAAAATATAGGTCCCTTTTTGTCTCAAAAGGCAGCATTTTCTTCATCCGTTGCAGTACTGCTGTTTGTCGACTTACTTTTCGGCAAAGATTGCGTAGATGCTTCTCAAACTTAAGCTTATCACCAATTGTATACTACATAAGCCTTTACAAACCTTTGTCCCCAGGATCTCCACGTGGCCCTCTCACACCAGTGTCTCCTGTTGCTCCCTTGCGTCCTGCGATTCCCTGTTCTCCTTTCTTCCCAGGCTTTCCAGGAATTCCTCTTAGGCCACTGATTCCCATTATACCTTTACTTCCTTCGACGCCTTTCTCACCACGTGGTCCTGGAGGTCCCGTGTTTCCAACCACGCCCGGATCACCAGGGGAACCAGTAACGCCAGGCTCGCCCTTGCCACCTGTGTCGCCCTTTTGGGCAGTGTCGCCTTGAAAACAATGTACATAAGCTTAGAACTCTTCCCAGTTTAAAAAGCGCTAGTTTTAGGGGGTCACGTGACCGATATATTTGTATATTTACACTATATTAGACAACCTTTTCGGGATTGACTATATATATATATATATATATATATATATATATATATTTAAAAAACTGCGTGCTATGATAGTGGCAAATTTAAGGGACCCACGCTCCCCCGCTACTCTCAGGCAAACCAGCTTCACTACGCAACTGCAATGTCGCCTACTTCTTCCTTATGGTCGTTTACTAAAATATACTAACCCCAGACTTACTTAGAAGTCACATGCGTACAAACACCAAATGCACAGATCGTACCTTTAGTTCCAGGCTCACCACGTGGCCCTACAGTACCATTTGTACCCTGGTCGCCTTGTAATCCTCGTAACCCCGGCCCCCCAACTGGACCAGTGAAACCACGTGGTCCTTGAGATCCTTCAACGCCTTTCTCACCACGAGGTCCTGGGGGTCCCGTGTTTCCAACCACGCCCGGATCACCAGGGGAACCAGTAATGCCAGGCTCACCCTTGGCACCTCTGTCGCCCTTTTGTGCAGTGTCACCTTGACAACAATGTAGATATAAGCTTAGAGCGACAAAACATTTATTGTTTCGAAAGATGACTCAATTGCCAATGTCCGACCTTTGGAGGATGTTTAATTGCTCGCGGGCGTGGCCCGTCGAGCTTAAAATCACACGGCGTGTCTTTATCGTCATGTTAGTTTTTTTCTGGGTTACGAATCTGCACACC
Organism: Plumapathes pennacea; assembly: GCA_964036295.1. Taxonomy (NCBI): domain Eukaryota; kingdom Metazoa; phylum Cnidaria; class Anthozoa; order Antipatharia; family Myriopathidae; genus Plumapathes; species Plumapathes pennacea. Next base: position 20,706,141 of record OZ038464.1, on the reverse strand, counting down.
ATGATTGGTTCAGATTATCACGTGATATGCAATGACGTAATTGACTTCGTTAAACAACTCTATTGTGGCCAGTGAATTGCTCGGTACTTGTGTGTAAAAGTTAACTGCATTTAATCCAAACTCCACCGTTTGGGTTTGTGGAACACGCACTGATAAACTGGATGTTAGGGGACGATTTTGGCTTGCGTTCTTTAGTTCACCGCGGAAGCTTTGAGAATAGCCGTAAACAGATGTTTGATCAGATACCCCTGGGGAATTGCAAATATCTCTGTCGCCGCTAAATATTTAGTCCCGACGAAACTTTCTGTGGCGACACGAAATAGTTCTGGGAAGAAAACAGGCCGAAAACGGAAACCAAAGCTACGATGAGCTTTGGCCGCAAAACATCTGTACATGACATCTGTTGCCTCATAAAATTCTTCTGCTTATCGTACATTGCCTGTTGAAATGTTTCTTTCATTCGATCATGTAGCCTTTGTTTCGCAATGGTCATTGTATACCAGAAATGAAAAATACACCGAAATAGTCCTGAGTATTAAGTTTGCAGTCGCAAATGGACTGAATACACTGTGAACAAAACCGCAATAATATTTTTAACATGTCTCGCGTTACATTCCTCGCTTTCAATTTTATATTTGTTACAAAGCACGAATACTCGAAAGCCTAATAGAAGTGAAACGCATTCAGTTAAAAACCAAGACAGACTAGTATTGAAACGAAGGCTGGATTAATCGTGGCTTCTGATTAGAAATAAGTGTCAAAGTCAAACTGCCAAAATCGAGTGTGCATAAAAAGATATGAACGCAAGAACGCAAGCCAAAATCGTTCCCTAAAATCCAGTTTATCCATGCATGTTCCACAGAGCCAAACGGTGTTGAGTTTGGATGGGATGCAGTTAACTTTTACACACAACTAACGAGCCCAATTCACTCGCCACATCTCGAGTTGTTAGCGAAGTCAATTACGTCATCGCATATCACGTGATAATATGAACCAATCACCGTGTGCTGATTCTCGACCCAGAAGAAAAAAGCTCAATTTTTAAACTCGCCGCAGCCGCGAGTATATAGTAATGGTTAAAATGCCTAAAATTACTTCTTATAGAACTAACCGCTCTCCACAATGCTTAAGAAAATTGCCCAGATTAGTATATCTCCGTCAACTCTAACTTTCTTAGGTGACTTTTGAACGTTTTTGTAAGTGTTTAGTACTCTTAATTGATTTGGTAGCGTGTTCCAGAGTTTTGGGGCTGTGTGTCTTCATGATCGTAGTCCGTAAGTAGTAGTGTTGACTTTGGGTTGGTCCAGTATGTCATTTCCCCTGAGGTTGTACTTTGTGTTTCTTTTGTTTATGAGATCCTGGATACTGCTTGGTGCAAACTATCTTTAAAAGTGTTTGATTTTGAAGAGTCGTCAGACCCAGTTCTCTAATAGTTCTTCGTACGGCGCAGATCTTTCATTAAAAATAAAGCGGACACCCGTTCATTTACTTCTTCCAGTATTGAAGTGCATTTCTTGCTGCAGTGATGCCATGTTTCTGCGCAATAGTTAAAATGGGGAAGAATAAAGGCAAAATATAGGTCCCTTTTTGTCTCAAAAGGCAGCATTTTCTTCATCCGTTGCAGTACTGCTGTTTGTCGACTTACTTTTCGGCAAAGATTGCGTATATGCTTCTCAAACTTAAGCTTATCACCAATTCAGGGCTCGAAATGGCGACCGATACGGTCGCCAATGCGACCAAAACAGTACCTTTGGCGACTAAAACCTCTCCAGCAGTCGCCAAATTGGCGACTAGCTTTAGACTAAAACAGTGACACAATTTTGCATGCTATTCCTGGTTTGACAGTAAAAATTCCGTGCGGAGACACGACAGACGCAGTTATAACGTAACATCGCTTTGGATGCAACTTCATGTAATACCACATTAAATGCGAGCACTTAACATGTGACAGTGCGGCTTCTTTTGATTGGCAGATAAGGAGAAGCGTACATAAATTACGAAGCATTCCTCGAATGTTCTTGGCTGTCGCGACGTTGGTCAGTTTTTTTACACGTGAAACTTAATTATTGGCTTACGGTGACGTTAGTGTGCGGAACGTTTATTTACCGAACGAGGGATTTTGTAGATCTTAAATTTTAAATTTTCATTTGCTGAACGAAATAAAACTAGTCATGTCCTGTCTGGTGATAAATGATAATGGTCCTTCTGTAAACAGTGGAGTATGGTCACTTCGTAATTTCCCGGATGCCTTGCAATCTTGAAATAACGCAACCGGACCACCCAAAGCTTGGCCCGCCTGTGGTTTTACAGACTCAATTGTCTCAGTTTGTTTCAAAGGCCAACAGATTAAATGCAAATTAGTTTTTGTAGTACGAGTTCCATACAACAAGTCGCCGATTTGGCAGATTTTAAACAATTTCTTTTAACTGATGCAGTCGAAAATGCAAAATGTTTGATCGCCAGTAAGCAAGAAGTTTATGCAAAGTATGTGAGCAAAAGGCGGAAAATCAATTTTGAAGGTAAGCTGTCAGACGACCTCGCAACAACTCTGATCCCAAACCATGTCGGACAGGGAAAATCGATGTCTGCACAGAGAGCGACTGGAAATGGCGATTGTCTCTTTAACTCTGCCTCCATTCTTGTTTGCGGAAATGAATCACTTACGCGAACACTGCGCCCTCTGGTAGCTGGGGAACTTTACTTCAATACCACGTTTTATGTTAACCACGAGGCGTGTGTGGTCTGTTCAAGTGAATCACAATTTTTCTCGGCCCAGGCCTCCAACAGTAAAAAACATGGCGGACGTGTGCTTTCGGAGATGATTCATTATAACGTGAGGTTATTCTAAGTTGTTGAGGTAGACTATGCAAACTCCAGATCTAAATGTAGTTAAAGAAAGTTAGTTATAGTTTCAATGTAAAAATTACATATAAACATTGTCATCGATGCAATATCGGCATATTACGACACGTACGTTCGTACGTTCTAATTCTAGTTACGAATGTTTTTCTTAAGTCTTGACATTGCTTGCGATTAAAGGATGGACAGTCAAATTGAAGATTCCAGCCATGTATGATGCTTACACGTCTTTGGTTGCTCGTTTTGAGACATTTTTGACTAATCATATTTTGCGACTGAAATGTACGAATTGGCGACTAAATGTTTGTACCTAGTCGCCAAATGGCGACTGGACTTTTTTTTTAATTTCGAGCCCTGCAATTGTATACTACATCAGCCTTTACAAACCTTTGTCCCCAGGATCTCCACGTGGCCCTCTCACACCAGTGTCTCCTGTTGCTCCCTTGCGTCCTGCGATTCCCTGTTCTCCTTTCTTCCCAGGCTTTCCAGGAATTCCTCTTAGGCCACTGATTCCCATTATCCCTTTACTTCCTTTAACGCCGTTCTTACCGCGTGGTCCTGGAGGTCCCGTGTTTCCAACCACGCCCGGATCACCAGGGGAACCAGTAACGCCAGGCTCGCCCTTGCCACCTGTGTCGCCCTTCTGGGCAGTGTCACCTTGACAACAATGTACATAAGCTTAGAACGACAAAACATTTATTTTGCCAAAAAATGCTTTTATTGCCAATGTCCAACTCTTAGTAAAAACGGAAGATGTTAGATTAACTTTCGAATAATCAGAGAATTGCATAATTGCAATGTTACTTGGCCTCGACGGTTGTTCATTCAAATAATACTTCGACAGCAACAGCTTACAGTTACAAGGTCTAACTTCTACAATTTACCGATTCGTATTTAAACAACTACAACAGTAGCCTCTACCAACCTTTCCTCCCTCGTTCTCCAGATTTCCCTGGTGGACCAGTGCCTCCTGTTGCTCCGTTGCGTCCTTTAACCCCTTGCTCTCCTTTTTTTCCAGGTTCTCCGCGAATTCCTCTCCGGCCCATTTCACCCGTTCTTCCCTCATGTCCAGGAATTCCGTTCTTCCCAACAGGACCGGGAGGGCCCACTGAACCGCGTGCACCGACATCGCCTTCTGGTCCTCTGTCTCCTACAGTAACAAACATGCAGTTGGAAAAAAGACTAAAAGTAATACAACGATATGAGATCTACAAACGACAGGTCTTTCTCGGGAGCCAACTTATCTGTTGATAAAAACCTTTACATTTTACCAGCTTTTCTGTTAGTAATACAATTGATGCTCTTGTAAGCAAACACCTTTGGGAAACAGAAAAAGTATCCGTAACTAGAACTATCTGGTCACGGGAATGTGTTACTACAGAGTTTTACTGAGCTTGAGCTTAAACAGAGTTTCCTAAAAGCGTTCGTTAGGAGAGCTGTCCACTCACGAGTGTCCGCCCTGAGAGCTTCGGCGGTAATTTTAATATATATGTTTTCCTTGGCCAATGGCACATTTTCCTGACCTTCCGTCAAAATTTCAATTCATTTCTCCGTGACTTTTCCTCAACAAATGTTATGCAAATCAATATACTAGAAATACGATAATCGCAGATACCCCCTCACTCCGTCCTGCACTGGCATATATTAGAAGTTTCGACGCAAAAAAATAAACATAGAAGTAATGTCTATTTTATACGACCTTTGATGTAACCAGCTTGTTGTAGTTGATGGGGCAAGCGTATTAAAATAACGTTTTACTACTTGTACTATACCAAGTGCTGAACACTTAAAGGAGAAAAAGAGTGGTCTGAAATATAGTAACTTTGTGTTACTAAGCTCTGACCCAATAAGAAAACAACATATATATCAGCATCAATTTTTTTTATTCTTAATCTTATTGTCATCATCATCATACAGCACACTAATCATTGTGTGCCCTTTTTCATCATACATTTGTGTTATATAAGCTTCTTCAAGTGCTCCTGCCTGGTACGAAAACCCAAAACCTTGTAGGAAAAAGTAGGAATGTACTCTCCAACCACAAAAGCATGCAGGAGCACAATCCCTTGGAGGATAAGGGAATAATAACTATCATGAACTTAATACAGGTAAACAACCCTTTCACTCCCAAGCCTAAATGCAGAATCCCTCAGCTTTTTCAAGATACATTATATAAAACAAATTATGTAGTGAGAAGTGACAGTTTAAGTTAGCATTCACTTAACCAAAAAGGTACAAAAAGCTATATATTTTCTATACTGTACAATACAGTACACTTTCAACTGAAGGAGAAAATTGAATTTGATCACTCTTAGGTGTGAAAGGGTTTAAACTTGTTGTTACAACATTGGTTACTGTCTATCTTGGTGCTGGCCTTATATACTCACATGTTATTGCCACTTATATTACATAACTGTACTGAAGTTTTCCTTCATAAAAAGCAAACAACCCTCTAACAAATAAGTAAATAACAAAACCTTGCATCAAAAAGGTACACACAGAAAAAAAATACTTGGTTCTGAGCATGTCATCTACTTGAGCACAGTACAGTACCATTCCAAATTTTAAGAAAACATACAGATATACCAAAATTTTTTTTGTGGTGTACTCAACAGAACATACAGATCAATATACAGGCCAATGTTTTTAAGAACATTTTCCTTTGGCATTCTTGTTGGACCAGACAATCGGGTTGTACACATCAGCATTGAGTTCATTTTTGGCTCCTGACAATCTTACACTTTTCATGATGTCAGTGACTTGGTATATGAGGATCCCTTAACAGCACAGGAGTTGGCTTCTCAGCATGATTCCTTCACTTTAACATTTCCTTTAAAATGATCTTTGGAGATGAAAACACATGTTCAGGTTTTTGTCTTCGGTACATATTGTTGCAAATTTATTATACAGTACTTACCTATAAACAACATAGAAATTGAACTTCCACTTGGACCGAAGTGTAAGTTTAGCCAAGGAACCTCTTTCTTTGCTCCTACAAAAATCAGAAAAGGCACCAAGTTTTAAGTGGATTAATAAGATAATTCGCATGATGTACACAATACAATGCACTTTCACAGCTAACCTGTACTATTCATCCACAGTTGACATAAATCTTGGAAGGATGCTGCAAAGGAACTGGCACACTGTAAATAAATACTTGTTGTCCTGACAATAGAGGCCAATTCTTTCCTCAAAACATTGCTATAAATGTTTTTGGTTATCCCCGAGCGTAATATCAAGTGTATATGGCATAAAACAAATGCACATCATCATATGGACAGCTAAAGAAACTTCACTGCATAGATCATAAATCACTGTAGATTAATTAGCACTGATATTGTAGTAAAATTGGCAAATATTCTTAAAAAAAAAAAAAAAAAAAAAAAAAAACTACAGTTTTTGCAATGGTAAATCAAAGTACAAACACGTGTATACAGTGTTGTGTTCTCTTCGATCCTTGTGTATTTAAATGCAGCAAATAATAACAAAACACAATCAGTGGTCTGATTAAGCAGGAATTCAATTTTAAAAAAAATTTCACCATGCATTCTTTGTTTAACTGTTCTTCATTGAAAAGAAACAATGACAAAGAATGGCCGAATTGCAATTAATGCGTAATTGTGCAAATTTGGCCATCAATACACAGCGAGGTCAAAAATATAAATACAACTATAAAAGCCATACAGGATAGTTTTCAATTCTTACCTGCCCCTTGCTTCCTGATGATAAGAACGGGCAGATCACTCACATTGGCTGGAAGAGTGCTGAGAAATCCCTGAACATCCTGTGGCAAGTTGAGGACATGACCTTTGTACCCACGCTGGCCGCCGTATTTCCGGTAAACACACATGATTGGGAAATAATAGCTCTGGCGATCAGCATTTCCTCTACTTCGGTGAGGTCCTGTAGTTCTGCAGGGACTGTCCCAGGTACCATGTCGCTTTCAGCTGAGAACAATCGACACGAGGTCTTTTTGTCGCGTTTGCACCTGGTGCAGGTATAGTTCAGCTCGGGCATACTTTGGTTGGTGATCGGCCATGTTTCTCTGCATACCTTGCAGCGTAAGTGGCGGAGATTTTCCTCAAAGCTGTGAAAGGCAGTGAGTTCTTCCCGCACACATTCTTGTTCGTGGAATGGAGGAATTTCTGGATTTGCCCACCCACGGTTATGCAAATTTGTTGTTTTTGGCTGCAGCACGCTGTTGTCGGCGTCGAGTGTTGGCTTCATTTTGAGCTTGAAGCCTGCGGGTACTCCGTTCAGACATTGCCACGTCGAGAAGCTACTCGCTGGCGATTGGATTATCTTTGCGGAGTTGTCTGTGTCAACCGCTTCTGTTCATGTCGCTTTCGATCGGCATTCATGCGCTGTTTTCTTTGCGGAGTCGTTTCTTCGGCACGATTCTTTTTATGATGCTGTCGATCATAACAGGATTGTCGCCTTTTCTCGAGACGAATTTGGCGTTGTTCGCTCGTTTCACGATTTCGCCTTGCTAGTGCCTGTTCCCTTCTCATTTGAAGACGAGCTTCGCGAGACTGTTGTGTTTCAAGTTTTTCAGTTAAGTTTTCCATTTTCGTGAACGCAGCTACGATATATTGTTGCTTCGTTCAAATCTAATTTCTCTAAGGGCACACGTGATCGATCCGGCCTTTGTTATTGGTTAGCGGGGTAACCGCGCCTAAAGTCGTACGCCAGACTGACTGACTGCCTGACTGATAGACAACGTTAAATTTCGAGATGGCTACAGGCTTGGAGTCCCCAAGTAGGCGGTATAATCCCCGAACGAAGTGAGGGAAAAATTTACGACGCTAATGCAGCATAGTCGAATCATTTGAAGACTCCAAGCGCGTCGCCATCTCGAAATCTAATGTTCGTGTGTTTGTTTGTGTGTTTGTGTGTTTGTGCGATGCGACCTTTTTAGGCCAGGTGCCTAAGGCAATGTCCAAATAAGGCAATGACGTAATCATTATCGACTAGCGTCACAGAAAGATTTGAACGAAGCAACAATATTGTACATAACTGCGTTCACGAAAATGAATTATTTGAAAACTAGAAAACTTGAAACAGAACGGTCTCGCGAAGCTCGTCTTCAAAAGAGAAGGGAACAGGCACGGGCAAGGCGAAATGGTGAAACGATCGAACAGCGCCCAATACGTCTAGAGAAAGGACGACAATCACGTGCCGACGAAAAGACTCCACAAAGAGAACAACGCTTGAAAGCAAAACGGGAGCTTCGGAAAGAAAAGCGGTCCGCAGAAAAGACTCCACAAAGAGAACAACGCTTGAAAGCAAATCGGGAACTTCAGAAACAAAGGCGGGCCAAGCAGAGAACTCCGCAATGAGAATCCAATCGCCAGCGAGTAGCTTCTCGACGTGCCAATGAATCGTCTGAACAGAATATCCGCAGGCTTCAAGCTCAAAATGGAGCCAACACTCGACGCCGACAACAACGTGCTGCAGTTGTCGAAAGACGTCGCAGACAGAAACAACAATATTTGCATAATCGTGGGTGGGCAAATCCAGAAACTTCTCCATTTAACGAACAAGAATGGGTGCGGGAAGAACTCACTGCCTTTCACCGCTTTGAGGAAAATCTCCGACACTTACGCTGCAAGGTATGCAAAGAAACATGGCCGATCACCAACCAAAGTATGTCCGAGCAGAACTACACTTGCACCAGGTGCAAGCGCGACAAAAAGACTTCGTGTCGATTGTTCTCGGCTGACAACGACATAGATCCTGGAACAGTGCCTGCAGAAGTACAGGACCTCACCGAAGTAGAGGAAATGTTGATCGCCAGAGCTTTCCCCATCATGTGTTACCGGAAACACGGCGGCCAGCGTGGGTACATAGGTCATGTCCTCAACTTGCCACAGGATGTTCAGGGATTTCTCACCACTCTTCCAGCCAATGTGAGTGATCTGCCCGTTTTTATCATCAGGAAGCAAGGGGCAGGTAAGAATTGAAAACTATTCTGTATGGCTTTTATGGTTGTTGTATTTATATTTTTGATTCTGTGTATTGATGGCCAAATTGGCAAAATTATGCATTAATTGCAACACGGCCATTCTTTGTAATTGTTTATTTTCAACGAAGAACAGCTGAACAAACATACATGGTGATATTTTGTTCCTGAATGTTCCAAAAAATTTTGAATCTGAACTCATGTTTATCAGACCACTGAATGTGTTTTGTTATTATTTGCTGCATTTTCATACACAAGGATCGAAGAGAACACAATACTGTATACATGTGTTTGTACTTTGATTTACCATTGCAAAAGCTGTAGTTTGTGTTTTTTAGAATATTTGCCAATTTTTACTACAGTATCAGTGCCTAATTAATTTACAGTGATTTATGATCTATGCAGTGAAGTTTCTTTAGCTGTTCATATGAGGATGTGCATTTGTTTTTATGCCATGTACACTTGACATTACGCTTGGGGATAACCAAAAACATTTAGAGCAGTGTTTTGAGGAAAGAATTGGCCTCTATTATCAGGACAACAAGTATTTATTTACAGTGCACCAGTTCCTTTGCAGCATCCTTCCAAGATTTATGTCAATTGTGGATGAATAGTACAGGTTAGCTATGAAAGTGCATTGTATTGTGTACATCATGTGAATTATCTTATTAATCCACTTAAAACTTGGTGCCTTTTCTGATTTTTGTAGGAGCAAAGAAAGAGGTTCCTTGGCTAAACTTACACTTCGGTCCAAATAGAAGTTCAATTTCTATGTTGTTTATAGGTAAGTACTGTATAGTAAATTTGCAACAATATGTACCAAAGACAAAAACCTGAACATGTGTTTTCATCTCCAGAGATCATGCTAAAGGAAATATTAAAGTGAAGGAATCATGCTGAGAAGTCAACTCCTGTGCTGTTAAGGGATCCTCATATACCAAGTCACTGACATCATGAAAGTGTAAGATTGTCAGGAGCCAAAAATGAACTCAATGCTGATGTGTACAACCCGATTGTCTGGTCCAACAAGAATGCCAAAGGAAAATGTTCTCAAAAGCATTGGCCTGAAAATTCTGTATATTCTGTTGAGTAGCCACAAAAAAATTTCGGTATATCTGTATGTTTTCTTAAAATTTGGAATGGTACTGTACTGTGCTCAAGTGGATGACATGCTCAGAGCCAAGTATTTTTTTTCTATGTGTACCTTTTTGACACAAGGTTTTGTTATTTACTTATTTGTTAGAGGGTTGTTTGCTTTTTATGAAGGAAAACTTCAGTACAGTTATGTAATATAAGTGGCAATAACATGTAAGGCCAGCACCAAGGTAGACAGTAACCAATGTTGTAACAACAAGTTTAAACCCTTTCACACCTAAGAGTGATCAAATTCAATTTTCTCCTTCAGTTGAAAGTGTACTGTATTGTACAGTATAGAGAATATATAGCTTTTTGTACCTTTTTGGTTAAGTGAATGCTGACTAAACTGTCACTTCTCACTACATAATTTATTTTATATAATGTATTTTGAAAAAGCTGAGAGATTCTGCATTTAGGCTTGGGAGTGAAAGGGTTGTTTACCTGTATTAAGTTCATGATAGTTATTATTCCCTTATCCTCCAAGGGATTGTGCTCCTGCATGCTTTTGGTTGGAGAGTACGTCCTACTTTTTCCTACAAGGTTTTGGGTTTTCGTACCAGGCAGGAGCACTTGATGAAGCTTATATAACACAAATGTATGATAAAAAGGGCACACAATGATTAGTGTGCTGTATGATGATGATGACAATAAGATTAAGAATAAAAAAAATTGATGCTGATATATATGTTGTTTTCTTATTGGGTCAGAGCTTAGTAACACAAAGTTACTATATTTCAGACCACTCTTTTTCTCTTTTAAGTGTTCAGCACTTGGTATAGTACAAGTAGTAAAACGTTATTTTAATACGCTTGCCCCGTCAACTACAACAAGCTGGTTACATCAAAGGTCGTATAAAATAGACACATTACTTCTATGTTTATTTTTTTCCGTCGAAACTTCTAATATATGCCAGTGCAGGACGGAGTGAGGGGGTATCTGCGATTATCGTATTTCTAGTATTACTGCATTAGTGTCGTGAGTATTTCCCTCACTTCGTTCGGGGATAATTTTTCAGAAAAACCCTAGACAGACTTTTCCTTTTATTCTCCTTTTTTTCGGAAGTTCTCTAAAGCTGCACAATACCTCTTTCCACAATTGAGTGGCATTACATATATATATATATTTAGAAAACTGCGTATTATGATAGTGGCAAATTTAAGGGACCCACCCTCCCCCGCTACTCTCAGGCAAGCCAGCTTCAATGCAACTGCAATGTCGCCTACTTCTTTCTTATGGTCGTCTACTAACATTTACTAACCCCAGACTTACTTAGAAGTCACATGCGTACAAACACCAAATGCACAGATCGTACCTTTAGTTCCAGGCTCACCACGTGGCCCTACAGTACCATTTGTACCCTGGTCGCCTTGTAATCCTCGTAAGCCCGGTCCCCCAACGGGACCAGTGAAACCACGTGGTCCTTGAGATCCTTCAACGCCTTTCTCACCACGAGGTCCTGGGGGTCCCGTGTTTCCAACCACGCCCGGATCACCAGGGGAACCAGTAATGCCAGGCTCACCCTTGGCACCTCTGTCGCCCTTTTGTGCAGTGTCACCTTGACAACAATGTAGATATAAGCTAAGAGCGACAAAACATTTATTGTTTCGAAAGATGACTCTATTGCCAATGTCCGACCTTTGGAGGATGTTAAATTAATTCTAGAACAGTCGGACGCCTGCATAATGGCATTGTTTCTTGGCCTCCAAGGTAACTCACTGGTAACTAGTAAAGGATTTCGTAGTGTGTCAGTCTTTTTATAAAGTTTAAAATTAATTAATATTTCGGTAGCCACAACTTACAGCATTGAAACATAACATAAACTTCATCGTGGTCAATACACGTAGCTCCAAGGATCTTCCTATGCGGGATAGTACAGCTACTTTACAGGTATGCCACAAAACTACTCTAATTACATTATAAGATACTGCTTGGCAGTATTAGAAATAAAATAGTAGCAGTTAAGATGCCTAAATTTACTTGAAATAGACCAAATCACTACCACCCTTGGCCCATCCCCCTAAAATTGATAAAAAAAAACAAAACAAAACAAACAAAAAACAAAAAAACAAAAAAAAACATAAACATAAACATAAACATAAGCATAACAAAAACAAAAACAAAACCTAATCTAACCTAACCTACCCTGACCTAAATTTGATTAAATTTCTACTAAGTCTAGGATGTTTTAATGTTGTAAAACTAGATAAACTAGATTGGCGTTGCCAGTGAGTTCGCCGCGTGAGTTACGTCGAGCCTGAATATACTAAAATGGAAAGTAGGGACAAGGGCGGAACTCCCAAGAGAGACTTCCAGAAAACTTGGAGAGAACTTGGCTTTTGACACCTAGCTCAAATGAAACCTGGTTAAACTATAATTACAACACTCATACACTTGCTTCTTTGAGCGGATCTGCAGTTTGAGAATGCGTGACATATCTTTTTATGCACACTCGATTTTGGCAGTTTGACTTTGACACTTATTTCTAATCAGAGGCCACGATTAATCCAGCCTTCGCTTCAATACTTATGTTTTCTTTTATTAACTGAATGCGTTTCTTTTATCAAGCTTTCGAGTATTCGTGCTGTGTAACAAATTTTATATTGAAAGCGAGGAATGTAACACGAGACATGTTGGCATAATATTATTGCGGTTTTGGTGTGTTCAGTCCATTTGTGACTGCAAACTCAATGCTCAGGACTATTTTGGTGTATTTTTCATTGCGTTCGACTAAAGGAGAACGCATTCTAATTGCGTCATTTCAATTTGCGTCATGATCGAATGAAAGAAACATTTCAACAGGGAATGTACGGTAAGCAGAAGCATTTTATGAAACAACAGATGTCATGTACAGTGTAAAGCATAAATCGGAATTGTTTTACGGCTAAAGCCCATCGTAGCTTTGGTTTCCGTTTTCGCCCTGTTATCTTCCCAAAAGTATTTCGTGTCGCCACAGAAAGTTTTGTCGGGACTAAATAATTAGCGGCGACAGAGATATTTGCAATCCCGCAGCGGTATCCATCAAACATTTGTTTGCGGCTATTCTCAAAGCTTTCTATAGAACATCTTTCTACTTCTTATAGAACTAACCGCTCTCCACAATGCTTAAGAAAATTGCCCAGATTAGTATATCTCCATCAACTCTAACTTTCTTAGATGACTTTTGAACGTTTTGTAAGTGTTTAGTACTCTTAATTGATTTGGTAGCGTGTTCCAGAGTTTTGGGGCTGTGTGTCTCCATGATCGTAGTCCGTACGTAGTAGTGTTGACTTTGGGTTGGTCCAGTATGTCATTTCCCCTGAGGTTGTACTTTGTGTTTCTTTTGTTTATGAGATCCTGGATACTGCTTGGTGCAAGCTATCTTTAAAAGTGTTTGATTTTGAAGAGTCGTCAGACCCAGTTTAATTCTCTAATAGTTCTTCGTACGGCGCAGGTCTTTCATTAAAAATAAAGCGGACACCCGTTCATTTACTTCTTCCAGTATTGAAGTGCATTTCTTGCTGCAGTGATGCCATGTTTCTGCGCAATAGTCAAAATGGGGAAGAATAAAGGAAAAATATAGGTCCCTTTTTGTCTCAAAAGGCAGCATTTTCTTCATCCGTTGCAGTAGTGCTGTTTGTCGACTTACTTTTCGGCAAAGATTGCGTATATGCTTCTCAAACTTGAGTTTATCACCAATTGTATACTACATAAGCCTTTACAAACCTTTGTCCCCAGGATCTCCACGTGGCCCTCTCACACCAGTGTCTCCTGCTACTCCCTTGCGTCCTGCGATTCCCTGTTCTCCTTTCTTCCCAGGCTTTCCAGGAATTCCTCTTAGGCCGCTAATGCCCATTATCCCTTTACTTCCTTCGACGCCTTTCTCACCACGTGGTCCTGGAGGTCCCGTGTTTCCAACCACGCCCGGATCACCATGGGAACCAGTAACGCCAGGCTCGCCCTTGGCACCTGTGTCGCCCTTTTGGGCAGTGTCACCTTGACAACAACATACATAAGTACAAAAATATTTATTGTTTTGAAAGATATAAATATGGAGAATATTGAATTAGTTTTGGAATAGTCGGAAAAATTTCATAATGGTTTGCACGGGAACTGGCACGAGCTTTAAAACGAGTCTTACTTGGCAAAACTGAGAATGTTACCTTGGAAGTTTGCGCATGCAACTCCCCAAATGAAATATGTACATCTCTGAGGACGCCTTGGAGCGGCACCGTGATGGCAGCACCTTGCAAAGAGCCAATTGCACTGTTTCTTGGCCTGGGCGGTAATTTAGTCAGTGAACTCGCAATGCGTCAGTCCATTCATGGAGTTTAAAATAATACTTCGACAGCCACAATTTACAGTTACAGGGCTTAAAGGCCTACGATTTATCGATTTTTATTTAAACAACTACAACAGTAGCCTTTACCAACCTTTCCTCCCTGGTTCTCCAGATTTCCCTTGCGGACCAGTGTGTCCTGTTGCTCCGTTGCGTCCTTTAATCCCTTGCTCTCCTTTTTTTCCAGGTTCACCGGGAATTCCTCTCAAGCCCGTGTCGCCCATTATCCCCTTGAGTCCAGGTACTCCTTTCTTCCCATCAGGACCGGGAGGGCCTAATGAACCGCTTGCTCCAACATCGCCTTTTGGTCCTCTGTCTCCTATATTAAGAAAATCAAAGCAGCGATGCCGCTGTAAGGTCGGCTATCTTTTTGATTGGCAGACTTTGGTTGTGGTCTAGTCCGTACAACAGGCTTGTGTCTTAACTGCTCTAAAGTAGGGATTGCCTTGAGTGAATATAGTGGTAAAGTGATGTCACAAAAAATATTGGAATATGGATTTTAGACAATTCTGTGGAATGCCCTGTCTAAAAACGGTCACACAAAAAATTAGCTCTTTAGCGCATTGAACAGCTGAGATGTGGGCTATTGAAGTTCAAATTGCTCAACACTAAACCCTCCTATTTGGTGTTAATGGTTTCACTGATTTAGAACTGATGCTAAATAAAAGAGTTCAGTATGGAGCTATCTGGTTGCTGTCAGTAGGGCTAGCGATTTGAAACTTTGCACACGTTTGTGCAGCAGCTGTGTATGTTTAGAGATTCGAATGGAAAATTTTGCAAAGTAAGACATCACGCTTTACCACTGTGAGGGCAACACGCTTGCACTCAATCAAGCGTAACATGCATATTTAATGAGGTAATCGGCTCAGCTCAGAGAGTCAAATAACTTCTCGTAAACCTCAAAGTGGCCTAATCCCCTCAACTCAAAGCGAACATTGACAGGATATTATTATTCTAAAGTGCACAAACCTTGCCCGCTTTACCGGTGTTTAAATCATTTTGAGCGGCGTAACTTCCTTCCAAGCGGTATACATATTCACGGTAATCATTAACTCGGGTTTCAAATGACGACGAATACAAAATGCTTTTTGAGTGAAGTTTATTATAGTCACATGAATGACCTGTCATAGAAGGTTCACATATTTACGGTCTCGGTAATCCGATGAAACAGATAAATATTAACCGGATGACTGAATACGTACATACGTACAAGAATTCTTGCATAGTTCGTTCGAGCGAACTCTTAATAATATTGTAACTCATTATCAACGAAGAACACCAAAGTAACCTTTCGTTCAAGGGCTTCGGCATACACAATATACTTCAAGTCTTGCGGTAAGTTATCCAGGCAAATTTAATTTGAGGAATGTAAACAACTAAATCGCGCGCGTCCACTGCACAATGAGTGTCGATAGAGATGAATGCCGGGTTCCTGTGTACGGTCAACCGACTGAAACATTCACACAAAATAATAACTACACGATCGATATAAAGTCCGTACCGTTACGCCAGTATGAAATGTTGTTTTCACACAGAGTTTATGAGGAAAATCGGGCGATGCTTGAAACACTCGAGGTATCGGCCAAGAGCAAGTATAAACCTTTGGAGCATCTTCCGCATTCATACTTTCACCAAAAACCGTGATTAAAAGGTCGTATAATTCCGTGCCTTTAAAGTTAATCGATCTCTTGAAATGTATTTCATCATGCGTGATCGTGCCCAAATTTGGAAAAAACTTCCTAATTTGGAAGTCTATTGTTGACACAGATGACGGACTACTGACGGACTGACGGTGTCGTGGCCGCAACAAGGTCGTGCTTCTCACTTTCGTGAGACGCCGACCTTAAAAACAGAGATGAAAAACACTTAAGCATTACGACGGCATCAGCTCTACAAATTATCACTAATAATTATAAGCCTTTTTATGCAAACGAAACCTCTTTCCTATTCGTAAAAGAAATTTAACTGACATAGTCACCTATCCATCTGCCTGTGACATTTGAGTGAAAAATTTTCCTTTCCTCTTTTCCTTTCTCTCTTTGACTATTAAATAAAGATAATGATTAAGTGATATGATTGTATATACTGTATATGATAAAACACATCAAAATAAACGGCGGAAAGAGCATGAGATTCAAAGTGGCCGCAGGTATGAAGCTGTAAAGATAGTATATATGTATATGTAATTATCTGCAAAGAAAAGACTTTAAACCATTAAAGCAACTTCTGTTTCTTGAGTCTATGAGTTTCTTGAGCTTCTTTTCGTTTTTTTTTTCTATTTCAATTGGTATTCTTTTGCGTAACACCGCAACTGTATTCTGATTTTATAAGTATATGCCTTATTGCCAACCACAATTACAAGTCAATACACTTTAACTTTTACTCAGCTCGATTAGCTTTTCTAACTTTTTGTATATTATAAGAAACAAGACAGGCGCGTGGCCAGTGCGCTTGTGACGTCATTAGTACAATGAATAGAGACACGCGGGGTCCCGGGAGAGGAACTTTTGTCGTGCGTTTATATGCAAAAGATATTATAGCCGAGTCAGTTTTTGCACATGACGGATCCAAGAGCTCCCTTTATTTTTCTTGCCCTCTTTTCTTCTAATTTCGGTCAAACAGATATTCACGAAAAAGTGTATTATAATAATTGAGAGAAAACAATTATCGAAGGCTCCGTAGGAATATTGTTCGTTTGCAACAACCCAGTTTTCATTGCTTTCCGATGCACGTGACAGTACTTGTGTGACGCTTGCTATACAACCTGGCAACCTTTCAAGCTGACATGTTTTGTGGAGGAACTGTGTTGTCATTTTGTAATGGGATTGACTGGGGAATACCCGACATCTTAAGTAGCTGTAAGACAGCGTAATAGCCTTATCTCATCTTCCCAGCGTGTGCATCATGTTCAAGTAGCTGTAATTGAAAGCTTTCAGACTTATCTCTGTAGCACATTAAAACATGACACTTCCCATGATGAAATTACTTCGTATGAAAAAGCCATCTCAGACGTTACTCATCCTACATGTACAAGTCTGATCACTAATATATTCAAGACTGCTATGCATTAAGCTTTAACGCAAAATTCTGGGTCGATACGAAATTAATCTCTATCGGAAGCTGCAGACGTTTGAATACCGTGACAACAAAGGCGTGCATCACGGGCTTGTGGAGCGAACATTACGGCTCGGTAGCTGATGATTCGGGATTCCCCGTTCTATGATATTATGCTCGTGACATTTCATTGACAGATCTTGTATCTTAATCTCGCGTGATATTTGCCTCAAACCTATTAGTAATTCAATATCCTCAGACAATAAACAAAGAACCTTTATTATATACATACTGAGACATACTCACGAAAAAGTTACTGCACGCAAAACGAAGTTAAACGCCGACTGTTCGTATGCGCCGCGCGTTACATAAAGCCGCAGAGTTTCCGACAAAGGGAGACGCTCTGCCCGCAGGGAAAAGTTCAAGTTCTATCAAGTTTCGACACGTCTTCTACTACTTATTCGATGTTCTTTCACACAAATATTGCTCAGAACACAGATACATTGGTTGAAGCGGTATCTACAATCGAGCATTTGCAAAACACAACCCTTCGTACTTTACGGGGGTCCCGCTGGTAACACATCAAACATTTGTGTACGGCTATTTTCAAGTCTTCCGACGCTTAAAAACAATGCAAGCCAAAATCGCTCTTAAAGTATGGCTTCCGTGCATCCAGAAAGCCAACCGATGATCGTTTTGTTTGGATCAACAACTGAAGGACCGGAATTTTTTTCTATATCCCTTGACAGAGAAAACCCATTGTACTTGGTTCTGTGATTTTGATCTCTGAGTACGTCTGATCTTGCAATGCCTGTTTTTTTAACACATTTTAAAATACAAACGTATCTTAGCACCTCGGTTACTTTTGGCAATCTTCTTTTTGAGCTTCTAGCTTTCTCGCAGCGATGGTTTATTGATCCTAATTTTCTCTTTCCATTTCCATCTGTGGCTTTTTATTGTTTACATGTTGTTTACATGCACGTTCTCGGAACGCATTAGCATTGTGAAGTACGTAAGCTCGGGTATAATCATGAACTTTTGACGACTTTGGGACATTCTTTGAAATGTATTCTTGTATTAGTCGCCTGCTTTTTCTACTCTTGTTCAAAATGCGTGGAAGGTTATTCAAGGGTACGTGGCTTGGCTCACGACTTCGTCTTGCAGGACTTCGGTTTTCTTTCACATAAACATTTGTGGGAATACAATAAAACTGAGCGAAGCGAGATCTACCAACGGTCACTTTTTCCTCAGCCATTTCCCAATTTTCAAATAATAACGCCATCTGTTCCACTGATTGTTTGACCTTCATGGCACCGAGCCAAAATGTCGCAACGACAACATAAATGCACATAAATGCACAGCAGAGTGAAATTTTGATCCCAAACAAAAGCCAGATTTTCTGACGCTTTACTTGTATCAACAAGAATAATACAAAGTAAAAGAATACAAAGTACCTTCAAGTTCACCCTCATACTAAACAGTTCCATATAATCCGCTAT
Source organism: Plumapathes pennacea (assembly GCA_964036295.1). Taxonomy (NCBI): domain Eukaryota; kingdom Metazoa; phylum Cnidaria; class Anthozoa; order Antipatharia; family Myriopathidae; genus Plumapathes; species Plumapathes pennacea. The sequence goes on along the minus strand of OZ038464.1, from coordinate 20,687,315 downwards.
CAAGCGCTTGTCAAGAATCGCCGTCTTTACACAGGTTCTCGTCTTTGTATGTCGAGCGGCTTCGTTCAGCTTGTTCCTTCAAGTTCTCAAGGTTTTGGATGTCAAATTCTTCGTACATTTCTGTACAGTTGTGCATAGTTATGCAGTTCATTGATAAGTTCATTGCATTTGCTTTCATGGCTTTCAATATGGCTTTTGAGGCTGAACGGACCGACCCAAGCCAAAACCGCTCAATGAAATTTAGTATGGGTCTACCGCAGCCGGCGTATGCGTTTGTAAGTAAGATGAGCGGTCCATAAAATGATCCACAGAGCCAACTAAGGCAAGCAACTTGCTGTCTTCAAAATGGCGAAACTGCTCGCCCGCCAAGTCACTTGATCACAACGTCATCACAAATCACATGATAATATGAACCAATCACCGCATGCAGATCTCTAACCCAGAAAAATAAAAAAAAAAAATCGTTGCATTTTAAAGCTTGTGACGTCACAAGCAATAACAAAGATAACTATATCGCAAATGCCACTATGACTTCACTTCCTGCGCACAAACTTCGTATAAACACCAGGACGCACATACTACACCTTTAGTTCCAGGTTCTCCGGTTTCTCCAGTCGCTCCTTTTCTTCCTGATTCTCCTCTGTCACCCTGAAATCCTCTCAAACCTACTAGGCCTGGTCTTCCTGTGGCACCACGTGGCCCTACAGTGCCATTCGAACCCTGGTCACCTTGTAACCCTCGTTGCCCCGGTTCTCCAACTGGACCAGTAAAACCACGTGGTCCTTGGGATCCTTCGACGCCTTTCTCACCACGTGGTCCTGGAGTTCCCGTGTTTCCAGCCACACCCGGATCACCATGGGGACCGGTAACACCAGGCTCGCCCTTAGCACCTCTGTCGCCCTTTTTGGCAGGGTCACCTTGACAACAATTTAGGTATAAGCTTAGAGCGATGAAAGCGTGAAAAGCTCAAATATTCTGTTGTATTAGTCTTTGCATTGTTTCAATGACTATGTCTTGAATGTGCTTCAATGTTGAGTTAGTTGCTTTACGTTTGATTGCAATCTGAACAAATCATACGAACTTAATATTGGGTAGATAAGAGGTGAATATTAAGTACGAGTTTATGGTCAATCTATTTATGACGTGATTTGTACAATAATAACAGTTATTTACTGTTGTTATTTACTGTGTCTTTGGAATATTCTTCGTTAGACATTTGCACGGTTACAAAAAATACACTTGATTTGATTCAAATTAGACACTGTTAACAGTAACAGGCTCATAAATTCCGGCGTTCCAAATACCAAAATAGACACACTAACTAGTATATTGAACCAACTGTGAAGGGTAGATATCCGCAGTCCGGACTAACCTAATATAACAAGACTCTTTACCAACCTTTTGTTCCAGGTTCTCCAGGTTTCCCTGTGTGACCAGTCTTTCCTGTTGGGCCTCTGTGTCCGTCACTCCCTTGTTCTCCTTTCTTCCCAGGATTCCCCTGCTTACCTCTCAGGCCGATTTCACCTTTCTCACCCCTGGGTCCTGGAACTCCTCGCTCTCCATCAACGCCAGCTGATCCGTCTGCACCGCGTGGCCCCACGTCACCTTTTGGGCCTCTTCTGCCCAAGCGTCCCGGGGTCCCGGTCTGGCCTGGTATCCCTTGACTTCCCAGCGCTCCTTTGTCTCCTTTAAGTCCCCGCTCCCCTTGAGGCCCGGGCTCCCCTGTGTCTCCGGCAGTACCTGGTTGTCCTTGTTGGCCTATAGGCCCCTTTTGCCCAGGCTCCCCCTGGCCTCCTTTGAGGCCTGGTGGTCCTTCTGAACCTAACTCTCCTTTGTCGCCCTTGTCTCCATCTTGTCCGGGTGTTCCTTGATCTCCCTTAGTTCCTTTTCCCGGAGTTCCTGGTGGTCCTTCGTCTCCTTTCCTGCCTCTGTCCCCGGTAGTTCCTTGGAGCCCTCTGTCACCTCTCACACCTTTCCCTCCAGCGATGCCTTTTTCGCCTTTAGGTCCAAGGACTCCAGTGTTGCCTTGAGGACCAATGTCCCCTGAAGCAAAATGATATAAAATGGACCATTTTATAATTATGGGAGGTATAGTTTAAACGAAATGAGTGTGAGCAAAGTTAGACTTAGGGCACTTCACGGCGTCAGTGCAGCATTCTTTTATCAACCTTAACCATCACATCAAAGGACTGTGAGCAGTCACTCCTTTTCCCTCCACAATCGTGATCCTGGGGAATGGAGCTTCCTGCATTGCCCCATTCTCCTCACACCCTGGCGCTTCCGCGCGCTCCCGCAAGACACGATCTTGGCCGAGGGAAGAGGAGGGACGTTTTAGTCTAACCATAACTAGTTCTCGCAGTTACTAGCATTCCACTATGATTTGCAATTGGGTGATTCAAACAGATCAGGAGCAAATCAATGCTGCTCTGCTTTACCGGGAAAAGTTATGAAAAAATCTGGCCAAATCTGAAAGCGCAGCAAATGCCAAGACCAAAGTAATAAAACCATTTGCCTCATTATAAATAGGGTGAAAACATATCAATATCATACCTTTGTGGCCTGCGGGTCCCTGGATCCCTCGTGGTCCAGTATCGCCTCTGGGCCCTGCATCTCCTTGGTCTCCTTTTGGACCAGCTGGTCCTTCTGGGCCAAGTTTTCCTTCTTCTCCCGGAATACCAAGTTTTCCTTGGTCTCCAGTGTTTCCTTTTTCTCCCTCCTCTCCTTTTTCTCCTTGAGTTCCTTTGATTCCAGGGGGCCCAAGGACACCAGGATCGCCATAAATGCCCTGGGGTCCTCGAATTCCTGGGGATCCCTGAATCCCATGCGCTCCTTCCTCGCCCTTCGGACCAGGGGGACCTGGAGAACATTGTGCTTCGATGCAGATGTCCTTTGTGTTGAATTTTGTCAGGCGCAGGACTTTCTCAACATCACGCTTATTTCGGGAAAGCGTGTGAATTTGTTTGAACAGCTCTACTGAAATAAGGAGTCCGAAAGCAACATTTCAATCAATCTTTATTTCCTTATTACACATCAAGATATTAGAGTGAGTGATAGCCAATTTTTAAACACCATTTTAGCCAATATTTCTGTATAACAAGGAGGAGGACTTAATAAATTTAATAAAACTTATACAAGTAACAGATATTGATGCATCAACTCTTACTGAGCTGTAAGAAAGTTTGACCACTTTTGTTTGAAAGTACATGGAAGTGAAATGTTGCCGTTTGTTTGGCTGAGTATCCGACTGGCTCCTAAGAAGGCTATCATGACAAGCTTATGGCTTTTGAACAAGCATCAAGTTCTGTCAACACTTATGGCTTGTGCTCAAATTTCACGCGCTGTCCAGAACAGATCACAACGACCGACTCGCGCGTCAGGACGCAGTTATGAGACGGCGTTCGCATTCGAACCCTTGTTTGCATCAGTCTTGATTCAAATAAGAAGTGTTATGCCCTTTCGACACACCATGGTAAACGCCTTTTCCTGACGAATTACAGCGCACATATCATTCCGATAAGCACGTTCCCAAAGCCACAGGCGACCCAGACGTTGGGGTCTGGTATTTCATGAAACTTGCTCGTTCTGTTTATTGACCTTTGAGATGTATGCCTTTGCAATTTGAGCACTATCGGTCGCCTGTGCTAATACAAGTTTTTACAACGACTTTTCCTGACTGGCGTATTTACAACTTGATGACTCACTGGACTCACATCGACCTAACCGTCATATCCGAAAAGCACGTTCCCAAAACCAAGGTAAACTGCAACATAGGACCGCAACTTCATGCCTCTCATCGAACTGTGCTTATCGATCCGAACGAGGGTTTGCTTGATGACTCACACCAAACTAAAAGCGCTTGCCGAATAGTATCCGAACGAAGTTTCGCTTCTTTTGCAGTGCTGAGCATCATGACGTCGTGCGCATGCGCATATGGCCGCGTCTAAAATCTTGTCTGATGTATTTAGTATGCTGCATCTTTCGTCAGCAGCAATAAAGGAAAAAAATGTCTTTTTTCTCTATGAAAGTTTTTCTGATGTCTGCGTTTAAGTACTTTTTTAAATTAGAAAAAATATAGTAATCAAGTAAGTAAACATAAGTAATGATTCATGAAAACATGCAATTTTATGTAACTTGTATTTGTGGTTGTAGTTTCATTTTTCTTTTAAACCGTGCTATTGTATTATATTCTTTGGTTGTGCCAGACATGCTATTCCATGATCAGTTCCTTTTATGAAGACTAATGCACAAGAAACATGCCACATTCACACGCACAATATATATTTTCGCCTTTGGAAATATAGAGATTTTAGCTCTTGCTGAACTATTTTTTCTGAGCCGTTTTGATATAACATTACTTAGAAAGGAGAGCCGCATTTTGGGGTAAGGGTAATAACAAATGAAACTAAATTACCCAGCAGGGAGTTCTCAATAAGAAATCAGATATTGTAATATATTTTGACTCAACAAGGGCTCAAGATGTTTTATGTAGCATCCCACTCTAGTCTCGGTAACGGTTACACGCAGGATAACTCCCACTCCAGTGTTAGTGCGAACTAAAATATTACCATTAAGACCTAAGACCATTGATATGTTATAAACTTGATGCGTAACTGTATCTTGAAATTAAATCTTAACGGGAACTCAGACAAAGCCATGTGCCAAATCCCACGAATTTGACGCGAAGGAAATCGGAAAACTTGCGAAAACAGAACGTGACGAAAAGAGATTCACTTCGGGTGAGCGTAAAATAATCTCAACACTTCTTTACGAAAACGTAGCTGGCTGAAATATGCAAATGGCACGAAACTTACAGATGTTTCGACGGAGTAGTGTTTCGTGCCGCGAATGTGAGTGACTTGCCAAGCATAAACATCAAAGGATGTGATGGTGTCTCTGTCACCGTATAAAACTCATAATTTGTCGTTGGTCATGTTATTTGTCGGAGACATACGTGCCAGAGTAATTGGAAGCCGTGCTGATTCTATTATCAACAGGTCCCAGGTCATCCTGATAGAGTTTCTAAAATATTCTTTCAAGTATTTTAAGTGGCGTATCTTTTGCGCATTAGAGTTCAATCTGTCTCGTCGTCTGTGCGCTTTTCTCCTAAGCTCTCTCCAGCAAACGCATTCAACCACAATGCAAACTTTAATTTATTTCCCCAGTTTACTCTCGTCCTTGTGGTGATAATAATAACAATCACTAGTTTCAGTAAAGCTTACCCGGATCCGTGGACAAGGAATCGAAAAGTTACTATAAAACTTAACTGAGTTCTACACCAGGTTCACAGGAATCTTCTAAATTGAGCACCTGCAACATTGTCAGATTACAAACCCCACCATCAAAACCACGTGGGTTCGTTCAGAGCTTAAAAAGCATGTAGCGTCATCGGCCGTTCAAATAAGTGCACACTATTCATGGCTTTCACAAAACAACTCCCATTATTATAGTATAATTTCTCACCTTTGTCTGTGTTCTGCTCGCTTAGCTCTTGTACAAACTTCTCTTCCAGTAAGCGGAAGTGTTCTGCATCTCCTCGTTGGGCGATCTCCACTCGCACGGCGACAGCAATGCAGATTAACAGCGTAACAATGGACATTGACAGACTAGCCTTGGCTGCATTTTTTGACTGAGAATGGCTCTGTGAGAACCGCGTGTCCTCTTCTGGTTTCGACCCAATCTTAGCGTTTGTCTCCATGCTAGCATTCAGCTGAATCTTTTCAAGGAACTGAGAGCGTCAACTAAGTAAACTCCAGAGCTGTTTTCATTGGCTCGCTCAACAAGCAGCTCTGCCGACAGAAATTCGATCTGAGACCGTCTAAATCCTAGTCTATGTACAATAGAATAAAAGTAGTTTAAATGCCCGTTACCCCCAGACAAGAATGTGCAACCCGATAACGAGCCTGTCGTTCAAAGCACGACTAGCACGCTAAGCCTGGATTCTTCAGTGGACTTGCCCCGATGATAGGCTAACTTCCCGCAAGCAGAAACCAAATTGAACCAAACTGTCCGAGCAAGGCCTTTTTTTACAGAAATCAACACGACTAAACGACTTAAAGTGTGACCCGATGTCTTTACTACTCAATCTCGGTCTAATGGACGTCCATGTTGAATACCGTCCGATTGAGAATCAGCTAAGACAATTTTAGCTGACCTAACCCTTTCTGAGATTTGTTATTTGTTTTCACCGACCAGACGAAGAAGAAGAAGATGATGACGAGGAAGACGACGACGACGAGGATGATGACGAAGAGAGTGAGGACTCAAATAATGACGAAGAAGGAAGTGATGACGAGGACGAAGACAGTGAAGACAAAGAGGAGAGTATATCTGACGAGGACGATTCTCTACCACCGGGTCCCATTAATCTGGGAGGTTTACCTGTGAGACCGCAACAGAGATGACGACAAGAATCCGCGAGCGAAGTCTCCTGGTATCGAATGTGGTAACGTATCTGTCGGGAGATTTTCTCACACTATGCACCTGGTGTAATGTTTGTTTGTGGTCCGATACATGCCTTGTACGGGTCAATTTTTGAAGTATTGAGCAAGGTTCAGGCTGCTGTGTAGGCTTGCTCTACATACAGTGGTTTGTAGCTTAGACGGACGCAGGATATGTATATGAATACCTACAAATGGGAAATACTGATCTGATCAGTTGAAGCTTAAGCCCCATGCACATGAGCAAGTTTTCTATGACAAGTTTTCTGCGACAAGTTTTTTTTGCTCGTGTACATGAGAAAATTTGGGCAAATTTTCTGTGACAAATGCATTTGCTGAAAAGCTGGCGTGCTAGCTTTTTTATGACAAGGAAAACTTGTCACATGTGAAATTTGCTCGTGTACACGAAAACTTGTCAAAGTTTTCCGGAAAACTTTAGCTCCCATGTCTTCATTTGCGAGCGTGTTCGCACGGTCAAGATGGCGGCATCCACAACATTGACAACAAAGTCTTTGAATTAACCAAATAATGCAGTTAGCCTCTTGCTGGAAGCTTTGAGATCACGCGAAAAGTTTATGGAATTCCAAGTCAGGAGGAAAAGAAACAACGAAAATTTGTCAAAAATAAAGTTGCTCGACCGTGTACACGGGCAAATCATTTGTCACAGAAAACGTGTCATAGAAAACTTGCTCGTGTGCATGGGACCTTACACTGGAATATTTTAAAGTATCGTAAAGTTTAAATCCAAGTCGGAAAGTAGTTAGAATTCACATTTTGTCCAATCATTCTTCCGTGGTTGAGAGATATCGTGAACATAGTATTGGCATTCTTTGGAAAACGATTGGAATAGTTGCTTGGAATTCGTGATCTTCTGTGAAAAAGTTCCAATTCGTCGGGCGTTGGCGTGTTGTTGTTATTAAGGCCATTGTAACCAAATGCAGTTGTCTAAATGTAACTGCAAGACATTCTAAACTTATAGTTTGCTTCAGTGCTCCAAGCAAAATTTCTCAGTTTTTTAAATGGAAACGGTTTAGTGTATACCTGTCCTTTCTGGAGGACGGTTCACGTATTTGGACTCGTGTTGTTTGGATTACCGTTAGGTTAACAAACTGAGAAATGATGCAGTTTCCAGTTGCGTGTTCTGCAAATTCTACTAACTTCGGACCAAAAACGTGCATCGTTACTGACGTCACTAAAAGATTCACTGGTTCTTCAGACATTGAACATATACCTCTTGCTATCCAGCCGCCGCACGGCCCAATTTTGTGCGAAATTCTAAATACAAACTGAAGATCAACAATTCATGCACAGGCATGCAGTGCGATTGATATTCCTTTAATTGTTGTATTATTCTCAAGTACACTATGAATCAAAACCAGAATTAAAATAAATTTGGGAGTGTTCACATACTAGCTCCTCCCTGGCACTTATCAAACGGAAGATGAAGCAGGTTTTGCTGTCTTTTAATCTCCTCCTTGACCGGTCTGGTGGTTTTAAACTTGATTGCCATCTTCTTGTTGCTATCTTGTTGTACGGTGAAGAAGCTCATGCCTTCGAACTTGTTCTTGTTCACGTTGAGTTGTTCAGCCAGCGCTGTCACAATTGTGGTAGCGTTGAAGTCACAGTGGTCGGGCACGACTGTGTCAAAAACCATGCTCACCTCGATGCAGATGAGATCCGAGTCGTCCTTTAGCCTCGCTGCGCTTGGTGTCGTTACGTTTTCGTAGATGACTGTCGTGATGACGCCCGGCTCCCCTGCATCTCCTTTCTTTCCTGGGCTGCCCGTCTCTCCCTTGCTTCCTACAGCGCCTTGAAGAAAATAATGCATTGAGAACCATATGTAGAAAGTTGATTTTAATCATTTTTCAGTAAAACTGATCCAAGACTACAAAAATTACTATTGCCTCTAAAATATTATGACAGCTTAGGTTTGAGTGTCCAAATTAAATTTGACTCTTGGGAGGAAATTGCCAATATTTCTAAACACCTATACATCGTTTTTCATTTTTCTGGAAAATAACTAATTTAGAATGATTACCTTTCATTCCTTTTAATCCACGTGGACCCATCTGGCCTTCTAGTCCTCGCGGACCAGGTGGACCGACCTGGCCTTCAGTTCCCGCTGGACCTTGTTTCCCTGTGTCGCCCTGTTCACCTGCGATTGAGCAAATAAACTTGGATAGCCACACAACACAGGCACACAAGTAAGCGCATACATCATACACACAACCCGTGGTTACACTCGTGTGTTTGATGGTATATGAGGCGACTAGCCGTATTAAACATATTTTCTTCGTATCCTGAACATCGTCCTTTATTGTTTTGTTTCAGGTCTATATAATTACGTTTCCAGAAGGACAAACATAACCCTAACCTTTACTTGAGGTCCCCAATTCGATTAAGCGCTTTTTATGCTTACACACGAACACACGCCTACCGTGATACAAACACAAGCAATAAACAACACACATCCGGAAGTGGAAGTACTTTTCTTTTACCTCGTGCTCCCTTTAAGCCTTGCGGGCCTTGGGGTCCGACTTTCCCTTGTATTCCACGACTACCTTGTGGACCTTCCCTTCCTGGACCACCAGGCAAACCAATGTCTCCATGTTCTCCTGCAATAAAAGACAATTTTATTTCTTTTTCTCCCAGATATGTTTTGAGTTAAATGAACCCACTAGTTCTTTGGCTAGAACACTGGAATTTTCTCGTCGAATGTTTTCCAAAACTAAAGTCAGCCGTGAAGAGCTTAACCCCGTATAACCTTGGCCTTGGAGTTGATTAATGTGGATGGTTATTCACCTTTTATTCCTTGTGGTCCAGTTGCTCCTTTGTTGCCCTGAGGACCTGTAGGTCCCCTTACTCCCTGATTTCCTTTCACACCTCTTTCACCGCGGTCGCCTTTAGCTCCTTCATCTCCTTGGGTTCCTTTTGGACCTGTAGGTCCAACTCCGCCGATTTCTCCTTTCTGACCTATGGGTCCTCTAACGCCCTGAGCCCCTGTCTTGCCAACTGGTCCCTGGGTTCCTCTGGGTCCCTGAGTTCCTTCGTCTCCTTTAGGTCCTTGTAGACCCTTCACTCCTCTGACGCCTTTGACCCCCTTAGGTCCCACAGGACCCTCAGGGCCAATGTCACCTGGCGCTCCTGGTCGCCCTGTTTCTCCCTTCGCACCAACTCCTGGGTCACCTCTTGTGCCAACCTCTCCTGGGACACCGATGGGTCCTCTAGGGCCTTGGACTCCCTGGGAACCCTTACGTCCCAAGCCGATTTCGCCTTTTTGTCCTGAGCAGCAAGAAACATAGGATAATTGTTTTGATAGTTCTTTGACTTTTTAGGTTTCAGGTATGTATAAGTAATCGTGCATTTGTTGTTTGTGAGAATAATCAATTTTTCTTGCAAGGGGTCAAGTTCGTGAAACTATCAATTCTCCTAACACTTGTCAAAGGTATTACGCAGGGCAGTTAGAGAATTAGGCCCTATATATGTATATATATATATGATCAACAGCAAATTTCTCCTCTCAGCATATACTTGGTAACAGGTAATGCATTATGACGAAACTGAACGTCTGTTGCTTTATTAAAAAAAGTTCAAAGAATAGCTTTTTAAAAAAGGGCAAGGAATAGACGGGAGTCATTCTTACCTTTCGATCCGGGATTTCCTTCTGATCCCTTAAAGCCCCTGGGCCCGATACCACCAGTTTTCCCAGCATCTCCTGATGGACCTACTTCTCCTTTCTGTCCTGGGTCTCCTGTGGCTCCTTTCGCTCCATTGCCTCCTCTGATCCCTTGTGGGCCGACGTCACCTCTATTTCCCTTTGCTCCTGGCTCTCCAATGTCGCCAACCTTTCCTGGTTTCCCTATATCGGGCAGAAAATAAGAATACATTTACTCAATGCAAGGCAGTGTCAGACCAGAATGTGCATACTTTTGACTTTAAATGAACATGCTCGTCAAACTCAAGTACACTCGACATCGAAACTTATGCCAGAACATGTACAAAAGAATTCACCAACTACACCTTTAACACCAGGAGCACCAGTTTCTCCATTTGTTCCCTTTTGTCCTTTTTCTCCTAATCTTCCTGCGTCACCCCTCAGTCCTCTTGTTCCTGGGCGACCTCTTGGTCCTGTGGCACCAGGTGGCCCTGCAGTACCATTTGTACCCTGGTCACCTCGGGACCCTCGTAAGCCCGGTTCCCCAACTGGACCAGTGAAACCACGTGGTCCTTGAGATCCTTCAACGCCTTTCTCACCACGTGGTCCTGGAGGTCCCTTGTTTCCAACCACGCCCGCATCACCAGGAGAACCAGTAACGCCAGGCTCGCCTTTGGCACCTGTATCACCTTTTTGCGCAGGGTCACCTTAACAACAATTTAGATAGAATTAAAACGATGAAAAATCAAGAACTGTGTTAAACTGTCTTTTGTGACTGTCTTTTTGGGCAGGATTGATTCAACGTTCGAGTAGACAAATTTCCTTCGAAACAACGCTTCCGATTACCAGATCCAGTTCACTGCTGAATTGACAAGGTAATATACATGCCAATCGCTATGATTGTCTGCAACGAGTGGCCAAAAATAACGAGCAAAGTGCTCAATAATTCTAGTTGAAAACAATCTTTCGAAAATGCTATTCATAACCGAAGGTATATAAAATAATGTTAATATGTTGAACCAATGTAATGTCGCAAATAGAACTAATAAAATAATGGATTGTAATATCAGGCTTACTGGGGAAGCCTAACCTGATACAGGAGTAGCTATCACCAACCTTTGTTCCCAGGATCGCCAGGTTGTCCTGTCGGACCGGTGTCTCCTGTTGATCCTCTGTGCCCTTTAATCCCTTGCTCTCCCTTCTTCCCAGCTTCTCCGGGGATTCCTCTGCGGCCCATCTCACCTGTTCTTCCCTCACGTCCAGGAATTCCTTTCTTCCCATCAGGACCGGGAGGGCCTACTGCACCACGTGCACCGACATCGCCTTTTGGTCCTCTGTCTCCTACAATAACAAGCAGTTGGAAAAAGCACAACACTAAAATACTACAACGGTATGAGGCCTACAAACAACAAGCCTTTGCCAGGAGACATATAGTTCTTCTGTAAGTAGCGTCCGTAAGTAGAGCTGTCGATCCGCTCGCGAGAGTGTCCGCCCAGAGAGCTTCGACTGTATTTCTAAAATATCAGTTTTTCTGACCAATGGCATATATTCCTGATTTCTAATCAAAATTTCAATTCATTTTTCCCCGACTTTTCCTTCAACAAGTGCTGAAATAATTGTATGCAAATCAATATATGAATCTTCAGAAAATGTTTTGAGCGAATTTTCCCTTAAGTATGTATTTCTTGACAGCTCTCTGAAGCTGCACGGTATCTCAATCCATAATTTGGCGCTTATTCGTATTCGACTCTAGAGGTCTTGCATAAATTATTGGATGCAGAAGATCGCGCGTTATGATAGTGAACACTGCAGTCAGTTAACGGACCCCACCTCCCCCGCCATTTTCAGGCGGGCCGGCTCCAACGCAACTGAATTGTTGCCTACTTCTTATCTATGGTCGTCTACACTAAAACTTGATGAAACCACAGGCTTACTTGTAAGTCACATGCGTACAAACACCAAATGATCGTACCTGTAGGTCCAGGTGCACCGGTTTCTCCAGTCGCTCCCTTTGCTCCCAATCTTCCTACGTCCCCCGTAAGTCCTCTTGCTCCTGGACGACCCATTGGTCCTGTGGCACCAGGTGGCCCTGCAGTACCATTTATACCCTGGTCACCTTGTAATCCTCGTAAGCCCGGTTCTCCAACTGGACCAGTAAAACCACGCGGTCCTTGAGATCCTTCGACGCCTTTCTTACCACGAGGTCCTGGAGGTCCCGTGTTTCCAACCACGCCCGGATCACCAGGGGAACCAGTAACGCCAGGCTCGCCCTTGGCACCTGTGTCGCCCTTTTGGGCAGTGTCACCTTGGCAACAATGTACATAAGCTTAGAACGATGAAAGGTTGTATATTCTTTGCATTATTTCAATAATCATGTCTGGAATGTGCTTCGATGTTGAGTTTGTTGCTTTACGTTTAATTGCGATCTGAGCAAATCATACGAACTTAATATTGGGTAGATAAAAGGTGAATATTAAGTACGAGTTTATGGTCAATCTATTTACGACGTGATTTGTACAATAATAACAAAGTTGTTATTTTTGTGTCTTTGGAATATCCTTCGTCAGAATTTCGCACGGTTGCAAAAAATACACTTGATTTGATTCAAATTAGGCACCGTTAACAGTAACAGCCGCATAAATTCCGGCGTTCCAAATACCAAAATAGACACACTAGTATACTGAACCAGCTGTAACGGGTAGATATCCGCATTCCGGACTAACTTGATATAGCGAGGCTCTTTACCAACCTTTTGTCCCAGGTTCTCCAGGTTTCCCTGTTGGACCAGTCTTTCCTGTTGCGCCTCGGCGTCCGTCACTCCCTTGTTCTCCTTTCTTCCCAGGGTTCCCCTGCTTACCTCTCAGGCCGATTTCACCTTTCTCACCCCTGGGTCCTGGAACTCCCCGCTCTCCATCAACGCCAGCTGATCCGTCTACACCGCGTGGCCCCACGTCACCATTTGGGCCTCTTCTGCCTACACGTCCCGGGGTCCCGGTCTGGCCTGGTATCCCTTGACTTCCCAGCGCTCCTTTGTCTCCTTTAAATCCCCGCTCCCCTTGAGGCCCGGGCTCCCCCGTGTCTCCGGCAGAACCTGGTTGTCCTTGTTGGCCTATAGACCCCTTCTGCCCAGGCTCCCCCTGGCCTCCTTTGAGGCCTGGTGGTCCTTCTGAACCTAACTCTCCTTTGTCGCCCTTGTCTCCATCTTGTCCGGGTGTTCCTTGATCTCCTTTGATCCCTTTCCCCGGAGTCCCTGGTGGTCCTTCGGCTCCTTTGCTACCTGTTGTCCCAGTAGATCCTTGGAGGCCTCTGTCACCCTTTACACCTTTCCCTCCAGCGATGCCTTTTTCGCCTTTGGGTCCAACGTTGCCATTGTTGCCTTGAGGACCAATGTCTCCTGAAGCAAAATGATAAATAAGGTTACTTAATAACCATGGGAGGCGGTATAAGGAAAAACGAGATGAGTTAGAGCAAAGTTATAGACTTAGGGTACTTCACGGCATCAGTGCAGCATTCTCTTATCAACCTTAACCATCACATCAAACCTTAGACTGTGAGCAGTCACTCCTTTTCAATCCACAATCGTTATCCAGGAGAATGGAGCTTCCTGTATTGCCTCATTCTCCTCGCACCTTGGCGCTTCCGCGCGCTACTTGGGTGCTCCCGACACGATCTTAAAGGGAACAGGAGAGGCTTCTCACAGTTTAGCCATAACTAGTTCTCGCAGTTACTAGCATTTCACTATGATTTGCAATTGGCTGATCCAAAAAGGTCAGGAGCAATGGAATGTCGAGAAAGTTGTAAAAAACATTTTGGGCAAATCCGAAAGCGCAGCAAAGCAATCAAACTACTTGATTTCAACAACTAATATAAACCGCCTTATTAAATTCCAGAAGAAAGTCTGATACTCAGGTTTAGCTCATTATATATATATATAAATATATATATAAATATATAAATATATATATATATAAAGACAAAAGGCAAAAGCATTTCATTATCCTACCTTTGAGGCCTGCGGGTCCCTGGATCCCTCGTGATCCAGTATCGCCTCTGGGCCCTGCATCTCCTTGGTCTCCTTTTGGACCAGGTTGTCCTGTTGGGCCAAGTTTCCCTTCTTCTCCCGGAATTCCAACTTTTCCTTGGTCTCCAGTGTTTCCTTTTTCTCCCTCCTCTCCTTTTTCTCCCTGAGTTCCTTTGATTCCAGGGGGCCCCAGTGCACCTGTTCCGCCATAAATGCCCTGGGGTCCTCGAATTCCTGGGGATCCCTGAATCCCATGCGCTCCTGCCTCGCCTTTCGGACCGGGGGGACCTGGAGAACATTGTGCTTCGATGCAGATGTCCTTTGTGTTGAATTTCGTCAGGCGCAGGACTTTCTCAACATCACGCTTATTTCGGGAAAGCGTGTGAATTTGTTTGAACAGCTCTACTGAAATAAAGAGTCCGAAAGCAACATTTCAATTAATCTTTATTTCCTTATTACACGTCAAGATATTAGAGTGAGTGATAGCCAATTTTTAAACACCGCATTTAGCCAATATTTCTGTATAAAAGGAAGAGGACTTAGTAAATTTAATAAAACTCATACAAGTAACAGATATTGATGCATCAACTCTTACTGAGCTGTAAAGAAAGTTTGACCAAGTTTGTTTGAGAATACATACATACTAGAGGTTCCAGATCGGAAGTGAAATGTTGCCGTTTGTTTAGCCGAGTATCCTACTGGCTCCTAAGAAGGCAATCATGACGAGCTTAATGGCTTTTATGACAAGCATCAAGTTCTGTCAGCACTTATGGCTTGTGTTCAAATTTCACACGCTGTCCAGAACAGATCACAACGACCGACTCGCGCGTCAGGACGCAGTTATGAGATGGCGTTCGCATTCGAACACTTATTTGCATCAACTCTTGATTCAAATAAGAAGTGTTATGCCCTATCGACACATCATGGTAAACGTTTTTTCCTGACGAATTACAGCGCACATTTCTGATAAGCACGTTCCCCTCCACAGGCGACCCAGACGTTGCCAGGGTCTGGTATTTCATGAAACAGAAGAAATGAAACTTGCTCGTTGTGTTTATTGACTTTTACTGTCTCGTTGTCTGTGCGCTGTTCTCCTAAGCTCTCTCCAGCAAACGCATTCAACCACAATGCAAACTTTAATTTATTTCCCCAGTTTACTCTCGTCCTTGTGGTGATAGTTATAACAATCACTAGTTTCAGTAAAGCTTACCCGGATCCGTGGACAAGAAATCGAAAAGTTACTATAAACCTTAACTGAGTTCTACATCAGGTTCACAGGAATCTTCTAAATTGAGCACTGCAACATTGTCAGATTGCAAACCCCACTATCAAAACCACGTAGGTTCGTAAAGTTGAGCGAAAAAATTAAAAATTAAAAAGGTAGAGGATAAAAGGACAACTTCGAGTACGACGCACAATACCGTGTTTCAACAGACTTGCATCAGCAGTGTCGTGTTTGATTTTCGATATATTTATGATCAGCATTGTTTTGGAGAAATGGACAACAAACCCCTAAGAGTCAGCTAAGAGGTCAGCTAAAACCGTTTTAGCTGATTCTCATTTTGACAGTATTCAACATGAACGGCCATTGGGACAGAAGAACACTGATGAGTCGTCAAATGCTTGAGCGATAACACTAAACGCATGAATAAGCGCAAAGGTCAATAATCGGAACACGCTCTGCGGTTACGGCGTTCAGAGCTTAAAAAGCATGTAGCGTCATCGGCCGTTGAAATAAGTGCACACTATTCATGGTTTTCACAAAACAACTCCCATTATTATAGTATAACTTCTCACCTTTGTCTGTGTTCTGCTCGCTTAGCTCTTGTACAAACTTCTCTTCCAGTAAGCGGAAGTGTTCTGCATCTCCTCGTTGGGCGATCTCCACTCGCACGGCGACAGCAATGCAGATTAACAGCGTAACAATGGACACTGACAGACTAGCCTTGGCTGCATGTTTTGACTGAGAATGGCTCTGTGACATCCGCGTGTCCTCTTCTGGTTTCGACCCAATCTTAGCGTTTGTCTCCATGCTAGCATTCAGCTGAATCGTTTCACCACATTAAATAAGGAACTGGGAACGTCAACTAAGTAAACTCAAGAGCTGTTTTCATTGGCTCGCTCAACAAGTAGCTCTGCCGACAAAAATTCGATCTGAGACCGTCTAAATCCTAGTCTATGTACAATTGAATAAAAGTAGTTTAAATGCCCGTTACCCCCAGACAAGAATGTGCAACCCGATAACGAGCCTGTCGTTCAAAGCACAACTAGCACGCTAAGCCTGAGTTTCTTCAGTGGACTTGCCCCGATGATAGGCTAACTTCCCGCAAGCAGAAACCAAATTGAACCAAACTTTCCGAGCAAGGCCTTTTTTACAGAAATCAACACGACTAAACAACTTAAAATGTGACCCGATGTCTTTACTACTCAATCTCGGTCTAATGGACGTCCATGTTGAATACCGTCCGATTGAGAATCAGCTAAGACAATTTTAGCTGACCTAACCCTTTCTGAGGTTTGTTATTTGTTTTCACCGACCAGACGAAGAAGAAGAAGATGATGACGAGGAAGACGAGGACGACGATGATGATGACGAAGAG
This sequence comes from Plumapathes pennacea, assembly GCA_964036295.1. Taxonomy (NCBI): domain Eukaryota; kingdom Metazoa; phylum Cnidaria; class Anthozoa; order Antipatharia; family Myriopathidae; genus Plumapathes; species Plumapathes pennacea. The sequence goes on along the minus strand of OZ038464.1, from coordinate 20,670,602 downwards.
AGTGAGGACTCAAAAAATGACGAAGAAGGAAGTGATGACGAGGACGAAGACAGTGAAGACAAAGAGGAGAGTATATCTGACGAGGACGATCCTCTACCACCGGGTCCCATTAATCTGCTGATGGGAGGTTTACCTGTGAGACCGCAACAGAGATGACGACAAGAGTCCGCGAACGAAGTCTCCTGGTAACGAATGTAACGTGCCTGTCGGGAGATTGTCTCACACTGGTGTAATGTTTGTTTGTGGTCTGATGCATGCCGAGCCGTGTACGGGTCGATTTTTGAAGTACTGAGCAAGGTTCAGGCTGCTGTGTGCAGGCTTGCTCTGCATACAGTGGCTTGTAGCTTAGAGAAACGCAGGATATGTACGTATATGAATACTTACAAATGGGAAATACTGATCTGATCAGTTCAAGCTGTACTGGAATCATTTAAAGAATTCTAAAGTTTAAATCCAGGTTGGAAAATAGTTGGAATTCACATTTTGTCCGATCATTCTTCCTTGGTTCAGAAATATCGTGAACATAGTATCGGCATTCTTTGGAAAAAGATTGGAATAGTTGCTTGGAAATCGTGATACTTCTGTGAAAAAGTTCCAATTCGTCGGGCGTTGGCGTGTGCATGTTGTTGTTATTAAGGCCAATTGTTATTATAGCGGTTACGAATGCAGTTGTCTAAATGTAACTGCAAGACATATTCTGAACTTATAGTTTGCTTCAGTGCTCCAAGCAAAATCTTTCTGTTTTTTAATGGAAATATTTTAGTGTAGACCTGTCCTTTCTGGAGGACGGTTCCAGTACTTGGACTTGTGTTTGTTTGGATTATCGTTAGATTAACAAACTGAGAAATGATGTTTCCAGTTGTGTGTTCTGCAAATTCTACTGATTTCGGGCCAAAAACGTGCATCGTTACTGACGTCACTGAAAGATTCACTTGTTCTTCAGACATTGAATAAAAACCTCTTGCTATCCAGCCACCGCACGGCCCAATTTTGTGCGAAATTCTAAATAAAAACTGAAGATCAACAATTCCTACACAGGCAGTGCGATTGATATTCCTTTAATTGTTGTATTATTCTCAAGTACACTATGAATCAAAACCAGAATCAAAATAAGTTTGGGAGTGTTCACATACTAGCTCCTCCCTGGCACTTATCAAACGGAAGATGAAGCAGGTTTTGCTGTCTTTTGATCTTCTCCTTGACCAGTCTGGTGGTTTTAAACTTGATTGCCATCTTCTTGTTGCCATCTTGTTGTACGGTGAAGAAGCTCATGCCTTCGAACTTGTTCTTGTTCACGTTGAGTTGTTCAGCCAGCGCTGTCACAATTGTGGTAGCGTTGAAGTCACAGTGGTCGGGCACGACTGTGTCAAAAACCATGCTCACCTCGATGCAGATGAGATCCGAGTCGTCCTTTAGACTCGCAGCGCTTTGTGTCGTTATGTTCTCGTAGATGACTGTCGTGATGACGCCTGGCTCTCCTGCATCTCCTTTCTTTCCTGGGCTGCCCGCCTCTCCCTTGCTTCCTGAAGCGCCTTGAATATAATGCATTGAGAATTTTGTACAAAGTTGATCTGAAGATCATTCTAAAACTCATCGAAAATTACACGAATATAATCCTATACAGCTTTTGGCTCTAGAAAGTGGTGACAACTTCGGTTTGAATGTCCAACTTTAGTTCAACTCCTACAGATCAGACGAGAAAACTGCCAAACATTTCTAAACACATCATCACATCGCATTTTTTACGAAAGTCCCACAGTTTAAGAATTAGTTACCTTTCATTCCTTTTAATCCCCGTGGCCCCATTTGGCCTTCTAATCCTCGCGGACCAAGTGGACCTTGCTGGCCTTCAGGTCCCGCTGAACCTTGTTTTCCGATGTCGCCTTTGATTGAGCAAATGCACAGTTTGGTAGTTTAGACAACGTCTTTTTGTTTTTACATAATAATAAGAAAAATTCCAAGGACTGCCAAAATTAGTGGACGGATTGTTCGAATTAACGTTGAATTGCTGTTGTTTGTATAGACATTTACAGTATATAATGACAACTGCAAACTGTCGAATTAACGTTTGAAAAATTAAGAAGTAATACAGTGGTTGCTGGTATAGGATTTCGAGTGTACAATATAATTTCAATTAAAATTGAGGTATCACCCCCCTTCCCCCCAAATATGCCATACAAGTTTAATTTTTTTTACTTGACAAAAAACATGAAACATTGGCATGCGATATATCAAAATGTTTATTGCATTTTCGGTGGTGGTTGCCATGGATATTGAGCTTGGGGGAAGTTATTGCGCAATCAATGACGTCAAGGATTTTAGTTTATTTTTTACCTAATCTCCCTCGATTTTTAACTGATCGGAACGAAACCAATGGCATATGAAAGAGCTAATGGGAGTCTACAAAAAATCTTTCAGAATTTTAAAAGTTTGCCTTAAACATTTTTTATGAACTTTTTAATGTAAATTGTGAACATTTCTCACATTGTTAAAATTTTAAAAATCATCAAAAGTTTTAAATCAAAATAAAAAATACTGAGGCCCTTTTTAGACCTCCATACGCCTTTTCATATGCCGTTAGTTTCGTTCCAATTGGAACACTTGAAATACTGAGGGATATTAAGTCAAAAATATGAAAAACCCGTGACGTCAATGATTGCGCAATAACGTTTGCCATATTTGGTATCAATGACAGACATTATTAGAAACAGCTAGACAATTTAATAACAAACAGTTTGATACATAACATGCCTATGTTTAGCCATTTAAATAAAAATCTGCTGGAAAGTGGTCATTTGTAGAGGGGGGGGGGGGGGGGGGGGGGGGGAAGGTTATTATTTCGCCGGTCTCACCTTGTGCTCCCTTTGTTCCTTGCGGGCCTTGGGGTCCGACTTTCCCTTGTATTCCACGACTACCCTGCGGGCCTTCCCTTCCTGGACCACCAGGCAAACCAATGTCTCCATGTTCTCCTGCAATAAGAGGCAAAAATTTCCAGAATTGATTTAGTCAGTCATGGACGAGCTTAATCGAATAACCTTAGTCTTGGAGTTAATTAATGCAGATGGTTATTCACCTTTTATTCCTTGTGGTCCAGTTGCTCCTTTGTTGCCTTGAGGACCTGTAGGTCCCCTTACTCCCTGATTTCCTTTTACACCTCTCTCACCGCGGTCGCCTTTAGCTCCTACATCTCCTTGGGTCCCTTTTGGACCTGTAGGTCCAACTCCGCCGATTTCTCCTTTCTCACCTGTGGGTCCTATAACGCCCTGAGACCCTGTCTTGCCAACTGGTCCCTGCGTTCCTCTCGGTCCCTGTGGTCCCTCGTCTCCTTTAGGTCCTTGTAGACCCTTCACTCCTCTGACACCTTTGACCCCTTTAGGTCCCACAGGACCCTCAGGGCCAATGTCACCTGGCGCTCCTGGTCGCCCTGTTTCTCCCTTCGCACCAACTCCTGGGTCACCTCTTGTGCCAGCCTCTCCTGGGACACCGATGGGTCCTCTAGGGCCTTGGACTCCCTGGGAACCCTTACGTCCTAAGCCGATTTCGCCTTTTTGTCCTGAGCAGCAGGAAACATAGGACAAATGCTTTAATTTATATTTATGTCACATGACTTCTAAGGCCTACAATTAACTGCATGATCAATTATGCATACTAGGAAATGATCGATTTTTTTCTTGCAAGGGGTCGAGTTCGTCAAACTATCAATTATCCTAACACTTGTTGAAGGTATATTACGAAGGGCAGCTAGAGAATTAGGCCCTATATATGTATATTATATGAACATGATCAACAGTAAACTTCTCCTCTCGGTATATAATTGTTTTAAAAAGCAGGTAATGCATTATGACGAAACTGAACATCTGTTGCTTTATAAGAAAAGTAAGGAATAGAGGGGGTTCATTCTTACCTTTTGATCCAGGATTTCCGTCTGATCCCTTGAGGCCCCTTGGCCCGATGCCACCCGTTTTCCCAGCATCTCCTGTTGGGCCTACTTCTCCTTTCTGTCCTGGGTCTCCTGTGGCTCCTTTCCCTCCATTGCCTCCTCTGATCCCTTGCGGGCCGACGTCACCTCTATTTCCCTTTTTTCCTGACTCTCCAGTGTTGCCAACCTTTCCTGGTTCCCCTATATTAGGCAGCAAATAAGTTAATGAAAGGCAGTGTCAGATAAGAAAGTGCATTCTGCTGTTTTTAAATGCATGAACACTCTGTCTTTTATCTTTGTTCTAGAGGAACATGAAGTAAATTATAATTTCTTGCAATATAACACTATGTATTTGGTCGTTTCGTACAAAAAATCATCAAAGATAGGAGGAAGCGTGTTGTTTTGGTATGAGAACATAAAGTTGCCTAGAAACTAACAAGTAGATGTGTATAAATTTCAGAATCTTGAATTTCCTGAAGATTTAAGAATACAAAAGAATTGTGGAGAAACGCGACGCACCGACACGTGCTTTGGTTCATTTTTATCAATATCTTTGCATTATGGCGTTTGGATTATGGCCTACATATGAATGCCAAGAATGGATGTTTCTCTGCGGATTACGAGCCGCAACTGTAAACATTGTTGCTACTGTGTCTATCAAAGGAGATCTTTTCATATTTTACACAAAAGTAGGGTATTGTGCTCGCTAAACCAATTACACCCGGCATCGAGGCTTATGCCCAGAAATGTACACAAGAATTCACCAACTGTACCTTTAACACCTGGAGCACCAGTTTCTCCAGTTTTTCCCTTTTGTCCTTCTTCTCCTGATCTTCCTGCGTCACCCTTAAGTCCTCTTATTCCTGGGCGACCTATTGGTCCTGTGGCACCAGGTGGCCCTGCAGTACCATTTGTACCATGGTCACCTTGTAACCCTCGTAACCCCGGTTCCCCAACTGGACCAGTGAAACCACGAGGTCCTTGAGATCCTTCAACGCCTTTCTCACCACGTGGTCCTGGAGGTCCCGTGTTTCCAACCAAGCCCGGATCACCATGGGAACCAGTAACGCCAGGATCGCCCTTGGCACCTGTGTCGCCCTTTTGGGCAGTGTCACCTTCACAACAATTTGGATAGGATTAAAACGATGAAAAATCAAAAACATACAGGAACGTTCCATCATGTAATCATTTCAACTCATCGCACTTTCATTTTGTGTTGAACTGTATTTTGCATTATCGATCCATCTCCATGCCTTGTGACAGAGCAAGCTTGATTGAAAGTTCGGGTAGACAAATTTCTTTTGAAACGACGCTGCTGATTACCAAAGTCCAGTTCACTGCCAACTCGACAAGGTAACTGCAACGAGTGGCCAAAAATGACGAGTAAAGAGATAACTTTGGTTGAAAACAATCTTTCGACAGCGCTGCATATAACCGTACAAAAATGTTAAGATATTAAACTAATGTTAGGTCGCAAAAGTAAGTAATAAACTGCTTACTAGATTAGCTATCACCAACCTTTGCTCCCAGGATCGCCAGGTTGTCCTGTTGGACCAGTCTTTCCTGTTGCTCCGTTGCGTCCTTTAATCCCTTGCTCTCCCTTCTTCCCAGGTTCACCGGTAATTCCTCTCCGGCCCATTTCACCCGTTCTTCCCTCACGTCCAGGAATTCCTTTCTTCCCAACAGGACCAGGAGGGCCTGCTGCACCGCGTGCACCGACATCGCCTTTTGGTCCTCTGTCTCCTACAGTAACAAGCAGTTGAAAAAAAAGCACAACACTAAGATACTAAAACGGTATGAGACCTACAAACGGCAGGCCTTTGCCAGCAGACATAGTTCCTCTGTAGTAAATATACGTAAATATAAAAGTAAATATATTTTTGTATTCGAGTCTAGAGTTCGTGTAGAAATCATTGAAGAGAGAGAATCGCGTGTTATGATAATGGCAGTTTTAACGGACCCCACCTCTCCCGCCAATTTCAGTGGGCCAGCTCCAAAGCAACTGAATTGTCGCCTACTTCTTAGCTAACTTAAACCCCAGACTTACTTAAGTCACACGCACACAAACACCAAACGCACAGATCGTACCTGTAGGTCCAGGTGCACCGGTTTCTCCAGTCGCTCCCTTTGCTCCTAATCTTCCTGCGTCACCCGTAAGTCCTCTTGTTCCTGGACGACCCATTGGTCCTGTGGCACCACGTGGCCCTGCAGTACCATTTGTGCCCTGGCCACCTTGTAACCCTCGTAACCCCGGTTCCCCAACTGGACCAGTGAAACCACGAGGTCCTTGAGATCCTTCAACGCCTTTCTCACCACGTGGTCCTGGAGGTCCCGTGTTTCCAACCACGCCCGGATCACCATGGGAACCAGTAACGCCAGGCTCGCCCTTGGCACCTGTGTCGCCCTTTTGGGCAGTGTTACCTTGACAACAATGTACATAAGCTTAGAATGATAAAATATTTATTGTTTCAAAAGATGGAAATATGGAAGATATAAATTAGCTTTGGAATAGTCGGATAATTGCATAATGGGCTCTGGCACGGGAACTGGCACTAGCGTCAAAACGAGGCTAACCTGGCAAAACTGATAATGTTACCTGGGAAATCTGTGCATGCAATTCCCCCAATGAAACATGTGAATCTCCTCTGAAGACGCCTTGGTGCTTTAGAACGATAAGAAACTATCTTGTTCCTTGTTTGGGAAATTCCGTGCCAGGTTATCCTCACTTTGAATCCAAGATGGCGGCATCGTGAAAAGAGCCCATTGCTTTGTTTCTTGGCCTGGACGTTAATTCAGTCAGTGAACTCGTAATGTGTCAGTCCATTCATGGAGTATAAAATAATATTTCGACAGCCACAACTTACAGTTACAGGGTTTAACGTCTACGATTTACCAATTCTTATTTAAACATCTACAACAGTAGCCTTTGCCAACCTTTGCTCCCAGGATTTCCAGATTGCCCTGGCGGACCAGTTTCTCCTGTTGCTCCATTGCGTCCTTGAATCCCTTGCTCTCCTTTTTTCCCGGGTTCACCGGGAATTCCTCTCAAGCCCGTGTCGCCCATTTTCCCCTTGAGTCCAGGTACTCCTTTCTTCCCAATAGCACCGGGAGGGCCTACTGCACCGCGTGCACCGACATCGCCTTTTGGTCCTCTGTCTCCTACAATAACAAGCAGTTGGAAAAAAAGCACCACACTAAAATACTACAACGGTATGAGGCCTACAAACAACAAGCCTTTGCCAGGAGACATATAGTTCTTCTGTAAGTAGAGCTGTCGATCCGCTCACGAGAGTGTCCGCCCAGAGAGCTTCGACTGTATTACGCAACATATCAGTTTTTCTGACCAATGGCATATATTCCTGATTTCTAATCAAAATTTCAATTCATTTTTCCCCGTCGTTTCCTTCAACAAGTGCTGAAATACTTGTATGCAAATCAATATATGAATCTTCATAAAAAGTTTTGAGCGAATTTTCCCTTAAGTATATATTTTTTGACAGCTCTCTGAAGCTGCACGGTATCTCAATCCATAATTTGGCGCTTATTCGTATTCGACTCTAGAGGTCTTGCATAAATTATTGGATGCAGAAGATCGCGCGTTATGATAGTGAACACTGCAGTCAGTTAACGGACCCCACCTCCTCCGCCATTTTCAGGCGGGCCAGCTCCAACGCAACTGAATTGTCGCCTACTTCTTATCTATGGTCGTCTACACTAAAACTTGATGAAACCACAGGCTTACTTGTAAGTCACATGCGTACAAACACCAAATGATCGTACCTGTAGGTTCAGGTGCACCGGTTTCTCCAGTCGCTCCCTTTGCTCCCAATCTTCCTTCGTCACCCGTAAGTCCTCTTGTTCCTGGACGACCTATTGGTCCTGTGGCACCAGGTGGCCCTGCAGTGCCATTTATACCCTGGTCACCTTGTAATCCTCGTAAGCCCGGTTCTCCAACTGGACCAGTAAAACCACGCGGTCCTTGAGATCCTTCGACGCCTTTCTTACCACGAGGTCCTGGAGGTCCCGTGTTTCCAACCACGCCTGGATCACCAGGGGAACCAGTAACGCCAGGCTCGCCCTTGGCACCTGTGTCGCCCTTTTGGGCAGTGTCACCTTGGCAACAATGTACATAAGTTTAGAACGACAAAATATTTATTGTGTCGAAAGATGATTTTATTGTCAATGTCCAACCCTGGGAGGACGTTCACTTAATTAATTCTGGAACAGCTGGATGATTGCATAATGGTAATGTTTCTTGGCCTCGAAGGTACGTCAGTTGTAGCTCGTAAAGGAACTCGTAACGTGTCAGTCCACTTATGGGGTTGAAAAATAATACTTCAACAGCCACATTTACAATGTTTAACTTCTACGATGTATCAATTCTTATTTAAACAACTACAACGGTAGCCTTTACCAACCTTTGCTCCCAGGATTTCCAGATTTCCCTGGCGGACCAGTTTCTCCTGTTGCTCCATTGCGTCCTTTAATCCCTTGCTCTCCTTTTTTCCCAGGTTCACCAGGAATTCCTCTCAAGCCCATGCCGCCTGTTTCCCCCTCGTTTCCAGGAATTCCTTTCTTCCCGACTGGACCGGGAGGGCCTACTGCACCGCGTGCACCGACATCGCCTTTTGGTCCTATGTCTCCTACAGTAACAAACAGTTAGAGAAGAAATACACTTGAGTATTACGACGGCATCAGACCTACAAATTTTCACTAACAAATATAAGCCTTTTTATGCAAACGAAACATCTCGCCTATTCGTAAAAAACTTAACTGACAGTCACCTATCCATCTGCCTGTGACATTTGAGTGAAAAAATTTTCTGTCCTCTTTTCCTTTCTTTCTTTGACTATTAAATAAAGATAATGATTAAATGGTATGATTGTATATACTGTATATGATAAAACACATCAAAATAAACGGCGGAAAGAGCATGACATTCAAAGTGGCCGCAGGTATGAAGCTGTAAAGATAGTATATATGTATATGTAATTATCTGCAAAGAAAAGACTTTAAACTATTAATTTCTGTTTCTTGAGTCTATATCGGTATTTCGCTTTTTGTATTTCATTTCGTTTTTTTTTCTGCTTCATTTCGTAGTTTTTTGCTTAACACCGCAACTGTATTCTGATCTTATTAGCCTATGCCTTACTGCCAACCACAATTACAAATCAATACACTGTAAGTTATAGTTACTCGGCTCGATTAGCTTCTTTAACCCTTTGTATATTAAAAGAAATAACAAAAGTAATAAAATCCCTTAATCAACAAAGATAACTATATCGCAAATGCCACTATGACTTCACTTCCTGCGCACAAACTTCGTATAAACACCAGGACGCACATACTACACCTTTAGTTCCAGGTTCTCCGGTTTCTCCAGTCGCTCCTTTTATTCCTGATTCTCCTCTATCACCCTGAAATCCTCTCAAACCTGGTAGACCTGGTCGTCCTGTGGCACCACGTGGCCCTACAGTACCATTTGTACCATGGTCACCTTGGAACCCTCGTAACCCCGGTTCCCCAGCTGGACCAGTGAAACCACGTGGCCCTTGAGATCCTCCATCTCCTTTCTCACCACGTGGTCCTGGAGTTCCCCTGTTTCCAGCCACACCCGGATCACCATGGGAACCGGTAACACCAGGCTCGCCCTTGGCACCCGTGTCGCCCTTTTGGGCAGCGTCACCTTGGCAACAACGTAGATAAGCTTAGAACGATGAAAGGTTGTATATTCTTTGCATTATTTCAATCATCATGTCTGGGATGTGCTTCGATGTTGAGTTTGTTGCTTTACGTTTAATTGCAATCTGAGCAAATCATACGAACTTAATATTGGGTAGATAAAAGCACGATAAAAAAGCTAAAAGGTAGGAGTTTATGGTAAATCTATTTATGACGTGATTTGTACAATAATAACAAAGTTGTTATGTTTGTGTCTTTGGAATATCCTTCGTCAGAATTTCGCACGGTTGCAAAATATACATTTGATTTGATTCAAATTAGACACCGTTAACAGTTACAGTCTAAAAAATTCCGACGTTCCGAATACCAAAATAGACACACTAGTATACTGAACCAGCTGTAACGGGTAGATATCCGCATTCCGGACTAACTTCATATAGCGAGGCTCTTTACCAACCTTTTGTCCCAGGTTCTCCAGGTTTCCCTGTTGGACCAGTCTTTCCTGTTGCGCCTCGGCGTCCGTCACTCCCTTGTTCTCCTTTCTTCCCAGGGTTCCCCTGCTTACCTCTCAGGCCGATTTCACCTTTCTCACCCCTGGGTCCTGGAACTCCTTGCTCTCCATCAACGCCAGCGGATCCGTCTACACCGCGTGGCCCCACGTCACCATTTGGGCCTCTTCTGCCTACACGTCCCGGGGTCCCGGTCTGGCCTGGTATCCCTTGACTTCCCAGCGCTCCTTTGTCTCCTTTAAATCCCCGCTCCCCTTGAGGCCCGGGCTCCCCCGAGTCTCCGGCAGAACCTGGTTGTCCTTGTTGGCCTATAGATCCCTTCTGCCCAGGCTCCCCCTGGCCTCCTTTGAGGCCTGGTGGTCCTTCTGAACCTAACTCTCCTTTGTCGCCCTTGTCTCCATCTTGTCCGGGTGTTCCTTGATCTCCTTTGATCCCTTTCCCCGGAGTCCCTGGTGGTCCTTCGGCTCCTTTGCTACCTGTTGTCCCAGTAGATCCTTGGAGGCCTCTGTCACCTTTTACACCTTTCCCTCCAGCGATGCCTTTTTCGCCTTTGGGTCCAACGTTGCCAATGTTGCCTTGAGGACCAATGTCTCCTGAAGCAAAATGATAAATAAGGTTACTTAATAACCATGGGAGGCGGTATAAGGAAAAACGAGATGAGTTAGGCAAAGTTATAGACTTAGGGTACTTCACGGCATCAGTGCAGCATTCTCTTATCAACCTTAACCATCACATCAAACCTTAGACTGTGAGCAGTCACTCCTTTTCAATCCACAATCGTTATCCAGGAGAATGGAGCTTCCTGTATTGCCTCATTCTCCTCGCACCTTGGCGCTTCCGCGCGCTACTTGAGTGCTCACGACACGATCTTAAAGGGAACAGGAGAGGCTTCTCACAGTTTAGCCATAACTAGTTCTCGCAGTTACTAGCATTTCACTATGATTTGCAATTGGCTGATCCAAAAAGGTCAGGAGCAGTTGAATGCCGAGAAAGTTGTAAAAAACATTTTGGGCAAATCCGAAAACGCAGCAAAGCAATCAAACTACTTGATTTCAACAACTAATATAAACCGCCTTATTAAATTCCAGAAGAAAGTCTGATACTCAGGTTACCTCATTATATATATATATATATATATATATATATATATATATATATATACACAGCTGTTTGCAGAAATTTTGAGCCCAATATATATCAGTATATACAAATATCAAGTGCATTGTGGGAAGGATGATGGCTCTAAAATGCACACAAAACCGCACCAATCATAACATTTTGTCACCAAAACGATACATAAGTTGAAACTGTGATGAACCTTCTATGTTTCCCCACTTAATTTGGCTCGGAAAGCAAGTTTTTAAACGAAACTCTTCCCACAATGCATTTGATATTTGTACATATTGATGGCTCAAAATTTCTGCAAACGGCTATATATATATATATATATATATATATATATATATATATATATATATATATATATATATATATATAAGGTAAAAGCATTTCATTATCCTACCTTTGAGGCCTGCGGGTCCCTGGACCCCTCGTGATCCAGTATCGCCTCTGAGTCCTGCATCTCCTTGGTCTCCTTTTGGACCAGGTTGTCCTGTTGGGCCAAGTTTCCCTTCTTCTCCCGGAATTCCAGCTTTTCCTTGGTCTCCAGTGTTTCCTTTTTCTCCCTCCTCTCCTTTTTCTCCTTGAGTTCCTTTGATTCCAGGGGGCCCCAGTGCACCTGTTCCGCCATAAATGCCCTGGGGTCCTCGAATTCCTGGGGATCCCTGAATCCCATGCGCTCCTGCTTCGCCTTTCGGACCGGGGGGACCTGGAGAACATTGTGCTTCGATGCAGATGTCCTTTGTGTTGAATTTCGTCAGGCGCAGGACTTTCTCAACATCACGCTTATTTCGGGAAAGCGTGTGAATTTGTTTGAACAGCTCTCCTAAAAGCAACATGAAAAAATGACTTATTGTTATAGAAGCCAATGAACATTCAACATGCACAATATAGTTTTTCACCTTTTGGGAATAGAGGTCTATAGCTCTTACTGAACTATTTTTGATAAGGCATTTCAATATAACGTTACTTGGAAAGGAGAGCCGTATTTTGGGATAAAGGTAGCCTTCGTGTTGCCGCTACACGAAGGTTAACTCCCACTCCAGTATTAGTGTGAACTAAAGTATGGGGTAAATCACCTTAAGACCAAATACCATTGATGTTATAAACTTGATCGATGCGTAACTGTATCTTGAGAATCTTAACGAAAACTGATGAGACAAAGCCATGTGCCAAATCTCACGAATTTTACGAGAAGGAAATCGTAAAAACTTCATCGGAAACAGAACGTGACGAAGAGACTCACTTCGGGTGAGCGTAAAAATTATGGAATTGAATTGTATCTTAACACTTCTTCACGAAAACGTAGCTGGTTGTAATATGCGAATGGCATGAAACTTACGGATGTTCCTAATCGGGTGATCAAACAGCAAACGGCCAGTTTACAATAGCCGCGACGTAGTCATGTGCCGTGCCGCGAATGTGAGTGACTTGCCAAGCATGATCGGAGGGTGGTGATGAGTGTCTCGGTCATTGTAAGAACTCGCTATTTGTCGTTGATTATGTTATTTGTCGGAGGCATACGCGCCAGAGTAATTGGAAGCCGTGTTGACTTCTGTTATCAGCAGGTCCCATGTTATCTTGATTTCCTAAAATATTCTTTTCAGCATTTTAGGCGGCGCATCTTTTGCGCGTTGTTCCGCTAAGCTCTCTTCAGCAAACTCATTCAACCACAATGCCAACTTTAATTTAATTCTCCCAGTATTTACTCTCGTCCTTGTGGCGATAGCTAAAAACAACCACTTTATCTGCATGGATCCGCGGACAAGGAATCGAAAAGTTATTATAGAGGGTTTGCACTCGAATTCTCCCCTATTGCTCCTGCCACCCAAAATGGCTGCCGTGCAAACCCTCTATAAAACTTAAATTCTACACCAGGTTCACAGGAATCTCATTACTAGATCGCAAACCTCACGATCATTTTCAAAACCACGCAGGTTGGTGAAGTCCAGCCAGAGGAAAAAAAAAGAAAATAGAAAAAGAAAAAAAAGGAAACAACAACTTCGAGTATGACACACAATACCGTATTTCAACAGACTTTCATCAGCAGTGTCGTGTTAGATTTTCGATTTATTTATAATCAGCATTGTTTTGGAGAAATGGACGACAAACCTTAGAGAGGGTCAGGTCAGCTAAAACCGTCTTAGCTGATTCTCAATCAGACAGTATCCAAAATGAACGTCCATTAGAAATGAAGCACACTGATGTGTCGTCGAATGTTTCAGCGCTAACACAACGCATAAATTCGTGTAAGGGAACATCGGTCGACACGCTCTGGTTACGGCGTTCAACATATCCATACCAACCTTAGCTTGATAAAGTTAGAATTTCTTTATAACTACATTCGACGACACATCAGTGTGGTTCTCGTCTAGTGTACGTTCATGTTGGATACTCTCTGATTGAGAATCAGCTAAGACGGTTTTAGCTCTAAAGCCTGTAGTCATCGGCCGTTGAAATACGTGCACACTATTTATGGATCTCACAAACAACTCCCATTACTATAGTATATGTATATATATATATATATATATATATATATATATATATATATATATATATATATATATATATATATATATATATATATATATATATATATATATATATATATATATATATATATATATATATATATATATATATATATATATATATATATATATATATATATATATATATATATATATATATATATATATCACCTCTGTCTGTGTTCTGCTCGCTTAGCTCTTGTACAAACTTCTCTTCCAGTAAGCGGAAGTGTTCTGCATCTCTTCGTTGGGCGATCTCCACTCGCACGGCGACAGCAATGCAGATTAACAGCGTAACAATGGACATTGACAGACTAGCCTTGGCTGCATTTTTTGACTGAGAATGGCTCTGTGACAACCGCGTGTCCTCTTCTGGTTTCGACCCAAACTTAGCGTTTGTCTCCATGCTAGCATTCAGCTGAATCGTTTCACCTCATTAAATAAGGAACTGGGAGCGAGTACCTTACCTAGTCAACTTAGTTAACTCCAGAGCTGTTTTCATTGGCTCGCGCTCCACAAGTAGCTCTGCCGACAGAAATTCGATCTGAGGCGGTATAAGAAAGTCGGTGACGAGCCAGTTGTTCAATGCAAGTACGTTAAGCCTGGATTACTTCAGTGGATTTACCCCGACAACAGGCTAACTTCCCGCAAGCGGAAACCAAATTGAACCAAACTGTCCGAGCTAGGCCTTTTTACAGTCAACACAACTATCACCACTAAACGACTTAAAATTTGACCGATTTCTTAACTACTCAATCCCGGTCTAATGGACGTTCATGTTGGATACTGTCCGATTGAGAATTAGCTAAAACGGTTTTAGCTGACCTAACCCTCTCCGAGGTTTGTCGTCCATTTCTCCAAAACAATGCTGATCATAAATATATCAAATATCAAACACGACACTGCCGATGCAATTGAAATGCGTCTTCTAGCCTGCTTGGCTACCGGGTTATTTCTCTCAAACAAGGTTTCCCTTACACGTTCTAGTCGAAAATAAGCTTTTCAGTTGGCAAAAAATAGGACTTTCGTCGCCACGATAACCTTGATCGAGAGAACGCTTTTAGTTAGTCCTTGATTAGCTTTGAACACTGAACTCTGAGCAAAACTTCAAGGAAAAACTGTGCCTCAGTTAAAAAGGAAAAGTAGAGTTGAAATATCTAATGAACCATTATGAGGGAGTAATTAGGCAGTTTAAGATTGACGTATACTCAGGTCCGCAAACCGCAAAGTCACATGACCTAGCATACACGTCTCGTTTGCTAAAGGAAGCAAATTCTGAAGTAATTGGAGCTTATTGCTACGTTAATTGACTTACCTAAGAAAGCTTTCTGGTGTTGAAAAACATAGCAGAAATACGGCAGTTTTAAACTTTCTATTGAGTAGCCAAGACACAGGGCTATGTTGTTTAGTCGTGATAGCGATGTTGACGTAAAAAGACCTCCGTCGGTTCGGTTCAATTTAGTTTCCACTTACGAGAAGTTCGCTCTTGAGATCAAGCATAAAATAAACAAAAACTGCCCTGAATTCTCAAACATCTATTTCCCTCAGGAAAACAAAACATTTTATTTTTCTAGCCAATGTAAGTGCCAGGTCTCGATTATTCTTCTTTCTGGGTACAAGTCATACTTTTCCCCACACGTTTTACAACAAAGTATGCGCACAGGCACGTAAATTACATGTACCCTGAAATATAAACTTGGACTCTATTTTATCCTCAGTCAGCTTGCTGAGTCTAGTGATGGAAGAGGCGGATGTTGGTGTGTACCATGGTGATACCGTGTGTATCCGCTGCCTGCACACAAACGTCGTCTCCGACAGACCCGGCAGGACTGGCAATGAATTCCACTCCACTCTGAGAACAAAAAAGAGAAGTCAGTTCAGATCACTGCACGAAAGCAAATTTCAAAGCCGCGTAATAGGAAACAGCCCAGCATAGCCCAATAGACTAGAGCATAGCAAAGCGGAGAAATGGAGAATAGAACAGAACAAAGCAGGGAAGAGATGAGCAAAGTGTAGAGCAAAAGATCAAAGTAAAGCAAAAAAGAGGAGAAGAAACAAAAAAAAAAAAAATGGCAGACTAGGGACAAAACGCAGAGCGACACGACACGACACGACACGAATAAAAGGCCAGTGCGCTGTCATTACCTGAGCTGCTCGGTCAATGTTGTCTCTGAACGGGAAGAAGGCGTCTGAGCTGAGGGCGACGCCTTTCAATTCTTTGACCCACTCCTCTCTCTCAGCCTAGCAACAGAATTAATCAGCAAGAAGCAAAAACGCAGTCGGAGGAATAATACATGAAGGATTTTCTTACAAGTACGAGGAAAGGCACTACGGGAAACTCAGAAACGTTGGGGGTGGGGGGCAAAATTTGCAGAAGAGGAAAAAAATACTGACCTGGGTAAAGAGAGCTGGCGGATTTTCAAACATAGCTTCCCATGATGCCTTGTCAGTATCCTAAAAATGAATATGGCGTAATCTTGCTAGTGAAGCATGAAGTAACTTGCGATTGGTTTGTTGAGAAAGAGACGAATCAGCAGTGCAAGAAAACCCATTGCCACTTGCCTACTCACGCAAACAGCGGGCAATTAGTTTAACGTTCAGTGACAAGCTATCATTCCAAAAGCAGCTTTGTGTAAGGCAACGCGTAGTGTGCCCTGGTGCACGTACCTGACCAACAGTTCCATTGACAAAAACGTCGATTGCGTTAGACATCTCTGCTCGCTTAACTCCCTAAGAAATATGTTAAAAAATTATAATCAGCTTACAGAAGACGACTCGTTTCACGATAACATTGAAATAAAACAGCCAATCAGTCAAGCCCTGAGACGGTTGGTCGATCAGTTAGTCGGTACAGCAAAACTGGCGAAGTTTCGCCATGTTTTTGGAGTTGAAGCCAAAGCGCTAAGCTAAAAAATTGTACGTGTTGCGCGAAAAATCGTTGTCAAAAATCGTCTCGTGTAACATCACCTTAGGTCTGTCTGTGCCTCATCGTTTTAAGCAGAAGTTCTCTTTAGTTTTTTTTTTTTTTTTTTTCTCACCTTCTTGAAGACCATCCCAAGTACTCTGGGGTGTTGACGAAGCCACCTGAAAGAAACATTCCGATAAGTAACAGAGCCTAATAAAGCCGTGCGATACCGAGGCTGCTCTAATAGCCCGTGAATACGGATATCATTTAACCTGTGAGCCCCGATAGTTTGTTTGAACTAAGAGGTATACCAAAATGAGGGAAAGCTGTGGATTGCATGAATAATTGTAATAGCGACGTAATTTCACTTGTTTTGCACAAATTTTCAAAAACCAAGAAACAATTTCGTGAACAGCTCACCAGTTGTTTGCCTTGTCTCCAGCCAGACGTGTGCAGTGGATACGGGACTGTTGACCAGCACCTATGCCAATTACCTACGTCAAAATAACAACAACATAAGACGACCAGAGGCACTCACACGTGTTTCACTGATATTATTACACAGCTGCCGTCAGTAAGCCATATATCGATGCATCGTCAATATTAGTGTGTAGTGTGAGACTGACAAAAGGAAGTGACAAACAGACAAACAAATAACATTAGTTCTAACCTGGCCATCTTTAGCATAACAAACCGAGTTGGACTGGGTATACTTCAAAGCTATGCTGGAGACGATCAGATCTCTCACGGCACTCTCAGGAAGCTGTAGTGGGTAGTAAAACAAACAAACAAATAAACGTATCAATAAGTAAATAAACAAACAAACACGTTGAAATATAATTGTTGAAAATAGGCCAAAAAAAAAAAAAAAAAAAGACAACATATGCGACACAAAAAGAAAAGAAAAGAAATAAAAACAAAACAAAAAATAAAAACAAAACAAAAAACGTTAGGGTTAAGGTTAGGGTTAAGACAAGGAAAGGACAAGAGGAAGGGCAAAAGGAATTAATTCAGGCGCTCACTTCCTTCTTCTTGGAGACGACGTTCTTGAAGAGGTCCCCGTCTATCTTAGCATTGTTTCTGAGCTGTTCCATCTGCAGACCAAATAAGGTGCGGGTCTCCATAACAGCGGGCTCGAACGCGGGGTCCATCTGAATAAGACACAAGTTTATTTAAAACGGAGTTCCCGTACAACTGAAAAGACGTCATCTAAAAGTGCAATTCTAACCAATTCATAAAGAATTTGATTGAGGAATATAATTTAACCATTGAAGTACCGTGGAAAGAAGATTATCTAAGGATGTGTGTTCAAAATCTAGTGCCGCGCGTATTGGTTATTCTATATTTTTCAATCACAAAAAAGAAACGACAATTAAATTAAATACTTTTTAAATAGTTTGAGGGGTTTTGCATGGCTTTCCACTGCTATGATGTGGTCCGTAACCTAAAGATGGGAACTGCGACATTTGTTGTTATGAGCACTTGCTGACTTTCCTGCAGACTATCTCCTGACTATTCTGCATTCTTCCAGACAACTGGTGTTTACCTGAAGGACGCAGTACTTTCCCCCTTTCTTCTTTTTCAAAACCTCTAGAGCTTCATCTTTGTATCCCGGAGCAATGATTCCATCTGAAACCTAGCAAACAAGTCGAACAGATCAAACAGGTTATAGAAGCGCGAGGTATACAAGTCAGTAAACTGCATGCGGACAAGATTTGACTTTTTTTTAAGGTTTTGCGATTTGAGACTACGCCTCATTTCCCGAATATACAACAAAAGAAGCTAAAACGTTATGAATCGCTCTTTGATATCTTATCAGATCATCTTTTTTGGTTGGATGTCATTCTAGTGGTGACCATGCAACGCGACGCAAAAACATCTCATTTTTAAAGATCTCATTTTTAGTGATCAAAGGAACATAAGTGAGTACGCACCTCCCTTGAAATGATCTTGGCAGTTGGCAGGTCACACACGTCAGACAATGCCACCCAGTCACCGAAAGAAGACATCCTGTCAGCACCTCTCGCACGAGCATAAGCGCACGCCAGAGGGGTCAGGGTGTCTAGCAAGTCTTCCACCATGCACAGCTTGGCTTGCTCTTTACTTAGCATTACACCCACCGCCGCTCCGGCTGGGCTCACGTGTTTGAAAGAGGCTGCAGCCGGTATGTTCGACGCCTGCTGTAACTCCTGTGTGATGCAATGACGAGAAAGATAAAAGTCAAGTGGAGCGAGTCATATGAAGATCGACTTAGTATCAGCATTTGCGCCTCATGGACTTTGTCAGGCTCTGGCACGTGTTTGCTTCACGTCATAATTCTCCTTGTAAATAGTTTATCTAAACTCCAGTGTCTCTTTGAAAGCAGGAAATGGTAGTTTCGTTATGAAGTTTATACTCTTCATAGTTTCCTCTTTTTCTCTCCAAGATCGTATGCGGCATCCAGTCTCGCTTCGCTAGCGTTCATTTCACTTGCCCACACGATCACGGAGAGAAAAGGAGGCCTGTAGTTATACGTTCGCAACATTCGCAAAAAATTAATGACCGCGATCAAAAATCGTGAGACAGTCAAAAATAAGTCGCTGAAGAGTGGGCGAGCGTTAATAAGAAGCGAAACATCCTATTGTGAACCCTGACTTGTCCACCTTTTGATATCCACACGTACCCTCACAAGTTGCCAAGAGTTGAACGCATCACACAGGTTGATAAATCCTGGCGCTCCGTTCAGTACGGTGACAGGTAGCTGGGCTTCAGTGGTGAACAGCTGGGCCGGTTTCTGATGAGGGTTCATTCCGTAACGCAACGGCAGCTGTGACACACCCTGACTGTACTGCTCCCGGAAGTAGTTTGATATGGCGATGTCATAACCGGCAGTATGATTGAAAGCCTGCGCAAAGAATGAAATATAAAGTAGTTACAAATTAGACTAAGTTGAAATATCAGACTTGATATGAAAATGATCCATACTTTGAGTGCAAGGGACTTCCTGGTTTCAAGGGTTGTGTCCTGAGCATCACCAGCAGCCATTTCCTGTGCAACCCTACAAGTTATTGAAATGTTATCATGCAAGTCAGTCTGACTGTCACTCAGTGTGTAATAATTAATAATTAATAATAATAATAATAATAATAATAACAATGATGATAATAATAAAACAATAATAATAATAATAATAATCATAATAATCATAATATTAAAATTATAATAATAATATAGTTTATTTGCCTCGTACCTTAATAGATATCTTTTGTGCTACAATAGTTATGATAATTTGGAGCAGAAACTCACGAAACCCTAATGGGCATATCAAGAAGATGTCCTAAAAAGATTTCTGAGTGGTCCTGAGAGGCTTAGATTAAAATAATGATTTTTTAGTTCCTTAATTCCATAAGTACTATATACTACTTTGTACTCTATCTCTCAGAGAAATGCCTGATGAAATAACCAAAAAAGCACATTTAAAAATGTAAAAGCAATCTTTTGTAAGAAAAGACAGTCATGCTGTAGCACATGTAACATCCTCACTTGTCATAGTCTGCAGGATCACATACAACAGTAACTCTGGCATGATTCTTAGCTGCAGCTCGCAGCAAAGTCACCCCACCTGTGGAAAGAAAAGGAATGTATATTTTCCTGAAAATGGTACATTTTCTTGCTTTACAACTGCTGACAAATCTCATGTACTTGTGGCCTTTTGTTTCTTCCAAATGCAAAAGCCAAATGTATAAAAAATCCTGCATATACATTTAAACATACCTTACTACTCTGCTTTATGACACTGGAAACCGATACTTGAGATTAGACATTATATAATTAGTAGACTCACCAATATCAATTTGCTCCACAGCCTCTCCCACTGTCACACCCTCTTTGGCTACAGTCTTCACAAATGGGTACAAATTACATGCCACAATCCTAGGGGGAAAATATCAGCACCTTAATACTAGATGGTTCATGGGGCAACAAATTAGTTACAACATTAAAACTACATAATTTACAGGCAAAACTAGAACAATGTCATACTAACGCTGTACACTCTGCATCATAAAGCATGGCATATGATATAAGTACCTGATGTACTCGTAGCCTTGTTTCTGCATGTCATCCTTGTCACTGTCTGTAACTCTGGCAAGGATTCCTAATAAGGCAGACAGAATTATTTAGGAGTTTAATTATTAAAAACAAATGAGCTCTTACCTTCTCTTTCAGAAATGGAAATTGCTGTGTTATACAAATTTTAGCTTGCCAATTTGACCCCACCCCATGAGATCTATTTCTCGTTCACAGCCTTTTTCCTTGCTGACCGAGTGGGGCCCAGACTCCTTGATTGAGCCTTCCCCATGAATTTTTTTTAAATTTAAGGTCTCTGCAAGGGAGCTGTGTATTTCCATATCAATGTGAATAGTTCTATATGTACACATAGAAAGCATGCACAAGGGGGAATTTTAAATCTACAAGCCAGGATAGTGACTATATATTATTTTGTGGTATTAGTTTTGTACTTTGAAATTTGTAAGGACTCTATAGGTGTTCCTCTTTTTACAGCCAGATGGAGTTCACATCCTACAAGAGGTAGTGTAAGGAGAGTCTCTATCACTCCTCCACCCCTCCCCCTCACTCTTCTTTTTTTTTTGTCATCCTAATGCCCTTCATTGGAGAGACATTTCCAGAATAAATCAGTCGGGAAGATCAATACCTCCATGTACAGCTGGGTGTAGAGTCTTGACTCTCCCTCCTAACATTTCAGGAGCACCTGTCACCTCTGACACATCCCTGGATGAACAAAGAGAGACAGGATGGGACAGTATTTCCCACATGCAACCTTCCCTTATCAAAATGTGTGAGTCTGAACAGCTGACTGGCAACTGCGCTATACAAACATTTATTCATTTTATATAGAAAGCAAGGCCCTGATTACATTGTTTTCTTTACCACTCAGTATATCACACCCAAATCACTTTATTCCCATCGAATACAAAAACTCAAATCAAACATAATAGATAATTTTATGGTACAAAAACAAGAAACTAATTTTTTTGGGCAGCAGCAATACTCACTTTACAGGAATTCCTGCATTGCGGATAGCACCTGCTGTTCCTCCAGATGCAATCAAAGTGAAACCAAATCCACTGAGCTTCTTGGCGAATTCCACCAAACCCTCTTTATTGGAGACACTAAGCAATGCTGCGTGATAAACACATTGAAAATATAAAATATTTCAATAATTAAAACAATTACTTGGTAAATTAATGTGAGGTGGTGGATTGACGGAGGATTTGACTGTAGGAATACTGGTCAACATAAGGATAATGTGATATTTAAAAACAATAAAGCACTCAATTTAATATATTTCTGAAGTCAAGTACTAACACCTGGAAGCTCTTAAATATGACGACCTGATACATAGGATGGCCAATGGGGGCAATAACCCTCCCCCTCACTGTTAACACCATTGTACAGAAATACAGCAGACATCTAAAAATTGAAACTTTGGTAGAAAAAACTAGCAGCTGGAGATCGTCTACCGGAAGCCGCCGAATCACGTGTTCAATTTTCTCAAAATATGTACATTTCATTGGCATTGTAATTTAGGAACTGTTTTTTCGTGGCGAACTGTTTGCTGTAAGATTTATGACATGACAGGTTCAACTCCTTAGATAACTCGAAAATACCCGAAATCTCGTGCCTCTGCGATAAATTGATGACGTGGAATTGATCTGTGGTCCCCACAATTCAAACGAGCCGAATATCATGAAGCTCTTGCGGTCTCACGGAATTTACGTTCGGAACTGTATAAATTTACAGATCTACAGAAATATGAGTGTTTGAACGACTACACTGAGCACATAAGTTTAAATGGGTACAGGAAAGGAGATCTTACCAAGATTTCCAGCTCCCGATGCCGCCGCCATTTTTGAGTATCAACACACGTGCAACTTCGAAATCTGAAGTGCTTCAAAATATTGCTCGTTTTCTGATTGGCTGCACTTTCCCGCCTGTTTCTCAGTTTGAAACCGAGGTAACCGAGGCCCCATATTTGGCATGCAAACCGCGGAGCCTGGGCTCAAACAACAAAATGGCGGCTCCAATTTTGATTATTTCAACGTCTACTGGGGAACAAGAAACACTCGAAGAATCTTGATGGAGACCATGGATCAGAAAATGGATCAGGCGAGTAGAGATCTGTATTATCATCCGTTCTAAGTCATCTTCCTGAAGCTGTCAATTGTGCCAAGACTTTGTTTGCAGTGTGTTGTTTGCTTTTGAACTGCTCAGTGTGTACACAGTGCAAAACATGCATGTATAATGTTATTATTACCTAGAAGTGTGGTTCGGATGCCTTTGTTAGCTCGCGCATGTTATCTAAGGTCGTTTTTATAGGGCATCTTTTTTCCCCTCGACTTTATTTGTCTCGATCAGTTTCGTTTCGAAACAGCTGCATGAATATATTGCATCGATTGACCGGGTAAGAAGTCCCTTAATATACGATACTTACTCCTTAGTTTCAAAGCTAATTTAATATAGACCCCTTGCAATTATAATAATGATCGTAAGGATACAATCCATGCCAGCCAGCCATAACAATTATTGTTTTAGTCCCCTTTTAGAGTGTCATGTTGGTATCCTGAAGCAGATTTCAACAGATATTTGAATTGCCTGGTTTCTTTCTGTGTCCGTAGTCTTTCATTCTATCGGGACATGGATGTATTGTTCATGTCCTGCAGCCACAGTATTTGAAATTTAAGGTGACTGTCTGTCTGTCTGTCACTTTGTGACATGTACCACAGCAGGGGGTGATTATAGTTCATAGATTTCACAATGCCATTCTGCTTTCATATCAGGATAGGGAGACAAGTGACATGTTGACCATCAGTGGCTCCTATGGTGACATTTATGGTGCGTTATTAGGTCAAGTTGTCATATAATGTCAGTTTCACTAGAACTTAAATAAGTCCTTACCTATACTTGGATATTTTCCTGATCTGCAAATGTAACGCTTTGTACTGTATTTGTCTATTAATTACATATTATACATTTTAAGTAAATGTATATTAATCTCTATTTATATTTCTGTTCTGTGAGTTACTAAATAATTACCTGCATGTCAAAAGACTATTAATGTATTATAAATAACTGTGCCAACAGTAATTTCAGTAGAGTTCACATAATTTATGTTTATGTTTTGCAGATGGCCATGACAATCCCCCCAAAACAGTAAGTGCATGCAGAACCATTGTAATGCATCACTAAATAAATAATATTATACTTTGTCTCACTGAGTGTAGTGTTGTTTTGCAACTTCTTGGCTTGTTGGTAACTGTTAATTAAATGTCTGTTCTTATCTGAGAAGTGCAGTTGATGGAATTTGTATTTGTTTGGTGATTTATTTTTTTCAGACTGGAGTGATATCAGACTGGGCAGAGGTAAATCAGAAACTTCGGCATCATGGATTTCAGCCTGTTATGGTTCTTCCTGCTGAAAGGTTGGACCGTTTGCCATCAGGTAGATATGCAAAACTATGCTAAGTTGTATAAGTAACAATCTTAGTTGATTTTCAATGATTTTAAAAATTATTTTACCCCCTTTTTTCTCTATAACCCAGCTTTGTAAATAGAAAATTGGAAATTAAGGAAATAAAGGCAATATATCCCTAGTAGAGTAATTATCTATACTTACAAATCAGGTCTGACACACATGTATTACATAATTATATACTAGGTGCAATGGTTTTGGAAGAATACACCTCTAAACACTTGCGGCAGACACTGGAAAGCATACTGGCTGACTGTGACAGAAGACAAGCACTGGTTCAGGAGCTTATTTCTTCATCAAACAGAATGCAGTGAGTCAAAATTCATCACTTCTTATCTGATCACACCAGGGTCTATTTCAGAGCTTCAAACCTCTTATGTTACATACTATGAAACCTTTCTTCTGAGCCACAAATCTTTCAAATTGGGGGAAGCGGAGGGAGTGAGCTGAGTAGTGACCATGAGACAGTGTTTTGACCATTTTGATCAAGATTAATGTAGCTTGATGCTCAGCTTCTTGATCAAGATTATGTAATGCTCAGCTTCTTCATAGAGTCAAAATTTGATTCAGGTTTCATGTGTTTTCAGGAAAGAGGCAACAGAACAAGCTGAAAGAGTTTATCATTATGAGATGCAGGTATAACATAATATTATTATGAGATGCAGGTATAACATAATATTATAATTATTATAGAACTGTTTTTATTTTGGAATGTTCTGCAAGCAAATATATGTTACTGAAGAGTCAGACAACACAATTTACATACAGGTCTGCGTAAATATTAAATTTTTTAGAGCTGTTTAGCCAACTTCTGCACTGCGTCCATTCTGAAATTAACGTCTAGTATCCTGACAAAACTAAAGTTTGTAGTAAAACCTCCTTATAAATAAAGCTTATGACTTTGTGCATAACAAGGAAACTGTGTAAAAGAGATGTTCTGACCAAGCTCCATGGAATCTTCATTAAATATTACATTCCTAGCTAAAGGAGTTTGGCCGACTGAAAAACAGCTGCAGTCCCCTTACTGACGGATTACTTCGCTGAAACGTGCTGCTCCGTGGGGTAACGTGTTTGATGTGAAAAATACACTTTCTGTATATTTTCAGATCAGAGAACTACAAAAAGAACTGGAGACAGAGAAGGTGAACGTTCAGGTAACTAATTGTCAGTATTTCAAAATAGGCAAAAGTAGTTGCAAGCCTTTTTTCCTACCTCGTGTCTCGCTCTTTTTATTTAACGCCCTTAACCGCTTTGTTTTTACTGTAAGTTCAATTTTAAAACCCAGTGGACAGCTATCTACAAATCAAACGCATTTTCATATGAAGGGCAATGCGTTATGCCTCGTTTTGTGGCAGGGATGGAAGGCCACCGAAATCTAACCGCAGCTATTGGTTTCTAGTAATTTTCTGGACCCCTGAAAGTGGCGGTCAATAATTTAGCTACGCAGAGTTTTGTCGAGACTGGCACGATCTATTCCAACAGGAGATGGAAGAGCGCCGCTTGGATGAACTTCATCGTCATGGTGAAGACCTGCAGAGTCTGCAGATGACAAAGGCGGATGTGACAGGCGTGTACCAACAGCTGGAGCAAAAATGCGCCAAGAAAGACCAAGAGATTGCGAGGTTACAGAAGAGATGCCACAAGCTTGTGCACAGGGAAGAAGAGCGACTGGAAAGACAGAACCGGTTGTTTCTGCACTTTAAGAAACGGCCACCCCATAAGCAAAATGCTGTGGATCAAAAGTAAGTCAGCTATGGTTTCCTCGTCCCCCTTGCAAGCGGCGTTTTCAGCTCGTGCTTGTTTTGGTTAACTGGTCCTGCCCACATCTGAACTAGACATCGGCATAGCATTCGGACTCAGCGCAGACTAAGTTTGGGTGGTAATTCACTAAAGCCTGGTTCCATATAATCGTCTCTGACGTAAGGATCGTCTCTTTCGCAGAATTTTTTGTCAAGCGATCGGGAAGATTATATGGAAACACTTGCGATTATTTCAAACGATCCTTACGTCAGAAGCGACTCCATCGTTCCGATAGAACCGTGTTCTATCCTTGCGTCGACACAAAATTCTGCGACAGAGACAATCCTTACGTCAGAGACGATTATATGGAAACCAGGCTTAATCAGTGCATTCAAATAAATTGTACAACATATCGTGCGCAGTCTATCTTTTGGGTAGAATGGTTTACTGTAGTTGTTGCAAAAAACTGTTCTTTTCAGAGTGATGGATATCATTGACACATATGAAGCAAAACTGGACGAGATGGTGGAAGAAATCGAGCATTTAAGGTGACTCAGATTATGAGAGAATTACATTTAATTCCTTAACTTTCCAGTTATATCTTTGTTTGTCCTGTGTCTTTGGCTCCACCTGTCGATCTGTAGTGATGTCTGTCTGGTTAGCTGGCTATCTCACCCAATACGCACACCCACGCGCACTCACTGGCATACATAACATCCTCGCACGCACGCACACACGCGCTCGGATACACAACACCCTCGCACGCATCCATACACGCAAGCACCGAGACACGCAGACACGTATGTAGTCTAGGTATTTGAATGCCCAAGAGAGAGGGGGAAGCGAGAAGATGAAGTGATCTTATTAGCTCTCGATGAAACGTAAAATCAATTTGCTTTACGCTACAGGAAGGAAGCGATGGCGCTCAACTCGTCTTTCATCGGCAGCAGTGGAGATATTGACGTTGATCGACCGCTCTCGGAGGAAGCGCATCCGCCGTCAAGCGAAGTGAGTGACGAGGAAGTGCTGCCAGCGGAGCAAGCGGGAGACCGGCGGCGAGACGACAGCGACATGAAGTTTGCGGGTGAGAAGATGGTTCAACCAGGACAGAAAAACTCTCGAGAAGTCGCCCCTAAACCGCTCAAAGGTTCAGCCGGCAAATGGAGGGATGACTTAGAGAAAACACCAGGAGAATACCGGACGGAGCTCAAAACGTTAACACAGAAACTGACAGTAAGTTGACCCAATAAAAACTCACCGTGACGTCACCAGTTGATCCAAAGTCGCTGGGATCACTTCCAGTTGTTGCGATTTGATCACGCTGAAAAATTTCTGGGATCGGCGAAGGGGAAGGGATGGTAACAACTTAAGCGGATGTACGAACACTGTGAAGATTTAATCTATTTGTCGTTCTGAGCCTTTTGCAGCCGGTCGTCCGAGCAAAATATCTCGGATAAGAATAGGGATAAAACTTTATATAAACACATAGCTCACGGTGCTCGTTCCCAGTCCGCAGACAAGCAGATGAGGGATTTGAAGAAGCTGGTGAAACTGTTGGAGAGTGAGAACACGCACTTGAAACTGGAGTTGGAAGGCAGGTGTGTTCAGTTGAAGTAGTTTTGTTGAGAACAAAATCGACGAAAAGCGAAACCGCGCTGGTTTTATCTCGGGTATGAAATATCACAGACATCATGTTCTTCATCTCTGTGGCAGAGAAATAATTCACGCTGATTGGCGGCCTTAAAAATCTGAGAAATTTAAAACTTTTTACTGATAAGTTTTCGATTTTCTAATGTAAGATGTAACTTTGCGTCGTTGGTGTTGTTCTTGTCAGACCAAACCGAGATGAATGGAAGAAGACCAGAAAGTATAATAAACAGCTGGAACGGCTTCTTGCCCAAAATAATCTCAGGTTTGTCCTGTGTTTCTCTGCTTGTCAGTCTATTTTTCCGTGTTACTTCGCCCGTTTGGTGTCTAAACGTTCTAATTGGTTGTGTTACTTTGTAGCCCTCCCAGAAAAAAACATCGAGATGGCGGCAGATACGACGAATTTGAGCACAGAGGACACAGAAGATATTCGACTCACGTTAGTTGACTCCGATTGTTAGGGGAAAAGAGGGTTTTGTACAATATACATTTATACACCAACATAAACGCCTTCGCAGTTATGAAGCAACTTTAGCAGTTGTAAAACTCTCTCTAAAACGAAAGCCAATGCTTAACACTCACACTTTTTAGTATTACTTTTATGTATATTCAGTTGTCACTAACTTCCCAGTTTCTGTTGCTTTGTTTTCAGGTTAGCGAGCTCGACTTCCTACCAGTTGATGTTTGTAGAGAACAACTCAAGGTAAACATTGCTCTGCCACGATTTTTCTCATTGATTCAACACCGAAAGATAACGGGGTTGCCTGTTCCAGACTCGCAGATACTGTAGAAAAGACACCAAAATTGATGACGATGCTTTATTATTCTGATTATTTTTAGGGAATATGCAGCAGGCTTCTCGTGAATGATCTAAATGAAATTCCACAAAGACTGCACTCTATTGAGGTCATGGCCGAAACTCATCCAGCAATGGAAAAGGTATTACGAATAGGGATCTTGGGAAAACTTGGAGATTCGGGCTCTTCATTTTAAACTTCCAAACATCAGTGCCTGCCAACTAACGCGCTTGCCTGTTTCAGCTGATTGGTGACATCCTGGATTTGACCAAGACGGATGACGTCATTGGGTTATATCCGGAGTCGCTGTCGGAGAGCGCAGCAGCTCACGAGGTTTACTGCACTCGAGCGTGGCAGAACATCGTGCCCACACTTCACGTGTGGCTCAAGGAAATCCGAGCACTCAAGGTCCGAACAAGATCGTGTGTTCGTGATCATGTGCTTGTGTTCGTGATCATGTGATCGTCTGTGCGTTTATGACGTGATTGTGTGCGTGTACGTGTGTTCGTGATTGTGATCGTGTGTTCGTGATCGTGGTCATGTGCGCTTGACGTGATCGTGTGCGTGTGTTCATGTTCGTGATCGTGTGCGTGTGTAGCGTGGCCGTGATCATGTGCGTGTGTGTAATCGTACTAGTGTACTAACTTGCTGTGCTGCCTCGCTATGCGGTGCATTTATTTTCCAGGACCTCCAAGTTGCCATCAACAAACTCTCCACTGATTTAATGCCATGGAAACCTGAGAAGATGTTTGTGTCAGAGGATCGCAGACCCGTGACAGTATCACGCCTCAAAGCAGCGATCGAAGCGCTGTCCCAAGGGGGTCGGGCCCGTCCAGCGGACATCCGCGGTGAGGGAGAGCCGAGTGTGGAGCAGCTCAAGAGCGTTGTCGCTCATTTTCAGAGGCTGTTCGATGTGAACAGCGTGGCGGGTGTGTTTCCAAGGATGACGGAAGTTTACATGAGGCTCGGGGAGACGTACAATGCCACGAACACCATGAGGGATCTGTTGGCTCTTGGTGAGTTCCCCAGGTTGTTGTGTAGTGGGATTTCAATGACACTTTCCAGAAAGAAGAGTTTGACACATTTGGAAGTGATGTCAGTGAGGGGTAAAAGCGTCTGTTCTTCAGTTGTGTTTTGATTCGAACTGTTGTAAATAACTCTAACCCATTTGTGTTCTTTGTTTTTGTTTTTGTAGATCCAAGCTGCAAAGTTACTGATGTCGTGAATGCTGTTGGAAAACTAAGTAAAGCAAAGCATCTGCTGAAAGTTGACGACCTTCCTGGGTAATTATCTGGTTCCATTTTTGAAGTCCTTGAATTTACCTTCATTGGAAATCTAAGTTGGTTTGTAGTTATGATGGGCATGTCCGAATTGTTTGTTAGAAACGAGATAGACTAAACTGAACCGTGAATCGTGTTTCTTCTCCAGAATTATCAAACGACTGCACGAGTACGATGAGTTCATCCCAACCTTTCAATCCATGGTCAAGGAACTTTGCAAAATGCTGGGTAAGTAGCTACTATCCTGCAACAATTCGCAGACTCGATCGCCCCCCGAAACACCGACGGCTGGAGGCTGATCCTTGCTAGTCCGCAGTCCAGAAGGATTGTTATTTCGTCGACGGCTAAGGCCCTTGGAGCACTGAAGGTGTGAATGACGAAAGAGCTTCTGGTGAAGGCGACTGACGTGACGTTTATTGCTCTATTTGCCATATTTACACGTCAATAAATGGGAGCAAGATATCGGATTGGCTGGGAAGGCCCCCTATAGTATCCAGTAGCTTTACATTTTTATTCTGTCATTCATTCGATGTCTTGTTAGAAATCTTTGGCTATACGTCCACACTAATCCGTTTTCGTTTGTTTGAAAACCACGGTTCCCAAGGTGGAGACTTTCGTAAACGGATGCGTTTTCAAATGAAAACAAATGAGTGTGGACGGGCGACTCGAAAACGGAGCTTTTTAAAAACGGAGTAGTGTGGACGTAGCCTTAATTTTTTTTTTTTTTTTTTTTTTTTTTTTTTTTCCTTTTCCTTCTGCAGGTGTTGACGAGATGAGTGAGATAGTCACGGCTGTCCGCGCTTTAATCAAGTTTCCTCACTACTGATAAAACGATGCACTGTATCTATTTCCCAGTTCCTCAGAAACGCAGAAAGTAATACTCCTTACAAAGTAAACATTAAAGCAATAGTAGATGAATCGGCAATAATGTAAGAGCATGCCCCTTGTTTGTACAAGTGCGGTTTCTTAGTATGTGTGTGTGAATTTCAGAACTTTTTTGTTTTCGACCCTCCAATGTGAAGACTATGTCTTCCCCACTCATGGCATCCTCCACTTATTTCAAGGTAAACAGTTCGTGTATATTATTTTATACTGCGGAGTTTTATCGATGCCAACAACCCAGTAGATGACGGTCTTAAGAAAGTAGTGCCATTTTTGTACAGGCTATATCACATTTAAACTTGTATATAGTTACTTAACTTATTTATGATTTTTAATAAAAATGCAATATCTTCTATTATTCGATCACTGGTTTCACTGTGTAAATGCATCGTGCGCCATGTTTAGCTTGATGCAAGAACGGGAGTGCTTTTGTCTCGAAAGCTTCATTTGAGCTGCGGACGAGGATGTGGGTTCGTGGATAGTTGCGACAAGAATGTCAGAACAAGTGACGACCAAAGCAAAAACAAACAATCAAAGCAGCAAGGCAGCTGTAAGCTCGCGAATTTGTAAAAAGTACTTTTGCGGGAGTGGGTATTTAATATAATTAAGTCGTGGGAATTGCTCACTAAATTGACATGGCGTGGTAACCTACATATGATTGGCTGATCGCAGAGATAAGGTCGCTGAAATGTCAAAAAAGTTTACATTTCTGGTCCTCTTGCCATGGAAGTCCGGATAAAAAAAAACAGAAAGATTTTACTCCGAAAATGGCGCCCGTGAACACTGTTCAACCGCATCGAATGAGACCGCCAGCTACGCAGGCTATATGAACTTGTAAACATTCACCGGAAATGGATATTTTTGGCCGAGATTCAATATCTTTTCGGCCTAGTATCTTCAAAGCCGTATTTACTGTCACTACAGAAATTTTGGTGGATACTAAACCAACGGCTTCAGATTTGTTTGCGATATATTAACGCCATCGGTGCCACTGATTGTTTGACCTTCATGGCACCGCGCCAAAATGTCGCAATAACAACGCAAAACACAGCAGAGTGTAACAAAACCGATATCAGAATCAATGGCCAAACAAACTTCGTAATGCATGACAACCTTCAAAATGAGAACACGTTCCGAACAAAAATATGGTCGCAAAAAATTACGACAACACCTGTTACGCGACCTTCATCATGCCCAAATTTGGAAAACCGCAACTGCTTTATTCGGAAATCCATTGTTGACAACAGAGGGAACATGGAAGTAGGGAAGACAAAGTGATTTTAATATCTCGCAATCCCACAAGGTGGAATTTGCGAGATAAAAATGCATGTGCGTTCCGTGGGGCCTGGGGACAATGTTCAGTGAAACCGCTGACCAAAGATGACAAAGCTAATTTTCCAAATTTTCCAAGATGGCCGCACCAACGAAAAAGCCAGAGTTAGGTTTATTGGAAGAAGACGACGAATTCGAAGAGTTTCCCGTCGAAGGTAGGGCAAACAAGGTTGCAGTTGATATATAATTCAGTGTTTGGCGCAACATTGTTTCATATTTAGTCGTATGAGTCAGCTTCGTGTGGTTTTGTTGCACGTGTTCGGCGATTTATATGAAGTACGAAATTTTGTGTTTCATGGCCAGATTTCTTAATCTATGTCTGAAATCATTTTGCATCGTTCCCTTCTAAAACTTAATAACTCGATGGCTACAACAAAGAAGAAATGTCTGTGGCGGAAGCTGTTCCTGCAAAGAAATGACTGGATAAAACTTACTACACTAGTGTAGACACGAAAACATCTGCAAGCAATACGTGTAATGTGTCGATCAACTTCAGCTAACTGTTACACAGTTTGTGGTAGCAGCTAGCTGAAGGTGATCGGCGCCATTACACGTTCTGTTTGTACTGAAACAACACTGAATATTATTACAGGGGAGGAAGAGGGACTTGGATCTGGTGGACATGGTTTAGTGTCGGCACATGTGATTTACAGTGCTTTAAGACTTGCATCAAAAAGACACCACAGAAATGTTTTTCAGCCATGCAGTCACCTTGCGTTAATTTTTAAGTTAGTGATCATTGCACAAAGCTGTAGATTCAAGTGCAGATTTAGTAAAAATTTTACCTCGAGTTAGACTGAGTTACATAATAATGGCAACAACACTGACCAAGTTGCAAGTGACATTAAGAACTGTATGTCCAAGACATCTACCAGACTGGATATTATTTTGTGGGGTCAACAAAAGTGTTGAATCCAAAGATTAAGAATGTTGTACAGAAGTTTTAGGGACTAGTCATAAGGAATGGGGAGTGAGAAATAGCTATTTTCTCTTTGAAGAATGGACTGGTGCGGATGAGGATCAAGAAGACATGCATGTGTGGGAAGATAACTGGGATGATGACAATGTGGAGGATGACTTCTCTAACCAGCTAAGGTACATAACTGAGTCAAGGGTAACTTAGAATGGATGACTTTCAACTACAGTGTTGTATCCAGAGCGCGTCATTGCGTCCTGGGATGCACAAATCTCAATTTGGACGCAAAAAATTCCAGCAAGGACGCTTGGACGCACTCGAAAAATTAATTGACAAGCGACTCTTTTCGGAACGCGACCCGCTAAGCGGAAAGCCTGACACTGATCCTTCACCACTGATAGCACGTCGGTAAAGCCCGATTTACGCGTTGCAACTTTTGCTTACGACACGAATAAAAAATCACTCCGTGATTTGGTTTTCTGTCGCATACGACGCAAAAAAAGTAGTACAATTTCTAAGGGTTAAATCCTGGAATGCGAGTGTGACTGAACAAATATTCGATCAAATGTTACTGTAAACCACTGGCTGTTCGAGCGGCTCAGTTTATCGCGATGTGCACAGTACCTTTTATCGATCACGACGACACCGCTTTTAATATGTCAAACGGTCGAAATCTGTCCACATACAAATCTTAAAACATTGACCTGTAGTCTTGCACATCGACTGAAAATCAAGCTGTCAATTTTTTGCGTAGCGTGGTGAAATTTGATAACCCAAAAAAGTTCAGATTTGCATAAATATGTTTTGTGCGTATGGCAGACGTCAATAAAATACTTTTAGCTGAAAACCTCCTCGAAAGAGAACAAAATGTGGCAGGAACATAAAAAATGTCCTATCGGCTTGTTATTTGTTTGGTACAAAAATAAGCAATGTGAATAATGACGCGCCACGAATATTAATATTAAAAATGAATATTAATTAGTTGGACCCCACAAAATCCTACTTGGACCCCTAAATTTTGGAAGAGGGGGTCCGAAGGACCCCCAGTTTTGAAATCCTGGATACAACACTGCAACTAATTCCCAAAATTGAAGCTGATATTGAAACCATGTCACTTTACAGTGCAAAAGAAGCTAATATAATGTTAATCCTTTCAATCCTAAGTGATCTACAGTACTTTCATTTCCTCCTTCATTTTCTCACCTTGGCATCTGATCACTTTCTCAGATAACAGCTGATTCAGCTATGAATTCTCTCCACATCACTCCTATTTTCTTCTTGAATTGATGGAAGAATTACAGTCGAACTCCGCTATTTCAAAGTCGCATGGGACATGAAAAAAAGTTCAAAATAGCCGGGTTTCGAAATAGCCGATAGTAAATGACTGAAAAAAATATCCAAGGGGATTTGGCTTGACTTCAAAATAATGGGGACTTTGAATTAACCGAGTTAGAAATAGCATGGTTTGACTGTATTTTGTATTTTGAGCTCGGGAGTGAAATGGTTAGAGTTCATCCATTATGGTCACCACTACATAACTTGGATACCAAGAGTGGTCAGTTATAATAATGTTTAGTGATAAGATTGCCTGAGTGAGTGCCGAACCTGAAAGTAAAGTTGTGTTTTGGATAAATACTTCACACTGGAACATTTAAATCAGGCTTGATATGGAAAAATTGCTAATATCCCTTTGGTGATTCTGTTTCCCCAATTCAGAGCTGAACTGGAAAAGCATGGCAACAAGAAGGACCAGCCAGAGCCAATGAAGTCATGACAGACAGGGCGACTCCATCATGCATTTTGTACTTTGTTTTCTTGTTTTGACCAAGTGTAAATAAATTCTGAGGCCAGAGTCCATTGTGTTCATCTGACAGCCATGCAATAGTATTATCAAACTAGTGGGACCCCTGTCAAATACGGTGATTGGATTTCTTTTCTTTCCTGTTTTTTTTCCTTTTTGAAGTCCAATTCGAGCATCTTGAATGCTGTTTAGTGTCAAAGCTGACTCATCCCCAGTCGTCTCTCTTATTCGCGCCCTCCTTCCCATCATCCCCTGCGCCACCTTTTCTCCTTCCCGGCACTCCTCGCAAGTTAGTCCCCCCCCCCCCCCCCCCTGCGGATAAGAGAGATGACTGGGAATGAGTCTGGCTTAGTTTCACTTAATTTGTGGCCATCATGGATTTTTTTTTATGATGAGAAGGGCTGGGAAAGAGCGTTACAGGTGACGGACTCTTAGCAATACAATATTATTATACTCCCAGGAGGAAATGAACACCAAGGGCAATCAGAGTCAAATCTCTCCCATGTTTCTCAAGCACAGTCAACTTTACTCCATATACTGCAGTATCTTTTTTGAATTACTACTCATCAGTTTGTTCAGGGCAGGTTCCATGCAAAAAAAAAGTCATATTAAGCTGGTTGTCAGTTTACACGTAAAAAATAATTTAATTATGCAACTTTCCACTTGATCGACGACTGAAGACAGTCGTTCTTCTTAGCATAAGAGGCGACGAACGCAATTGAACCTCGGCAACAACGGAACAAATTGAGCAACCAAAGTAAAGAGAAGACAAGGTTTATAAAGACACAAGGAATATGAAGACAAGTTTTTATTGCTTCGCAGTTCCGACTTTCGGCCGTCAGTGCTTTTAGCACGCAACGCGGCGTGAAAACTGAAAACTTCAGCTAACACTCGTACACACCCACGTATTAATGATATTAGTTGTTCAAAGGTTTAAAGTGAGGCAGTTGAACTTCGTAGTTGTGTCACCGTTCCTTGCCTCACCCTTTCCTTTTCTAGTTTCAGGTTTTCTTGTCTTTCGTCATTTGTTCTGACGGCGGAGAAGCGGTCGTTTACTCTGAGAAGTCATCAGCAAAGTAATCGGGCACTTGTGTCCAAGTCTTGGCCTTCTTTTCTGTGTTGTCCGGATGGCGAGATCTGCAAAAAGTGCAACAAATGAACACAAAACAATTTTTAAATCGTTTTCGGAAGCTACTCTGTGCAAGGCCGGGAGGGTTTGTCCGACTGTTTTCAAAACTTTATAAAAAAAGAAGTAAAAAGTAAAGTATCTTTATTTATTCACAGAAAGTAATCCACAAGAGCTGGTATGACCGTGTCCCAGCTGGCGGGAGGCTAGCCAGTTGGCTATTTACATACCGGGGCCAAAGATTTGAACCCAGGGCTACGGATTTCAAGTCTGGCGCCCTAACCACTCGGCCACGCTCCCCACCCCCTTCTTTCCTTACTTTAAGAAAGTAATTAGTTATGCATCGATCAATTTCAGCTGTTACCACCCCCCACCCCTGGGCATACCGTGTCCGGGGGTGGGCGGGGAATTTGTACAGCAAACGTGTTGCCCTGGGAGTAGGGGCGGGGAATGGTTGATCGTAAAATCATTAATGTGGCAGGAAATCTTCGCGGGAGTTTAATTTCGCGGATTGCTGATTCTTTGTGTTTCGCGGGAAGAAATAGTCACAAATTCACATTTCAGCCAAGCTATTTTGCAAATTTTCGCGGATTTCAGACAAGTTTTTGTCCGGTATTTTACGTTCGGCACTGGTACATAGCAACACTATTACAGCTGTTACGCAGACAATGTTCATTTTGTTTCAATTGCAAAGAAGGCTGTGATTTTTGTTTGCAGTCAATTTGATCGAAATCCAGTAATCTAAGTATAAAATGGAGTAAATTTTCGCAGATTTTTCTTTCGCAGGACTTTATTTTCGCGAAAATAAACTCCCGTGAACATTTCATGCCACACGGTAGTAGTGGACACAACGTACCTAAAGCGGCACAAACTTAGCTTGAAATAGATGGAGACCTAAACTGAACTAGCCCACAGAGCTGATTCAAGGCCGTTTGACGAGTCTACCAGTTCGCAACGAAGTTTCTCTATTACGGTCATCCCGCGAAATACTTGGATCAGGTGCGGAGTTTCTGTTTAATTGTATGCACATCAGAAGAGGCGCACTACTGCCCTGCAAATAGGAACTTTCCTCCAGTAGCAGACGAGCGGATTGATGGAAAAGTTAAGAACTAAGAGCCATTGCCTCGGACCATCTGTAACTAACGATTGGTCTCATCACTATCTGGCGACAGAAGCACGTGCAGCACACAGAGATTGGAGAGAAAATAGATAGCAAAGATGACAGCTATCGTAACGGAAATTTCTCACTTCCATTTTAAACTCAAGTCCTGCAGGTGTTGAGTTAGACGATAAACGGCGCAGTAGTGCGCTTTGGCCGCGGCGGTTTGCTGACAAACGGATTCGATTGGTATATCAAACAATAAAAAGATATTACAGCTACTTGGCAAGTTAGCCACAGAGCTACATGAATTCCGCGAGCGACCTTGTTAGTTTGGGCTCACTGAAGGAAGTTCAAAGCTATGTTGACGAAGCAAACGAAGACGACCCGCTTTAAAATACGAGGAGCGCGAATGAGTTTGTTATAACGGCCGTGAAGTCTCACTGCTACGTATCTCTCGTAGCTGATTATGCATAACGTCATGAAAGAGACACCACAAAAAATGTAAAAAGTCGTGGAATAAAACATATGAAGGTTGCAAGGGACAAAACCAATCGGAGAGCAGCATAGGTTGGCTGTACTGCCAAACCGACCAATGTTTTCAACTGGCAGCGACTACACGCTTCTGCAAAAACGAAAAACGTCATGTTTCTCTGTACCAACCTCTCCCTTGGCTCGCTCGGCAGGAATGGGACGGGTGGCGGTGGCGGGGGTTTCAGTTCCCGCTCAGTTTGTCCGGCCAACGATACCGACGGTATCCGAGACTCTCTGGAGCAAGAGGAAGAGTCGCTTTAATAGTTTGTGGTTATATGGAAGCCATCATTAATGTGAATCTCTGACTTACTTTGTTGCAGACACGACTGTACTCCTGTTGGGTTCTGAGTCGTAACTTCTGCTGCTGCAGTTATACAGCACCGCCAGCTCGTGTACGATACGTCGCTGATTTGAGTTCATTGAAGGAAAGGAATGTGTTCTCTGAGGCGCGGACGACTAGAATAAAAATAAACGAACAAACATCTCTTGGATGGACGTTAATCTTTGAAAATCGTACAAAACTTTGTAATCTAAACCCTCAAAAATACACATGATTTCGAACCAAATTTCAGACAGGTTGGACACGTTTAGTTTAATTACACGCCAAACTCTCATTGTCCTAAGTTGAATTATGCGTGTTATACGCGCCCAGAATTCTCCTTGGCTATCATCCTTTAACTCCCCTATACACAAGTCACCGCGCAAAGTTTCCAGTGTCGACACTTTACCTTGAGCGCTGTCTTGACCAGCTCACTCAAACATTCCTCCACCGACTTGACGAAGCTCAGGTTGTGTCTAACGAAAAAAGAAAGATAAATAGATTCACATTTCTGTGCAAGCAACATTATACCATACTAAAGTAGAGAAATGACCACCAAAACCGATGATGACAATCGTCGGCCACTCACTTTGCTTCGCTGAGTAAGAACGGCGAGTAAGGTGGAGGCGAGTAGGGAGACAAGTTTGGATTGGCGATATCCAGAGCCTCAGCAAGACGCCTGTGACACGAAATGAGACTGTCCACAAAAGGAACTAAAACAAGACTACACTTACTCCTAAATCTATAGCTAAAATGGGCTTCATCATTATAAAATGTTGACACTTTGCGTCTCGAACTGAGTTCCAGCTGACATTACTTCGTTAGCCCTTCATGAGAGTTTCGTAGCTAAAATGAAGGTCTTAGTGTGCCCACTTTATCTCATACGAAGACAAAACAAGCAACGCAGTCATTAGTAATCCAACGGAACTAGCATTCCAGCAAGTTCTTTTGTTGGTTGGTGGTGTGGCTCGGTCTGAGAGACTAATGAAACCAGCGTTAAGTCGGCTCAACTTAGAAAGTAAACATGCAACGAAGTGTCTTGTACTCACCTGTTCCTCTCAAAAACCGCGCAGTCACTATTGCATTCAATCCTACGAAAAAGATGAAGATGAAACATCAGGGAGACGAAATCACGCATGACCTGACAAAGCAGCGACAACAACAACAACAATAACAACAAAAACACAACAAAAACACAACAAAAACAACAATAATAACAAGAAAGCAACAGAAATCGTAATAATTCCTTCTGGGAAAATCCAAAGAGAGAAAATCTTACGAACTATTGTGATCAAAGTGGCAACAGCACACGGTCTGTACTTACTGCCTGGACTTGTTTTCGTCCAACTTCATGATGGTGCCAAGTTCAACACTCTGTCCCAACTGCAACTCCTTCATTCGAGTCGCTAAAGTCTCCGTGGCCAATCTAACGAGAAGAGAAAAAATAAATAAAAACAAGACTATGTCTTGGACTGAACGCTGTGACGATTTAAATTTCAACAAGCTTGTTATTCGAGGTGATAAATCTATGCGTCAACAAACGTGTATTCTACTTGGTCTAGCTTTACTTTGACTTGCTTATGAGACAAAAAAAAGTCGATTCATTTGCACTTTAAGAAGTCAGGTGTAAGTGGACTGTGGTGCTTGATTCATAAAGGTGAAGTAATACGGGCAAAATTTTCAGTGCAACTTGTTGTGCAGCAATGTTGCGTTGCAAGTTGCACCGTAATGTTGCGCGTATTACCACCGTGTTGCAAGTTGCAGCAACATGTTGCACGAAGTAGAAGTGGGTTCTTTGCAACACGGTGGTAATACGCGCAACATTACGGTGCAACTTGCAACGCAACATTGTTGCACGACAAGTTGCACTGAAAATGTTGCCCGTATTACTTCACCTTTACCAACCTTTGATAAGCTTGTGTCAGTGCCGATCTGTCCCCTCCTTGAAGACACGGGACACTGTCGGTACGGCGACCACACTTACAGCTGATAGTTATCTGAAGCAATCAAAACATTAT
Organism: Plumapathes pennacea; assembly: GCA_964036295.1. Lineage (NCBI taxonomy): Eukaryota > Metazoa > Cnidaria > Anthozoa > Antipatharia > Myriopathidae > Plumapathes > Plumapathes pennacea. The sequence continues at coordinate 20,630,913 of OZ038464.1, read as the reverse complement.
ACCATGATTGAGTCGGATAAACATGATACATGTCGGCACACCTGTGTGTCTGTGTGTCCGTCAGCCTATTTGTCCGGTCACCTGTCCTCTCATGTCCCTGTACCTTGACTGTGTGCGTGTCGGCGTGTTAGTCAGTCTATTTGTCCGGTCGCCTGTCCTCTCGTGTCCCTACCTTGACTTTGCACGGCAGCGTGGGGCACGCTTGACCCACGTGACACAAAGCCCCGCACACGTGACCACACTCCTTCCTGGGTTCACAGCAAGTTTGTGAACAGGTCTGGCCTTCTGCTAAACAGGGACCCTGAAACAAAAGAGCGACAACGCTTATTTAGGGGTCGAGGTTACCTTGTACCTCATCCGTTCTCTCTCACTTTACCCGCTGTAGTGCACTGTACCTTGTGACAGGTCCTCGTGCACTTGTGTCCACAGACAGGCAGAGTTCTCCCGCAAGGCTTCCCACAAGATACGTCAGTCACGTGACAAGGGATATTGAGCCGCATCTGAGAGGAAAGTGGAGGAGGATGAAGAATAACAAGGACGACTCAGAAATGGTCGATCACGGTAGAATTATACAGACGTTTATCGCCGTTATGTTACCTCGTGTTCACCCATGCACATCTTCTTCGTTAACACGGTGCAGGGCGGACAGGTGTCCTCGGTATGGCAAGTGTGAAACACTGTTCAAAGTAAATAAATCAACTTGTTTGTGAAACACTGTTCAAAGTAAATAAATCAACTTGTTTGTGAAGCACTGTTCAAAGTGAACAAATCAACTCAAGTATGAAACAACTAACTCCTGAAAAGAAATGTGCATTGACCCCCCATTTATACAAACCAGAAATATGGTACGACACCCCCAAAAGTTAGCACTCAGCACCGTGCCAACTTTATTGACGTATTGGTGCATGAAACTTAAAGGGTGCCTAACGCAACAAAGTGTATGAGGTTGGGCGGGGCCTATAAATGGCCACGTGTTTCTTCGAAGACAGGTCTTGGGTAAGGGAAATCAATTAAATAAGCATAGAGGATACAGAGATGCGGTGAAAAGACGTTACACACAACTTCACCTGGGTGGGGACAGGAATGTTGTCTGGAGCACAGAAGAGCGCAGGCCGGAGGGGGTGTCCCACAGGAAATTGGAGGGTACAGCACGCTAGCTCCACAATAGCAAGTCAGCTCATCAAAACCTACAGAAAACAACAGGACAGGGAAAAAATGTCATGCAGTGGTGAATCCAAGTTTGTTATTCCTCATAAAATAAAGATCCTGTCAAACGAAGCGAGTTGTCACGGCGACATGTTTCCAGTGTCGCGATCTTCGCAAGATTTCAAGCCGGTCAGTTTGACTTCTTGTTACTTGTAGAACGTACATTCTGTTTTCTCGTGACACTTGGTGTGATAGACTGGAAATGCTGTAAATACGACTCTCATCAAAAACATCCTCCTTCACCTAACAGATGGTATTCCTTGCAACCGATTAAATTTAACGATGAAGGGAAGATGTCAAATCTGTGAACGTACCAGACATCAAGCATGGAGGACAGTATCCAGGATGACAGAACTCTTCACACTTGTGCATTTTACAACGCAGTTTCTTGCCGCAAATCAGCTCACACATATGATCAGTGTCCTGGAGGAAGCAACGAAATGTCAAAGAAAACAAACTTAACGTGAAGATTTACAGATAAATACTCAAGCCGTTTTCGATCAAGTTTCCCAATTACTTGTGCTTTTTATTGGCTTTGGTTTTCTGTACACGGACGTACGGATCCATTTGAAAATACTTTGGTTGGACTTTCACTGTATTAGCTTCTCGTTTAGAGACGTTTTCGGATGACTCACGAAAACCAAAACCAAAGTAATCACACAGGCCAATCACAGAGACTGAGAGAGAACAGTTCAGCCAATTGGAAGCCAAAATAATTCGCGTTTGGTCTTGCGTTTGGTTTTACTTTCCAATCAGCAGTGCGAGTACACGCCATCGCTTGCGTGAGAAGTGTTTGGTTTTGGTTTTGGTTTTGTCTCTGATTGGCTGAGCATGCTGACAAACTCGTGTGGACCAATCCGAAAGCGAAGCAAACGCAAAACCAAAGCAATCACACAATTACTTTCGACAGTCATCGGAAAACCGCTCTAAGAGGGTAAAACCGTTGCTGACAGGAGAACATATGTAAGGCAGAGACTTTGAATTAGTTACGATGAATTAACGTTAGGCCAGGCTCAGTCCCCCGCCCGGGGATCGCGGGAGCCGAAATACCGACGGTGGGGGACTGAGGCTAGACGAACGTGTGAACTTTGACTTCTCACACATGAGGCAGAGATAAGTACTCAGTTGGACGGACGACCTACTCACCACACAGCATTTCTGGTTACATCTGTGTCGTCCACACTGTCTCTTTTTGTTACATCGTTGTTCACATAAAGGTGCTGTCGAGATCAAGGAGTTTAAAAGGATGTTATCATCATTGAGCGCTTTCGTACATGTAGATAACAAGCCATAACATGTAACCACATGAGCGCATATACGTGTACTAGCAAGAAAGTGTATTTACACACCTTCTGAAGTTATCTCGGCACATGGGATTTCCTGCAGTTGAAAGAACAACAACAGATAAGAGTGGCAGGACCATCCGAATGAAAGACAAACAAATGGCTACAACATATTCCGACAGGCAAAGCTTAAGTATAGTTCACACATACAAAGCAAGCATAAGCATGTTAAGATTACCGCGTACCTTGTTTGTGGCCCCACATCGACACTTGAGGACTGTGATCTTATCGCACGTTCCACACGGACCGTGATGGCACTGCTTTGGACAACGGTGTTCCTTACTAGCCACGTCTGGAAGTAAAAGAGAGACTCCTTAATCAAACTAGGACGGCGACGGTGACGCAAGGAACCAATAATAGATTGTCTTCATAATCCTTTATATGTCTTCGTAACCTTGCCTGGTATTCTTAGGTTGCTCAATTTTTCATTTTGGCGAAATTATTTTGCGTTAGTATCATTTGTTTTCAGGAAGAAAGCCGCTTTCTTAAGTTCTCAGATGTCGCCCACGTTCTGACGCATAACAAAAAAAAAAAAGCATTTGAAGTCGCATGCGAGAGCAGACCCCAAGATCAGCTCAATTTTACATACTGATTATTCATGTGCGTGTTTTGTCTTCTTCAATTATAGTTTTATCGTTTTGCCTAAGTTGCCGTCCCCGTCTTCTCACCAGTATCAGGGCTACATGGTAGAAGCTTGTTGCAGAGCTGTTCACACAATGGTACCGGATCTAAACAAGATTGCCTCTCTTTTCCGTCGCCCAGCAGCTCAGCGATCAACAGTTTGCCACACGGACAATGAGTCACCACTGATGGTTTCAGTTGACAAGCACCGCAGGTCCCGGGGTGACATGTCTTCTGACAAGTGTGATTACCACAATCCAATGTTCTGTAAATGTAAGCACACCAAAGGTAAAACAAAATGAACTCATTAAATTCACTTCTCACCTATACTGCAAGTAGCCGCTTACGAGTATCTTTCTCGTAAGCGGCCAGTTCCAGGTACGGACACTTCTTTTGCTTCTCGAGGATGCCCGCTCATGAGAGCTTTAACTATACTTGTGACAAACACACATATATTCATACTTATCCACTAATGGTTTAGGAATGTGTGCTTCATGTGTTATTTACTGTTTCATACTTCATAATAGTACAAGGAGAAGAAAAAGTGTGAATTTTAGAAGGATAGAACCAACCTGTTGCAACAACTGTTACAGGAAAAACATCCAATACTCTCATCAACATAGTCTGGTTCACCTGAGGATAATATCATTCAAAACTGAACCTGTCCGAAGTTCACTGTGCAAGATATACTTCAATTAACTGGAATTAACAGGAAGACTGCAGATCTAGAATATTATACAAAGACCTTTTCTTGCAATTAAGCTACTAACTACACTCAAGATCCCAGATATCTAAAGATAGAAAAGCTGACTACAACTTGTAAAATATATATTACTACTAAACAATACACATCCATGTGCTTCATGTACACTGCATATAGTGATGTGCTTCATGTACACTGCATACAGTGTGTGCTTATGTACACTGCATATAGTGATGTGCTTCATGTACACTGCATACAGAGTGTGCTTACTACCTGTGCCACAAAATGTCTCCCTCTGCTCCTTTCCACAGTAACACCCTGAAGAGAAAAATATAGCAAACACAATTTTCCAGGGAATTAACATTATTTTAGTACTCAGGAGCTCTACTTTTTATCCTCCATGCATTGTTACTAAATCTGTGATGATTAACAGCTATCATGTCTAAACCATTGATTAGTTCATTTCCCACAATGCACTGAAATAATAATAGTAAACAGCAGTTTACCATTATTATCTATTTTATTAAATTTTCAATAAGTACTCAGTTGAACTTACTTTGCTGCACTTGAATCTCACAGGTATTGCATGGTCCTGCCACAGCATCAAAAAGAGAGATATGATGTCAGATGATAAAAATAATGGTACTAAATAAATATAATTTAATGATTCAATTGTTAATCTCTGAACTTAAATCACTACTACTGTACATCACATATAACTTGACTACAAACATGCATGCACACATACTGTAGATCTATTGTGACCACTGACCTGTATGACAGGTAGCTTGACACCTGTGTTGTCCACAGTTGAGCAGCTTGTCACACACCATCTTGCAAACCACTACAGATGACTTACCACACCTCACTTGCATTCTGATAAAACCATTTGTCAAAGAATAATATTATAATTATATTCTAATATGATTATATTTACGTACACATACAGCTGACATGCATAGCTACTGCAGAATATCTTATGCCAATTACTCTGCTTCAGAGAGCAATACCAGCTCGAAATCAAATGTCAGCTGTCATTTGGATCAAGGATACTTCTTCTTGCCACAGGCACATACTCTTGTTAGCATCACTGGACAACTGGGGCAAGGTCCTGGATGGCACAGCCTTCACACAAGAATGCAAAGAAACAGTGTTAACACATAACCTGCAATACCTGCGAATGGGAGGAGGTGAAGGGTCCCAGCTTTTGCCCCACTCCATTCTTACTCCCAAACAAACATCTTTCCCTGGGAATGAAGGGAAACTATAAAAATAAGTACGCCTGAACAGGATATGTCTGGAGATTTAGATTAAGGCCAGTAAACAACAATGAAAAAGTTCTGAAAAAAAAAAAAAAAAAGAAAAGAAAAGAAAAAAAAAAAAACTCACTGGTTACATGGATGTGTACATTGGTTTGCCGACTCCCTCCTTTTATGACATAATTCACCACAGCCTACAATACAAAAAGCATGCATCACTGATTCACTAATGACCTATAACATTGTATGGAACAATCTAAACCCTTTTGTTGAAGCTGTTTAAATTACTGTATTTGAAAAAACTCACTGTGAGGTGTCAGACCATCTCGTGGATTCCAAACTGGATCACAAACTTTGCCTAAAGAAAAAAAACCAAACACAATGTCAAGTGTTAATAGCAGTCTTAAAAACAAATACACTTGAGTCTGGTTTATGAGATCTCTCGCATGCAGTTGATAAAAATTTGCACAAATAGCTAAACAGTCATTCAATGGAACTTCTTCTGTTGCAAGACAACAATTCTTTTAAGTCTGACTTATACTTACCACAAAAACACTTGTACACATTAGGGACTTGATCTACAACATTCTGACAAGCTGGGCATCTCCAGCCATCACTCTCACCTAAATAAATCATACAAAGTTATTACTGACAAAAATACCACCATCACAGACAAGAACCAAGTCCCAGAGATTGTATTTCCATGTAAGCAAATAAAGTGTGTACCAGGTTATACATGTAATATATTATGTGTTACAAGACGTACCTTGGACGAGGGCAGCTGGGGACTTGGCCCACCTTCTTGCACATCTGAGATGGAAGATATGATAACAACTCTGACAGCTCCATACTGGTGCTGTAAACTTAACTGTATCACAACAAACCATGCACTCATAGCTTGAATTCCTGAGCTGCTCAGCTAGAGCACTTGCCTGTACAGTGCTGCCTCTATCCAGATCCCTGCCAAACCTTTTACCCCTTTTGTTCTGAGAAGTTTTCCTGGTAGATGGTGATTTATTAACTTCATTTCTTTGGTCAAATTGATGGTCTGTCCTTCTATTTTGCTCATGAAGATAATCAGGCTCATATCCATACTGTGAAGAATAAGTCCCCCTGCTTATAGCTCCTCTATTGTTCCAAGATTGGTACTGCATGAAAGGGTCTTGAAATGGATTTTGCACATAATACTGATCATATGGATGTTGATAATGCATATAATTTGGTTCAAATGTATAGGCTCCATTTGTTCCATCTGGAAAGCCATAAATCCCTGCCCCTGTTGAATAAGCTGAACCTGCAGTTCCAAGCCATTCATCTCTTCTACCATAATTATGATTCATCCTACTTTGACCACGCCTGTGTGGTGAGTGGTAATATGGTTCACCTCTTTGCCCCCTCCAGGACACATTAGATTGACGACTCCCTCTTGATGTAACATTAGATGTAGGCCTTTCAAAACCTACTTCCTGTACCAGAGGTCCACCATATGGCTGTATCTCTTGCTGTTCTCCTTCCTTCCTTAAAGTTTCCTTGACTCTATTACTACTTTTTTGAGCCACAGCACTAGAATCCGTACCCTTTCCTTTTAGAGGTTTCTCATTAAAAGGGAAGGATTCTGCACCCTTTCCAGATTTCTCTTTGACTACATTATAACTGGGATCCTTTCCTTTGAGAGCTTGCACCTTGACAGAGCTAGAATCTGATTCCTTTTCTTTCACAGATCTTGACTCTTTGACAGCAGTTGAATCAACCTTCTTTTCTTTAGGAGCTTTCTCTTTGTCTCTACCAGATCTTTGATCTTGTTCTCTTGACTCTGATTGTTTACCTTGATATTTTCTATTTTTCCCTTTGGATTTGGTCAACATTTTATCATCATCTGTCCCTACCTTGGTGTCTGAAGTATAATTCTCAGATATTCTTTCCTTACTGCTCGATCCCCTTGACTTTCCCCTACTGCTACTTTTATCACCCTTGCGATTTTCTGATTGAATTTCAGACTGTCTCAAATCACAAGTTTCACCTTTTCCAGCACCCTCATCACTACTGCTAATCTTTTCAGATGGCCTCTTCTGCTCATCTCCAGTTGTCCCTACTGTTGCAGAAGAATCCTCCTTTGCAGGAGATCCTTGCTTCTTGTGACCTCTTCCATAGTTTCCCCTAGAAGTTACCCCTCTGTTACTCCTATAACCCTTTCCTCTTGAGCTTTGACCCCCTCTCTGAGCGGCCTGGTGGTGTCCCCTGGGTGTATTCCTGCCTCCTCCACCTGATGTTGGTTTTACTTCCTCCTGTGATGCTCCCTTATCTTCATCCATGTTTTAACACATCCTTCAATAGAAGTATTAGAACCGTTTTCGGATAACTGTCGAAAACCAAAACCAAAGTAATCACACAGACCAATCACAGAGACTGAGAGAAAACAGTTCAGTCAATCGGAAGCCAAAGTAATTTGCGTTTGGTTTTATTTCCAATCAGCAGTGCGAGTACATGCCATTGCTCGCATGAGAAGTGTTTAGTTTTGGTTTTGGTTTTGTTCCTGATTGGTTGAGAATGCTGCCAAACTTGTGTGGACCAATCCGAAAGTGTAGCAAACGCAAAACCAAAGCAATCACACGATTACTTTCGACAGTCATCCGAAAACCGCTCTAATAATCAAAATTCATTACCAGTGTCTCAAAGAAAATGTCCCAAGTCAATGAATCCATTCAAAAGATGGCCAAGCACTGGATGTCAACCAATGATTGGTTAAACGAAGGACTTTTTTTAGTATGCGTGCGTATTGATGTTTTTGCGAGTTGATCAGCTCAGTACAAAATACTCATGCACGCGCACAGCACAGGACTGAAAACCCTGGCCCAGCAGAGACACTGTAATCCGATCTCAAGAAAAATTCAAAACGCGACGCCAGTTATTCTGCGTCTACACAAACTCACGACGATTCAATAGAGGGCTCAGTCGGCAGTTCAATTAAGACTGCGTGTTTGAGCTTAGCCGGTTATTGGCGGAATACACGACAGTTTTATACCCACCCACTGCAAAGGAACACGTCTGGAAACCGGATCTCTCGCCAAGAGTCTGGGTACGAGCCTTAAGGTACTGCGCATGTTCACTCAAGCCACATAAGTATTGTGGGCTCGTATTCAATATGGACGACGCAAGTTTGTTGTGTGCGTAGTATCATGGGAGTCATTTTGAACTTTCCTTTGCGCTGATCTAGTTTATCAGTGTTGTGAAATCTATTCGTTGTTTAACTTGTCGAAGTGCAAGGATGGAGGAACTCAAACAGCTTGAGCAGCTTTCGCTTGTGTCAAAAATCTGCACCGAGTTAGACAACCATCTGGGAATAAACGATAAAGATCTCGGTAAGTACGAAATCAAGATGAAATAACGTGTAAGATGGCAAGAGGTACAAATCAGAAGTTTATCAATATTTACAGTAAGCAGCACTGGTTAAAAACGTTCATTCTGTGTCTAACTATTTGTTGCACTACAGTATCATTGCATGACCGTATATAAAATTATCAATATTCAAAGCCGTCCCGCGGTTCTACAGTATGCTCTGATGTGAAGCTATTCTGATTTCTCTTGTGACAGCTGAATTCATTATCATGCTGGGAGAGAAGAATGATACCATAGAAGGTTTCAAGACAGCACTGGCAAAAAATGGAGCAGAGTTTCCTGTAAGTATTTGACCCATATCATCCACTGAGGGATTACAAGAATTGTATACAGTATGGTTAGGACAGGAGAAAGGGTTTGCTGTCTGTCTGTCTGTCTGTCTGTCTTTTCTGTTTCTGTTATACATCTGTCCATCTATCTGTAAATGTAGCTTTGCTTCTGTCTGAAAATTCTCAATTTGTCAGACTGTACTGTTGCAGTAATTCTTTCTGTTTTTTTTTTTTTTTTTTTTTTTTTTTTTGTGTTAGGCAGCTTCTCAACTGGTATAGAGTACAGTCTAAGTTATTTGCTATAAATTCTTTGTCAATATTTGCAATAATTTGTATTTGTTTTAGGACTCCTTCACATCAAATCTTTTGAGGCTCATACAAAAAATGAAACCAAAGCATGAGCCATCCACCAGTAAAGCAGGTCAGTAAAATTCTCATAAGGAAGCTGTCAGTGCTTCTCATTGTGGGCCTGGGCATCCAGCCTCCATATTCCATAAAGTACTGCAGTTTGTTAATTGACATGCTGCATGCTGGATTAAATTTGTATTTCAGATTTATCATTTGAAGAAGCTGAAGAAATGGATCCAGCACTCCACCATAAGAAAAAGGCATTCCCTGGGCTGTGTATTCCAGATAGGGAGTTTGAGTTACCTCAATATGTATGTACATATTTGTGCCAAACATAAGAGTTTCAGTACACTGTAGTTGATGTATATACATGTATATGTTGTTTGACTCATCTAAATACAGTTTGCAACAACCTGCTAGCACAGTAGTTATGCCATTACTTGCAGTACATGTAAAACCCGCTACACACTAGCCATTTTCCTTATTGGCAGGGACAGAAAATTGGCTATTATGGGGTAATTAGTTCCTGGCAAGTCTAAACAAGATTTGTTGCTGTCAGTATGACCTTGTTGGCTGGTGTGTGGCAGAGCCGAACAATTTGTCAGGCTCTTGAACAAACAGCACATGCAAATCATTTAGATGAATATTGACTTGTAATTAGAAAACTACAGCTAGTACATTTAGCAAATTATCTTTTTCTGTGCACTCTTTGAATCTATAATGATTATGAAATCTTTCCTTGTTGGCATTTAGAGTCCAAAGCAAAATGTGAATGAAAATGATGAAGAAGTGGCAAACACAGCCCTGCAAGAGGTGAGTTACTTTATCCTGCACAAAATGCTGTTATACCACATACTGCATGTACAGTACAATATTGTGTGCAGCCTAGTTATGATAATTTGGTGTGGTGCTTAGACTCACTTTACTGCCGATCAAACCACAGCCTGAATTTGAAGAGATTCTAAGCAAAAAGGAGGAGCGTCCTTATCAAGTACATAGTACATAATTCTATCAGTACATTTGCTGTATATCCTACAAATTGGACTACAGTTTGCTATAAATGTTCCTCCTTGCATTATGTTTGTCCTAGCTCGAGGCTCTAATTCCAAAGGCAACACAAGGAAGCACAGAAACAACAAGGCAAGTTTGGACTGATGTTGTGAGGCATTTATTCAGGCAGTATAAGTCAGTGATGATTTACAGTGTTACTGTATAAGCCATCGTGCTATAAGGTATAATTAACAATATCATGGAAATTAAAAACTTAGGACTTTGGTACTTGGCACATTACATGGTGTGCTCTCCAGTCAGTGAGGTATAATGTCTGCATGTCCTAATATTTCAAAGTGAAAGGTTTTAAATCTTTTGGAACCTTGGACTGACAGTACATACTGTATGTACCACATACAGAACATAGATGTGTATTTGATGCAATGCAAAATATAGACACCGTAAAACAGTCTACCAGTAATTGAGTGAGTGTCAAGGTGTAACAAACACAGTCTGGGCACAGTGAGTAGTATAATGGATCTACAACCTACAGTGCTCGACATTAACGGTTGCCCACTTGCCCGGGGCAACCAAAACTTTTGGTCGGGCAGGTAAATTCTGGGCCAGGCAACTAGAAATTATGAAACTTTCTATTGCTTGAAGTCAATCTACAGTCTGAGGGGCAACCAACCTAAATCCTTAATCTTGAGCACTGAACCTAGAAGGTTGTGTGATGTCGATCTCCCCGCTCCAGACTGTGTGCGTTCATTTGGCACTTGCTTGATTGTCCCAGCACAAAGAACCAAGGGACTGTTTTGCATCTATGCAAAATACTTAATAAAAAAAAAAAAAAGAATTTGGATGACATGACAGTAATGGTAGAGTTGCATGACTGTGTTAATAGGAAGGATGAGAAGCAAAGAGGGAGAAGTCGGAGCCAAGAAAGGGACTCAAAAAGAGAATCAAGGCAAGTACATATTGATTTGTAAGTTGAATGTCATATTTTACACCTATATAATTATATATTTTTTTGTTTCTTTGGTCGAGAAAAATTTAAGTGATCCAAGATTAATATCCTATCTCGGATTCTCCCAAAGAAATTCACCATTAGTCCAAATGAAGCATAATCATTTGAAACTTTTAATTTCCTTTTTTATGGTGCTGCCCTATAGTGGAATGAACATACTGTAACACTACTCTTATCAGATTTGTGAGAAAAGAAGGTTTGTGCACAATTTTCAAATGCATGTTGCATGTACTGTTTACAAATAGATCAGGAGGTCTACTCACACATAAAATTAGTTTAACATTACATGCTTGGCATTCTGCAGGAGACATCGATCAAGATCAAGGTCAAGAAGTCCCAGAAGAGACAGAGACAGACAGTAAGACATGTTGTCTTTTCTTACTGTCTGATGGTTACACTTTTATACAGGCCTACTGTACAGTAGAAATGTCCTTTTCCATACTTTAACAGAAGAAGAAGGTCAAGAAACAGAGAAAGGCACAGGGATAGAGATGACTACAAGTCCCGGGACAGAGACTGGGACAGAGACAGAGACGAAAAAAGAGGCAGATGGAAGGAGGACGATGAGAGACGTGACAGACACTCCAGGTCAAGTCATGTTGATCAGGCTCCCCCAGCAACCCCAGTTGTAAATCAGGTGAATGAAGGCTTTGGTTTGGGTCTTTGTTTACAGTGTAGCCATGGTTTTGCTTTGTTGTTGTTGTTGTTGTTGTTGTTGTTGTTGCTTGTTGTTTTCTAGGTAAAGGCAAAAAAAGAGAGGGAAATCTTGTGGAGTGGAGGGTAAATAGAAGGGAGGGAAAAAGATGGGAAGAAAAGATGGAAATGAGGATGGAGGGAATAGATTAAGGAGGATAGGAAGCCATAAGCAAGGCAGGGATTAAGAGTATCTGTACAAGTGCTTGTGCTAGAGAGAAAAAGAAACAGTGAAGGGTGGAAAAGAATAAAGAGCAGTTGCAGAACATGTAACAGGATTTATTTCACTTTTGGTGCTTTTAGATATACAACGGCAAAGTGACAACAATCATGGACTTTGGTTGTTTTGTTCAACTGGAAGGACTAAGGGGTGGACACGAGGGCCTTGTTCATATCTCTCAGGTAAGAGCAGGACATGATGGGATGGTTCTTTTGCACTAAGGCAACAGTATGGTCCTTGCTTATGCCCTAATAAATATGTATTGTCACAGGTATAGTATGCAAGTTGGGTAAACAACAACGTGAACATTAGAATAAACAGTTCAGGAGAGCATGATGTTGTTACTGTTGTTATAGTTGACAGTTCGGGAGTTGGAAGTCAAGCCTAATTCTACTTTAATTGTCAATGAAACAAAAAAGAAAGAGTAGCTTCTATTTTCAAATGAGTCAGATGTACAATACATGAGTCTCAAAGTAGCTGTCGATAATTTCTGGTGCGCAACGTGTTGTGGTTGAAAAGTTTCCGTTATTGAACTGCTTCAACTTTTGCAGCTTCATCGAGAAGGGCGCGTGGCTAACGTAACAGACGTCGTCGCTAGAGGGCAGAGAGTGAAAGTAAAGGTTCTGTCCATGACGGGCAATAAAGTCAGTCTGAGTATGAAGGTGAGTGAATTAATGTAGCAACTCCTGCTCATCTACTGTACTTTGAATGGAATTTCAGTCAAACGTGATTAAATTCATTTCTTTGCTGATGGCTTAAGTGGTATTTTGCAGGATGTAGATCAGGACTCTGGGGAAGACCTGAACCCTACCACATCAAGGCTTCCTCTCATGGACAGAGACCAGGACAGAGACAGAGATGACAAAAGAGGCAGATGGAGTGAGGACGATGAGAGACGTGACAGACACTCCAGGTCAAGTCATGTTGATCAGGCTCCCCCAGCAACCCCAGTTGTAAATCAGGTGAATGAAGGCTTTGGTTTGGGTCTTTGTTTACAATGTAGCCATGATTTTACTTTGTTGTTGTTGCTGCTTGTTGTTTTTTAGGTAAAGGCAAAAAAGAGAGGGAAATCTTGTGGAGCGGAGGGTAAATAGAAGGGAGGGAAAAAGATGGGAAGAAAAGATGGAAATGAGGATGGAGGGAATAGATTAAGGAGGATAGGAAGCTGTAAGCAAGGCAGGGATCAAGAGTATCTGTACAAGTGCTTGTGCTAGAGAGAAAAAGAAACAGTGAAGGATGGAAAAGAATAAAGAGCAGTTGCAGGACATGTAACAGGATTTATTTCACTTTTGGTGCTTTTAGATATACAACGGCAAAGTGACAACAATCATGCAGTTTGGTTGTTTTGTTCAACTGGAAGGATTAAGGGGTCGACACGAGGGCCTTGTTCATGTCTCTCAGGTAAGAGCAGGACATGATGGGATTGTTCTTTTGCACTAAGGCAACAGTATGGTCCTTGCTTATGCTCTAATAAATATGTATTGTCACAGGTATAGTATGCAAGTTGTGATGTACAGTAGTTGCTTTCACTGACCATTCCTCTGTTCAAATGCAAAAAAAATCAATCCTTGCTTTTAAACAACAACGTGAACATTAGAATAAACAGTTCAGGAGAGCATGATGTTGTTACTGTTGTTGTAGTTGACAGTTCAGGAGTTGGAAGTCAAGCCTAATTCTACTTTAATTGTCAATGAAACCAAAAATAAAGAGTAGCTTCTATTTTCAAACGAGTCACATGTACATGAGTCTCAAAGTAGCTGTCGATAATTTCTGATGCGCAACGTGTTGTGGTTGAAAAGTTTCCTTCACTGAACTGCTTGAACATTTGCAGCTTCGTCGAGAAGGGCGCGTGGCTAACGTAACAGACGTCGTCGCTAGAGGGCAGAGAGTGAAAGTAAAGGTTCTGTCCATGACGGGCAATAAAGTCAGTCTGAGTATGAAGGTGAGTGAATTAATGTAGCAACTCCTGCTCATCTACTGTACTTTGAATGGAATTTCAGTCGAACGTGATTAAATTCGTTTCTTTGCTGATGGCTTAAGTGGTATTTTGCAGGATGTAGATCAGGACTCTGGGGAAGACCTGAACCCTACCAGATCAAGGCTTCCTCTCGGAGGGGAAGTCGGTGAATTGGCCAGAAACCCTGACAGGTAAGTACAGTTTGTATGTTGTTTTCCTCATTGTTGTTGTTGTTGTTGTTGTTGTTGTTGTTGTTGTTGTTGTTGTTGTTTGTTGTTGTCATTGATTATACCATAGTTATCATCCTCATTATTTTTGTTTTTGTCTTTTAACAGCGTTTTTGTAAATTCATTATCGTCATCATTGTTGATATAAGCATTGTAGTCGTCTTCGTCGTTGTTCTCCATTGTTGTTGTTAGCTTTGTTGTTGTCGCTATCATCGTACTTTAGTTGTGGTTCTTCTGTGCGAAGGTATTGACAACAGACAATCTAAGACAGTAGTGAGCCAAGTCTCGTTAACAAGACACTTTCAAATCATCTGTACATCTAGACCCGCCGGGATTCCCGTGATGCCATCCTACGAAAACGAAGATCCTAAAATGAGAAGGAAAGTGCAAAGAATAACATCGCCAGAGAAATGGGAGTTAAAACAGGTATAGACCCGATCTTACATTTATGCATTTGTTTCAGGTCATTTTAATTCGTCCGTATGGATCGGTGGGCGAATTGTCACTGTTTGGACAAACGAGTTAATAATTTACGGAAAGATAGACTGACTACAGCGACTAAGTAACTGATTGATTGATGAGAACGAATGGGTATTTAAATTATTGATTGAATGAACGAATGGCTGACTAAACAATTAACTGACTGACCGGCTAACTTAATGATTAATGGACCAATGTATCAGTATCCGTTGAATGACTGACTGACTGAATAAATGAATGAATGAATGAATGGCTGACTGACTGACTGACCGTCTTACCGACTGACCACTGACTGACCATTGGAAGGGTTGATTGACCATCTGGTCGATTGATTGATTTGATCTGTTTGTTCCTTTGTCTGTAGTTAATAGCTGCTGGTGTTCTCGACAAGTCTGAATATCCAGACTTTGATGAAGATACAGGAGTACTTCCAAAAGTCGATGATGATTCAGGTGGGTTGTTTTGTATAGTCTTGTGAATAATGGAATTACCAAAAACAAATTTGACAAAGTAACTGATTTGACTAGACCTAAAAAGCTGTCAACTCCTGAACCTTCGAATAAAACCTAAAATTGGCAGCAAATTCTGACAAGTGTCTCGACATGCCTCGAATAGCAACAAACGTGGTCAGCAGCAAACGTAACAAAACCTGACGTTTTCTTCTCCAGACGAAGACATCGAAATCGAAATCCTGGACGAAGAGCCGTCTTTTCTACGAGGTCAAACGAAACTGAGTGTGTCCATGAGCCCTGTGAAGATAGTTAAGGTGAGTTCTCTCGTACTGTACAGTCACGTGATCTTTGACGTCTTCAGTATTACAAATGATACGACATTGTCGTATTTCCCAGAATCCCGATGGCTCCCTTCAGCGTGCTGCCATGACGCAAAGTGCTTTGGCCAAAGAGCGGCGGGAACTGAAGCAAGCACAGCGCGAGGCCCAGGCAGACAGCGTGCCCAAGGACCTGGGCAAGCTCTGGGTGGACCCAGTCCCTAACGGTAGGTTGAGCGAAGTGAAGAGCTAACGCTTCGAACATCAGCGCTCGTCTTCTTTACGGAAAGTCAGCATCATTCCCCTAGGTTCACACGTTTTACGTTTAAATTTACGGGCATTGATGAAGCGTTCGATCGATAAAGTCCCCAGTCCCATGCGCCTCACTTCTCGATGGGGTTTTAGTATCCTTAATAGCAATGCCGTCCGAAACGTTTCGTGTTTTTGTTTTTGTTTTTATTTTTGTTTTTGTTTGTTTTTGGTTTTTTTCTGCGAACTTTTGGTACTTTTCGGAAGATATTTGTGTTCAGTATGATAATATTCAGCACATGACATTTCTCTCCTCCCTACAGCGGAGGGTGTTGACAAGCCATACTTTGCACAGGACATGCGGGGTATCAGCCTAGCGGGTCAAGACTTACCCGAGTGGAAAAAAGCCACGTTTGGTGGTAATAAAGCCTCTTATGGTAAGAGGACAAACTTGACGATACTGGAGCAGCGGCAGAGTTTGCCCATCTACAAGCTGCGAGAGGAGCTCATCAAGGTAACTGTATTTACTGGTGCGATGCTTCTCATCCTCTCTCTTCGCCTGATGACGTAGGGAACTGCAAACGTCTATAAACTACCTGTTGATCATCTCGTTGTCGGTTCCTTTTTCTGTCGGTGCAGACATACAATATCATGGTTTAGTATATACCACACAAGTGAATAGTGCTTTTCGCGTGCTCTGATTGGCTCCTCAATCTCGGAGTATTATAAAAATTCACTGCCTGACGAGTGAATTCTACGTTAAATTTCACAAGAAAAACCGATATCGCGAATCGCGAAGCGATGAGTGCGATATCGGTTTTTCGAGTGAAATTTAACGTGGAATTCACTCGTCAGGCAGTGAATTTTTCTATACTATTCACCTCCCGGCGGCTTCCGGTAAAACAAAATGGCGCGCGAGCCCAATTTTTGCTCATTTTTGTCGGAAATAAAATAGCTATTTGGGAGTTGGCTATTAAACTTGTGTGGTATATACTAAAACAATTATTCGCCGAAGTGGAGGTGAATAGCGGTGGATATTTACCTCGCCGAAACGGCTCGGTAAATGTCCACCGCTATTCACCTCCACTTCGGCGAATAATTGTTAAATGTCGCCATGTGAGAATCGTCAATCTTCCTCGTGTTGCGGTGTTTGTGAGCTCTTGGAAGAATGACGCATTGATCAATTTTGCTTTGCAAATGCTGAGCAATCGCAAACGCCCGTCCAAGCGAACCCAACATTGTTGGATGAAAATGTTAGATTCGCGTGGACACGAAACTCTTTTTTCCTTCCCGTGGACTTTTCAAAAGTTTATTACCGTAAAAAAAAGTAGGATTCGGTTGTTTCTCTTTTGTTTCTTGTTTGTTTGTTCCCGGATGAAAACAAACACGAGCAAAGCATTGTGGTTTCCAATCGTTTCCAGGCCGTTCACGAAAACCAGGTCCTTGTGGTGATCGGGGAAACCGGCAGTGGCAAAACAACACAGATAACTCAGTACCTGGCAGAGGAGGGCCTGGTGTCGACCGGGAAGTTGGCCTGCACGCAACCGAGGCGAGTCGCTGCGATGTCGGTAGCGAAGCGAGTGTCGGAAGAGTTCGGTTGTCGACTCGGCCAAGAGGTCGGCTACACGATTCGTTTCGAGGACTGCACGAGCCCAGAGACGAAAATCAAATACATGACAGACGGTATGCTGTTGAGGGAGTGCTTGATCGACCCCGATCTCAAGCAATACGCAATCATCATGCTGGACGAAGCGCATGAACGCACAATTCACACAGATGTGCTGTTCGGTTTGATGAAGAAGGCCGTGAAGAAGAGACCCGATCTGAAGCTGATCGTCACATCCGCCACGCTTGACGCGGTCAAGTTTTCCACGTATTTTTTTGAGGCTCCCATTTTTACGATCCCCGGCCGTGCGTTTCCGGTGGAGGTTTTGTACACCAAGGAAGCGGAGACGGACTATCTGGATGCGTCGCTTATTACAGTCATGCAGATCCACCTGACGGAGCCACCTGGGGATATTCTGGTCTTCTTAACAGGTAACAGAGAGTTGGTTTATGTTAGTCAACTCCTTGTCTTTCTTCTTGCTCTTGTTGCTGGAGCCCTGTCTGTGTTCATGCTTTGTGTTTTTTTGTTGTCTTGTCCTTGTTGTATTCTGGTCTTTGTACTTCCTCTCTATCTAGCTGAGTCTCTGTGTCCATGTTGGGGATCTTTCTTTCTTATTTCTGTGTTCCTTCTTTCTCTTGTTCTGTAGTCCGTGTTCGTGATTTTGTGCATGCTTGTTTTGTTTTCTTGTCACAGTTTGTTCTTGTCTGCTCTACCTGTCTTTCATTCTCGCTCTCTCTCGCTGTGTTTACAATCTTGAGAACTTTAAGAAAGATGACGGCCACTCTGAGGCTCACCACCGTGCGTTCCTATTTCCAGGCCAAGAAGAAATCGACACTGCTTGTGAGATTCTGTACGAGAGGATGAAAACCATGGGGCCTGATGTACCAGAGCTAGTTATTCTGCCGGTATACAGTGCTCTGCCCTCGGAGATGCAGACCCGAATCTTTGACCCTGCTCCACCGGGCAGTAGAAAGGTATGTGTTCAGGAATACCGGCTTATTGTGTGCTCTGTGTTCGTTAAAGACGCTTTTTACCTCTTAGTTTGGAAGTATGGATTTTGTAAGGAAAGCAACCCATTTGGTTTGGTGGTGGCTATAGTTATATGGTCATCGTTTTGTTTGTTAGTTTAGGGGGGGGGGGGCTGTAACCTAGTAGAGGCATTTCTGAAAAGGGGTGAGGGTTTATCGTAGTCAGCTCTTGTGGTTCAGTTTGTTTGTTTGTTTGTTTGTTTGTTTGTTTGTTTGTTTAGGGAGTGCGGGCTGTAGTCTAATATGAGCATTGCTGAAAATAACTGAGGGTTGATCGAAGTCAGCTCTAGTAAGTCAGGTCTTGTGGTTTTTCATTGCCGTGGTTTCTTTGTCAGGTTGTGATTGCCACTAATATCGCGGAGACGTCGCTGACAATCGACGGCATTTATTACGTGGTAGATCCTGGTTTTGTCAAACAGAAAGTCTACAACTCCAAGTCTGGTATCGATGCACTGGTTGTCACGCCGATCTCTCAAGTAAGGAAGTCAGAGCACTGATGTATAATTACAACGCACAGCAAAGGAATTTGATGTTATAGACAACTTTAAAGGGATGGTGAATGGGTGGGGGGAGGGGAGGGGGACGTGGATACGGGATGGCATTCATTTTTTTTTTTTTTTTTTTTTTTTTTTTTTTTTTTTTTTTGAGGCACTGCGTTGTAGTAGACTTTACAGTTTTAAAAAAGCCCTTAACAAAGAATACTACCACAGGCCGTAGGCTAATATAGCGATGTTGTAATATTGTTTCTGCCGTTGGTAATTTTACCTGTGGGCTATAAACTTAATGCTGTACGAATTTTCCATTCAAGGCTCAGGCAAAGCAGAGATCAGGCCGAGCAGGGCGCACCGGTCCCGGCAAGTGTTACCGTCTGTACACAGAACGAGCGTACAAAGATGAGATGCTGCAAACCGCTGTGCCCGAGATCCAAAGAACCAACCTCGCGAGTACCATCCTGCAACTGAAAGCCATGGGAATCAACGACTTGTTGTCTTTCGACTTCATGGACCCGCCGCCCATGGAGGTAAGAAGAGTGAATATCCTGGAAGGACTAGATTATCGTTTTTCTGCACACGAGCTAGAACATAATATCGACCAAGTAAAGTAGTAAGCAATTTGACGTCCAGTTGACAAGTAACATCCTTGATACATTTTATACAACTTGCCCACACAGGTGTAAGACTTGTGTCCATTCATAACACTTGATAACTTTATCAAACAAGCCTCCCACGTTTTTCTGGAAACGCTGCAAAGATTAGTTTCTCCTCTTGTAAGTGAGCTTTGAACTATGTTTGACTATGGTCTCATCTATGGAGCAACTTATTTTGCCTCACCTCTCCCCTCTCGTTTCAGACTATGGTGTCAGCAATGGAGCAGCTTCACTCGCTGAGCGCTCTTGATGACGAGGGCCTGCTAACGAGGCTGGGACGTCGCATGGCCGAGTTCCCGTTGGAGCCGCAACTCTCCAAAATGTTGATTCAATCGGTGCACTTGGGCTGCAGCGATGAAGTGCTCACCGTCGTCTCCATGTTGTCTGTGCAGAACGTTTTCTACAGGCCTAAAGTAAGTTTCAAGAGGAATCAGGAGGGGGGTAGGGTTGATGCGCGCAAATAGCGTGCGTTCAAAACCTCATTGTGTCTGATTTTCAAACTTCATACTTGCAATCGGTCGAGTATTTTTTTTTTTTTTTTTTTTTTTTTTTTTTTTTTTTTTTGTAGCTGGTGCTATTTGTCTTGCCCTGCGCTGGACACCATGCTTACCCAGGTGCACACCCCTGTGGGACTGGCGTACAAAAATATAAAAATAATAGATAATAAAAATTCTCACAAGCTGTCTAGATTACGTATCATTCCGGTGAGTTGTTGCTAATGTGCTTTTTCTAACTCCACTTTGATCTGAATGGTATATAGGACAAGCAAGCCATGGCAGACCAAAAGAAAGCCAAGTTTCACCAGCCAGAGGGAGACCACCTCACTCTACTGGCCGTCTACAACTCGTGGAAAAATAACAAGTTTTCTAACCCATGGTGCTTTGAGAACTTCGTGCAGGCCAGGTCACTCAGGCGAGCGCAGGACATCAGGAAGCAAATGCTGGGAATCATGGACAGGTGAGGCCGCCAAAACCTAAAAATGAATTCCTTTCATGAATTATAGAAAGTTCATGTAGAGATACTAGAGATACATGTCATTGAAAGCGATAATGTAGATTCGATTGTTTGTCTGTTTGTTCTCTTATCCTTCCGTTTGCACTTGCGGCTTTTTCCGAAAATAAATCAAGAATTTGAGCTAGCAAGATTTCAAACCATGCAACCTTGTCTCAATCATTTCATAAACTTCATCAGACACAAGCTGAACGTGGTGTCGTGCGGAAAACAAACAGCGCGGGTCCAAAAGGCGATCACGAGCGGTTTCTTCCGCAACGCCGCACGAAAGGATCCCCAAGAAGGGTACCGAACCGTCGTAGACAGCCAAGTTGTGTACATCCATCCGTCCAGCGCACTGTTCAACCGACAGCCCGAGTGGGTCGTGTATCACGAACTCGTGCTCACCACCAAGGAATACATGCGTGAAGTGACCACTATCGACCCCAAGTGGCTCACGGAATTCGCGCCCGCGTTCTTTAGGGTCGGGGATCCCACCAGGTTGAGCAAGCGCAAGAGGCAGGAAAGACTAGAACCTCTGTATAACAGGTAAGGTCGAACCCTTTTTACTCCTAAGAACAAGACAACTTCACTGTTTTTCTACTCGTAGTATAGTATAGAGAACGGACATTTCACTGCGGGTTTTTTTTTTTTTTTTTTTTTTTTTTTCTGCGCTCCTCGCAGTTGTACTAATTTTTTTACTTGATTTTTAGGTACGAAGAACCGAACGCTTGGCGTATCTCAAGAGCCTTCAGAAGACGATAATCGGTCGCATGTAAATAGAGCTGACAGAATTTCATTCCAGAGAGGACAGTCACTATCCACTTCTGTATTTCACTCATCAAATACAGAACCTCGCTTATGTCAGTGTGAATGGGGAAAAGTCCATTTCCAGTGTCTCAGGCAAAAGGGCCATAGTTTGAGAACATCCAGGCCACGGCCTTCTACCGATCAGCATGCACGGTTGTTACTCACCAGCTGATATGTGCACGTGTAACTAAATCATTTCGTCGGTTGATTTTTAATACCTTACGCCAGATGAGTTTGGCTACCCGCTCCCTCCCGTCCCTCCCTCGCACCCCGGTTCAACTGAAGTACTTGCTCAATTTCTAAATAGCATCCCTGGCACTTCTTACTATTGTGTATATTATAATCCATTGAAAACGTTTCGTTGCGAAAGTTGTGTCCAGTGTCATCATGCACACTTTAGAGATATTGCCAACAATGGCGGCCTACCTCGCGCAGAGAGGTCCCAAGATATCTGCATACTGATTACACCCGCTGTAAACCACAACATGAATTAGCGAGGAAAAATGCTGATCCATAACAACGTATTACTCAGTATGCTTGCATCGGTGTGACATGAGGTAAAATAATGTGTTATATGGGTTACAACAATTCCGGGGAAAATAGGCTACAATAGATATCTGACTTCCTGTGAAAACAGTCTTATTCGGGCATGATTATCAGGCGAGTCTCGTGGATACACCATTATACGATTAATAAAAGAAGGGGAACCTTGGGAAAAAGACTACAGGTCAGGTCCCGCCGAGACTTGAACTCGGATCATTGGATTCAAAGTCCAAAGTGCTAACCATTACACCACGGGACCGCCGGTGGATGAGTTTCTTGAACTTTTATGTTGTGAACAGGAAAGACGCAGAAAATATAATGACCCTACAAGCTAAGACGAAAATTGCGACACAAGCAACGTCATGTAGATATCGTGTTTCCGGTCCGGAGTCTGTGTGTTGGATAAGGAGTTCTCAGTTCAAGTTCTACTTTCGTTTTTCTTTTTTTTTTTTTTTTTTTTTGGTCGTTGGTTAATTCTTCTGCTTTTGTTTCTAAGCCGTCAGTCGGCGAAAACTTATTTATTGTCACTTCATAGTAAATTTTGGGTCCGTTTCACAGTCTTGTAGCACCGGATGGTGGCTTTTGGGTGGTTCGTCCGGATACGAGTCGCTGCTCACAATAACGTCAGAGCGATCAGTCAAAGGTTTGAGAACTGTTGATGTCAAGGAAGTAGGCACAGCACAGACGGTAAAATGCGTCATGAGATTCATGATTTATTTATATACTTTGTAAGAGACGTCACAAACACGCAAATAATAAGTCAGACAATACAGGACATTGGTTCAATCCTCTCCGACCCTGCCTGAAAAATGAAATAAATTCACGATTGTCACAAGCAAAACAGCAAAGAATAGTTACCACAGCTCATGGCAAAGTCTAAAAATACATTGCTTAAATTACTAGTTCACCCCAGAAACTGTGCCTTGTGTTGAAGTCTAATTCGCTGAAGTACGTGAGGTCCCGCTGGAAACTAGTTCATGCAATCCGGTAATATTAATTTTCACTCCACCTGCGGCCGCAAAAATCCGGCACGAGTTCCCGTTTGACTCAGCACTTTCTGGCAAAATGAAGACCGTACCACAGCAAGCTGTGACGTCAATAGAGCAGAGTGTTCGTGATGCTAGCGCACTGACATGTAGGTAAATAGGTTTTGATTTTTCAAGGTCCATAATCATGAACTACAAGATGATACCACTGTACTGCTGCTGCAGCTGCTAATTATTGTTATACATTGGCTATACAGCTATATGTATGCTCACACTATGCTAACAGAATGACAGTACAGTACTCCCCCAGTAATAAATAACTGTGCCCCCAATCTACTAGAGCACTGAGCCTGCCGATGTGCTATTAGTACCACTGTCTATAAAAGACTGTTGCTACTTCTACTACTAGTATCTAGTAGAGAGTGTTTGTGTACATATGATTCGAAACAAATGTTGTAATATTGGGAAATTAAACATCCGAAGTGGCCGCAATACGACAGCTGGCAAGCGTTGATGTCAATACAAACTGATACGTTGAAGGCAATTTTACGGAATGTAGAAACATGCGAGTCGACGCCAAGTCAAGGCAATTTACTGACAATTAACCGACCAAACGCCAGTAATGCAGGCTTATATTTTTTTTACAAATTACGTGGAAAATATAAATCCTAGGCTCCTCTTGCACAGCTCAACCGATCAAGTGCCCACATTGTTTCTTAACATCAGGTATGCAAGAGTCTTATTGTAAGTTTTATCAGTGCTGGGGTTTTCGAGGAGAAGTTTCCGCCGGTAAATACACTCCCGCGACCATTGCCGTAAGGTCTGCCATCTATACTTGGAATGTGTGTCTCTATTAGTCTTTTATAGTCTAGTGTATCTGTTTCACGGGTTTATTGAAATCACTTGTACTACTACTGCTGCTACTGTCTAGTGTCTAGTGTCTGTTATACCCTACAATAGGTACAAATTTCAACGAATACTCTAACAACAGTGGAACCCGGTTGAATAGTACGGAAAAGCTGTCAAAGCTGCCGTGGCGGATGGGACGAAAACCTGGTTGAAGACAATTATATAAGGCTGGTTTTCAAGTAGCTATTGGATCTTGGTGTCGCGCGACCGACCAACTCCCACTGCCGATTCCAATTTTCACAGGTGTTAACTGGTTAGAATCTTCCTGTTCAGTCTTACTGAATGTATTGCCCATTCTATAACTGCTGAGGTTTTCTCATAATATTTTTAAAACTTTAAAATGTATCATATGAGATGTGGTATAAGTACTAAAGAATCTTAAGAACTTTGATCTCCAAATTATCATTTCCGAACATTTGTACCGTTCGTAGACTACACGCGTACCGATTCAAAATAGATCATCGGTTACTCTTTTAGACATGAGATAAAACAAACTAAAGAAAGGATAGAAAAAAATCTATGGTTGAGTATGAATTTAGAACAACAACGGGAGATGCGTGTCACGAGGCTCGTAATCTTCAACAGGTGGTGACATTGTGGCACCACTAAATTAATTTATAGACTGAATTGATATTGAGCACTGTGACCCATGATACTTGCATATACAAGCATTAGACTAAGAGTAACGGAACATACTCTAATGTCATAGATTTCATCACTACGGCAGACTTGGGTTAAATCATCCAAATAATAGCCTTTGGAATTTCAATAACATCACTGCACACGACAATCTGGGCTATTTTTGGTCCGTTTAAAGCCCTAAAGCGATTCATATGATACAGCTCTCGACAAATCCCCAAACGTCCGGTGCGGGCTGATATTCCATATAACTTATAATCGGGGTCATTCGGAAAGAACCGAGACGAACCGGAAAGTCTGGCCTCATAACGTATAATCTCGTAACTGTGTAAATTGATAACTTCAGCTAAACACAACAGAAGAACCAGGAAACTTGGTCTTTTATGATCCTCACGCGTGTCAATAGGCCGATTTATTTCCGCAATTAAGGAAATGGTCACGAATCTACTTTGGTACAAAACTTTTCATTTAAGTTCGAATTCGGTGCAAGCTGTAGTCTGGTTCACCTGTATAAGCCATTTGAACAGCAACATCTGAGTTCTGTGTATTTTTACTGGATGCTCGGCATATTGTTTACTCTTGTTTCGGAAATAGTTTTGTTTGTTGTGGTTCGATCACTACTCGACCTTTTAATAACTCGATTAGATGAAATGCAATAAGCTAGAGACGCTTTATCATCAGACACAATAATCTTTTTTTCATTAAACTTAAGAAAAAAAATACCTGTCCGTTTCCGTTATATTGCGTGTAATCTTTTGATCCAGTCAAGCTCACGAACAAAGCTTTTTTGTTGGTCAGCTTACTGCCTCCAATTTGTTTTACTGCGTGTACTGTCATGGTATGTTTTATTACACCCACGCTGCACCACGAAAGCATATCGCAAGAGCGACTATGGATTAATACAAAAGCATTCATGTCAAATTTTATCGGCCTTGTTTATTGAATATGCACCACAACAGCATACGCCAGTATCCTTTATTAGAAAGCTAAAGGTTTTATTAATTTAGTTTGATTGAAACAGGGGAGCCACTGCAAGTCAGCCCGACAAATCTCGGTGTTATTTCATGATGATTTACCAAAGATTTTGTCTTTAGTTTGATTGAAACATGGTAGCCACTGCAAGTCAGCCCGACAAATCTCGGTGTTATTTCATGATGATTTGCCAAAGATTTTGTCTTTAGTTTGATTGAAACATGGTAGCCACTGCAAGTCAGCCCGACAAATCTCGGTGTTATTTCATGATGGTTTACCAAAGATTTAGTCTTGGAAGTTGTCAGTTACTTCTTACTGAGTACATAATACTGGCGGATCCCAAAGGAAAGAGTCCAGTCGGATTACTGACTGTAGAAAATTCTGCCACATCACAACAATGTTGCAAAGAAAGGACACTTGTGTGTCACTGTCGCAGTGTTGCAGTAGAGAACACTTACATGCTGTATATGTGGAGAGACTAATTGTTCCTCGTAGTAACCTCCGACCATGCTGAAAGCATCACATCGAAAAATTTTCAGTATGTACGCTATATGCAGGTCAACATGCCATGAACGAGTGAAACATATTCATAACACTGTCATGAATGTACCACCCTTTGTTTGTAAGTTAAACGAAAGATCTAGGGAAGATCAAAGACAACTTAACTCATCGTCAGTTTTTGCATGTTAAGGCTCATGTATATAACGCTAATATTCCCTTACAAACATAGCATGTGGGCTATGCTCCGCGGCTAAAACTTATATTATACCGATTAACTGTTGCATTTGGCGTCACGATTATATCGCCGTGAAGTGCAGACTTTACAGTGCTGCTGGACTAGTTAGTATAAACGCCCTTGTAGTTAGCTTAAACTCAAGCAGCTGGCGTACAGCAAATGCACCGATACTCAACTAGCGAGCGCTTTAATTTCTGCAATGGCTTGCCAGCTCGCACGACGTGTACCGCTTGTGTGAAAGTTTGAGTGGAACATTTGGAGAAGGAAGTCAGCTCTGTTTGTGGCAGGGATTTGAAGCTGCCTAATGCTGCGTAATGCCACGATTCATGAGCATTAACTGTGACTTATAAATTATTAAGGCAAAGGAAATATTGGTACAAGCGACTTTCTTATACAGATTGGACTAAAACCCCGCCAAAAAAAGAAAAGAGAAAATAAGGCACAATGGGGGTAAAAACAACCCCGCAGCAGGGATTCCTGGAGTCGGCAAGCGAATTCCGCTTTGAACTGTAGAAAACAGAGTTACATTTATTCATACAGTGTTTGTAACTGGAACACAGAGATTCTATCAATGTGTAGATGTTCTTTTCATATACCATTTAGTGTTCAAGCATTTCTATATCATTGACACAAAATATGTTTTGAGATCAAAGGCCAATATATTTGTGAACACCCTCGTGTACAGTATCTCAGTAAATAAATATTTTGTAGCGAACTCAAAACGCCTGGTAAGAGAGCTCCAAAGATTCTTTGCCACGACATAATCCAAACAGAAAGCCTACATAGTTTCTTATAAAAAGAACACACGCTCAGGTAATTTTGTAGTTTGAAATCGCGTGTTCCTGATAGTTCTTCGTTCCTCTAATTTCGCACCGATTGAGACGGGAGGAGCCGTTTCAATATCATTACTTTCATAACCACTGTACTATACAACTAGCAATCACGAAACTGTTACAGTTAATTTAACTCATTGCCTGCATGATTTCGTATCATGAAGCACCATTTTCTTACAATTTCTTACTCAGTGGTGCATGGGATTAGTTCTCCGGTAGACGGAGTCATTGGTCAATTAGAAAACGGGAGTATAGACAGTGAGTGTTCGATATTGTATAATTTCCTCATATAGATTCTGAAAACCTGTACACGCATGTGAAACAAAAGGCCATACGCATAGACGGATCAGGTCTTCGGTCAACGGTCCAGGTCTCGTGAACAACAAACTCAGCTGCTATCGCGACACATTTCTGGTGTCAGAATGTTTGACACGATTCCGAAGCTTTAAGAAGCAGACTTTAAGGACTCCCTTATTTGCGAGGAACAGGAATATCCAATATTCAGCGGCCTAGTGCAAGACCTGACACGGAACACAACTTGGATGATCTAGAAACCTGTTAGAAATACGTTAATCGCAGATGCCTCGTCGCCCTGTTAGGTGGGTTTTCGGGATGCAGGATTCTAGTGTCTAGTATTCTCCGCTAGGAAATTGTTATATCGCTTTAAAACAACACGGAGGATACTGGTTTGATGAGTATATTGGTGTTTGATTATCACATTAATAGTCAATGTCAGTCCAAACTCAGCCATACCTTCGTCATTCAGTCTTCTAGATGGACCGAAAGCTTATGCCTGACAGTTTTTAAATATAGTATCGTGGGATGGTCATCGGTTCTTTAGACAGCCAACCAGGACCATGAGGTATTAGGTCATATGTGGCTTTGTCATTCTGTCCTTTTACGTTCAGATAAGCGTGTGAGAAAGCCGAGCTGGATATTTCAATCTTTCCACATCAAAAAATGTAGCTACTTCTAATTTGATGACTGACTGACCGCACAAATAATTGAACCAAATAAAATTAAAATATATTAAATGAGATTGCACCAGAAAACTTTAGGCATTGAATAAACTCTCACGATATGTAGAAACAGTATTGCACAACAATATCAATTTATGTCAGTAAAGCTTTATACTAGGAATAAATTCAACAACTCAGTATGTTGCCTGTAGCTGAAACATTGAGTTATTAGTGTACAGCAACAACTATGGTCCTTATACAACAACAACAAGTGACATTTTATCCACATTCTATATTACGAATAACGTTTTGTAAAGAGGGCAGAACAAAGAAAGTTGTCTTTTGCTCTACCTTATGGGGGTGGTCAAGGGTGTTTCATTGCGGCTATCGGTCTTTGCGTGAATACTCGAACAGTCTGGAAGTGTTGACTCAAGACACCGGCCTATATAATACAGTAAGAACTAACAGTCTAGAAAAACATCGAGTTAGGAAACGATAGGTTTTCACGCGAACAGAATTTCCGGCACAAAACAAACAACATAGTTGGTCTAAGCTGTTATGGTAAAAAGCGACAAACAGACTGAGTAATAAACACGATTACAAAGTAAATGTCGCCTGAAGGATTCTTTTTCATTGTAAGACCGCAAAGTTCAGACCGTTCGATGACATCTATATATGTTATACTTCCGATTCTAACATTTCCTCTCGTGATGAGGTCAGTATTGACAGGTAAGTCGACTCGACGTATTGCAGAAAGGAAGGCGTCAAAGGCTTTGAAATTTTAAACGCATATCCGTTGCTGTTTTACCTCTTATGGGTCAATACAATGGTCATTCTAGATGAGGAAATACTGCAAGTACGTTGAATAGATAGAGACATTACTGTTCCATGGAATTTGATACTTCTGTTACTGATATTCACTTTTACCACTGGATTCCATGCCAGGGATTTTTCGTCTTTATGTCTATGTGACTGACGACCTTGTGTACAACCTTTCGTTTCTTTATGAAAGTGAAATAAGTTGTACAAAGTACAATAAAAGTCACGAGTAAAATTACAGAAGCCGAAGGACTGAGAAAGGCAGAGACACTGAGACTTTATCCGTGACAAGATTTAATATCATACAAAAGGAATATGACTCTTTCAGCACTTATTGTACGTGTTTTTCCTGATTTGTTTTACAGCCGAGACACGGCCACAACAGGTCAGAAGAAAAATAAATCGGCAGTCTGGAAACGAGGGTGAAATTAAAATACGAGGAGCTTTGAAGAATTTGGATGGGAGGGGGAAACCATGCAACAAAGCAGTGAAGTAGATTAGAGTTGACGTCAACAGAACGTTCGAGAACCAACCTTACCCGAAGTTTTTCACTTCGTACTAATGGTTGTGTATCACTGGCTAGTACTTTTTGCGATCATTTATTAAAATACAAGGTTTTAACAGATGATTTTTCACGGCTTAGAAGAAGATTTAATATTTATATAAAAACTGGGATAGCTGAGTCATAGTTGAACTGAACCCACCCTTCCCAACCCGGCGGCGTGAGGGAGGGAACAGTCCTTACTGGACCGCGCCAAACAGCAGGGCCATTTTAAAGGACCGTTCTAATTTTGGACTTCGCCATCACGCCGGAAACGCCTTAAAAATAAGTTTCCCCTTGTAACCAAGTGGAAAACTCCTCACCGCCGTGCTACTTCGATATTGCCAATTAGATCCATTATACTATGAAAATGTCACAGAAACGACAAACACCACGTCACGACATCATAACTGAAGTCCGGTTCAAACCATTTGCCATGAAGCATTGTTCTTCGGCATGATTGTCGGCAAGTTCTTCAGGAGGAGAGAAACGCATGTTTTTTCGGTTGTCAAACAGAATTCCTCAAAGCTTTTTGCTTCTACTAAAAGAAGTCTGACAAGATATTTCACACACCGCGCCTTCCTGTTTACTGAGAGATCTGAGGGCAAGCCCCTTCCGGCTAGGAAATTGCAATCCCCGGAAATGTACGGATACAAGCATTTGACTCCGTTTCATTGAAAACCTGACGTCAACGTCTGCCAGCCGAATATAAATATTCCGAAATTCCTTACCATAAATTACTCTTGACATTCGTAAGGTCTGTCAACAAGACGCAAAAGCCGAAACGCACCCTCTTAGAGAAGTCAAACGGTAAGTTTTCATCTCTGAAAACTACCAGATCGTGCTTTTAATCCGATATTTGGTGAAGCAACACTTGGGGCTTACCGATTGATTGACTGAAGTATTAATTGAACGATAAAAGGGGAGGGCTTTGTCTCAAGGCCTATAAACGGCGCGGGGCCACTGGGTCGCCTTTATCTGTCGGATTTCACACCTGGTGAAGGACGCTGTGTTCGAAGATTAGTCAATGAACATGGCTTTCCATCCTCCTGGCCCTACGTCTGTCCACCCAACGGGCTCGTTCACAATAAAGGACATCTTGAATTTACAAGATGAGCTTCCCAAGAGAGAACCTCAGAAAAATCTGATGTCTATCCCTGAGAGAGACGCTTTACAAAGTTCTTGTGTGGTCAGACCGCTTGTTCCCCTTGCCCTGCGGCCTCGCCTCGATATGTTTAACGCCAATTCAGCACTAATGCAGCTGTACGGGCCGTGGCCTCTCGGTGCACCTTACCTCCCTGGCTGGGTTAACGATCCCTGTGGCTACCCTTGCCCAGATTTCCTTCAAGGTAGGTGTTACGCGAGCGAATATACATGACATGTGTTGTTCGGTTTTTCACAACAAAAACGCGTGCTTAGTGACAAAGTGTCATAATATGTTCAATAATCATTGTTCATTTTCTCACTCGCTTTGGCATTCTTATCAAAACGGACACGTACTTAATGGTGATTCATGAAGTACAAATTCTCTCTAAAATTAAAGAGGGAGAGTGCCGTATAGTATTAAACTAAACGACTCGTATAAATTTATCCCGTCAACCCGTATGCGTTATCAGTTCTTTCGCTTTTGAGTATGTCGAAAATTTCGGGACGCGCGCAGCATTTAAAGTGCATTTCACTGCTATTCTGGATGTTCTGCAATGTTAGTCCTGTTTTATACAATGTCACATGATCCGAAGTATCGAAGTGGCAGCTCTTTTGCACAAAACACGTGGCGATTTTGTCAGATGATGTATCTCGTGTTTCGCAGTGAGATTTGAGGGACTCGAAGCCTCGCGACAAATCTATTAACAATTGGTATAAACGGTTGTTTCTTTGGGGACAAGATACTTTTACTCAAACGCAAAAGGAAACACTTCGTCTGTGATTTTATGATCACTTTGAGTTGAACGGGAAGCGGACCAACTGTCGCGATGAAACCTCACAAGCCGATGCTAAGAACACCCAGCACGCCAATGAGTTAAGTCGTGAAACAATTATTTTAGTTCCAGGCAAAGATTTCATCGAATATATATTGTGTGGGAATCATGCTTTTGCTACCCGGCGTGTAATTCAAAGAAATATTTGACCGGCTGAACCTTTCTCTACGCCCGCTCTTCCCACAGGGGTCAATTGAGGCAATCCAATGACGGTATTTATGACTGCGCGGTGTTTAGTTTTGCGGCCATTCGACCAGCCTACAAAAGAGCTAAAGGTTTTCAGTTTTGATGTGGACAATGAAGTCCATTCTTATTTCTTGTCATTGACATGGTGTGCACCCGGGTGTGCAATGACAGTTAGAAAACGGCTCATTCCCTCCTTACGATTTCAACACAAGTAGTAGATCTGATAGATTAATGCGTCAAACCTTCAGCCGAAATGAGAAATTGACTCTCAGTTGTGTTTGCAGCTTATTCGATTATGACGTTAGAAATAACGGCTTCGATCATCCGTTAATAGAAAGACAGAGAGATCGAAACGTTTGTGGTTTCGAGGTTTGTAAGGGACATGACATTCCTTTGACTCCTAAAGTTTCAGATGCTTGGCATATAAAGGGTTAATTTGGTCATGTTAACAATTAATGCATGCGGTCCGCGCCGGAATTTTTGGCAAAAGCACAGCACAATTCTTCATTGCCCTTGGTCGGATGAAATTTTACAAGTGCCGAAGCTCCTAAGTGTTCGTGTTTTGCATAGCTGAGAGCAAATCAATACGAGATTCCCTCTAAATAGTAGGCCTCGCTTAGAAAAATGAAGAACGTGAATCTGCAATACAATGGTTAGGTTCAAGTGGAAGAAGTGCATGCGAGACACATCATGCAAACCACTTCACATCATCACTGGACAAGCACTACAAGGACGTTTAACTCATGAAAAGATGGCCTCCTTGAATCCCACCAGGCCGGAAAGAATTAGAACTGAGTAACGCGAGTGACAAACAGTTTACGTATCTCTGAGGAGCGACTAGACATATAGAATAGAACGAGATAGAAACGGGATACTAAAACTAAGAAGATGCGGAAAACGAACGCCCTAATTTCTTTGCCTACCCAGAAAATGTTGCACACACAGTTTAGTTTTTTCGAGTTTGGTTGGTTTTCACAAGCAACATAAAGTAGTAATCATGTAAACAAGCGCGACTTGAAAGTGGAAGAACAAGCATAAAAACCTTTATGTAGCATAAGAAACTTGGAAACCGGCTTCCTTTTTCTTAAAATATGCAGAAATATAATAGTCTTCCGCTTAGCCGCATATTAAGGTTCTACGCTTCTAATTCTACTGCTCATGTCGCTAGTCAAACTTGCTAATATAGAACAATATCTTCGTACTTATTGTTCTGTTTTTGCTGTAGGCTACAATCCCAACTGGAGAAGGAATAGGCGACCTCTGCGTAAAAAGAAACAGCGTCCTCTCTTCAGTCAACATCAAGTTCAAACACTGGAAAATGAATTTCAGTCCAAGAAATATCTCACCGAAGAAAAACGAGCAGAGCTTTCGCAGCGGCTCAAACTCACCGAGACTCAAGTCAAGACGTGGTTCCAGAACCGGAGAACGAAATGGAGAAAGGAAATAAAAACCAACGAGAGAGTGAAACAAACAACCGGCGGAGCGGCAAGTTTAGAGTCTGGGGCTGAACGAGAATGTTGCACTTCTCCACGTAAGTCGCAAAGTTCACCAAATCCAAACTCGTCTCCGCGAGAAAGCGCACGATCTCCAATGTTCTTCATAGACTTAAACAGCTCTAAGACCAGTGTGATGGATTCGATACGCACTCAGTGATGTGGGCTTTAAATTTCAAACAGAGCTTCAATAAGCGACATGTTTGGCTCGATGATGTACTTAGTTGGTCCGCAAGCTCTTCCGTTACGGACCATAAGAGCATTGGGTTGTGTTCCGTAGATTCCTTTATTGTTATCAAGCTTTTATGGACAGTTCCATTCCGCAACAGAGCGCAGGAACGTGACGGCGGCTGCTCAGGCCATGAGAATATATTAATATGATCGAAGCACTATCGGGTAGTTTTTACGTCGTTATATTTAATTAGAAGACAGTGATTTATTTCACAGCGGTAGCTTGACTACCGCAAAAAAAGTATCAGAAAAAAGGTACTTGAGACAAAGTGGCTTGAATTTCTACCGATGCATCAATTCCTACAAATTACCTATCAGATGTAAATATAAACATAGTGTATGCGTTAGTTGGTTTGGTTTCAGTTTCCTTCTGTGAAGGTTGTATGAAAATTTGTCAGTTGATCCATTTACCGGAACATAATATATACATTCACAACTGAGTCTATGAGTTAATTCAGATTGCCGACTTTACGAAGAAACTTTCGGAATTACCTGACTGTGAAAGAGCCATAGATTTTGGATGAAGAAATAAATGCTGTGGAATTGTACCCCAATGTTATGTGTTTTGAATGAACTTGTCTCTGATTTGTTGGTGCTTCACAACAAACTGTGAAACCAATCAAATCGCCCCACGAACAAATGGAGTCAGAGTTAGTGCTGCTAGCGAAAAGCTCGTTCATGACGAAAAATATGCACAATTTCTCTAGCTCCCTCTCTGCCTCCCTCGGTCTGTCATTGTTTTGTATTTTTGTCCCTTTGTTTCTTTGTCGGTGATAATGTCTCTGTCCGCTTGTTTTCCACGATTTAAGACCAAGTCTGATTAAGACTTCACGTGGTCTAAACTGTGTTTTGGCCTACAATTCAAACCCTAGCTAACAAGTTGCCAAGCGGTTTAGTGCCTATCCACTGTTACAAACTACTGACTACAGAGTAAATACTTTTAAAGTATCGTGTCATTCTGTAGGTCGTTCGGTTAAAATTCCCTTTTATTACATCATGCGCAAGTACTCTTCTGACAAGATCACAAGATGCGGATTAACTGGTTTCGCACATGCGCTCACCAAATTTTGTTAGTTACCATAGGAAGGAAGGAAAAAACACCGGTACATTTTGAAGGGAACAAGTTATTGCTGTTGTGAGATGCCAGCCGGGATAGGACTCCTTCTTCCGTGCAGAGTCTTGCTTTCCTGGTTTACATCCTTATCGTCAGTAAGCCCCGAACTAACATCATGTTTGAAGTTTTAACAGTAACGTTTAAACGGCGCTTTCCGGAACCGACAAAGGCGGAATATTTAGTTTTTAGCGAGCACTTAAGTTGTCTGTACAAACGATAACACGGCTTTGTCAAGACTTCGGTAACTGTTTGAACAACTAAAGCTTGGCGTTTTAATGGACCACCTGGTCACAGCGTATCCCGGCTCCATCCATAATCCTTATAGTCGTTGTCTAGTTAGTCTTTTCCGGCGCTGTTGATGTGATAGCAATGATCATTTTAGTAATTTATGCCCATTTAACTTCTATAAATGTTGTCTTGGTTTATGATTTTTTTTTTCTTTTTGTGATTAAAAGGTGCTTGTTTGTGTCTGTTTTACGAACTTTGAAAACTGGCATAACGGTCACTTTTACGGCAAATCTGCTTTGAAGAGAAAGGTCAGGAAGTGCATTTGGATTACTGGAAGATTGACCAACACCCTGCAAAGGCCCCTTTATTTAGCGAGATGTAGCTCAAATGCACATTTAATTTTCTTGTAAAACGCAATTACGACATATTTTCTATGTATCAGTTTTAGCATCCGCTCCGATAGACACGAGTGAAAAAGTATCGGATTCAGTGTCATCACTCTAAGTTAAGTATCTGTCGAGATAAAACTAGTTAAAATTCCATGCACTTGTACCTTGAACCCTGCTGCTGCAATGCTTTTTAAAGTTTAAACTTGCACAAACATATTGCAGCAATTTCCAATAAACAAAGGCGAGAGACGTCGAAAGTGCAAACTCTGAGTGGTCACACCCTTTGGTCTATGTGACTGAAAGGCTGCACGTCATACTTGCGTCACTGGAGTTAGTGAGATGTCGCCTTCCCATGCGGTTTCCCATGCTGTCTCTTCAGCCGCATTTGTTACTCAGTTTATCCACATTCAATATTTGTGAGTCATGGCCAAAAACTGTAGGGTGACGGAACTGAGCGCCCACATTTTCTCACATTGACGGAATTATTTCTCCAGAAACTTCGTTTATCTGCTTCTTGAACAATGTTTGGAATAGTGGTTCAATTTTTAAAGTTGAATCGGAGAGAGACAGAGCATTTGAACGCCAAGATTATTTAAACGGAATATAACTTGGCTGGATCGTCTTAATAGCACATATATCCCTCGCCTTGTATTACCTAGTTCATGGAAGTATGCGTAAGATTGATCTGAGCCATCTGAACATCGTAGATAATATGCAGCTTTTAAGTTTTTAATGTTTAAAACATTATTTACGTCGTTCAAGTTAACATCAATCCTACGTTGATAATTTATATAACAATTGGCACTACGCCGATCGATTGACACACCGTGACCAAAAGTAGTTCTCACGGGAACAAACATTACAACCTTTTTGAAATGGATGACGAGTGGTTCTTTAATTTCGTTATTTAGAAAGTTTATTTGAAAAAAAAAAAAAGAAGTAAAACACACATGTTAGTATACGTGGCACTTTAATACGCGATTGCGACAGACCACGGTAATATTTTTTTCAGCCAAAGGAACTGGTGGGCCATGCCAAGTTGAAATTTTGTCTAGTTTCTCTGACCGAACAGGAAATTAAAAGCGGTAATCCGCTAAAAGATAAGACGAAGACTTTCGTTTGTAAAAGTGTGATCTCAATCACTTATCGTCTAAAAAGGCTATTAACTTGTTTCCGGATTTAGGGGATTAAATAATTTGAAAACAAATTTGCGGCCAATGCGGTGTCGGAAACATCTACAGCAGACATCGATGAAAATGGTTATCAGCTTGGATTTCTCAAGATACTGTATTTGTAAATTATAGACATGGCTGCAAAGCAAAGAATACTCTGTTTCACTGATTTTGTCTTTGCTTTTATTCCTTCTTTAAATAGTCGTACTCTTCTCGGGTTCTTTTCCATACTTGGTTCTATAAAGGGCAGTAAAATTCAAAAGAAGCTCACTAAAACCCAAGGTAGTGGAACCAAACCAATGTAACCAAAGAACCAATAGAGAGGCAGATATGAGACCGACAAATCGGTTAAAAAGACTATAGGCAGAGGCAAAGAGTGAGTCAATAAGCTGATAAGAGATAGACGAGATAGATCGAGACAGACAGACAGACAGACAGAAGGGGACAAAGATAGAAAGAAGGAGTAGAAAGAAACAGATGCAGAAAGCATCTTACATATTACTAGCATATGATATTTGAGTTCTAATATAAGATAGGCTGGCAGACAGACAGACAGCCAGTCACGCAACTCAACTAGGATCTTGCCTTAGTATTCCATCCGGCTTCTGGGTACGTCGGTCCGAGTAGTCTATTGGAAAGACGGAGAAAGAGAGACCAAAGATCTAGAGACACACGGAGACTAGAATGAGTGAGAAAGAGCAAGGAAAGAAAAAAGACTTCTATTTTCCGTGTACTAAATCCAAGTGTGAACATTTTTCCAAAATCATCACAATAATATTTTAATTCATTCAAGTGGAAAGCATACGTTCTGCCAGAATTAGTAGGCCGAGAACAAAATATTCCGAAAGTTTCTTGTAGTCTCTTTCTTAGTTCAACGAGCGGATGATCTGACTCAATTGACATTTAGCGACTGAAAAGAAGCTGTCGTCCCAGTTTCCGTGACGATAACTTTACAAAATGCCGAAACTGATCTTGCTGTTCGAGCAGCAGTGTTCTGCTCATATTCTACTGCATGTCACGTCTAAAAGCGACCCACATCTGGTTGGGATTCACGTGCCATTTATTTCCAACCAACTTACGCAGTTCTTGAAAGTTCTTGCTGTCAGTTTAAACGTCATTCTTAAACAGCTACGTCTACAAAATACCAGTTATACTTACGTTTCCGTCTTGTTTGAAGTGGACTCTCTTCCGGAGTAGTAAAGTATGGTGTCACCTGCATGGGACACTTCGGCGCTGAGCTTTTACTGAACGTCATCATAAAATGTCGGATAACGACTGAAACTGATTTCCCTGACCAAAGCTGTTTTGCCCAGGCTGTAATAATACTCATAAAAATTTGAAACATCTGTAAAGAAAAAATAGGAAATAGAAAAAATAGTGTGTCATTGACACAATATTTGTACGCTTTTAACAAACTTTACATTTCTGCAGTATCTTTTTATTGGCGTCAGTTTCGTGCTTATCTATCCATTTGTTTTGTTTTTGCTTCAGGGCAAATTCTTCTCCCTCTTCAGAGATAATTACTCTTGATAGGCAATGTTTCTCTTTGCACTCGCGGGCTATTTGATAAAACTAACTTCGCTCCTTCTTGTGATGACATCTTTTACGCATGCGTGTAAAGGATCACAGGGAACCGCACCGTTTTAACGGATTTTTACCACTTGAGTCAGGGACTTGAATCTCTTGAATTAAGTTCAGCATCTCACGCAATGTATATCATTCACACGGAATAACAGTACCTTAACACCAGAAATCTATCAAAACTTTCCTCATCAAGCCTTGGACACAAAAAGTGCAATAAAATGTTTATACTTGTTTCACCAATGGGTCTTAATTCATAAAAATGTCAGCGTAATGGCAAATAAAAAGGTGTAAAAAATTCTGTTAACAACACCACACAAAGACTAATAGGGATTATCTAACAAGTTTGCCGCTCAAACAGAAGCGGATTCAGGAAATGTCTTTTGTGTCAAAAGCGTTTAGATCGAACGGAGAATAAAAGTGCGGTACATTGCGCGAGACTCAGACACAAGTGGAATTGCTACTCACAAGTTGCACGGCTTTCATGCGAACACAGCTTGGCCAGGTTGACGCATAACAACTGGATTTCACCGTTTCATCCCACGCTTGGAAAAGTACCAGGTAGGTAGCCATACGGCATACTGGACTAAACTGAGTATTTAGACTAGGTGGGCTCTGACAGAACCTTGAGTAAATCCTCAGTCGTCTTAGCCTTAGTTTCTTGAACTGACTATATAACTTGCCTCTTGGCACTGGGCAGGCTCAGTTGCGCTGCTCACCGAGTTATCATTAAACGGGCATATTTTAGACTAAACTGTCTATTTACGTATTTACTGGCATATGTTATGCCTATTATGTTGTGTATGTCGGTTTCAGTCAGGAATCGGATTGATACTCAGAACGTGAGCGCATGATGATGGACTTGTGCTCAAGTTCCTACGATAGACGTAGATCTTCTTATAATAATTCATCATTATTAGTTCAGTAGATTGTTGAATTTCTTATTCAGATTGGACAAAGGAAAATCAGAAGTTTGTACTTCTCCAGTATACTACCGATATGCCGTGATCACCCAATTGAGCGTTCATTAAGAGTCTTGAACTTTTTAACTCCTTTGCGTTTTAAAGCAAGGTGATCACTTGAGAACAATTGGCCGTTTTCTTAGAGGATTTGATTAATCCAGAGTCAAGTGCTGAGTTCATGCTCAATTTTTTGACTTCTGCTGTTTCCATATAAGGCTGATTCAATATATTAACCTTACATGAAGTTGATTTGTTCAATTGCGTCATTTTGAGAGTATGGAATATTTTTCCCGAATCGTGTTTATGTGGATATTTATGGCGACCCATCGTACCCATGTGGATCATCTTCATCAAGTTATCTTGGAAGTATCAGAAGATACCGAAATTTTGCCCTAAAATTCGTCGGAGTACGGTTGTCGAGAGTTGCAATTTATCCCAGAATGTTGATCAAGAAGCGAGTTCTTCGTCAAGTTTAACATGTGGCGGACACCGGCTGACGAGAGAAGTTCGTCAACAGTGTCCTGGGCAGCGCAAAGACAATCAAACGAGCAGAAAAAGCTATGTACTAAGGCGGAGCTGTAGTGCCCGGGCGTAGTGCATTTATAACTAGAGACCCAGAACATGGACCTGAAATCCCGCCGAAATCACGTGAGTTTGCTGTTGATAATGAGTAAACCTATCATCCGTTGTGCTGTTGGACCAACTGGTTTCTGGTTGGATATGCGCTGTGCTTGTCACTG
The DNA here is from genome assembly GCA_964036295.1 of Plumapathes pennacea. Taxonomy (NCBI): domain Eukaryota; kingdom Metazoa; phylum Cnidaria; class Anthozoa; order Antipatharia; family Myriopathidae; genus Plumapathes; species Plumapathes pennacea. The sequence goes on along the minus strand of OZ038464.1, from coordinate 20,591,563 downwards.
CAATTGAAAAGTGCACTTGTTCAGGACTAGCTCTACGTCCAAGCCAATTATACTGCGTGTAAAGTTATGCATAAAAAGCCATACAAAAGGCATTTGAAATGGCAATGCACTACTTTGATTGGCATTCCCTGCTTTACACAACCAATAATCTGTTAGCAAAAAACATGATGTTTGGACCATTGGATAATATGTAACCAAATCAGTTGATAATTAATAATTTAAGTCTTGCAAAGTTGTTATCAACCAATACAGTATATATGATTAGAGCCCTGCAATGTCTTTATGCACAAAGGTTTCACGACAGTGCTGATGTTCAAAAGTATTTTTTGTAATTCCCTACAGCTGTTTCTGTTCTTTAAAATGTTGTAATTTGCACTGAATGCAATTACAGTCGAACCCGGTTAATAATTAATATTAATTATTAGAAGTTCCTGTTGTTTGAAAATCAAGCCAAATCCCCTTGGACTAGCTTGACTAGCTTGGTTATTTCAAAACCCTGTGATTTTGAACTTTTTTTCATGTCCCGTGGAACTTCGAAATAGAAGGGTTGGACTGTAATGATACTATGTAACCAATAATTATTTTGCAAACTTTTTATACTTCCTGTAGCTTTCCCAAAACTTTATCCAACAAGAATTAGCAGTCATTATGAGTTGCAGATGCAATTAATAATTTGCACTACTCGCCTAAAGGCTCATGCAATTTTGATGCAATTTTCAAAAATCACTTGTGGTGTAAATCATTAATTGTACAAGCAACTCATGTGGAACGTTTTACTTCAAGGCCTTTTATACACTAGCTCTGGCCAACTATAGGACTTATTTGGTTGGGTCATTGTTGCTATACATCCCGTGCAGGGAAGGAAGCCAAGATTGTGAGGTGCAGTTTTTATATAGAGCTCATCTATCCACGGCCTCCATTGTTACACAGCTGGAAGGTGACGGAACACGATATCTTTATACGGTGAGTACGGAACTCAGCGCCATACCAGGTTAATTTAATTTCGTAAGTCAATATGATTTGTCAGAGAATATTTTTCACTTAAAAGAAACTGATTTAATGATAGTCGACATTCAACAAGTTTACAGAAATGTTGTCAAGTGACTATAAATTCTGCCTTTGCAATGATACTTTAGAAGCCACCCAGAAATTCAGACCTAACAATTAGGTGTCAGTGTTGATGGAGGCTTAATTGCTTGTGGGGATGTTGCCTGCCTGTTGCTTGCAGGATTTCACAAATAAGAAGCTTCAAATTAGAAGTGTCTCCCACGGAGATATTAAGTCTGCCTATTCAGTGGGGTACAAAGAATTTAAGCCCAGCTAAATAGGTGTGAACAAGACTCGAAAGCCAACAGGACTGCTGTGAATCCGGATGTATGCAATCTTGCATTCGCACGTACGCGTGTTCCCCAAGCCTGGGTGGTACATTTTTTTCACCACTTAAGATGAAATACACAACTGAAACGGCCAACTCAACATTATCTATAATAGTTTCTCGAGTTTTTATGTCGGAAGCGGCTTCGGAAGTGAGTCGACCAGACCGGCGACTATACGGTGCTAGTTCCGGAGAGACGTCGGATAGCCTTTAGTTGTCGGCGCTGAAAAGAACACGGAATCTTCTGCTGTGATATGAGATTTGTCTGAACCTGTTTCTCCATATTAAAAGTTCGTCTTGTTCTCTGCAGATATTTTTTGTTGGTCCACTATTAGATAATACCGGTTATCCAATGCTCAGTCATAACTGGTTACAAGGGCCAAACCAAGCCGACGTAGCCAAACACTTAAAGAGAGTGGGAGATTTTTTTTTTCTTTCTGCAAATCTTCACTCTTTATAAGTTCCTTTCTTCAGTCGAAAGAAGAGCTGGGTGAATATTTTACCACCACCCTCTACTAGCAAACACTTTTTCATTATAACGGATACGTTTATTTTGCCAACGGGTTGAAGTAATATAATTGACTGAAATGAGACACTTTATGAATCGCGTGACTTGTCAATAGAAGAAGAGTTGGTTAGGTTTATGTTCTGTTTTACTTCTGTTATAAGAATATTTTAAATTAAATTTCAGTCAATTTTCTAGGCACAGAATGACTTATAAAATGAATTATATATAAAATTTTACTGTCTTTTCCGTTAGCATGAGATAACGCCACGTCATATCGTGACCAACTCCGTGCCCTTGCTTTACAGGATTAAATAATGGCGGGAAGTAATCACCCCTGGCTTGAGAACAACCCGTGGAGAACTGACTGGAATTTTGACAACCAAGAAATCAATATGTCTGGTACGTAACTTAGCTAAAAATATCCCAAGGTGTAACGGTCACGGTAGAGATATTTCCCCTTCCGGGGGGGGAGGGGGAGGGGGGGCATATAGGTATGTGCCGCCCCAAAGGGTATCATTTATTATTTTCAGCATTTTAGTCCGAAATAGGGTATCGACTTTGAACTTTTGGTCTCGATTAGGATTTTAATATTTGGTCTGAAGTAGGGTCGGAAATTGCAAATTTTGGTCTAAAATAGGGTAATGGTTTTCAGTCCCGGGCGGCACACTCCCACCCAAAATTCTGCGGGGGGGTGGGGGGGTGAGGGGGATATTTCCTGCGATGTGCTTATGGATCCTGTATTATGCGATAGAATGAAAAGGAGTACCGCAAAGAACTATTGATAGAAACAGCTCAGTGTGTCGTGCCCAGTTGCGTGACTTAACACATTCACTATACTTTCTCCGTCCGGCTAGTTTAAAACTTGGGGTTATTCACCAGTTTGCAGTCCTATTCAATGTCATACACCAACTTTTCTGCTAAGCTTGTAAAGTGAGCCTTAAGTTAGGTTATCTTTTCGCATTATCAAGCCCTGCTCATAGGTTTCTTTTCCGTTCCGCACATGTATCAGTTGAGTAAGTACCTAGTCGTCATGCATTGACTGTTAGAACTAACATGTGACCCGCACAGCCAATTCTACGCCGTAGTTTGTTGCACTGGCCGACTGATTACTGCGGTGCATGGCTGTTGATTTTTCTTTGTATTTTTCTTTGTATTACGTTGAAACATTGATTCAAAAACCTTTGCTTCTATAAGCCACTTACAAATTCATGCGTAGTGGCAAATAGTACTTTTTACTGGCCGTATAAGCGAGTGTCACTGAAATAAGTCTGTCTGTTGAGCTTCGTTTTGTTTCTACGTACTTGCATTATGACCAAAGAAACAGTTCTCCGTTCTTCTCGCCATGTTTTATCGTCAAGTGGCTCGCCAAAATGCCTCAGCCCCACGAACTGCGCATGATCAGAGTGGCTTATAACTATATTGGACAAAACCTTTAGTTCGCGATAATCAAACGAACCAAAATATCTTAACCTCGCAAACTGCGTATGATTAGAGTGTACGTAGCTTATAACTATTAATATTGGACAAAACCTTTAGTTGGTAAATCAAACGAACGTTCGTGCAGATATCCTGAGCTTGTGGGCCCAACAGTTCGATGGTTTCCGTTTATGTTACGTATTTCCTAGCAGTCTTTCTCCCTCCTGTAGTTATCGGCTGAAGTAGTAGTCTGCCAGTTGAGTCGGTACTTGTTTAAATAATTTTGAACGCTTTAGTTTGAGAGCTATGATTGGCCAGTTTTGGTTTGATAACACGAACTTTCTATGCCGACCACCGCAAGGTTATAAGAATGTACGTCATTCACACGAGAGGTTGCTTTGTCTGGGTTACTATGTCCGCCGTCAGTCTCGAGGAAATAGTCATTTTTAACTTGCCCAACCAGGGATAGTTCTAAAAATACACTAGATGTCTGGCAAGAGAGTCTTTATTTGGTCTTGCTGTACTAGAGCTGAGATATTTTGCGAGCTGTGATTGGTCAAATCCTGGATGGTCTATTTTTCCGTACCGACAACAGTTTACGTCGCTTGCGGCCCATATGCGGCGAACGCAGTGAATAATCGGACGTACCACAGGAAGAAAGCGTGCATACTAGTCATGCAGGGAACACTTAATTTAGCGGAACGGTTTGCAGATGGCATTGTGGCAAAACGTTGATAGAGTCACAAGCACAGGGCTGAATGTAATGCGGAGTATTGATCGAGTGGAGCCTGATCAGCTGCAGCAAGAAGTACAGAGAAATGAGACAGATCGGTCGGAACGAAAGAATCAAATCAGATTCAGGTATGACTTAAAATTTGTAGGAGAATGTGAGATTGTGCTGCCCTGATGCATGGCGTACTGAGATGAAGTTTATTTCAGTAACAATGTCCCGGGTTTTTTTAACGTTAAAGGCACGCCTTGGATTGAGAGAATGTTTCGGTATCCCCGCAAGAGTGAAAACCTCGTTTTCCGTGCTACCACAGCAATTCATGCTGAGTCAGCTATGTCAAGCATTTACCTCAGAGCTTTTTTGCTGTCTGTGGTTAGCTTTACCAGACTCTATCACTCTGAAGGAAAGTTGTTTGGTCTGGAGATGAAAACTCCTTTAAAAACCAAGCAATGCAATTTGGTTCCGTTATATGAAAGATCGTAAACTACAGTCCGCGTAAGGTCATGAGTGCAGTTTATACGCCATTTGCTAGGCTACCATGAAAAGGAAGATCTAATCAAATTAATCATAAATCATAAATTATTAAAGCGAGGTCTTAATTCTCCCAACCCACATTGAGCAAGTTGTGTGAATAGTGTTAGGAGAATTGAACTTGAATCACCCTTCATTTTATGCCACATTTAACTACACATGCAATACATGATTGAGTACGGCTGGGTAGAAGTTTGCAGATCGCTTTTGATCTGAGCTGCATGGGCTGTCAGCTACAAATGTTTTCAGTGTTAAAAAGGAAAAATTGCAAAAACATAGGAAAAGAACTAAAAACATTAGAGTATGTCAAGTTTTCGCCACTGTTCAGTCGGACGGTGGACAAGAGAAGCTATCAGCCCAATAACTGATTGGTGAAAGCATGTTCTGTTAAATCTACCAATTATTTATAACACTAAAAAGCATCAGAATATTGTATGACTTATTTATCAAGCTTGTCAATTTGTTTGTCATTTAGTCTTAAAAGACCTCCCGCTAGTAGCAACCGCTTTTTACAGATGACTTTTAAATCCAATGCTAGAAACTGCACTCGGCTTCAAACGAGCGATCTGAATGGATTGCCCACTTTTCTGTAACCACTCGAGTCTCCACGTTGGCCGGTACGTACCTTGGCAGAGTTTCGTGATAGCCAGACGGAGTACAGATGACACTAGAGTATTCGTCATGTATCAAGTGCCTCGTCATTATAATTCGATCTTGAATGTACCACACAATTCAAGAAAATTCACGCAGAATAATTTCTGTGTGTCTAACGAAACGCAGAAAGGTTTGCGAACTAATATCACTTGGAAAATCAATTAAGCATTTTATTTCAGGATGAATTGTTGCGCTCAAATTATCTTCTCAAACGATTGCCGCGAGTTATTTATGTTCAAAATATTTTTAGATGACTAGAACATTGTGTTTTTACGACTCATTATTCACTCGATGAATTGTCTCTTATCGCGTCGGATCATTGTACTGAGCTATTTTTATAACAATTAAGTTATTTTTATATACCGCTGCACGGAACAGTTTTCAGAACTCACGAGAGCAGTGAACAGGGCTGGCATTTATCTTGAAAAGAACGAAATAAGATTGCACTAGGGGCGCACCGATCATACGACCTAACAACTCCTGCACTTGGACCAACACCCTTGCAAACGACATTGATCACTTGACGACACGAGGAAATCGGTGTGTGCGTTTTGTAAATAGCATTAAGATCGTTCAACACCATCCAAGATAGAAAACCGCTTCCACAGTTTAGGAGGACAGGCACTTGTAAAGTTTTATATATTCGTTTTTAATATATTACACTAAATCTGGCGCCGGTGGCACAGGCCAGCTTTAAATCCGTTCCACTTTCAATGTATTTCGTACTAACTTTCCCAGTCAAGTTTAAGGCAAAGAGTTATCAAAATCTACATTCAGAATACTTCCTATTTTCTAAACGATTTCCATGTAACGAGATGACCTGAGGGTTCATTGCATCACGACACCCCTGCAATAGGATGAAGCCGAGCCGATTAAGGAATGCATAACTCGCGAGCTGATTGGTTCCGTGATGGGCAAAGCGTCCCGCTGGGCCCTTCATCACTTCAAGCTTTATATCGTCCGCCATAGAAACCGAGTTGGAAATGAAATCCGCCGAATAGCAAAGCGGATGATAATCAACGCCTCGAATATTGTAAAACCACCGCAGCACCAAAACTGCTTTATCTGTTGAAGGGAAACTATGACCAAATCTCGAGCTAGTGTAAACTCAGTCGGTGAGTTTTGATTCCGGGGCTGCGTGGCGACAAAAGTTTCTTCGTTGACTTTCTTCCCAGCTTTGATGTGGACTACGGATGGAAGAAATTGTGTGTTAAGTTGTCCACATATACCCATGCCCATGCATTATGAATACGCCTTGACTGGAGTGGAACTGCCTGATCTTAGCTGAGTCAGACTCGAAAGACACATGTGCCACCAGAACTTAGACCTTGTGAGTTGAATAGCTTTGTACTACTTACGTTGTTATTTGTATTGTTCAATTGACTTTGTACAAATGCATGGTATGTACTAAGATTTGTTGATGTGCTATTTCTGCGTAATTTCCAATTCTCAAAAAGCTGACGTGAGAGAATGTTGTGTGCTAAATGTTGTAAAGAGTCAATTCTCGAAATTAATTCGGAACGCTAAAGAACCACTTCTTGCATGACAACAGCTTTTCCCTTTAGTAATCTCCAACAACGCATTCAGAAATATATCTGGAGATTTGGGTTGTTATGTGAAACTTGTATTGCTGGTCATTTGAAACAAAAAGAATGCTTTGTGTGAGGAAATTAAGTGGCTACCATTTTTAGATGAGATCAAATGAGCAGTTAGTTTATTTGAGTGTTGGGGATTTGCACGATGCTTGATAGGAGATTAAGATTCCTGAGTTTGGGCGGCCTTATTCGCTCGAGACAATTCAAGTACGTATCGGATATTTCAATTTGTTTGCTCCCATGGCTTTACCGCCTTAAAACGTGTGAAACACTGTAGGTGCGAATGCAATTTTTCAAGAGAGTGCCACTCTTTCGCGAACCCGGCTTTACTGAACAGTGACCCGATATCTTTGAACTGTTGTATATCAAGGGAAGCAGTCCTTATGATTGTTACGAAACTATGCATCTTGTTCTCGGTTTGACAAGAGTGTTGTTCATGTCTAAGTTGTTTGCTTTTTTTGAGGTTTTTGGACTGTCTGCCGAACACAAAGCCGAGTATTAAAGACCTTTTTCTTTATGCCCACATAAAGTTTCTGTACACTCCACAAGGATTTGCGGTCGTATTTTGTGCTTATACATCTAGATCTTAAACTTGCAATTTAGAGAGCGACTGAGAAAGTAATGTATAGGTCTCTTTAAAAGCAGCACTTTATTATAGCGAGAGTGATAGTGCCACAGGTCGTGTTACTGAGCCAGAATCGCTGCCAAGCATTTTTCTTCAAGTGGCAGATGAAAAGATTGACCCGCCATGTTTTCCTTTTTTTTTTTTTTTAGTTAGAGACATCAATTTCCTGCTCAATGTGAGAAAATATCGCCTACCAAAGCGGATGCTGTGTTAGCTATGTCCGGAGGGCTTTGTTCACTAACTTTCAACCACATTGTCCAGAAGATCGCTCTGTGCGAGCTCATCCAAAGAGAGGCGTCTCACCGCCACTATAATCGCTTTACTTTTCCGCAAATGTTTTTAAAATCTTTACTATACCATGATCAAAGTATAAGCAATAGTAGATGCGAAACATTACACTTTGGCTTGAATACAACAGAATGATTTATGGCTGCGTGAAATTGTTGTAGTGATGCTGGAAGAGCCTTCCGCCATGTTGACTAGAGACCTTCAAATGGTAGTTCTCAACTCAACGAAACTATAACTGAAGCAACTAACGCTGTTGTACTGTGGCATGGTATTGTGCTCTGACTCTTAACATCAATATACCCTTAACTTGCGCTAGATCAAAATGTTATAGTGCAATATGTTTTGATGATTTGTTGCATGCACTCCAACAAGGTGCCCGGCTGTACCTCAATGGCTCCCGACTCGGTTTACTTTCAATTGCATTTTCCAAGTTGTTAGCAACATTCTTGTCTAACACCATAAACCTTTAAAGAAATTGCCGCGGTTGAGGGTGACACTCAACCAAACCTTGTTTATGGCAAAGTGTGCGAAGATCTTGAAACCATATTGATTGTAGAGAAAGAGAATGACAGAGGTACACGACGAGTGACACTGACAGGCACAGTAAAAGAAAAATAAACTAGGAAAGAAGCATCAAACATCTTTTTTTCTATGATGGTTGCATAGTTTATCATGTGTGGCTGGGTAACAGTTTTGTTTTTGTTGGAGTGATGGATGATCCGATTTAAATTGAACTCTCGCGCAAGGCGTCTTCCTGTCTCAGGATAAACTTTGATACCATCAATAGGAACATGACGACAAGTTATAAGTTACAAATCCTTACGTCTAATCACGTTTCAGCGAGTCGATCTTACGCCTTGTCACAACAAAATTAGTGAAACGAGAGCAAACTCCTTAGCCGAATTTTACTGCCTCTTTGTACTGTGTATTGAAACATTTTCGGATTGATGTGTCTAATATTGGCTCTAAAATTAGAGAGGCAGTATACCTGTATTATGTAATTAGTGTGCTTAATTCCAGAGTGGAAAATCCTGATTAAATGCGCATAACTGGGAAGAGCTCAGTTCTTTGAACAACGAAGCGAATGACACGGAATGCTTTGCCTTTTTGGGATCATTCAAAGGGGTCCATCGCTGAGTAACTGTCTAACTAGCCCTTTCAGGGCAAAGAACCAGCTGAGGTTTTATTTGTTCACGAACTATTTCTTTGGCCGGAAAGATTTAAAGTTGTCAATTTGGTTATGCAGGTAGAATTCTCGCATGATTTACTTTGAATTGAAAGAAATGGGAGAAAGAGGAGTTTCGTATTTGTACCACGGGAAGGTAACTCGGACTCCTCTTGAAACGACACCACTGATAAGTCCAGTTTGGTCAGTAAACACAACTAGGGCGTTTAACAACTCGTCAAACAATCGATCGGTCACTTCGGAATGGAATGTAGGCAATGAAGTAAACAGATAGGCACGCAAGACCCGTTTGTTGTCTATTCCTTTCACGAGGCCGCCAAAGCTGCCACAAATATCAGTTTCCGCCTTTGCGTTCCTCCCAATGGAAGACGCCAAAAAGCTAAGCATACGCTGTTCATTTAAGGTGGCCGATTACTTTATAAAAAACAAAGCTCGAATTGTTTCCCCATCAATTTTAATTTTGATACCTTTAAGCCCACGGTTGAAGGTATTTCGACTCGTGTCTTACAGTCTGGAGTTGGCTTTTTTTTTTTCGACCTTGTTGGCTACGTGCTCAGTGAAAGTTCAAGCATTGTACAGGTGACCTTCTTCGTTGATCGGCACCAACCGGCACATTGAGAAATCTCCACAGGTAGTCTAGTCTCTAGCATTTTCCGCCCAAAGGTGTGGATAGTAAAGCGTTTGAAAGCTTAGTTTGAAGCATAGTTATTTACTTTAGAAAGTGAAATTTGGTCTCCAATTTGGGCTTCTTTTCATGTAACGGGCATTTTGCAAAGTAAAAGCCACACATGTAGATTCTGTATATCAAGACTGACTAAACGAGTCACTGACAATGAGTGACATCTGTGCATGTGTGTACACTGAGTGAAGAAAATCCAATTTCCTCTGTTCTTTTTCTTGTTGAGTTGAAGCTTAACAGCTACGTACAGTATGCACAAGCCGGAAATAGAGGCCTGCATGCGTCTGCAAGAGGACACAGCCAGAAAACCATAATCATCGTATCAGATTTTTTTTTTTTTTTTTTTTTTTTTTTGCGCTTCTTTTCTGGTGCAATTTTGTCATGGTATTGTAAATTGGAAGACCCAGTTTATAGAAACCTTGTTCTCACAGCATGAACGTCTGTTTTCGTCAGCTTACGAATTCATATTTTACGAGAAAGATTTACTGTATATTCATCGAATTGTACAAACATAAAACAGGGATGGAAGAGTCACATTATTTACTGCAGTGAACTACAAGCATCATTTAGGAAAATTACAACTTTTTTAATGTCTTAGTCCAGTCACCAGCAGCGCCATAACCATGTATAACAGCTGGCACACTTGTAAACTTGTACTGTACTAAGCAAGAAAGGCAATACACTACTTTCAGTCTCTCAGTACTTAATCCCAGTGTGCCAGGCTAAAGAATGCAGGCTAAGTATGTGGTAAGAAAGGAGGAGTTCCGGGATAAACGAAGCTATTATTGATATTTTATTACTACTCCGCTGGATACGTAAAAATGTTAGAAGCACGCTGATGCTGATTTGAGTCAGTATGATGGTCAAAATTACACAGCCAGTGTGTTAATGTATTTAGAATAAAGTAAACAAAAATTGTATACTGACACTTAGTTGATTTGTCATGTTTGTTTGAGTATCCACGAAATATGTCATGCGCTCAAGATGTGGGTTATTAACTTCCGACCAACACATAGAATACGGACGCTATCTTTGCCAAAGCCTAATTGGGAAAATAATCTGTTATAGTCCTTTAATCGTTTAGTAACCATCTTGTGATATTTATAGAAAAAGAAAAACAAGGGAACCATTGCCGAAGATTAGAGGCTTCTGCGACGCTATTTTAAAACTTCCTTTCTAAGCAAATCATTGTCGAGGGAAAGAGAGAGAGCCTGGGCAGGAGAAAAAAAGAGATATCAAAAATCGAAGTACTATCTAAAATATTCTGCCTGCCTTTATGCGACACAAAGAAATGGCCTACATAAATGCACTTTTTGCTGCGAAGGTTCGCGCACGTCTCGATGGTCAGACTTCTTGGCGGCCATTTAGGGCTAGGAGGTTTAATCATGTTTTTACTTTATAAGCGATGAAATGATCTGCCGATGACTGAGTACGATAATTGACAAACAAATGCGCGCAGATCGTATTCTATTTCTGGTCAGTAAACGGTAAGTCCGCCCGTAAAAGGTTATCTATTATGCACCGCACATGATGGAGTAAACAGCAGTCAGATGGCGACACCACAAAAACCAGAAACTCGGCAAGCTGGATCATCGTTTAGCATTAAAGACATTTTAAATCTTCCAGACGACAAAGCCACGAGCAGTGTGGAAAGCAGCCAAGTCCAATGTTCCAGCATCGCACCATCACCCGCTCAAATTCATGACGCTGCGAGCCCTGATAACTGCAGGCCGTTTGTGCCGTTCTCCTACAACCACATGTTTTTTCCAGCTCAGATTCCCTCGTACGGCATGGGCGCTGGTCTGCCAAGGCAGACAACTGTCTTAGGTAAGTAAGCCGTATAATCCCGCGTGCACCTTCACCCAATGGAGGCAGTCCGTTTCTAGTTCCGTTCGTTGTACCGGGTTTTCTGATATAGTCCCTGTCCACAAAAGCTGCCGTCAGATCAGGGGAAGGTAGGTCTCGGAATAGCAGAAACAGATGTCTTTGATTTCTTTAAAGATCATGTCACAGAAGCCAGCCAAGAGAAACAACGGTTAGATACTCAATTACTTACCCGAAGGGTACGTGCTATATAATTAGCTTATTGTGAAGGAAAGGACTGAACAATTTTCGACAGCAACAAGGCTCTTGTAATAGTTCGACGAATTTGATTAGTACTTGATTCTGATTTCAAGCATTGTGATTTCTTCCTCATATCATGAGCACATGTGGGCTGCTCTACACGCGTGAAAGGGCTGTTATATTTTTCCGATCAAGGAAATAATCCAGTTACAATGACAATGTGATTCACTGCATGTCCATTCGTTTCCCCCATCATCATTTCCTCATACCTCCACATCGTTCTTCCACATACAAGGTGGAATCAACCCGTACCCCAAAGTGCGCCGACGAAGACCCGTGCGAAAGACAAAGCAGCGACCCCTGTTCTCGACGTACCAAGTGCAAACGATGGAGAGAGAATTCAGCACGAACAAGTATTTAACAGAGGGAAGACGAGCTGAGCTGGCGGTGGAGCTGAAGTTAACTGAGACACAAGTGAAGACTTGGTTTCAAAACCGACGCACCAAGTGGAGGAAGGAGTTGAGAAATGAAAACCCGCCGAGGAAAGTTCCTGATGGTCGCTGGAAACATTCTATTCTCGCGAGGCATTACTCCGAGATTTGAAAACGTAACTAGCACAGTGCAGTGGTCAACTTAGTTAGAAATCTCATTTCCACTGAAGGAACACCTATTGTTTGGTACATTTTAAAGCTCTTCGTGTAACGATTTTGATGCTATGTACATCTTCATTACGGTACATATCTAATATTCAAAGACCGAATTTGATAAATTTGACATATTATTAGATAAATCAAAGCACTTTCAAGCTGCAACAATTGTTAGGTGCAAGTTACTGATTTAAGTTATCCTTTGATCGTTGACAGTAAACATGTAGTGAATTCGTGCAATATCCTAACGCGAGACACTTAATATAGCCGGCGTATTGTCCCCTTAAAACCTAGTTGAACACTGGCCTGCATCGGCATTAGACTGTTGAACAAAGTATAAACTGGTTTTCTGTTGGATCCGTTCTGCGTAATAGGACTTGTCATGGGTTGATTTGATGTCCGCGAGATTTTGCAATAGATGTTACATAAACCACCAGACCGCGTAATCAGACCAGCGAAAAAACCCTTAATTGCAGTAATAAAATCAGAGCGACGTATATTTTACAAACCGTAGACATTTCCAAATCCACTGTTATTTTAGCAGCGAGGACCCAACTCAACGCTATATTTTATTCTTGTTATCAGCTTCACCGTCTAAATCACTGTCATACTTCATAATTAGATAGGCATTGTACTATTGTCTTTAATTTAGAATACCATGTACAAAGCTTGAACCAAATATGAAACGTATAAACTGCTGTTGTTGACTTAAGTCTAGCTTGAACTACTTTCTTGCCATTATATCTAAAATGAATTAGGCATGCGATTTTTAACTCAAAACGTGCTGTTAGAATACTTGTATGTCACTTTGAATCAAATTTGCCGTTTCACACTTTTAAACTCGTTCGTCACAACCGCCTGTTGTAGTCGTAGTCAAAGTTATTGATCGTTTTTAAGCAGATAAATTCTTCTACAAACACTTGGAAGTTCAGAGATTAAATTCACACTCTTGCATTGACTTTGTGTAGATTGCAGTGTTTTGTTCGCGAGTAACAATAAAAAAAAACCCCGGTCTTTCAACTTCTCTCAGGGGATCTGTAGTGAAACCGGACGGTAATCCAAACTTAGTATTTGAAAAAGCGAATCTGTTATTGATGGATGGATCATCTGCCTCTTTTTACTCGATTTCCGGATTGGGGGATTGAATGCCCTGAAGCAAAATTTGCGTTTTAAATTGCGGAAACCGATAGTTATATTCAAAGAGAAATCAAGTTTAATTTAGGCGTCAGCAAGGGAACATTTGGGATTGACTAAATTTAAAATACGCGTATAAACGATGATATCTTCATCTAATAGTATAATCAATGCCGTCCCCTGCCCTTCCCCAATCCTCGCATCTATACCTCTTCCGTTCTCGTCACGTTTCCTTCTGTGGTAAAAAATAATTCTAATGAAACCTGTATCATTGCAAACTACTGAAATGTGGCACTTCCCGAAACTCATTTCGTGTTTTGTGAACTATACCTGTTTTTGAAACGGTGCGTGTAACTAACTTTGAAAAACGCGACCGACCTTTGCAATGAGAACGTTTTGTAGTGTCGTACTAGCCTATAACTATACTGACAGCATGTTTGAGCCCAAGCGAAGGACTGTAAACTACAAAAATCTGGCGCAACAGATTCTTTTTTCCTTTCGTCGTCAATAGTCAAGAACTGATAATTGATTTAATGAAGATGTGATTCAACATTCAGTATCTGTGAAAAGCTTCTGGGTCAAGCCAATGCCTTTTAAATGATGCTGTCAACTAATTTCCGTAATCATAACTTCACAGAAGCCGTGAGAATGTTAAACATACAAGGGTCAAAGGATCGAAACACACTCGTTATTTCTGTTCTTCCATTTTGCCTGAAAGTTGTCCAGAGAACGTTTTTGTTACTGGCGATGATGATAAGGGTGCACATCTTGATGAAATCCGCATTAATTATTTTAATTATTTTGCTCTTAAGTCCAATATTTTCGCCGGACTATTGAATCAAATCAGCCTCCGCTGACACGGGCTCACTACACAGTATTCCACGGTGCCTCCGGGTTCAATTGTGTAATTATGTGGTACAATTTAGTTCCTTCTGGCAATAATCACAGGTTTTGACTGCATGTATTGGTGTGAGTTATCAAATAGTTTACGCTCAAAAGTTAATTTTTTTATGAACCAACCGGCTCACGCAATGTGCCGTTTTGTTACACAAGCCGGTCCAATTGAACGACACAAAACTTTCGGAAGCATTTGCATTCGAGTAGAATAGAAATATTATGTCATGCGATGTGCGGCTTCCTGCAGTTATGTCCGTGACTTTGGGAAGAGAAGGCGGCAACCGTGGGAAAATGAAAGGTGCAAAAGACTTGTTAGCTGTAAAAACGCCGCAAATTCCACAAGGGGATTATATCTATCGTGCTTGTCGCTTTGGCGGAAAATTTACAAAACTTTGAATGAATCCATAAATATACTCGGCTTCTGCCTAAATAAAATTAAACAATGATTGCACAAGTTAATTCCGAAGGAAAATATTTTCTCTTTGGAACTCAGTTCTCCGACGGAATATACATGCACGAACATATTGTCCGCAGTTATAAGTTGGCCAATTTAGGTTGTCGAGTAATTAGGTGGAATGCTAGATGTACAAAGCTGTCGGTTCATAAGACCAGCAACATTGACGTCTCGTGGTGTTCACAATGTCGATTCACTATGTCGATTCATTGTGTTGCTTTTCTCTCCTTTCTTTTTATTTATTTATTCATTTAGTTATTTTTACAGCGTTTAGAATGGAAAAGTTGCAGTATTTTCTGGCTGGAGAACAATCTCAGCTAAGTCACTGGGAGTATCGCAAACAAGAAGCAAAATATTTCAGGTATGTAATCACCGCCATTACACTGATTGCTGCCCCTCGACCGATTATATCAGTCTGACGCCATACTTTTGCTTTGCGAATTACTATATCGATATTCACTGGATGTTTTAGATCAGAAAGCTGTTTTGGATATCTGCTCAATTACGGTGCATAACGTGCATATAAAAATGATGATAAGCCGATAGGCTGGCGCTTGGTGCCGTCAGTTCAGCTGGATTGTTGGATCTTAGCACGGTTCAGTTTGGGCTTACTTTATAGTGCATGAAATACACCAAGTCAAGTCTTAGTTTTGATTGAAATGCACTCAGGGCCTGCAGAAACCGAGGCCTACACTTGGGCACAGACAGGGAACTGGAATGAAAGAAAGAGGAAGAACACGTGGTACGTATCAGTTTTTACCATACAGCTAACTAAAGCACGGGAAGTTTACATGATTTACGTACCGATACACAGGACGTGCGTTGTCCATTAGTGAATGCAGATGAACAATTACAATAGTTGACTCTGCTAAAGGCAACTTGTTTAATTTATTTGCTATAGCCTCACGAGAGAGGCTTTACAACGGCAAAACTGGATATGATGGATGTAGACTCATTACATCCATCATAATCAGTTCTGAAACTCGGAGCTAGCATGCAGTTCCATGACCGTTCAAACGACATGGAAGATTCACAACCAGCAATACATTCAGCTCCATCTCAGTAAAATTTTCCACCGACTGGTGTTTTCTTTTCTAAAAAAAGATTGATCAAGTGTTTTAGCAATGAAGGCAAGCGCAGATTTCGAAAAAATCACCGCTCTATAAATACATTTGTCTGCCCGCAGTAGAAAACCGTCAGCCATATTTATTTGGACAGGCACCCCTTCACTTCGTAAGTTCAGCGATAGATAATTTGGCAACACACCAGTAGGAAGCAGACATAGCGATTGGACAGAGCGCTGTGCGCCATCCGATTGGTTCCCTTGAGATGAGATGTTCGGTGGACCCTCAGTTAAATCAAACAGTTTAATGTCAGCCTTATAGAACTCAGTTTGAAATACCTCAGAGCCAAACAGTTTCTGGGATGCAAAAACTAGCTCCTTGGATCGCAAGTGTGATGACGGTTCGACGGTTCGCTTACAAGATGAAGCTGGCCATATTTGGAGCTTAATTCTGCCGGTGAGTTTGACCTCTTCTCCGAAGTTTCTTCTATGTGTTTATTAATTGATGCGATGTGTGATGTGATGAAGAAGTTGCTCTTGTTTAATGAGTCCGATACTCACTCTTCGTTTTACTAAGACTGTGTTGTTTTAAGATTACACTCTATAAAGCCGTTTAATGGTGCACGGGAGCGTCATGATCGGTCCTTTAGATCAGTAAACTTTAAAAACATCAAGCAGTATAACAACTTTAGTACCCTCCGGATCGGATCGTTTAATGTAACTCGCTCTAAATTGGGACCTTCTCACTTCACAGTAAGGTCACTCTGTAAAAGACTCCGCATGCCGAAGTAAATTAAAGAAACCATGTTACAAACGACGGTAAACAGTCTTCGTGTGTGTCACTGTTAAGTGGAAACAATTTTTTGTACTTGTATACAAGCAGGCCTTGACTGAGAATCTTGAATGCAGGAAACTATCACCTGCTTAACTCTGCAGGATTAAGTTTATATCCCTGCGATACAGTGACCACTTGACTGTAGTGTAATGACACCGGGAGAAGTCATCATGGCTTCCTTAGTTTAGCAACTCCTTTGTCTCGACTCGGCAAAGCTCTTCACTACGTTAGAATGTACTTCATTTTCCAGGGCTATTGTTTGTGAGGTGTGAATTAAGCAAGAAGTGTGAATTAAGGTGTTTCAAGAGAGTGCCGCAGTTGTGTAGTAACATGCATTTCCTGAGACTAAACTAAAACAAAAAATAGCTTCGTCTCCGTTTATTAAATTCGCTCTGATCTCTTTTCGTTCTTGGGGTTTTCCGCTTGCAGTGTTCTGAACTGATTTCAGCTCAAAGATTATATATATATTTGCAGTTCAATCTGCACGAAAAAGCCATTATTGATTTTCATGTCTCGTCGATTATCGATCATCCAATTTTTCGGACGTGTATACCGTCTACCGACCAATATCCAGCTTGGCCTCTGCTGTGTATGAATACTACTGATACAAAGAAGTTGGTTGTTGTATCGTGTGGCTCTGGACAGATTTTGTCAAACGATTTGATGGATGATTTATTGCACAGAACTGAACAACTGTTCGTTTTAGCCTGTGTATATTCACGCCACTCGAATTTTATGAGCCATCGACGCGAGTTGTTTCGTGTGGCAAATTAAATTTTCACCGAGAACGGACCGTAACAATTTCCTGAGTCAATGTGTGAAGAATCATCTAACGAATAGCCAATTTTGCGACTTAGACTATGTCCGGATGGCTCAATAAGCTTAAAACTGAGTTAAAACCTCGTATCAGTGTTTAAGGTTAAATTTCTCTTGCTATTCTCCTCAGGAAAGCATGCCAACTTGGTCGGATTACAGTTATTCTCTTTCTTCTATAGAAAGATAAGGGAGAAATTTAGTTCTTGGATAGGACGTACACGCTTATTTATTGTGGAGACTCGTTGTCTAGTAAGTGGCCTTGCGATCTATTACGTGGTTTGACTGGACATTTGTGGACTTAATCAAAATCGCCTTTGGCACTGATGGCCCTAAAATAACACCGACGATTATAAACGAATGATTTAAATGCAGAAGTAACGGACTTTAAACTGTGTGAGGAAATAGAGGGCAGGCGCTGTGGTAACAGTGTACTGTTCCATGCAACTGGTCTTTTTTGTTGTCGAACAGTACGTGGCTTGTATGTGGGAATTGGCAAAGTAAAATCGCATGTCTGTTACACATGTAAAAGAAAGCGGAACATTTCTCTTGGTGTCTCAGAGGGAGCAATTCGAACTATAATAATTGTTTGTGCAAAGAGAGAAACACAATTAGACAAAACTGTAATTAAAGTCTACGAGACAAGAACGATTGAGAATCGGAGAGACCGCACCAGATAACTGAGCCGTCTGACGGAAACCGATGTTATTTAGTCAGATTTTTGTTTTGTGTGTGCTACCTGATAATCCGATTAGAAATTGACTCAATCTGTTACTGCATGCACGCAAGAAGTCTTACAAGTTATGTCTTTGAGTTTTTTTTTTGTTTTTTGTTTAAAAGTGCAGAAACCCACACCTTATATTGGAACACGTATAAACAATCAGCGTACATTTTGCAAATCCGTACTATGAGAAAAAACTGACTAAAACCTCGGCCACAAACTTTGAGAACGCTTTCCAGGGGCAGCTACCTGGTTTAGCACAGCCGATTGAAGTTCTTATCTATTTGCAAAGCTTCCCTTTACCTTCTGATCGTGAATGCTGGTAATGACGTATATTCTCCCTTGCATGCGTGATTAAACCTCTGATGTACGAATGATTCTAGAATAATTGGTGGGCGAATCTACCTGAATTAAATTGTCCTCCGGCAAGCAACGACTTTTTTGGGGGGACATTGTAGTTTGATGTTGTTTCAGGATATACAGGTTTCATGTTTATATGTATTATTCATGCTAAGTTTGAAAGAACCAGAAGAACCTGATCAAAAATATGTTTTACCTCACCCAAGAACAGTGAAGTGGACAAGATACTGTTTGTTGTAGACTAGTGAATTGACTCAGTCAGCTTGTGAAATTCGCCGGTTCTGTGCGTGAACAAGTTTTCCATGATTTTCGACTGAACAGTTTGTACGAATTCATGAAGAAAATGACCGGCACACGAAACGGGAGATATGTTGTACATTATCACGCAGGAGCACAGTTCTCTTGGATTGAGATAACTATAGATATCATTTATTGAAAAATGGAATGCGAAGAATGAAGTAAACAGACAGCAAAATATGACGAGATGAAAGCGCCATTATTGTTAGTATTGATGTCATCTTCTGGTTCACATCCAAACCAGTGTTGCTACTGAGCATGTGCATGCACCCATCAGTTCCTAAATGCCGTATAACAAGAGTCTAAAACCCACCAAAACTTGAATTTTAATGTAAATTCTCATTAAGAAATATCTGCTTCTCCTCCTTTGTAAATTGAAGGGCGTATTTTCTTAATCTGAAATGGACCACGCGCTCAAAGGAATTCGAAGAATTTCTATTCTTACTCCTCCGCATCTGGTGGAAGTCTGTTGTATCTCTCCAGCTCATCTGTTGTCCATCCTTGTCACTTCTGATGCAGAGTGTTCTGGGAATATCCAGTAGTCCTTTTTTAAGTATTTGAGTTGACCTAATTGGGAAGTACAAATCAAGCTGAATACTTTTGACGGGCACTATCTTGGTGTCGACTTTCACAAGATAAGCTAGTAAATTTAATTGGCGCTTATGGAACAAAGAGTGATTCTTCAAAAACACGACTGATAACCCTTCTTTATTGCACCTAAAAAACTACGACAGTTTCGCTGGCACATCTTCCCATCAAATTTGATAGCTTAGTCAAAGATTTAATAAAGAAACATAGAACTGATATCAATTAAAAATCATGAACAACCATCTCAGTCAGTTTGGTGCCAAAAAAAAATCTATTTTGTTTCAGTGGAGGCTTTCGACCGATAACCTTTCCGTAGTTCTTATGGAAAGGTCTTCTGACCCAGAAATCGAGATGCCCTTCAAGCAAAAACCACGTTTCAAAACAAATTCAAACAATTTTCAAAGACAAAAGTTACCTAGAAAGTTTAAATCACAGATTTAGAGCCTAGATTACTGATAATCCTTTTCTTAGGGATGAAAGATTATCCACATGGAAAGAGAAAATCGATATGAAATGATTGAGTGAAAAACACCAGTGAGCCCTCGGATCAGCATAATCTAATTTTGGCGCTGTTTCCTTTGTTGAAATATATAGTCTTTAATCACAGAGGCAGGGATGGGAAGAAGTGGCATATGAAGTAAAAGTTTGGGGGAGAATGGACAAGCAAAGTTTGAATGTAACAAATGGATCTCCTCTTGTTTTAAAATATAGTATTTTGGTGTAATGAATCTTATGGTGTGTCACATTTTAAACTATTTATCATAAGATAATCAAAACCTTGTGCACTGTATTGTTCACTTACACTAAAAATACTTGTCAACAAATATAAATTGAGGGATTCATTATCAAAATGCTACTGTCTCAGTATTGTAGATACATGTTAATGGAAATCAGTCATAACATAAACAAATAAAGGCTTACTGATGCCTTTCCCATAGGTCGCAAATTATAAATAGGAAACTCTCTTCATTCAAACTTAATTTCCGAGTCATTTATCTGTTTCTCAACTAAATATGAAGTAGTAAGTATGCTTAAATGTAGTTTTCTGATTATGTTAAACAATGCACCATGCCTGTAATGTATTACACGACCATATTCACGGCCTGTGCCTCATTTATTATTCATTTTATTATTTTGCTCATTTATACTTAGGTTACACTGTAGAAATTATATATAATGGAAGACGAATTGCCAAATTTTTGTCTAAGCATACATATCAAAGTACTACTACCAAATACTAAAGACTTCTTTGAACTGACAGTCTAAAATTCATTGAAAAATATATTCTGTAGAAAACTCATAAATATATATAAATGTATCGATTTTGAATTCATAAATTCCGCTAATACCTGGCATAATAATGGCACATCATCTCGAGAGGGATGGGCGTTATAGTTCTTCGCTATGTCAAAAAATATTGTCTCTTCTTGACGATAGAACCTTTGCAGCAAATTTAATGGATATTTAATAATATTTTCTTTAAAGAGCGATGAAATGTCCCACTACAAGTAGCGGAGGCAATTATCAAATAATGCGACAAGCTCGTATTTCAAAACGGGTCTTATGACGAGGAATCAGTCATTCAGCAATTGGCCGCCGGCACGGAAGACCAGTGAACAACTCCAAAATGGCGTCAGGACAAAAAATTGTCAATGCGCCTGTGGGTTCGTCCTTTACGATTAAAAACATTTTAAATCTTCCAGATGATGAACCCGAGAGCAGTGGTGAGGTCGGTGAAGTCCAAATCACCAGCATCGCGCCATCACTCGCTCTTCAGGTTCATGACCAGAGACCTGTTAACTTCAAGCCATGTGCCTTCTGCCCCCAAAACCGAATGATTCTCCCCCCAAATCAAGTTTGTCTGTACAACGTGGAGACTGCCAAGCCATCTGGTAAGTTAGCCAATTCTTACAACCTCGGTGTAAAGTTGACCCCTTATTCCGCTTAGTAGAGATTAGTACTTGCTTTTCCAACGCCTATAGCTTCGTTGGCCTGATACTTTTCCTCTACGTTGCATGCGAGCCGTAGTTGAATTTGTTGAACGTATTTGAACAAACCATCCCAGTTCAGAAGAGCTAAGCCTGAAGGGAATTGGAGGTCGGAAGAGCAGAGTAGAGAAGGATGTCGTCTTCATTTTGTGAAAAGATCAGATGTCGCCAAAAGCCACGCAGTACTAAGAACCGCCTGCAGCTGTGACACTATCTACAAGTAACTTTGCCAGTGTGTGGACGTATGTTCTACCATACAGTTCGTGTCTCAAATATCCACTGAAATTGTGGGCACTTTAAACAATGTGTTATTTACCTTCCAACCTTATATATAAACATGGTGCTCCGTTTTCGTCGCCTCTAAACTACACGCTTACATACATAGTAGATTGTTATATCTCATAGCAACTTCTGCCAATCAGTGAAAGTATACAATGTGAAAATGACTTTCACAAAATAGGCGAAAAACGCTACTGTGAACTTCTGACTCAACACACAACACATCCACGTAAATGATGAACCTTATGGTGTTGTATCGAATGCTATAAAGATAGCAAAACTAAGTGCATTATTTGATAAGTTCGGTTTTTCGAGTAATTTGTGTTCTGATCCGCGTATGCGCACATGCGCTCTGATCCGGCTTTATATTTTACGCATTTTTCGTTCGTCCTCGACATGCGTTTCTCGAATCCAGGGCGCGTAAGCTTCGATTTCAAAGAAATACGTGCCGTAAGACATGCGGATTCAAACAAGAGAGATTAGAGAGGTCAGAGAGGAGACGGAAAAACTTGATAGTCTTTTAAAGAATAGCTAATTAGTCCTATTTCCACCAAGTAAACTATCCGGGCGGCATCTAACTTACGGCAGTTATAGATTTGGTCATGTTTTTGTTTTTTTATGCGTTGTTTGTTTGCAAATTCTTCTGAGTTCTGCATAACCCTGCATCATTTATTGGTTTAGCGAGTTTTGAGTTAACACCTCTCGTCGTTCAGCGACAAGATCGATTATTTTCACTCAGAATGGAATTTAAGCCAGAAATGCGGTGCTGCATGTGGGTTGTGTCGAGATAATCATCGGCTATTAACCATTATGAGTAACACGGTGAACAATGAGGGAACCACTTTCAACCAGAACTATGTAGATATCTGCTGAAAGTCCATGATATAGTAACTGAGATCTTTCCAGAACTGTAATATTTACCATCACTCATTATTAGTATCAGTTTACCGCGGAATGCATGCACAGTTGCAATAAGCAAGGCCTACAAGCATGCGGGCTTGATCTGAAATTTAAGCCACAAGAGGTAACATGATTCCACCATAAATTATCGGTTTCAATTCTTTCTGCTTTTTTTGTTTGCCCGCTCAAAGGCAAAGGAGAGATGAGCAGTCCTTACTCGAAACCGACCCGCCGACGAAGGCCAATGCGAAAGATCAAACAGCGACCCTTGTTCTCCACCCACCAAGTGCAGACACTGGAAAAAGAGTTCAACTCGGAGAAGTACTTAACAGAAGACAAACGAATAAACCTAGCTATGGAGCTGAAGTTAACTGAGACACAAGTGAAGACTTGGTTTCAAAACCGACGCACCAAGTGGAGGAAGGAGTTGAGAAAGGAAAACCCGCCAAGAGTAGTTCCTGATGGTCGCTGGAAACATTCCATTTTCGCAAGGCATTTTGCGATTACCATCAAAGATAGGAAACTTCCGCTCTATGAAGACTTACATGCATGTAGCGATCCTAAAACTCGATATTTAGCATAGCACCTGTAAAAACTGTTTTTTGTTCCACTGGCAATACTCCATTTGATATATACTGTATGTTGCTCTTAAAGGTCCTAACGGTCACTTATAATTTCTCCATATCATGTTCCTTTATGCACTAGTTGGTCAATTGAAACCGCGGTCCATATTAGGGCGAAAGAGACATGAATCATAGAAACTACCAGGAGTTAAGTTGAACTGAGCTTTTGTATGTTTATAGTATGACCTTAAAGAGGCATGTATTGTACCATTTGAAAGTTTTATAACTAAAAAAAATTACAATAAAGAGATACGCGATAACGGCTTAGCAAGCGTTTAAGAGCACAAGTGTCCAAGCCGTGATCAAATTGAGAATTTTTCTGTACAATTATGTTGAACACACAGAGTAACTGCACGGTAGTTATAAGCGGAGTAACTCGATTTAAAGAGTTCTAAGGCTGCTATTTGTGGCTCTAACCTCATAGGCTTCCGGTGGGTTTGAAGGCGGGCGCCTTCACTCGTACGCAAATAGATCGACGGCACGATGCCTTTTAACGCTGGCTCAAGAAAAACCGAGCGATTATACCATAATGATGTCAGGGTTTCTAAGTAATGCTTAAAGTAAAGTTAACTTTCTTTTTGTTTTCTAATCGGAGCTGCGTGGCATTGCGCAAAACTTTACGCCTTGTTGTCGCGGTGGCATCCGTTTCACTTATACGGATTGAGTGGCACTTGAACGGGCCCTAGAACCCGGGGGGGGGGGGGGGGGGATACTCATTGGGCAACGTCCCTATATAGGAAATATATGGGAGTACCCCCCTCCCCCCGGGCCCTAGAGTCAACTCACGCAACTACGAAAGTGTGCTTACAAGCGTGTTAAAATGTTCAAACTATCTAAACTGCCTCACCTAAGTCACCAGGACATGACTGCAGGTTGTCGACTGTGCTATAGTGTAAAATGCATCACACTAGCCTTTAGGGCTTTAGATCGCCTGATATTAAAAAATAGCAAAAGGTGTAAAAAGTATTAATTGCCAGAAACGCCGCAAGCCGCACCATTAAAAGGATTATCTTTATATTTCGGCCCTCTAAAAGAAATTCCAGGAACTGTACTGTGACAGTGGCTTTTGGAGAGAAGCAAACGCATTGATAGTGTTTGGGAATGTGAATAGTTGAATAAAAGGTTGAAATGACCGTAGCCGATTTTTCACGACCAGCTTGGGTTGACTTATTAGTTGAAGAGGCAAAACTGAAATTGTTTTGAGACCACATCAGCCGGTAAGCATGCGCGTGCGATTGAGTCAGCCACTGATGAATCAGTAGAGAAAAAAAAGTACATGACGGAGCATACTACAGTCTGTTTCACAAAGACCAGCAGAATTTATACTCGGTTGAATTTGAGGCCGTCCGAATGTACATAGTTCTATAAAGGACTCGACAGAATTTCTCTCGCTTTTCTACAACACGCAATGACTCACTATTTGAAAAGTAAAAAGCTGCCAGACCAACCTGTACTTCTAATTTTTAAACTTTTCAGTATATATCGGCATTTTTTACTTAGTCATTTTGCTATCATTGTGCTTCATCGTTTACTGATTTTCCCTTAATCAGCTGAGTCTTGTCAACAGTCTTTTTCTTCTTCGGCTTCTTCGTCACACTTCGTAAGTAACTTCGTAAACTCTTTTCTACGCTAACTATATACCTCCGAAACAGATGTCTTTATACCCATCACCATAACGGTACCAGGTAGATCTATCTCCAGCACTTTCTGTAACTGCGGGACGCTAACTTGACTGCTAAATTTGATAGTTTCACGCCGGAGGGCCTTATAAAAGCGGCGGAACAGGAGTTAATTATCTCCAAAAGACGATGTGAGACTAGTTGGCGCAGTGGGGTTATTGACATCTACGGGGAATAATTTTTATACACTGGACGATGTTTCCTGTTATAGTATTTCTTTGTTTTTGATTTTCTGTTTATTCTTATTCGTAGCTCGTTTTGTCTTGCTTCTCTGGCAGGCACTTGCCTCCAGAGTTTTATGACTTTAGCATGCTCGCACCCGTACAGAAATTGGCTGTGTGATGGACGATACACTTGTTGTCAGGTCACTGAGGCAGTGTCTCACAGAATCATAAGCCGTCTTAACTGCAGGGTGCAAATGTCGGAGTTTCTTGTTTCTCTGAACCACGTCGCAGTATCAGAAACTGCAGTCGAGAATCATTTGGATTGCGTGCAAGTGTAGGAAACTGTTGTGATTAAGTGACCTAAATATAGTTGCCTGAAAGATAAACTTGAGAAATATTTGGAATTGAGAATGTTCGATGAACTCTGTGGAGATCAAAGAGCACTATTTTATTTATGACATTATCTATGGGGTGCCCACAGGCACGAAATACAAACTCAAACAGCTAGGTCTGTGTCTCCCACGAAGATAGTCTAGTTGTTGGCAAAAATAGTTTATAATTAGTTCAATCAGGATAAACTACAGGTGCCAGAAATAGTCTAAAATCACGAAGAGTACAATCTTCCATATACGTATGTTTATATACATATGAACCTAAGGCTTGTTGGTTGCATCAATATCCCACCTAGTGCACTCGGCTTTCTGATTTTATCAATTTCCCGGAACCGCCTTCGATGTGTTAATTCACACCGGAGACGTTACGGTATCTAGTACATAGGTTGTATCCTTTGTCAGGTTCGATAGAAAAACATTAAAGAAATATTTATAATTATACGTATCTCGTCAAACTTTGCTGTTTTTGTTGCTTTTGCTTTAAAAGGCCTTTTTAGGAGCCAGAGTGGTTATGTTTTTCTTTAGCAGTTGGGTGAAGGCTTATAGACGGTTCGAGTTCAGAAAGGTCGCGTCTTGTAAGAGATGGTGTCAACACGAGATAATCTAAAGTTAAACTTATTTTTCATTCGCAACTTTGAGAGGCAAACCGACTGTACTACGGTTAGCGCCATTTTAAACTCTATTTTGAATCAGTGCCATATGACGGGCATGTGCATCAAGAAAATAATCCGGACGGGACTCGGGTTAAATAACACACTCATCGCAACTTAGCCATTTCTTGACCACATCATACTGATGCTAATGTCTTTTGCAGAATTTAATAATGGAGAGCAGCGAGTTCGTTTGGATGAAAAGAAACTTGGAATCGTTACTGGAATGTTGATAAACAGGAAGCAAATATTTCAGGTACGTCAGCTGACACTTATGTTCGGCACTTTCAAGAACCCTACATGTTTTCTGATGCTTACAGTTGTTCTGTTCCTGGGGCCGGTTTTCACGCCTGGTCTAATTGAGCGAGAACAGAAAAAATTGTATGTGCCTCGACACAGATATCCAGGAGTCAGTCCCTCGATCACTAACCTTTTACAAATTTGTTCCTGCCATGTGCTGGGTGATGCATGTCAGTCTGCACCATGCGCTTCTGCTTTTTTTGTCCCTTCATTAAGCGCGATTGATGGCGGCTGCTGCTTTTTCTGCGCAGTTTGCTATTTTTACAGATTGTTCTGCCGAAGTGATAGTTGTGTTCTGTACGAAACTCCTTGGCGCTAGCTTTCCATTCGTGGGCAATTTTGCATTAAAGTTCCGGTGTCGTTTTCCCACTGTTGTCGTTTGAGTGACTCCTGTGCAGTTACTGGATAAGATTTTCATATCTTGTCATTTGTTTTGGTTAGGTACATGAAAGAATGAACACGGCTTTTTATTCTCTCATCAATCCTGTCCATGCAGACCAGTCCCTACAAAAAGGTTTAAACTCGACCGATTTTACTCAGTAAATATCAATGCCCGTTATACAAATGTAGAAAGAGCCCACCACAAAACCAACGAAAAAATATAGAAACGAAATTTACCGGAGGATGAAAACGACGTTAGTTTCCGCTAAATCCATGTGGTTGTGGCCGAAGTTCGGCTAGACCAGTAGCGTGCTGACCCGTACGAACTTTTATACGCTCGGGTGGAGAGTAACACAACTGAGCCGAAGAGCCATACTCGATTTGCTTTTATGTGATGTTGAAAGACCAACTCAGCCTTCCGCTTTGTGAAACTGCCCTAAAATGGAAATACATTTGCCCCTAGCCTAAATGAATACATAATGTTAAAGAACGTTTTATCGATCAGTGTCTTGGACCTACGAGTCAGCCGGTAAGTTGTGGGCGCCTAAAACGAAGTCAGTTCAATTAGTTGGCAGTGAAAAACGGAAGGATTAATTTGAGAAGTCGCAGAGTGAATGCTTAAATCGAAATCACGGATTAATAAGTGGGGTAAGTTTCTTTATTCCATTTGTTTCACGGTATTTCATGTCGATCAATACATTTTGTCAAACAAGAGAATTGGGCTTCTCTCAAGCGAATTGATGTAGAACAGCTTATTACCGGTAGTGGTTTCTTTGAGTCCACAAAGCACGCGGGCTAAGTCAGTGGAGCTTGGTCGGAGTGGTCCATACACGTTTAATTCTTGGCCTAATGTTCACATTCATCAACCCAGCTTTAAATAGTTAGCAATAGCCCGCGTATCAGTTTCTGATACTTCTCAACATACTCGTTCTGTGTTCGTACTATAATACAACAGGAATTATACCTGTTTAAATCTACGGCGCCTATCTTTGTCGTTATAAACATAATCGGCTTTGCTTTGCCGACAAGAATTAGGACTAATGCTCATAAGGCACCCGACACAGTCTATAAAGCTGCGGTGTTGAACGTATTTACATGATACAGTTATGTTTTACCGTTAACCGATCGAAGGCCTGTCCCTCAACGTGAGCTGAGTGACTGGTGTGTGCCGTGTTGTCGGTATTTAAATCAGGAATATTTCCTTTGACTTAAGAGTCGCTTGGCTTTATTGTAATAAGATCAGGCATTGAGTAGCTCGAAAGCAAAAGATTGTCACATGCTTCACGCTGGATTACTTGAATCCTGAGACCTGAGATATCCGCTCCCCATGCTATTTAGAATTTAGTGCGAGCTCTTGTTGGCTTGCCGAGTGAAGTATGTGTCGAGACTCTCTTCGTTACTATATTTCACTTGAGTACTCTTGAAGAGTGCGAAAAGTTATTATGTGCCTAAAGTAAGGTTCAAAAGAGTTCTGTACGTCTAGCACACGAACTTTGCGTAAAGAAAATGAGTGTGTATTATCAGCCAGACCGTAATAATAACGTTTGATAAGATAGGATTTATCTACCGGGCATCAAACGGCCATTTTCCGACGGTTCGGACCTTGAATGATTTACCTTTCTGATGCATTGCAGGGACATTTGCTTTCCCGCATTGATTATGTTCTGTTCTTGCATAAGTGAGAGGTATTTAAAGACCGAACCAATGTATTTGTCACTGTAACTATCTCGAACACATGAGTGGAGTTGTACTAGGGTGGATTGATATGCGTCACCTCACCCTGGAGTCCAGAGATGGTTTAGTCAGACACTAAACTTTACAAACGCCCGTATACATTTTCATTACTCAGTTGATACATCCTAAAGTCCAATATGTTGGGGCAAACTGAGAAATCTTTGACTACATCTATCCCCTGATTAAAAAAAAAAAAGAGAATTCCTGGTGTCAGTGATTTTCGGGATATTCTTTTTTCATAATCAGAATACTGCACAATGTGCTGGTATTAGCTGAAGCCACAGAATAGGGCACAAAGGCCACTTTCGATTTTACTATTCTTTTTTCACCCGTCCAACGAGATGCGCCATTTTAGCACCTTCCGGCACTATGCACGATTAACATAATTGCTCAAATTTCAATTACACTCATGAACCATAGTGCCGAAACCAAAGCAAGTTAGAACAGCAAAGAAGCTTTACTGCCAAACTGAACGCATACATCGGGGCCAAAACTAATTGTTAGGTAACGCGTTCGTATTATCGCAGATGACTGATAATCCGATTTAGACTTGATTGAATCTATAAGACGCACGGAAGGGGTCTTCCTTGTTTAATCGGGGTCGCTCTTGGAAGTCAGTATAATTCATAAATCGTACAGAAGACGACAGCCCCTCAAGTCAACTATGATGTAACTCTCTTAGGAACAGCTGTGTTTTCGTTAGCACGTCCATTTGTCTTCGAATGCAAGCACATGTTACTTGCAAAAGTATATGTTTTCATTACAAAACAGAAGAACATAATCCATGCTCCTTTTCAGTATGGCAGCTTTTTAGCTTCTCATTTTGACGTGTTTCTTTGCTACCAGGACTAATTTACTCAACCAAAAACGGTGTGAACACTCAAATGAAAGCTCTCAATACTATAGTGACGTTTTCACTTTATAGAAGTTTCAGCATTCTTGTTGAGCGGATTGGAGGTCGTGATATCCATGTTTTAGTTAATTTGGAGTTACATGACAGTAAAAGGCTTAAAAATTGTGATCGTTAAAGGTAGTTCACATCCTATTTTGCAAAGGAAAACAAGAAATAAGTTGATTTGCGGTGGCTCTTTTGACGTTATTGCCTCCCGGGTATTGCCTTAATCGACCAGGGAGATGATGAAATTGGAGGCACTAAATATTTGGATTGTGAGCCGCATCCATGGTTCGGTTTGGTAAAGTGAAAAATTAAAAAGTAAGGAGAGAAAGTATGTATGTTTAATTGTATCAAGAGGAAGTACTGTACAATAATGGGCATCATCACGCGCATACCCTATTCACGGCAGGGTATTGCGAGACAGTGTGTTTTGTGAGTAAACAAAAGCGGGTTTGTACCATCATGGACTTATTTAATTAGGAGTGGAATGCACGCCATGAAATAAACAGACAGGCACGGAACACGAACATGAAACAAAGTGTTATTATTGTATCTTCATTAAAGATGCCGTCAAAGCTGTAACCAATCATGTTCTGGATGCTTCCAGTGAGCATGCGTAATTACTCATCTTCAAAGGCGACCATCAGTTGAACTAAACTCAAATTGTCGAATCTGCTCTCTAACTCCTATTAAGACCAATTCTTTTTGTCCCTGATATTCTGATAGTAATTTAAACTATTGGCTTTGCTCTCGCGAGCCACGTGTTCGAAGGAATGTGAAGAATGTGTACTGATCTCTGTCATATCCGTCTACGCACCAGACTAGACTCTGGAATCTCAACGGTTCATCCCGAGTCTTCAAGCTTTCACCCAAAACGTGCGCATTGATATGAGCTGGGGTCACTCGTCTCTGCAATCTTTTTCGATAACTGTCTAGTGTATAAAAAACGAAAGTCACAATGAAATTCAAACGACTTTTCTTGTACACACTTGCACAGGTTCGAAAAGCATTTGTCTCGATCAGTACTACTATTTGTCAGAATACCCGTGATACAAAATATCCTGTTTGTGGACAGCGTGAAGCGGTGCCGTATTAGATCTTTCAGTTGTTGGCACAACACTAGATAGTTGTTGAGGGCACGTTTCTAGGAACTAAAAATGAATTGTTGCCGATCGCGACGGATGCGTCAATCGGCGGAACAGGAATGACAGTGGAAGTCAATCATACCTTGGACAGCTAAACTAAAACATACCAGTAAAGTCATGTACTCCGGAACTTTAGCTAACTTTTTGACGTGAAGAAAATTCCAATAATTCCACTGTTTCACATTCCAAAACGTACACACTCATAGACAAGTCCCAAATTTGTCGCAAAATCAGTTTGGGATAAAAAGTATTAATTAAGAAAGATCGAAAACAGTCAGTGACTTGACGAAATCCATTTTGCCCTTGCCACTTCAGGGCTTTTAAAGACAGAATAGACAAATCGGGTAGCTCACGTTACTGTACTGATGAACACGGAATGTTACATTTGGCATTTGGCTTTCTGACTGGACACGTTTCATGTAGAGTTTGAAACAGCACTGGACATCAGCAAACTGTGAAACATTCCTTTATGCTTTTTCCTAGAGATAAAACGATGCCGATAATCTAGTCTTCCTTGATTCATCAATTAACTTGCCTGTTTCTTGGCATAACTGAACTTCACGATATAAGAGTGGTATTAGGTTTGAGTATAGTCTCGAGGCAAGATAACCCTTTACGTCAAAAAATCATAGTTGAAACATTTTGGAATATCACGGCTAAATTAGATTCATTGTCTGCACAGCGCAAAACGGTGCAATTTAGTCATGTCAGACCAGTTTGCGGCATAGCACGGGTTAGATAACTGAATGGATGAAGTTATATGAATTTGAATGAATGAGTTTGTGAACCAAAAATAATCCAGTGGACATGTCATGGTTGGAGTAAATGCACCTCAATGAGCTGAATCAATGCTTGGAGAGGGACGTTAAGCGTTTCAGTTTGTCCCCTGTGCCACCTTTTAATCCTGCTGCTAGTAAACGGAGGCCAAAACTTTAATAATGGTAGAGTAGAAAATAATACGTGTCAAACGGCTGAAGTATAGTACGTTATACACAAGCTCCCAGCCAGATTGTACTGAAGGGGAAACCTCTAGCTGTTCCTCTGTTGGGCATTTGTCTGGTGGAGCAGACGTCTGGCTGTAGGCTTCATGCTGCTGGGGAATTATTACCAATCAGTTGATTAATGCGATGAAATGGCACGTGAGTGAGATAATTGACAAACAGTACAGCTCATATTCTATTTCTGATCTATAAACCACGGTGAAATCAGGTAACAGTGAGAACAAAGAGCGCCGCACTCGATAGGGTAGCGAGCTCCCAAATGGCGTCATCACAAGACTCAGGGAATTTGCAATTGGGTTCGTCGTTTACCATTAAAAATTTGTTAAATCTTCCAGAGGATGAAAGCACGAGTATTGGGAGAGACAACCAAGCAAAAGCCCCCAGGGTTTCAGCACCATTAGCAAATCGACCTCGTGCCACGAGCCCCGATAATTTCGGTCACTACATTCCACGAGGCCAGTACAGTCGCGTACTTTTCACTAAACGTTGCGTTCCGTCGAATTTTGTAAAAGATGGTTTTACAAAGCAGGAACCATTCTCGGGTGAGTATTTTTCGATCATTGCATGCTTCCTTGTTTTACTAACCGATACTGTATCTCTTTTCAGAAACTAGCTTCTTCCTGTTTATCTCCGCGTGACACGCCCCTACTTAAGATTTGTGCCTTGTTGTTTTGCTTTTTTTTTTTGTTTTGACATCGTGCTGCTCTCATGCAAAAACTAAGTCATTGCAAATGTGCACACAAAGAAGATGCTGGGAGTAAAATGGGGCAAGGGATGTCCAACACATAACTGATAAAAAAAATTGCCGTCCATCTCCGACAACATTCTTTGTTGCCATATATGGCTATATTTAGCTCAACATTCACTCGATCCTTGTGCTTGGCCAGCCGCGGTGGCATCCTTAAAGAAACATCTGTATTCATAAAACTTCCTTCCGCCCCAAAGGCTGGCTCTACCTCTGGTTGCCACAGGTTGAGACTGATTTGTTTTATTTCCAGAGGAAATAAAACCATTGCTTCTAAAACGAAGATGATTCCACATCTCCAACTTTTTAATTTACATTGTTTCGCTACAGTATTGAATTTACGAGCAAAGTATTTGTTTGTGATGCAAGGAGAAAAGTAAGAAAGGAAATCGATTTCAACACGACCGTGCATGCATGTTTAATTCGTAGTTTCATTTCTAGGAGAAAGTCTGCATTACATTTGAAGATATAAACTTTCCTTAGTTGATTGAATTATATATCCCGTTTTGGTATTTTTTTTTAAGGTGGAAACAGCCCTTATGGAATTCTCAGTCTACGGCATCCGATGCATAAAACGAAGGAACGACCCCTGTTCTCCTCACACCAAGTGCAGACGATGGAGAAAGAATTCGACTTGAGGAAGTATTTAACGGAGGACAGACGAGCTGAGCTGGCGGTGGAGCTGGAGTTAACTGAGACACAAGTGAAGACTTGGTTTCAAAACCGACGCACCAAGTGGAGGAAGGAGTTGAGAAATGAAAACCCGCCGAGAGAAGTTCCTGATGGTCGAATGAGACATTCTGTTCAGTTCGCGAGGCATTTTGCGGCTGGGTACCCAACTAACTAACACGATGTTCATGTACTGACTCTGAATGGTGGAACTCGATTGTCATTTAAATATGTTAGCAGTTATCCAGCTTTTATGGTAAAAGCTTTACAAAGTTTTTGTTGCAGCTTTAGTCATCTCATTGTTCAGAAAAGAAAAAGACACCCCATTCGATTGTCAACACTGACACTTCGGGCGGCACTGACAAATGTGTAATGATACAGACGTCCCTTTTGTCGCTGAAAAAATAACGTTCCTTTACGAGCAACGAAAGGTACGGCTGTCTGTACACAGGCCGTAAACCAGTTCTGTGATGGATGACCACGGAACTGAGTTTTGGACTAAGTCGTTGTAGCGGAGAAACGAAGAATGTATTAACGTGAACTGATGTGGCCCATAATGCTCCACGCCGTGGTGACAGTGCATCGCGATCGCTGTGAGCATAAGTGTCTTCATTATAACTTTGTTCTTCCGAAGAGTCTCAGTAACTCGAAATGTCAGCCAACATGCATGCACCGGTTTACAGCGTTCACGCAGCATATCCAAATCATTAGGTCAATATCATTCCGTGTTTCTATACTTATCTGATCGAAATCCTCCAAGACATCATCTGACAAGGACAACGAGAACTGGAATTTGTCTTCGACATTATTATATATGATGTCTCTGTGAGAACACGAAACGACTGAGATATTTTAATATCAATTTTTTGGACGATGTTAAGAGGTTGTCGATGTAACGTACAAGAAAAACTTATTATCAGTAATGCTTCCATCGTATAGTCGTCGATATACGTACGGGGCCTCTTTGTCTTGTTGACCCTATGGTTGGCGAAAAAGTAGCGGACATAACATGCAGCCTATATACAAGGGAACATGGAGGACAAACAAAGACTTTGGCCGAACTTATTAATATGCTTATTTGAGACTGTGCGAGCGGATAAAACCTGGGGCCGGATTCACAAAACTTGCGGTACGAACGAAAATGTTTGTGAGTATAATTTACGCATCTGGGCCCGGTTTTTCAAAGCACGATTCCTGGATTAGGTCTAAACTTTCATGTCATTTATATGCCTGCAAATGTGAAGGTTTCGTCCACAACAACTTCCTTTATGCGTTTTTAAGCTGGAACAAGCTTTTTAATCCATCTTCGAACAAAACTCTGCAGTTTATTGGCAGAGAGGTCGAGAGAAAGAATTTCGTTAATCCTGGATTAGCTTAATCGGCTTTTGAAAAACTGGGCCCGGAACAATGACTTAGACGCATACTATCTTGCGCAATATAGTATGCGTAAATAGTACTTACGATGCATTAAGTCATACTTACGAACATTTTTCATTCTTACGCAAGTTTGGTGAATACGGCCCCTGTGTTTCACGAGCGACGCAAGCACAAGAGTGAAAACAGGTTCGAGGCAAGCGCAAGCACATAAGGATCAAAATATTTTGCCCGTGTGTCTTTTTTTAAATGGCCGATTTTGACCAAAAATAAAAAATAAGAAACTGAAACGTTCAGAAACTTATTGGTACTATACAGGCTTTTCAAATTAGCATTTGCCTTTTTTCTTTTCTTCAGCCATTGACGAGATATAACATTATTTATTATATAGACACGAGTGTTTTACTGGAAAATATGCCGTGCGTAAAATCCATACAAAACTACATCCGGGACCCGAGTGGCGTATTTTCCATATCCTCACTAGTGGATATCGTTGGCATCATTTCCAGCTTTTGCACGGTTGTTTGTGCAATTTCTCGTAAAACACTCGTGTCTAATATAATAAAAAGAAAATTACACGGCGGCTTGAAGATATGGATTTTATTTTCTCGTAGTAAAAACAATATTTTACTCACTCGCGAAGCGCTCGAAAATAAAATTCATATCTTCGCGCCGCCGTGTAATATCCTCTATATATACTACGCATATTTTTATGCTCCTTCTGGTTTCCATGGCGACAGAACTACGTTGTGACAAATAAATAATCTGATATTACAGAACTTTTTTCAGATTAAATTATTAAATATTTGCAGATAAATTCTTGTATTGGGTGACAGGCAACAGCAAAAAACACAACTCCAGGCCACCTTGTAACAAAGATTATTTGCAAATTCATTGGTTTGACCTGAAAATCATTGTACAGGAACTCCAGGCCACCTTGTAACAAAGATTATTTGTAAATTCATTGGTTTGACCTGAAAATCACTG
Organism: Plumapathes pennacea; assembly: GCA_964036295.1. Classification (NCBI taxonomy): domain Eukaryota; kingdom Metazoa; phylum Cnidaria; class Anthozoa; order Antipatharia; family Myriopathidae; genus Plumapathes; species Plumapathes pennacea. The sequence continues at coordinate 20,556,197 of OZ038464.1, read as the reverse complement.
TACAGGGTTGACACGAAACTGTGCAATGCATTATGGTTTTTGCATTTGATCAAAATCTCTAGGGCTTAAAGATCTAATAGCCATGTTTCAATGGTAACAACTAGTTTACGACAAATTAAGCAATCCATAATTCTTTGCACAGAACTGAGACTCCAGTCTACCACACTGTGGCAAGGATTTAGGCAAATATTCATCGGTTTGACCTAAAATTCACTGTGCAGAATTGACATGCGCATAGTGTGTGTAGTGAAGTTGCATTACTGATCGAACTCTGCAGTGTTTAAGGGTCTGATATCCATGTTTCCACGGCAACAGAACTATTTTGCGACAAACAAACAAATCCATAATTTGCACAGAACTCTGCATGTCGATTATCAGGTTAAATTTATAAATAGTCCACAGCATAGTTCACAAATCACTGTTTTTTTTAGTTGTGACTACTATACCGACAAAAGCGTGCCAATCGCGGGGGGATATCGACCGCCCCCTATCCTTCAAGTCTCTTTTTCACAGTACTATTCAGAAAATTGGTTTTCAGTCGTTGAAAAAAACGATTCGCGGTTTTTGACTTTCTTACGCCATTCAGTACGAAGGGGTTATTACACGGGACGGAATGCAATACGGCGGAGTATTTTTACGAGTCGGTTTTATTTTTTTGAGCCTGCTTCAAGCGAGAAAAAATAAAATTGACGAGTAAAAATACAGCCGTATTGCACAACTTTTCGTGTAATAAATTGTTTATTACACGACAAACGAAGCAGGGCCAAACGCTCTAGCCGCGCACAAAAAATGACGTGTTCGCAAACTTTGCTTGAGAAAATTGATCTCGTAAGCTAATAAACCAGTTGATCTGGTTCCTGACGAGCGCAATACGCTCGACCACATTTGAACTTGTTTTCGCCGTTATTTACACTCGAAAATGTGAAGTCGTGTAATAAATTCATTTTCCATCCCTGTTTGCCGCCCTTTCCGTGACACCGGACTTTGTATAACTAAGGCTAAAACTATCACTTTGTTTTGACGCAGAATGGACTAAAGTCTCTCTTATCGCCTAAGTAGAGGCTTGGTCACCCTGATAAATGAATTAATTCAGTGTCGGCGAACGAAAACCACAGGAAATCGATCTGTTGTTGATTTGTGTTGCGGTTGTGATTAATACCATTGCCTACGATCCGACAGGCTCTCGCACTGTTGTGCTTTCAACACGGGAAAATAATCTGACGTTATATAATAATCGATCTCCGATTACGTGTTTCGTGCCAACATTTCGGGGAGTTGCTCGATGAACTGGGGCTATGGTGTGATTTTGACAGGGATGTCGCAGAGACCACAAGTGACTCAAGACAATCTTGAGCCAGGTCTCCCCAAGCCCGGTAGCCCCACCCGGCAGCCCCGCCCATCACCCTGAGTTTTTTTTATTTATTTTTATTTTTTTCGGCGATTTGCTCATTTTCAAATTCGACAATTCCAACACTCACTTTGGGAAATATGCGAAATATTGCATCTTGGAATTTGTTTCTATTTTGAGATTTAACGTTTCACAGCCAAATCCGTGCTCTGAAAATATCGAGGAAAGTCATGCCCTCCCCCAGAAAATTCTGGACTCTCGTATTCAGGGAGACTGTACAGTAAAACTTCCGTCATTTCGTTTCGGCCATCGTTTTTTAATCGTTGGCTTATCCCTTTGTTAGTCCCGCTAATACGTCTTGTGGTGACCCCACGTCCGGTTCTTGAGCATTCACGCAACCCAGGATATGGGGCAAAGCTGGCAAATGAAGCCGGCCTGCCGCCATTGGACGAGCCTGACAGTTCGGGCCTGTCACTTCCGGTTCACGCAATGAGGTTTGGGAACTGGCGACGCCTGCGACCTTCTTCAGAACGAAATATTGCAAGTGTGTGTTATCGTGAGTGCTGTACTCGAAGGTAATGTGTGGCGTAGTTTAGTTATTCTGTTTAATTAGGTTATGAATAGGTCAGACTGCGTTCTTTGTCTTCTCTGAGTGCACAAGGTCGTAGTCACTTGATCACAGATTTGTAGCTCGTCTTTGCTGTTTTATAAACCAATGTTCACCGTTGACGTCCAATTATCCGCGTGTACTTGTGCCTCCTTTGACTTAGAATAATGGAGGATTATGAGGATTTGTGCTTCGTGTTTATCAAACTTGCAGCGTGCTCGCGTGTACAGCTTCGAAGCCAAGTGACGCACATCAACCCTGGGAGACATTATTTCGAGATGAGACCGGACTTTGTCACAGTTCAGCAAGCTGTTAATTTTACATGTCACAAACGAGTAAAATGCCAGTATATTGTCGCTTTGATCAGGTAGAAAATATCAATGTTGTGGTTCAAACTTTTGCTGACAGCGGGAGATATATTTGGTGTTTTGGCGAAAAATAGATCACAAACTCGATATTTGTGTTCTCACATCGACTATTTCTTTATGGGATAAAAAAAACGTTATAAATATTCAATCACGTAGTACAGTGGGCATATAAATAATGACTGCGAATTTGTAAACATTTGATTCATGAACTATAGCCATGCACCCTCGGGAAAATGCCCCTTCCATCCCCCTGGTTGCTATGTGTAACATATCATTGGTTGAAAGGAGAAGTTTGCCTCTGATGACTAATATTGTTAGTAGGGTATTAGCAATCTACAGTATAATAACACTGTAAAACGAAAGAATATTGCTACAATATTGACAATATTTGACTGAAAGTGTAATATTTTGCTTTCAGGAAATTCATGTTGTGCATCATATATGTAATACAGATGTAATTACATTAATTACATGGTATGAAGACTTGGAAAGTAAACTTTCACCCAAGGTCTTCAAACACACTTCCACTGATGAGTTGTGGATTGGAGAAGTGCAGGCATCCTATTTTCTTTCTGCTCCTAATTGGGGTTGGACTGTACATCACATATAATCTATTTTCTCATCATCTCATGGTGCCAGATAAACCACTCTTTGTTCCAACTCAGAAAACCATGGGTACAGTAAATGACAGCAGCTGGCAGAGACGGCTGCCAAATGCTCTTATCATTGGCTCTGCAAAGTCTGGAACTCGAGCGCTTCTGGTGAGTTTGAAGATCCACCCTGATGTAAGATCGTATCCCAAGGAATTGCACTTTTTTAATCGAGATGAAAGTTTTGCCCAGGGCTTGGAGTGGTACCGAAAGCAGATGCCATTTTCATACCCTCACCAAATAACAATCGAGAAGACACCTGGTTATTTTACATCTCGTAAAGTACCAGAAAGGGTGTTCAAGATGAATAAGGATGTTCGACTTCTACTCATAGTTCGGGATCCAACAATCCGAGCTATCTCAGCGTATGCACAGTTACTTGAACACCGGCCAGATATGCCTAAATTTGAGAAATATGTGACTAACGACTCCCAAGAGACTGTCCTCAACACAGACAACACTATTATACATGATGGTGTTTATTGCAACCACCTTTTGAGATGGCATAAGTATTTTCCTCCCAAACAGATTCACATTATAAGTGGAGAGGACTTAATCAAAAACCCTGCTGCAGTGCTAAAATCTACAGAGCAGTTCTTGGGTCTCAAGCCCTTCATATCAGAAAAAAACTTTTATTTTAACAAGACCAAGGGATTTCAATGCTTCATTGGTAAGATTAAATTTGATGGAAAAAGGACATCTGGCTGCCTTAACAGTAGCAAGGGACGCAAGCATCCTGCCATTAAGCCAAGTATGAGGAAGATGTTGCAAGATTACTACAGGCCTAAAAACCAGAAGTTTTATGAGATGGCTGGAAGGGACTTTGGTTGGTCATAGAAGAAGCATTAGACTGTGGCATGTGTTGCATTATTTTGTAACAGCAAATTGAGTACACATTACTGGCAAAGCATTTAATAGTTTACAGATGTACATTAAATTATTTTTATACACTCATTTTTAATGTAAGTCGACATGACTTGGATCAGTACTATTGTCTACTAAAGTTTTAGATTTTCATTTGACACATGTGCATCTACATGCATTGGACATTTTCACTGCACAGTATATGCCCTTGTTTGTTCAGTGTTGCCACTGGCTTTGACATAGACTTCCTGGCATGACATTTGTTACTCCAAAGCATGCAAGGCATCTACACACAGAAACTATTGCCAAGTTGTTCATGGGGAGTATACAAATACACCAATATTCTATTTCTTCAGCTCAGTGGAACTTCACTGCAAAAATACATTTTCAACCCTGCAATAATCTTCTCTTCCCTGTTCTCAAGTTGGCAGTCACTGCACAATACTATGGAAATAACAGCAAATTTGAGACTGCAGTTTTCATAGTTTGTACAGCACTAAATAATATAGTATTGCTATTTACAATATATTACTAAATATACTATATTGTAAAACCTGTCAATACTTCAAAGGCAGCTGCTGTTCAATACATTTCCTAGTAAAACTTACATTAAGGGGAATTGTGCACAAGAAAATTGTGGCTTGCACAAATGATGTGCAATTTTACCTTTAAGTTTGATACTATTATGCCAATGAAGGTGGCTGAAGGATTACTTTAGTGACATGAAAGAGCATAATAATATATTTCTACAGCCATGGAGAAACTAAGTCACTGAGATTACTATATAATATCCCATGTCCAGAATCTTGGCAATTAAAAGATCTCCTTAGTTTTTGGACTAAGATCCTGCAAGGTCAACAAGACAAGTGGATATTTTATTCAGGATAGTATTTCACTTGTTTCATATTTAAGAAATATATAACCTGTTCCCATGCAATATAGACTCATCTAAACATGTGGGAAGAGAGAACACAAGAATGGTGTAGGGAAACCACAAGGCCGCTGAGTAGTATCCCGCGTGGTTAGATGAGACTACAGTATATTACACAGAAACATATTATATAATTATTTCTTTTACAAAATAATTAGTCAATAAAATACATCACATATCATGTCAGTGTGTAATATACTCTCATCTTAAATAGTCATTTAGCCAATCAGAATGCGCATAGTATCAAAGTTATTTTATAATATTATAATTAGCATCCATATGTGCTATATATTAGTACTTGAAGTATATTATTCACAAAAAATGCACATAACATAACATGCAGAACATGCATGTATCAAAGTAGCACTGCATGTCCATAAGACTGACATTTGAATAGTTATATGTAGTCATATGAATGTATTCAAATGACAAAGGATTTGTTTTGTTTAAAAGACCAACGTGAACTTTATTCAAACTGAACAGTTAAGTACACAAAGACTTTTATAGATGTACTTATTACACAAAGAGGTAATGTTTGGTTTTGTCTAGTCTAGATTCTATAGATTTCCTAGTTTGTTATCATGCAGAAACAACAGGCTGCAGAATGAAATAATGACAACATAGAAATTATGTTGTCCTGTTGGCAGCTTGTATAAATCACAGATCATTGTAAAATCCAAGAGTTATGGATTTATGACTTACTAATAGAAATATATAAGACCCCAAAACATACAATAATTATATTAACAAGATACAATTATTGTTGGGCTGTTCAAGAGTCACCATGTTAATAAAAGTGAATGATTCATTTAGTGCTTAATGGACACACCTTTTCTAGTGCAATGGTGCTGACCACATACTTATCATAACAATAATCAAGCCTGTCTCCTTTCTATCCGGCCAATCCCTTGTACCTACTGGGCTTTTGGGTATATTGTTGTCTCAAGGGGCAGCTAGTACCATATGTTTTGTTTGGCCCCGCGGATGGCCCTGGGGACGAGGTCTGTGAGATGTTGGAAACGAGGCTCGATATAAAAATGGCTGCCATGTGGAGAAGTGCCGTCGCTGGGAAGAACCGAGCTGTTGCAGCTCTTTATCGGACCTTTGTCACTAGTAATATTGCTAGAACATCTGTAAACTTACGACCAGAACCCTACGACGTTACCCATGAGTCAATTTTTACTGAAGAACACGCAGAGCTGAGACAGTCTCTGAACAAATTCATCGAGAGAGAAATCAATCCCTTTGTGGACGAGTGGGAAAATGCCAAGAGTTTTCCAGCGCACGAACTGTTCAAAAAAATGGGTAGCGCTGGATTCCTCGGTGTGAGCAAGCCAACTGAATATGGTGGAATGGGGCTGGACTATTCTTTCAGTGTTGCTATGGCCGAGGAACTGGGTAAATTTAACGCAAATTACACGTACTGTTTTGTAATATATAGTTTAAACGTCAGACAACGGGGAACAGTACCGCTGTAGATTGCATGTTTCAATTATCTCTTAGTGCTGATGTTATAAGGTTTTTTTTTATAAAATTGCGAGGACAAGTAATTTTAGAACGATAAAACTTTAAAACATAAAACACCGTACGTTACTATAATGGTATTATTTTAGAGTTTTCTCGTTCTGAAATGACTCGTTCTTTAGTAAAATCTCGTTTCGTTCTGTTGTTGATCAGCCCCCAAATGCCAGTTTCAGCTCAGCACTGCACATGTATTTAGCTTACTGGTCAATGTACCCCGAGCCCCATCTCAGAGCCCAGTTATGTAGATGCAAACCCTGCCCCGAGTCTCCTGCTTTATTGGTTCAAGTTGGCATCTCTGAGTTACACTGTACAACTTAAAAGTTGTTCAGTGCACTGGCCTGCCTGTAACCTTGAGTTTGCATGCTTCTGAATTTCAGGCAGTATCAGATGTGGTGGTGTCCCCATGGCCATTGGAGTCACAGCTGACATGGCCACCCCAGCTCTGGTCAGGTTCGGCAGTGAGGATCTCAAGCAGCAGTTCCTTGTGCCTACAATTGCTGGTGATTTTGTTGCTTGTCTGGGAGTGAGTGAATCGGGAGCAGGATCCGATGTAGCAAGCATCAAAACAAAGGCGGTAAAAAAAGGAGGTGAGAACTGACATATAGAGTCCTGCAGATATAAACACCTCACTCACTGTGGGTACCTTTTGTAGTATATAAGTGTCCCAAGGGAAGACTGTCTGGGGTTTGAGCTTAATGCTGACATCAAAATTGCTCAGAATTCAAGTTGTTTCACGCAAGCAACATTGCTACTAACCATAGACTAGACAGTACCTTTGTTGGAAGTTACAGTGGCCAAATATTCACAAATGGACTGTTAAAGGGTAATTTTGCGTGCTGTAGCTGCACACACATGTAAAATTACTGTAGGAGTCCTGTACCAGTACTGCACTCACTGCCTCACTGAAGATTAACCAATATCGAACAAGGATCACCTTATGATTACTAGATTACTTACAGTATTCTTTGTCTCAGGTGACTATGTGATCAATGGGAGCAAGTTTTGGATAACTAATGGACATCAAGCGGACTGGATTTGCCTGCTGGCGAACACAAGTGATGGTCCTGCTCACCAAAACAAGTCCCTTATCTGTGTCCCCATGAACCTTCCTGGTGTTCAGAGAGCAAGTAATATTCAGAAAATTGGCATGCATTCCTCTGATACTGCTGAATTGTACTTTGAAGATGTTGTAGTACCACAGTCCTACAGGATTGGGAAAGAGGGATTTGGATTTGCTTACCAGATGCTGCAGTTTGTGGAGGAGAGAGTGTTTGCTGGTGCATCTTGTAAGTTCAAAAGTACAGTTATTAAAAATAAATGGTTAAGAGTCCAGCTACAGTACATCATTTCAGACATACAGGTACACATAAAAAGTAAATTGTTGAGAAATGATATTATTACACTTGATCACTTTATGTGGACGCTGTATGATCATGATTGTATTCTCTTTTCATTTGTAAAGCTTGTCAAGACTGTGAGCGGTGTTTGAGTAACATCAATTAATAGAATAAAGTGTTTCAGTCATGCTCTCTACATTGATTGTATTCTCTGCATGTTTTACAGTGTTACTTGCTATGGAGAGGCTGATCAGTGAGACAGCAGAATATTGTAGGCAAAGGAAAGCTTTTGGGAAGAGTATCCTGGATAACCAGAGTGTGCACTTTCGTCTGGCTGAACTACAGACAGAAGTTGAGCTGCTAAGATCCTTGATATACAGGACTACAGGTTTGTGGTATATTTGTAAACTAATTAGTAGTATTACGCTTAACTTAGTTATCCTATCTGACAGATAACACTTTAATTAAATTAATATTATTCATCCTTCTCCAGACCTCTACATAAAAGGCAAGGATGCAAACAACCTTGCTTCCATGCTCAAGTTGAAAGCTGGCCGCTTGTCTCGGGAAGTTCCAGACTCATGTCTTCAGTACTGGGGTGGAATGGGTTTCACAGCAGATGTTGATGTCAGTCGTGCATACCGAGATTTTCGGTTGGTATCTATAGGAGGAGGAGCTGATGAGGTCATGTTGTCTATCATCTGCAAGTACATGGGAACACTTCCTAAAGGCCAACAAATATAGCCATTGGAGATTGCCATAATAGACTGAAGACATTAAAATGTACAGCTGGTAGAGTAAAGCATTGTCGTGTCATCGTGCTGTCTTCAGATTGAGTTGCCAGTATGTTAGCAGCAGCTCCAGGGAATATTTGACTGGTTTCCAAATGATTTTAGTGCTGAAGGTGTGAGCTTCTTGGGGGTTTTGGGAGATGCTTGCCTGAACAAAAAAACAGAGAGGGTGATTTGGCTTTCCAAAAATGCCATTTCCTGCCAATTTCCCAACAGCTGAGAATTAAATTTAAGACATCTAAGCATGTAATGTAGTTTTCCATTGTCTAATGTAAATTTCTGGCCTGTCTTATCAAGAGAACAATAGTAAAGACTGTAGCAAACTCAGATTGGTCTCTGTACAAGATCCTGTTTCTGTTATGAGGTGGTTCGACAAATCATCTCAGACCGAGACATGTGAAAAACTGCCAAACCAGTTAATGTGTGCCCTTCGTCCGAAGCCGCGATGCGATGAACACCCGGCGTTGAATCAGATTCTGAGCTGACAACATGGTATGGAGTGTGGGGGAAAAAGTAGAAGGGGCCGATAGCGGTGATGAGAGCTGTAACCCAATTTTTGAGGGCTCAAACGTGTCCCACCAGGTGTATATATGCTAGTCGACGCAAGTTCGACTTGACAGTAAAGTCTTGTGTCGACTTGCATCTCATTTGGCCAAGGCTTTATACGCCAAAATGGTACAAACTCAACACAGTTGAACGATTTTCTTCAGACCATGGACACAAAACAGTCGTTCAAATTTTCATAAAAAACAATTATTGTTTTGGACCTCAGCGTTTTTGTCAAGGGCCCTCACAACCAGTCCTTTGCACACCAATTAGTTTTACTTCATGGTTGTTTATCAAACTAATTTTCATAAGAAAATTTTTTCACTAGGCCTTGAAACAGAGAGGCAGGAGGAATCTTGCAAATGGCGTATGGACGTTGCGCTTATTCCACATGAATCTACTGTATTTCTTGTGACTAGTGCAGTGTTTCAAAGTTTTCTCATTTTTTCTTGTTACTCTGCAGTATCATTTTGATGGCACGGATGGCTTGAAGTTCAAACCCTCCAGTTACTTACGTAAGTATTCCAGCTAGTTTGTAGGCTTTCCCATTCCGATTTATTTCTGATGATTTTCGTTTGTTACGAACATAATGGTAAGAAAACGTAAAATCTACCTTAGTTATTTTACAAAATGTGTCTTTTTAGTATTAGATAAACAAGGTTGTTTCTATGATAGAAGATGCTTCATGGAATGGGGCCATGGTATTGTGACAATTGATAGTTGAATTTACAACTTATGTGCCTTGTTGTAAATTATATCAATAGGTTCTATTTGACAGAAACCTGATGGATACTTCAATGTTACAAAGTCCCAGGTACAGTAGGTGTTAAAGGGTGGGTTTTCATACCAAAATCACTGCTTTATAGCTTTTGAGTTTTTCGTTGGGATACTGGTTGAAATATACATGGCGATGTATTTATTTATTTATTTATGTATTTATTTATTTATTTATTTTCGTTTTGAAAACATTCGACTGGAGACGGTTGTATTCGCAGGCTATCATCGACAAGGCTATATCGGATAAAAAAAAAACCTTGAATTCTTTTTATCTTTGACTGCGCAGATTACCTGGATATGCGAGTATCACTCTCGGCATGCATATCATTTGACAGGAATTGAAAAGGGAGGGGAAATTCGAAGCACTTAAATGGCTGATACGAGCAACCAAACCAACTGATCATTCCTAAGACAAACTGAGAGGCTGCTTTGCCTACCTGTTGCTTAGTTTTCCCTTTACGTCTTGAGTATTGGAATACAAATTCTCCTCTCCATTCATGAAGGTGACACAAAGAGAATTCACAGTTGAATCAGCTGCCTACTGTTCAAGCGATGCAATCCTAAATTCTCCACACCGCACTCTGCTCTGAGGTAGTACGGAGAACATGTTTTGTGCGTTGCTACGACTAGAAGGCTTAATCCAAGAACGTTATGATCAGATGTTTAGACAGTGATGGACACATAGAAGTGTGTATGCCCTCAACCGACTGAATGCCTTGTGAGAAATTGGTATGTGGGGTCTTTGAGATGCTGAGTGTCCAAAACAAGACACATCTACTGCATAAAGTATACGTTGCCTTTTCTTCCAGCAAAAATTATACACCGGCTGGCCAGTGTAAGTTAAATGATGCACACATATTTTTCATCCATTTATCGAAAACATTGTAAGTCAAGATTTCCGCATTGGCTGTGAAAATATATCCAAGGAACACGATTCTCTGATCACAAAGAGAATAAAATAAACGTTTTTTGCCTCTTTATAGTCAACTAACAAGCGATTGCTCATTACCGAGCCTACGTTTTTTATGTTCCGTTGTCAAAAACACGAAGTGTAAAAATTGCAGAGTATGCGCCCATTCAGGCCTGGTTACCCAGTGCAAACAGGAAACCAAGCACTAAGAGCCTTGTGGTGAGAATGATTGATGTTGCCTTAGCAACAGGCCCAGGCTCCTCACAAGTCTTTTCCGGTTGGAACGCCTTGGTTATCACAGTCTTCCTAACGGTTTTTTGGCCCAAGCCCTTAAAAAAGAAGATAGCACATTCACGTTTTCTGTGTGGAACTATGCTGGTGAAATCTGTATTTGTCTTCACGAAGCCTTGGCAGGCAGTCGACATTGATGTCGCTTATCTCTGAGTTAAAGGCTTAGGGACTTCTTCGTACATACCGGTAAGAATGCCTCGTTTCTTCCGCTACATCTTGCAACAACGTTCTCTGATTTATCGTAGAATTTCCTCAGAACGTTAGCCAGTGCAGTATCCCACCTAGTGGGCTTATACAGACTGAAATCGAAAACCAAGATCACAAACAAGAAAATGTCAACATTATCATAACAACTGAGACCAAAGGTGCGAAACCGAGTTGACACCAAGGAAAGACGGATAACACAAGCTATGGTCGAGGCAATGATGTTGATGAGGATGGTGATAATTATGATGAGGAGTTTGGTAATGATGATGATAATAATGATGGTGATGATGGTGCTGCTGCTGATCATAATGATGGTGGTGATGGTGACGATCATGGTGATGATGATGATGATGATGATGATGATGATACATGCATGGGGATGTCGCATGCACAATTTCTTCTGCAACTCGTCTTGCAACGGCGTTGCGTTCCAAGATGCAAGAACAAATTCCTCGTGTGACATGGCTTTTAATGATGGAGCTTTGAGCTTTAATTGAGCGGCCCTGGAGTCAGTGATGGAGATGATGATGACATGTGTAGTTTTTTTACAGCATGTAAAACAGTCCGTAATCAACTCACGCTTTGTATGTGTTGTATTTAATGTATGCTCCAAAGTCTGCACTGAGACACGAGGTCAAATTCTGTTTTGGGTAATAAAATATGAAAGCCAAACACATTTCCTCCGTTGTCGCCAGGCCTCCCTGTAGATAATAAACATATCATTAGAAAACAGTTTGGAGGAGAAAGGAACCAAGACCGAGCATCCGTAAGATTGCGAGTTCACAATGAACCAGTAGTCTCTGTATCACCATGCGTAAAATTTTTGAACATCTAAAACCCTGTGGGACGGCGGGTCACCAAAGGATCAAACAGTACCGTGCAGAGCTTTCTCTTCCCGATTGCTATAGATAGTAGTTTGCCCGTTAACGAGCAAACCGTAGGCCCAACTTGGGCATTTTAGGCCATTTTCTCTATTGTTTCGCCCGCGATCGATTGATTAGCTTTCAAATTTAGCGCCGGCGACTCGACAAAGGTCCCGGATGATCATATGTGTCTCGCCATTCTGCCCGATGGTCTATTCACTTACACTACTTGCATGTGAATAGTAGTTATAATCTGGAGTAAGGGTAAAATGTATGATATGGTTAGTGATGCGAATAAGCTCGAAGCCGTAAGACTGAGTCTTCGTCAAAGTTAACACTTTTTATCTATTAACTTATACTTTTGCCATCAATTAGATTTTAAAACTGTACTGGCCATACGAAGAAGTCGCGAACTTTGAAATATCTAAAGCGCGTAAAGAATATAGATTAGAACTAAAAAAAAGAAAGAAAGTAAAGAAAAAGAGACGCCTCGGCTTGTCACACGCGGCAACTCACCCGAACTAGGTCGTTCCTGTCCATGGTGTCATAGCTGCACGTGGTTAAAATTTCGTCGCCCTTAATAATACAACAGGAGATGTTTTAGATAACATTATAGCCGGCCTGGCCATAGATGGTCAGCCTTCAAATACATATATAAGGGGGAGAAGGATTGTGTAGTCGTAGCCGCGGCAGCAGACGGACATTCACCACTGATTACTTACTGGCAAAACAGGTATCTCTTTTCTTGCAGCCTGGTATTCCTGTTAGAGTTCAAGAAAAGAGAAATATCATGTAAAAGGTGTGCTACAGTCAATTGAAAACCCATGTTATCAAAATGTGTCACTACTCAAATGAAAGCCCTCAATGAGTGCATGAGTATTCATTCTATTATTAACAATGTTTAGTTCGAAATCCTGAATTGTCAAATAAAACCTAAAAGTTTGACCAGTCAAACGAGAGCTCTTAGTGAGTACATGCTAATTGCAGTGTTCGTGAATTTCCAATTCTTGAACTGTCAAATAAAACTAAAAGTGTTACCACTCAAAATGAAATCTCCGGCTGAACTTAAATACATGTAATAGCAATGCTCGCTTTGATATTAAGCGGAGTTGGGCCCGTTTCAAACGCCACGTCTCTGCCGTGCCGTGACTCAATTAATGCAAATGAGCAAAATCAATTTTTCAGTGAGCCAATTTGCAGTGAGTTCGGCACGGCAGTAGCTGAAACGAGCCTTACATTGCTTAGTTTGGACAGGCAAAATCGTTTGATTACAATAGTAAGTCAACGTGTGAACCATATAATATGCATGCAGGTGTCGTATTGAGAATTTCCTCATAGGTTTTGTCAGAGCAAATGACTTGATTTTTGTGACCAGGTTTGAAAAAAACTCTTTCTGACTCATAATCCTATACCTGAAAGTTGAAGTCGTAATTGTCGTCTCTTGCAATGTTTGGCAACTCTATTCCGTTTCGCACGTGACGAACCCTAACAGCTCGACCTGAAAACTCAAGCAAACCAAAGACAGCTTATACACGCAGACGCGTGTCCAGAATGGTTTGCACCGGTGTTTTGAAACCGACCACTAGATGTTTTAAACAGTCCTTAGCCTCAGGCTCCCATCAGGATCCCATCCCCACAAACACAAACACAAACACACATGACTTCTAGCTTTGGATTTTGTCCTGCCCCTGTTTGCATAAATACAGACCGCAGGAGAGAGGGGAGGGGTAATCTGCTAAGCAGCCTGTCACTGGATATTCTTTTACCTACCTGCCAAGTGAGTGTGCAAAAACGTTGCAAACACGTTAATGCCACCACTTGGAAGCGCAGAGTTTTGTATACCCTGAGAATGAGAAAGATAAACATGTTACTTAAGATACCGCCATAAAATATATTTAAAGCACCTGTGAATCCTTAGAAAATTGCTCTATGGATACACAAGGTGCCTGAAATGTGCGTAAAATGCAATGTTTGGTCAACGTATTTTTGTCGGCTTGGCTAAATGATGCAACAATGGCCGTTACGGGTTCTTTAGTTTCTCATCAGATAAATATATTACATCATGCATGAAAACGATTTGAATATAACACACGTGGCTTTAGATACCTTGCACAGATGAAAACTGATTAAATTATATATTCTTCTCACATCACTGACTTAATATAAATTTGAAAGGAACTCAAAAGGTTAAGGCAAGTTGGGGAAGAGGAGGAGGCATGCATTTTTCTACACCTCTTTGGTGCATATTCCTGGACAGTATCCAGTACTTTGCCAGCCTTTTTGCTTTGGAGGAATCAAAATTGCACGAGGGCTGGTTGTCACACCAACTTCAATGAGTCCTGCGTCGTGCTCTCGCAGTTTCTCCGTGAACCAGAAACGCAGTCCAGAACTGTCTACAAGGCCTGAAAAGAAAGGTAAAACACATATTCAAAGAAATGATGCTGCATAGCATATCAAAACAAGTATAACTTTGGAATATCGGAATAGCCAACAGAACTTTTTTGACAGACAGTCTGGTTTTACTTCGGAATCCTACTCCACAACTACCAAATATATAACCTGAAATTATTATTAAGTGTCCCACTCAAATGAAAGCTCAATGAGTACATTCTAACAGCAGTGTTCACTTCCAGCTCCTGAACCAAGAGACTTAGGTTCGTCTTGAACTGTCAGAAAGAACATAAAACGATTTAAAGTGTTTTTCAGAATCCCAACCTGATTTTTTTTCTGGGTTGTCATAGTGTGTTTGCAGAACAACAATCCGGGGTTGGTTTTCTTCTCCGTGTGGAAATCCAACATTGTCAGGGAGATAGTATTTCTAAAGTAAAAACAAAAGAGAAAAAAGAAGAAGAAGAAGAAAAGTCAAATTGACCAAATTTATACCAGGGACGAATTCTCGGTGTGGATGAATAATCCATCTATACTAAATGTAAAGTAATCCGTCGGCGTTAATTGATTTGTCTTGTAGCACTCGACGTGTTGCCAGGCAGATGATTCGTCTTGGCCCAAGGATTTATATCTGGATGCGTTATGCGTCTGAATTATCCGCAGTGTAATTTCGGCCATTACTGACACTAATAGTATAATCGAAATAAATTATTCATTGAGATCAGAAAATTTTGCATAACCATTACTATATGATGAAATTTAAAACGAATCATTATTTCAAGCAGTTATTATCTTTTTTTTTTTTTTCAGACTGATGCGCTGCTTCCTACGATCGTTGTTTCACTCAAGACACGAAAGCACGCGTCAACAGGTCAAAGGTTTCTTTTTTACCCACAAGGCAATTGGAACCACGGGATTGAAAACAAACTTACACCAGACCCGATAGCCCATCCATAAATCGTTGATTTTGCTTGGCATTCTGCCACGGCCGGTGCCAAATTGTCGGCATAGCACTGACCTTCACCAGTGAGATTGTTGCGTGGAAAGTCTTTTCGACACTCGTACACGAGCATGTGATGAACAAGACCTTCATTGCCTTTCTGTATAATTGGTTCTATCTGTTGAAAGCAAACATACCGTATTGAAGGTGGAAATATGTTTATAAAGCGACAAACCTGCCTAAAGACACCCATCACAGGAGTGCAAGAAGGAACAAAGAATATTTGACTAGAAGAACAGAAATATGCAAAGACGAGACCAAGCTAGACAACAGGAACAGGAAAAATCGGCAAAATAGGATACGACAGGAATACTTGGAATGGTCAGAACCAGATAATACTGGAGAAGAGAGCACATGCAGGTCCAGTCAACACAACACAACACAACAACACAACACAACAGACACTACAAAACAGAACAGAACGGACCATGACAGCATCAGCACAGTACAACAACAACACAATACATTCCAACACAATAAAGCCAAGAAAAGACCAAAGGAAGAACAACATAATGCAAAGATTTCCGGGACTTACCATGACCACATGGCGTTTTGAAGGAGGCTGTGGAATCTCAATTGGTTTACACCAGTAGGTCGTTTTCTCTTGTAGTACATGTGTCTCAAGAGGAAATAACAAAAAAGATCCAGATAAATAATAAATCAAAACAACAACAAAAGCCAGATTAACAAACATGATAAAAATGGAAAGCCCGGCTGTAGAAGAGAATGAATACGAAGAGAACAAGTTCACGAACAGCTCAAAGAAAAGAGAAACCAGTCATACTGACGAGAAGGAAACTGTCAACTTTCCGCTTACTTCGTTGTTCCTTATATCGAAATACGACAAGTTACTGGGCAGTGCGTAAATCTTTGGTTTGGTTAAGAGCTTCAAGCTCTTGGCTCCCCGGTTAGAAGATAAGTGCTGCCGCATGGACTCTTCAGAGTCAGGATCTTCAGAATTGAAGGCAAAAATAACCTTGGTTGTTCCTTCCTGTTTTGTTCAAAACGTAAGGGAGTAAGTATGTTAAGTAAGTGAGTGAGTAATTAAGGGAGTGAGTGACACCTCTCTAAATGGTTCCGAGAATGTCCGGATATATATATATATAGACGCGGAAAATATACCTATACCGTGCGTAAAATCCATACGAAACTACATCCGGGACCCGAGTGGCGTATTTTCCATATCCTCACTAGTGAGGATATCGTTGGCATCATTTCCAGCTTTTGCACGGTTGTTTGTGCAATTTCTCGTAAAACACTCGTGTCTAATATAATAAAAAGAAAATTACACAGCGGCTTGAAGATATGGACTTGCGAAGCGCTCGTTCGTAAAATATTGTTTTTACCACTCGAAAATAAAATTCATATCTTCGCGCCGCCGTGTAATATCCTCTCTCTCTCTCTATATATATATATATATATACAAATGCCCGACCTCCGGGCAAGCTTTTACGATAGGTTGTCTCTATCCACGATCCTGCGTTTTGAAGTAACGTTTCTGTGCAAATATTCTCACCTCCGATAAACAGAGTAAGAGTTATAAGAGCTGGAAGCATTACCTGAATCTTGTTGTCATTCGGATCGCACGTGTCCAGTTTGCGTTTAAACTTCAAAGTAGTTTTCCCATCTTTCTCCTCAGAGCCGGCCAACTCGTAGTCCTGAGAATCATCTTTGATGGGTAAAGAATGACCAACAGCATGACGATCCTGATATTAGAAAAGCCACATATTCAGTAACGAGATTCTTTTTTATGTTTTACAAAATTCCAACTAGTTTTGAAACAAAAATTGATCCGCTCTTTTAGGCGACGAACTAACTCAGGAAAGCAAAAAAATGTAAAACATGAAACTACGCTAAGACGGAAAAGACCAAATTAATACTTAAAGATGCTAAAAGCTAATACATGGGTTATTAACTCATATCAATTATGACTAAGGGAAAGGCTGGGCGGAAACTGTATAAACCGCATGGGTAACGAAAAAGGTGGATACTGTTGACCCGACCAAAAAAAGGCATACACGTTACTACTGAAGATTACGTTGTTTGTTAATTTTGGAGCTAATGATTTGTTATTTTTTAAAAACATTTTGATGTGTTTGAGTATTCTGCAGTTGCTCCATTTGCGCATTGTTCAGTTCGTGCGTCACGGCCGCCTTTTGTCCTTTCTGCTTCTCAAGTATTGGAACTTTGTTTATGCAAATTAGGCTTTGGTCACGATCTCACTGGAGATATATTTCCAGTTTGCTCTATGACACAGCTAGCGGATAACTAAAACGGGAATAACTACAGAATACCCTGATACTATTGTTACAGATTTTAGAGTGTTTTGTAGAACGAGAGAATTTAGACAAAAGTTTTGCTGTTGTTATTAAAATTCATTAATAAAGCCCCATGCACACGAGCAAATTTTCTATGACAAGTTTTCTGCGACAAGTTTTTTTTGCTCGTGTACATGAGAAAATGTGGGCAAATTTTCTGTGACAAATGCATCTGCTGAAAAGCTGGCGTACTAGCTTTTTTATGACAAGGAAAACTTGTCACAGGTGAAATTTGCTCGTGTACACGAAAACTTGTCAAAGTTTTTCGGAAGCTTTAGTTCCCTTTTGTCTTCATTTTGCGAGCGTGTTCGCACGGTCAAGATGGCGGCATTCACAACATTGACAACAATGTCTTTGAATTAGCCATATAATGCAATTAGCCTCTTACTGGAAGCTTTGAGATTACGCGAAAAGTTTATGGAACTCCAAGTCAGAAGGAAAAGAAACAACGAAAATTTGTCAAAAAACTTGTTAAAAGAAAATTGCTCGACCGTATACACGAGCAAATCATTTGTCACGGAAAACTTGTCATAGAAAACTTGCTCGTGTGCATGGGGCTTAAAAATAAGATGTTAGTTTAGCCCTTGAATGAAATACACTACGTTTGTTCTGTTCACTTTAGCTACCCGAAATTAAGTACTGTTTAAGGTCCCATGCACACGAGCAAGTTTTCTATGACACGTTTTCTGTGACAAATGATTTGCCCGTGTACACGGTCGAGCAACTTTATTTTTGACAAATTTTCGTTGTTTCTTTTCCTCCTGACTTGGAATTCCATAAACTTTTCGCGTGATCTCAAAGCTTCCAGCAAGAGGCTAATTGCATTATTTGGTTAATTCAAAGACTTTGTTGTCAATGTTGTGGATGCCGCCATCTTGACCGTGCGAACACGCTCGCAAATGAAGACATGGGAGCTAAAGTTTTCCGGAAAACTTTGACAAGTTTTCGTGTACACGAGCAAATTTCACATGTGACAAGTTTTCCTTGTCATAAAAAAGCTAGCACGCCAGCTTTTCAGCAAATGCATTTGTCACAGAAAATTTGCCCAAATTTTCTCATGTACACGAGCAAAAAAAACTTGTCGCAGAAAACTTGTCATAGAAAACTTGCTCGTGTGCATGGGGCTTAACAGTGGGCGCAGTTATGCAGACAGTGATTCCAACATTATAAATTTGTGATTAGTCTTTGACTGAATAGATTAAAGATTTGATAAAAGCTGACGACAGAACATAACTGTCTTACCGAAAAATATGGCTTGCCATCTTTCACCCATCCAATGACGATATCAGCGCCTTTCATTTTGCCTTGACCCGACGAAATTCCAAACCCAACCCAGCCAGTTGTTTTGGCTTCCACGGCAAACTGAATAGTGGAGGCGCTTGCATTCACGCTCCAATACAGCAGGATTTTAGAATCCTCGTCTAACGCTGCAAAGTTGTTGTACTCGGATGAAAGATCGTCTCCCTTTGCGAGTGCGAGCGACATTAAAAACGAAACCAACACAAGGGAACCCTTCATTGTCGAAAACATGACGGCAATCACGTTCAGTTGCAGATAAGATTACGCTCATCCGCACTTCACCAGGCTTTATTACGCAATTATTCATATTTGTCACAGTGGAACGTCGTTCCGCTGTGACAAAATTACTTCTACTGTATCGAAAAACGGTAAAAAGAAAACAACAGCAACAACAACAACACACATTTACACACTATACACTCAAAGAACTCCGAGAACTATCACTTCACACTTTGATTTTATGCTCAAAGTTCGCATGAATACATTCATTAATTATTTCAGATATTGATCAAGTTTCCATCCCGCGCACACACCAGAGCCCCCCTCCCCCGGAGATTCTAGCGCAGTATGTCACCATGGGGCATATAGTACGTTACAGTTGGTGCGAGTTAGGTGGCGCGATTTTCGATGCGATACCAAATCGCACGTGTAAACTATCTGCGATTTCGTGGCGATTTCATGCAATTTGTCGCCGAGAAATCGACGCTGTTTCAAAACTTGCTCAAATTTAGATGCGATTTATCGATAGGTATATATAGTACGTATTCTTATAAAGCACAGCCAGACGAGCAAATACATTGCCCCAATGAGCAAATACGCAACCTTGAATAATAACTAGTCGTAAATTGAATTGATGCGAGTGAGAAATAGTGATACATATACGAAAATTACGGCCTAACCCTGACCATAACCCTAATCCTGACCCTAAACCTAACCCTAACCCTAACTCTAACCCTAACCTTAAATCTAAGTCTAAACTATAGTCCAAACACTGTTTATCCAGTTGCAAAGTAACGGCTAATTATTATTCAATGTCATGAATTTGCTCGTGCGCCACGTATTACGGCTAATTATTATTCAAGGTTGCGTATTTGCTCATTGGGGCAGGAAATGTATTTGCTCATCAGGGCCAGATATTTGCTCGTCCAGTTGTTCCATATATGGAATACATACTATAAATACAGATGCATTTATCGGCAAATTTAGCGAGCAAAATCTGCCTTAGTGTACCCCCCCTCCCCCCCAAGGGTGGTTTGTTGCGGAAAACAGGCCAATTCCCTGTAAGCTGAACAGCTCGCAGAGAGTAATGAAAACAAATGTAAACATTTGAATTCAGACTGGGCATTTGACCCCGACATTTGAACTTTTCGCGGATTTTTGGCGGTCAAATAAATCCCCACCCCCGGGTCCATAAAGCCGTGTTTATAATAGCCGTCTTTTCCCACGCCCCCGCCCCCCTCCCCCCGCCCCGTAATTTTGTCACTCGACCTCAGTCTCCCATCCGCCATCAGCACAAAATGGCGCCCGTGAACACTGTTCAACCGCATCGAATGAGACCGCCAGCTACGCAGGCTATGTTTATAATATATCCTCACGTCTTATGGTTTATAAGTGTAGGACCTACAAGGATGTGTATGCGGAAGCGGGATTGGGTTTGGAATTGAGATTGGGAGTTGGATTCCCAATCCCACTCGCGATCTCGCACTCACATCCCTCCAAGTTCTATACTTACAGAGAAGAGAGTGTGGAAGCGGGATTGGGAGTTGGATTCTCAATACCACTCTCATTCCCGCACTCACATCCCTGTAAATCCAATACCCACAGGAAAGAGAGTGCGAGAGTGAGATTGGGATAGGGATCGGGAATGCGATCATAAAAAGATGTGGGATCGGAATCGGGAGTGGGAAGCAGGAGCAGGAGAGGGTGCGGGGGCAGAAACAGAAGCGGGCAACAAGGTATGTAGAGAATCGACTCTCTCCCTTTATTCTATTGCATTGATTAATGGCTTCAAAATCAAGTTTATCAGTTTCCGATCGCCTAAAAATGGTGGGAGAAATGGCTTTAGGCGGCAGTTTACTGCAACTTAATACACGCTGCCATGAACAGCACCAGTAGCATCGTGGCGGCATCAATACCAACGGGTTTAACTGCGCTTGAAGAAGGCGGTCCGCAAACGTCCTTGGGTGTGTAAGGCACGTTTATTGCCACTTTATCAACCAAACCAGAGTACGTCATCTAAAAACATAAAAGGAAGAAGGAAGATAAGGGGGAGGAAATCTAAAGGAGAAACATAACTTGGTGCCGCTTATAACCGCAATTTCACAGTGACTACATCAACTTGACGATGGTGCCTCATATGGTGTTCGTCATGGGCTTTCATACTTACGTTTCCATTTTGACCGAAGCACATGGAGTAATAATCCGGCGCCTGTTTGTAAAAGTCTCTCAAGCTCTTCACCATCGTCTGATTCCATTTTGCAGACTCGAGTCGAGAGTAAGCATCTTTATCGCTCCTAAATTAAAAAGAAGCGAAGACGGAATGCGATCATTTGTAAACATGGCCAGAAATAGCGGACATTCTGAGCACTTTGCAGGATGGTTTACTCACAAGGCTACACAGTTTGTTTTGAACAACTTGGTCGATCGCCGGGGCCGATCAGAGGGAGCTAGAACCGATTGCGAGTAGCATCGAACTTTGCTTCACTAAGCGTGCGTATCGAGTGATTGTGCGGCTAAATTCAACAAAACACATCTTTATAATCCAAAAACGCAAGAGATACAAAGTGCCGAGGGTTACCATTAAGTTTGTTCAGAAGAATGACCTTTCTCGAAGTAAGAACCGATTGAACAGCTTCGATATTTCAACAACTTGGAGGCAAAACGGTCAGCTACTCTCATCCAGTATGCCGTTTTCAGCTTGTCTGCCATACTCTTGCAACTTTACATTGGAAATACGCAAGAAGTACATATGGGCCCGGTTTTACAAAGCACGATTAGGCTAATCCTGGATTAGGTGTAAACTTTCTTGTCATTTATAAGCCTGAAAATGTGAAGATTTTGTCCTGCAACGATTTCCTTGATACTTATTCAGCTAAAACAAGCTTTTTAATCCATATTTGAACAAAACCCTGCATTTTATCGGCAGAGGTCGTCAGAAAGAATTTCGTTAATCCTGGATTAACTTAATCGGCTTTCGAAAAACCGGGCCATGGACAGCTACACTGATTTTGTGTTAATATTTTCGGTATCCTTGTATTATAAGAGAATCCGGTTGAACAGCTTGCTATTTAGTCTCTAGTTCAAAGGTACGATGATTTTTGTGTCCATCTCCCTGGTAGAGTCTCTTGTTTAGTTTACACTGAAAGCCAAATAAATTGCAGCCCCTAATGCGCATGCGTGTCCGCTATTTCTAGCCATGGCTTATCAAGGTCAAATATAATAGAATAATGAGAGCAACTCACGTGAAATTGCCGAAATATTTTTGGTAGAACAAGCTGAAACCCATATCTACACTGGCGCAATTGAAGAGGTTGATCTTAGGGTAGTATAACACAAAGGAAACGCACATTTCCTCTCGTGTAGACTCTCCCCCCTGTGGTAAGTTGAAATATAGCAATTGTCATATTTTGCAAATGGACGAGTATATAAGAGGCACTATGTAAAACAGAAGAAACAGAGAAGGAGTAGATTGAATAAACAGAAGTTATTATAGTAAACTCACAAAAGTTGCTTTTGATCTTTCGGATGTATCATAGCTGCAAACAGTTTCCAGTTCATCGTTCTGAAAACAAAATATACAAAATAAGAGTGACATTTTAACATGCCGTGGCGGTAGTGAACTGTATATATGTTAGAAGTATAATAACTTTATTCAACAAACAAAACATAGCAGTGGATTCACGGGAGAATTACTAAATTTGTTGCCATTAAAAGTGTGGTGGGTTTAATACGAGTCCAAAAAGCCCACCAAGATAATGACAGTATATATTCTTGAAACGACTGCAAAAAAGTAAGTATGTAGCGATGCAGAAGGTAGAATGAGATAGTCTAAGAGATAGTCTGCTGTAGTAGTAGTAGTAGTAGTAGTAGTAGTAGTAGGCATGGTTATTGTGGGAACTTGACCGGTCATTTGGGAACTTGACCGGTCATTTGGGAACGTGACCGGTCATTTGGGAACGTGACCGGTCATGATGGGAACGTGACCGGTCATTTGGGAACGTGACCGGTCATGGTGGGAACGTGACCGGTCATGATGGGAACATGACCGGTCATGACTAGATTTTGTATTTCTTGAGAACCCACGCATTATTATGGTCAAACGTAGGAATACAACCTTTTCTATTCATTGAGAAATGTCTTGAGAGTTTCAAAGCATTTTGAAGTTTGGCAAAAAGTGTACATTTTCTTCAGAAATGCCATGGACTCAGTATAGCACTGGCATTTTTCTCAAATTTTAGAATCCCTTCAAACTGTCAGGCGAGTTTCTTGGGACTAGAATGGGACGTTTTGCAACACATTTGCCCTATTTTGCTAAATAAGTTACAAAGATATAGCACAGAAGCGAGCTATAGTATGGCCTTTGTTTGAAAACTTTGATCTGTTAACCGTTGATTTGTGCTAATCTCTCAAGGGCGGCTTCATTTATATGGTCAAATGTTACATTGTCACCTTCGCTATACTCCCAGTAAGGTTTGCTGAAAGATTTAGAGGATCTGAGGTTTGGTCAAAAGTGCGCATTTTCTGCACAAATGGGTGGACTATAGCACAGGCTGCCAAGTGTAATCAATAAATATCTGGAGTGTGTTTGTTTATTTGTCCGCTAGAAACGCAAAAACTGCCTATCGAATGTGAACCAGACTTTTTGTAGTTCCTTGATTTATATCAGAAAGAGTAAAAGTCAGCCAAAAAGAAGTGAAAAATAAAAAAATACTTATTAGTTTCGCGAGCAAATTTTACGTGCATATTTTTCTGGCGGCACAAAAAGTTTAATGGTTGGCTCAAGCAATTGAGTTGCTGATAGAGCAGGTTCTCACTGATGATAAGCAACCACATTTGTCTCAGCGAGCTGCCTTCTTGACGTCAACCCTCCAGAGCCACCACTTTTGCCGTGTTGGCAAACACTTGGCATTTCTACCAAAGGGTATGAATGACGAGCGCTCCGCCAGGTCTCTTTTGCGCCAGTATGCAAATAAACTTCTACAAGTTGTTGGACCAGAAGATGAAGAACAAGACCAGGAAAAGGAACAGGACAGTGACAATTCGGTACAACCAGAACGTCCCCTTACAGCAACCAGGAAAGAGATTGCTGCTCCACTAACAGCAGAACGATCAGCTGACCGGGAGGCTGCAGAGGTGCGCCCCCATACAGCCACAGCAGGACAAGAACAAGCGCCAGAAGCCAAGGCACATGCACAGCGACGTCTGCTTTTCAGGTAGTGCTAAGAGGGTGGAATTTACACCTTGCCACCCCAGATGGCACCAAAAATCACCAGCCATGATTCGCCAAATGTGCCATCATGTGGCAACCATCGCCAAGGCTGTAGACCCCGACGCGCGAGACCTGGATGTATTCCTCAAGAAGGACCTTGTTTATAAGCAGTTCTTCAAGCGCCAGCTAGAGCTGCGAAAACAAGACCGATCACAGGGGTACTGCAGCAAAACGCTCTCTTGCTACTCTACGAGCTTACAGCGTTTTCTGTCCTTTGCCGTGAAATCTATGCGCCAATCACTGTCCTCAGAGAAGAGGGAAGCTTTAGAAGATCTCAGAGACGCCCAGAGTAACTGGAGAGAAGCGTGGGGGAAAACGATAGCACAGCAACGAGCTGAGGTGGAATGGGAGGCCGAGAAAAATCTTCCAGCGAAAGAGGAAATGAAAAACATCCAGTCCTCAGAGCATGTGCAGAAAATGAGACAGATGCTCATGCACCCACGACGCTACAAGCTGACCACAGAGGACGCGGTTGCAGTCCGTAACCTCTTAATCTACAACATCAACATGGAGAATGCCAGTAGGGCTGGCCCAGTGGCCGAGATTACCCTAAGCACCTTCGAGAATGGCCGGATGGTGGATGACAAGTGGACCGTCCACATCTCTAACCAGAAGACAACCAGAACCAGAGGAGGACTAATTCTCAACTTCTCCAACGACCTTAAGCTGATGATAGGCAAGTACATCCATCATTTTCGCCCACTCTTGGCACAAAATGGTAGTCAAGACAGATGCAATGTTCCTCAATTCAACTGGATCGCCGTATACCAACTCGCATGTGCACCACGCCCTAAAACAGTTCGCTGTATGTACAGGTTGCCTGAGAGAGGAAAGTCTGTCAGCGTTTTGCTCAAGCATGTTACGGCACTTTGTCGTGACCAATACCAGAGGTCTAAGCTCGCCAGAGAAGAACAGCCTGGCAAGCAAGATGGGCCACAGCCGGAGCACCGCTGACAGGTGGTACAACCTGGTAAACAAGATAAAGGCAGCGTCAGAAGCGCACGATACTGTAGCTACTCTCCTTGACGTGGATGAGTGTTCCTCCACGAAGAAGAAACCTAAAGATCAACAGCAGGGCATGGAGTCTGATGTGAAGGGACCCCAGCCAATGGATGACCATAAGAAGAGAGCCTCCTTGGAATCTCAAGATGACGACGAGGTAACGCTGCTCTCTGGGTTTTCTAACGTCATTCCGCCATCTGAGACTGCCAGCTGGGGCTCGAGACGGCGACACTGGTCAAGGGCAAACACAGAGAAAATAAGGTCTGTTTGCCAATCTGAGATAACCGGGGCAAGGGTACCCACAAGGGCATCTATCATCAGAAAACTCCGCATCAATCCAGATACTCACGACATGGTTGAGGCAGAAGGCGCAGAGAGGGCCTACCAAAAGGTTAAGCACATGCGAAGGAACTATCAGATGCAGCGTAACAAATGAGAAAGACGTTATGTGCATCTTCGAGTCTGATTAATGCTGTGACTACGAACACTGTTAACACATTTGAGTTTGATTATGAACACGGATATAAACACAATTGATGAACATGATCATGAAGTCTTGATGCTGATGATGATCATACTGACTCTCATTACGAGCATGTTTGAGGCTGTTACTAGCCTGATATGATTCTGATGACGAACATGTTTAGTCTGAACACGTTTATGAACATTATAAATACGTAGGATACATATAATGAATGCACGTGCTTTTGTTGATGAAGGCGTTTTGATGTTCAACTCGTTATTTGTTAAAGAGAACTTACAGTGGAATCCCGATATCTCGAACCCTCGACAACTCGAACCAAAAGCCGTTTCCCCTTCGCCTGTTAACACTGTAATTTTACTCCCAATAACTCCCGATAACTCGAACCAATTTTCGTTTCCCTTGATTAGAAGGTTCGAGTTATCGGGATTCCATTGTATTATGAAGATGATTGTGTAGTGAAACCGGCACTGTGATTTTCTTATCTAATTGTCACTTATTAAACAGACTGAAGCGCTAAATTCTTATTCTTTCGTTTATATGGTCGGGCAAACCCGAGGGCCTATTAAAACAGACCTTTTTACAAAGATCTACCATGAAATGGGATGAATGACGAAATTATTTTACTTTTGCGGGAATAAGACCGGTCAGTAGTATCTGAGTTATAAGGTTTTTTGTCCATTTGGAATTCAAAACTCTAGTAGTCAAACTCCCACATCAATATGATAAAGAGAATATTAGACACCATCGACTGTGATCATTTGGTATTTTTCCAGTGCTCAGTGTTCATAATAGTGCAATCTCAGAGCGCCGAAGTTTAAAAAATTCCCACGGCTCATTGTAAAACTAAATCATATAAGGAATGGAACATTCATGCTCTTGATAGCTTCAACTAAACTGTTTAATAGTTCTGGTCCAATTTTCTGTGGTGCTTGCATACAGTTTTGGATCACCATTGCATTGTGGTGGGAAAAGCACCGGTCGTTTGGACCGTTATCGCAGAAAAATCGTAGATCTTGGCTATTACGTAATCGATTGCACACTCGAACACACCATCACGTCTGCCTTGGCAGCCCAACATATCATGAGTAAAATGGTTTCATTTGGTCTATTCGTTGGGGAGTTATTTGAGTTGCCTATTTTTACACTAAATTCGGGAAATGATCGACCATGTTTCAGTATGATGTTAACTGGCCCTGAACTTCTTAACTGCGCCGCTCTTTCCCATTCCAAGGCTAACTATTCGTACTTCGTCAGGGCATAGCCCTATCCAAGTTCTATTTTTCCTGCGCATGGCTTTGAGATCCGTTGCCATGGTAACGTGGTAGACCGCTTCAAAGTTTCCCGACCGAAAACACAGCCTCCGGGAGAAATGCTCCATTTCTTCAGGGATGTTGCAAATCTTTACCATACCTTACCCACCTGTTCAGCTAAGGTTTCTCCCAATACCCCTTAAGTTTCGTGCCAACTGCTGTGCATTTGATGAAGCAATGCGTATTATAACTTTAACCGAAAAGTGTGCCAAATGACCGATAACTATGCTAGTAGTAGTAGTAGTAGTAGTAGTAGTAGTAGTAGTAGTAGTAGTAGTAGCAGTAATAGTATTAGTAGTAGTAGTAGTAGTAGTAGTAGTAGTAGTAGTAGTATTAATAGTATTAGTAGCAGTAGTAGTGTAATATAATACCGGTTTGATCTGCACTTCATTCCTTAAGATATGATATTCCTATGAATAAAAACACCAAATATTATGACCAGCAAATCATTTCGTAACTTTAATCTACTACACTAATGCACACGCAATTCAATGTAATTTAATACACTTGAATAAAAATGACAGCGTTTTATATCTTATTTGCTGTCTTTTCCTTTTTACCTGGAAATTGAAGTCGTAGTTGTCGTTTCGAGCAAGTTCCGGAAGTTCTACTTTGTTCCGGATATGGCGTAGTCGTACTGCCCGACCTGCCAATTGAAAGTAGGTCAATCAGGCGGCAGAGATCGAAATAGCCGATAGTAAATGACTGAAAAAATAACGGTAAATCTAAGCGGATTTGGCTTGACTTTCAAATAACGGGGACTTCGAATTAACCGAGTTCGAAATAGCGGGGTTCGATAATATATGGCAATAACTGTCTTTGCCATTTCTAAATTTTGAATGCTGACTCAAAATAAGAAACGTTGATCGTAGAGAGTCACAAACTATTGCTATATAATCTTTAGTCGGCGAGAAAAATACAACAGTTAACGTCTGGTCATATTTACCTGCTAGATGGGTATGGAGCAATACGGCAAATACGTTTACTCCTCCTGAAGGTAGTTCATAATTCTTCATCCCCTAAAAAAAGCCATAAAGCCATTGGGTACATTTGTATTTTAAACATTGTATTTTATACGCCAATGAATTGAAAAGTGTTTCACATCTAAAAAATAGATCTAGTTTGCCCTTTCGAGTTGTTTTGCGTTTGGGGAATCTCCACTGAGTTGAGCCGTTAGTCTCCTACGCAGCCGTAAGAGGGGGGGTAGGGGGGTGCGTTGCGTGGCAGCTACAGCCGCATTTGACAGTGCAGGAGTTTGAAGCTTTCAAAGGTTGCAGTTTAACTTGCCTTTGGAAAGAGGGTGAAGGTTATAAACACGAAGATTAAAGACGAAGATTGAAGTTAAAGACGAAGATTGTCAATATTAGTCTTGCCAGAACCCATTGCTAGAAATTCTTGTTTGTTTGTTTGTTTCGGTCTGTTGTTTGTTTACCTCTCTTGTGCAGGCCGCAGGACAATATCCTTTAATCTCCCACTTGGACTGTTTCGGTGGAATAGTCATGTAAGGGCCAAATACTGATCCAGTAAAGAGGACCGCCGCGTCATGCTTTCGGATGGTTTCGGTGTAGTAAAAACGGAAGCCGGAGCTGTCGACAATATCTATAAAATAACACAGTATAAAATGGTACAAACGATCTGATTGGTTTCGCAGCGAGTATAGGACATGAAAATCAGCCTGACGTCAGAATGGTGCCATCTTAATCATTCAACCAACCAACCACCAACCAACCAACCAAACAATCAATCAATCATTCAATTATTCAATTAATTAATTAATCAATCAATCAATCAATCAATCGATCGATCAATCAACTAATCAATCAATCAATCAATCAATCAATGAACTATTAATGAAATAATGAAACCAATTTAAAGAATTCCCGTCTAAGTAACATCACGCACATACACCACGTACCGTCTCTCTCGTCTGGGTTGTCGTAATGCATTTCCATGACAACGTACTTTGGACTGTCATCTGTACCAAGTGGAATACCCACGTGCTCTGGCATGTAAAATGGCTACAGGATTGAATTAATGGCCAATTAATCCATCTTTGAAACAAAGAAGTCGCTAATATAAGCTATGATTACACTAGGACACCATCCTACGAGACCCAGGGGCAGATCATGGAGTGGCGGGCAAATCGGAAGGGGAGGGGGAGAGGGAGAAAAGGGGAAGGAGGGAAAAGAGCTCCCGTTTTCTCCCTCTTCCCCTCCCCCTCCGCCGCCGTTTTGCCCGCCGCTCCACGATCTGCACCTGAGTCTCCGAGGATGCTAGGACACCTGACCAACCCAACAACTATAAATACAAAGTTGGATATTTTCTTTACTCTAGAAACAAGTATTAGAAAATGGCCTTTTCTCAGGTGTGTAATTATTTAGTTACAGTCCGCGTGCTTGCTTAGTGCAGTGCATATGTGTGTATTCCGTACAAGTGACACCTGACCATGAACTCAATAATTAAATAATTTCCAATACTAACCGATCCTCCTATGGCCCAGACTGCAACTGGTGTCATGCCTTGACACTTTAGAACTGCGGGAGGCATGTCGGGAGAACTACACGGTGACGAGTGGCTGGCATTTTTTGGCGGGAAATTGTTAGGGCATTGGTAAACCACGACATGGTGCACTATTCCTTCGTTTCCTTTCTGTACGATCGGTTCCATCTACAACAACAACAACAACAACAACAACAACAAAATGTTTAATACTATGCCTCCATCTATAACACAACGCAACTGTTAGATCGTAATGTTGGGCGGCTTCCTTGATGATGTGCCTACCTTGACGATGTGGTGTTTCTTTTCAAATTTCGGAATCTCGAATGCTGTGCACCAATATGTCGTGTCATTTGCCGGCAATTTGGTCTGAAACAATGATGTGTTAATTTAGAACAAAATCGAGTGACTAAAGTGCCCCTCTTAGAGACAGACAGCCGGCTGAGTCTGAAACAAGGTGAATAAACTGAACAATTAAAAGTGAGTAATAAAATTGCGCCTTTTAAAGGCAGAAAGGCAGAGACCATCTTATAATTTTTAGAGACGAGGTAGATTATCAACTTCTTCTCCAATTCACATCTCCTCTTAACTCACCTGGTTGTTCAGCAAGTCAAAGTGTTTCAAGTTGTCTGGAAGTTTTGGCGCCTTTTTCACGTTCAGTAACATTAAACTGCGGGCGCCCTTGACAGCGTGCTTCGGTATATCGTCTGGAGAACTGGGATCATCGGGGTGATAAGCGAATATCACTTTGGTCGTCTCATCCTAGATGACATATGGAGTAAAGAAAACAGAATATCATCAAAATCTAAATATTGGGTCGGGAAGCAACTGAAGCATGTTAAGCACAAGCACAAGAGATACGCGTCTGTGAAAACAGGCGACGCAAGCACAAACGCAAAGTAAATGAAACATATATTTTTGTGTGTGCTTGCCATAATAGAGCCCCCTGTTTTCACTGTGAAATACTAAGTCTCTAATCCTCTGTGTGCCACCCAAATTCCTTCTTCGTGAATGGTAGAGAGAATTTGTTTCAAAATTGAGGACGTAAAGGTTAAGGCATTTGTACAGTGACATGTATATATATTGTGTTCGTCACCCTTATCGCTACTAATACCTTAATCTTGTTATCTTGCGGATCACATGTATCTATCTTGCGTTTAAACTTCAAAGTAGTTTTTCCATCTTTTTCCTCGGAGTCGGTCAGTTTGAAGTCCTGAGAGTCATCTTTGGGTGGTAAAGAATAACCTGTACCGTGACGATCCTGAAAATGTGTGAGATTTTCCGGTTAACTAAGTTTAATAGAATTACGCTCAGAGATTGATTCACATCGTGGTCGAAGTCATTATGACGATTACAAACATTATACCTCCCCTGTCCTGGTTCAATGTTTGAGTTGAGCATTACGCCTGCTCGAGGAGATAACATTGAATGCGAGGGAGGATTTGAGCCGAAACCTTGACTCCCTGCTACATGATAACGTCTCACAGCACAACCCTGCAACCACCAACAATCCGTATTACCACCAATATCAGAGTCGATATTAGTTATTTCACCTGCGTGAAGAAATCATTACAATCATCGCAGAATTCAAACAACCATATAAAAATTCTAAAAATTCGATGTGCCAATGTCAGATCGTTATCGCTTGATGCAGACTAAAACAGTATTACAGAGCTACCCGTGCCCATCCATGACAATAAAAAGATATGGGCTTCCAGTTTTGTATCTCCCCTCCCCGCACGTGTCGAAGTATCCCATAGTGAAGTGACGTTAGAACGGTCCAGCAAAATATTCCAGATGAGTTTTAAGTTGCTTTATGTGAACACTTTCCAATCATCTTTTTTTAACCCTCGTGTACACGTAAGACTGATTTTTTCAAAGGAAAAAATCAGAAAAAGAGAACATTACCGCTCAGAAGTGTAATCGAATTACGGAAGTGTAGGTAAATGTATTTTTAGACCGTTTGGCGTGCCTTGATTCTTTATTTTGATTAAAGTTGATCCTTGAGACATCGAACAATAGACAAGTCAAAAGGCTACAACAGTTCCTCTGGTGTTTTAAAACGATTATAATTCTTATGTTTTATCTTTTACATTGTACTCGACGCATGTGAAGTTCGACGCTTGAAACAGGCCTCAGTTTCAAATTTTATTGATTTTTCCCCAGGACATAACGTATCAGCGTTTTGGTGTCATTACAGCTTTCTTCTTTGTAACTAAACGTGTTAATTTTTGATGTATGTGGGTCAAGGTGAACTGATTTGCCGATAGAGATTGATTCGGTATTTGACAGCTGTCCCATGACAAGGCGCTGTCTTGCTCATGGATGACTCATGCATAAGTTATGCTGGTGCAGTTCGTTGTAGTCTCGCACATCACAGCTACCGTTCGCTTGCACTTTGCAATCATCAACAGTTTGAGAATCGTGACTGCTCTGGTGCACGAAATAATACTTCGGCTGTGCATTTTCAGCTCTGAAGCCTCACCGAGCGGGCAGAGCTCCGTGCTTTAAGTTTGCGGTCGCGTGACCGTAAAATAACTAATGAATCGCCCGCTTTCGTCGGTAATTATAATAATTGGGCTGATTGTTTCAACCTTTGCCGAATATCCCCACGCATATCCCACCCTTTCCGAAACTACTTACTGAAAAATATGTCTTTCCATCCTTCAACCATCCAATGACGATATCAGCGCCTTTCATTTTGCCTTGACCCGACGAAATTCCAAACCCAACCCAGCCAGTTGTTTGAACCTGCACTGCAAAGTGCACGGTGTTGTCGCTGGAATCCACGCTCCAGTAGAGCAGCACTTTAGAATCTTCGTCAAGAGATGCAGAGTTTGTAAACTCAGACGATAAATCCTCTCCATATGCGGCTACAAGGAACAGCAGAATTGACAGCAAAGACTTCATGACTGCAAAGTGAACCGTCCGACTTTGTCTTCGTGCGCATACGCATAAATTACATTGCGTTTGTTTATTGGGGGGGGGGGGGGGGGGGAGGGGGGGGGGAGGGGGGAGGGGGACGAGGAGGTTAAGGTTGGGACAATGTTTTGAATCAAACCTGGAGAGAAATAGGTCTGAAATAGAGTCTAGAAAATCAGATACTTTGGTCTGAAATAGTGTTAGGGTTTTCAGGACCGGGCGGCACACTCCCAATAAATGCCTTTCGCGACGTGGAAACGCCAGTAGCAGAAGCTTGACAACCTCGTGATAACTTCTTCTTGACAACTTCGATTCCTAGAGCAGTAAATAGTTATCTTCAAACCACCAAAATGACTCACCTTGAGATTGGACAAAAAATAGCCGTTTTTTTAAAAAAATGGTAAGGCTATATTTGTTTGATTTTACGCTAACAGCTAAGCCATTACAAAAAAGAAAACATTCAAGTAATGTAAGCTTTAATCAAACATTCTTATCTCTCCAAGTTGATTATCAGGGAGGACTGATTTAAAGCAAGGGAATTAAAGAAATCAAACTAAATGTTAAGGAATGGTATTAACTAGAGACCATTCGGCCCCCTTCTGTCGTCCGCGAATTCGCGGGAGACGGCTGGAGTATATTCGCAGGCTAGGAACGGTCTGGCCCCATGGTGTTTGTAAAAGTTGCGCAATTTACGGTCATGGCCTATTGCGTATCAATAGGTGGTATCTTTTTTGGTCGGATCAGGTGCTGAACATGCAACGCTAACAGGCCGACGTCTCCAAGGCAGCAGCTTTGCAATGATTTTGATCAAAATAAATATTAATACTCACCTAGCAAGTTAACAAAATGATAATCGCCACTCTCAAAAAATATATCACTAAACACCCCCTTCCTGAACTGAGACATGGTTCTTAATGACAGCCCTTCGGCCATGAATATACAAATTCCAACTCGACCCGAGATTGAATAATCAAAAGATATTTACACACAGTCGGCAGGAAAGGTTGCATTTGTTTTGGTTTATTCCGGAGAAAATGGCCCAAACATTTGGGTTATTGTGCAGAACATAATTTTTTTACGCATCACCATCGACTTGAATAGGCGACTCAATTTCCTTAGTTTCAGAAACGTGACAGCTGCCTTTATGCGCCGATCAATTTGTACTGTTAAAATCCCCCCTCCCCCCTTCCCCGGGCATTTGAACTTTTCGCGGCTTTTTAGCGGTTCCCACTCTGGGCCCATAAATCCGTTCCAAATATCCCCACATCTTATGGTTTATAAGTATGGGACTTACATGGATGTGAATGCGAAAGCGGGATTGGGTTTGGGATCGGAAGCTCACTCCCGCTCCCGCACTCACATCCCTGTAAGTTCTATACTTACAGAGAAGAGAGTGGGAAGCGGGATTGGGATTGCCGGATTGGGAGCAGAAGGAGGAGCAGCAGAGGGTGCGGGGGCAGAAACAGAAGCGGGCAATAAGGTATTTATTCTATTCCATTAGATTGATAAAAGTCAAACTTCAAAATCAAATTTATCATAAATGGAAAAAGGAA
Organism: Plumapathes pennacea; assembly: GCA_964036295.1. Taxonomy (NCBI): domain Eukaryota; kingdom Metazoa; phylum Cnidaria; class Anthozoa; order Antipatharia; family Myriopathidae; genus Plumapathes; species Plumapathes pennacea. Next base: position 20,521,920 of record OZ038464.1, on the reverse strand, counting down.
AAAGGAGTCCTTTCCCGATCGCCTAAATATGGTGGGAGAAACGGCCTTAAGCGGCAGTTTAATGCAACTTAATAAACGCTGCCGTGAACAGCACCAGTAGCGTCGTGGTGGTATCATTACCAGCGGGTTTAGCTGCGCTTGATGGAGGCGGTCCGCTGCCAGACTCACAGACGTCCTTGGGTTTGTAAGGCTCGTTTATTGCCACTTTGTCGACCAAACCAGAGTACGTCTTCTGAAAGTATAAAAGGAAGAAAGAAGATAAGAGGGAGGAAATTTGGAAGAAACAGAGCTTGATGCCGCTTATAACCGCAATTTCACAATGACTACATCAACTTGACGATGGTGCCTCATATGGTTTTCGTCATGGCTTTGATACTTACGTTTCCATTTTTACCGAAGCACCTGGAGTAATAATCTGGCGCCTGTTTGTAAAAGTCTCTCAAGCTGATCGCCATCGTTTGATTCCATTTTGCAGACTCGAGTCGAGGGTAAGCATCTTTCCTGCTCCCAATTAAAAAGAAGTGAAGACGGAGCAGAAATCAAATACACAAATGCGATAATTTGTAATTAGCTTATCAAGGTCGAATACTATGAAAGCATACTCACGTGAAATTGCCGAAATATTTTTGGTAGAACAAGTGGTAACCCATATCTGCACTATAGCACTGGAAGAGGTTGACCTTAGGGTAGTATAACACAAAGGCAAGACACATTTCCTGTTGTGTAGACAGTCCGCCCTGCGGTAAATTGAAATAAATCAATTATCGTAGTTTTTAAATAGACGAGTATATATTGAAAAGGAAGAAACAGAGAAGGAGTAGAACTGAATAAACAGAAGTTATAGTAAACTCACAAAAGTTGAGTTCGATCTTTCAGATGTGTCATAGATGCAAACAGTCTCCAGTTCATCGTTCAGATAAAATCAAAATATACAAATCATACAAAATAAGAGTGACAGTTTACCATGCCGTGGCGGTAGCGGACTGTATATATAATAGGCGTATAATAATTTTATTAAACAAACAAAACATAGCAGTGGATTCACGGGAGAATTACTAAATTTGGTGCCATTAAACGTGTGGAAAGTTTAATACGAATCTAAAAAGCCCACCAGGATAATGACAGTATATATTCTTGAAACGACTGCCAAAGAGTAAACCGTAGCGGATGCAATAAGCAGAATGATATAATCTAAAAAATGCTGTTATATAGTAGTAGTAGTAGTAGTAGTAGTGGTAGTAATAGTGGTAGTAGTAGTAGTAGTAGTAGTATTAATAGTAGTAGTAGTAGTAGAGTGATTTCAATAAACCCGTGAAATAGATACTAGACTATTAGAGACTATTAAAGACACGTACACACTCCAAGTAGATGTCAGACTATACGGCAATGGACTATGTTTATTTGCCACCGAAAATTCTTCTCAAAAACCCCTACACAAAACTTACAGTAAACTAGAGTCTTGCCCATCTAATGTTAGGAAACAATGTGGACACTTGATTGGCGTGTTGAGCTGTGCGAGAGGAGCCAGGAATTGTCATTTTCCGCGTAATTTGCAAAACTAATGAGCCTGCATGCACTACTGGCATTTGGTCGGTGAAAGGACAAGAAACTGCCTTGAGATGACGTCGACTCGCATGTTTTTAGTGACGTTCCGTAGATATGCCTTCAATATATTTGTATCGACGCGGACATTAACACTTGCTAGCGGTCGGATCGCGGCCACTTCGGATATTCAATTTCCCAATATCACTACATTTTGTTTCGAATTAAAGATATAGACAAATACTCTCTACTAGATACTAGTACACCCTCACTAATAAAAACTGTTTCACGGGTTTATTGAAATCACTCTAGTATTAATAGTAGTAGTAGTAGTAGTAGTAGTAGTAGTATTAATAGTAGAGAGCTTTAGATCCGACTCCCAGTACGACTACGAGTACGATATTTGACCGTTCAGTAACATCACGCACATACACCACGTACCGTCTCTCTCGTCTGGGTTGTCGTAATGTATTTCCATGACAACGTACTTTGGACTGCCATCTGTACCAAGTGGAATACCCACATGCTCTGGCATGTAAAATGGCTACAGGATTAAATTAATGGCCAATTAATCTATCTTTGAAACAGAAAAATCTCAAATATAAGCAATCATTACACTAGGACATCTTTCTAGGAGACCCAGGGATCAGAATGGATTTTTACTCTAGAAACAAGTATTAGAAATTGGCATTGTCTCAGGTGCGTGATTATTTAGTTACAGTCCGCCTGCTTGCTCAGTTCAGTGCATATGTGTAATATGTGTATATTCCGTACAAGTGACACCTGACCATGAGCTAAATCCTATATAATAATACGCTTAGCAGCCGCTGACTGCAGCTCATGTGTGTGTGTGTGTGTGTGTGTGTGTGTGCAACAAATTGTTGGTTTCGACTTCTGACGCAACAAGGTAAACCGGAAATTAGATAATGCGTAGTTTGAATTTCTGACGCAATAAATGCTCGCGTACTCGTTAGTCATAATTACTATATCGTCAATTCGAACTGAATCGCTGGCACAGGCAAGCCAGAAATCTTCTCGACCGTAGCCTTTCAACCAAGCCGACGGGACGCGATTATTGAAGGTGAGAATTCGTTTAAGTTTAGAAAAAAAAATTCAGCTGTCAGGTGACTGAATAGCCGCATGTTCTAATAATAGGTCCGCAATGCGTACATGTGTCTACTGCATTTCCCTTTTTATTTTTTTTGCGTGAAGAAATGGCATTTGCAATAGATAATTGCAATTAGATAAATTCTTACGCAACAAATGCTCGCGTACTCGTTAGTCATAATTTATATCATGACGTCAGTTCGAACTGAATCGTCGCCACAAGCAAGCTAGAAATCCTCTCGACCGTTGCCTTTCAATCAAGTCGAGGACGCGACTACTGAAACTGCAAGCGAGGTGAAAAAGCACTGATACGACATTTCAGGTTTGTTGCTACGGGTTTCGCACACGTTCTTGTGATTGGCAACTTGTTAAGTTTCCGACGTCTTCGGACTCCTTAACAAGTTGCCAATCACAAGGCTATCGTTGCCAATCACAGGGCTACGAACAGGCCCGACGCGCCGTTATCAATTAGTCCGATTTCGTATCGATTAGTTAACACGGCTTTTAGATTTACTAACATTGTGTCTGGCGCGCATGCGCAGTAGACACAAAAACGTAGATATTTTGATGTCGATTAATCGGTAGTTCGATCACGAGTCGAGTACGGTCGAGTGGTTAATGCACTGAAGAAGTTTGTACGTTGAAACTGTAAACTGCGTTCGAGATGCTCGAAATGGAATTATAAAATAACTATGATACTACGCGCGCTCTGATTGGTTAAAAAACCATTTTATAAATAAGTACAAAGACATGGAAATGACGAATCCTGAAATAAAAAGACTGCGTGTCGTCCCCTACTTCAAAGATTCATGTGTTACAGAAACTGCAGTGGGCTATTAGAGCAAATAGTGAAGCCGTGTGCAAATCATGTGCAATTAGTGAAGCAGCGTGAAGAAAAGTTGTCCGAATATTGCATGAAATTTAATTCGGAAACCGTGAGACAGAAAGCCAACAATTACACAGTCAAAGAACATTCTCTAAAGTTTCTAACCTTTATACCTTCGTCTCCTGTGGCTCGTAGCTAGTAACTAGATGGCTTAGATCACCGGAGTTTCACACGAATAATTGTAGGTTTATGGTGATAAAGGCACAAACAGTCTAAGTTGTTGTACTCGGATGAAAGATCGTCTTCTCCCTTTGCGAGTGCGAGCGAAATTAAAAACGAAACAAACACAAGGGAACCCTTCATTGTCGAAAACATGACGGCATCTCGTTCACTTGCAGATAAGATTATATTACGCTCATCCGCTCTTCACCAGGTTTTCGTGATTGCGAAATTTTTCATATTTTTCAGGTCTGTCAAGTAGCAACGTTGTTTCGCTCTGACAAAATCGAAAAAGGTAAAAAAAAAAAAAAGAAAAAAAAAAAAGAAAAAAAAAAGTGAACATTTTAACTCGAACCGGACATTTGAACTTTTCGCAGATTTTTGGCGATCGAATTCCCCACCCCCGGGCCCATGAAGCCGTGTTCAAATATCCTCACATCTTACCGTTTATAAGTATAGAACCTACAGGGATGGGAGTGCGGAAGCGGGATTGGGAGTTGGATTCCCAATACCACTCGCGATCCTGCACTTGTACATCCCTGTAAATCCAATACCTACAGGAAAGAGAGTGCAGGAGTGAGATTGGGATAGGGATCGGGAATGCGATCATAAAAAGATGTGGGATCGGAATCGGGAGTGGGAAGCAGGAGCAGGAGAGGGTGCGGGGGCACAAATAGAAGCGGGCAACAAGGTATGTAGAGAATCGACTCTCTCCCTTTATTACATTGATTGACAAAACTTCAAAATCAAGTTTACTTTCCGATCGCCTAAAAATGATGAGAGAAACGGCCTTTAAACGGCAGTATACTGCAACTTAATGAAAGCTGATGTGAACAGCACCAGTAGCATCGTGGCGGCATTAATACCAGCGGGTTTAGCTGGCCGCAGCGATTCGGCCGAAACACTACATGAGATCCCCCGGGGGTCCCCGCAGGAACGGGGATGCTCGCCGTACCTCCGAGAGGTCAAAATCATGGGTTTTTGGTTACCGCTTAGGGTACTCAACATCAAACCCTGACATTTTTATATTACGTGGTACCGTTTAGGGGTCGGGTGCCAGTCGAATAAACTTTCATTGTATTGGTCTTCATAGCAATAAAAGGCATCGAAACTTTAAATTCTTGTCGGGTATGATTTTATTGGTACTTTTAGCGGTCAAAATATGCCCAAGCCACGCTCATTTTAGTACCTCTTAGGGGTCAAAATGGAAACCCCGACGAGCATCAAGAAATAATTTCCTACTCCTTAGGACTACACTTCAGACATGACTGTCTCAGTCTGTCGCTTTTTGGGCAAAGATGGGCTGGCGCTATTTAATGAAGGAGTGAGGCATGGCACTAGCGCGGCCATGTGACTGGGAACGAGCTCGGCAAGGATGGCTAATGCAGCACTGAAGAGTCTTCGGGTTTTCTGCGGTATCTTGCGAACATTTGCCACAAATCATGCGGCCAAAGCATCAGTAAACCTACGACCAGAAGCTTACGACTTCTCTCATGAGTCGATTTTTACTGAAGAACACGCAGAGCTGAGACAGTCTCTAAACAAATTCATCGAGAGAGAAATCAATCCCTTTGTGGACGAGTGGGAAAATGCCAAGAGTTTTCCAGCACACGAGCTGTTCAAAAAAATGGGTAGCGCTGGATTCCTCGGTGTGAACAAGCCAACTGAATATGGTGGAATGGGGCTAGACTATTCGTATACCGTCGCAATGACCGAAGAATTGGGTAAGTTGATTGTACATCATAGTATAATCACCAAGGCTGATATCCGGGATGATATTCATGAGCTTTATCCAATGCAGGAAATATCAGATGTGGTGGTGTCCCCATGGCCATTGGGGTTTCAGCGGACATGGCCACCCCAGCTCTGGTCAGGTTCGGCAGTGAGGATCTCAAGCAGCAGTTTCTTGTGCCCACAATTGCTGGTGACTTTGTTGCTTGCATTGGAGTGAGTGAATCGGGAGCAGGATCAGATGTGGCGAGCATCAAAACAAAAGCGGTAAAGAACGGAGGTGAGGGAAATCCCCAGGAGATGGGGGTGGGGGGGGGGGGGGGGGGTGGGGTGGGGGTTGGGGGCAGAGGGGAGGTGAGGGGGCACTCCCTTTATGGGGCTTAGTTCCACCGAAAGGGTCCACACTTCAGGTATAAGAAGGAGAAAAGAAAAATGATAAAAAGGATGGCTTGGGTAAAATTGTGTTCATTTGACCATATGTGTGAAGTTTATCTGGTATTGTGTTGAAGGATTGTTGTTAATTTCTAAAATTTAACTTCCAGTCTGGCCCCACCCCATGAGAGCTATATCCCTTGACTGAGTGGGGTCCAGAACCCAAGCTTGAATCTTCTGCCTGAATTTTCTTTTGCTAATGTAGGCTTAAAGTCTAAGCAAGCTTGGACCTAAGCAAGAGACCACCTGTGATACTCAGCTACATACAAGTTATTGACTGTGTATTGAAGGGAGGCATTTACTTTTGGGTTTGATATTGAAGTTTAGTTTTTCTACAGGTGACTATGTGATCAATGGGAGCAAGTTTTGGATAACTAATGGACATCAAGCGGACTGGATTTGCCTTCTGGCAAACACGAGTGATGGTCCTGCTCACCGAAACAAGTCCCTTATCTGTGTCCCCATGAACCTTCCTGGTGTTCAGAGAGCAAGTAATATTCAGAAAATTGGCATGCATTCCTCTGATACTGCTGAATTGTACTTTGAAGATGTTGTAGTGCCACAGTCCTACAGGATTGGTGAAGAAGGGTCTGGGTTTACTTACCAGATGCTGCAGTTTGTGGAGGAGAGGCTAGCTATTGGTGCATCATGTATGTAAACTAAATAGAGTGAAGTTTGAAAAATAAATATAATTTACTGTTAAGTTACATGTATAACTTTCATGTTCCAGAAAATTGTATGTTTAACAGGTCTTTGTGGTACATTTATGACTATTTTTTTCTTTCTATGAGTTCCTTGTTTCTATATCTTGCCTATTATTCAATAGGGAGAAGAAACATCACTGAGCTTGTTTTGAAGTTTTTGTGAATAATGAGTCCTTTATCTTGACAGTGCTACGACCAATGGAGAGGCTGATCAGCGAGACAGCAGAATATTGTAGGCAAAGGAAAGCTTTTGGAAAGAGTATCCTGGACAATCAGAGTGTGCACTTTCGTCTGGCTGAACTACAGACAGAAGTTGAGCTGCTAAGATCCTTGATATACAGGGCTGCAGGTTTGTAATACATTTGCAATGTTTTGGGGTTTAACATTAGTTGAACAAGAAAATAATAACATTACTAGGAAAAACTGATCTCTGTAAAACTCAAACACATATTTCCTTCTATGTAAGGTATGGTGAGATCATTATACTGTAACCTTGATGATAACCTAATCAATTGTTCCACTATCATTCTCCAGACCTCTACTTGAAAGGCAAGGATGCAAACAACCTTGCTTCCATGCTCAAGTTGAAAGCTGGCCGCTTGTCTCGGGAAGTTCCAGACTCATGTCTTCAGTACTGGGGTGGAATGGGTTTCACAGCAGATGTTGATGTCAGTCGTGCATACAGGGACCTCCGACTTATGTCTATTGGGGGAGGAGCTGATGAAGTCATGTTGTCTATCATTTGCAAGTACATGGGGATGCTTCCTGATGATCAAAAGTTGTGAATAATTTGACAGTTGACTGTAATAGTGATGTAATCTAATGATGATGCATCATAGTGCAAATCCTATGTGTATATATTCAAATGCGTTGTACAATGATCTCTGAATTAGTGATATGTTAATGGAGGACAGTGTACAGCACCGGGGAAATTCCCCTGCTTGTTTCGAGAAGTGTCTGAGTTCTTTAAAGTATTGGGTTAGTGAAGGTTGAGAGACTAACCCAACAGCGGAGTGTAGCTCAGACAGGAACATAGTCCTTCCCACTTATGGCGCAGGGGTCAGACCCCCAAGTTGGGATTGAACCCGGGCCGTATTGGTGAAAGACAGGCTTGCTAACCTAAATATTTTATTTTTAATTTATCCTCAAAATATATCATTCCAACCTTGAGACTAAGGGAAGCTCTGGGAACCAGCGATATAAAACTACTATACAATGAACAAGGGGAAACAAGAATTAGTTTAGGTTACCAGGAAAGCGGATTCGCACTTGACCTCGTTTTGATTCCGCGCAGACGAGAGTGTCGAGGTTTTAACGCGGATGGCCCTGGGGCCGGGGTTGCGACGATTTACGTCAGACTCTGGAAAATGGCCGCGTGTGGGAAGTGTGAAAGAAAAGTAGTAGAGTAGTAGTGTAGACTACGTCCGTCTTGTTGTCACAGATGAACCGAGCTGAGGTAGTTGTGCCGTGGAGCAGATGGAAATGGTCCTTTCTCGGCGCCGCAGCAGCCTTTGTTGGCTCGATGTACACACTTGGCTTCACTCAGAAGTTCCCTCTCGGACAACTTGTGCAGGCAAGTGACGACGCTAATGAAGAAACATCTTCGCTAGGGCTTCGCGAGCTCTTGAAAAAGCTCATACATGGCTTTGTACATGGATCTAAAGCTACAGACGGCCCTCCACTCAGTGCCAAGGAAGCCAGTGAAATAATTCGCCTGAACGAGCGTCGTGTTGAAGTGAATCGTGGAGCCATTTTGTACTTTGAAACGAACAATTTGGCGTCCAACAATCCGATCGAGGATCGCAATTCGGAGAAATTCTTAATTAAAACTGATGGAGCTATATTTGGTGTGTTTGACGGGCACGGTGGTTGGCAGTGTGCTGAAACAGTTCATAAACGTTTGCCTTTGTACGTTGCTCTCACGTTGTTGCCAAAACCCGACCTGAAATTGCTTGAGAAAAACTTGGCGAAGGAATTTTGCGCGGTCGACTTTGTCGGAAGTTTCGGGAGAGAGGAAGATGTTTCTTCCACTCCCGAAGTCGCCAGGGTTGCAGTTGGTTATTCATTGAGCCAGAAGCAAGAGGTGTTTCACACGGGACCAAAGTACTTGGTGAAAAACCTGTCAGAGAAGTTACAGACCGAACGGTTACCTATAGACGAAGGTCTGCGCTTGGCTTTCACCCAGTTGGACGACGACATTGCCACTGAAGCCATACCTGTTAAGGTTCTTGATGACTCTTTCATGGCTGGAGCTTCTGGTAGCTGTGCTGTTGTGTCTTACATTGAGGGCAAAGATTTGTATGTGGCAAATTCAGGTAAGTTGTGTTATATAATCTGGGCTGGTATTCTTTGACCTTGGCCGAGTGTTTGGGAAATGAGAAGGGTTAAAAGCTGCAACAACAACAAGATATATAATTTTGTTTGTATGCTACCAAGTCATAAATGATAAACTTTTTTTTTTTTTTGAGGTACAACACAAATAAAATTTGGGGGTGTGTACATGTAATTTGAGAACAAGGGTCACCCAGGGCCAAATGAGCAGAAAAGCAAAACTACCAATATGGTACTACTGTATGTACATATAATAAACCATTCTGAAAACAAAACTAAGCAAATTGTGGGGCCTTGATTTTTGGTAAATAGTCAAGGTCCACTTTAATTTTCTCTGTACTAAAAGCATTCTAGAGGTTTAGGAATTTAGATTGTATCTCGTACTGAACCCAGCTTTCCAACCAAACCTGTGTTTAATATACCAAAGAAATAACTTTTTGTAGTGACCTGACTGTCATCTTTAATCAGGTGACTGTCGTGCAGTTCTTGGGAGTGTCAAGCCAGATGGCACATGGCTTGCTATACCCTTGTCCCATGACCAGACAGCAAAGAGCGAAGATGAAGTCAAACGAATCTACTCAGAACACCCGGGTGAAGAGCAGTCAGTAATCAAGAATGGACGTCTGCTTGGCCAACTCCAGCCTCTGAGGGCGTTTGGTGATGTGCAGTATAAGTGGGATAGAGTTACCCATAATCACATCCTTACACAAGTGTACGGTGGCCCCATCTTGCCCCCTAACCTATACAAGACTCCTCCATACCTCACTGCAAAGCCAGTCGTGACTCAACACCATCTGCAGAGTGGAGACAAGTTTCTCATTCTGGCTTCAGATGGTCTGTGGGACACTGTCAGTAATGAAGAGGCAGTGAATATGGTTGGTCAGTTTGTGGAGGATGAAGGGGAAGGGTTTGAGAAGAATGCCGCCACACGCCTAATACGACATGCTATTGGTGGGCAAGATCATAATATTGTAGCTCAAATGCTCTTAGTCCCTGATCAATACAGACGAATGTGGAGAGATGACATAACTGTGACTGTGATATTCCTTAATGCAGAATCTACCAATTCCAAATCGTAGACTTCAAAATGATGATGATGACTCCAAGTCATGATCTGTGCAGGGAGGGGATCAAAATTATTATTATTATTGGAACTATTTACATTATCATGTATTTTGTTGACCCGAGGGAAATTTGTTCTAACATGTCAGAACAAGGGTCCAACTTGCTATGAATTGACTCCAGCTCATAAACTATAAGATTGATTTCATTTATATTTGACATGTAACAAAACTTCTTTCAAAGCAAGTTTAGGAAATAAAGTGCATCCTTTTCAGTGTGTGAAATTCACTAAATGACCCCTGATCATTACACTAGCATGCGTCTCAATGAGATGCAGATTAAGGGGTGGCAAATGGTACCTGAAAAATTGTGGGTCTCAGAAAGTTTCGATCTGATCTTGGAATTTCGGCAGCCCTTTTTATGAGTCACAGTCTGTTTTTTTTTTTTTGTTTGTTTGTTTGTTTCCGTCTTGGAGTGGTTGAAGTCTCGGGTTTTCAAAGAAGGGTCTTGGATTTTACCATTCGCCACCCCTAAGGGGTAGATTAGAGGTTGGGAGGGTTCTCTATTATGATTGTACATTATTGTAATGCTGTAAGTGCTGTGAGGTAAAAGAAGAATTGTAGGAATTAACCCCTTGTTTATGTGTTCCCTTTTCTCAAAGAAGGGACATCCATCAGAGGAACTTTATTTTTTAAAGATGAACAGCTTGAAACCTCATCTGAAGTTTTACCACAAAATTATAATCTGTGCTATTTCGTCAAGAACATGGGAGGGTAATGAATGTGCTATCACAGTATGTCTTACCCACTCATTAGTGCCAATATTATGGTATCATCGGCATTCACAACTTGGTGTCAAAGAATGTGATTGAGGATTGACTAGAGTTTGTGATGTTGCTAGTATTTCATCGGTATGGAGTTACAGTACCATCAAATTCAATATTTACTGATTTTTTTTGCAGACAATCCAGTACGTTGCTTGCAGTTACGTCCCAACCCAAACTAAGTCTGATTCACATGATAGAGCTCACACTAGACAGTTGAAGATTGCCATAAGTCACATGACCTGATTGATTCATCACATTGGCTGAAGGTGGCAAATTCTGCAGCTTTTATTTTTGCTGCAGTGTTTCAATACTCACCTCTTTCTTCCTGGTGTCAAAAAGGTGACAAAGCATGGCCAACTGCAGAATATGGCAATTTTAAACTGCCTAATATTCTGCAAGAACTGCAGATAGAGACATCTTCACAGTTATGCAGCAGCACAAATACTGGTAGTCCAGAAAAAAACATCAGGGCGTCAACACTCTACAGTGTTTACTTGAAAACTTTAGTTAGAATGAAGAGTTAGATGGTGTAAATAGTAAATCTGTGAACACTTTATATAATTCACAGCCATAAAAGCTGGTGTCGTTATGGATATATTTATGTCGGCATCAAAATTGTTTGGGTCACTACAGGTGTATGTGTGGTCAATCATGTTGTCAATTCAAAATGAGACTTTTAGTGCATTATTGTTGAAAGCACTGTTCAGTATTTAACTGATATTAAATGATTACAATATCTTGGCCTGCCAAGGAGAAATTATCACAACTAACAATAAGCCAAACTTTAGCCTGGTAAATAGCAGTTTGGCAAGCAGTTTCTGTATTACCCCACATTCTTTTTGTTATTAAACTTCAAACCCAAGCTCCAATCACAATAAATAATTAAGGCTCATTCATTCTTCAACCCACACCAATACTGCTCCTGGATGTACATGAAGCTGGTGATGTATTTTTAATCTGCAGTTTAAAATTATTTATGCCTTGTTATTCTGCTGTCCAAGTGCATCTTCAAAGCTACAAAGCTTGATGGCTGGAGTTAACACGATGTACACGTAAGACTGATACTGTCCATTTTGCATTGTTTTGCACAATTTAAGCTGGCTAGCTTTTCACCCATCTAGTGAGACTTCTGTATGAGAAACATTCGAGCTGCTTTTCATCTACAAACAGTTGCATTGATTTAAGAGAATGCAACTTTGTTAGCAATTTACATGTCAATGTCTCTTCGTGCAACCAAATTGAATTCCCTGAATTAGGTAAGGTTTGACTTATGCCACACCAAGTGCCACTCCAAAATGCAAGTGTGCATTGTTATAGGAGTTAGCCTGCATTTTCCAAAACAGCGACCATCCAGAAATGGGGACTACTTTGGGAGTTTACTTGTATCCAATGGCAACTCCAATATTTATCATCAAGATGTATTGTCAGAACTTGCGTCATTTTCTGCTGGACTGGTAGATGTAATATCTTCATTACTACAACAGCTCCCACTCTTTGGTACAGTCTTGGACGTCACCAGTTGAACAGCGCACCACACTGTTGTGCGCACTATCCGAGTGTTGTGGTGCAAGTTCTTGACAGCTGCCACAAGTGCCATGAGATCTGAAAGAGTTCACACAATACTTTGGCAACTTTGTACACCGAAGAAAAAAATAATAATTTATTACATAAACTCTGGTTTGATAGAGATTTATGCCACTGAGAAATGTTGAATCTGAACACACGTGAAAATATCATGTTGATATCAGCCAAGCAGTGACCTTGCATGTTTTCGCATTTCTTAGTGGCAGGAATCTCTGTATCACACCAAAGTTTATGAAATAAACAGAATAATACATGGATGCTTGGGGATATGAAATTTATCTTCTCATGTTCACCTCAACATCAAGATGAACGCTCGAAGATAAATTTCATATCTCCGTGCACCCATGTAATATTCTCTATATAATACATGTATTATTACCAGATCCAAATAATTTTCCCTCCACTGCCTTCACTTTCATGTTGAGCTTTACAGTTTGGATTTACAGTACAGTACTTGTAACACTTGTGAATTTCAAACAAATTTCAACCCATACATGTAATCCCCCCAACTTCTCCCATCTCTGCCTCTTTACTGAAACCTGGAGACTAACCCTGTTTCTTTAATTGCCATTATCCAATAAGCCTAAAGTTTAAGGATATAATGTGGAACTAACCTGAGCCATCTTGATACCGTGGACTACAGCTCAGTCTGTTCCTGGCTCCACTGCTGTTGTACACCTCTTCTTTGCGCTTCACCTGCAGATCCCGAATGGCACTTTGCCACATGTCTACATTCTCACTTATGCTGACATGTAGGGGAGAGTGCCGTATGCGCTCTATTCGTCCCACAATTGCCTCCACCTGATTTCACAAAAACACAAAGACCAATTTGAAAAAAGAAGTAGAATATTTTTGACATTCGTGTTGCATACAAACAGTAATAAAATTATTTCCAAGCACAGTGACAGAGTATCAATACCACTGCACACCTTGGCGTGTTCTCTGAACTGATCCACCACCAACTTATCCACCCTGGATGGATTGGCAGGAAGCCGCACATTTGCACTGTTCCCCGGATTTGACAAACGTCGACCTGACCAAAGTCTGGACACCTCAGTCTCAGCCTGTTCACCAAAAGATTGCAGTCAGTATTCATTCATGAATGACTTTTTAAATTCATACCATAGCTATATTTGCACTGCCATTTAACATACAGTAACCTCTATAATTATACATGTACTAGCAGACATCTCCAGTCAGCAGATAATAATTTTTCTGGTGCAGGCACCGTAACTCACTAATGCCATGTTTACACAAAACACATTAACCTCAATGAAAGCAAGTACTTTACTGCAGTAAATGTACCATGTGTATAGACAATTTACAAAACCTTGGTAAGTGTAGTTCAGAACTTTAAAATTCACTGTAGTAAATGCCAATTTACCATCTTGCAGGGCATGGTAAATGCAAATTTACCGCAGTAATTTTTTTTACTGCAGTAAATTTCTCTTGTGTAAACATGGCATAAGTGGACTTGTACATCCATTTGAAGGTCTGTCTCATCAAAACTTTTCAATGAAACATTAAAGACTTGTCTTGTAGGATACCTTTTTCCTCTCCCTTTCCAATAGCCTGAGCTGATCATAGCATTCCTCCAGCCTCAAGTGCAGTTCACTGGTCAAAGGGCTCCTCATGCGAGGTGACATGGCATGGTTCGAATATCCATTCTCTTTCCAGCTCATTTCCTTACCATTTGGGCTATGCCCAATAGACGAATCCCTGAATGATGGCATCTTGTACAGGGCAAAATGCTTGGCGTCAGATTTACTATAACTTGACATAGGTGAGGAAGGCGACATGCTAGGAGAGCTGTTGTAAGAGTAACCATTGACATCTGCAAAATTCAGTGATGTAGGGCGTGCATCGTGGGACAATGGCAAGTGTCCAGCATTCGAAGAGGAGCGAGAAATAGAAAATGAGCTACTTCCTGAGTTGCCAAGATGACTTGTTTCTGACTGCCAGCTTTTCCCTTTGAAAGGATCCTTGATGGGCATAAATGAGTGAGGAGACACATCACAAGAGCCAAACGTCTGACTACTGGGGGAGAGGTGGGGTGAGATGTCATCATGGTAACCATTAACAATGGGTGAAGCCCTATTGGATGAGTCAACTGAACTGGGTGGAAGGGATGACGGAAGCAGTAGGGGTGGAGTAGTTCCAAATGAAGAGCTGTTAAAACTTGATGATGGTGACATGTCCAGAGGTGACAGGGGTGGGGTTGAATTTGGATTTGTTCCACTCGACCAGATGTTTTGTCCGGGAAAAGAACCAATTATTGGCATGGCACCTGGAGCGGAATCCTGAACAGGTGATGTCCAAGAATGAGATGTTCCATTGGACCTGAGTAAGAAGTGAAAAACAATATAACATACTCTAAAAAAAATATACACTACTTGACGTACAATCAGCTGTACAGCCATGTGTCTTGCAGACAATATTTCCAAAATTTCAATGTTCCTTGATTTTTAACAAATTTCCCTGACCACCCAATGACATGCAGTAGTCATGATTCATTAACTCATTTAGATAATCTGAGAAAGTAGTCAGGAAAATCTATAAGCCAGGCAGTGAAGTCTGGTAGCCCTGGTCTGATGCATGTGGCTTTTGCTATAACCTGAGTACAAATAACACTGTTTCTTGGTGCTCAGTTACGGTCAAAACCTGAACAGATAAGTTTATACATACTGTACTTCCAAAATGTGAAATCCAAAGACACAGCTAAATTTCAACTCATAATGCGTGCTCCTTAAGCAATAATAACATCAGTCATATACTGTACAATCACATTACATACCCTTGTTCCAATGGGGCTGCACAAGGAAAGGACAATGCTTCAAAACAAGCACTGGATTCATCAAAATTTGTGAAGTTGACAACACTTTCATCATCAAGGACTTGTGACAGTAAGTGCAGAGCAATATGATTATTAGAATGCATAGTGGAAGGGGTCCCAGACTCGTCTTGAGACACTCCATTGATGTGTTCAGTGATACCATTCACATAAGGACCATTCATATAGTTCACTGGTGCTGTGAGACCATACTCAGGAGAAGTGGGGCTGGCTTCAATGTTATTCCTAAAACTGAGAGCCTACAAAGTAATTAAGCAACCATCAAAGTACTGTCTTTGAGTTGAGGGGGATTTGTTTGTGTCATTGCAAATGCCTGGGGGTTCCCCTGGATCAAGACCCCCTCCCTCCCCTCCCCTCGATAACCACTAATAAGTCCATAACTCTACAGTTGTACCACTGCTATGATATTCAGTGGGTCATGGTCAATCAACATTTCAAATCTCCGATGCCTCCTGACATGTCCTAAAGAAATGTACGAGCATTGAGAATTGATAGTCTGAACAGCTTGAACCAAAGGATCACTTGCCACTTTCTCCACACTGAATCACATAACAGTTGGCTTTGAAAAGAGAAAATATATTTTATCTGTGGTCACTTTGCATCAATCGACTCACAAGAAACGACCATGTATGAACTGTGGTCGACCAAATGATATTTTGAGACTAGACGACAATTATAGAAATGAGGGTGGTTAAACTGTTTCTATTGACGAACTAACTCAGCGGAGCGTAACTCAATAACATCCCTATGTCGCAACGCGCGGGACCCCCCAAGTATCCCAAATTTCGTCAAAGGATCTCCATTTAGAAGTTGAAAGCTACTTTACCGACGGGTTCTCAAAATATTCACAGTCACACACTGAAGAGATTGAATATTGTGCTCGCGATTATAGGTTTGATCTTGAAAATTGCAATGGTACACTAGCTACATACAACACGATATTCGGTACTACATTTTACGCTTGCTGCTTCATACCCTGCTTATTTATTATATCTGCTTTCCGAACTCTTTCTCGACAGCAATTACGGCTACCTGCGACTCCGAAAATCATATATCCCAGGTAACAAAATGAAAACTTGATAATGTTTACAAAGGGCTTTTATGTTCGCGGTCGGCCAAAGGAAAACCCGATATTATTAAACTGAAAATAAAAAAGATGGTTTCAAAATAACAACAAACTGGCAACAGCTCGCTCTAAAGATCGACTGAAGTGGGCAAAGTGCTGAAAATCCGTAACCAACAATATTCTAAATAAGAAATGAGTTAGAAGTCTTCTAAATTGCGGACAAAATCATACTCGGCTCACAGAAAATTTTACAGCCAGCGACAACATCGATGAATTTATTGGTATTTCCAGAAAAACTAGAATAAAGATTATGCATCAAAGTGATGAACCAGAATATATACTCAAACTTGTAACTATTGGCAAAACTACTGGGGGATATTTAGCGGATGAGAATTAAAAATGTAGTTGTCACGATCAACTCGACAACGACCGCTAGCTTGTTGCACAAGCAACTATGTTTACGACGATCGCTGGTGAAACAAAGTTTATGATGGAAAGAAAAAGGGCTCGAGAGTATCAGCGAACTTAAAGCCCCTCTTGTCCTCCTATTGAATTTTCTATTCTGTTATCTCCAAGCAAACAGATCACTGGCACAGAACAGCAACATACAGTATTCACAGTTAGTGCTGTAACACAAAAGAGGACCGAAATCTCGTTACAGGTTGAAGAGAAATTTAGAAATGAAGCCGTATTAACAAAGCCGAGAACTAACCTTATTCGTTTGCTCTGAGTCAGCTGTCCATGACGTATCTGAGCTCCGAGATGCACTTGAAATAAAGTTGGAAGTCGGTACGAATGGCTTAGCGGCGGGGTTGGGGACAAACTGGCGACCGGATAAAGAGGGTTAGAATGTTACCTAATAGCAGCGGAAATATCAAAATCTGATGAAGAATACAGAGGCACTATGAAAGGCTTTCAAGCAGTTTTTATAACAGCATAAAAGCTAATGATATTCCCAAAGCGATCGCAGGACAAAACAGCGGCGGCAATTCCACGAATTGACAGCGTTGTCACAAGGGAACGCGCCGAGATATACCTTTGCTCTCTCTTTCGAAGAATCCTTGGCAATTGCCGACAAAACATGGCCTTCTTTCGGTTCATTTTGGCTATGCTCCGCCTGAGCTGAAAACGCCATTACTCCTCCATGGTCTCCGCTAACAAATCTTCACTTCTTACTTCCCCCCAGCACCACGAAATTTGATTGGTCAATATCTTCACGTCACCAAAATCCACCAATCAGGATACGGGTGATTCCGCTAAAGAAAATGAGAGAGGAGAGGGTACGGGTACGTATACGATGAAACCTGGATTAAGTTAATCCAGAATTAACCACATCCTCACCCTATCTCGTGATGAATTGCCGATTTTTGGACGTAAGAAGCTTGTTTGGGCCGATGGACCCTTTTTATAAAATAACAAGAAAACAATTCTTACATACGAGATATATAGACATAGTTTGTGTTGACTATTTTTTTTTTTTTTTTTTTTTGTCACCGTCTTCGTCATAATACCCTCGGGTGATTCTTTTCCCTGACGTTTAAACCTCTCCCCCAGCCCACCCACGGGTCACCACAGGCACACGCCGCTCGAAGAGGCTTATGGGATGTCTTCGCTTATGCAACATGGCTGACCATTTGGAACGTATTGAGCACAAGCTTTTGACCGTTTCAATACAGAACTAAAGATATCCTCACGGAAACGAGTGAACTAAGGCAATCCTAGTTAACCATGAAGAAGCTTTCATTGGGAGAAATCACCCCATGTCAACAGATAATAGCATCAGGCTCGGGAGCTTTGCTGACTTCTTTGTCAAGTGAGTGTATTCTGGTTTCCTACCTACTTTATTTTGCGCTTTTTACAAGAAGAGATATATCTGCAGAAAGTCACATTATCGTTAAACTGTTCTATGATGTTGTTTTCCCCACGTTTTAAAAGAAATTAATGTATAATTACATTTGAAACATATACAAAGAAGTTGAACCCCCTCCCCCTCCCCCACTCCAACACACACACACACACACACACACACACACACACACACACACACACACACACACACAAATGCCAAACTCGGTATTTCTGTGATCAAAGTGAATTTTTCCAATGGGTGTGCAATATCTCAAGACAATGATCAAAGTATACTGTATATTTTTGTAACATGTGCATTTTTTGGTTTGTTTGTTTTTGTTGATTTGTTGATTACTGTTTCATTTTTAGTGACACCTTTTGATGTGGTCAAAACCAGAATGCAAGCACAGCAACACATTCCTGCTGTGCAAAGTAAGCAGTTTTTATACTTTTTTCATTTTTCCATTTCTCACTGTTCATAGTTACATATTAACATTCTTACATGTATTACATAAAATTATTCTACATGCATACTGTAATATGTATGACATTTCTGCCATTGTGATATCATTCAGTACAGAGCATTTTGCACTTTGCCCCCCTCTGCCCAGGATAATAACCTGAGTGTACTAGTAAGCAGTAAAGCATAGCAAGCAGATTCCCTTTCCCTTCTAAGATTGCATAGGGAATGCCCAAGTAGCGAGTGTGATGCATAACTGTGTGATTTTTGTTTTATGTAAAAACAGATCGCTGTTATCTTTTCTGTAATGGGTTGATGGATCATGTGTGCTATTGCTCAACTGTTGGCTCGCCCTTTAGGCCACTTTCTCCACCTCAGCGTTTCACCTCTACTGTGGTGAGTAAAAAGTACAGTATTGGAGCTGTCATGAGAGATATTCATTAATATTGTGATAGGTGTCTATTTGCGATATCGTGTGGCATGAAATTTTGTGGGAGTTATTTCACGGATTGCTTTTTTTGCATTTTGCGGATTTTACAGATTTACTGTTAGGAACAAATTTTCGCTGATTTCAGGCAAGTTTCTGTCTGCTTTTCACATTTGGCACTGGTACATAGCAACAAGGGGTTGCTTTTTCTTAATCAATCTCTAATTTACAAAATGTCACAAGTCATCCATTACAACTCAAGGCTACAGTACACGGTTAGGTGCTTGGCCTGGAAAACACGTAACATATAATAGTGCTGGACGAATTTGATAAATAATAGGAGTACATTTTTGTGGATTTATTTTTCGCTGGAGTTTATTTGTGCGGAATTTAATTTTTGCAAATTGTCTAAAAATCCATAAAATTTGTGACAATATACTCCTGTGAAATTTCATGCCACACAGTAGGTGTCCATTTGTGATACACTGTTGGTGTCAATTTGGTGAGGTGTCCATTTATGAAAGATGTCATTTACGAGGTGTCCATTTATGAGAAATGTCCATTTATAAGAGGTGTCCATTATTTTATAAGAGGTGTCCATTTATGAAAGATGTCATTTACTTGTATGAGGTGTCCATTTATGAGAAATGTCCATTTATAAGAGGTGTCCATTATTTTATGAGGTGTCCATTTATACATGATTTACCTGTCATGTAAGGTGGCCATTTATGAGGTGTCCATTTATGAGAAGTGTCCATTTATGAGGTGTCCATTTATACTGTACATGATTTACTTATAAGGTGGCCATTCATGAGGTGTCCATTGTAAAAGGTGTCTGTTTGTGAGAGGTATCCAACAGAATGTTAGGTCTGCTCATTTAATGCATGTTAGGTCTGCTCATTTATGTTACGCTTGCTGATGTCTGTTTTGTGAGAGGTGTAATGAAAATGTGGAGCAGTAATATATACAGACTTTACCATTCTTTTTGTCTTTTGTAGGATGCATTCATAAAGATACCTCGATATGAAGGGATTCCTGCTCTTTGGAGAGGCTTACCTCCAACTTTGTAAGTTTTTTTTTTTTCTTTTTTTTTTGAGTTCTATAATTTTGTTTAACATTCACACGAGAAGTTGTGATTGATAGCATAATTTTTTTATCTCATTTACTGTAAATATACTTGCTTGTTGTTGTTGTTGTTTTTGCAGAGTGATGGCTGTTCCCAACACCATTATTTACTACACATTGTATGACCAGCTAAAGGAGGTCTATGGTTTCAGTGAAGGAAATACTTTTTCACCCGCACTCGCAGGCATCACTGGAAGAAGTAAGGCAGTCAAACTTTAGCATTCAGATCCTTTGGTTATAATTGAATGATTGCAGCTGTCATTTTTTTTCTGTAGATTGCAAATGCTGACTGCTAACTCTGATTTATTGTCAATCTGACTTTCAGCTATATCTGTCAGCATTATCTCTCCCTTGGAACTGATTAGGACCAAACTACAGTCCAGGAAAGGTTACAACTATAAAGGTGCTTTGTAACTCCTGATTCTTTTTCATTAATATTCCTTTGTCTGTACAAACTATGATGAGATTACATCAGCGTTATAATGGCCAGCTGATTGTGGTATAAGTAAGTTACTGTATCTACTTTGTGAGTCCATCAGGCAAAACAAGATTAGGGAGCTGGCAATAGCAAGTAAATATTCACTTACAGCCCCTTTTCTGCTCAACCCCACAATATTACATGGATTTATTGTTGTCTTCTTTAAAACTAGAGCTGGTGACGGTGATCAAGACTGCAGTAGAACAAGGTGGCATCTTGTCTTTATGGCAAGGTTTGGGTCCTACTCTACTCCGTGATGTGCCATTCTCAGGTTAGTCACATGTGTAAGCTGAGTTGGTGCTTTTAATTTGTGACAGTCTGGCACTGACTTTGTATTTTATACTTTTCTCAGCCATATACTGGTATAGCTATGAGTATACCAAGGCCCATTCCAAAGACCCAGGGCTCAAAGAATATTTTATGGCTGGAGCAATTTCAGGAATGGTGTGTAACTTCAATAAGAAGCCTTTGTTTTGTAATCAAATTTTTAGCTGCAGATATCAGAGTGACAACTACAGTACCATCCAAAGTTTTACCTTTCTAACACACATCTTTGTCCAATTTAAGCTGCATGACCCGAAAAGTGTGAACTTCACTCACTCAGCAACTGTGTGAGCACTGTATGGAAATGCAATAATTTGGAGAGCTTCTGTTTGAGTGGTTACACTTTCAGGTTTCATTTGACAGTTCAGGAATTGAACATTTTCTAGCTTGATTCAAATTATTTTGCTTTTCCCTATTATGATCTTACAGTTTTTGTATGCTTCTGGAATCATTTTGATTCTTTGACCTCATTTTTATTTGTTTGCTTCCTGTGTTTTTGGTAGATTGCTTCATTACTCACTCAACCTTTTGATGTTGTCAAGACTCACAGACAGATTGAACTGGGAGAACTTGACTTTGGTAAGAGTGATGAAAAAGGAATCTAGGGAAGATGACACTTGCTGTAGGAAAGAGGCATGAAGACATGACAGAGGAGGGATAAGAGATTTTTTTTTTTAAGAAAAAAGGGTAGAAGGATAGTAGGATAGTAGTCACAATTCCACCAGTCATGCACGAGAGGAAGTATTTGATGGGTCATAAATGAAAGAGTTTACAGTACTTATTAAGTGATATCACATCAACATTGTATTTTCTAATCTACAGATCCAGCTGCAAGGAAGAAGCTACCCTTCACCTACTCCCTCATTTTTAAGTTGTACAAAGACAGGGGCTTGAGAAGTCTATATGCTGGTTAGTAAAATATTTATAGCACAGTGTGAGGAATCTATGAAAATGCTCAGCTACTGTATGACCTCTCTACACTTAGTGTCAATGCTGATGAGGTACAAATGTGACAGTACTGTATGCTGCTTTGATTTCATTTGATTTGGGTTTTTGTTTGTTTATAAATTTTGGGTTTGCAGGTACCATAACTCAATCATAGTTGTTGTGTTGTCATGTTGTCGCACCAGTATCACAAAGGCTATGGGTTTGATTTCTGTTGAAATCCTGGCTATATCATTGCATTTAAGAATGGTGGTGAAAGTGATCTTCACACCTCAGTAATGTTTGCACAGTTGTATCTACAACTGTACTCACAAGTACTGTCATAGGGCAATCTTATACCTGCCAATGGTTGAAAACTTCGATTTCACACCTACAGACCAATTTCTCATGCCTGGTTAAAGCATTTGGGTTATTCAAAAAATATGAAAACTTGAACTGATGTGAGAAGAAAGTTCTATGTCCATGTAAATGAGGGTACTTTCCCTGAATTCTCCGATTTTTGAAGGGAAAACCACTGGGGCCGAGGTTGTGCTTTAGTGAACTGGAACTTCCAAAATCTTCTGAACCTCTTTGGAACTCTTTGGACGTCTTCCGAGATAGTCCGGTTGTCTTCAAACAGTCCTGGCACTTCTCACACCTTTTGACTTGAAAAAGTTGGCAGGTATACAATCTTTGGTTGTTGAAAACATTTAGTGTTTATTGATGCAGTTCCATGGACTTTTTGCATGTCTTCACTATGGAACTTTGACAAGTCTGGAAACTTGTTTGACAATTTGTTTATCTTGTAGGGCTAACTGCCAGATCAATGAAAGTGGCCCCAGCATGTGCCATCATGATCAGTTCCTATGAATATTGCAAGACCTTCTTTAAGCAATATAACCATGAGCAGAGGCTTCTGAACTCTTCTCCTGCACTGGCATCACAGCCAAAGTAGCTTCAGATGTACAAACACAACAATTTCTAAATGCAAACAAGGTGTTTCAGCAAGTCTCGTTCAAGAACATCTGATGGATGCTGGGTGGCTCAAAAGAATTTATTGCACTTAGCAATTGGGCATCAATGGAATGGAGCTAAGAGACCATCAGCCTGGGATGTGTTGTCAACACACTCCCAGATAATAGACTGAACAACCCCTCATTTTCTGGCCAAAGATCATATGATGAGTGAAAATGAACACATGAAAAACCTCCAGTCTGATATCCAGACCTCAGGTTTTTTGTGCTTTCATTTTTTACTCACAGAAAGGGAGGAACTGTTCACAGTCCACACAGCTAATATCAAAATGGGTGGCCAAGTTTAGCTAATGCTATATCAGTTTTTGAAGGCTGGACAGGCAAGAAGTTGAAAGGGAACCTGATTGTTCAGAACTTTGTATAAATAGTAACAATCTGTCACAGGTACTCAATTTAGAAGACTAAGATTAATAATATAGTTTTTATAGCTACATAGAACCACACATCAATAAATTGTTCCTTTTATTTAATACTTTGTTTAGTGTTAGCATTTATGTTGCACCAGGAACTTGTGGCTACTGTGCAACTATTGCAACACAAAATAGCAACAATGTGTACAATGAAGGCCAGCCAAAGTTAGACATTTTCATTTACAATGAATTCCTTACCAGATATTGTTTAGACATTATAATACATACTTCTTCTTTCTCACATGAATTTATGAGGTTTTTCGACAATTGAAATGCCACAAAATAGCAAAATGAACTTGAGAAATCTCTTCCACACAGGGTTGGAAAGGGTACAGTAGTTCCATAAACAAACAACTTGATAATTATACAGAATGTTGGACTAACGACTTGTCTATTATTTTTCTCTATGAAGATTTTTTTTAATAATTTAGCAGTTTGATTCAAATAAAAGTGTTATTTTAACAACCTGAATGCCCTGAACTTCTGAAGGTACTGTCTTGTATTAATAAGTGCTGTTGAAAAGCTTAAATCTGTGAAGTGCTTATAGTTTTTCTGCCATCACTTTGGAATTCTCCCACTACTGACCAAGTGTTTTGTGATACAGTAGAGCCATTTTTGGATGACTGTTGAAAGTGCTTGATTTGTGTGATTGCTTTGCATTTGCTATGCTTTTGGATTGGTCTAGCAAGTATAGCAGCATTCCAGGCCAATCAAGAACAATAGATAACCTGACTGCAATCTTCTCAAGCAAACAAGCCAGTGGCGATGGCATTTCCCTTATGGACCTCTTTCTCTAATAAGTGCTGATAAAAAGTTTAAAGATATGGCTCCATTTCTTCCACCATACTTCCAGCATGACACAACTAGACTACATGTAGAAAGCTTGAGCTGATTGTCCTCTGTAGTGTGCCTGCACAATTTCAAGATGATGCACACGTACTAGATCTCAAGTCCAAAAGTGTAACTGCTGCAGAAGTCAGGTCATTTAGATCTGGTTTTCTGGGAATCACAAATGGTGGATGGTCTCGCTTGGCCTGGAAAAGTTCAGAGGGAGCCCGACAAACAAATTCAAGACAGTCCATCGGCCTGGGAATGTCCTCCTCTGGTCCTGTAGTTTTGAATATATATATATATCAAGTAAAGTTTAATTAAAAGATTGGTCACAAGAGTAATGTCTGGAGGGGATCAAGGCAAACTTTCTCTTTTTAAACTTTTACCCCTGATATGTACTTTAGTATACCAGTAATGCAAACATGACAGCTGTACTGATGCTGTGCCCACACAATAAATTATGCAACTACAGTGTATCAGATGGTGTGACTGGTACACTTTTACATGTACAATTTTTTTTAATAACAAGTGATCAACAATGAGTTGAATTGTGAGACTAACAGAACTCATGTATTTATATACTGACATACCACCCCTCGATGCATTTAAGTACTGTATATCTATCAATAGTTGACATACTACATATTAATATAAACCGTAAGGAGCTGCAAAGTTGTTTTACAGTACCTGGTACAAATAAGACAGGATCAAAGCTCTCTGGATTAGGCACAGTTGGAATCAACCATGTAATAACTGCACTCCTCTCTGCATACTGGTCTTGAAGAAATCCTCTAACTTGAGCAAAGTAGATGGTACCCTCTATGTCTTCCACTGAGACAATATCCCCAACTTGGTACAGGACTCCCTTAATGCAAAGAAAAAGAACAAAATTGACAGATGTCATATAGTACATTGTACATCTTCATGCAGTGTATCACTATTTTCTTTGCACGGGCTGAATTTTTGTCTGTTGAATGTGACTTTACATTGTGCTTATCAACATGTACTCAAGATGAGTTTCTAAAGTCAACACTTAGAAAAACTGTCACCTGGATATCTTGAGCACATTTAAAAATTTACCAATCACTAAAAAAAATGATTACTTTAGATTTTTCTTGCTTATTTTTTACTTTTCTGACCGTATTATAAAAGTCACTTTCAAAAATGATTATTACAGACTTGAACAAATAAATATCCACACACTTATAAGAGCTATGAACCAATGCACATTTTGCTGAAGCTAACCAAACAATAATTCAACAACTTTATTAAAGTCTTGGATTCTTATGGCCGGGCATATATGCTAATCGGGGAGACAAAACATCTAGTAAAGTAACCAGGGTAAAAGAGCTGTCTTCTGTAAATCATGTTTTCACTAAGCACACAAGAGAGCGACAGTGCAACATACGCATAAGGAATAGAACATGTCCGTTCCTGCAGTATGCTTGTGCTTACACTATGTCACCACTGTTGCTCTCTTGTGTTTTCTGCTTATCCCTATGCCTATGCTTATGTCGCTAGTGAAAACCAGGCGTAGGACATTACCTTGTGATAAATTCTGTCTGAAGCAACTGTGGTCGGTAATCCAACAGGAGACTTGTATGGCTAAAAAGTCAGGAGAAAGGCTTTTTTACAGAGTGTAGTTTATGCAAACTATTGAGAAAAGCCACCAGAAAAAGAAACACAGACATATTCACCAGAGCTTTCTCTCTTCTCGCGAAACGACTACGTACATTTGCGCCAAAACGACCTACAGGTGTAGCGCGAAAATTGGCAAAGTTTGTAAAAATATGACGAAAATATATTGACACATTGAAACGCAGCAGTGAACTTGCTAGCTTCTTTTAAATCAAAATTTTAAATTTCAGAATCAACAGTGAAAACAGTTAGAAGACGGGTTCTCCAAGATCAAGTGCAGTACTTCCATTACCTTCCTTCTCATCTTCATCAAAGTTCGCCTACTCCGATCTCTCGTTCGCTCTCCAGCCTTGCCATTTCCATGTCCTTTTCTAGACCCCGCCTTGATCCTAGCAATGAGTTTCTTGCTCTCTCTAGAGCTCTGCCTCTGTGTCCGAAGGCTTGAGTTGACACGCTTTAAATGACAGCTGTTGCACAGAAGGTCGCCGTTCGGGGCCTTCCGCCACATCAACGAAGATCCGATTTTACAAGCGGAACATTGGGGTTCTTGTCCAAGAGGCATTTCATATGTTGCAAGTCCGCTATGCAGTACAGGGAGCCAAACAATAGCTTTCTTACCAAATTTTAGCCGAGTAATTTAACGGTAAACACTATTTACCGAAATCCGTACAAACCTCCGCCATTTTTGCTCACCGGATTACGCATGCGCAAAACTATTGAACCGCTTACAACTCGTACCCAGATTCTCATACTTTCATGGTTCTTTTTTTCTCGCAAAGAGCAAACTGCCGTGTCGGTGTGCAGAGACCAAAATAGCGACTACAGAATAGAGTGAATAGGCGTTCTGATATAAATCAACACAATATGAATATATAAAGCCCTTGGTAAAATCCCTGTAATTGGGTTCCAATCGATATTTTGCATTTTATTTCTTGACGCTTGCGTGCTACTTCACGGACGTGGCACCAAAATTTGTCTTCGCGGCAATGCTGCCGTTTCACGGCCGCGTCTTGCGTGCCATAACAATTGGATTGTGTGGTAAAACTATTCGCCACTTCCTGTATGATGCACTTCCTTTCCTCGATAGTGACAAAGCAATGGCATAACAATAATTAATTTAGTGAGGAAACCACGCCGACGTGGCGCGGGAAACTGACTCACTTCCGAGAGTCTTCGCTCGTTACGCGGAAAAAATGAGTACAATCATTTTTTTTTTTTCCGGGTTTAACTCCGATTCGAGATCGCAGTCGCGAGGCAATCGTGCAGTTCAGGTTATCTCGCTGCTCATTTCCTGGTGAGGGAAATTTACATGAATATGTCAAAAAATTCTCCCACAGGACAATGAATAAACTGACTGAGCTAGAATGACTATAAAGAAACGGACTATGTTACAGTTCCATGAATTGTCAATTACTGAAATAGCAGTAGTGTAAAAATGTTGATTCAAACTAGTTGTTTCCAGTGTTAAGTTTTGTTTCCATTTGATCCTATTCTCTATATGCTATTATAAAGTCTTTCATCAAACGATAGTGTATCAATCACATAATCCCATTATCCAGGGGTCAGTCATGATACTTCCTTCCCTGCAAGAATCACGCCACGTGTGTGATATTAAGAAAAGACAGACCCCATGCAAAAGAGCATTTCTTTTTATATTGTCCCAATGAAGGAAAAAAAAAAAAGAAAGCGAGCGATAGCTGTGGATTTTTTTTTTTTCAGTGCAATGTTTGGTACATTGTTGCTAGCAGAAAAGAAACAAGAGTTGCAGCAATCTCATATAAAGAATTTATTTACACATTTCAAAGCTGCCCCGCTACTGCTTGATGATTTCATAATTCTCCAAATTTATTTACAAAATGAATATAGTCTAGCCTCAAGCGCCGTGTATGAATAGAAGAATTGCCCCCTCCAAGAGGTTTATATAAAAATAATTAAGAATACTACGGTGCGACGATAGGGTGAAACTAGCAACAGGACGAAGAACCGAATAAGGCGAACGAAAACTAAAGAACAAGAAACTAAATTTGTGGCACGCTACGTTCTCGAGCAGCATTTTGAAAAACGCCATACTCAAAAATGCATCCAATCCAAAGAGCAAATGGAATTTGTCACAACCACATGACGACACATGAATTTGTCTTCTGTCTCCGCCTGTTGCTCTTAACCTCCTGTGAGGAAGCTGTCTATGATGTAACAATACCGAGTGGTATGTTTCGGATTAGTTAAACTGCAGCCTATTGTATTAGGATACGTACTAGCGGGGTTGCTTGTATCTGTAGTCGTAGTACAGTACGTAACAGCCCCTCCATAGAGCCGCTTGTAAAAGGTCCAAACAAAGCGTATCTCCTTTTCAACGTCATTAAAACTAAGAGCTGGCTCAGTTGATTATAATTTTGCTGTTTCTTGTCGTGGACGGAGCTGAACGAGACCAAAGCGTTTGAAACTGGCTACTAGGTAGTTAGGTATAGTTAAAAAAAAAAGACTATTGAGTTTCTTTTTCAAATGTATCTTCTTTTGTTACGTATCCTGTTACTTTCATCGTGTATTCAATATCAAGTGATACGGCTCCACTTTGCACAACGCCAAGGCAACTGCCAAGGTCTTGATTCCTGTCATCTAAAGAAGCTTCCAGGCTAGAGTTGATTCGTTTACAGGGCATTGATTCTTTATAGAACTACGACACATACAGACTGGGCGCTAACTAACTCAGGAGGAGCAGTAGCCACGGACAACCACACAGTTTAAGGGCGGTGGGTCCGAGTGCGCAGCACGATCCTGTCTCCCGGGAAAAGCAGGCCAGCCATGTCGCTCGCTACAAATTCCTCCTTCCCCGTGCACTTCTTTGCGCCATCTTGTTCTTCTGTTCTGAAACCAAGTTCTTACTTGCGCTTCCGTTAAATTCACCTCCGTCGCGAGCTTACATCTCCTAGACTTGGAAATGTACTTCTCGCTCGTGAATTCTTCCTCCATTCTCTGGAGCTGCGCTTGTGAAAAGAGAGGCCTTTGCTTCTGCCTTTTCGCGGGTTTTCTTGGGCGTCTCGCGTTTCCGTAGTTGCCTTTATAATGAAGTGTAAAAAACAAGGAAACCACATTAGTTTCATTAAACATACACGTTGTATCCTATTATGAAGAAAAAAAAAAACGGTTAATTGATGTTATTTCATGAATCGTAAGAGGATGGAATTGACTTTGACCGTGAGAATCAGTTTCCCTCAAGGTCAACAATTGCATGCCTCATTGCATGCACTCACGAGCCGAATTGGCCTGTGAGTTATATAGCGAACCGTTACTTGTGATAGCTGCTGGTGGTAACTGATCATCGAATTATAATTGCTGCTACAATTGCGTTTCTGTTAAGTGGAAACTCTTTCAGACTACTGCCTTAAATATATGCCATGGTTGTGATTTCCAACGAGTAATCTGAACTCATGGAAAGTTATTAGTGACTCAAATTTATCGATTCCTGAAACATTGTTTTTGTCCGACAATAACCTGAACATTGCTGTTTAATGGTTTATCGGCTTGCCCGGCCGCGTTTCCAAAATGATTACTGTCGCCAAGGTTCTCTTTCTAATATTCAGTGTGAAACATTAGTGCTGTCAGGATGGGATCGGCTAAGCGCCTAATCCGTTCCAAAAGACTGTAGAAGGTTAGCCTAACTTCTAAGAAAACCGCTAAATACTTTTGTCGTCTGTGGAGTAGTTTGAGAGTGCTTAGAACACGTAAGCCGTCTGAAGGAAATTACTAAACAGGCTCAAGTTCAGTGCCTGACTCACAACACAAAATTAGAAATGGCCCTGTGAAGTGGCCCACCACCAAATACAATAAAACAGGTTATGATCCACTTGAATGTTGTCAAAGCTCTACTTGAATCGTTGACAGCGTCTCAGAAATAAGACAATGGAATGCACAGCGCTCAGTTGCCCATTCCATCGCGAATACGTTTGATGTATGATGCATGTGACTTTTTCACTGACTTCACCGCGGAATGAAAATCATAGATGTACGTGGCGTTTTGTCGACCGCAATCAAAGGCGGTCACCGAGTAATTTACGGAAAAGGGACAAACAGTCATTCAAAATGATTTACAACCCTTCACGTGCCCAATTAAGATGATTACTGCATATTACATTAACGCTTTGGCAGCCATTTCGCAGCCAGTCGGCGCTCTAACATGATCACTGTATCGGCAACGTGATTTGTCGGTTTCAGTTTAAAGAGCCCCTCCGCTAAACCCCCGGGCTAAACCGCAGTAAATAAGAATAATATAGTATTTTTACTGTTTTAGTTTTTTCTGTTGGAGCGGCCCCAGATAGACGCTGCCCCCTTCGGCTCGCGACCTCTGACTGGCGCGCGACACTAGATGCACCTTCCGAATAAACGGACTTGGTTTCCAATCTTTTTTATGCATCACTATTCATTCAGGTCCGGAATCAACCCAGGTCTATCACATTATGTTTAATCGAAAACGGGTGGGTATCTTAGAGATTCAGCACAAAACCAGATGGCTGAGAAGTTCCCGTTACGAAGGAGAAAAATCAACGGTACCCCCTACAAGCAATTCATATGGGATGTTATAATGATTAGCATATTGCATTTTTAGGTTTATGTGTTATTCTAAGTTAAAATTGTATCGCAGAGACCGTGAATTTCACCAAGCGAAAGATAAGTTGTGTTTCAATTAATCGCTTAATCGTCCAGACCTTGATCCTTTGATCCGTAAATCCTAACATGTTTCTAAAATACTAGCGAAAAAGAAGCGTTGCTGTTGTAAAATGCAATATAACTACTTTTAAATCTTTCAGTTTGGAATCATTTGATGAATTGCATGTTCATAGTCAAAACAATGGTACTATCAATACTTTGGGCCAAATATCGTTTCTAAGAGGGTCATCGATTCAGCTTGAAACAGTGACAATCACAAGATTTACGACTGTACACAACGTAACTGATAAATCAATGCAATAAATCTTGCCTGACAAATCGACAAATGACCCACCTTGGGGAATTCCATATCTTGAATACCTGGTGGCGTAAACCCATGCAGGCCACTGTGGGTTAAGAGGGAAAGTCGGAGATTGGGACAGCGATACGGGGAGAGAAACTTCGCGGATCTCGAGTGTGCAATCGTCCGCGCTCACATGTGAGGTACTACAGCAAACATTACTTGCAGTTTTAGGGGGTTCAGTTTGCTCCCTTTTGTCTATCTTCGCCTCGTTATCCAAGTTTAGGAGATTCTTAATGGAGAATGGATGATTTGTGGTGGACTTGGCCGTTTTGACAGGCGTGAACGCAGAACCATATTTCATTCGAGACGACATGTCGTTCCTCCTCAGATGAACGCCGGGTGTTTGCTCAGTGGCTTCGACTCTTCCAGATTTCTCGGCTACATGGCACCACGTTAAGTAAGACTGGAGACACTTGTCCCATGGCATCACTACTGACAGCTGTGATAACGAGCTAATTACTTCTTTTCATGTCTACTGTATCTTAATTGGCTCATTATAGTAACTGTAAATAGAGACGCCTCGCCGGAAGGGATGGGTATAGTTCCATCTAGCTGTTGAAATTTCACCTAATTTCTTTATACTCGTTCCAACGTCAAGTGAATCTGAATCAGGCTTCCCACCAACTAGAATTTATCACAGAAGATACTTAGCATTCCCTTAGAAAGTATCATTACAGTGAAGGCCGCAATCTCGTGCACAGTTTTGTCCACAAATTTCCGGTCGCTGACCAACTAAAGTCGGGAAGGAAACTTATTGAGTAAAATACATTCCCCTGAAGTTATTATCCGGAAATGATAGCAAGTGAAGCATTTGGAAATGTTGTCCCTGAACTTTCTGATAGTCCGTATAAAACAGTCTCGTCCTCCCACGCAGTGAAACGGGTTCCTTGTTATCAACACCAGGCGCCAATAAAGATCACTTTAAATCAGGAAGTAGCGAGTGCGCT
Source organism: Plumapathes pennacea (assembly GCA_964036295.1). NCBI lineage: Eukaryota > Metazoa > Cnidaria > Anthozoa > Antipatharia > Myriopathidae > Plumapathes > Plumapathes pennacea. The sequence continues at coordinate 20,490,185 of OZ038464.1, read as the reverse complement.
TCGAACGCGCACCATCCTTTAATTGAGCAATATTTAAGAAGCAAATATGGACGATTGCTGGAAACACTACTTCAGTGGCCCAACTGGATGGTCGAAAAAGCACAAAGATAACGCACAAGCATATGGAGCGCATTTTCTTAATTGCGGAAACCAGATGACAGACAACTGGAATATATTTTAGCGCTTGCTCTCAATATCATATCAATTTTGCTTGCGGATTGATAAATATTTCAACGTCTCTGCGGGCACGAAAACACTAACAGATTTAGCAGAGTAGCAGCCCTGCAGGTTTTGAGTGTTTTGCGTTCCTCCTTTAAAACACTTTGCAAAACCGTTATTGTACATAAAAACCTCACGCAGCTATGTTAGTTGATGGCATGCTTCAAGGATAGGAGTGCTTTTTAACTTTAAGTCCCAGATTATTTAAACACAGTCACCGCGGTGCCTGAGATATGTGATGTCTCACGACTGCAGGACCACCGGACGCAGTTGATGCACAGATCCGTGCAAAATCTTTACGCCATGTCATTGGTCCGCCGGCCAAGACACACTTTAAATGTTTGGCTGAGAGAAGCAGACAGGTGGCGGGAAGATAAGGGAAACAAACACTTCTAACATTGAGATAAGGCGACTTGTAAACGAACAGATTGAAGAAAGAACATGCAAAGAGATCACAAGCGAACAAAGAAACTACAGATTAAAACTAAACATTCAACAAGAAGTATGAATCCGATATATTGCCCACAAGTTCTATATGGCAATGGTATCGTTATGTCTTAATAGTCATCACTAGAGACAGAAAAATTCAAAGGCGAATTTACAGTTCGACACTCAAAACGTATTGGAAACAATTAACTTGTATGAAGCGGTACTTGTTGAGAGCTAGCGAGCTTTGTTTCATCGCAAATGTGTGCGTGTGTGCGCGCGCCCACAGGCTTAAAGGCGTTTACTTAAACGTGGAAAGAGAGAGAGAGAGATCGAATGAGAAGAAGAAGAAGAAGAAGAAAAAGAAGAAGAAGAAGAAACAGAAGAAGTAAAAGGATATTACAATCAGTGAACAAGGCCCACGGTTATAGAACTGCTGGACTCAGAGCTTGTTGACCATAAAATACTCGAGTGAGGTCGCTAAAACTGAGCCGGTATTGCTACTTTTTACCACTTGAACAAACGAATGATTGTGAGACGATCTTCTACTTAGTTTCGGATGACAGCATGCAGATACTGAAAATCGACAAACCCGTTTGAATATAAGTATCGTACCTAGATAGTAATAGTTACACAGGGTGATTCAATGCAGCCTCAATATTGGTTACAGAGACTTGATTCAACTGAGTATGCGGTACCGCAAGCAGCCAGAAGTCAGCAAGAGAACTTTCTCTGAATGCGGCTTCCTGAGGTGTAGTCTTGCACCTTCTCAGTCGCAGATTTGATCCTTTAATCTCATTAATAAAGGTCAGCAAGTCTTGCGTCTAATTGTAGAATGATGACCATTTGAAATTTTTGCCCGAATCCGAAAGTGGCTTCTCCACATGCATGTGCAGCTCTATTTACAAGTGGCGCCATTATAACGAAGCTTGTGCGATCGACAAAGAACGAGGATCCATACATATTAACCAGCCTCTCAGGCATAGCACCCGTACTTTAAAGTCAGCTCCTGCCTGGTGCGTGAGAGCTGCCTTTTAATCGTTGTATAACGTTGTTACCTTCTGTGCAAGTACTCATTGTACACTTACTGGGAAAGCTAACCACAATAATATAATATACGCACATTACTTTTATCAGTACGGGAGACGCGATTCGAGTGAACAGTCTAAGAGCATCGGCTTGCAGGCAAATAGTGATGCTGGAAAACGTATCAAGAGTACACTAACTGTTGCCTTTGCGGATCATTCTTCAAGCGATTCCGGACAAAGTTTCCTCGCGGCACATGTATTGGGTATCGCCTTCCGTTTTTTCCATTACTTTTAATAGTACCCCTTTGCACAGGCAGGAAACACTGATCGAAATTGGACGCAATATATATGACATAACGTAGAATAAGCGGCGTATATTTTCAAACAAAACATGTAGATTAAGAGACTATGAGCTAAGCTGACAAATATCGCTAATAACCACTCTAGACTCCAACAATCAGAAGACATGTTTTTGTATCCGCAGCCGAAATGCGCAAAGATGTGTTGACGTTTATGCCACACCCTCTCGCAGCGACGCATGGCAAAACCATTACGAAAAACCGCATTTACCTCAACTAGCCACAAGTCACACTTTCAACAATCACATTCTGTAGTCTGTGTCAGACTTGTTAGAATCGCATAGTCTTCTTTTGAGGTAAAGTTCAAGAATTCTGTTTCGCAGTAGAAGAGGAACGTTCCGCAGTTGTGGTATATTTAGCACGAAGCTCTCTTCTTTTCCCTTGCGGTTCCCAGTCAATATGTAAGCATCCGTACCGCGGAGTTATTTTGGTTTTGTAAATAATAACTTCCTCACGCGTTGAGGTTTGGAATTTCGAAAATTAAAATCCTCAGTTTCGAAACCGAGCTCGTTTTAAATGGACGCAGTTTAAATTGTCTTATTAGCCCAGCTTCGGTTCCCAAACAAATCTTTAAGCTACAATTCAGTCTTAAATGCCTATCGAAACAAATGCAATGAAAAAAATCAAGCTACATTGTCATACTATATGTTTTTACTATCTGACTCTGAAAGGAAGCTATATACTTGAGCCAATAGTTGACACTGAGTCCTAGTGAGCGGGCCCAGCTCCCGCCCTAATCTTGAATGTACCTTTGTCGCCATACTTGACAAACCCGCAACGTCAGTTTATTGCTGTTTCTCGAGTCGGTTTGTATCGAGACTGCGATCTCTTAATTCCAAGTCATAGGGCCTGCTGCGTGTGCTTCATATCACTACTGTACATCATATGTGGTACGAGTTTATGTGCATGGTTCGCTCAGTCTGAGTTTTTTTTAAGAGGATGTCTTACATTCAGGTGTGGACATACACTCTAGTGAATGGGAGCATTCATAAGGACAGAGCATAAAGAGAAATAGAGCTTTAATTTCTCTCTTCATGCCAACAATGCCGGGACGAAAGACGGTGGGCGACGTATGTCTTCTGTGTGATGATACCTGCTGGCGAACGCTTCTGACAGTTAGTTTTGAGCCGCGACGAAAACTCAACTCTTTTGTCTGTCTTCGCACCAATCAAATTGGAAATGGAGCCATGGCACGGCTGGTATGATTCTACCTCGGCAAAGTTATCTAAGAGTATCTCGTTTGCCTTCAAGTCTGTGTCAATTAGATATCTGAGGAAAGAGACTTTGATTTTCTGTGATCGAACGGAAACGCACGTCCAATTGAGAGGAAACCCTCAGCTAAACCCACAAAATGGACAATCCAGCGGTGCTCTTTTGACGCTGTATAAACGGCTTGCACGATAGTTCTCCAAAACCAATTTTGAGTAAATCGGTTAATCCACTATAAGCCTACTGTCGGGTGTAACTTGAGTTTTTATTACGGCAGTGCGGGATCGTGCATGCTTCGGCGACATCGTGTGCCTGTGTTTGATTAAGCTATTAATAAGATGCTGCCACTTCACTCATTTGATTGTGTTTTTATGGTCTCGCGTGTCTTCATGTAATCTCGATTATGTTGGCTGTGAAACTGAGCAGGAATATTTGGGGCGTGTCTTATGACTACATATCTCGGTTCACAAATTTAAACCAGCTGTGCATAGTTATCCTGTGAACGGCTTCTCTGGGCCCAGTTAAGAAAAAATAAAGAATTACAAGCAAGATGAAGCAATTTCCATGCAGTTGGTAATACTTAGCTGATTACCATGGCCACATACTTTGTAGCCGCTACGCATTTCAGATCTATATCAGTAACTTTTTAACTCTTTACGCCACGAGTCTTGAAATACAAATTATTCCTACTATATTTCACTATATTTACGAAGAAACACTATTCGGGGTCCCAACTGGATTAGCTGCCTTAGTTGCTTTGCAGGGGATCAGGTGCCATGTTCTCCATACCTCACTACATCTTCCTGCTTTGAGGTAGTAAGGAGAAAATGTACTTTGAGAGTTGCCAGGACTACGAGTCGCAATATTCTGCAGAAAAATAGTGCAAACTCGGCCGCAGTGCTCGCGAACAACAATAAATATCAAAGAATTTGGACAACCCAGAAAACGTTATAGGACAAACAAAGGATTTGGCGATAGATGGCCGTGAATCTGGCCGAGAGCACTCGCTCAAAGTACGAACTTACTGATACAAAACAGGTTTTCGGCATGCGGAACGATCAGCGATCAAGTCCGGCTTCATAAGGCACATAAATTTTTAATGTTTCTTGTGACAGAATTAGTTTCAAATCTGCGTCAGAGTATAGATATATAACCGTGTCTTTTGCGTTTTATCTTCAGCTGCCTTAGTTTACTTTTGGTTGCATTTGTTTACCTTAGATTACCTTTGGTTACCTTTGTTTTTTTTCCGCACTGGCATGAATTTTTTCAAATTTATGAAAATTTAAAAAATAGCCTTCAGTCCTTCAAAAATATCTCAGGCCGCTCATGACCGATATTTATCACATATGTACTAAACGTTGCACTATACTGAAAAAAAAAATCAGCCGTGACGGATTTTAGAATGTTTCTGCTAGGAATTTGTTATTGGCCGCTTGATAAGTTTAACGGGTATCAGTTAGTACTGACATATAAATTCAACACTATATATATATATATATATGTAGATAGATGCATACCTTATCATGTTCGGATGTATTCCGTGTAGCTTTCCCTTGAAAAATATGAAAACATGGTAGTTGGTCCTACGCGTGACAACTTGCGACTAAATACAGGAATTGCACCGGATCACGATTGGACGATCTAAATAGCATAATGGTTGCGCAAGTCAGGTTGCGTAATTCTCGAATGTGATGTGAATATTTGATTCGGCTTGTGAAATATCAAACACATATATACTCTGGTATATTTTTGAAAGTAATGTTTTACGGGTTGGGTTACGACGGCCTTTTCTTTTCCGAACCGGATCCTTGTAGCACCGTGAAAACTCACCTCGCTCGATTAATTTACGTGTTTGACTTCTCAAACAGTTTCCTGTAACTTTTCGAAGTTGCGAAGGTGGTTTATAGTAAGACTGTTGGCGAGACTGTAGAATTTGAGCGAATATTTTTAAGGTTCTGGAGGGTTTTTAGTGCACCAAATCCAACAGCCAATGGCGATGACTAGGTAGATATCAAACTTGTAGCGTCAAATTTGTTATATTAGAAAAATTCAGTCGCCGTTCTTAGCAGGATCCCGACCATCCTTAGTTGGATCCCGAATATTGGACTTAGAAATATTTAAGGTTCTGGAGAGACTTTAGTGCACCAAATCCAACAGCCAATGGCGATGACTAGGTAGATATCAAACTTGTAATGTACATTACAGCAACAGCAGCGTAAAATTTGTTTATATTAGAAAAATTTTGTCGCCGTTCTTAGCAGGATCCCGTCCATCCTTAGCTGGATCCCGAACATTGGACTTAAAAATACTTAAGGTTCTGGAGGGTTTTTAGTGCACGAAATTAAACATCCAATGGCGATGACTAGGTAGATATCAAAGTTGTAATGTATATTGTAGCAACAGCAGCGTAAAATTTGTGTATATTAGAAAACTTCTGTCGCCGTTCTTAGCAGGATCCCGACCATCCTTAGCTGGATCCCGAACATTGGACTTAGAAATGGAAATTTTAGCGTCGTTGAAGTCGGTGCGATTCCTGTATTTATCTGTTGACACTATAAATACAGGATGCACCGGCGAGTGTAGAGGCCGTGAACTCGGCAATGAAACGAGGCGATGAGATCATGAGCATTGAGTAACCAAATTCAGTGGTTTAGAATTGCTTGATTCGGCTTGTGAAATATAAAACACGTGTATACTCTGGTATAATTTTGAAAGTAATGTTTTACGGTTTGGGTGACGACGGCCTTTTCTTTTCCGAACTGGATCCTCGTAGCGAATATTTCTAAGTCCAATGTTCGGGATCCAAATAAGGATGGTCGGGATCCTGCTAAGAACGGCGACAAAATTTTTCTAATATAAACAAATTTTACGCTGCTGTTGCTGTAATATACATTACAAGTTTGATATCTACCTAGTCATCGCCATTGGCTGTTGGATTTGGTGCACTAAAAACCCTCCAGAACCTTAAATATTTCTAAGTCCAATGTTCGCGGGGATCCAGCTAAGGATGGTCGGGATCCTGCTAAGAACGGCGACAAAATTTTTCTAATATATACAAATTTTACGCTGCTGTTGCTGTAATATACATTACAAGTTTGATATCTACCTAGTCATCGCCATTGGCTGTTGGATTTGGTGCACTAAAAACCCTCTAGAACCTTAAATATTTCTAAGTCCAATGTTCGGGATCCAGCTAAGGATGGTCGGGATCCTGCTAAGAACGGCGACAAATTTTTTCTAATATACACAAATTTTACGCTGCTGTTGCTGTAATATACATTACAAGTTTGATATCTACCTAGTCATCGCCATTGGCTGTTGGATTTGGTGCACTAAAATCTCTCCAGAACCTTAAATATTTCTAAGTCCAATGTTCGGGATCTAAATAAGGATGGTCGGGATCCTGCTAAGAACGGCGACAAAATTTTTCTAATATAAACAAATTTTACGCTGCTGTTGCTGTAATATACATTACAAGTTTGATATCTACCTAGTCATCGCCATTGGCTGTTGGATTTGGTGCACTAAAGTTTCTCCAGATCCTTAAATATTTCTAAGTCCAATGTTCGCGGGGATCCAGCTAAGGATGGTCGGGATCCTGCTAAGAACGGCGACAAAATTTTTCTAATATAAACAAATTTTACGCTGCTGTTGCTGTAATATACATTACAAGTTTGATATCTACCTAGTCATTGCCATTGGCTGTTGGATTTGGTGCACTAAAAACCCTCTAGAACCTTAAATATTTCTAAGTCCAATGTTCGCGGGGATCCAGCTAAGGATGGTCGGGATCCTGCTAAGAACGGCGACAAAATTTTTCTTATATACACAAATATTACGCTGCTGTTGCTGTAATATACATTACAAGTTTGATATCTACCTAGTCATCGCCATTGGCTGTTGGATTTGGTGCACTAAAAACCCTCTAGAACCTTAAATATTTCTAAGTCCAATGTTCGGGATCCAGCTAAGGATGGTCGGGATCCTGCTAAGAACGGCGACAAAATTTTTCTAATATACACAAATATTACGCTGCTGTTGCTGTAATATACATTACAAGTTTGATATCTACCTAGTCATCGCCATTGGCTGTTGGATTTGGTGCACTAAAATCTCTCCAGAACCTTAAATATTTCTAAGTCCAATGTTCGGGATCTAAATAAGGATGGTCGGGATCCTGCTAAGAACGGCGACAAAATTTTTCTAATATAAACAAATTTTACGCTGCTGTTGCTGTAATATACATTACAAGTTTGATATCTACCTAGTCATCGCCATTGGCTGTTGGATTTGGTGCACTAAAGTTTCTCCAGATCCTTAAATATTTCTAAGTCCAATGTTCGCGGGGATCCAGCTAAGGATGGTCGGGATCCTGCTAAGAACGGCGACAAAATTTTTCTAATATAAACAAATTTTACGCTGCTGTTGCTGTAATATACATTACAAGTTTGATATCTACCTAGTCATCGTCATTGGCTGTTGGATTTGGTGCACTAAAGTTTCTCCAGATCCTTAAATATTTCTAAGTCCAATGTTCGGGATCCAACTAAGGATGGTCGGGATCCTGCTAAGAACGGCGACAAAAGTTTTCTAGTAATATAAGCAAATTTTACGCTGCTGTTGCTGTAATATACATTACAAGTTTGATATCTACCTAGTCATCGCCATTGGCTGTTGGATTTGGTGCACTAAAAACCCTCCAGAACCTTAAATATTTCTAAGTCCAATGTTCGGGATCAAGCTAAGGATGGTCGGGATCCTGCTAAGAACGGCTACAAAATATTTCTACTATAAACAAATTTTACGCTGCTGTTGCTGTAATAAACACTGCAAGTTTGATATCTACCTAGTCATCGCCATTGTCTGTTGGATTTGGTGCACTAATCCCACTAAAAACCCTCCAGAACCTTAAATATTTCTAAATCCAATGTTCAAAAATATACCAGAGTATATATGTGTTTGGTATTTCACAAGCCAAATCAAATATTCATATCACATTTGTGAATTACGTAATCTGACTTGTGTAACCATTATGCTATTTATATCGTCCAATCGTGATCCGGTGCAATTCCTGTATTGAGTCGCAAATTGCGTGACACAGCGCGCCATCTTGGTTTTGCTTAGTAGCCGCGCCCGTCCAAAACTTGGCCCCAGGGGAGGATGGTTAAGGGTAAACATCGTTCCAAAGTGGTGACGTCGCAAGAATATTTTTTGGCATGTGAAGGGGGGCTATCTTCTGACCCTTCTAGCAGGGTGTCCCTTCTAGGTAGGTCACCCTCCCATGTAAACAGGGGCTTTATTTTTGTCGTTTTTTTTTATTATTATTTAGAGCTGAGGATAAATAACTAAACACAGTTTAGCATGGGACTATCTGGAACTCCAAACTTCTGTATCTTTGCTTTCAGTACGGCCAGTGATTTGAAATTTTGCACACGTTCTTGCAACAAGCTCTGTATATTGCATGAGATGCTTTAGAGGCTTGAATGAAAAAGTTTGCTGATCGAGTTAGCTTATATCACTATGCGGACTACATGTAAACCGAGTTGCAGTTTGTTGTTGAAGTTTTTATCTTTGTTACACGTTACGTATTCAAATTACAATGATCAACGTTTTCAATTTACATTTCCGAGCGGTCGTGTTCTTAAATTGATCAAACTATTAAAAAGTAAGATCTTGTTTTAAAACTGAATACAGTGATCAGTATCTAGACTTTCTCGGCATGAAACGATAACTCGTTGATAAGGGCTCAAACATTCATAGCACTCGTTTTTTCGTTTTTATTCTTTTTTTTTTTTTTTTTTTTTTTTTGGCTGCGCTCACTACCAAGAACACTATTTTCCAGTTACGACGTCCGCAGTGTCACGGGCTCAACTTGGTGAGTTTTAACAGCAATGTTTTACTCCCTGATAACGGACTGGCAACCTGAGAAACCTTCTTCAACACATGATGGAGATTGGGCTACTGGCAGCAACTCATGTTTGCGAGCATCACAACAACCCTTTTTCCTTGTCGATGGCTATCAGTGGTAAGCGATTTTTAGTCATTTCTTTTCGTACTGTTAGAAAAATTCGAAACCCGCTTGAAAAAAACACTTCTGAAGTACTGACATATTTTTTTTTTTTTTTTTTTTTTTTCAATTTTGTTCAATTTTGTTCAATTTTACAATTAGTCAGGACGGGTTCATTTTTCGCAAACTCCAAAAAAATCGCTGGTCACGTCAGGATGCGATTTCTGTATCGTTTCACAGGTATGCAAGCTGTCACTGCCCGCTCTATACAGTTGACTTCGCAAAATCCTGTCGAGAGATCTACACTCACGCATGATAGAGAGCGCTTAGGACGGACGAACCTCAGAAAGCGAGGAATGTGCGTTGTCAGTCTGCAGTTACAGGTCAGCAATGAGTCTCACTAAACGTCTTTGTACAGTGTACCATTTCTGTGTTAACCCTTTTACTCCTGAGCTCAGAATGCAAATTCTCCTAACCATCCAAGAAGAAAATGTATGGCTGATATAGTGAGAATTGATAGGCCAATCAGCTTTCATCTGATCAAACTATCAAGCAGCAAATTCTCCATACTGTATCATATATCTCTGGCGAGAGACTGAAAGAGAAATTGAACTTGATCACTCTCAGGAGTGAAAGGGTTAAAGAGAGCGTAATCAGAAGTGATTGAACATTTATATTCCAACTGGACGTCGTTAGGAATTCTGAGCTCACGTTTCGATTGTTAGTCCTTCGTCGGAGCGAGTAACGTCACTTGCTCCGTCACCAAGTACCAGCTTTTAGGTGCATTTACATTTCAATTTAATTCTGAGACCTCTTGAACCGAACTGTTCAAACCCGCCCTGAGGCAACGAAGATACAATTTATAAGCTGTGTTGGGGGCATGTAATGTTGTACTGTAAACTTGTCTTCAGAAGACAGATGAGCTCCCCCGTACAACCCTAGTTCTGATAACTGAAAAGAAAATATGGCCCCTGACCACTGTTTTTGGCATTACAGGGTTGCCAGTTTAAGTTTGAATGCAGGGATTAGCGTGGCGTTTTGCCAGATTGCCAACATATGTCTTCAGGCTGGTTACCATATTTCGCATTCTTTCCCCAACCTATGTCTGTCGTCAGATTTGTGGCCTCAAAAAGCGGCCAGCTTTTATAGAAAGCTTGGCGTCCTCTGGTGTACACTATTGGGCCACCGGCCACGGCTTCCAGTGTGGTAAAACGGTGACAATCAGTACCTTCATAACTCAGTGTTGCTAAGCTTTCGCTCTTGATTTCCCTTCAATTGGCTTCAACAAACTGATTCAAGATGTCAAAATCAATGAATACAGCCAAGATTCTATAGGAGTTAGGAAACAAAATTTGAATGACTAGACAGGGTTGACGATGCCACTGTCGCAACGTGCGCAGAAGAAACATGCATGGTATTCAATTCAATACTGTGGGTGGGTGGTTACCACCATGCAGTTTGCGGCCGACGGTTCATGTCTCCCGTTTAGGGGCATGTGTGCCCTTGGCAGTGTATTGATTTCTGGCTGGCTCTCTCTTGCTGGGCTTCATTCTATATTTGACATAATTATGTCATCATAAAGAGTCGATATTTAAGTCATAACATTCTATAAAGGGCCCTTTGCACATTTTGACTCTAAAATGCGAGATCGCTCGCAGGCATTGAGATTATTAGCGCGCGATTCACAATCGAAAAATTACCATCCAGAACCGTTCACTTTTGACTAGTCGCATTTGGCATGAATCGATCTCAGGATGGAGAATTGTTGATCTGTTATTTTCCCAGTGTCTCAGTTTCAAAAGGCGGCTTAACGGCATTGGGCTGTGCCAGTACTTGAACTACTTATGAGCATTATCAACGACTGCAAGCACCATAAGCACTGCCTTGTTTTTGGACAGTAGTATCTAGCCTTATTTGGTGAACATAAGAGGAGAATTGGTAAATTGCAATAACGGTGTTCACTTGGCCGCTTGATGGCGACTTGTTGCGTTTCTTGCGTCTTCTGAGTCGGATCGGCTCTAGTGATTACAGATTCGAAAAATCGATATAATTGCACTCCTCCAGTGGAGCGGTTCTCCGTCCAATATCTGCCGCTAAGTTTGATCGTCAAATAGCTCCGTTTCAACGACTGAACGCAACACAGCGCAGCAGGAGCACATATAAAGCGAGCGCTGTTCTGCAAATGAAAGCAACCCATTCCATATTTGCGTTGGAGCAGCTTAAAGCCTTGTCCTCACTAGCGCATAAGCATAAGCATAAGAATAAGAATAAGAGAGCGACAGTGGCGACATAAGCATAAGCATAAGGAACGAACATGTTTGATCCTTATGCTTATGCTTATGTCGCCACTGTCGCTCTCTTATTCTTATGCTTATGCTTATGCTTATGCTTATGCTTATGCTTATGCGCTAGTGAGGACAAGGCTTAAAAGATTATCAGAAAACGACTGCGCGATGTACACAATTAGCGCCGTTGTTGGTGCTAAGCGACACCACCTTTTATCTCAATCACTTTTTTATTCCTCTGCAAAGAGCGCTAGACGCGCTGGCGCCTACAGCAGGCCTTCACACTTTAAGCGACAGTTGAGGAAACAGATTTAATTTATAGAAGTGTTAACTCGTTATATTGAAGGCTTGCAGAAGCCACACAAATTAGCCCGCATGTAGCAGCGTATGATTTCAGTTGTGCCTTCAAGTTTGTTTAGGTTTTGCTTGACAACAGCAGGATGTAAAAACAAGCTATCCCAGTAACATTCGTAAAGTACATGGGGTTACTTTATACAAAATAATCGGTTATTCGCTATACTTTCGTTCCGCTCGGTTGCACGTTCAGAACCTTCCAAATGTGTTGTATAAATTCAAGGACAAAACTCCACTGTACCAGTAAAACCGGGCTTTTAAAATGCTGATTTAGGGTCACAGGGTTCACATTGTTTTATGATGGATAGGAAGGGCTTGTTAATAACCCACTTCCTTCCTGATTGGCAGAGTTGTTCCGCTGTTTTTTACACACAGGGTGTCTTTTCAAGTCTCAGGCATAAGAAAGGGTGTAGAAAAACAATGCTTTTTAGGATTTCAATAAAGAGTCGTTAAGAACGGCCGCCGAAAAGAAGTCATATTGACATCACACAGGGGTTCTAAAACTCTTGCCTCGATTAGAAGTCTTCGCAAAAACTGCCGCGTTGCCGAGTTATCGCGTGCGTTTTTTCTAAACGTCCTCCCGTTCAAAGGTACGAAAAGGGGTTAAAATTTTACTAGAGATATGCAAAAGAGTCGCTATTTTGACCCCATATTGGTATAATAAAGGTCAAGGAGTTGAAAGTCTGGGCGAGCCTCCCCATGCACTTTTAAAGTGCCCCAGATTGGCCCTGGTCTCACTCAAGTTGTTGTTTGAAATTTTTGTGTGAATAGGCTTCATCAGCAGAAAGAGTCAATTTAAGTAGAAATTGAGAAGAAGGAGAAAGAAGCCGAGAAACTACAGGGACTCCCCCCAAAAAATTACAACCGCTGAGTCAGCGACGGAAAGTTCTTATCGATATCCATTGAGCCCCGACTGGAACTCAGAGGTCAGCGCAGTGCTGAAAGGATTCTTTTGCATGGCTTCGAACAGCAGTACCAAAGCCTTTTCTTGGCGGGTGGGGTGTCTGTGCTGGTTGTATGATGTGCAGTTGTGTTTATTGGAACTGATAAGCACATTGCACGAGTTTTATATTTCGCGTGATACACTGGATTTGCAAGGAAATGTTTATTCAATGTCTTTGATCTCTTGAAATGTTCAATATCTTCCAATATGCAATTCACGTGTAGCTTCAAGAAGTTGCATATAATTGAAATTTAATGTGCAGAGGAAATCACTTTGAAGTGAAGCGCATTTTAAAGGTTTTGAGTTATTGATAAGAGAAATTACAGCGGTGTGCTGGCTGAATCTCCTCATAATGCCTATCGCCGGCTCCACATTTTCATTTCACCTCCTGTGGCAGATTAGGGCAGTACAACAAACACCTAAATGACTGCTGTCATTACAGGGAGGAGAAAATTCGATTATGAACTTATCTTCCTGTAAATCACATTATTTCAGCCCCCTTCTGGTCTCAATTAGGCTTCGCAATTTTCCCACCGGTTTACGGCAGCTTGTTTGTTATAACAAAAAACATGCCTTGTGATGGCAGCTTCAAGACCCACCACAGATATTTTTAAAAGTGAATAATGCTCAGTGACGATTTGCGGACCATTGCGCCCAGGTTTCGGACGCAATTTGTATTGCATAATTCTTATTTGCTTTCTCAAATGTGAAGCAACGCGCGCTTAAGAACCTGTGTACATTTAATTCTACCTCTTTACGAAACACCGACGACCCATCAAAGAACAATTTATTAGCCAGTGAGAAGCACTCCAGTGTAATTATTTCTCAAAAGATGTCTAAAGTGGAGTTTGATTTATTTAACTATTTCCTTCGCCTTCTTTTTGTTTTGAAGCCAAACAGCGAGATAAATCCCATTAAACCGCATCCGTAGCTGAAGTTGCTTTGAGAGTAATTAGCAGTGAGCTATCCCATTGGTCATCGGTCTTCAAAGTTGCTCTGACTCAACCAGGCGATAAAAGACCATTCTATTCCGTGACAGGTAAAATTGATGATGGCAAACCTGTTTCCTAACGATGATGAATGGTACTTGATTGGCCTGGTGATGCTTTTAGACTCTTCCTAGCCAATCAAAGGGATTTCTTGTTTGGACTTGGTCTTTCGGCAAAAGTAACGCTATCAATTTCACGCACCTCTCTTGTCACTTAACCGCACCTTGGCCAATCAGAGCGCACGGCTTGACGTGGCTTGACTCTGCCCCTGTAATTAGTAGCGTCTGCCACAGAGGCCGTAATCCGATAAGAAACAATGAAGATATGAGTTTAGTGGCTCGCGCTGTGATGTTCAGTAAGGACGGAACAATGCAGAACGCTATCTCGTTCTCCATAGAGTCAATTATCTCAAGAAAGGATCCTCCAAAGGATCGGGCCATGACGGGTGTTGTTCACGAACAATTGCACAGTTACAAGCCCATTAGCATGGCACAGAGGTATTTTCAACTCCACGATCCGATTGAATCGTCTACTTTCCCGACATCATCATCCAGTAGCGTAGAAAGGGGTCATAGTCCCGTTGGAGCAACTGGCGAATCGTTGGGCGAAAAAATTACAGAGGACTTCAGTGCCACCACCCCGCCATCACGTAAGTGATCGCTGAAGAGTTTTGTTACTATCACCGAGTTTATCTGTAATAAATGGTTGATCGCAAAGTTTGGCAATCTGAGAAGCTTCTTTTCTTTGACAGAAGTGATTTATGATTCTAAAACAGGGCTTTGGTTACTCGTTAGAATTTCAGCTATATATAAGCATTGCATTTGCTATTCTCAGCTGAGTCATACCGTTCAGTGTTGAGTACTTCGAGTATGTGAACCAAAACTTCGAGTGTTTTCCGAGATCTTGTATCCTTTTGGTGTTTCTCGTCGTCTGGTCACCTCATTATCATGTTCACCGCTTCCTCTAATCCCTCGACAGGACTTAAACCTCAAATTCATTTCTTTTTTCCATCTACCACCCCAGTGGATCAAAACCAACCGAGTCCCGAATCGGAAAATGCCACAAGTGAGGAAGAAGAAGGAGAAGAACGCGAGGATAAAAGATCAAAGCAGCGAAGGAAACGAACTGCGTTTACCAGCCAGCAACTCTTAGAACTGGAGAGGGAATTTCACAACAAAAAATATCTGTCCCTTGAGGAGCGTTCCGAAATTGCCAGGACACTCAAACTAACTGAAGTCCAAGTAAAGATATGGTTTCAAAATCGGCGTGCCAAATGGAAACGCGTTCGGACACTGGGCGGGAGCAATTTACACGGGAACAGGAAAGTACATTCTCCAAGGCTTGTTGTTCCAATTCCAATACACGTCAACAGATACGGTGGGAACGGTGTGCTTCACATTTAGCCGAGTATTTATTATGTAAAAGAGATTAATATATTTGGACAAGAATCTCGAGGCGGACGTATTTGAGTTGTACATAGTATTCAATAGGTGTTAGATCTTTGAGACTTTTGTATTTTGTAAATGTGCTCTCCGAAACGTTTAAGTTTTATACCAGCAATAAAAAGAGTGTTTGGATGGATTACCATTGATTAGTTCGTGGCGACGGCACTTGTTTGTGTGCGAGCGTCTTGGAAGTCTGTTTTATATCTGGATACAGAACAAATCTTGAAGTCCCGGCTGAAGTTGATCTGTTGTAAATTCTTTCCGCAAGAACTAAAAGACGTAGCAAACGTGGAGTACATTACACCAATTTCTGACTGCTAAATGAAGCTGGGAAAACAAATAAATAAGGTTTTAGTTCGAGCTATTACGTGTGGTCCTGTTGTGACTTTATTGTCAAAAGGGGTGCCATAGAGTCTGTCGTTTGAATTATACCAAAGCTTGCGGCCACTTTGAGGGTGTGAAATATCACAAATCCGAACAACTTTGTAATACCCTGTCACTTTCCTTTAATCCGTATTGCTTCACCCCCGCTCCTATTGATAACGAGTAGTCTGCTTTTTCTTCTTGTGTCGTTTGCTGTTGGAACCAGATGCGACGTGTCAGGTATTTGTTAGATATTTCATGACAATTTTTGCGTCGGTAAAATTAACGGGACGTGTTGGGAAGGATTATCTTTGACTGACTTGATAATCTGAGAGTTCGTGGGGCTAAGCATGACTTAAATCGAAGTTACAGTAGATCATTATCAAATGTAGTTATACGCATTCCTCTGCCTTCAATGAAAACTGTCATACTTGTCCGTGAATAATAAAGTTACCTTGCTGCTACAGTGTTTCGTTGACAGAGTAGAGCCGTTGTGGAATAGTTTCTCTTGCAGCAAAACTGTGCTCTTTACTTGTTAACTGTATTAATAATTATCAAGCGAATACCATTTAGAAACTGAATGCATGCTAGCTCCAGTAATATTTAGAGGCATGTCAGCGGTGCAAATTATGTAAAACCGATGATCAAATCAATTTGCTAACATAAAAGGCGTTCGAGAAATTGCAGAAAAGATAATTGGTCAAGTCGACACGATGCCGGGTGTGTATCATGCCCGTGTATTTATACTCCGACCGGTTGAGAAGACCCTAGTGCATTGCAATTGTATCGGGTTCGATTTCGGTCGCGGGTTTTTGACAGTTTCAGAATATCCACGGATATCATGTGAGTCAAACTCAAGAAATTGTCTGTACATGTGTAGTGTACTTTTAAGGGCAGCAATCATTTTAACAAGTGACACAGATTAGTGACCATTAATAGAGTAATAGGATTTGGGAATATAGATTTGAAATGCCGGGAATGCTATATGAAAGGTGAACAAGAAATCGAAAACCCAGCGCATACCCAGTGTCATCTGAGTTGAATATCGACACAAGCACAAACAGTGGTGGCCACCCCAGGAAGCTTGCTTCACCGATCCAAAATGTAGTCGTCAGGTCTCTTGCAAGATGCCTTCGTTGAGCGGTTTTGACTGAAAAAGCAAAAGTCAAGTGTTGTTTCGATCGCTTGATAGCAGTCTGGTTTCCTTCGCTGGGGACTTTTATACGGAAGATCAGGATGTATGATCATCAGCCAAGGTCAAATGAGTATTGAATTAATACATTCCTACTCAATAACAGCACCCTTACTAACCAAACTGAGCCATTTGTCAGGAAAGGTTTCTGTTTTTCGAAAGAAAGGAGCCAATTTGTTTTCAAAGCGGATTAATTTCAATACGCCCATTTGTCTCTGCCAACTGTCCGGAAATGACGGAAATAAGCGGCGTCACTGCAACACCTAATTTGGTGGTTGCTACGCCTTGATAAGAGGTTCTCCAATCAATAACTATTTTGAGAATCGGGGCTTGAGAAATTGACGTTTTTCTACTAATTGACCGAGCCCGTTTTGCGCGGAGTTTCCAATACTATAGCGGCCTTCCTGAGTAGCTTGGCGGAGCCTGAGTCCAGAACAGAAAGATAGAGAATATAAATAGAGTCAAGACGAGTTTCATGTTGAAGGAGGCGAGTAAGAAAGAGCTAGTGTTAATCAGATTTACAGTCATATAATTGATAAAATATGTCTGAATCGACCTCTTTCCGATAAAACTACGTAACAGATTCCGTTTTGGGGGATTTCAGAATTCGAATACTAATTGCTGTCGCAGTCAATAATCTGTGTGAGAGATTGATAACTTTATACCAACGCGGTTGTTAAATTTGGCATTACAAAAAAAACATGTGGTTAGCGTCATTTCCTTTCATACCTTCTTCAATAAATATGATTGATTTATGATTCTTGAAAAAGGAATTTTTAGGTTAAACTTTTATTCATTTGAGTCTCTATTCACAAATAAAATTTGCTCCTGTGTTGAACTCATGGATATGAAGCTAAAATTCCTTTGATTGAATGCCTTATGCAAACAGCACCATAAAACTGAGTGCAAACAATAATTATCAAGTTTTCTTAAAGTTAACACCTTGCCTTTCTTCTCTTCGTCCAGGAAGCCATACCGGCCAGACCCGGTGGCGTCGCACGATACTTGTTCACACGTTTACAGACAGCGCCAAGGCAATTAATTTGCGCCGCTTGGTGCACAAACCTCTACTGCATCTTTCTCGTCAAGTTTGGGAGTTTTCCCACGATACTCCAGTGATATTCCCTTGGATTAGCCGTAGTTTATACCTTCATGGGAGTTTCCGCTATTGATACGATGAGCGACTAAAGAACTCAGTTGAACAAAAATCACAGGAAACTATACTACTCTGTATTAAACAATAGACCAAAATTTACCCCATCCATCTTGTGTTCTGTATCTGGCTCACGAAGATGACGCGGTTCACCCCCCTCCCCCCTCCCCCTAAAACATTTGGTCTATGGAACAGTAACCGCCCCTTTTTTGGGAGAGCGAGTGACTGATGACGAGGCCGCGTTGATTTTGGGAGAATGGGACCGGAATCGAGAACAAAAATGTCGATTTCTGTACGAATCACAGTACAGGAAATCTTAAGTAACTTTTACTGTGTGGTTACGCGGGGTGAATTTAAAACTACCAGAGGCGTTTTTGGTAAAGACTCGAATCAAGACACTCACAAAAAATCGCCGACTCCGGCTTTTTAAAAATGTTATATCTCGGCCGCATAGCCAAGCTATTTTTCAGATCAGTTTTAGAAAAAAAAAAAAAAAAATGAGCACGCACCACAATCAAGAAGTTGGAATGAACAAGCTTTGTATTATGTGCTGAGTGTCTAAACTTTAAATGTTTCTGAAAACGAAATTGTTCCCAAGGAGATGAAAGGGAACGACAGTTTATGTTAATTTTGATCGAAACTTAAAGCGCGCGTCAGCAGTTTACTTTGTATTTGTGAGGATTTGTCGCACTATTTATGTGCATTTGGTACTCGACGAGGCAAACTACAACCGTACTCAGTTCATCTGCTTTTCGACAGTCAAGAGACACAAAGCGGAACTCTTTCAAAACTGAAGGTAAGAATGCATTAAAAATTTCATGTTACACGCCGTTAATTTGGACTTAATTTCTAGCCCCTACAAAGCTTCGCCTTGTCTTTTTGTCAGTAACGAGCCGTCTATGACAGCACCCTCGGCAAGCCAATAGTTAAAATAGCACTTGCTCTATACAGTGGAGCTAAATGAAAATAGAAATCTAGTAGCCGTTACAATTCAGTGGTAAGAAAGACAAGTACTTACACTATAGGGACCTATAGTGACACGGTCACACGAAAGCTAGCATCCCGCCGTTTTTATTCTTGCCAGTGAATCCTTTAAATCTTTTTCTTGAAATATACGCTGATTCAGTTGAGGGATGATGATCAAAGTTGAATCAAGTTTGACTCTACAGACGCCAGTAGGCGATACTTTAATCATTTTACCCAATTATAAAATCGGTAATTTTCGTTAACTTTTGAAACTTGCAGCATTGAGATCTTTTGCTTCGCCCTGTTGATATACACTGCTGGCGCAGTACCTTCGACGATGCCTTAGTTGTGTTTTTACACTCTTAGCGCTCTTTTTCCGTCTTGCACAGGGGCCCTAATTATGCCCGACAAAATGATTCTTCACAGCTGCCGAAATCACTTGGTGCGGATTCTCGGATCGCGGTATTACGTCCGTTTAGTTCTCTTTGTCCTCGTGATTACGTCGCTTTTCCTTGCATTGTATTTGATGCAGATGAAACAAATCAAACGAAAGGCTGTTGCAGAAATCCATCGATCAGACATCAGTCAATTATCGATAAATGAGAAGAACATGAAACCGAGGCGACACAACGTCATCATATTGACCCACATGAGTTCAGGTTCAACTTTTGTTGGCAACATTTTCAACATTCACCCGGAGGTGTTTTTTCTCTACGAGCCGCTGCATGGTCTCCGCAGGAATGGATATGGTGACGAGCTGGAGCTGCTGAACGAGACTCAAAACGAGGCTTTCAGATCAGACTTTTCCGGGCTCCTGCGCGATGTTTTCTCGTGTGAGTTTGAAGACACGAAGACTCTGAATTGGATCATCCATCCATGGCTTAGGAAGCCCTTCATGTACTGGAGGATGGCTTTTCCAAATAAATCCAAAGAAACTGCCAGAAAGGCCTGTCTCGCAAGAAAAATCACAGTTGCCAAGATCATGCAAACTCGGCTCCCGTGGCCAAAAGGAATAGAGGAACTTATGCAAGCATGCAGCTCTAATCCGGCTGAGTTTGACTGTTCAATAATACATCTCGTACGAGATCCTAGAGCTGTGTTATCATCGCTGGTTCGTCGGACGTTTTTTCATGGCGGTTTGAAGAGAAAACTTATCAGTTCAAGACCAATCAGTGAAGAAGGCTTGCGACTCATCAAGAGATACGCGCGTCTCATGTGCTCTCAAGTTGAAGACAATATCCAGTTTGTAAAGCAATTCCCAAGCTGGTTTAGCAACCGATACCAGTTGTTTCGATATGAGGACATTATTCAGAATCCTCTAAATGCTACGAGAGCTATGTATGATTTTTTGGGTTTGCCAATGGCAGAAAGAATCGAGAAGTTATTAACGGCAGGCATTCGCCCCACTGAGATCCCCGACGAAATAATGTACACCTTCTCACTGGTGGAAGATCCCATGAAAACTGTGAACAAATGGAGGACAATGCAAGACCCATCCCTGGTTTCGATTTTTGAAGAAGTCTGCCTTCCCTTAATGAAGCTTACAGGGTATAGGCCAACACAAGGCTCGGAGGGTTTACAACGCGACCTGAATCAGTCGCTACTGGAGTAGTTTACATGAACAAATGGAGCCAAACTAATGAGTGTTTGCAGAGAAATACTTGTTACCAGATGGTAAACTATCAAAATCGGCCGTTTTTGAGAAGAAAGTTTCAGCCTTTGCATTTTTCGGAAAATGCTTATTTCTGGCCTTTTGTCAGAATTGCATGAAACTTTCAGAAAACCTTTCCCGGACTTACAGCAAAGCTGTCTGTGTATATTGTTTGATATTTTAGACAGGCGAGATTGAGCGGAGAGCATGGGGTATTAGCAAAAAAAAAAAAAAAAAAGAAGATGCTATAATGTTTCTACGTAGTAACAGTTGACCCTTCTGGTACATGTAAGTCAGATGATTTGAAGACTACAGTTACGTGGCGCTGTGATGGGCTACGGGAAGGAGTCAGAAAAGGCGGTTCCTTTTGATGTTTCAGGACTAGGGTAAGCCAGGTGGAGGACTTCGCTTTGTAACAGGACTACAGCGGTAGCGTTAAGCGGGGCTTATTTCAATCGAAAGTAAGATACTTCCAGTATGATTCAAATGGAAGGATTAAAATGACAATATAATAGTGCAAGCACATCAGTTAGGCAAAAGGGGACACCTGGGAAGCGTAAGAGTATCCGTAACTGAACTGTCCGCTAATGAGAATGTGTTACTACAGAGTTTGACTGAACTAGAATCGGTTTTTCGTAGAGGAGTCCGTAAGTCGAGCTGTCCGCTTTAGACAGTGTCCACCCAGAGAGCTTCGACTGTATTACGCAACATAATCTGAAAATCTGAAACATCAATCACTGATTGACAGCGGTCTACACTTTCAAAGCTTGGTAACCACCCTGTTTTGCAAATGGCGATTGAGTCAAACAATTTAGCGAAGAGAATCGATCGCAGAGAATCAATTGCTACTTAAACTGCTACCTATCGGCTTCAATGGCGTCATATCTGCTCTTCGACAATCGCTGTATTTCAGGGCCGGTGGGAAACACGTTTCCCGACTATTGTAGGTCTTCAAAACGCGTGGATGGTCCGGGTGGATAATCGAGCTGCAATCCTCGCCAAATAAGTTCAGACGTGCAGAAGGTGACAAACGAACATTCTAGTTGCTCCAAAGGTAAACCGAGCTGAAATATAAGTAGACTTTTGTATGGCGAACGAGTGCCTTCATGGTGAGATCGTTATTTAATAGCTTTAATTTAATAAGTTGATATCTGTGCTATATTGTGACCTCTCAGATGAAAGCTTTCGATAAATACAATTTTTGTTAAGAGGAGTGCGAATTCATGCTTTCGATTTTGATGTGGACACAGAAACACTGCGCCGCCTAAGGTTAGTCACAGTAAAACGGCCCTCTCATGTGCATGGGTACATAACTCGCAATTAGGAAGTCTAGCCACTTATGGGATTGTTAATTATTTCGAGAAGCCTCTTTCTTTCTTTGTTCACAGATTGATTGATTGGTCTATTTCTTAAATAGGATCATCAAGACTCACATTTAATTAGCTGACTATAGGTTGGTGACCTGAAGTCGATCTGTTGATAATGCATGGCTGCTACAGGCCGAGAACTGCTGAGACAGGTAGAAATCAGTGACTAAAAGGAGAAGGATGAAAGCTTTCGATAAATACTATTTTTGTTAAGAGGAGTGCGAATTCATGCTTTCGATTTTTATGTGGACACAGAAACACTGCGCCGCTTGAGGTTAGTCACAGTAAAACGGCCCTCTCATGTGCATGGGTACATAACTCGCAATTAGGAAGTCTAGCCACTTATGGGATTGAAATTATTTCGAGAAGCCCTTTCTTTGTTCACAGATTGATTGATTGATTGATTGGTCTATTTCTTAAATAGGATAATCAAGACTCACATTTAATTAGCTGACTGTAGGGTGGTGACCTGAAGTCGATCTGTTGATAATCATGGCTGCTACAGGCCGAGAACTACACTGAGACAGGTAGAGATCAGTGACTAAAAGGAGAAGGACACGTGAACAATCAGGCAAACGAAATATATAAACGAAGAAAAGGAGAGGAGACTGGGACAGGATTGAACACGCACTGGAAAATTACCATATGAGTCTAAAGGCTATTTATAAATTATACTTATTTTCAGACAAGTTGAAAGATCAAATCGTTGGGTCCTTTACATGCCGAGTCACAGTGTCTGTCTGACTGTCTGACGCCAGAATTAATTATTGAATGTAAGTGTGCAATTCCATACCATGCAGTTGGTGTTGATACCTGCATACAGATTCTCGTCCAAGTCTACTCTAGTGCGATTTTACGTTGAATATCAGCTCTCGATCACGAACGAGAGATCGATCTCGAACGATCACGACCAACCTACTTCTCATATTGTTAGATAAACTCTTGCGATCGTTGTTGCCTGGAAAATGATCTTAAAGTGCTTTAGCTGTTATTTCCGGTGTACAACAGCCCAGAATTTGATGAAACATATCAGCAGTGTTCGCATCAGGGAACAAATGTATCAATTTGTGTGGACTGGTGAAATATATCCCTTCCGGTGCAGCATGTAACGTAGAAAACATAAACGTGCCCGTGGAGATACTTTGCCTTTCTGAACTAAATGATACAAGAATTAGCCGCACAAGACGCATTGTTGGCGCCCTTTATCAAAGCCAAAGTTGTGCGTGTAAAAAAAAATTGCTAGGACAAGCCGATCCGAGCTTTATACTGGTGAAAACGGACACATAATATTGAAAATAGTTTAACCTGCGTGGAAAATGCGATTGTAAAATTATTCAGTCCCTTAAAATATGTGAATAATTGCACACTCACAACAATTTTATGAACCTTGCAGCGATAATGAACTTTGTCACAATAATGAAGTAATTATTGTGGTTTACGGAGACTACGTATGCTTACTAAGGCTGGTTCACACGGTAAAATTTGTGAAGCGCAAACGCAACCGCAAGAGAATGGGAATATTTTCATTCTCCTACGCCTGCGCTTGCTTTACCGTGTGAACCAGCCTTTAGTTGTTATGGTTTAGTGATGTCCACAGAATAGGTTTCAGGTTCTTTTTCTTGCCTCTATGGAATACTTTAGTCGACCATCAGGAACTTCTCTTGGCGGGTTCTCATTTCTCAACTCCTTCCTCCACTTGGTGCGTCGGTTTTGAAACCAAGTCTTCACTTGTGTCTCAGTTAACTCCAGCTCCACCGCCAGCTCAGCTCGTCTGCCCTCCGTTAGGTACTTCTTTGAGTCGAACTCTTTCTCCATTTTTTGTACTTGTTCTTGCAAGAATAGAGGTCGCTGTTTCTTCTGTCGCTTCGGTGCCCAACGTTGAAGTTTTAGGCAATTCTCCATATCGTCGATCTCTTCGTAAAAATAGAAAAAATAGCATAAGATTTTAGCATCAGTTTTCTAATGGGAGTATGGTTGTTCTGACAAATAACAAATTTAAAGGGACATTTCGCTCCTCGTGCAACTAAAATTTGACGAAGTTCCGCTCATGTCGCCGTCCTTGCTTCAAAGCGAGGCTTTCCGTGTAGCGACTGATTCGCCAGCTCGGTTAGTAAACAGGATAAATTTCTCTCGTTCCGAGCACACAAGGCGTCTTGTTTGAGACCTAAGCTTGTCAAGCTATGCAACTTGAAGTTCAATGTGAATTTCTCGGTACGAGCTATTATACTGTAATCAGCATCCTCTTTGTAAGAAGAGTGCAATAGGAATTACAAATGCTTACATGCGTGAACATCTTTTCAATCAACGCGCATTTTAACATAATAATAGAGATAAGCCTCCCTGTCAGTAGTTTCCACAGATCAGTAATCATAAAACAACATAGCCAATAGCGGCAGGGTAGAAGAATCAATAGAAATCAGATTATTCGATTGAACGAAATCGGTGCTGTCTTAGATACTTTCCTGGCACTTTCGCTTTGTGAGATGGACACTTTTGTTTTAATTTTGACCCCTGTGCTATTTTACTAAGATTAATAGCGGATGAGTTATATGAGGTTAAGGGAGTAATTGAG
Organism: Plumapathes pennacea; assembly: GCA_964036295.1. Lineage (NCBI taxonomy): Eukaryota > Metazoa > Cnidaria > Anthozoa > Antipatharia > Myriopathidae > Plumapathes > Plumapathes pennacea. The sequence goes on along the minus strand of OZ038464.1, from coordinate 20,465,657 downwards.
TGGCGAAGTGAAATATAAATTAAAACGATGTGCGTTAGTACGTGATGATATGCTGCAGCGCTAAAATGGGGTGCGTGACAGGGCTTGTATTTGTGTAGGAAACATTGTCGGTAGGGAGAAATGTAGAGTTGGGGTCGGTAATTCGCACATGTGTTGGGCAACAAATGGGACGGGAGCGAAAAACAAAAATCCGAGAGTACAACAAATAGAGAACTGAAAAACGGAGGGATTGGTGAAGACGCTAACACAATAACAGTAATTGGTAAGAGTACAAGTGAAACGGGTGGCATAGGGAAGAGCGCTCTGAAAAGTGTGTAATGACCATCACTTGGGGTTTGTCCGTCGAAGCAACCGCGTTATTCCCATCAGAGGTATAGTAACTCGATTGCTCTATGAAGGTGAAAGTTCCTTAATAGTACGTGTTTTGAAATGGTAGGCGCGCGCCATCCATGCCCTACACGTTCGGCGGTAACAGTGACAGACTGTTACAATAGGACAAAGATGAGCTAATAGGACGCTAGATAAAGACGTGCACCTTCATCAAACCCGGGGTGTGTTGGCCAAGCGTACCATCTTGCAAAAACTTTTACTCCTAAACCACGACGGTCAAATTGTCTAGTGATGTTGGCCCTCGAGGGTGGTGGCGGAAGTGGTACGGTGATCGAGTGGAGAGTTGGTGGGGACGCAGTGTCGTGACCCAAAGCATTTCGGTTTGGCTTTTCTTGGGATTGGCTTTCCTTGGGATTGTCAGGAAGATTCAATATGTTTTTTATGGTAAACGATGATCCCACCAGCCGATAAGTCGACTGTTGCGGTCTAGCCATGTCACACTTAGCTGTCCACTCTGTCGCGTTCAGCCCCTAATTGAGGAACTCAACTTAGGGTGCTGACTTTTATATAGACCTAAAAATAGAGTGGCGGGTTCAAATGAATATCGATTAATTCAGTTGGTTACGGTAAGCCAATATTTCTATCATGCAGATCTATTGAAATGTCAGCACGTGCGTGCACAAAGACGTATTACCTGCCGTCTCACCAGTTATGAAAGTGGAAAACTAATAGCTTTAGTCAGGCCTCGAACAGACGGTCTTTCCAAACTGATAACTCATCAAGTATCACTTTTTTTTACTCCTCTTGTACAATTCTTTCTGCTGTTTGATCAGATTGTCTTTTTCTGATTCAGTGTATTTCTTGAGATCCGCGAGATAGAAACAAGGTTGGATGTTGGGTAGGTGGTGAATTGGGACAAGCTCTTGTGATATGAACCGGCCTGGTATACAGTCTTCGCTATAAACCGTGAAGGAATTTCCTGGTTGTTATCTGTTAGATGCTATTGTGCACAACTCTGTGTGTGGCTAGACGTTTATGTCAGCAGGTACGCAGAGCTTTCGGCTGGTAAACATCAATACGGACCTTGCGTGCAAAACGGATGACGCGCGGAAATTTGACAGGGGTGTCTATGCGTGTACGTGCACTTCAGAGAGTAAACAGGAAGTAGAGTAAACCATCGGCTTTTCTTTGCTTTTGAATAAGAGAGAATAATCACCTAAAGCTTGAAGATATAGATTGGTTTTGTTGAGACTTGTTTTGGCAACTTTGGCCATATAAAAATGTTGTCGATGGCGAGAGAAAAGATTGAAACTTCTTCAAAACATGATAATTGGGAGAAGAAAGAGTGAAATCTGATAACGAGGAAATGAGAATATAATGCACACTGTTCAGTCTGTTGCGTGCCTTGCGCCTTCGGTCTGAAAAAATCAAAGTTGATGATTTGGGGAACTGGCCCTATAGACATTTTAGCGCGTGGAGACAAAGAGTCTCTCTTAATAAGTTGAGTTATGCCAACAAGTCACTCGACATTTACCATTATATAAAATTGTCTTGCGGTTACTGTACGCGTGGGATCAGTACGTCGTAGTGATCTTTCAAGTGCCGTGGAGGACCTTTTATCCATTACAGGTAAGACATTTGAATTACATTTCGGAGTGGATAGTACGCGAACAATTTCCATGGCCATGTTATGGGAATTATTTGTTTTGATATTAATAATCGTGTCCAGACAGTTTCGTGCTAAAATCCTGTTCATTATTCACGCTATTATCAATATCACTCGGGGTCAACGCGTTAAGCTTTATTGTTGTTAGCGCGTTCCGACCGCAACGTGCGCCCCCCGGCTACAATCGCTTTAATTGTGAACGGAAAAAGTCAACCAAGGTAGCCTTAAAATTCAAACAAAATCTTGAAACAAACATCAATCCGAGACACGACTTTGGAGACATCAGTACCCTCTTTCGCGTGGTAAATGTTGGCCACCCACCACGAGACTAAGTGAGGCTCTGTGAAAATAGATGCTCGGCGACTCTTTCCTTTTAGACAGGAAGTATTCACACATAAAACAAACTTTAAATGTCAATTGTTCAAAATATCTTCATCATCGACTTTGAACCATTCATGTCCTCAAATTGAACACTAACGGCGCAGACCCAAAGCATACACAAGCAATAACCGAGATGCCAAAGCCATGTGATTGCCCACCTCGTTCCCAGGCTCTTTTATCTCCCGGCCTGGATGCAAGGATGGGCCAAAGGGTGCTGCGGGTGGGGAGTGAAATTATCATTTGGCTCAGCGATTTTACAAAAGAAGACAACTTTCAGCTGAAATTTTTGAAAGGAATTCTTTGATTTCGACACGCTTTCCCCTGCACGTTGAAACCCAAACAACAACGAGTTAACTTTTAATTCCCTTGCCCTGTAAGAAAAAAGCCAAGGAAAGTAATATTCGCTCACACCTCTCGCGTTTTCCACACGCCCACAATATTCTGGGATATGTTGAAAAACAAAAAAAAAAAGGCCGAATCAAAGGGAGAGAAAGTAATATCCTACGGACAGACGATAACAGTAATTGGAGCCTTCGATTATACACACTGTACTGAACTAGCTGGGAAATACATTGTACGATATCTACAAAATGAAGCCAGGCCAAGGGACTACGACATTTATCAACAAGAGATTGCACTGAAAAAGGAGAGACTTTGTCTTTCGCTTGCAATACGAGATTGCAATACAGAAATTGAAATTGAACTTTGGTCTGGTGAACGTGGGTGTATGCCACCCATTCCTCTACCGAATCCGCGCAGCACACCAAACAGCACCGTCTCGAGTGCAAATTTCTATTATTATGTATAAACGTCGTTTTCTCAGGGTTCAAACTGAGGGTGGACGTTCCGCGATATAGGGCAACTTATGTTTCTTATATTTACTCCTTAACATACCAAGCATCCAGTGGACTTTGTGGTTTTGCCAAAAGCCACAACTATACTGACAATATAACGACATATTTAGTAACGAGATAAAGTTTCATACACACGACCTTGAGAAAATATTATCTGCACGTGGACCTTTTTAGTCTATAAAACTACAAAAGGCTCCCTGTGATCGCTACGATTCGATTTGAATGGTGTTCAATTGTTCACTAATATCACTTGACTAAACTGAACGTAGACGTACATCTGTAACTATACTTTATTGTGACAAAGTGCGAGAAACTTGAAAGTTGAAAGTTGGATTGGTAACGAAAAAATTGACGACATTCCAACAAAATCTGTATAATTACTAGCTAGTCCATGTTTTACAGATAATTGGCTGCACCTTACGGCTAGCGCAAAATAGATGTTTAAGTACATTGGCTCAAATATTACATGCGGACTTTGAGCCCATAAAATATTTTTATGCTCACATTCCAGTCTTTGTTTGTTCCCGAACCGCACAGAGATTGTCCAGTTGCCAAAATAATCATACCGACCAGTTGATGACTGTGCCCACATAATAATGTGGTGATGGAGTTTATGTAGCCGTGCTATCATCTCACAGCATGATCCTGTGTGGGTCAGCTGGAGACAAGCAGCCAAAGTTGCGATTGTGTTCTGGGTATACAGCATTAACTTGATACTTTTTTTTTTAACGTGGGCGTTTACAATGTAGTTTATTGTGACAAGAGCCCACCGTAATAAAAATGGAGATTTTCTGACCTAAAAGTTTCACGATCAAACTGAGAGCAAACGGAAGCAAAGTTTGCACTGAAATTGCTTTGTATAACGGCTGCATGGAGACGACAACAGTGCAGGGATAACGCAAAATAGACGAGGGGCCAAGAAACATTTACATGTGCATTTTACAAGTGGGATCATTATTCAAACGCCATCAAACGAACTCCAATCTGACAAAAGCTTGCAAACGTTACATATAAAGGTTTCAAAAGCATAACTGTGACAGTATTTGGCCGCCGGCAAAATTGAGTCAAAGTGCGTTTTAACGTGTATAGGAAAACTGGTCCGACTTGTAAAATACGTTTGTAAATGTTTATTGTTGGTCCAAGGACTTCGACTCCAAGATTTCCAGCTTGGGTGGTGAACCCTTAAATCTATTGATATAGCTTATGTACAGTCTAATTACCAAAACGAGGTTTCTTTAAACTGTATGGCCAAACTATTGATAAATGTGTACTCATCAACACTGATGCCTAAAGAATTTCCGTAGTTTCCTTATTTTAGTGATTGAACAATTCAGGTTCGTTTCCTTGCCTCTAAACAATATTTTAGTCGACCATCAGGAACTTCTCTTGGCGGATTCTCATTTCTCAACTCCTTCCTCCACTTGGTGCGCCGGTTTTGAAACCAAGTCTTCACTTGTGTCTCAGTTAACTCCAGCTCCATCGCCAGCTCAGCTCGTCTGCCCTCCGTTAGGTACTTCCTCGAGTCGAATTCTTTCTCCATTTTCTGCACTTGGTTTGGCAAGAACAGAGGCCGCTGTTTCTTCTTTTGCGTGGGCACGCGTCCGCAAAATTTCATCCCGCCATTGTTGTCTCTCCCTTTTTTGCGAAATAAAACATGTTAAGGGCCAGGATTGATAATTGTCTTAAATCCTTAAACAAGCTTGCTTTCGCTTACTTTTTGTATTGATCTGTTGATTTATGGAAAAGTTAGGACACTTTCGGTTGCTCTAACATCGTGTACCAGTATAACTATTAAACAGTAAATGCTCGAAAGCTATAAAGCAGACAGTACAAAAACAAAGCAATCGCTTCAAACATTAAACGGCACTGGTCAGTCATGATCCGAACTCATTTTAGCTAGCTAGATTTGTGTACTTTCCGAAGATTCCGTCCATGAAAATTGAGAACAACGGGTTTGAGCGTATGTTACTCGGTTACACAACCAGTTAAGTTCCTGATCACTTTTCATTAACTGCTGGCTTAGCGAGTCAGCAGTGTTGCTGAATTAGTCAGAGGTTAAGGTGAAGTAATACGGGCAATATTTTCAGTGCAACTTGACGTGCAACAATGTTGCGTTGCAAGTTGCACCGTAATGTTGTGAGTATTACCACCGTGTTGCATGTTGCCGAAGTAGAAGTAGAGCCATTAACTTTTGGGATTAATAAGCAAGTAGGTACAGAGCATGCAAATACACGTTCTGCAATGGTGCTGTAATAAAATGCACGAACTCTGTAAGTCTCTGTAGGTCAGTCCACGTTGCATATGAACATGATTCTGTGAACTGAAGTGAACGCTTGTCACAATCAGGAATATTCCAATAACACCTATATTTTATGATTTGCTATGACTGGCTCTTCTAAGGGAGCAGTCTTGCACTGTGTTAGTTTGTGTGTGAAACTATGAGCAGTTGCATGAAGAACACAGAATAAGAAGTACCCAGTGCACAGGACACACAAATCAGTAAGATGTACTTGTTATGTTATTCGGTGATCTATGGGCCTCTTAGCTATAACAAAGAAGTTGTCAACACAGTAATAACCCCAGTAAATCACCACTCATGATCGTAAGGTAAGAAAAGTACAGCCACGATCACTAATGCTTGCTGAGGTGAGCATATTAATCACAGTTCACTGATACAGTGAGATAATTATGGACTAATTTTTCAGTGTATACGACATTATAAGAACAATAACTAGTACAATTACGAAAAAGATAAAGTACTTTCATACAAATAGAACCATAGTATTATAACTATACAACGATTTCGAAAGGGAACGTTTTCCAGTCTCATGCCCCACGTGTCATGTGATGTAGCTACGGTACGTTGCTAAGTTTCAGCTGGTTCAGTAAAGCCTGGTTCACACGAGTAAAGCAAGCGCAAGCGCAAACACAAACGCAAGCGCAAGCGACCGGTTCACACGGTAAAATTTGAGAAGCAAGCGCAAACGCAAGCGCAAGCGCAAGAGAATGGAAAAGTTTTCATTCTCTTGCGCTTGCGTTTGCGCTTGCTTTACCGTGTGAACCAGCCCTAAGAGTCTGGCGTGCTCCAGAACATGAAGTTCCAAGAAGCTCATTCCATGCGATTGAAAAAACTAGATTAAGGTGGATAAAGACAGCAATTCTACCTACACATGTCAATTGAATAAAATTCCTTTACGCCGCGGTTTGCGTGGGAAGATAGATATTTCTGCCAAACAATTCGCCTTTCCATACAAGCTGGAACTAACCTGATAACCCACATAAACTGAGCCGCGGTTCCCTCACAAAATCAGTGACCCCAACACCAGGAGGATAATATGTTGTGTTGAAGCTAACTGTGCAGGACCTGGAAGGCCAACAACCCGCAGAATGGCTACTTCGGTTCGCATTTGGCGGTGGTGGTTCGTCAGTGTTCAGTTTGGGAATTGCCGCGACTTTGAAACTCAAAGTCTGTCGGATCGGTTCGATGCTTTTGTTTGAATCGTCTTGAAGATTTAGGATGTTTGCTATAGTAAACGATGAGCCCGATAGGCGATCAGCCGACCGTTGTGGTCGAGCGGCCATGTCTTACTGAATGAGCCGTTCACTGTGTCATGTCCGGCTCATAATCAAGAACTCTTAGCATGTGAGTGTTGACCTTTATACTGCTGTAGTCCTAAAAATAGAGAGGCGGTCCCGATGTATATGTGTTGATGAGTTGAAAGGCCATATCAACGATGAAACCTGCAGGGGACGTTTGGCCATTAGGCACTTGCACTGCACGATAACACGTTGTGTCGTGCCAAAAGAGAAGATTAAGCATTTAGAGAATTATTGTAAACATCGTACTGTGATAGTACATAAATGCATGATATATTTTTTATTGTTTCCGTGTCCTTCTGAAACAACCTTTTTTCTCAAATTGACTTCAAATTTGTCCTTGTTTACAGCAGCGCACGTGTTCTTGCAGAGCAAAACTGATTATTTGAAATTATCCTTTGGTCAAAGCCGCAAATATATGTGCGAATATTACGTGTATATATATATGTGGAAAATTTGTGAGGAAATATGTGCGAAGGAAATGAACAGGATCTGGGAGAACCCCGGAAGTATTTCAGTCAGTAATAATCGAACAGTGAGAAACCAGGGATTGAAAACTTTCGAAACTGGTACAGACTACAAGACTTGATTTGGATTTGAATAAAAAAGACTAATTTAAAATACGACGAGGACTTAACGATAATCTGATTGTGTGTCTAATGGTTTTCAATTCTGGATGATAGAAAGCTAGGTGATGCCATGGGAAAACAACCCTAATTTACAAACAACTGAACACTATAAAAGTTCCCTGCGCTTTGGTTCATACAGAAATGACAGTTTTCATAACTTAAAACTTTCTGTGGTTTTCTTACTTGTGAGTGAGTCATTTGATTAACAAAGTTTAACGCATTCCTATAATACTGAACTATCAATATAACAATGGCGGAAATTCCGCATTCAAGTGATAGCAAGATTTCGTTTTGATATTTTAAAACTGGTGCAGCTATTTCAGTCCTGACAGTTTGGATACCGGGGCCTGGTCACTTCAAAGGCGAATCGTGGAGGTTTGAACTTTGCTTAATTGTTTCTTTAGCATGAAAGTATTGACTCTGCTCACAACATCTACAAACACCTGGCCTTTAGTTGATCTTTGACCAAAAACGCGAGGGGAGCGGGAAAGGAATCATTTAATCCTGGATTGCTGCCTAATCTGCTTTTGAAACACCGCTGGGGAGAACTTTCGTTTTGTATGGGAAGCACCACAAAACCGCAGCTCTTCTTTCATAGTGCTATTTTGAGACTATGTGACGAACGAAATCAATTCACTCCCCGGCGCGCGCTTAGGTAGCGACTCCAAACCTGAGACAGTACGGAGACATCAAGAGCATGAACATAAAACAGAACTTCGCGCAACTTACAGCAAGGACTGAGAACAGCATACGTTAATTATGTTCTTGTGTTATCCACTTGTTCTTCGCCTTTTGAAATTCGGTTTAATTTGATGAATCTCACCACACTGTAAGGTTACTTGGTGCGCCGGTTTACTGGCATGCCGAGGATTTGTCAATGCAGTGAGTAGCTTGATCAAGGAACCGGCGCTCACACTGTCAGAATGGGATCGAGATGTGAGGCTGACCGGCATTGATATATTAGCGTGAAAAATTCAAGAACAACTAACTAAAATATTGTTACATGTAGATGCATCTAAAACGTAAACTGTTTACTCGGTTTACATTTACCCTTGATTGGTCGCAGACTAAGGTGGCTGGAAAAATGCAAGTACTTTCAACACTGAATCCTGGAGAGCGAAAGCAAGTTAAGTCACTAAACCAACAATACCGGACGCGCCGTTGAGTGAAGAGGGAACCGCAGTGAACTCTTTAGAGCGACTTACACGCCCTTTGGACACGTACACGTGCGGACTCAATGCTTTTACAGGGTACAGTACTTTCTTGGCAAAGAAGCAACGATATTGCTCAGCAACTTTGGAGCTGCGCATTAATTCTATATTTCTTGAATATCAAACACATGAGAAACCACTATTAAAATTCCTGATTACCGTCAATGTAACTCTTAAACGCGCCGTGGCGGACTCAAAAGTGAAAGCTCTCCGTGAGTATATCCTAATGGCAGTGCCCGTGTTGTTTTACAGAGAAATCCACTTTGGGTTTTGGACAGAATTTTGGCAGACAAAAATTGTCATTTCTAGTCAATACTGATGATATCGTCATTTGTGAACACTGCAACTGCACGCGTGCACGGAATAACTGTAGTTATAAAGGTGAAACCTGAAGATGACCCGCTGATTATAATGTATGGCGCTACGAAAAGAATGACAGACAGAGAGAATGCAAGAAAGAAAGAAAATAGATTCATAGAGAAAAAGATGAAGATGCTAGACCACCGCGATAGTAACTTGCAGGTCACGTTCGTGCTGTATCGCTAGTTATATCTATCGTTCCGCCTTTGACGCCACAAATAATTAATGAAACCCACAAATGTAATTTGTTGTTGATCAATGCCTATCTTCAATTTGCTTTTGGCGACGTCACAAAAGAAAGTTCAAGCAAAAAAAGTCAGAATCACAGCTTGCTTTCCTGGAAAATAGCTTCATAACATACTTTGTCTTTTGTCGCGTGGCTGTTTCGTCCTTTGGAATTCGAGAAGCCACAAGTCCTACCCTAAAAAATAACAAACTGAAAAACATTTGCATACCTCGCCTGTGTTGATCTGGTGAGAAGTATGTTAATACGCCGCTTGTGGCACCGGATCCTCCAGGTCACTGTACAACAGCGTATATAATCACTTTGTTTTTCAGAGCTATTTATGCCCTTTTTAAAGCCGTATGTATAAGAACGAGATTACAGTCACTCGCAAAGCCGTAATACCACGGCGGAGTTTGTATAACATTGTTTTGGTCACTACGATTGATAGTATTTTGGCTAAACATTTATTGGTGTCTGTTAATTATCTAATTTGACGTACAGTATACAATCCAGGTTAAAGAAAAAGCTTACTCAAAAGTTTACAAAATGCTCTGTCCGTTTGATCATTCACACATGTTTGTGCCAGCCAACTTGTGTGGGCGTGCACCGCCCGCCCGCCCGTGAATATACATCCGGCCACGCGTACTCCGGCCAAGCAGCCTCACACTTGCCAAACCATGCAGTCCACAGTGAACATTGTTTGTATGCTCACTTACGTTATTTCTCAGACTTTCTGTTGAACGCAGATCATAGGTAACAAACAACTTCGTTGCTACGTGCCGTGCCAAAGGTCGCCTCTAAATGCAATTTACAAAGAACCGACTGCGGTTTGGCTGGCCTCTCGAGGAGGGGGGGGGCGGGGGAGGGGGGGTACTCCCATATATAAGCCATATAGGTATGTGTCGCCCCAAAGGGTATCGTTTTCAAGCATTTTTAGTCTAAACGAGGGTATCGATTTTGTCTTTTTGGCCTCGGATAGGGTATGATTTTAATAGAAATGTGTCGCCGCGGACATTGCACGGCAAATGGAAGAAAACACAGGGCGGAAATTATTGCAAAAAAAAAAATATATATATATATATATAAAATAGGTAGTCTGAAATAGGGTATACATTTTGAAGTCAGGTCTAAAATATGGTATACATTTTTGGAATCAGGTCTGATATAGGGTATAGTAAATCAGATATTTTGGTCTGAATTTCAGGACCGGGCGGCACACCCCCACCCAAATTATGATGGTTACCCCCCCGCCTCTGCCTGTCAGTCGTATGCAACCCTGTCGTGAGAGCTGTCATCGCTGCGATACTGACTGTACTAATAACACAAGTTCGAGATGCAGATGCCGACGAAGCCATAATACGCTTTTTAATGTGGATTGTAAAGAATTGAAGAGATTCTAACAAAAACAGTAGATCATCACACAGAAGGGAGGTTACGACAACAGCTCAACAGTCTAATGCAAAATAGACCCAAAGATGACCAAAAGATATCCTAATCATGTAAGATACCTCTATTACTCCCTCAGTTATTGCATATCAGTGAAATGTACTTTGAAGATGTATCTGGACGCTTGATTGTCTATGGCCTTACTTTGCCTCTAAAGAATGCTTCAATCGACCATCAGGAACCTCTCTTGGCGGGTTCTCATTTCTCAACTCCTTCCTCCACTTGGTGCGTCGGTTTTGAAACCAAGTCTTCACTTGTGTCTCAGTTAACTTCAGCTCCACCGCCAGTTCAGCTCGTCTGCCCTCCGTTAGGTACTTCCTCGAGTCGAATTCTTTTTCCATTTTCTGCACTTGAATTGGAGAGAAAAGGACTCGTTTCTTCTTCTTTCGACTCGGCACGCGCCAACGAACATTTAACTGGTTGTCAGCTTTTTCGTGAAATAGGATCATGAAACAGAGGTAAACAAAGACACATTATGGATGTTTTTATTGAAGTGATTGCTTTTTTATCGATGATTCTGTTGTTCATGTTATACTAGAAAGGAAAATTAGCAACCGCTTGATATAGCTGCATGTCATGTACATAGGTACCTGTGAACATCTGGGGCTCGACACCATCTGCAGTTATAAAACTGACGGAACCACCAGCATCACTCTAACTGCGTTTTGATTCTCACAATGTTGTAATGAGCATTAACCGAGCTCACTCCAGGACTAAAGTGACGCACCAATATCGAAGTGGTCACAGGTCGCATTCTCGTCGACGACATTCAGTTTCTAATTTAATTTTCTACAGAAACATTTCCTTGGACGCCTGTAATGCGCCGACTTTATCATCTTTATGTAAAGGGCGCACTTATAAATGATTAAATTATTATAGCCCAATCGGGACTACTAGGTCACGTCAGTAAGATTTGTTTCAGTTTCAGGTTGGTTTATACCCACAGCCCAACCAGTACAGAGAAAAAGAAAGTGAAGTGAAACTGAGTTCATGTGGTGTTACTCGCGTTCTTGAAGATTGGTTGAGGATTTTTTCACTGAGGTAGAAATTCGACTTTCACAACCTATTCCCTCTAGCAAGACTTAATAGTATAAGTGCAAGAACGAATGCTTCCTGAACCTATGTCAGAAAATGGATTGCATAGCTATCTATTAGAAGGGTACACACGTACGGATCTATTCAAGTTACTCTTTTAGACTTTATAATTATATACAAAAACTGAAAATATAGTAAAACGCTAAAATAAATGACATATCTGTGTAAGAAAGTCTAAGAGAAATCCTTTGCCTATCTCCTGAAGGTTGTGCAGTAATTTTAGTGCTGCCCAGCAGCTTAATATTTGATTAAGGAAAGCAATAGTTTTTGTTTGTTTAGTCTCTAGTACTTGCCCTTGTTTAGAAGTCAGGTATTCTATAGTTGTAACACAGAAAGTGGCTAAATAGAACTTGCGCTAAGGCGTCAGTGGGAAGAGAGGTAAGCCCATAACACATCACATTTCATCCGGATGTAAAAACCTGACGGCTCCTACCTAAACTGGGACGCGCTTCCCTCGCAATGTCTCGGCTGCCCTCGCATAAGCCACGAGTATAAAATTGTGTGGCGAAGCTGACCATGCTGCAGGGCCCACAAGGCCAACAGTCTGAACACTCACTCCGACTAACACTTGGCGGAAATGGTACGATCAGTTGTGAAGTTGGAATGGACGCTACGTCTAAGCTCGAAGCATGTCGGATCGGTAATGTGCTTTCGTTTGGATCGTCAGGAAGATGTAGGATGTGTTTTATGGTAAACGAAAACCCTGCTCGACGACCAGCCGATTGTTCTGGTCCAGCCATCACACAGGTTTCCGTTCATTCATTCATGTCGAGCGCCCAATATGATAACTCAACATGCATGGTGTTTGCGCTTATAGACCTATAAATAGAGTGGCAGGTCAATGTACTGTCAGTTAATTACTTGTAAGCTCACATAATTGGTTAAAAAATCAATCTGAAACAGGAGGAAACCAGTTTTTGTATATAAGCGGATGTTTGGCCATGCATCCCAGCACGTGCATGTGCAAGGAAATATGACTTTATTGTTTATTGTATCCCCAATTAGTAGCCAGAATGATGGAATAGTTTCTGTGATGCTATGTTTATAACAATAATTGATCGTGTTGACCCAGATAGAGTGAAGGCTCCTTCCCCAACTTGTTTGTAAATTAATTTGTCTGTGTAGCGTACAAACGCGTACATTTCGACACCGGACTGAGTATAAAAGAACGGATTCAGACTGGCACTCATGTTGAAACAAAACGTTACAAAAATTAAAACATAACAGTATATAACTGCTTCTTACTATAGTTTTGGAACGACGGTTGACTGCGTGAAAATGTGTGTAAAGCAGGAAACTTAGTTTTTCTCCGACCCTACCCTGTATGCCTGAGAGTCTGCGTGAATTCTGTAGGTTGATACGTCTACTGCATTTAGCTTGTGTGGTTTCTTCTGCTCCAGGAACAGGTTCAAGACAGTTTATTGATGAATCTATGTCTCAAATACAATTTTAGCTTTTTTTTATCAGAAAAAACTTTTTTTTCACTTTATCCAACATTGCACCACACATTTCCTTTCCGGCTGTCGACGCTATCTGTATATCCTGTCTGCCTTAGTTCTCTGCATCTTCACCCGCAGACATCATAGCTGAACCGAAAACCACAGGATTACATTAGTAATTACAACACTAAATGAAAACAGAGATTTAAAGGGGAAGCTTGTCTGTACATTTGCACTTCCAAAGTAAACAGGACGTTCAACCAACAACAATAGGGTCGGCTTTGCCTTTGATTTTAAAGGAAATCTATATAACAATACGCTAAGCCACTTCCGTCCGTCCGTCTGTAACACTCTTTCCCAGACCTCTTCATCATAAAGAAATCCAAGATGGCCGCCACATCGAGTGAAACTAAGTATAAATATTGGCCTCGTATGCCGACCACGGTTCTTTTAGAAATCGAAAATGAGTTTAAAAAGAGAATTTGTGCTGTTAGGTGACTGGATGGCGGGCTGATGCTGCCGCATGTTCGAAAAACAGGGAGATTTTGATGTCGATCGATCGGCAATTCGTCGAGTGGTAAGGTCGACGGGTACACGCACCACAGAGAAGTTTGTACTTTAACACTGGAAACTGCATTCGAGATGCTCGAAATGGACTTCAAAAAGAAAAAAGGAAAAAAGAAAGAAAAAAAGAGAAAAAAAATCCGATCATCGTATTTTACGGGGGTCCTGCTAGTCTAAAATACCTCGTCAAGTGTGGATCCCAACGAGTGAAACTCAGGGGTACTTTTTGAATAATAATAGTTTATTTGCCCCATTTCTTACATCATTCTATTTGTTACAAATTTTGACCATAATAGTTCGGAGCAGAAATTCTCAGAAAACCCTATTGGTATATAGGTTGCAGATTATTTTATATTGCTCGCCCCCGATGTCGATTCTACACCTACTATTTGCATCTTTTGAAAAAAAAAGCGGGGACTTTTATCCTAAAGCACCTTTGGTCATATGAACTAATATAGACTTTCAGTGGTGTCTAGAGGAAGATAATTGGAGAGCAAGCTGTCCCGCGGCTGGTATGATGAAATCCTACCACAACATGTGGCTGATCAAGAGATAAATGAGAAAGGAAATACGTACTTTGAAATTTGATGATGAGGAAATGAGAAATGCACAACTGATTTATTGTGTGTTGGCTGTTGTTTGGAGCGAACAAGAACTTTAACTTCGCAAAAAGGACCACAACACAGAGTTTTTACCTACTGTACTGTGTATAAATAGAGATACTTCACTGTGTATACAAAAGTTGATCCTTCACCAGGAAAGGTCATCCTGAGATCTTGCTACAAGGCGAATATGACTGATTATTGCATCGCCTTGTCTTTCGAGGAAAGTGGTGCATATTGCATTTTTTTGTGCTTCCAGTAACAAAACAAACAAACAAAAACTATCTGGTGGTCTTTGAGCAAAACCTCCCCATGAGGTAGTGTGAAAAGGAAATACCATAACGTTAGATTAAGTGTAGGGTTAACGGCTTTCAGATGAGCAAGGACATGGCTCAAGATCAACATGAGCAGGACATAAAGTCGATCCTTCACCAGGAAAGGTCATTCTGACATCTTGCTAAAAAAGCGAATATGACTGGTTATTGAATTACCTTGTCTTTCGAGGACAGTAGTGCAGAACGCATTTTGTTAGACATTTGCGTTGTGGGACCGTGGCGCTCAAGACAACCACTCACAACTGACTTTGTTGTTGTTGTTGTTTTGTTTTTGTGCTTCTAGTAACAGAAACAAACAAATAAACATACAAAAACTATCAGGTGGTCTTTGAGCAAAAGGCCTCGCCATGAGGTTCTGAAAAGGAAATACCATATCGTTGGATTAGTGTAGCACTTAACGGCTTTCAGATAACCAGGGACACTGTAAATCTTAAGTTACGCTAAAGATCAACATGGTTTGAGATCAACACGAACATGTGAATATTCTTTATTGCGACATGGTTTTAATTTAATGGCACAGCGTTTGGTGCAGTTGCCCCTGGGAAATCAAATAAACTGGAAATATGCGAATGTTTTCTACAAGATATATATAGGGAGAAAAATCGAACTAAGCATAATATGATTTTCAGAGAGCTAAAGCAGCCGCTTTTGGGACCACTGTTGTACTTCAAGCGAACTACAACGCCGATGATGCGCATATCTACCTTTACGCAACCAAAAACAATTTTAATCGATTTTGACCAACCTATTTTAATCGCGGGTATTTTAATCGCCATGGCCCGGTTTTTCGAAGGTCGATTAAGCTAATCTAAGATTAACGAAATTCATTCTCTCGACCTCTCTGCCAATAAACTGCTTGGTTTTGTTCGAAGATGGATTAGAAAGCTTGTTCCAGTTTAAAACGCTATCAAGAAAGTCGTTGTGGACGAAACTTTCACGTTTTCAGGCTAAAAAAATGACAAGAAAGCTTAGACCTAATCCAGGATTAGCCTAATCGTGCTTTGAAAAACCGGGCCCAGGTTGTATACTAGTCAAACTTTACGTGTCAACGAGGAGTATTTTCACAACTACCCAGATAGAAATTGCTTTGAACAGTTTAAACCCTGTTACTCTACCAATAATAGAATCTGTTCGATGATTGTTCTGCTGGGCACACTCCTCAAATGGCTCAAGTGGTTTCTTTGGCAAATGAAATTATAAAGCTTGTGCCGACACATGAAAAACATGCAGAAGTTATTAAGAAAATTCAAGCATCGCTATCAGCTAAGCATGATAGAAAAATTTGCGAAAGCAAAAGCTTTCGGAAACCGATAACACTCTGTCAAACCTAGCAAACCACTATTCATAGTTTGGGCCTCGGACTTCAATGTGAAATTGAATCGGTCGTTGGAATCGTCAGCACGTCTTTCCAGTCCGTCACCGGCGAGTATGTTGGACCATTTAATACTAAATTAAACTTCTGAAGGCTCCTACGAACTGCGGGTAAACATTGCAGATCGTGTTGAGTGCGAAAGGAGATCGCAAGGATGTTGAAAAACTGTGCCAATTGGTTGAAAAAATCTCTGAGAACAGTCCCGAAGTACAGGAATCTACAGGCAAAGCTTGGAGAATCTGAATTGATCCCGACATGCTTTGGGCTTCGACGTAGCGTCCCCTCTTTCCACCGCCGAAAAAACTTCAATTGTGTCAGGCCTTATCACAAAAAAAAAAAAAGAACAGTATAATTACGCCCACGGTACAATCACAGGAACACCATTCAGAATCGCAGTGATGACAGGGGGATGTTTCTCTTTGTCTACGTCTGATACGCAAAAGCAAGCCCTGCAGAAAGGTCAGTAGACAATCACAGTGGCATCCTTATAAATGGTACCAGACCGGCTCTGCGTTATGTCACTGAGCACAAAACACAAAGAGCAGTTAACTTTGAAAAAGAATAAAAACGAAGAACTTAAGGAAACCTCGATGCAGCTCAAGTCAGTTTGCAAGCAGCTAACAGGTTTCGGTGAGTTTGTAGTGCAGTGAGATGTAACACCGTGACGCCGAGTTAGTGATACGATTCTATTACCAGGGCCTATTCTACTCCCTAGGCCATGACGTTTCATTTGGCCGATATCTAGTGCAGCTTATGACTCCCGTCGATTTAAGTGGCTAATCCGTTTAACAACTAGTACCAGATTAGTTGCCCGACAAATATGCAATTCGTAATTCTCATAGAAGCAGTCTCTCATCAGTTGCGCGCCAACGAGGAGCAGGTACCTCCGCAATTTGATCGAATTTAACGAGGTTTTAGGAGAAATTACGAAAAAAAGAATAGCATGAAACGTTAAGACCAAGGGCAACTAGATGATATCCAGAGTTTGCGCCTTCACAACGCCGAATATCGAGTGTTTTGCAACAAATGTAACGTATTAAAAGAGGACAGCTTCAGGCATGAGTGATTTTAATGGACTCTGTCATCACAGCTGTGTGTATCACAGCAAGCCGGTATTCTTTTACCTCTCGGATGATAACAGTTGGTGTCTGTGTGGCTGATTCTTTGCACGTTTGGGTAGAACATTTGACAAACACCTTTACTAGACAAATACACGCTATATTCTAATGTTCAGTTGAAGTAGTGCAAAATAACTACTAATGCTTCGTTTAAAAGAGTTAAACGGTAACAATTGTCGTTTCTGATTGTGTATCAAAGCTGCGCGCCTCATAAGATCATTCATTGTCAAAATCTAGCAGCTCATTTTCCTTTTTTTTTTTTTTTTTTTTTTTTTTTTTTTGCCCGCTTTTTTGCACTTTGACTCGGGCCAAGTGGCAAGTGGATTTTATTATGCCATAGGGCTATTATTATGGCCATAGTAATATACGGGATCAGACTGAGTCGATAGGTATTTTGAACGATTGAAACCAAGTTTAAAGAAACATATCGCAATTTGGAAAAACAGTTTGGCCGAATTTACATGCAACCATTAAAATATGTCTACAGGCACAAACACCCTATTTTGAACCCTGCACGACCCAGCGTGCATGAAGAGATGACAAACGATACTTCACTCCTAGCACACCATGTGCCGATCGGAATGGCCGCTCCATACGGGGTACAAGCCGATCAAATGACGGCCGTAGTGCCAATCTATTTTTAGGTCCAATAAACGATATCGACCGACGGCACCGATCAGCGCTGGAAGTGAAGTGTGACATGGCGGTTTGTCTACAAGGGCAGTTAGTGGCTGGTCGCCTAACGGGGTCATCGTTTACTATAAAAAACATCTTGAATCTTCCTGACGATTTAAACGAGAGTACCGTACCGACCCGATATGCTTTGGGTTTAGGCGTATCGTCCCCAGCAACTTCTCAACTGATCGCATCATTTCCGCCAAGTGGAAGCCGGAGCCGCGAATCCTTCAACTGTTGGCCTTGTATGCCCTGGATGACCAGCTTCACAACACAAGTTGACCTTCGTGGCGGCTTTGGAGGCACGGACTTTGCGAGGGAACCGCGTCTCAGTTTAGGTGGTTCCACATCAGGTATGTCCTACCATGTTCGCTGTGTATGAAACGTATCATCCCACAGAACAAGTATATCATTTTGCACCAGTTCTATGCACTGTTTCTCTGTAACTAAAATAGCCCAAGTGTTAACGAAAGGACCGCACGCACTAAAAAGTATACAAAACTCACCGGATTCGCTCAGTCGAATGCGAGATGAGTTGCTAGCTTCAAGGATGTATATGCATTCTCGTATACAGTCAACTCTCTCTAAAGCGGGCACCTCTCCTTCCTTTAGCCTCAAGCATCCGCTTCTTTCTCACAGGTAAAACTTAAAGTCAACAGAACTTGTAACATGCTGTGATAATCCTTTTGCAGAATCATGAGGTGGGCAGGTTTCTCACTTCTTTGCCAAAATTCGGCTACTAACTTTGCTTCCTTGCTGGCCGATTCATTGACAGAAATCTCAAGAAAAATAGGCATAGGAAACCATATGGGTACTGTGAGAGCCTCCTTAATTTATACTTCTTGGACTGCTGAAGTATTACATATAACAGTCGTACAAAAACAACAGTACTTTCATAGGCAAATCCGACTCTTAGAGTGCACAGGCACAAAATAGAAATCGATGGATTGATTGTTTAAGTACCTGCATGATCGCAATCAGCTAGATTCAACAGTTTCATAAATGTATACAGTACTTATCTCTTTTGCGGGTTCTCTCAGTACTTTGTACGCAGCGTTCCAGGTGAGTCAAACAAAACTGGGAAATATATAATATATACGCAGTGTTGAATGGCAGTTGGATTACTTGCTTGAACAAAATAATATGCAATTGCAAATACAAGTTGCACCAGTTGAGCTAACCGGATTAAGTACATATCAAGCTAGGGCAGCGATCCTTTAGAGAACATTAATTTGTTTGTTTGACCGTTGTAGTCTCCGCATGTTTGAACATACAGGTCTTCTTTCGTGAAAAGATTTGTGTCCGGTCGGTTACTCATCCTGATAACCTGGAGCAAATTGGTTCAAAAAGAAAGCCGAGGTCATGACCTAGTGAAAGCATATATGAATCTGCCAGTTAAAGCCTTACATGATTCTCCGTGGATTCCAAGTGTATCCTCCGAGATTCCGATCATCAGTGGAGCTCTGGTATCTAAATTATGCAGCCCTGATAGTAGACAGAGATAAGAAGTGAGCTCCATGATGAATATGGAATAGAAACTGTAGGGAATAGCAATGCGAAGTCAACAGTAAGTTGGTTGTGATCACCTGGAGTGAGTGAGAGTAGTCCAGAAAGACTGTTGTTCTTGACCGACGTTTTGACAGAGTAAACAACAACAGTCTTCGTGAAGGTGCTAGGACTACTCCTGCACCCGGACAATTACAACCAACCTACTGTTCAAACTCCTGGGTTCAAAGTACCACTTTTCCAGTAGAAAGCAATTTCCGCATTTCCTCCGATGCCGTTCAGTTTTACCATGCTAACTTCCACAATATCCCACTATCCCAATATCACAATGACAGTATAACTTAGACCAATCCGCAACTATCACTGTTTAGTTGTACACGCCTGAATGTCATTCTATTCTTCAGATAAGCCATTTATATCAGTATCGATAGAAATGTAAAGTGATGCTGAGATTACACTAGCCACTTTTGAAGTTACTGCACTTTATAATCCTGCACTTTGCAACGTTTCTTATTTCACGCAAAAGGTGACGACAACTATGGGCTAAAACTTCGCCGATGCATACCGAGAATGCGAAAGAAGAAAGAGCGACCTCTGTTCTCGCCACAACAAGTACAAAAAATGGAGGAAGAATTCGACTCAAAGAAGTACCTAACGGAGGGCAGACGAGCTGAGCTGGCGGTGGAGCTGGATTTGACTGAGACACAAGTAAAGACTTGGTGGCAAAATCGACGCACCAAGTGGAGGAAGGAGTTGAGAAATGAGAACCCGCCAAGAGAAGTTCCTGATGGTCGATTGAAGTATTCCATAGAGGCAAGGCAGTGAAGCTGGAATATTGTGAAAATATATAGCACTGAAACCTTACGGTGTGCACCTCCAGAACTCACAAACTATAGACCACATTTTATCATATATAATGAATATACACATCGCTGCATATACACATTGTAACTATCAGTTTATTACCTTGATGATTTTGAATATCTTTTACTCAGCGAGTCAACGCCAATGTGCAGTCAATATGTGCATTTATATTATTGTACACGGTTATCTAATATGTCCTGGCTTGCCCTGATGCATCTCAAATATAAATTCGTGACACTTTTATCAGTCGTTTTCAATACTGCCACACAGGCTCACGCGATTGTCACAAAACTATACCATTTTATTATATCAAAGGACCGTACCCCACTGTAAAAAATTAAGTAAGTGGGTATGAACTTGACAAGAACACAGTTCGAGGTTACGGTGCTCAGTGTGGCTTGTTTTGTCTACTTTTTGTCTACTGTGGTGAATCAAGCCCGGGGTGGTACTCCCACTATATATAACCATATAATTAAGTTATGTTGTTGGCCCACAGTGGTATCGTTTTTAGAAATTTAACCTGAATTAGAGTCCCTACTCAAGACTAAATAAGACAAATGCTATAAGTGGAGCTTGCAAAATGTTGGTAAATGATGCGAAATAAGTCAGTTCAGAACCGGGTGGCACGCTCTCACCTAAGATTATGAGGAGGACCCCCTGAAGAGTTTCCTGACGATAAATCTGTTGACATTTTTTGATTGTTGTGGGTCTCCTTTCGACTTGTTCGCATTCCCGCTTGTCGCGTGAGATTTTCCGTTCCGAAAATTAGTGAAAGCAATTAAATTCTTTTTTTGGAACATTCGATTTCAATATTTGTTTCCGGGTCAAAACCATAGAAAAAGCTTAGGGCGCCAAACTTGAAATCCGCAGGTGCCAAGCTCAAGTCCCGCTCTGACCACTAGCTGAACTTGCAACACGGTAGCCCTGAGTTCAAACCCTCGGCCACACTATGTAAATAATCAAATAATTAGCCTCCGACCAGTTGGTATATGTTCAGTTTATGATATTTGATTTCTGCATTTTAAGTCTCCCCAAATAGCACGGAAGTGCCAATTAAATACAATAGACTTCAATGAAGTGATTGATTATATATGTCAATCTATTTTTATTGTGATGTGGATTTCGAGATGGCCGACTCCACCTTTCTTGACTTCCTTTTTCCAAGATCAGCGGAGTGTGTGCCCATTCCTGACTTTCTTGATCATTTCCTTCCCATAACTTCACCTTATCTCAGAAATCTCAGAAACTTCCGTCTTTCGGACCCAGGTTTGACCTTTACCGTTCAAAAAAAAAAAAAAAAAAAAAAAAAACAAAAACAAAAAAAAAAAAAACTAGTCAATGTTGAAACAATCACCATACAGGTGTTTCATTTACAGCTACAACATTTGCGCACTGGAGAGTCAAGACAAAGAAACATAACAAAGGGAATGGGTGGTCGGCGACTTCACGACAATTCAGTGTTCCGGTTCACTAGTTTCATCGTCGGATGCAGCTTGATTACTCGTCATACCTCAAAACAGGAATGTGGATAATGGATCTGGTTGGCTATCCGCATGTTCTGATGAAACCGGTGGCGGCCGAGCGGAGAGCTGCCTCTAGTTGGTTACGATGTAATTATGTATAAACAAAACCGAGCTGAACCGAGAGGTGTACTTGACAGACACTCTTTTATGCGGCCTAGTAAAAAGTCCTTTTCGCTACTGCGCGTGATTGTGAAGTGGCTTATGAGCGCGTGTATGCCACACCCGCGACAACTCGACAACGCGGGGAGCCGGAAGGATTTTTTTTTTTTTTTTTTTTTTTTTTCACCAGGTGGAGCCTCAGCAGACATTCAACAAATTCGTGCGTTTTGACCCTCGCATGAATTTGTTGAATGTCTAGGGATCATTTGCCAACGTGAGTGGCTCAGTTGTGTTACTAGCCCGAGTGGAGGGCAGGGTGTACCTAGGAATCAAAACGCGAGCCAATGCGAAAATTCCCGACAAGCACCCCCCACCCGAGATTATTATGATTGCTAGAAAAACAGCAGCGCGTGATGAAAGATCCGGTTTCACTTTTGTTGTGGTAATGTTTATATCTGTCAATTAAAATTTAGTCTCGTGCAATGGTGGACGTTTTATTCGGTTGTTATATAAAAACCCTTTGGGAGTAATGAACATCCGCAACACTATAAACATTCTTCAAAGTCAAACATTTCTTCCTTCCGCTTTTGTCCTATCTGGTCTTGTAAACATTGCCGTACAGTTCATTTCCGACGGTTCCATGTCCAATTCGGGATCTTCACATTGAAATGGGTGAGACAGTGTGCTTCCTGAGTTCCAAACAGGAAAAGTCGTTACAAATCGGACTCGAATAACAGCCGCCGTGTTCCTGTATCGTTCCGGTTTTAGTTGGAAAACTGCTTCGCGATAAATGCACACTTCCGCTTTTTTCAATTGAATAAAATGCTGAGTAAGCAGAAACTGTCATTCAAGCAGATCGGAACCAATGATATCCATCGCCCCGGGAACTTCCGATGTTACACTCTTTTGTTCATAATGTGCGACAACTGTACGACGGCTGTGTCGAAACTGCATCGATTGATACAAGTAAAAATATCCGCTTTTACCAGGAATTTCGTTCCACGGTTCCCAGAACCGTTCGCAGATAACGCATAAATGCGGAGGAAGTTTCGTAATCTGTACTACGCCATGACATCAGCTTGAACGAGGAGTCCTTTACAGCATCGATTCAAGGATGGCGAGCAATTTTGCTTCTTTATCTCTTGATGAGCAGTTTAACTCACTCGGTTTTGCCTCGCAGAAGGCAATTTATGACGAACTGACGGCGAAACATGGCGCTCGTTATTCTGAAACGTTCGTTTATTATGTACGGTGGATGGTGCAACAACTGTGGTAAGAAAGTGCTCACTTTTTGTGTATTCTATGTCAACGTGTTACAGGTAAAACGCCTCTCGAGTAATGGCTGCGTTTGCACAGTACGTACAAGACGGACAGAAAATATACGACTTCGGTAGCTCTGATCCACGAATCACTTGCTCCGTTTCTCTAGAGTCCTACGGAAAATCGTGCTGTGTGATTTGCGGTTTCGAGCTTCTTATGAATTATTTTCAGTCCGTGTTGACAAATTTGTGATGGTCTTGTTCAGTTCGAAACAATTTGGACCTCCATTAACAGTCGATCAGAGCAGAAACCGAAAGGAAGTTGGTGACAAACAAAACAGACCCATCGGTAAATCCCGCCAGATCTGTTGGAAGCACACCTACACTGTACTGTCACCTGAGTATAACATAATGAGAACTAGACTGGCATTGCCAGTGAGCTCGCGGTGTGAGTTGCGTCGAGACCAATATACTAAAATGGAAAGTAGGGACAAGAGTGGAACTCCCAAGAGGGACTTCCAGTTTCTCACCAGAAAATATCACACAGTTATAGAGAACTTGGCTGTTGACACCTTGCTCAAATGAAACCTGATTATAAACTATAAATTATCATTATAACACTCATACACTTGCTTTTTAAAGGTTGAGCGACCCTGCATTTTGAGAATGCGTGACATATCTTTTTATGCACAATTGATTTTTGACAGTTTGACTTCGACTCTTATTTCTAACGAGAGGCCACGATTAATCCAGCCTTCGCTTCTTATGAGTTTTCGTGTTCTGTAACAAGCGAGGAATGTAACACAACACTTGTTTACGTCAATATTATTGCGGTTTTGTTCACAGTGTGTTCAGTCATTTGTGAACTGCAAACTCAATGCTCAGGACTATTTCGGTGTATTTTTCATATCTGGTATACAATGACCATTGCGAAACAAAGGCTACATGATCGAATGAAAGAAACATTCCAACAGGCAAAGTACGATAAGCAGAAGAATTTTATGAGGCAACAGATGTCATGTACAAAGTAAAGCATAAATTGCCATTGTTTTGCAGCTAAAGCTCATCGTAGCTTTGGTTTCCGTTTTCGGCCTGTTATCTTCCCAGAAGTATTTCGTGCTGCCACAGAAAGTTTCGTCGGGACTAAATATTTAGCGGCGACAGAGAAATTTGCAATCCCGAGCGGTATCCAACAAACATTTGTTTACGGCTATTCTCAAAGCTTCCGCGGTGAACTTAAAGAACGCAAGCCAAAATTGTTCCTTAAAATCCAGTTTATCCGTGCATGTTCCACAGAGATCTGTTGTTAGAAACAAAGGCAGCATCTTCTCTTCAGTTATTTTAAGACTCTGAGTGCTGGTCCGGCCGGGGTTCGAACCCGCGACATCCCGCACGAAAGACTGGCACTCAACCAACTGAGCCAGCCGGGCGGCGGTTTACGTCATCGCATATCACGTGATCATATGAACCAATCACCGTGTGCTGATTCTCGACCCAGAAGAAAAAAAAACTCCATTTTTAAGCTCGCCGGGGCCACACCCCGCGAGCAATTAATACTTGCATCAGGTTATGCACCTATCAAATGTTATCTACCGATAACTTTGCAAGCCTTTAACGAATCAGTGAAATGTAGTGTCAAAGCATGTTACAATGATTTCAAGCCATAACTGTTAATGTGAATACCAACAGCTAAGAAGAAGTACCAAACTTCTAATACTAATAATTGTCTAATACAATAATATATAAATGTATTGCCTAAAAATATTAATTGCAAAAATTAAATTCTGATATAAGTACAGTCCTTCTTAGCACAAAAGTGCAAAATTTCCTGCCAACACTGTATCGCCAACGGTCCACCGACTGTCAGCCGACTGTCAGTTGGTTTTGCCATTGACAGTCGACCGACATGTCGGCTGATACGTCAGCCAATGGCAGCTAAAGTACACATGATCCAGAGCAGGCCTCCAAGTCAATCCTGAGGGTGGGGATCATAAAAGTGATCAAATCCCCACATTTGCCTGGCTTGCACCCCCCCACCTTTGGCTTAACATTGAGAGGTGCATTATATCTGAGAGAGTTACTAGGTGACACAATTTTCCTTGAAAATGAGAGGAAATGAAACGAGAACATTTAAGATTGTCCACTCACTCAAAGTCTTTTGTCTGTGGGTTGATTTGCTTTTCAGGGAGCAAGCTGTGGGTTCTGATGGACAAAGTATCATAAATGCAAAGACACTGATTGATGCATTGTTCCAGATGTTAGAGACTAGAATAACTGAGGTAATTAGATGTTGAAGCTATGCCAGGTTTTTGTTAGAGCATTGTTGACATCTTTAGAAGATGCATGCTTAATTTACTGCTGTTTATCGTACATCGCACATTTTTTTAATATTTGGACACTGACACTAACCTGCATATAATACCCAGCTGTGGCAGAAAGATGCATGAGGTGGGGATGGGATAGAAGGAGGAGAGGAAGGTCGTTGTGAGGTTGAGAAGGAGAAGAACCTGTATTGAAACCCCAGCTGTTCATATCATCATCCAAATTGACCAATCCTATTATGTCCGTCAAAAAGAAAGCACCATTTGCCAATATTGGTTATCATACTTTGCATTACAAATTATTAGTCACAATATTGAGCAAATTATTGAGAAGTGTGTATTGTATGTTGCTGTCACCCTTCAGCTCAACAATCAGGGGAATTTCCAAGACATCATGAATGCAAATAATGTGCGAAAAGTGCTGGATCAGTTTAAGGTATGTACAATAAAGTAAGTAGTAGGATTGATAGAGCATCTGGTTGTGACTTCTTTAAACCCTTCTCAGCCAAAAAGGTTAAAAGAAGACTATTTAAGGAGAAATGAAGTTCATGCTTTAACCCTCTTTCATTCATTAATACAGCGACAACATGAAGAAAATCCCTTGGAACTGGCACAGACTTTTGCATCAATGAAAGAAATCCTGAGGCTTTGCATCAATAAAGAAACAGGGGTAAGAATTGAATTTTACATCTTGTTAAGTTACATGGGGTGTAGGCCTTTACATTGGCGAGTTTAAGAGTAACTGCTGAGCAAAGGGAACCTGTACTTTGTCTTTTCAGCAATCAACAGAGTTGCCTGCAGCAAATGAAGCAATGGATGAAAGTCATGAACCGGATCCATATGATGAAATACGGAAGAAATTACAGCTGTTAGAGAAAGAAAACCAAGTAAGCTACTGTACAAAATATTAGGTCACCACACTGTTCACAAAAACTGTCCCTTGGACCAATGAGGGTTGCCATTAGTGATCTAAATAAATACCTAAATAAATAAATATTTAAGAATTGGTTCATGCTTAGCATGCGTCCATCGAGTTATGGATGCACGCGGGAAGTTAGCTCTAGCTTCACGAGTGCTAGCTCCCAACTTTCCTAGTGCATCCATAACTCAATAGACGCACAGCTAAAAGCATGAACCAATTCTTTTATAACATAGGCACACAAAATTATGAGCGAAAACAAATATTAATTGTTAATTGAATGCAAAATTCTCTTTTGACGTGCAAAAGGAAAAACTCATTGGCTGATTGAAAACATGCCACAACTTACTAACATTTCTGTCATCTAAAAGTTGACGAGAGTCGATGAAAAAGATGTCATTTAATCGATGAAAACACTGAAAGTACTGTTAACCTTGCGTGGTGTGAAAGCCAGCAGCCTGCGGTGACTTTAGAATTTGTGATGATGTAAATATTTTGAACGGTACATTGTTGAAGATGAACCCAGGAAATTCAAGTCACCGCTTAAAAACAACATGAGATTCACCTTGAACTATGGCAGACAATGCGGGTCTGGAAAAGCAAAGTGATCCATCAAAGAATGTGAACAATTACCATGAGCGAAAGAGATAGATCTGTTTGCCGAGCAGACTTGTTTGTTATTCGAGCTGCCAGCAAACTGTACTGTAAACACTGCAAGTATAGCGGCTTTCAGAATGAATGAACACCATTTCATTTAAAAGCCATTGAAGGCTTGACGGATATTTATCTTTGCTGTGATGGATTTCACTGTCCATGAGAATTAAGCCGTCGAGAAATAGGTGAGTTTTGATTCATACAATTTTCTGTGCCGACCGTTGAAATACAGAATTTTTCAGACTTGATTACTGATTTCCTTTGGGTGCCGGTTTGACTTCATGTAGTACAAATTTCTTCGGAAAATAAAGCTATTTTCTTCTTAGTTGTAAAGCTTCTGTTAATTTATAAATTAGGAAAGCTAGAAAAAGTCAAAAGGAAGCAACATTTGCTCACGTCATATTATTGAGCACGGACGTGCACGATAAAGTTATGGAGCACGCTCTTCGACCAATGAGAACGTGGCTTATATCGTGACTATGTTTTAAATTTATTTATTATATAGATACGAGTGTTTTACTGGAAAATATACCGTGCGTAAAATCCACACGAAACTACATCCAGGACCCAAGTAGCATATTTTTCATATCCTCACTAGTGAAGATATCGTTGGCATCATTTCCTGCTTTTGCACAGTTGTTTTGTGCAATTTCTCATAAAACACTCATGTCAAGTATAATAAAAAGAAAATTACACAGTGGCTAGAAAATGCGGATTTTATTTTCTCATGGTAAAAACAATATTTTACTCACTCACGAAGCACTCGTTCGTAAAATGTTGTTTTTACCACTTGAAAATAAAATTGATATCTTCACGCCGCCATGTAATATCCTATATATATATATATATATCAACACCTTTTTTCATCATTCTTATTGATCTTCAGGCTAGTTATTTTGTAGGGTTTGCTCTAGGTTTAGTTTTTACTTTTTAGATTTTAATGTTAATTACTGTAGGTTCTGGGTCTTGGGTGCATGTGATGAACTTCAGTAGTGAAAGGATATTTAAACCAGTTTCACTTCTGAGCATAGATCATGATCAAATTCAAATTTCTCTTGTCAGTCTTGACACGTAGTGAGGAGAACTTGGCATTTGATACTGTAACTTGCTGATTCAACAATCAATATACTCACACTCTGGAACTGCAGAAGGTAACAAGAGGGAAGAAGAAAAGGAAAAATAGAACAGTAGTACAGCATGTCCATAAATTGGTCAAAAATTGTCTGCCCAAACATTTGTTATTGTATTGTAATTTTCCTCTGCTGAATAATTACTCAGACTTGAAGGGTTGGGAGAATTTGTGTTGTGAGCTCAGAAGTGACTGGATTTAAAGTGACACCTTTTTATTTTCAGACCAATGAATTGCTGGTGAAGGAGTTAGAGGCACTGAAGGAACAGTATGTGATCACCTTTCATGAAGTCCAATCCAAGATAGGTATATATCCTTGCAGACATTATAGCAAAGAATGTTTCAAGTGTAAGAAATGAGACAAACCCCACTATGCATAGGTTACTTCCCACTTGAGTGGCATGCTATAATTGATTGAAGAGTCACACACATGCTTGTATTAATATTATTCATATTTCCCTTGCTGATTCTTTTCTTTGATTTACTATAAATGTCAGTATTGATCACTAGACACCATTTTGAATATGACATCATAGAGGCTCCTCTCCCTCCTCCCCCAAATGTTTCCTTAATAGATCTTGTAGAGAATGCAACATGACTTTGCATAAACAGTATGTCCATGGGCTACTGACTACAAAATACATGTACATATGTATTACTTTTACTTTTTTAATAGCTGTCTTGGAACAGTATAAAGTGCAAGTCAAGCAAGCACAAAATCTCAATGAGACAGAGAAGGTAAGAATGTTAATATAAATAAGGTAGCTCTTTTGACTGTATTGTATATTGTATAACAAGCAAGTACTTCTACACAAAAAAATGCCTTGTGCTTTCGAGTACCCCAACAATCCCCTGCAAGAGAAATTTCTTTGAACTTAAAGTCTAACATAGAACCCCACTAACTTGAACTCCCAAGGGAACAGACAAATAGTTCGAGTTAGCCGATAGTAATTGACTGAAAGGGAAATTCAAGTTTGAGTTAGTGGAGTTCTACAGTATCACTATACTTTATTGGTGGACTGAATTCCATTCTGTGTTCTCTCACTTTCTGCAACTTGTAATATATAAATATCATTCATTCTTGGCAGAAAAAGCAGCTGGAACAAAGTCAACTACAAATAGAAAAGCTACAACAAGAAGTTCAAGCCAAAGGAGTTGAGCTGTCGGTAACAAAGAGAAACGTGAGTGTGGTTTCACGGGGGAATATTGTCACATCTTCTCTGTTTAGTGTGGGAAATATGTATGTTCAGATCAGTGAATTTTGCTACCCTCTTTCAAAATAGGAATTGATTATAAGAATGGGACAGCACTTGAACAGTCTGGCTTCAACCCAGGACGATATTACCAAGGAAATAGAAAAGTGGAAACTAAAACAACAGAATGCCATGAGTGGCTGGCCTGAACCTGAGTCACTGGAGAACTTACAGCAACTGTACGTATGAGAAAAACTATGAAGGAGGAGCTGAGCTCCGGTTATATCGATGTCATCACCACTGCATCATTGTCATTAGTAACATCGTGCCTTTTAGAGCCGTTTTCGGATGACTGTCGAAAACCAAAACAAAGTAATCACACAAGCCAATAACAGAGACTGAGAGAAAACAGTTCAGCCAATTGGAAGCCAAAGTAATTTGTGTTTGGTCTTGTGTTTGGTTTTACTTTCCAATCAGCAGTGCGAGTACACGCCATCGCTTGCGTGAGAAGTGTTTGGTTTTGGTTTTGGTTTTGTTCCTGATTGGCTGAGCATGCTGACAAACTCGTGTGGACCAATCCGAAAGCGAAGCAAACGCAAAACCAAAGCAATCACACAATTACTTTCGACAGTCATCCGAAAACCGCTCTAGCCATATTACACATTTATTATCATCAACTACATCAGTGCTATTGCCATTGCTGTCATCGTCATTACGCACATATGTACACAAACTTTTACAGATGAAGAAGCAAGAAAATCATTACTATAATAAATTGTCAGCAACATCATCAACATCACTTGCCCCATAATCTTTACTGGAATTGTCACCATTATCATCATTGTTGTCGTCGCTACAGAAACAACATTACCAGCAACTCTAAATCGAGTGAATTGTTTTTTACTTGATTCAGCTGTGAACCACAAAGTGAACTACTGTGGAAGATATCTCAGCAGATTATTCAGGTTAGTGTTTTATAGAATATATGCACATAATTATTTGTGACAGCCATTTGAGTAACTTCTTTGGGTTAAATAGTTCCCCTGTTTTTTCTGTGAGATATGTTTTCCTTTTTATTAGCATAATTTTTAATTCCACTTCCTGATAGGTCTGTGTTTCCTGTTTTGTGATCTGTTAACCTGTTTTTCCTGTTTCTTATCCTGTCTTTTTTCTTTCACTCATACAGCTGGACAGCATGTTTCGTGCAACATTGGCTGGAAATGCCATGGAACAGAAGCGAATGGAAAACTTCACCAACACTGTCAAAAGCCTGCTAAACGTCTTTTTAAATAAGTATGGAGCACCCCATTAGCTATATATTGCATGTTTTCTTTATAACCTTTGGAGCGCGTTTTTTGAGATCAGTATTCCGGTTAAACAGAAATAAGTGCGGGAATCTAACCTGTGAGTTAGTTATAATTGCTGTGAATAATCCTAACGCCGTAAAGATGGTTTGAGCTGACGTTTTAAGCGTTAGCTCTATGTCGGAAGAAATCGGTAGAAAATGTTTATATAATATTATATGTAGTTCGAAAATGGCCGCTTTTATGCTTGACTGACTCATTTGTCTTAAGACGCACAAAGCGACTGATTCTTCTGGTAGAAAATAATAACGGAAGTAAGCAGACAAACTTCAAGTCTTCTGTTCCAACCAACCCTTTCACTCCTAATACGTGGAGCTGAGCGGCTCTTTTCTGTTTCGTTTGAACTTCTTAGAGCCTTCATTGTTGAAAAGCAGCCTCCACAAGTCTTGAAGACCCAGACACGATTTGCAGCCACAGTTCGGTAAGAACCAGACTGCTTTCTTGCTATGACATACGACTATTTCCTTAGCCTTATAAAACTGGTTATGCTATATGAGTTACTGTGACATTAAATGTTTGTATGAGTGTCCATATTAGACAAGAAGTATCGTTTAGTATCACATGCTTTTCGGAAGGACAAACGGACTTGCAATCGATAGCCAAGTCGATCAAGCGTTTGAACCTGTATATCGTTTGGCCACTCACTTGGGTCGAGTTGCGTTGACTCTGGTCGAGTTAATACTTCAACAATTGAAGAAAAATGAAGTGAAAGTGTCAAATGAAAGTGCGTTTCTTGTAACCGCAATGTGTTTATAACGTTTGGTTTCCAGGCACTTGATTGGTGGAAAGCTGAATGCGCATTTTCACCCGGCAGAGGTCACGTGCACTGTGGTGTCGTAAGTGCTCTTCCTTGCAACTTTTACTTTTAGTAACTGTTGAAATGGTGAAATGTTTAACCTTCTGTTTTCTTCCTGTTGCAGTGAAAAGCAGGCAAACGCGGTAGCTAACCGCTCCAAGAGGTAAGCCTTGTTGTGCAGTGAAAGGCTGTCAAGGCAGGAACACAAGAAGTTCATATTTCTCACTCCGGTTCTCGCATATTTTTTTGACTCTTTACAGCGTTCCAGCAAACAAGGATGCCGGTGTACTTAACAATAAGAAGGTAACGTCACGTGGTCGAAGCAGAACTTGCCATCTACCACCGAGCATGCACGCATCTACAGGTTCACGGTGTTGCGCACCATTCGAGTTGCACCGTCCACCTCTAAAATTTTTGCGCGCACGATTGCTCCATGGGTCCATGTAATTGCGTGTAACATTACGCCCAGTGTTGGGCCGTGGGTCGACAGCTTTAGTGTTTTTGCTTTTATGAACCCTTGTCTGGGTTACATGTTTCTCTGTGGTTCGGTGTAAACCGTGTACTCGGGATCTAGTACACTCGATTCTGAGATCTCTTGTGATTTATTTGAACGAGCTACACTTTGATAGTAGCAAATTTACTTATTTGCCTATTTGCAGGCCATGGAATATATCCAGAAAACCAACCAGTTTGTTGCTGAATTCAAGAATTTGGTAAGTTTTTTTTTTTTTTTTTTTTTTTATGTTGTTCATAATCCTTGTTATATTTGTGTGTGTTTTAATTCCTCTCTCCTCGTATCTCCAGTCTTTGACGCGAGCAAACAGGCAGGGTGGAAAAAACAAAGAGGTTAGTGTGTATATATGTGAGCTTAATTCTTACCATTTAACGCAGCTTGGTCTAATGTCAGGGCCTTGGTGCATTCTTTTATTAATATTTGTCTGAAAATCTTCCTGCCATCGCCCTCCTCTTTTTTTTTTTTTTTTTTTTTTTTTTTGCCGCTTGTGCTTTGTTGTTCCTCTTGTTCTTCAAGTACTGCAGTACATTTAAAACAGACAGCAGTTCAATAAGAAAGAATCAATTTTCGATCTCTGCAGACCGTTGCGGAAGAGAAATCAGCTGTGGTATTCTCGGCGCAGTTTAGCCTCGGAAAGCAGACGTTTTCCACAATGGTGAGAAACTCTCTTTACGTCAATGTCAGCTGGGGCCAATTCAATAAACATTTACACGTGTATTTTACAAGTTGGACCATTATTCAAACGCCACTAAACGGACTCTACTCCAGCAAAGTCTGTACAATATTACAGACACGGGTCCCCAGTGTACAACCACAACAGTATTTGGCCATTGTAGTGGATTATAGTGTGGAGAAATTGGTCCAACTTGTAAAATACACTTGTAAATGCTTTATTGAATTGGCCCCTGAGTCACACGTGTAAAGCAAGCGCAAGCGCAAGAAACGGAAACATGTTCGTTCTCTTGCGTTTGCACTTCAGAATTTGACGTGTGAAATTACTTGTGTTTGCGCTTGCGGAGAAAATCAGCCTTAAGAGTCTTCCGCCTGTATAGTTCATGAACGTTTGATTTTGGTCCTTGTTTCTAGGCCATG
The DNA here is from genome assembly GCA_964036295.1 of Plumapathes pennacea. Lineage (NCBI taxonomy): Eukaryota > Metazoa > Cnidaria > Anthozoa > Antipatharia > Myriopathidae > Plumapathes > Plumapathes pennacea. The sequence goes on along the minus strand of OZ038464.1, from coordinate 20,432,524 downwards.
TCCTTGCCCGTGGTTATAACGGTTCACGGAAATCAACACTCAGATGCCGCGGCCACTATTTTGTGGGACAATGTGTTCTCACAAAACGATAGAAAGTTGTTTGAGGTTCCAGACGAAGCTCCCTGGCCACGTGTGGAAGAAGCTCTCAAAAAGCGTTGGTCGTTAGACACGAAGTCGGAACTGTCAGACCAAAATTTACATTACTTGGGGACTAAACTTCTTGGCAGTGAGTAACTACAGACCATTTTGTCAAGTAGTATATGGCGTTGTGTGTGGTAAACTGGTGTGCTGTGGGATTTGTTTTGCTGTGGTTTGTTTAGTGAGGTGCGGTGTACTGTAATACAATGTGGTGCGCCAAGTGTGTGTTATTAGTGGTTTGTGTCGATGGGATTTTTAGTGCCGCTTCTCGTGTAGCGTACGTGCAATATGTGGTGTTCTGTGTGATCGATGTGACATGTTTGTACTATTTTGTTCTCCTTGAAGAACAATCTCGCCCTGAATTGGAGGCTTCTATGGTCTCGAGAGCAACGTTCAATCGAGTGAGTATAGTAAATCTCATGTTGCCAACGTGCTGTGTGATAGCTTTCTCGTGTTAGCTGGTCAAGTATAAATCATCACTACAGCACATGTATATTGTAACATTCTTCTTTTTTTTATGTTAGAGTGTGACGCACCTGCAATAGATAAAGGGGCGTGCGGAGTAGTTTTCGGATAACTGTCAACTGAACGAGAATCAAAAGAATTATACGGTGGTCAGTCACCGAGCAATCGGCTCTTGGGTCTTGGACCAAAAAAAATAGTAGATCTAAGCAATCACACGATTACTCTCGACAGGCATCCGAAAGCACTCTTTTATATTGGTCGATTTTATTTCAGGATCATCTTCATGGTCGGACTTTTACATTCTGGCGCTGGTTCTATGGAGCACTAGACCTGGTCAAAAAGCATTTAAAACAAGAGTGGCAAGGCGGGTAAGTGGCGAAGCCTGAAGTGTTCAAGCTGGTCAGACTACCAAATCTCCTTACACTACTCACACATTTTCTTCAGGGCAGGTTGGGAGAATTAGGTGATCTCTTACTAGGGTTCAAGTTCATCAGACTATCAATTCTCCTAACACTACTCATACATTTTCTTCAGGGCAGGTTGGGAGAATTAGCTCAGTTGATTCCTGTTTTGGGGGTGAGGGGCGGTGCGGTTCGAGTTTATCTTTGTCGAAGGTCATGATGCTCGGTCAGACTAAAACTTCATAACCGTAGTACATGAATGGTCAAGATATGGTGTGCAGCTTTGCTTGGCTTGTTGCAGGTTCATAATGGGTTTCGTGAGCAAACAAGAAGCCAACAATGAGTTGATGAAAAAATCCCCAGGAACCTTCCTTCTGCGCTTCAGTGACAGTGAAGTTGGAGGCGTGACAGTGGCGAATGTCGTACAAAACAGTAAAGGTGAACTTTTTCATTTTTCTTTTTTTTTTCTTTGATTATTCCTTATTTTCTTTCCTTCAACCCTCCCTCCATTTGTTTGTCCCTCTCTATATCCCTTTCTTATTTCTTCCCACCCTTCCTTCCTACCTACCTATTTTCTCAAGAATTTGCATATACATAAAATACATTATGACCCATCAAATATTTCCTCCCGCGCGTGATTGGTGGAATCGTGACACGTGACCGAATAACGTCCGCTAACGAGCGGACGTTATCAGCGAATAACCCCCGCCTGGCGAACAAACGCTGTTTATTGACAAAATCCGAACACAGTTTTATATATTAATCACAAAAACCCATTACGAGATGACTACCGAGGAGGACATCAAAAAGCAGTTCCAGAAAGCACCAAAAAGCTTCACAGTCCCCGCGCCATTGGGCGAGAGGAAATATTTGAAGGATAATAAAGACAATAAACTACTTTGAGCTTCTCGGAACAGATAATATCCTCGGACAATTATCCGTGCATATTTTCTCGCCAAAAGTAGTTTATTGTTTATTTAACAACAACAACAACAACAACAACAACGCCTTTATCGTGTTTTGTATGTTTATTATATACAGTGTATTTGAAAGTAATAGCCAATGCCAGAGGCTTGAAAGGCACATGCTTGATAGACTATCTGTGAAAAGAAATGGAAACGGTGGCAAATCAAACATACAAACATGCTAAGCACGGGCAATTTCTGGAACATTGGTAAATCGCTACAGTTAGTCCAAATGCATTTGCAGGGGAGAAAGAGATCTGGAATCTTCAGCCGTGGACCAATGCTCATTTACAGATGCGCAAACTGGCCGACCGAGTCAAAGACTTGAATGAGCTAATGTTTCTGTACCCGGACAGAAACAAGCATGAAGTATTTGGAACTTTCTACACAGACGAGACAGGTTAAATCACTTTGTTGTTTAGCTATTAATTCTTTCAGTTGCTGCGGCTAAAGTTTGCTCTTTGATTACCAATAAGGTGAATTTGAAGTTTGAAAACTTGCTCATGCAAAAAAAAAAAGTGAAAATGTGACGACTCGAATAAAAACTTGACTAGTACTTTCTAATAGCACTATTTGCGGTCGTTGTTTCCCGGAGAATGTTTATTTATGGTTTTTTTTTTTTTTTTTTTTTTTTTTTCAATTTCTAAGCTCGCCTATGCGATAGATGGGCTTATGGCATATAATACGCATCCGTCCTTCCTTCTGCCAACAAATTATAAACTGTCGCGATCGCCTGTATGTTGAAGTTGGTAGCTGCAAGCGTAGTTCCGCTGTACCGTAGTACCGCTGTGTTAAGCCACATTCAAAAGAAGTGAACAACTGTGTGGCGCGCTAAGAACCCTGCGTTGACATCAACGTCCGAGTGATCAGCACTTACTGATCTTACAATTTCTCTTGGTTTCAGAAACCCCGAAAGAGCACAATCCAAATGAATACAAAGAGACGCTACTGGCCACAGTAGTAGCTGGGTAAGTTCACAGTAGTATCTTGGGTAAGTTTGCTTACTCTCTGATTTTTCTCTTCCTGCTGTTGTTAATGAGACCCCATGAATTTAGGGAGGTTGCTAAGCCCGGCCTTCTAAAAAGAAAAACTTTGGTAGGGAATTGCGATTACTGGCTAAACGGACTCGCAACTCGGACTAGAAAACTTTCGTCTTTCTATAACAAAAGCTTCATATGCGACACACTGCGTCTACTTGGTTTGGCGTGCGTGTTCGGTTGGTCACCCGTCGCAAATCGTGAACGGTGAGAAACTTTTGTCGTCTTGCGTGAAAACTTGAGTTCGATCAAAGTTGACGCATGTCGACCCGAGTGGATGGCTCTTATGACACATAAAAAGGTGCAGAATTACGAAACATTTTAAAGCATGTCGTGTAAATGAACCCTATTTTCACCTGATAGTTTCGCTCACTTGCCAGCTGAGTAACCGCTCCTATTTTGTCCACAGTGCCCCTCGCGCACCCACTCAATTCCGCGGCGGGAACTTGGTAAGTTTTGTCACTAGACATTTTAATTTCCGTAGTGATCTTTTCGCTTGTTTGTTTGTTTGTTTGTTTGTTTGTTTGTTTATTCGTTTTTGTTGTTTATTTATCTGATTGTTATAGGCATTTTAATTCCCGTAGTGATCTTTTCGTTTGTTTGCTTATTCGTTTCGTTGTGTATTTATCTTATTGTTATAGGCATTTTAATTCCCGTAGTGATCTTTTCGTTCGTTTGCTTATTCGTTTTCGTTGTTCATTTATCTGATTGTTATAGGCATTCTAATTCCCGTAGTGATCTTTTCGCTTGTTTGGCAGGCCATGTCGGATGAATTTCTGGATGCTGTTATGTGGTTCCCAACTTCCCCCTCCTCTCCACCCCAGTCCATCGCGAGCTCTTTCATTGAAGATACAAACCTTGGTGTGGCAGGCGAGGAAGTAATTGCTGTGGATGGTAGCCAGGTTCCTGAAGGTTTTACCACATTTTTCAACGCCCTCAATCATCCGGAGCAAGGGCCCCGAAGTTACCAGCAAACCATGGCTACTTTGACAAATGCTTCAGGCTTACACCAGGAAACTCTTTAATGGTTATGTTGTAATGATTATAAAGGCTCCCTCGACCACAGTCCTTTGGGCGGCCGAAATCCATGGTCCTGTATGATCATCCTTGATCCTGATCTAAAACGATTGGCCATCCGATTCGTTTGAACAGAACGTTGGTTTCATTTAACCTTAAGGTGCTATTTATTTGTTCTTCTATATAATTTTGTTGTGTTTATATTGGGGGCCAAAATCAGCCTTTGATTTTCTACACATTTCTAGATGTAAACACAAACGTTGAATTGGTCGAGATCCGGCCCCTTGAGCTGCCATGTCTTTCTGCTCTTAGAATGTGCATCATTGACAGCTCCATACAGTACTTCAGTTGGTGGAAGTCAGATTTAATTCTGGGAAGTAAAGGGGTTAACTCGGGTGCATGAGAGGTTTCATTGTGTGTTTAGAAAGTCGTGTATTATATATTATAGCATCCTTTCATTTCGCCGTGCATAGCCAGCAGATTTCAAACGAAAGTAGTACAAGTGTAGCTGTCCAGAAACCTGTGTAAGACTAGCAGACAGATGTTAAAAAAAAAATTCGCCGCAGTGTCTTTTTAGTGGTGTACGAATCATTCAAGAGGCCTTAGCTACGTTTAGAGCACAAAATATGACAGAAATTGTGCGATAGATGACTTAAATGATAACCCATACAAGGCTGTGAGAGAAAATGGCCCGGTTAAAAAAACAGTGCATTACATTCGATATGGTGTTCAAACGTGAATAGAAAGGGTTAAAATGTTGTCAAGTACGTCATGATGGACTGTTTGTCACATGTCAATGTCACATGTCAATCGATGGTGTTTTTAGTTTCGCAAAGCGACCCATTATATCCATTTTGATATATAACATATTTTAGCGTTCTTACAAACTGTATAAAGGAGAGAACTCAACTTGTGGTCCCGTGTGTTCTTGTCCTCTATAGCATTCTCCATTTTGTTTGACTGGAGTAGTGAATCGCGTTCTTATTTTATTACTTATTATTACTACTTCTCCATCATCGTGTCTTAAATTTGTGTCAGCATCGAAATGTTAGGTGTGGACCCCATGTGATATATGTTTTGGTGCGAGAGCCAAAATTAGTTAAAATTCAAATATTATTTCTGCTCGTTTCTTTGCTCATGGCTGGTAATACAAAATTGAACGTCATACGCAGACAAGCATCATTCTTAGTTCGTCTGTCTTGTAGGTGTTTTGTCTTCAGAAAAATTAGTTTTGGCGAATGCGGGATTTTCAGCCAGCATCCCGCAACACCTGCTAATAGAAATGAATACAAATTATTAAATGGGAAATTGTTGTGTAAACGCCACTGTCTTCACACAGAAATTAACAGTTGAAAATATGAAACTTTTCGTATGTTTTGTATTCAGTTATTAGAATAAGCAAAAAGGCCAGTCGTCGAGGCGAGACTAGAGAAGATTCCAAGGGTACAGCTGAACCCTAAATACTTTTCGAAACATCTTGTGTTCTTAGAGCTTCTCGGGGGCTCTGAAGTCAAGCTGTGTGTTTTATTAAATTTTCTGCCGCGGCCAAAGCTTGACGAGCACTAGTCCTAAAGTCTGTTCGTGAGAATAATTATGATTTCCCGATGGTAAAGTACTAACCAGATGACCATCACTAATAGGTTCACAGACCTGTTAGGCATGCAAATGGTGGGGGCAGTTGACCAATAAACTGCACTCATTTAAAAGGTCGGCTGTCAATATAAAATGCCACAGCCGATTTTAGTGGCGTTTTTTGTGACAAACTCTATGATTAATAAGAAGACGAAGAGAAAACTGGTTTAATGTAAGTACAAGGTTTTTGCTCTTAGCATTTTTCATTCTTTTTGTAAAGCTTTTCCGCGTCCGTGAATCAGAGTGAAGTATTGAAATCGCCGGTAAATGCAACACGATGCCTTCGACATAACCGCGACACTCGACCTTCAATTTTAGTTGTCTATCATGTCCGCGACACTCGACCTTCAATTTTAGTTGTCTATCATGTTCAACATCAATTTTGCTGTTACGGTCAGGCGCCGAAGTTGGGAATGAATAGTTTGCCAAAATACATGCATGGGTTTGTAAGGTTTAGTTTGAATATCAGCAGTGACCATTAGAGCTCCATGAAATCGAGTTGCTTTCGAACCAAAATGAAGTTCTGTGACAGACGCAGTTTTCCTTATACGTACAGGTGTAACTGATTCAAGAGAGCCAGTCAGCCGATTGCGTGTCGTTTAATACGTTCGAGTGCAAGAAGGCTCTTCCCGTAGTTAATGTCACTGCGTTCGCTACTATTACTGTAGCTTTATCGATAATTCCGGCAACTAGGGACTTCAATATCTATTTGCGAGAATTTTTGCCCAAAATACACTGAAACAGAGCGACAGTGATGTACAATATAACTTTTTGGTATACAGTCATGGGGTTCATATGAAATATACGGCCTGGAATCCCCCAACTTACGCTGTGCACAATCTGTTTCGGCCAACCACGGCTCTGTAGCAGACTTTAGCTAAAAAACACTAACAACACTAATACTATGTTCAATTTTGTACTATATACTGTAACAAGCGGCTGGTCTCGTACGGAGTTTGCAACATCCGTTGATTCGGCTACACAATCAATCGGCCACGCCAAAGCAAAATGAGTTGCCATTACCATAAAAATTCGAATAAGCGCCCGGGGCGCTTATTTAATTTTCGGGGGTCGAGGGGCGTTTATTTAATTTTTGAAAAACCATTGCAATCTGAGTCCATAGAAAACACAACTTTAATAACAACCTAACAAGAACGGGAACAATAACAACCAGAGTACCCTGATGTCGTTTCAGTCAACAATAGAAGCCCGTAATAAAGTTTAGTTCTTCGTTTCACTGAGTATCGATTAATCATTCATACAGCAAGCTTATTTAAAAAAAAAAACGAAGTGGAGGGGGGCGCTTATTCGAATGTTTACGGTAATTAGACTACTGAAGCAATCAGTCGAGAAATGCAACGGCGTTGCTCGCTTTCATGTTTTCTCAAATGGTAAACTGCTCATCTCAAGAGAAGGTAAAAAGGGCTAGCTACTCCAGTTCATGATTGTTTTCCGTCACTTCTGTTTTTAACGCTTCTGTTTAAATTTGGCGTTTTAGTCGATGAAATAAATATGACATTTTTCTGTGTGCAGTGAACTCTCCCTATAGGGACTAGCCTTTTTAGTTTCCGCCTTAGGCCTTGTTTACATGAAAGGAGGGTGACCCTCCAAGGAGGGACACCCTCTTAGAAGGGTCACCCTTCTCTATTGAAATTCCCTGCTTCGTTTACATGATAGGTAGGGTCACCCTAGAAGGAGAGTTACCCTATCTCCTTGCTAGGGTAACCCTCTCCGCAGGGACAACTTTTGGCCATGTATACGTTCGAGGTAGGGTTACCCTCCCAGCGGGGCTATCTTTAGCGGTGCCAGGTTACTATCTCACATATCGCAACCTTGCGATACCTTTCAGACTGTTGGCGAGATAGCCCAAGGAATAGCGCTTGGCATGTAAAAGGGGGCTATATTCTGACCCTTCAAGGAGGGTATCCTACGAGGGTCACCTTTACAGAGAGTTCAGTTACAGAGAAACAAAAGGACGAAATCTTAGGGAGGCGTCCGCTTCATATAGAGTTTACTGTATAACCATCTTAAATAGGGTTTCGTCACTTTCGAACCATAAAAGCCATTCACTTCTTATTTGTCTATTTATTTTTTATTTATTGTTATTATTATTATTATTTTTTTTTTTTTTTTTTTTTTTTTTTTTTTCATCAGAAGCGCGGCAACTTTGGAAGTCCTAACAATATAAATGGCTATGGCGCCTGCGCAGTGGTTCTGGGTTATCGGTTGGATGCTCACTGCTGTAACCGTCGTTGGCAATGGAATCGTAATCTACTTGATCATCACAAGACGGAGACTCAGAACAACAACGAATCTGTTTGTCGTGTCACTTGCAGCAGCCGACTTTGGTTTGGGCGCAAGTTACATCCCACTAATGGCAGCGTGCAACGTAAACTTGTCATGCGCAGGCGGTCTCATCCGATACTGCATCGTTATTCTATTCAACTGCTCATCGATGATCAATCTCTGTGTGCTTACTCTAGATCGTTACCTGGCTATAGTAAACCCCCTTCGTTATGTCATATTTGCGAATCGTGGAAACCGGGTCAAGGGTTTGATCTGCGCTGCATGGGCTACTCCTATTTTGTTATTCCTGGCTCCCTACGTGTCCTTAGAGCTCACTGCGACAGATGAAAACTACGAGTTTTACCAGAAATGCTTCTGGGGATGTTTATCGCTCGTTGAGATGTTTGTTTGCGTCGCTTTACTTCTCGCCACTGTGCGCATACTCCGAATCGCTCGAAGACACGCAAGACAGAATTTTGTTTTGATGGCACAGCTGAACTTTAATCACAGATCAGGTCAAACCAAAGCTCGTGCGCCTCAGGAAGTGGCACCTGCGAGAGTGATTTCTGTTGTGGTTTCAGTGTTTATATTTTACTACTGCCTTGACATATTTGACAACGTCTGCTACGTATTGTCTTATGAGGTCAGTTTCGCCCTTATGGACGTGGTCTCACTACTCATGCTTGTCAACTCCGCTGTTAACCCTATTGCGTACGCCTTCTTTAAGAAAGACATCAAGTCAGAACTGCAGCGTTTACCTCCCTGCATTCCGAGAAGAAAATCAAATGCGATACACATGCACCTTGCACATTTCACCCAAAAGTCTGCGTAAAAACTGATAATCAAAGACATGCTTGTGTTCGGCAGCTGCTTCGGTTAACTGTACTGTAATGTAGAATTTTACAAAGTACGTTTCTTGTGTTGTGTATTTGACGGACAAATAAACTTCCAGTTATTGACTAAAATAAACAGCAGCAGATCTACCACAGTTAGAATACCAAATATGGAAAAGGATCGCGCTGCTCCCACGTAGCTGACGAGGAACCCGCCAACTATGCCCCCTCCCCCTCCCCCAAGACTCCAATGCACACTTCCCAGGATGCCTTGCATGGTTGTAGGTGCACCGGAAATGAGCCCGACATAAGTGACTGCCGCTGACCATACAGCCGCGGTCGTGACGCCGTGTAGAAGTTCAAACGGAAGGACGAGCCAACTGCTTTGTGTGACGGCGTACACAAAGAACCGGACGGCATAGCAAGCGAGGCCCGCATAGATTAGTATGTTATGGCCGAATAGTTTGATAAGTTGTCCTGATAAGCGATAAACAACCACTTCTGAAACGCAATGCATAGCTGTTATTATACTGAACAATAGCTGAGTACCTCCTAGGTCCTCCAAGTGCCAGAACAGAAACACCTCAATGAAACCCAGTGCGCAGCCGCAGTGAAGAATTGTGAGTATGAAGTAAACATAGCGACAACTGCAAAACGACTTGATTCCTACCCAGACGCTGACCTCAGCCTCGGCACCGCAGGCGCGGAATTCAACAAGCGCGCCTACAAGTAGGGCGATCCCCATCAGGAAAGCGAAGGCATAGAAACAAGGCATGTAGTCAACACTCAAGGGGTTGTTGCAGTTCTTCAGTTCCTGGACGGTATTTAGGCTAGAACCCACAATAAATGCGCCTAAACCCCAGCCAAACGCTCCCCACAGACGTTGCTTTCCGTAGTCTTCTGGGAAATCTCCTATGTAGGAATTCAAACAGTGGAAGGAAAAAGAAAATATAAAGTGTTTGAGTTGTATGCGGTTGAATACATAAAATGCAAAACGTCTTGACAATTAACACCCCTTAGCATCATTTTTTAGAGGTCAATCTTTTTACACGTTTTCGAAAACCTCCACTTTGGCCCACTCTGAGAACCTCTCCGTCCACACTTCTTCCAAAAGTCTCCCAGTTTCGGAGTTCGTTAGTAGACATCGTTCTAGTGTCAGTAGCGGACGGAACGGGCGAAATGAATCTTTTTCGATGCATTTTTAAACGGAAACGCGTTGTGTTCAATCGTGCCAGCATCTCATGCCATCCAACATGGCTCCCATGACGTCACATTGGGACCGAGTTACGTTTGTGGGGAAATGGGGTCAAGGGAAGAATTTCGGCCATTTTGGATTTGTCGTGATTGACTGCAATCTTGCGTTTGGCGTCTTCGCGAAGTGATTTCAACATCTGCGTTCACAAGAAAGTCATTTATATATGCCTAAAGTTTTGTAAAGCTTACTAGTTTCCGGATCGAAGTGCTCTTGTCCTTTGACACGAGCAGTAAATAATTGGTTCAGTGACGTACCGGATGGAGCGACTTTCTACTGCGGGGAAAGGATGTAAAGCAGAGGGAGAGGAGGACACATCTCTGTATCTTATGTCGCTCTAACTTGTATGGAGGTGGTGGAAAGGTGTCTGCAACTGGAGGTAAGGCAGTGCTTCTTGCTCTCTTCCCGTGATTCTCTGCAAGCTAGTATAGGGCTGCACGGTATTCATATACTTTATATTTTGTGTTGTCAAGCGTTCGGTAATCCAAAGGTTGACGACAGGGCTTTTTAGTCTCCACGCCATTACTTTACAAACTATTACTAAGTATGTTCATTCGAGTGATGTTTTGTAGGGCATTTTTGTCGGCATGACTTTCAGATTTTTAACGTAGTGTAGACAGACCAAGAGTGGAACTTGCCAGAGGTTGTCCCCTAAGAACGCTTAGTTGTACTAGAATACGGCGTCGTGCAATTGCATTTCGTGTTTACTAACATTGGCAAATGTGGTGGCGAATTAGTTGTCGCCATAGTTGTGTTAAATCACACGTGGGATATACACTGATTGAGTTACAAGTTTAGAGGTCAAAGGTCACGATACTCACCCAGAGCTTGGAGTGTTGCTGTGTCCGCCAAAGTGACCGCAGGAGCTGCGATGAGATTTCCAATGAATGTGACGAGAAACAACAGAGTGAATAGATGTTTATCATGGTTCAGTTTTTTCCACTCGATGGAGTCTTGTGTCAAAGCATAGTTGGATATCATATCGAGAGGCCACGGATAGTGCCCTTCCATGTTCAGGAAGTCAAACGTTCTCTCTGTTCTCTCTTTCGTCAAATCGCCCAATACAACTCCCGTATCGGCCCAATTCATCGAGTTTTGTGGAGAGGGATCCACGTATCCTGACTTCTCATTGGTTGCTGCTAGGTTGGTGCGTCTGGTTCGCTTTAGAAACTTGATAGTATTTTTATTCAGAGATTTTGCGCCAGTCTCCCTCACTTGATTATTGATACGCGCAGTCTGTACTTTTGTAAAACTGGACGGCCATCTCTGCACGGGACTGAGCCCTAACTCTTCGGGTTTTGTCGAAGCCCTTTTCATTCTATCCAATGCTTGTTTTAAATTACTAAAATCGGAATGCTGAGGTAGCGAACGGTGGAAAACAGTTTCTGAAATGTTAGGATGCGAAGCATTGGTTGACGTTTTTACAGCGTTAAATTGGTGGCTTTCTCCGTGGTGCGATGATCCATGTTTGAGCGCATCGATTATCTCCGCTGTCAACCCAATCGTTTCATTGTCCTTACAAAATCCGAGGTGACGAATGGGTGAAACTAAGGACAGGGAATAGTTTGAAACCAACCAGGCTACCAACGAAACCATAAATATAAGCTTACCTTTGCTATAAGTATCCGCGATTATTCCCCACATGGGGGTGGCTGCAAGTTGAATTAGTGGTCTCATACCCAGAAGAATTCCAGTTTCTCTCGCCGTAAGCCATATTTGTTTATAAAATACGGATAGGTAGGGGAATAGAGACCCAACTGCCGCGAAAAAGAAGAAATTAAATGCCTTGAAAACGATTAATTGTTCATTGATTTGGGGGCAAGCTTGAGTCCAACAGCCGCAGCATTTTTTATCTGGTTCGTGATGTCCTTGATAATCGGCTTCTTCTTCATCTTCCGCTTCGGCGGAGTTTGTGCTCGGTAGCCCGTTTTCTTGGCCATAGTTTTCTGTTTGTCTTGTGTCTACTTCATTGAAAAGAATCATCGATAACCCATAGAGTTCTTCTTCTTCTCTCTCATCCGATGTTTGTGTATATTCTTCCCATTCCCGCTGTTTGTTTAAACTTTTCACAGGATAAAGAGAATTGTGCGAGTGTTGCTCTCCAGTGGCCATTGTTCTGTTATTGTTCCATAAAAAGTCTATTTTTCCAGTCGAGTAAATTTTAACAGGTACCAGTTAACACTTTCGGTCAGCTGTGTCAAATTCACTTGAATGTGATTTTTGATGCCCACATGCTGTTGCCAGCGCGGCTACGCCCTCGAGACTGTCAATCAAAGCTGGCTGACATGTCAGAATGCTTGTCCGGCTAAATTTGCGTTTAACTTGTGGTAAAACAGTAGCTGCGTGACCTACGATACCCTACATACTGTAGCAACACACAGTGTTTCATAAAAAGCGTTAAAGAGTTGTTTGGAAATTTTAATGCAGGATAAGGCTCCGGTCGCACTCGTAACTTTAACGACATTAATATCGACATTTGCATCATTTAAAGTGCAAACAGCGCTTGTCGCCAGAAATTTATGTCAGCAAGTTGCTACCAAACACTGAAGAAGCCGTCGTATTGCTCTCGATGCTGAGTTATTATCGACTAAATTCCCAGGTACGACCGGGTTCTATGTAACTTATTTTGATCGCCATTAGAACTGTAGATGGCTGAGTAAATATATAACTGTACAAATAAATAGCGATATATTGTCTTCGCTATTTGCTCGGTTATGCTAAAGTTGTACTTGAACTCTCTATAAAGCATTAACACTGCGCTTATTACTAAGCCAATATCAAATTCTCAAGTATAAATGTGTGGGGCCTCGTGTCAGTTGATAACAGGCAATACTAGCTGGACCTATTTCTCAGAGCTCATTAGGCAGTGCAACATATGTGCCCGGGTGACGTGTTACCCGACTGGCTTTGCAGCTATAGTTCACATGGTACAGTCGCCATGATGTCCATCGTCCAATTACTGAACAAAACTGGCCGAATTTAGTCACATTCAGTGTTTTAGCGCGTTATGTCACACGCGTAGGGACTGAGAAATCATTTTTAGCTGCAAAGGGACTATTAAACCTGTTTATAAAAGAACAGTAGTTTGATTCATTCTGGTATTTGCCTTTTAAACTCGATTGTTTTATCGTTGTAAGAATAAGAAAGCTAAAGCATCAAGCAAGCTAAGCATTTATGTTCATAAGGTTAAAAGATTTGATCTAAACTTCAACAACAATTAAAATGTTGTGTGCATAGTTCTCTTGACCTCCCTGGGTCTAGACTTATTTTAGAAGGTCGTTTTGACCTGAATTTGTTTTTTCCGATTCAAGATTTTAGAGGAACAAGATTGGCAAAGTGCCGTCTCGTAAAGCAGAAAAAAATTCGCTGCTGTTCTTGTGTCCTACCTTCTTAAGTATGGTTTCATACATTGATAAATAATGTCCGCCATTCGGTCATACCCATAAGGAGTCGGATGAAGGTGATCATTCCAGAGGAGGGCCTGGGCTTTAGCTGGCAGAGTGTGCCTGGGAAGCTTGATGGCCAGGTCGCAAAGTACTGTCTTTCCATGTGAGTTTTGCGCAAATTCTCTCAGGTCTTGGTTAATCGCAGTGCGCATCACCCAAAGAGTCTTGAAACTAGGCCACGCCTCGTAGGCGCTTTCGGGTATTGTCAATAGCACCGTGCGTGCACCGAATCTGTACGCGGTTTGGTGAAGCGAAAGAATGTCCTGTACAATCTTTGGCTTCCAAACATTGATCAGCTGAGTCATGAACGCATCGTCATCTCCAAAGTTCTTCACGTGCGCAACGTCATTTGTCCCGCCCAAAATGATCGCCCAATCAACTTGTGACGTGTTTCCTAAGACCATGGGAAACCTCTTGGTCATGCTTCCGTGAACCATCTCACCGACTTTTCCTGAGGTATCCACGTGGTAATGCATGCCTTGTCCATTGGAGTTCAGCAGTTGATTCAACCTTATGCTGTAAGGATGGAAGTTCTTCCCGTGGTTATAAAATCCATTAGTTAGGCTGTCTCCAAAGCATAAAATGTGTTTTGTGAATGGATTGGGGATTGCTGCAACGTTTCGATTTGGAATCAAGGCAGAAGGAGGCTGGACTGGCTTCGCCGACACTAAAGGACGGGGCTTTGGTAGCGGTGGTGGTGGTGGTGGCGGGGGAGGCGGCAATGTTCTCCTAGTAGTAGGCAGTGGGAGTTCCGGAGCCCACGGAGTTCTTGTGGTAGGTGTAGCCGTGCTTGTCGAGCGTGTAGTGTCCGGTACTTTTTGAGTTGGTTTGGTCTTCGTATTTAGTTTCCCAAGGCTTCCTAAATCTAGCGACCCAAGACCAAGACTTGCCAACAAGTCTTTAATCTTTTTGTTTTTAGGTTCAGTCGGTGCTGTTGTTGTTTTCGCAACAGTGGGTTTTGTGGTCGTAGCCTGAGTAGCCTGTGGCTGATGGGCCTTCTTCAAAAGTAAAGGAAGAATACTTTTGAGAACAGCTTCCATATCACCGCCACTTGGTGTTGCAGTCGTTGTTTTGGCTTTAGTGGTTGGTTCGGGTATGTTTGTTTGCTTGGTTTTGGTGGTTGGTTTGGGTGTGGTTGTTGGCTTTGCTGTCTTTGCTGTGGCCACTGTTGGTCGTACCTCGCTGCTGCTGTTAGATTTTACACTTTGCAGAACAAAAGGTAGTACCTTAACCAGAACGTTCTGAATAAAATCCTTGCTGACGTTAGGCATATTAGCCTTTAGAACTGATGTTGCTTTGCTGTTTATATGACCTCTGCTGTTCTTTGGTACCTTAGCGGATTCTTTGATATTTTTGGTGGCGTTCTCGTGGTGCTTGCTAGGTCGGTGTCTTTGTATAATCCGTTTCACAGCATGTTCGAGACTTTCGAAGACATCTCCATGTGTCGTTTGATTCTGTTTTGCAAGTTTCAAGACCTGCATCAGTTTGACGAAAAAATCGTTGCGAGAACTCCCCTTCGCGTTTAACTGTTTGCTTCTCTTCCCTGAAGGATTGCGATGTATGAAATCCTTCTTAGTGACCCCGGAATTCTTTCTAGTTTCTTTTGCCTTCCTAGACAAATGGTGAATGTGATGGTTCTTCGCAGATTTGTGTCTCAAACGTTTGGCTTTCTTGTGCTTGTGAACTAACGTTTTCTTGCTTTTCCTTGCTCTGAGCTTCTTCCTTGTTTTGCGATGCTTCTTCTGATTTACTTTCTTTGCATGGTGTCTGCGGTGTTTAGCGGCAAATTTTCTTGCACCATGCCGACTTGTGGTGCTCTTGTGTTTTGCTTCTCCAAAACGTGACTTTAGCTTCATCTTACGTGCGTAGGAATGTGTACAGAGGCGTACAGTGTAGCTCGGGATAGCTGGTGATTCAATAGTCTTCTTGACGTGGATCAATCCTCTTGTGATGTACCATCTATTGTGACAAAGCTGCACTCTGCGAACTTCTAACTTCCGCCGATGTCGATGAATTCTAAATCTTACCGGTTTGCATACCAGTAAGGTGTACAAGAACTTACTCTTGTACTTTGTCCTGGACAATTTGACCGTTCCAGTTGTTGCAGATGTATGCAACGTCTTGCAAGTTCGAATGCGATGTCGACTCTTCCGCCATTTCCCGCGAGACTCCTCTTGGAACGAATGATGACGTCGATATTGCAGATAGCGTCTGTAACCTAACACGTGAACACGAGGGCGCTGTGGCGGATGAACTGGCTTGGAGGGCTTGGGTATTGTGTGTTTGGGAACTATATTTGAATGGTGTCTTATTCCATGCTTCTTGTGTCTTTTTAAGCTGCTCCTGGAGACGTGTTTGACCAGTCGATGAACAGGTTTCCAGGTGTGGAACTGGACCCCTCGTGGGTGTGGCTTCCATGCTTTTCTGTGTTTTTCTTTAAGTGCGGTTCGATGCTCTTCCTTGTTCTTGTAACCGATGTAATTATGACGGTGTCTGTGTGCTTGCCTTCCTAGGTAGATATTGTCGTGTCTGTGTTTAACTCTCTTGTGGTGAATGAGTCGTTGGAATTGGATACGAGGCTGGTGTTGATGGAAATGATGTTGATGATGGCCTTCAGTAGTGTGTCTCGAAAGCTCTCTCTCTGTGTGATGACCAACTTCATCGACATTATTTCTAAAGCTTTTTCTCTCGTGGAAGTTGCCTTGTCTATTATGATGTTTACGATGTCTTATAAAGTATCGGTGATAACTGTGCCTTTGGTAAGGCTCCTCTTTTGTCTTGAACGTCTTTTCTATGTGTTCAGTTCTTATCGTATTGGAAGGCCTTTCTGCGGAATCTCCGTCAAACGAAGATAGAAGCCTGGGTCTTCCGGGATTGTGCGGGATTTCTCTGTAACGATCGTCTCCATGGTAAGTTAAGTCATAAACGTCTTGAAGATTTTGTTTTCTGTAAGATCTGTAAGGACCCCGGGCTGGAAGATCTCCGTAGGATACACCAGGCATTTGCGTTCTCTTCGCTTCCCATCTTAGCCATTCTCGTTTTCTACTGTCGTCGTAATCAGAAGTCCCCTGCGTCGATCTTCCTATCCCGGCTGTGATCTCTTCTCCTTTGAAGAAATCATTTTCCCTGTTCGGTCTGAAGAAGTCACTATAATCAGCAGGAAGTGAGGCACCCTCGACAACGGCTGGTTCGCGTATTGATGGGCTTGTTATCCAGTCGGTTGGGACAAAGTAGTTTCTCAACGGTTCTTTCTGTTTCAGGCTGGTTGGTGGGTTAGTCGTTGATGTGGGTATAGTGTACCTTGGAGGTGCGCTATCAATATTTATCGACTGGATCCTGTCCCTTTGGTTATCACGACTTATTGACTGGATCCTGTCCTTTTTGTTGTCATCAGTCAAGTGAATTTTCAACCTTTTTGGACCTCTTCCTTTGCTATTCTGAGGCAGTGCGTGATGCACAATGTGACTAATTGTCCCTGCACCACGTTCCTTCTGCATCCATTTCAGTAAAGTCACATTGCCATTCAAAGAGTGGGCTGTTGGCGCGATTTTAGTCGCGGAAGATGAATTTGTAGGCCCAGGCCTTCTCGCGTGTCCTGACCTGGAGGTGTGGGCACTAACAATCTTCCATATGACGTACAAAAAAGCTAAAATAAATATAGAAAACACGGCGTACAACGCCACTGAGCCGTAGCCACGGTTACATGAGACCAGCTCGGTAAATCGATCAGTGCATGTATGACCACTGCTGACATCTTCCAAGCGTGACTGTGGATTCAGACGGTGGAGTCGTTTCCCAAGGTTCCTTTTGGGAACTGAGGAGGGTTGTGGCGTTGATGATGATTTACTGTTTCCATTTTTTGTACTCATCGCCGCGCTTTTCTCACCTATACAAAGCGTAAAAATGTAGTAAAGCTGTGCCCTCGTCAGGAATATGCACATAGCATCCTACTGACTGAGACGATTCTGCCGAGTTTACTAAACGACAAGGAAATTTACGAAAAATAGAATGAGCTCAGAGTTTATTGGCCGGTTATTGCGAAAAAAGCTCTGGCGGAAAAACCGCTCATTTCGTTCAACAGCGTTGAGTGGTCGCCCATGTAAAAAGTTCAACGACAGATCGGAATCTGTGCGAATAATCCTCACTACAGGTAAAAACTGATCTATTCTGTATTTACTACTGTTTGTTCAGTCACCAGGCTTGGGGTTCCCTTTCTTCTACTAAAGTCACCTTGTGCAAAGATCTGACCACGCCCTATAATTCGTCTGTTATCTTTATCTGTCGACAGGCTGATCTTTATGTTTTGATCTTAATCTCGTAACAATGTTTAATTGTGTAAAACTAAGATTTCACATGACCTTTACTTTTTACTCTTCTATTTCTGATCAGGAACGTTAATCTCCGAATTTATTTGACTGTTCTCTCTGTGACTCTTTTTGTTGGTATAGTCATCTCCTTTTCCCATTTTCTCGTACACGAACCCTTAGCAGGTGTTCACATTGCACAACAAGTTGGCCACCAACCGCTTAATGATAAAAATGTCGATCAAACTAACAAGAGGTACTCCAAAACGCAGGTCATTTTAAGGATAGGATTTGAATGTACTGCACTGCTAGCTGACAAAAATAATGAATGCGAAGCGATACGAATTATACAAACAAATCGAGGTACACGACTATCTGTATACGGTTGCCATCTCAGTGTATGGGTCGCTTAAGAAATTTTTCAGACTCGGAGCCATCAAAAGCGGTTGAACTAACAAGAAGATGGTGTTTTCCACTCAAACATTCAATTCTGCTTTACCGCACTTTTTTTACTTAAATGAACAGACGCGTCCTTTAAAAAACCTTATTAAAGAAACCATAAACAATGCCACCGGACACTCCCATTGAGGTTACACGGTTCAACAATTGTTGATGCTTTGCATGAGTAGTTAGCTGTGTTATTAGCAGCCAGACGATAACAAGTTCCATATGCAACGAATAAAGAAGATAGCCAAGATACTTACAAGCAACATCAGGTCTATGGTTCTTTTCGCAATGTCGGCCTCCACTTTCAAAGTTGCCATCGACAGTTCGTCCATAAAATTCATCGAGTAGCCGAGACGTCGGCCACACACGTGGAGTGAACCCTTAAATGGCACCTCAACGAACCAAGGAACTCCCCGAAACTTCTTGAAGATACTGCGTTCTTTTTTCGATTGCGAGAAAACAGAGCAATAGAAAACACTCAGCGGGATAACTGCAGCATCATTTTTAGCGGTGATGAGAGTTTTGTGATGTCATGAACGAAAGTATTGTGGCTGAGTATCAACTTACCGAGACTAAACAAGGCGGAAGAGGATCGCAAAAATGGCTAACAGGGTAAATACAATTTATCACCCTGCAAAATTTCTACTGATGCCCAATTATGGCAATGGAAGGATTTCGTATCAGAATAAATATATACAATTTGGAGACATGAAACTCAAAACAATAGTCAGTTTAATTTCAATTGGAATCAATTAGTTCACCTACCTTTATATTCTTGACTATTAGTGGAGTCAGCACTTTTCGTCGAATGTTATTTTATTATGTTACTTTTTGTGCAGTCTTCTTAATGTGTTTCCCTTTGGTCAGTAATGTGATAAATGATGCTGCAGGAAGTCACATCATTTGCTTATATATTTGTTACACAGTAAAGCTAAACTGAAATGCCGGACAGGTCCGAACAGTATATGGGACCATTGTTTATATTAGCCTGAAGACTAATAAATATCAAGCTGCTTTGCAGCATCAAGGACTTGGAACCTGAAATCAGTGATGTGATAACGAGGCTAGACGATTCAGCTTATTTCTCGGCAATTTTAATAAACTACCTGCCAGATCGGAAGTCAAAGTTGACAAAATGGGTCGTTTGAAAATTGTTTTATCACGCTTAATAAATTTTAGAGACGAGTAATTAAACGTTCAACAGAAACGCAAGGCAGAGGTGAAATTGACACCTCAGTCACGGATTAGATATGGAATATGGATCCACTTCAAGTGAAACAGCAGGCTCGGATTTTGTTCCTTACTGAGCATAAGTTCCATACTACTCAGGACTGTTCATGGTCGGCTTATTGAAAATCAAGGCTGTAGTACTTTCAAATAGACATGAGCGCGTCCGCTTTCTGAACACCATGCAATTACTTAAGGAAGAAAAATCTACAGTAAAATTTCTTTCAGCGACCTCATGATCCAATTTCTTGAAGAGACTGGACAAAATAAAGGGGTCACGTGAGACTGCTGGTCAAAAAAGTTCCATTGTAATTTATTATGTCGGGCAATCCTACGGCTCTGAACTGAGGACAGCGAGAAGAAAATCTAACACATCTTTCTGTTAGGGGGCAGTTTCCCGTCAACAGGTCACCCGTAAACCATTTTTTGTTGCTGCGGTTATGTTATGGAAATACTACAGGTAGCTAGAGCGAACGTATCAAAAACTAGGCCTGACATCATTCCAGGGCTGCGACTTTCTCTTGATCTTTGACAGTTACAGAGATTAAGTCGTCGTCCCAGAAAGTCCGTCTCACATAGCGCCTTTGTCAAGGTGTCAAAGAATAGTGATCGTTTGGCGTTAGGTTCTGCTGGTGGTGCAACGATCCTGATCGTAAATGGATAGTCAACCGCGAGACGAGTCTGCTGAGAGCTGCGAGAAGAAACCAACACTACGCAAGTTCTACAGCTGTATAAATCACAAGATTTCCATATCGAAGGCGTTCTACACTTTCTTTTACGTGGCAGTAGGGTCGCTATTTCCTTATCTTCCCGTGTATTTTAAACAGCTCCATCTGTCACCACATCAAACCGGTGTTCTGATTGGTGTTCGGCCTCTGATCCAGTTCTTGATGACACCGATTTGGGGCGCATGCGCGGATAAGCTGTGCAAGAGCAAGTCATTCCTGATGGTGTCGGTTCTCGGGTGGCTGGTCTGTAACTTCTCTTTGTCGCTCGTTCCTGACAGTTCACGATCAAAATCTTGTGACTTTTATCCTCAGGATCTAGGGGATGGTGTGGCATTCCTGCAAAAGAATGTTCGACCGAACGACTCAAAAGTTGGGCTGCTGCATATACAAAGAGGCGAGGCTGGAAGTATTGTGCTGCATTATCGGAACGTGGTCATTACACATCCAAAGATCGCTCTGAGTCCTGTACACTCGTATTTGTCTTTAGAAAGCTTAAGCAAAGTTTGTAGCAAGCAGAAAAACATTTCAAGAGATGGACCCACCTCAAAGAAAAGTCAAGAAAAAAGCGAATGGCCTTTACGAGATATTTTCGAGGAGATCGCACAAAGTGAAGAAGAACTACAAGCCACTATGGAAAAAGATGACATTCTCCAGAACCAAGCGTATGTTTCATGCGACTCGGCCGTCTTCAACTTTCTTCTTATCGTCACTGTGGTGGGAACTATGATTTCAGCACCCACTCAAATGCTGGCAGACACTGCAACTTTACAAAGCCTGGACGGAGAGACGCAAAAGTATGGCCGAGTGAGGCTGTGGGGATCTCT
This sequence comes from Plumapathes pennacea, assembly GCA_964036295.1. Taxonomy (NCBI): domain Eukaryota; kingdom Metazoa; phylum Cnidaria; class Anthozoa; order Antipatharia; family Myriopathidae; genus Plumapathes; species Plumapathes pennacea. The sequence continues at coordinate 20,411,522 of OZ038464.1, read as the reverse complement.
GGGTTGGGGTGTTGGGGGTTTCTCGGTCGGATCAGCCGTTAGTGCAAATTACAAAACCGACAGCTGTGGTAGGATAGTCATAGATTATATGCCATGCTTTTATGTTTACGCTGCCGGGATGTTTTTGTCATTTTTGTGTGCTGCGCGATTTCAGTTTGACCACTCTCTCAGGAGTTTCTCCACCAAAGAACGCGGTCTTACAGAGGGACTTAAAGTTTTTCAAAGGCCGCAGTTCTGTTTTGTAATGTTCTTAGCATTCTTCTGTGGCTCGGCTACCGGTTTCATTGAAACATTTTTGTTTTGGTACCTGCACGAGCTGGGAGGCGGACAATTCTTATTTAGTACCATCAACGGACTCAACTGTCTGGCGGAGGTGGGTGTATTTTTCTTAACTGATCGCCTTCTTTGCTCCCTTGGACACATCAATGTTATGTACCTTGCGCTCTTCTGCTATTCAATCCGGTTTTTTTATTTCTATTTCGTGGTGAATCCCTGGGTTGTTCTGCCAGCTGAACTGCTACAAGGAGTAACAACCGCAGCATTTTGGTCTTCATGCGTGTCTTATGTGGGACTTAACCCGGGTGCCTCGCACACTTTACAGGGAATATTGAACGGGTTTTACATGGGACTTGGTTTCGCTACGGGAGGGTTCGCTGGAGGAGCTCTTGTGCATCATGTTGGCATGCCTGACGCATTTCTTGTTTACGCTGTTGCCAGTTTATTATTTCTGGCTGCATTTGCAATGATCAATAGTACATTTGTCAAGACATGATTAGTGACATTGCAATTGTCAATAATAGTGGAGGAAATCCGTGCTCCCATCACGTTCATTTCTCAAAGGTTAGAAACGCATAGTCACTGAAGAAGCCGACTGTAGAGTCGGCGATGCTAGTAAAGCTCAGTTACAAATTTGCTTTATAATGATCCTGTCACCAGTGTAATGTTTCAAAGTCTATTTTTAGATTTGCTAAATAGGTGATCAGACATCGCACGTGGTGATTTGTTGCAATTGGTACGGATAATAATTCATGCTGGAACATGGCTATGTATGCATGGAGAATCGGCTGTCTTGCCTCGCCATGCTCTCTTGTTAAGAATTCATAGATTTTTTATGAGAATAATCAATTGTTTAGTTTTTGGCGTCCTCTTGATCGCGATCCTCTCTTTGCACACTTTGGTACCCATCCTCGTTCGGGTTTTCTCTCCTGGGAGCGAACTGCTCGACCAATACGTACAATCCCATGTCCACAAGACTCAATGTTCCAAATATGGCAAATGTCTTGTCGGCACCAAATATAGAGATAAAATATCCGCCAATTAGCTCTCCCGATCCGTGTCCCATGCCCCAGTGGACACCATGTAGGATCCCTGCGAAGGAAATAAGAACATCATCCATTAAACGTGTAAAATATGTCTGTACTCGAAGATTGGGTTGTAGTGAAGTGAGGAACTAAGGTAACGCGTGTCATGCAAATACAATCGCGTTATGCTCTTTAGTGTCCATGACTTCCATGCACTTGCTAATAAATTCTTATTTTTAAACAACCTCGTCGTTGCTCTTCTGATTTACTGATAATATTTTTGCCTGTATACGAGCAGTTAGTAGCACTTCATACATCTTAGATGTCAATGAATATACGGTATTTGTATGATTGGTGTGTTTGTTGTAAGTTGTATGTGTTTTCGCTGCAGTTGTTTGTGTGTGTGTGAGAGAGAGAACGGAGGGACGAATTAGTGAAAATTTAGTTTGAGTTGGCTTCTCATTCCGCCCACGCCCACAAATCCAGGAATCGAACGACCTGTACAGATAAGTGCAATACACTTAGATGTCTTACCCTGCAAAGTAACTGCAGCACCTTCCACAGAGTGGGTTCCTACATAAGACATCATTGCCGCCCACACAGCAGCTGTGGTGATCCCTGACAGAAGCTCCACTGGCAGAACTGTCCATGGATTGGAGACAAACGCGTAGTAATAGAGCCTTATGGCGTAACAGCTGAGGCCCAGATACAGCACTTTCACCGTGCCGAGAGTTTCAATGAGCTTAGAAGAGAGGAAGTAGACGGTAACCTCAGCGACGCAGTTCACGGCGGTCATGGTACTGAACAGCATCTGAGTTCCTCCCAGATCCTTTAAATGCCAGAACAAGAACACACGAATGAAACCCATTGTGATTCCAACGAAAAATGCTGTTCCAATAAACATGGCGAACCGTGGAGTTGCCAGAAGCCTCAGACCAGCTAAGATGCCCGTCTTCTTTCCAGGAGAAGCGTCTGTTGCGGGAGATTTAGAAGCCGGCTTCTTGGCATCTGTGTCTTTCTTTTTGTCAAAATCTAACCGAATGCCGACAGCGAGGGCTATGACATTGAAAATGACGAAAACAACGAAACAAGGATAGTAATTCACGTCTTTTTTATTAGCACCTCCCGGAGTGCATAGATGCATCCTGCTTATGGCTGATCCAACGAGAAAAGCCATGGAACCGTAACCTATGGAGCCCCAAAGCCTCTGCTTACCGTACTTGTGAGTCTCGTTATTCTCCTTAAGCAAATTTACAGTGGCCGTGTCTCCAAGCGTTAAACTTGGGCAAGAGAGGATGGTGCTTAGAATAGTCGCGATAAGAAGGTATAGAAACACAGGCCTATTCCGCTTCTTGGAATTGTCACTTTTTCTTTGAAGAACAGTTATGTCTGGATGTGACCACGGTGTGTCTTCAGTCCACTGCTCAGCGTCATGCGAGACATCATCGTACAGCGTCGCGTTTCTTGGGACAATTTTTGGCGCGGATCTTGTTGACGGCTTGGTCAGTTTAGTGAGGTCGCATATCTCAAGAGGAACCAAGGCATAGGCGACCATCCCTACCATAAGAGCCAGCATAGAGATGATAAACAGAAGTTTAGCTTTCTTGAAGCGATCAGCCACGCAGCCCCAGAAAGGAATAAAGAAAAATGCGATGTATGGCTTCAAGCCGGTGATCAAACCAACCTGACTCGCGGGAAGTTGTAACTGCTTGAAGTATAACGACAGATATGGCAACAGTGATCCTTGGGCTGAAAAAAAAGCATAATAAAAACCCTTCGATACGATGTACCGTTTGTTGATAGAACCGCAGCGTTGTTTTTCTGAAGAGGTTCCTTCGTTTAAGCCTCCAAGGCTCTCTTCTTCATCGTGCATAGAACGTTCTTTATTCATGGTTGGCTCTTTCTTTCTCGTTACTCTTTCCCATAAAATAATTTGCCGTTTCAGGAGGTAGTTATACTGCAGTTTAGGTGATTGTCTTAGCTGCCATCCTCCAATTGAAGTGATAAATATTTAATTCACTTTGTTCAGTCAAGTGACCCTCGATGTTATACCTGGTAGCAGGTAGACGCGGGGTTTTTGAGAACGCGTGCCGGGCCGACACGGGGGAGGAAATTATTTAAAACAGTTTGACATGAACGTTTTATAACGTGCCCCTTTTGTTGTGTATATATCACAGAATAGTGTAGGTATAATCCTTCGTTTCATAAGAATCTAATTCACTAACGGGTTGCTGCAGGCGCAACTTGCACCTGTTAGAGGTCAATGGTTTCCAGTGATTTGATCACAGTACGAGGTTCTGTCGGATTATTGTGAAATGCTACTATAATATATAATAATATATACATACACTACAATATATACTATAATAATATGCTATATATACTATAATAATATATATATATATATATTTTTTTTTTTTCGATTGGTGCCAAAACCGACTTGAGAATCAGTTGGGAGCTGACGTTTCTAACGTTCTTTTTTTTACTCTTTAACTACAGATAGAACTTTTGTTATACTTGGCTGCTAAAAAAACACAATTAGCCTTGTGGCAGAATTGCAGATGAATATGCTGGATAATGACTAAAGGGATATTGAGCCCGCACCCCACATTTACACATACACGAGCCCCCGCACAAGTTATTCTGACTATCCATTTGTGCCGTTTCTATGCCCTGAAGCCGCGTCCTGTAGCAAGGTGTGGTCTTTTTGTTCATGCAATTAGTGCAATTTAACCGTTGACAGCACGAAAAAACTAAAACAAAATACTCCTGTCTCCTCTTCCTCTCGCTCTGACGCTGAACGTCTTAGTTTGTACATATGAGAGATGTGTCCCCTACAGAACACTGCTGTGTTACAACTGTTAAGAAAACAATTTCAAAAGAACAGTTGTATTTCCTGTATTCCGCATTACTGAATCTCTAGTTTCCGTGCATGAACAGATTGTTTCTGTGAACTCTATTTAGAATCCAACTTTTCATTGGCTAGTTCAGTGACCTGTAAACAAAGCAGTACTAGTACCAGAGAAATCGCTGCATCAATTATGCAGTGTATTGATTCTTTAGAACCACAAACTAACGAATAAGCGAGGAGTTCATGCTGGGAAGAAACTTACGTGTTCACAAAATATTTCACTTTTTTTTTTTCAAGACTTAGAAACCATATAAACTAATAGTCAATATGTTTAGATAGGACTGTTACGAAGCACAATAGCCGGAAGTAAACCAAGAATGGCTTCGCAGGAGAAGAAGGCGATTCTTAACACAGAGGACGAGGAAGAGGAGAAGACGAAATGTTGCCCGCAAGTCAACCGAAAGTTACTAGTGCCAAAGTTTTATTATTTCTTCTTCTTTTCAGCCTGGGGCTCGCTGCTTCCTTACTTGGCGTTATACTTCAAGCAGCTAATGTTATCTCCGAGTGAAGTTGGCTTTCTCATGGGACTCAAGCCTTTTGTGAACTTCTTGGTCATCCCCATCTGGGGCGCCATAGTTGACAAATGTCAGAAGAGTAAAGTTGTTTTGATAGTCTCCATGGTTGCTCTGATAATATCAACGTTCGCGCTGTGTCTGGTGGACGGACCACAAGAAAAGCGCATCATCGTGAAAAGATACTGCAACATGACCAGCGTGACCCATTCGGACTTCATCAACGTTCATCGTCCCGTGATTGACAATCCTGACATTGAGCTCACAGGAACTGAAGTAGACAAAATGGTGGACATGAGCCGCGAATCTTATCTGTCGTTTTTCTATAAAGGGCAAAGTCCATGGTCATTGTCTCTCCTAGTCAACCTGGATCAAACAGGTGAACCTATTGTCCAAACGACAATCGATTCCACACAGTGCTTCATAACGTTATTTCTTATCACATTTTTCGGGACTTTAATTTCTGCTCCGACGTTAGCCCTGGTCGACACTGCCACCCTCCAGCTTCTTGGCAAAGAGACTCACAAGTACGGCATGCAGAGACTCACGGGATCGGTTGGATGGGGGGTGGGAGCATTCGTTGTGGGGGCATCCCTAAAGACTACTCACACATGTGGAAAAGATAAGGACTACGAAATAGTGGATTACATCCCATGCTTCTACTCTTTCGCCATCCTCATGTTTCTGGGCTTAGTTACCGCAACCCGTTTTACATTCCATGAAAAGGCGAAGTCCGCGCGTGGAGGAAGCCTCCGTGTGGGACTGCGTGCGCTGAAGAGTTCCAGGTATTTGATGTTCCTTTTCACAGCTTTGTATCTAGGTTTCCTAATGGCGTTCATAAAAACATTCCTCTTCTGGCACCTCAAAGACCTGGGCGGCTCTCAGCTTCTCTTCAGCATCATTTCAGCAGTAAATTGTTTCGCCGAAGTCAGCATGTACTTTCTCTCTGCAAAGCTAATCAAGAGGATTGGACATGCGCGGGTTTTGTACCTCGGACTTATCTGCTATTCTGTGCGGCTGTTCTACTATTCCGTCATCCGGGCGCCCTGGCTGGTCCTAGTGGTGGAACTTCTTCCCGGCATTACTACAGCCGCCGTTTGGGCGGCTTGCCTGTCTTACGTCAGCATAAACTCGGGCCCAGGCGCAGCCACTACAATGCAGTGTATCTTGCACGGGGTGCACTGGGGTTTAGGTTACGGAGCAGGTGAAGTGGTTGGAGGTATCATGGTTCATCACTATGGTGCGCCGATGACGTTTGTGATCTTTGGGGTTCTCTGCCTTGTCATTTTGGCAATGTACATTTTGATTAATTATTTGTGTAAGTCGCAAGATGAAACTGACGGATGCTCAGAAAGGAATTGCACTGATTCAGAAGACAGCACTGACGCGCCGGCCGACCGAGCTGTCAAGGAAAATGAAAAGGAAAAAGACGAGGGAAAAGAATGAACTGAGCAGTTTCATGACACATAGGGGCCTACAATGTTAGTTCTGTCAAGAGAAAAAAAAATAGACGAAACTTTAAATGTTGTCAATTCCTGGAAATAAACTTTACGGACCAAAATAGTAAAAACCCTTAGAAAGTGTTCGTTGCATAGTAGTCGCAAAGATAGCACTGGCCAATTTAGTTCTGCTATCAAAGTAAACCAAAATAACAAATAACTATTCTGTTCATCTGTGCTTGTCAGTGTTTCTGAAAAGCTCGAGTGTCCCATTTTCTTCCAGTCATGTCTTCAGTAAAATTCCCGTCTTCCCGCCATACGGCCATACTAACTTCAACCAAACATTCTGGCGTGAACCCGAAAAACTGGTAGGCCAAAAATATATTTGTCCTAACCAAAAGAGTATATTGTTACCGTTTCTATGGACCACTCGAGCGAAACACTCACATCAACGTGAGAACCATCGGTTTTAATTCCCTTAACTGGAAAATGAGCCCGACATGCTTTGAAAAACGCCCCAACAACACTTTTCAAGGAAGACGTACTTTGCCAAAAGTTTGCAAGCATCAGGCTGCATCTAAGCCATCTATAGTTTTTTATATTGTATAAATGTTACCATGGTTACTTGAAGAACGACCGTGGCAGTGTCGACTCATAGTCATGGTGACGGGTTAGTATCAGGCAACAATATTCTTGTTGTTAGGAGCAGGTTTTTAGCGTTCTAGGCAGGAACGAAGTAAACTGCAGGAAACGCTCATGTTACTCCACTGAGTTATTTGTTCCATTTGCCATGTTATTCGTACTGTTAAAATATAATAGGGCGGAGCCTTATTGCAGAATGATGAGGTAGTAAAAATGTACGCTATCTGACAAAAGATACGAGTTTTCCTCTTCTACATTTTAGTCACTCTGTTCCCTTAAGCACTTACATCCCTAACTCTCTATCAACAAGATCTCCTCACGAGTTTTATGCTTTCAGTTGGATTTGCAGCGTCGCTCTTGTGTCACTCGGGTGTAGGAGTGTCATCTGAAATATGTTTTGACCTTTTAAATCGATGTCAAAAATTCGTAAGAAAAGGTTTTACGTGCGACACTGTGGCACACGAGCATTGTTTATTGTAAAAAAAGTGGCCATTAAAAAGACCCAGGATGCTTCGATGGCTGGTTCATGCTTTTAAATAACTGAGTTGATAAAGTTGCCTTAATCGTTTCTGTCGATAGTTGTCACCTATCTGCTGCCCTGAAGGAGTCACATCACTAAAAGCAAACTTAAACGGGTTGTAGTGTTTGGTAATCATATAATTCACACAGTTGACAACTTCAGCTCTCAAAAAAGCAGGTGTTTAATATACAAAAGAATTTAGTGTATCGAGATTTTTTCTCTTTGTCCAAGGATCTTTCACTTCAGATGATACCCTTAAATGGCACCGATAAAGCAATAAAACAATTAGTCTAAAAAGGGAGTTGATTACAAAACACTTTTCCTTATAGGGAAGATGTCATAAATTTATCTTTAGTAGGTTTGTTGAACGCATAAAAATTTAAAGTGGACCTCCGCTGATTCCTTTGTTTTGAGATGTGACATCATATGATCGCGAACTAAACAAAACGGGAAAACACGGATGTTTTTATTCTGCGTGGGAGAAAAGCCGCCATTCTACATGACTCTTTTCATAAAACCAAGGAAAAGGCGCGCTTTAGGACAATGTCACCAAAACAAGATCAAGAAATAAGCGAGAAATTACTCATTACAGAAGATGACGACCACAACGAAAACAAACGTCGATGTTGGGATCGGGTCAACCGAAAGCGACTGGTGTCAAAGTTGTTTTATTTCTTCTATTTCTCTTCATTTGGGTCTCTTTGGCCCTATATGGCTCTGTACTTCAAGCAATTGCTTATTTCGCCGCGACAGCTTGGCATAATTGTGGCGGTTCGTTCATCGCTCCAGTTCTTCTTCACGCCGGTATGGGGAGTCTTGGCGGACAAATTTAACAAGAGTAAATATTTTTTGTTATTAGGACTGTTGGCGTGGCTGGTGTCTACGTTCTCATTAACGATGGTGCCTCTTGGCGAGAAGCCAAAGATTTGTTACAAAACGAACTCACTGTCCCTTTACCAGAACAACAGCAAGGACGCGAGCATAAGTTCAAAACTTGGGATGTCAAAAGCACGCATAAATCGTCTTAAATCGTCCACTGGAAAGTTACCGAGATCTGAATCCGACGCCGCAATGGGTCGCGACGCCTACTTTCCTTGGTCACTCAGTTTTTTCCCGTCTTCTTTAGAACCGGAACAGACGACAGAGCTAACAGAAGTGCAGCCCTTTCCAGACATCAAATCTTCTCCAGCACCAGAGAGAATATCCGACACATCTCGCCTTTTTGTACTCATATTATGTATTATCGTTTGTGGTGTAGTTTTTGCCTCACCCACTCAATGCCTGGCAGACACTGCAACGCTACAGATTCTAGGCGAGGATTCACACGAGTATGGAAAGCAAGCTTTGTGGGGCTCAGTTGGGTATGGACTCATGGCTTTTATAGCTGGTGCGTCTGTGAGCGGGAACAAGACATTTAATCCTTGTAGCAAGGAGATGGACATCAACTATATCCCCTGTTTTTACTCGTTCGCATTCTTCATGATACTTGCGATAGTAGTGGCGACTCGTTTTCAATTTAAACCTTCTGGACACCCAGAAATCACACCGAGCATCATCGATGGACTGAAAGTGGTGAAAGACTTCGACTACGCCTTCTTTATGTTTGTAGCATTTTTCTGTGGCACAGCTTATGGATTTATACAAACGTTTCTCTTTTGGCATTTGCGGGAACTTGGAGGACAGCAAATGTTGTTTAGTGTTATCACAATCACAAACTCGTCAGCTGAGGTGGTCGTGTACTTGTTATCAGACCGTTTTATCTCAAACATCGGGCACCACAGAGTGATATACTTGGGACTGCTGTGCTACGCCCTACGCTTTTTCTATTATTCCTACTGCAGTAAGCCCTGGCTTTTCCTCCCTATAGAACTTATTCAAGGTATAACTACGGCCGCCGTGTGGTCGGCGTTTGTGTCTTACGTTGGTGCAGAGCCCGGCGTTGCTTCAACGCTACAGGGCCTTGTAAACGGGCTGTACAGTGGACTGGGATATGCAACAGGGGGCCTCTTAGGGGGAGTCATGGTGCATCAGTTTGGAACCAGCACTGCTTTTCTGATATTTGGCGAAATTAGTTTGATAGTTCTCTTCTGCTATATTATCGCGAATAATGTTCGTCGGCAGCGACCAAAGGATCACCAGATCAAGACGCTGACTAAGACAGACAGTTTTGAATCGGTGGTAACGACGCAGGAATGAGATATCAAAGATTCTGAGGAGGGCTATTTTGTTTTTTTTTTAAAGCTGTGCTTTATTTTTGATGAAGTTATGTAAACTATAACACGACTTGTAACTCAAAGTTAATATACTGTTTATTAATTGTTGATGATAGTTTCACGTTTTGGTCACATTTCACCTCGCAAATCACCCTTTTCATCCCATTTGGCGATTCTTCTTTAATCTCACGGAGAATTTCACGTGGAAGTAACGCAAATTATGATTTGTTTGCTCTTTTAATTTACTCTGGTGGAAGAATAACACGCACTTTGACTACCATTAGAGCCATTATCTCACTATAGCCACTTATCAACCCACGTGGCCTGTGTGTGGATTTGCCTTAGTATCGTAATCCTTTCTTTTTTTTCTATATATTTTATAACATTTTATTTACTTCAAGTTCTTGATTCTTCAGTTTCCTGCAAGATTAGTTGCTGGTACTCCGCAGGTACCAGCATTACGATTATCAGGCAAAACCATTTAGAGGGGCAGAACTGAGTTATACAACCGAATATTACCCTTCAGTTTAATATTGCTGGCAGATTTAGCAACTGACATTTAAATTCATAACAATGCAAGTTTGTCAGATGTCTGTTTTTGATACGCGCGCCGAGCTGCTGTGACAGAGATTCATACTTTATGTAACACAACACCAAGCAACAAGGCCAACCAAACCCTGCATTAACGCAGAAGAAAGCCACATAAACTGAAGGCAGCCTAGAGGCTCTGAAAGAATTAGGTTTTCACGCTCGTTGTCCCGTTGATTGTCTGATTGATGGACCTGCTTGGTACAAAGGTGAAACATAGAGCACCTTGGTCAAATCTAATTAAAACTGAAGGAATCGCGTGAGAACCATTTAGCTTGACTTGGTGTGATCAGGTAGCACGTGAATAGTCACCATCAGGTTGTCATACTAGTGCAGTGATTTTACTTCACATTTTAACAATCCGAAATAGATCGAGTTACTTGATTAGGTGCACCGGATTGAGTCAAATGACGATAATTGACGTAGGAATCTAACCCCAATGAAATCAGGGCTTCTGGACAGCCAGCTGTACGGTGCGTGTGGGCTGTTATGAGTGTGCGTTTGTTTATGCCACTCTTCCCCAGGCTTCCTCAACTACTATATATGATATAGCAACACCTGACAGCATGGATGCCACAATATATTAAAGAGCACATATATAGGCATGTTAGTGAACGTTAGAGCGAAGCTTAAGCTGAAGAAGATAACAAAGCAAACGCGAGGCAAGTGTGACGCAGGCCACTCTTTTATTGCGTGGATATATAATGTCACAACGCATTAGGGTATCATACTTGGAGTTTAGGTTTGTATATATATATAATGAACACTAATATAAATCAAGCCATAAGGTTAATATAAAAATATATAATTCTGAGCCGGCTTTTAAAGCCAGAGTTAGTCAGATCATTCAAGTTCCAGCCGCAGTGTTCTCGCTTATATAATTATTTGGTACCTTTTATTTCTACGAGTCTTGCGGGTTGAAACATTTTACGTCTTTGCATATTAAAGACTACGCAGCAGGATCTCATCCTTGGGTTTAACGAGAGCTGGACATTTCACGTCCACGTTGCAGAGTACCACTTTGACGCGCCTGCCCCGGCACGGTTCTCCACCGTCCTGCGGTCTCGGTCTGTTACATGATCTCCGGGCGAACTTTATACCGGCTCCGCACGATTTGGAGCAATCTGACCACTTTGCCCACTCAGACCAACCCCCGTTTAACTCAGCAGGAGAACTGGGAACTGTAAGAGAAGAGATTAGAGATCAGTCGGTATTGGAGTATCAGTCGGTTAGAGAGATCAGCAAATTCTGCGAGGCTATAACTAAATTGTTACAGAAATCAACATGTTTTTGAATGTTGCTGTAGTCTCTGTCATTCTGTTTCTTTATCTTAGTCTATTAAAATGAAAACAAACATTACAGAGCAGTAGGAGCATCAAGGAGAGGTAAAGAGAGATAATTGTTGCCATGTGAACTACTTTGCTGCTAACACCACGAGCGCCCGCATAAAAGTAGATATGATGTGAAACAACAACTGAAGTTTGATTATGATTTAGAAAATCGTATTTACCTCCCTTGTGACGTGAATGTGTCCTAAACGAAGTCTTTTTCTGTGCATGCAGCGTTTTTATGAGTGTTTGCAAAGTTTTTGCTGTTTCTGCCAAGTTTGCAGCCATCTCAGCATTTTTCACCGTGTTCTTATATTCTGCTTCTTTCACTGCATCCAGTGCCTTGTTATTTTCCGCTTCGATTAGCTTCACTTGCTGACTCGCAATATTGGCTTCGTTGAGCTTTGATGCATTCTCTGTACTGGACACAGTATGAGGCGCGTTTGTAGAATGCACATTTACCGGTGAATTAAAAGCCTTCAGAGACTCATCCAGATCAGCTGTGTCTGTGATCGCTTTTAAAGTGTCCGTGTTCATCCCCGTACCGAGGACGGAGTTAGGCTCCTCAGAAAATACTCGTGCGTTTGCCAAGTTTGGACCCATTCGCATTCTAGCACCTGAATGAACTTGGTTCATGCCGTAAACATTTGGGTTAGGACGAAGGAAGGTGGAGGATGAGGCACCATTTTGCCCCGTCAAATATATCGCCCCATCTCTGGCCATGCCATCCGATGTCCGTACAGCTCCAGGTCTTAAAAAGTTGGCAATGTTTTCTCCTGGACCGGGTCCAGCACTTGGTACTCCTTGTAAGGCCCCACCTTCAGGGTTATATTGTAAGGATTCCTCGTTTACTGTCCTGAAGGGCTGCTCTGCAGGGTTAATGGCGGCCTGCGGGGCCAGAAAGTGGGGTGTGTCTTCCCTCAGAGGTAAATAATGGGGTTCGCTCGCAATTACAGGTGTTAAGCCATCTGGATGAGGTATCATCTGAGGAGCAAAAGCAACAGGCGAAGGTAGCATCCCCACAACAAACTGCTTTTTGTACTCGTGTTTGGCGTGATGCTTGGCGTGCTTTTTTTTGGGAACTGTATATGAACAAAGAGAGAGAGAACGTTATATGGTAACTAAAGGCGTGACTCGGATAACCACGTAAAATGGTGGTCCCGTCTCTAATTGGACTGAAGAACAGCTGGGACGTAAAAGAACCATTGAAGACGCAAAACAAACATCTGGCATTGATCACCCTCAATTTCAGCAAAGAGATCGGCTTGGTTTCCATAGTTTCAAAAAAGCTGCTTACGAATGGGACGTCCAGTATGACCACAATGACTACAGCTAACAAGTCAAGGCCGATCTAGTACCGAGTCCTGGGAACCACTATCGTCATAATCAGTCAGGCAGATCGCCTCCTGGCTAAAGCTCCGGTCGCACTCATAAAGTTAAGGACATTAATATCGACATTTGCATCATTTGAAGTCCAAACAGCGCTTGTCACCAGAAATATGTTGGTAAGTTGCTACCAAACATTGAAGAAGCCGCGTCGTATTGCTCTCGATGCTGAGTTATTATCGACCAAACTTCCCAGTGCAACCGGGTCCTTATCTTGTGAAAGAAATAAGGCATTTGACTTTATAGAAGCACGCGGGAGTTTGAAAGAAAGTGTGGTAAAGCATGCACGCAGATATCATAGTACATTGCGACACTTCTCTCGTGCTTTTTTTTTTCCAAAGTACTATAGTACGCTGATGCGTGCTCTATTATTTACGATTGCATAGCTTCTCCTTTAACAGAGAGCACAGATATTAAATATATAATCATAAATAAACTAGTCATCTAAGGCGTCGGAATAGTTACATCTTGCCATAAAGACAGAATGGTAGGTAAAGATCACACAGGTTGCGTACCTTTTTTACCGTTAAGTCCCTCTTTGGAGAGAAACAAGACAAAAATAAGAAATGTAAGTTTCCTCATTGCGATCCTTGATCTTCTAGTTCGTCGTGCAACTGTTGTGTAAAAGATGGAAAGGACGTGTTAAGCCTTACGTTTCACCAAAATTCCCCTTTATTGGAGCCAAAGAGGAATATGGAATAACTGCTATCATAATCTATTAAACTCGTTTAAATTTGCTGTTTTGTTGCCACTTATTTATTAGTTTTCTTCCTTTCACAAGAGTGCTAGTGATTTGATAAAGATAATTATTTTATAATGTCAATACACGCAGGTATGCCCCTTGTTCTTATGTGCATGTCTCGAGAGAAGTTCACCAATTTGTGTCGCGCACACAAGGCATCCGCAGCTTTGATGACTGGTTCGTCAGTTTACGCTTCGATATTTAATGTTTTAATTTGGTAAGTACTTGTTTTGAATGTGATTGTGGACAGAATTAACGTAGCAAGTAAGGAAAATCGTTTCCTGCTCGTATTATATAAATTGAGCCTTCAGAAAGATTCAAGCTGCGGGCAAACAACTCTACTTGAAGTCTGATGTGGCCACAAAGCAAGCTACCGTACCATTATACAAAGCTACAGAATGGAAGCGTATATATATTTTGGCACCAGGCAAGTATTTACATCGTAGTTTCGAGTGTTAAGGCATTGTATACAAGTTCTCTAGACTTACCCGAGTCTGATGGGAAATTTCCGTGAAAGTCGCGCCATGAATTAATGGTTGTCGCCTTCCTCTTATCGTCTCAACGCGCTGTCAGTTTTGTAAAGTATCCTTGACCTGCGTGCTTCAGTCCCATTGATTACTGCGACAGGTGCCCTCTCCTTTTTTTCTATTCACAGCCACGTGACGAATAATAGTCCATCGTCGAGTGACACTGACAGGAGCAATATTCTGAAGAGAAGTATGGAGAGTAGGCGAATTTAAAGCGATTTAAATACGAAGAGCATTTATTTACGCGCACCTCCCGATCTTAATATTTTCATTTAGTGTTCTTATAGTTTGAATTTCAAGCTTCGCTGGTCAGGCAGGTGGTACTGAAGTTATTTTGTCAACAAAAGCCGGAAGCTAGCGTGTTGCACTTTAGTTGTCCTTTCTGGAATTAAAAATACCTTAAATGATCAACTTCTGAGCAACTAAAACAGCAACAAACGGAGTTAGGGTGGGGGTGCGGGTGCGGGGTGATTAATGCGGGTGATGTCCGAGAGACTTTGCCCAGTTGTTTTTCATTTGAAAATTTGCCACCATTCTCCCGCCCTTTATCTCGATTACCGTTATGTGATTATAACTTATCATATATTTGGTTTCGTTTTATTCCTTATATATTGGGTTTCATATTGAAAAAAACCTGACATCTCTTTGTATCAACACAGAAAACTGGAAAGACTGAAAAAAACTGGTGTGAGTGGAACACCTTCATGATCGTGGTGCCAGTGGTCCGATGGAACTCTTTTATACTGGGTACATTTTATTCATTTCAAAGTTTAGTTGCATTTACGAAACATCGTTTTTGTTGCATTACTTGCAAATGCGTATATCATGTATGGTTCCTACATACAGTGTAGAAAATTGTGCAGTAAAAAACAGCTGTCCAATTTACAGTTTTGGAAAAACGACGAGTTCAGCTTCCCTAATCTCTGAATACGACAGAGGTACCAACATAATCGTTTAAGGATAAGTTCTATTTCTTGTTTGGCTTCTTGAACTAAGGCCCGAGATTAATCGGTTTCCATTACAGCTTCAACCATATTGATAGAAAAAAAAGGGTAGTAGCACGTGAGAGAGTATGTCTTTCCCAGAAAAAACTGCTTGATTTGCATGTGTACATAATTCTCTTTTCTTTTCGTGTCACTTGTATTTTTTCTTTACAACAAGCTTATAATTCTAACCGTAGTAATAATTATGGAGTATATATATATATATATATATATATATATATATATATATATATATATATATATATATATATATATATATATATATATATATATATATATATATATATATATACTATAAAATAGAAGCTTAGTAATATTTTCACACTCATGAATGACTTTCACTCCTAAATATGCACAGAGTGTTTTAAGACTTTTATCTTCATACTATACATTTCATGTATGCTTTCGCATTATTCGGCTTTGTTTACTGATGCTTCTCCTTCTCACAGCAGCAGCGGCAGCGTTATAGTAAACCGGTAGCGAAGAAGCCACAACAAGTTGCCCGTTTCCGTTGAGTTGAGCGTATTGGGGATGAGGGTAATGCACTACAGCTCTGGGATAATGGGCATAGCTAGGCATACTCGCGTGGGCTGCAGAAAACAAACAAGCAAACAACGAACAGATAAATAAATATGATGCAAGATAGGCAGTGGGGTGTCATCTTTAACTTTAACTTTAAAGTTGGTAATAGTATGCGCAAGGTCGAGATAGTCCGCACACACAACAGTTTAAAACCTTTGTATTCAGCTCGATGCAGCATATAAGGATTAGTCTGAAATAACGTACAGTAATGAACTATTTCTTTCAACCTTGAATTAGATATAAGATAGAATTCAGGGCATGCTTTCATGTGATCGTTAGAATCACCTAACTTTACCGCCAGCAGTTGGTAAGTACAACATCTTTTTGTTTTAATACTCACGCAAGGTGCTCCTCGCTCCAAGAAACACAGTACCAGGCGAGTTATCCCCTCTGACACTCAAACTGTGATCAAGCACGTACGAGGGAAATCCCGCGGGAAAATCCACATGATAAAGCGCGGGACCATGGTACATATACGGATCGTCAAACCCGTGATGATTATAAAGCCCCCCGTAATGATGCCAGGGAACTGCAGGTGGACGGTGCAGGCCTCCGTAATAGATCCCCCCATGCAGTGGCCCGGGTATGTAGGGAATGTTGAGAGGATGTTGGTAAAACATGTGGTGTACAGCCTCTCCCAAGGCGGCTGGAACGCCGTTGGGCATCAGCACCATGTTGTCCACGTTCGGGAGGAGTGCAGCGGTGCTGGGGGGTGCGGCGAGGGTGAACACGTTGTGCTTCTTGCTCCGTTCGTGAAATGGTTTGGGGATGACACTCTCGATCGGTCTGTGAATTATGTTAGTTTTGTGGACCTTCCCTGCAAGGAGAGATGCTCAAGTTAAGGAGGTGGTGACACAGCAGCAGCAAAAGTAATGTAAGTTTAGTCAATAAAAACCACTCGCAGCTTTGGCAAATCAGTCGTTCGTAAAGTGACTCAGTATTATTTCTATTTTTCGAGAAGAGTGAGCATTAAAATATGGAAACTGACTATAGGCTAGCACTACCGTTTTATACACCTAATCCTTGCCATGATTTTCTTGCAACAAACGAAAAAATGAAGCAGCAACAACCATTTATTCGCATCTTTTCTATCAGGGAAAAGTGGAGAGCGGCATATTGTAATTGAACAAATGTAGTTTCAGCCTTGTTTTCCAAATTGTTTTAATTTGCACAGGGTTCCTCTACTAATTGGGATATTTTATCACAAAATAGAGACGTTGACGTTCTACACCACGATCAAGATAGTACACATGAAGGAATGTAGAGTGAAACGGTGGGCGACTTTTGACAACAATCTGACGTTATGACCCATCACAAACATTGAAGAGTAAACACGACTCACGGGTAAAGATCCTTTTTAACATTTTTCTTCGATGTTAAACTTTTACCCACCTTTCAACGTCGGCCGACATTTCGCGGCCATTGAAAATGACAGAAGCATCCACAAGTGCAGGAAAAACCAACGGTCGTTCATCTTACCACAACTGAGATTAGGTAATTAGCATCTGAAATGAAACAAAACATCCGATAAACTAACTGCATCTAATGATATCGCGTTGAATTACACGTCTCTTTAAAACTAATACCAAACTAGTATCTCGTACAATCTCTTTTGTGGGACAAATCCAATGCAAACAGCCCTTTTTTTCTCTCGTATTTTGCACAGTTGTTTAAAGAAACAAGTACAACACTACCAGCCAATCAAAATGTATACTTTTGTAAACATAACATGCCAAATACTGCACGTCAAATGGTTAAAATTAATACAAAATCAACTTTTAACAAATTGTGTTAATGCAGCCCTCTCCACCGCGTAAGCCTAGCTCGCTCTTCTGTTGGAAAGACCAACTTATTATAATTAATGTTTACTTTGCCTAATGAGGTATATCATATCAAAAATATCTCTTACATTCAATTTTCAATGAAGGTGCAACGATAAACTTTCCAAATGGATACCAATGGTCTATGTGCCAATAAGACCACAGTATAGCGTAGAAATAGCGAAGCACCGTGTTATCATCCGTTAAAAATTACTCTTTATAGTGCAAGTCAAGACGGTACGTTTTCCCCTTATAGGCCGACATTTTTATGACCCTCTTATATTTTTGCAGTACTGCAGCTAAATGTTGTTTTCTTTTACTTGTTATTATACAAAGTGCCATTGGAAATTTTGATTATAAAGGGGGACTGGGGTGGGACACTTGGTTCTGGTGAGCACGGTGGTTGCCCTCCAGAAAGTTATTTTTATATTTTTGTTTATACGAACACGGGTGAATGAATGCCAAACAAAATACGAGTACCAGCTTTGCTTTTTTTGGCTACACTCGTCTTACTCCTGAAGCAACAACTTGTGCATTGTGCGAATTATAATGCGATACATTTGGTATAACATTTGTGTTTCGATTCTACATGAAGCTTCGATACAAATCCAACATTTTACGAATGTTTTAACTATAAGAATTTTTTAGTTTATTAAGTAACCTGCTTATTTTAGATGTAAAGTATCATTGGTGGTCGAAAGGTCATAAACATTTCTCTTCTTTCAGGGAAACAGTACTTTGGAAAAAAGCAAAGTTTTACCTTTAGAATCTACCCGTAGACTGAAGTAATGAGTAACTCTCTGTGCGAGCTACTTTAATCAAGTCAGCAGTTGTTGGTTGCCTTGGGCGAGAGCGGTTCTCCTGAGCCGATGAATATAACGACTATGGTTTCGTATATCACCGTCATTTGCGTAAACCTGGCTTTACTGAGTGGCATCGTGAACTCTAAACCTCTCAAAGGTTGGTGATTATTTAGAAAGAATAGCTGTAAAGTCACTAAACATCAATGCATTCTGTGGTTGGGTCATGTTTTAGGAAATTGTGTTGTAAGATCTAGTGCTACAAACTTTCCCCCTTTAGAGCTTATGATCTAAAATGCTGCTGTTATAACGAATTATCTAACATCACCACCACTAAGACCTCACGAGGTTAGGCTTCCTTTTGCTCGCCGTTGAGATTATATCAGTTGAGAAGTAAAGGATAAGAGAAGCAATGCTCAATTCTACTAAATTCTACATATCAAAGTAGACCGGTTTCAAAGCTCGTCGTTTCATCCTGACTCCTCTCCTAGTACTGTATTGGGCACTCAAGTGAAGCTCTCCTAACGACCTTTTTCTATCTTCACAGGGAGGGCACGACATCCCTTGACATTCAACACCGCGGTTGCACAGATGAACAGATTAACTCAACAAAACGCAGTGAGAAAACAAGAAATCATGGCGGTACCGCCAGTGACAACTTCTATTCTACACGGACCCTACCTTCCTCCTGCAGATGCCGATAATCAAGTCTACTTGGCGCCCCACGGCATTGTTAATCCAATGCACGGTCACCATTTTTACCCAGGATCCCACTTCCCACATCCACATCCTTATCCATTTCATACGGGACATTATAATTTTGGACATGGAATACCATTTGGATACCATTTCCATGGTTACCACAGTGACATCCCGTTTGGCATTCGTCACCAGTATCACACACACTGGCCCCATATGCATGTTGCTGGGCCCGTCATTGCAGGGGACCCAAATGATGGCATGTATCAGGAGCCAATATCAGGAGCTCTCATACCACGCCCGATAATGCCCGGGCAGTACCCTGTTATGCTGAATCCAAGCGGAAATCTTGTTGGAGAGGATGGGCCTGGAGTTATGTTCTTAGGAACAGGAAGGAATGCAATTCGTACGTATTGAGATTTAGACTTGTTCAAAGAAAAGATGTAATTGGCAAGTTACTAAAAGTTTTTCTAACGATAGTCTTCATTCAAGGGACCAGCAGCTCTCGATAAATCTATATTAAATATCAATACAGATTACACTTTCGCGCTTACTTCTTTATATGTTAACTGACTCATAAGGACAAGGCAAAGATCTTTACAGCAATATATTTGTTGTGAGTGACCTAGCTCGTTCAAATTATCATCATTTTCTTTCCATAGCTGTCAGTCACAGCGACGTGGAAAATGAAATCATCGATAAACACGAAAGTCGCAACGACTCTCCCGCGGCTGAGGTGGCTGATGAAATGGCGAGAGAATTTGCAGAGGCGTCTCAAGAAAAGCAGATCCAGCAAACAGCATTAGCGCAGAAGCATCATTTGATGAAGGCGCTGAAACTGGACCCTAAAGAGTGAGAGTGGATCCACTGGGGGGTGGGGAGGGGAGAGAGGGAGGGGGAGCAGTGTGCAGAATCTGTGATATATTAGCTAATGTATTTAATATCCAGTAATCATATAGTTTTGCAAGGATGTCCTTAAATAGAGCTTTCCTGACTTCTACCCTACTTTCGAGCAAACGTAATGGGACTGTTTGGCATATACATTCTGATCCCGGATTCAGATTTACTCTCGAGGTAAATAGCTTTAAGTCCTTCATTTTATGAATAAACTCACTTAGTTAACTCTGCTAGTTAGATTTTTATTTTATATGCTACAAGGACCTAGTCCGTACGTCCTAATGTAGTAACCATATATGCCGAAACGTCCGCACACGAGAAAACGTACAAATCAATGGATAAAATTATTAAAATAAAATGAGGGAAGCCTGGGTACAAATCGTCCATTTATTGACTGCTACATAACGTATGATTTGAACATTTATGACCGCCATTATATAACTTGTGTTTGAAGCTTTTCTTTTGCACATCGTCCAAAGAGAAGAGTCGGCGCATAACTGCAGGAGGTGTCCTTGAGAGGATACGGGGTAAAGCTTGGGATGAACAAGACATTTTGGATGTTGAATGGCAGACGCTCGAGGGAGCAGATTTAAGGTAATTTAGGAAATTTCGAGAGCTCTGAGTGGACGAGCTTGAGATTTAACCTCCAGAAAACATGTCACGATGGAATGGTTATAACCCGACTGCAGGTTGTAACGCTCACACGATATTCCAATCGGTGGTGGTTCGTTCGTTATGAGTCGTGTAAAATTAAATCACTGCCACACGGGTAAAAAATAGGCTCCCAAGCAAAGTGACTGTTCACTCGCTTTGCTACGTGTTTACTATAACCGGCTCTGGGTGATGAAATCGTTCGAAAGTATCGAAACTTGCCAAAGATACAGTACTAGAGAATTGCTTTCTCAAATGACAATAATTCTTTGATATACCATTTGATTTCCTGTCCATTTGACGCGACACTTTCTTGCTGCGACTGCCACAGCCTCAAATCCGCTCCCCGTGACCACAGTTTAATACTCAGTGAACATTACAATGTACTGATTACTGCCTAACGTGAGTATCACATCTTGCACTGCAAAGTAATTGATAACCTTACTATCCCTGTGGATGTTTGACGGGAACAAGCGGAAAGAAGACGATGGGGTCCTTGAAATCAAACGTGCCGTCTTTCTTCAGAAGTCTCAGAGGCTTCCCCGTCAGGAAGGAACGGCCATCTTCCGTCGCCGTCGTTTCAAACGGAACACCGTCTCGGTTTTTGATGATTGGAACTTGAACAATCAGTACCTCGTCACCTGTGTCAATCAAACATACAGTTTGTTTACTTTTGGGCAGGCTCGTGATCAAAGGGATTAAGCCGGCTCAACTGACACACCGTAGATCAAGTTTCAATTCGCAGCCGGAGCAGTCGTTTTGATCAACACGTTTTTAGTCGATCAACTCTCGTGTTCGCTTCAGGCTATGTAAACACGGCGCGCGTTTTATACTTCCTCAATATTTTCGTTTCATGAGATTCTGTTTATATTATTGAATTAGGTACCAGCCAAATAAACAGAAACAAAACTGAAGTCCGGGACCATATCTTCGATCTTCTCGGTGTGTTTATAATAAATCAAAAGCAATTCTCGGTAAGAGATGTTTCCGCAAATGTATCATGAAAAGTTACACTTATTAAGAATTTAAAGAGATGTCAAAATAAGCAATTGGCCTCTACGTTTTCCAACAATAGGAAAGCACATCAAGACAAACATGAGTATACGTACTTTTGTTCTTTTGAAGAGTTCGTTTTGGTTGATTGACGGGCATCGCTGAAGTACCGCGTGTAACCATCACAATTACCAGCAAGACAAATATTAACTTCATCGTTCTCCAAACGCCAGGGTCTTTGCTTTCTACGACACGCGGATTCGTAGTTCAGAAAAAACTAAATTTGTAAAGAAAACCAAGTGACATCATTTCCATAAGGAAGGATGCTATGAAATTTAAGGTGTTGTGTCATCTCGATATCCATGCCACAGTGACCTGGCCTCGCACTTCTGTTGAAAAAAAGAGAAAGTCTAGTTCACACTTATACGAGGCAATCTTAAAAAGCGCAGGCACAAGCAGAACTAATTTACAAACGATATCCTCGTGCTTGCGGATTTACTAACGTCGTCCCGGCTCGCACGTGATTATGTGTTTGGCTTCCGCCTTCTCGTCAAGCTGGATATTAGCCCAGTCTTCCATCTCACGAATAATTTTCACACCTTTCTAAAATAAGAGCAGATTCTACCTGCCACTGTTCACAGATTGACATCGTAAGTAAACAACGTTTGAATATACATGCTATTTGTTTACTTCAATATCACGGTGGCCTCGTGGCCTAATGGATAAGGCGTCTGACTTCGGATCAGAAGATTCCAGGTTCGAGTCCTGGCGGGGTCGTTATTTTTCTCTATTTTTGATTATATTAATCAATCAAAATTTATTTTACGAGGGTAACACTAAATAGTGCCAAGCACTAATAAGCCCATGGTCTTATGATACATCGCCATTCTCAAAAAGTCGAGGCTGTTGAGATACCGTTTTTGCGGAATGAATAGTTTACTGGTATTGCAATGTTGTTTTTGAATCTGAGCGTGCTAGTCACTGTACTTTTGAGGTCTGTATTACAGTCAGCTCTGTGCATTAGCACGGAGGCCTCGTGGCCTAATGGATAAGGCGTCTGACTTCGGATCAGAAGATTCCAGGTTCGAGTCCTGGCGGGGTCGTTACCTTTTTCTTTTTTTAGTTTCAAAATGCTGCCAAATGTAATGCCATGGACTAAATTTTTCAAAGACGACAAAATTACATATTTTTCGATGCTCTTTCCATTTATGGTACTCAAAAACGAATTCCCCGACCTCACTGTTGCAAAAGGCCTATCGGTACAACTCCAACCTGATCATCTCGTACGCATCATACCAGATAAACTAAAATTATTATATTTCAGTTTTTAGGTCTCTATGAATCATTACAGGTATCTCCATGCCTTTTTCACAATTAAAGAGATCATCTGCGATAAATAAGTTTTGTCTGCAAGTCCATACATTAAAGCAGTTTTGTGTTAAGGGACTTTGTCGTTCCGCTGTTACGTCGGGCTATTATGTTCGGATTTTAACTTCCTAATTGCGATTGTAGGAAATTGTGCGTAAAATGGTGGTCGGTATCACAAAGATTACTTGTGTCAATTTCATCGATCTGTTTAATGTTTAGAAGTGTTCGGTATCAACGGTTTTCATCTACTGTTTTATTTTCCTATGCATGTTGCTTTTATCTTGTGCAGCATCGTTTCGTAAATGTTCTGCAGTTAATTCTTCCAATAACCCCTGATGTCATTAACCACCAATTTCACAACTGTACACAAATTAAAATGATAACATCAAAAATATTGCGGATACAATTAAAACTGGAACACCGTCGGATGTAATTTGGACTTCACTTGAGACATCAAGATAACCAGGAGAAGCTTAGATAAGCTGGGCTTTTCTAGTTTTAGACGTAGTTGTCTTTAAAAGCCCCGTGCGACTTTTCCTTCCCAGATATGTTTAGTTTACAGTTTCTTCTGTTGATAGTGCCAATAGACGCAGTTCTATATGTGGCTGATCAAGCGAATCACCAGGACAATCCCCAAATTGCCGTGTTAAAGACAGCCACATGGACTTTCCAGGACGGGAACATCATTTTAGGAGGCCTTTTCCCCGTCCACTCAAGTGCCAAAGACGCGCGCTGCGGAGAACTCCGTTCGCGCGACGTGGTTCACTTCACCCAGGCCATGATCCTCGCCATCGACGAAGTGAACAGCAACTCAAATTTGCTACCAAACGTTTCGCTTGGATTCAAGATTTTCGACTACTGCTCGAAAGATGTAATTGCCCTGGAGAAAGCTTCAACATTTCTAAACACCTGCCATGGTGACAACAAAACCCGCAGCAGTCCCGTGGTGGGCGTTGTGGGACCTTATTCCAGCAGCGTTACAATGCAGGTTTCTAATCTCCTCGGACTGTTTAAAATCCCACACATCAGCTACGGAGCCACAAGCCCGCTTCTCAGTGACAAAGATCGCTTTAAGTTTTTCTTACGCACTGTTCCTTCAGACAAAACCCGAGCTCTAGCAATAGCCGAGTCTCTGCGTTTGAGTGGGACTACTTATGTGTCACTTCTTTACTCAGACGACGATTTCGGTCGCGGTGGAGCAAAATGTTTTACCCAGGAGGCAAAGGAGAAGGGAATTTGCATCGCCGTAAGCAAAGAAATATCTTCAGAAGCGGAGATTACCGAAGCTGTAGAGGAACTAGCCAGAAAAAAAGAAGCCAAAGTTGTTGTATTATTTTGCTCTAAACGTCAAATTAAAGAAGTGCTTCGGACAGCCAAAGCCCTTGGACATGCAGATACATTTTTGTGGCTTGTTGGGGGTGATTCATCTGAAACGCATATATACTTAAATGACAACGCGGAAATGGCGGACAAAGTCATTATCTTTGCTCCACAAAGCACGATATCACCTGCACTCGAGAGCTGGAAAGGTAAACTGAACGACAGCCGCAATCCGTGGGTCGAGGAGATGAAAAAACAGAACGAAAACGACCCACGGGAAAATGGCGCTGAGTCGATGCACATTACCGATAAACTGTTTCTGACCACTTTGCACCTGCAAAACGTAGTTATTGCAGTAAACACTTTTGCACATGCTCTTGACAATATTTTACGGACTCTTTGTGCTAATGGTAGTACGAAGCTTATTCCTTGCATTCAGAAGGAGGCATCAGATGGCAAACAACTTTTACATTTTATAAAGTCTGCTTCCTTTAAAACTCGTGGGAGAAAAATCAAATTTGAAGAAAACGGAGATATGTGCGCGGAGTATGAACTCTTGAGGCCTTTGAAGAGGAATTGCACAGATATGTGGGGCTTTACCAAGGTTGGGAAATGGAAGCACTTTAACATACGGCGTAGTACTGATCCCGAAATTCCCCAGGATGTATTTCCAAGAACGTCTTGCGCTTTGCCTTGTGGCGTGGGAGAGGTCAAAATATTACTGGACAACTGCAGCTGTTGGCGTTGCTCCCCATGTAAAGAAAATGAAATTACTGTCAAGACGAACACCGAATGCAAACTCTGTCCATTAGGTTCCAAGGTAAGCAGTCAATGTTGAAAATTTGTTTACAGCCTTTTCCATGAGTTAGATGCGTGACACTGATGATTGATAAGAATCCATGTAAAGGCAAAAAGCTGGTATCTTTTATTGACTAATTCTTAGAATCATGGCAACTTTTGATTTCAGGGATAAAGATCGTATCTTCGTTCCCGTCGGCTTACTGTTATGGAAGAGTGCAAAACGATTAAATAGTCAAAATAGTATAAATACATACATACATGCTTCCATTCATGTTACAACAGTGTGCAGCAATAAAGAGCTTTAAAAGCTTTTGGTGTTTGTTGCCGAATTAAAATAATATGCCTGACTTGCCTTTCATTTCAGAGCACTTCAAAAACGTCAATTTCTTTCCTCCTGTTGTCATTTCGCTTATCAATTTTTAGTTTGTGTCAATGGTGCAGTTGATTTTAAGTGTTGCGTGCAGCGGTATAATCTTCCAGTTTGCGCAATCTTGTATTACCTGTGCTTTTAGCATTGCATAACTTTTTATTATTTTACGTTTTTTGTTTTGTTTTTGTTTTGTTTTTGTTTTTTTGTTTTTGTTTGTTTTTGTTTTTGTTTTTGTTTTTGTTTTTGTTTTTTTCACTAAATCATCTTCACTACAGCTCATGCAGTGTGCTCGGACGCCCTCGATTATATATTTTTTTAGTTTGAATTTAATTTGATCGCCTGGGCACCTGGTCACGGTTCCCGCGCCATGAATTTCTAAATTTAACTAAATCCAAATTACAGTGACTCTGCCTTCATTTTGTTTCCGCCCGGAACTTGCGTCAAGGAGAGATGCTATCTTATACAAACACAAGAAGGGAATTAACTTCCCTTGTATGCACAGCAGAATTAAAGTATCTAAAATTGCGGCCTTTCTTGAAAGAGAAAGCCAACATTTCACAGCATCTATGACCTTAAACCAAGCCACACTTCCCTTAATTTTATTTCGTTTAATGATATCGTTAAATATGTATTTCAAAGATTCAAAAAGGTCTCCAGATGAGTAAAAGAGGTAACGAAATAAGATACATTCGGTGAAATGACAAAGATTTAAACCACTCAAGATACAATAAATTAAAGTCAATCTAAACAATCAAAGCTAAAGTAGGAGCAGAATAGCTAGATTAGTTATAGTGACACGTGAACTGACTTCCAATATATAGGGAGATGAATAGTATGAATGAAGCAAGTGGAATATTTTTGTAGTTTATGAAGTAATAAAGGTTGAATGAGTGTAAGAAGTAGAAAATTATTCAGAAAATTAAAGGTTTTTCAAAATATACAAACGAAAAATACAACAATACATTCAGTGTTCATTCATTCTTGGTTTCCAATTGTCTAATTAGGACGCAACTTTCTTTAATATTGAAAACTACTCGGTAATTCTAACATGATTGTGGTTCCTTCTTGTCGTTGTTACCATTGGTATATGCCTCTAAAAGCTTTTTCCATTTTTTGTAGGTTAACGCTGACCGATCCAGCTGTCTGCGCCTGCCAACCCTCAGTAACGACCCCGAGGCCGTCGTCATAACAGTAACCGTCTGTTCAGCTGCGACTGGTCTTCTCTGCTCTTTGCTTATCTTGGTGGTATTTGTCTTTCACAAAAATAATCCTATAATTAAGGCTTCGAGTCGGGGACTGAGCTGTGTCCTGCTGTGTGGAGTTATATTGAGCTGCTGTGGAAGTCTTTTGGAAATCCTTGAACCAAGTAAGAAAAGGGAAAGGGAAAGGCAGAGAGAGAATTAGGAAGAAAGGTGGAGAAAATGGCAAAAGAAAGACAAAAGAAAGAGACAGAAACTGGAAGTATCTTAGAAATCCTTGAATGAAATAAAACTGAAAGACAAAGGGTAAAAGAGGGAGAACAGACTGACAGACAGACTAAGATGGCCAGACAATATATATATATATATGTATATATAGACAAATTGGAACGAAGAACCAAATAAGAAAAGACAAAGGAAGAGAAAGAGAACAGCCATATAAAGACGAAGAGAGAGAAGAATTACGAAAGACAGAAACAGCCTCACTGAGCTGTTCCTTGAACGAAGGAAGAAAAGACAAACGGAAAACAGTGAAGAAGAAAGAAAACATGCAGATAGAATCAAAGAGACGGTTAGAGAGGAAAAATACAAAACACAGACAGAAACGAAGAGACAAAACTAAAAAAAGAAACAGAGAGGACAGACTTCGAGACAGCAACAGAGGCAGATATTTCCTTACATCTTAACTTCTTCTTTCTACTCTTTCAGATTCGTTGATCTGCACTCTAAAGAGATATGGTTGCCTTGGTTACATCATGTGCTATGACGTCATGTTCTGCAAAGCTCTTCGTTTGAATCGCTTGTTCAATAAGTCGCTACGTTTCAGCATGAACCCCACCTTGGTGAGCACCAGGTCCCAGCTCCTACTCATAGGGGCCATTTGGGGCGTCGCGGCTCTTTTGGCTACAGTGTGGGGATTTTACAGGTAAGAGATGTTGAGAATCTATCTAAAGCAGTTTCCTGAGTAGATAGTTGTATTGTGACTAAACCTTGCGACCAAAGGACCGAAATTCCAGCACACAGGCGACATGCAATCAATGACATACTCAACATTTTCGTTTTCGCAAAACATCCGATTTTTTTTTTTTTTTTTTTTTTATTTTGCATAGAAAGAGCTACTAACAGTGAAGTAAAGAAAGCACTTTTCACTAGTGATATGCAGTTGTACTCCTAATTGCGCTTGGAACCCATAATACCAAAACAGTAACACTAAATTCAACTTTACCTCGTATTAGTTTTAAAGACAGCGTGATAACCATCTACACAGCGGATGCAGTCGTCACTCAATGCAAGGTCACCGACCTAGAGTTCGTGATGGGGGTCAGCTGTAAGCTGCTTCTTTTGTCGCTGTGCGCGTTCTACTCGTTCAAGACACGCAAGCTTCCAAAACAATTCAGGGAGACCAAAGAACTTTCCGTTTCGATTTACGGCACGGCTACCGTTGAACTTGTTGCGTTGGCAACGGTATGTATTCTTCCACCCGAGCACGTGCTCAGAGGGAGAGTGATTCTCGTCAGTAAACCAATCCTTGCTCTGTTTGTTCTCGTACCGATATTTCTTCCGAAAATGTATGGCGTATTCTGTCACCCAGAGAAAATCTCAAGGACTGGAACACTAACACTGAAACGTCGTTCTGACGACAAGTTTGAGATCTTTTTCAAGGGAGAAACTAATGCTCCTGGGATGTTCTTAAGTCAAAGAGATTCTCAGCTCATTGCCCAGTCGCATAATCTCATCCAAGGAGACAACGAATCTTTACATCGGCGCTCGGTGTCTTCAGCAGACACTTGTAGCCGAAACGTTTCGGACGACATTTTGCGCAGCTCTGAAACGGTGCCCGGTATTCTGAATGACCCAATTTGTACTAGCTACAGGCCGAGGTCTGACACGGAAGGCTACTTACAGAAGGAGAGTACTCCAACTCCCATGGATTCTGTCTATTCCACGTGGCTATGAATACAAGCCCCGCAAAAAATTGTGGTTGGAGATTTAATTCTTAAGTTCTCCGTACGTATTCCATATCTCTGCCCAGACCTTTGATTTTCTTGCAGAGTATAAATTAAATAATTCATATATGCACCGGAAGGTAAATTGTTCATTCTACAAACACAGCTGTATTTCAGTTGTTATTCTCCAATAATTTATAGAACAGTGTTATTTTTGGCTAACTAAACTGACCCTACATGCCTCATCACTGGACACACTAATTTTGTTTTCTGAAGATTTGTCAAAGCTCATTGGTAATTTTGGTTTTTGCTTTAATTGATCCTTTGGTTTGTCACAGATAATATGACCTAATACATGAAAAGACAAGGATGACCTCGTGCGGGACACGGTCATTATCTTCACTGCCGTGTGAGCCAGTTAATTTTACAAAATCAGTTGAATGTCCACAAACGTGAAAAAGGAAACGAAAATTGTAGAAATCACGGTCAATATATCGGTAAAGACTGATTAGGAGGAAACGAGTGTTAAGATTGACGCCTTAAAAATAAAAGCTTATTGTGAGATATAAAAAATACTTGATTGAAATAAATATTGTTATGACAGCTGAAACTCCATGGAAACAAGACTTCTTCTTGTAACAATATTTGACTTGAAAGCGACAGCAGAAGGAAGGAAGTTTTCTTAGTTATTAAAAGTCAGAAATGAAATTTTCAGTTAGTTTCTTCAGCAAATTGTGTCTAGCTTCCCTTGCTAATGTATACACTGTAAACGAAAAAGAAAAAAAACTCGCCTTGCCTGCTAAAGTCGCATGGAATACTTAGCTGAACGAATAAATTTAATACTAAAGCAAAGCATACGAAGAATTACCATTAAATTAGAATAATTTCACTTTGCCATCGATCATTAGTTGCTTGGTGAGTCGGACTCCTGACTTGCAGTATATAACTATAAGTCTAGTAACCAGCAGGCCTGCAAAGAGGGCTCATTCAGTAAAAGTTTTTTTTTTTTTTTTCGTGGGAATTCGTGCTTTTGAATATCATGATAATGGGAAAGTGGGCGATCGACAAACAGCGATTACTTCGATGGTTGCCAACTGGATACTATTACTTCTTCTTCGGAGCGTTGGGGTCGCTTTTTCCGTATTTAAATCTCTACTATCGGACCATTGGTTTGGATCCCTGGCAGATCGGACTTCTCGGAGGAATTCGTCCGCTACTTGCTCTTCTTTGCGGTCCACTGTGGAGCTGCGTGAATAACAAGTACCAGATAAGGAAAGCAGTCGTTGTGTTTTCTTTGGTGAGCTGGATTGTATTTACACTGCCAATCGCATTTGTTCGGCATGCTCGAGAAGGAAGATGCGAAATGACGGTACCACAACGATCAGGAAAGGGAAACCAGTCGCTTGTTGTCCAGCACACTTCAGCCCGCGAGTCAGAAATCGCTGATTCTAATACGCGATTCTACAGACGATTAGAGAAGTCGGGAACACTGCTACGAAAACTACGTAAACCCATGAAAGTAGCGTCAAACACAACATTTGCCGCTCTGATCGTTAAACGCAGAGAGCATCTGAATCAAATCGCTTCTTTTAGAAACACTTTCAGTTTGCCGGGGTTGCACTTTGAAGAAATTGAAGTGAAAACCCCACAAAGAAAGTCCGACAAGCCCAAGTCACGCGGCTTGCCGTACACAAACAAGCGCAAGAATCCTTTTGCGGGGTCTGTGTTTGGGGAAGTTTTCTTTTTGGTTCTTTTTGGTGAAATGTTGCAGTCACCGACCGACGACCTCAACACACACTATGACGGTACTCCCATGGAGAATCTCGGCGTGTTGTGCCAAAATCAGCTTGACAAAAACAGCAAGTACAGTTCTCTCGTTATTGGCTTGGTTGCATTCTTTACTGGTGTCATTGTTCAGCGCGTTCCAAAAATTGAAATTTGTGATGAGTTATACAGCGACTACAGAATCACGTTCTATATCTTTGCCATCTTTATAGCAGTAGCTGCGACGATTTCTATGAAACTTGACTTTATTTACAGACGAAGGCGCCGGAGTTTTGATATCAAAGACTCGCTGGAAACCCTAATCTCGTTTCGCCATGCGGGATTCTTCTTGATCGTTCTGTTGATGGGGATTTTCCGTGGTGCTCTGCTTAACTTTCTTTTCTGGAACTTGTCTGATATCGGTGGATCTGACATGGCGGTGGGACTCACCGTGGTAAGCCAGTACTTCTCCGATGCACTACTTTACTCGGCCGCACCGCAACTTGTCTCGTACATCGGGTACATTGGCATGATTTACTGCGGACTGGCTTCATACGCTATGCGCTTTTTGATTTACTCCTGGCTAAATACCCCGACGTCTGCGTGGGCAGCAGCTCCAGTAGAGTTGCTTCAGGGGTTTTCTAATGCGACTGCTTGGTCAGCTTTTGTTCTGTACATCGTGAACTACACTCCGAAATCAACCTTTGCCACCGGGATGTTCCTCCTTCAAGGAATATATTTAGGGGTAGGGGGAAGCCTGGGGTCAATCTTTAGCGGGATTTTGATTCAACTTTTCGACACCGATGTCGCATTTCTTATGTTTAGTCTGCTCAGCATCTTCGCCTGCTTGGTGTTCCTAATGGTTCAACCGAGTGGCTCAGTCGAAGTGCCAACAAGTCAAGTCGATACCATCTCCTACTTTATGGACGACGATGAATACTCAAGCATCAGCGAGGAAGAACTGTATGACTATCTCGAGGGAAGCAACATAATTTATCTCCCTCCTAAAGAGAACAGGGAAGGTTTAAAGGAGACTAAGAAGACAGTGTTACCGTCTACAAACTCACCCTTTGTGCCGACCTTCATGTCACTTGTCAAGAATGACGACTATTAGTGAAACAACGGGAAGGAAAGATGGCTGAGCCGTCAGTTCAAGGAGCAGTAGTTTTGTGTATTTCCACTGCTCTATTGTACGTAGTTTATCCCCTCACTACGAGAACTGAATATGCCTTCAGCACCTCACTACTAGAACTGAATGTGCAATTATACCTGAAAGCTCTCCATAGTCTTCTACTGTAGTTAACTTTCGACATGTCTTTTAGTGACCATGACCTTAACTTGGCTTCATTAACGTCAAAGCTGTACATGGAGAAAGGTTGGCCCTATTACAGGTCCTTATAAAAAAAATCACAGAATACCGTTTACTTAATAAACCGGTCAGCTCAGCTGGCAAGATAGGGTGTCTCGGCTTCCGGGGAGAACTTTACGTATAAATAAGACTAAAGGGTGACTTTCTCTAGTCTGTGATACAGATTAAAACAATGTGATGTACTACTGATTGTACTTTAATAATAAGATACCTCATTGGGCACATTTACTGTAAGTTCTAATGGCGTACGCAAGTGTACAGCGGAGAAGTTTAATCGTATATTTTTCGTATTATTTGGTTCATTTGCGTTAGACACTTGATAAAAAATGTTTTCTCACTTTTTTGTGACTTGTGAGTCCTACAGAAAATGCAAGGAAAGTGAAGACTTTGATTGAGAAGAGACATATGTGTATGAAGAAAGTATGAAGTTAAATGCTAGGCATACGCCTTCAAAATCTTGTGGACTAATAGGATTTGACCTAACTCAAAATCATATTAGTCCTCCATGTAGCTTTAGATTGTCTTTCGTTAATGGATTGCGGCAATAGTGATCGCTTCAGTGATTCTTGGAATGATGACTAATGGCCAACTTGCTCTGTAAAACAAGCACAAAACAGTTTTAGCTGATACTATTTAAGAAACTTCTTTATGTCTCTTGTAGGTATGTATGTTAGTTGTATGGAAGTTACGGAAGTATGGGACAAAACCCTCGCGTGTACTATGCATTACACACTTGCCCTTATTTATCAGAGCCCTGTGCTGTTTCGCTGGTATATTATGATTCGTACTTTGTTTGGATGTTTGATTCTGCTATGATTTATTGTATGTATGTACCAACGTGAATGTATAGGCATCATATCAGTCAAACACAGAGGAGACTGACCTTTTTCTCTTTAGCTTGGTTGTCCTTGTGTTGCCTCGTATGTTTCTCTATTTGTGCTCTTCGGTTGTCGGAATCCGTGGTCTCTTTCTGCACCCCATTGTGTTTTCTCTTTTTCACTTTATCTTTCACCCTCTCGGTCTTAGAACGCTGCGCGCCAGAATTTAAGAACAAATTAAATAATTATAGTTAGGAACATAAAATAACCTTGTAAAACAGCTGGGTTGGTAGCACTTTTTTAAAGTTAGTTTAGTCATCAAGAGGAAGATGTCCGTTTACCTCGTGGTTGTCAGGTCGCGGTATCGTAGACTGTGTAGAATGAGGTAGTAAAGTTGTCAGTTAGTCACACTATAACTGAGTGTTTGTTGACATGTCAAGCCTCCTGAAGGGCTTACAACTTGAAGTTTATCTTTCTTCTGTTTTACGTTAAACCACAAGAGAATAAGGACATTTATTTGAGAGTTAGTAAATATTTTCGAGGGTATTTCTCTCATCTTGGCTTGACAGAAGAAGCACCAAAAGCTTTTACAAGAAGTCTCTTCACCTCCCCTGATTTCAGTATGACAGCATTTTACACTAATGTAAATGAGTGGATTGATTAATTAGAGAATAAAGATGAAATAACAATTTTAGATGATATTGTGCGCAAATGAACATTGTTTAGGAGAATAATTATTCCAAAACTATCTTTTGTGGCCTGTTCCAATTGCGACTGTCCAAAACAGTGTTGCCTTGAGGAAGTTTTCATTAGTAAGAATATCTTTTGTATATTTTGTGTCCGAGAGAGAGAGAGAGTAAAAGAGAGAAGGGGGCGCACCTTTTTGTATCCCATCTGTTGCGCGCCCGCGAACTGCCCTCCAACTCCGAGACCTTGAAGTACACCAGCGCCTCCTCCCATCATGGAGGCAGCTCCTCCCGGCATGCCCTGCGCTTGCATCATGTTGCTCTGCCCTTGCATCATGTTGCCCTGAGACTGTTGACCCATCAAAGACGCCATGTTCGGCAACGAGCCCCCCATCATATTGGACATCGGTGATTCTGCTGCCCCGCCCATCATAGGGGACATTGGCGATTCTGCTGTCGCACCCATCATACGGGACATTGGTGATTCTGCTGTCGCACCCATCATACGGGACATTGATGATTCTGCACCACCACCAAGGTTTGCTCCACTATCTGCTGCTCCGGCCTCTGCAAGCCTACCTGCTGATGCACCAAACGCAGCAGCACCCATAGCTCCGGCCCCTGCTGATAATGATCCTCCTCCTAAACCCCCTGCTTCAATGGCCCCACCTCCAAGACCGCCACCTCCGAGACCCCCACCACCAGCAAGAGATCCTCCCATTGAACCCTGGCTAAGCCCTCCTCCAAGTCCCCCTCCAGTAAGGGCTCCTCCAAGGGATCCCTGGTTGATTTCATTAGCTCCTTGTCCCTCGGGGCTCATGGATTGAGCTCCCATGGAGCCTTGACTCATGCCAGCGAAACTTTGACTCATGCTACCAAGGTTTCCTTGACTTAATGACTGGGATCCACCTGCACAACAAGGATAAATGCGATAAGTAAAAGTCTAAGTATGGTGTTTGAGATGGTCCTTCGGCTTGAGACAAAAATAACGCCTTCCTTTAATTCATCAGTGCCCAAGGGCTTGCCTCGCCAATGCAGTTCAGTGTAAAATCATGAAGACCAAGAACAAACAACATTGAAGTCACCGTGTGACACAAGTCATATTTTTATTCTGTTCCCACCCTTCGTAAGCTGAGAATACTTACCGGCTATTCGCTGTGTTAAAAAGAGCAAGTACTGCGTTTATGATTATTGTTCCATTTTTGATGGTTTGGGGAATGACTTTACGGCAACTAACCTGGCGACTCTTCTGGCATCCCAAACGACTGACCCTGGTTCATCACGTTCCCAAATTGAGCTGTCAGAATTTTATGTCATCCATAACATATCATGCAACACCACAACATGCAATAGGATAGAAAACACGAAATGAGATTCTTTCTACGATTCCTTTTTATATCACAACATATTTCTTTTCTCACCTTGAGAATCTGACGACGCGGGAACGCCTTCAAGAGTCTTGCTTTGCGCCTCGTCCATCTGGCCCCCAGCCGCTCGAAGGGCCTGGGCTGTCTCCTGTCGCGCCTGAGCCTGCATTCTTCCTTGGTCAGACATTGGCCGCCCGTTCACCTGCACCACCGTGGCGCCTGAGTTGCCCATAGTGGCCGAACCGCGCGAAGACTGGGACTCAGCCGTGATGGCCCGCTGAATCTCGTCCAGCTCGTGGGCGCTTTCCGAGGCAACCTGGGCCTGAATACTCTGTTTCTGTGGTCAGAGGAAAAATTATAGACGTCTGTTTGTTTGTTTGTTTGTTTTGTTTGTTGTCTTTTCTTGACAGTTTAAAATACGTATGTGCGGTGTAGTGGTATTACACAAACCGTACCACTGTACGCAGTTACTAACTCTCCCTACACTACTCATGCGGTTTTTATTGAAATAGTTGGGAGAATTTGTCCAAGAATTTTCACCTCGGCAGCGTCCTGTCGCTGAATGTTTGATGCCCAATTGGCGCCCTTCGATCCTCCCTCGCCCCAGCTCTCACTTCCGCCGCCTCCTCCGCCGTAACCTTCTCCATTTTCGTATTTCTTCTCCTCTTCGGCTTCCATGGCCAGGCGATCTTCAAGGCTGGTGTCTTCCTTATAAGGATTTGGTGACGCACCGGCATCGCCCAGATCACCGAGCGACAGTTTACCATATCCTCTCGGCTTTTGATTCACCCTGTGCTCCTTCACTCTTTTTGTCGTGTGCGAACCTTCGTCGCTGTTTTGTGCTGTGAAACGAGAGCTTTGTTCGATAAATACTGGTGGACTTTTGTAATAGCTCGCCTTTACTTGCGTGACCATCTCCCTCTCAACAGTTTAAAAGGTAACACTGTTCAGGCAACTCTGAGAATACATGAGAAGGCTACCGTGGAGGAATGAAGTTGCTGTTGTAAAATATGTTATTGTTGTCTAGCTCAATTAGGGTATAAAAGGTAGAACTGTTGTTCGAGAGTAAAATAGGTGGCTACCGTGGCTGGATGAAGTTGCTATTGTAAGACTGCAATTCTCTTTTCGTCACACTAAGTGTCGTTTCGTACCTGGAGGATGGTGCTTTCTACTCTCAGAGTTTTCTCCGTTCGTGTCCAGGTTGTCGTCTGTGGATTTTGTTAGCTTTGAATCTTTAAGCTTTACCACTCTGGTTTCGGCCTTGTGACCGTGACGAACGCTGTCCTGCGCAGCGAGACTGGCTGCTTGCTCGGCCCTGTGCACCGCCTCCCGTACTGCGGCCGAATACAATAACGTTTAAATTGAGCTAGCCCTCCATCGACGAGGAGTGAAACAGTTTCAACGTATTCTCCCAACAAACAAAGCTTTCGACAAATGTCACACACGACATTAAGTGAGTACATTATTACATATAATTACGTTTGGAAGCCAGTGGACTTTACAAAATTTATTTCAGCTTTTCTCCGAATATTAAAGATCACTTTGTGACAGTTGTTCTAATCTATGTGATGCTGAGTAATTGTTTCTTAGTAAAACAGGCTTTGCTTTACAATTAATTCCGTTGCTTTAGTTGCCATGGAAATTGCTAGTTTCCTATTCGACTTACCTTTATCTTCCAGATTTACTGACTTTGTTGCTGCCGAATGATGGGCTAAAATCAACCAAAAACGGAAGAAACTAAACCGTGAGGTTCTATTTTTGATAACTTTTTGTCGAAAAGCGAGTCTACCGAAGTACACGTCTTTGAGTTCCGTCATTGTTTGTTTCCGTCGTGGTAGATGCTAGAGTGCGATCTCTTGTCCAAAGGTGTGTCAGTGAGTATAATAGAGGGGGGGGGGGGGAGGGAGGGAGTAAGGGGGAATTGTTTTTACCTTCTTCTTCGCCTGTCTTGTCCGATTCAGGGCTGAGAGGAGCTGCACAAACTGTAGAGTAAATGAAGGAGAACATATGAAAATTTGAAAAGAGATACTGAGAGAGTAATAGATATAAAGGGGAGGGAAGATAGGGAAGGGCAGACATACAGAGGCACATAATTTTGTGTTTTTCCGTTCAGTAATAGCGCGCGTACGTTTAGTCATGGAAGTTGTTGAAGTCAATCATGAAACGATCATAGGAAGCAGTTACAGATACGCAAGGCTTTTAACATAGCCGTCATTAACTTGCATCTGATAGATTTACATAACAAAGGTTGCTTATAAAAACGTAAATATGGAAAACAGATTTCAGTAAAAATATATTTAGGTGATCGTTTGCTTCCCATTGCAAAGCGAGACGAGTCCCTCCCAGATTTCAGTCTTCAGTTAGCTAGTTAAAGGATTCTTCAGGATCTCGGCCATCAACATACCGCTGTGTAAAAAGAACAGAGCCGCACAGCACGTCAATAGCAGTCTTGTGTTCATCCCGAGGCCGGTCTGCTGTTTGTTTGATTGTTTATTCAGTCCAAGTTGTACCTGTTGATAAAACGACACCAAGATTATTGACGAGATCACTTTGAAAATACAAATACATCGCTACAGACGACGTTTCTCCATCTCTAAATCTTCTAAAGGGCAATACGCTTATGTTCGGTTGATCTTCTACTGCTTCGCGAGGTAAAGCTTTTTAGTATGTAAGACAATTTATTGTTTTTCTCATATTTGTTTATGAATCACAGCTTATTGTTTACTGAAACTAACCCACACAACCTGACTCAGTACTGTTTCATTCCTCCACTGACTAAATATACAAGACCAAACAATAAATTAAGAAGAAACTTACCAGATTTTTCAGAAACACAACGCTTAGTTCCGCTGGTCGATCATTGTAAGGTAATTACGTCATAAAAAGGACGAGCTTGCCCTTGAAGTTCTATGGAATTAAAAATTTAAACGCATGCGAGAGGCTGCAGTTGTACGCTCCAGCGCAGATGTAGAAGACCATTTCGGGTTCAATTCACAGAAAATCATTTGAATTCACTGCATTAGAATCAGATTTTCTGAAAGTGAATTAACAGAAGCAGGTTACGTTTAGAACCACGTAACGCGCGCCTATGTCTTTTACACTTTAGGTGAAGAGAATGAAGTTAAAGGGTGAGCTCGCCGGTCAATGCCCATTCGTTCATAAACTAACTCGCAATCGCAAGTCCGATTGTTCTTTTGAACTTTACTCATTATGACTCATCAAGCATTTGTCACAGCCCTAAAGCTGACTAACGGTCCTTCTTTTGTGCCTCACTATTAGTTCATCGTCGGCGGTACTCCCATATATAACCCATATAAGTATGTGTTGCCCCAAAGCTCTCGTTGAGAGTTTTGGTTTGAAATAGAGTATAAATGTTTCTTTTGGTCTGGATTGAGAACCCCCGCCCAAAGGGGGACCCTCCGTGACATCTCCACGCTTGAAGACAAGGATTTAGTATAATTAATTGCAGGAGCACATGCATGCGTGCTCCATTGGGCCGCTATACCCCCACCCGGTTCAATAATCCATGAACTGTAACGCGCATACTGGCAAGCTGTCATGTGATAGTTATTTATAATTTTAACTCACACAATTGAGTTAAGTGTTTGAATCGTTTCTAAAAGCGTTCGTATGTCATGAAATAATTGTTTCTGTAATATGCTTTTCAGTGCCGTGTATGGGCGACTGTATGTTGAGTATCTCTGTTTAACTCTTTTACTTGCAGGCCAGGTAGGGACTAAACAAGATACTCTTCTGGTCAACTTATAAAATTAGAACCAAGCCCTAAACTTAAATTTTGATCATATTTCTAATCCCAACACATATTTTCGTTGTTTAGGGTTTGGCCAGTAGTGGACACCTGATCTGGGGGGTAAGCAGTTTAGTCACTAACCTTGCAATGGATCCTGGGTAGATTGAATAATAATGTCGAAATGAATGCTGGGTAGATCATACAAGTATGGAATGCTCGGACTTATTTTAGACTGCGACGGCGGACATAACACGTATATAATTATCAACTAAAAGTCGATGTGGGAAAACTAAACGCCGTTTGAGCGTTAGCCCTCCGTGGGAGCAAGACTTACTCTGGCGAAAACGCCAGCTTTAAAAAAAACTTTAACGGCGTTTAGCTTTACGAAAATATAGTTTACTGCCTATTACAGGGATTAAGATGATCCATACAAAGACACGCTGGTTTGCTCGTGAAAATATAAAGCTGCGTAGACTCCACAAAATATTAGGTGAATTGCGTCTATGAGTTTTGGACTAAATGGATCATCTAAATGTTTATAAAATAGTTTGTCACAGTTTGACTCAGTAACATTTAGTGTTTTTCGGTTTAATAAAAAAGTTAACTGCATGTCACAAGGAAGATCAAGACATGGACGGAACTGGAGGTTCCAAACTAAGACGTGTCTTGACTTACTATTATGTCTGTCAGTCACAGAAGAAAAGTTAGAAGAAAAACTGAAAACAAGGATGAGCTCGAGATCCCGGAAAGCTGTAGATTTCACTACCACCTGAAACACTCGACGATTATATATTGATTAATAAATCATTCGTTCACTTGTAACTGTTCAAGGGAATTTTCAAGCTGACAAGTATTAACTGCTAAATGGGCTTTGTTCCCCTAACGTTGAACTTCGCAAATTATGAGACAATTGTCGAACAGACTTAAAGCAGTGTACACGCTGAACAACGTGAAACGGGAACAGTTGAAGGAGCAACTTATGCATGTAGCTAAGATCAAATGGTAAGTGGATATCACGGGCTTGAATGATTTAATTTTGAAATGACATAGCCACTCTCGTATTTTACTTTAACAGGTGCACCGCTTAGAACTGTCAAACAGGCAATTTTAAATGTCATTTCAAAAAAATAACTGATATTTTTCGCTCTGCGGGTGATAGACGTTTATTGAATACAAAAGTCGACATGAAAAGTTCTCCTAGCCTTTCAGCACTCATGTATCTCTACATTTAACACCACTACTGCCTCTGAGATCCAAGAAGGTCGTTATGTAGCACCGAACAAGACAAAATCACTAACAAGGAAATTAAATTGAATTCCCGCAGTTATTGGTGTTGGTGGCAAAACATTACGTCACTCAGTTCACAGGAAATTAAAAGCAAAGGCTTAAGCGAAAGGAATCATATCACTTATGTCTTGTTACCATATGGGTGAATTTGATGGAATATGAGTGGCTGAAAACAAACGGCTTCACACGTTGAAATCGAGGACTGGATATATTATCTGAGACTTTATTGAACTAGCT
Source organism: Plumapathes pennacea (assembly GCA_964036295.1). Lineage (NCBI taxonomy): Eukaryota > Metazoa > Cnidaria > Anthozoa > Antipatharia > Myriopathidae > Plumapathes > Plumapathes pennacea. The sequence continues at coordinate 20,371,684 of OZ038464.1, read as the reverse complement.
TGGATGACATAGTGGCAGGTGGTTGAAGTTCACAAATTTTCTGGGTGAATTGTTGTGCAAAAAATCAGACTGCACAAGACAACTGAGCCGTATTATGTTTTGAGTTGATTTTCCACTCCACATTTCAAGTTTGCCACTGTGTAGCAGGAGAGAACTCTCACTGTATCGTCTGTTAGGTAGGTTACTAGTTCCAGAAGGCTTCTTCCCCAATCAGCTAACCGGCTTGCTCGATAAACCATCTCAAATGTAAACGTACTGATAGAGGCCGTAAATGTTATGCTTTCCCGATCTGTGTACAGATTTTGCAAGGGAACATTGTCATGAGCAGTCAATAATGAAGCGGTGGCCACTGTTGGTGCTCAATTGTCTTGGACTTGTGACTCTAATCAGAGCAGGTATGTCGTTTCATCCACGTTCGCCTTTTCAAGGTACTAAGCGCTTGAGTGAACTTACGTTAGTTCCTCGTTCCATCTAAGAAAGCACTAGTCCTGTCGTTTTTCTGAGTAAACTATCAAGTGTTTTAGAATCACTCTTTGTTATTTTTGAAACTTGGAAAATAGCCTACAAAATCATTATAGTTTGTACACTAATATCTAAAAGAGGCAGCAGAGAGTGAAATGTAATAGTGTTTTGTTATGCCACAGTACTTTAGTCAATATTTTTTCAGTCTTTCTGCGTCCTTAAATTTCTTGCCGGATAGTCTTACGCTGAAACACGTTATTTAAATAATCATTCTCCTTTTCTTCGGTTTAAAGCTAGAAGTTGAGTCATAAAATATCGGTAATTATTGTTATTGTGTGGTGCCCTGACTACTAAGTTAACAATTAATTAAACTGGCACTCGGGCAAAATATTTTCCATTTTTTTCTCATTGACAGAGAGAAATAAGAGAGCACCGAGAGAACTGGTAATCAACAATCCGGGGGAGTATGGTAAGAGCTAATATATGTATTGGAAGTACAGTGATATTCGCACATATTCCGCGATATATTATACAATCAGCTTTAAAACAAGACAAGACAATCTCAAAGCAAGGCCGTTTACACGAGAAAATGCAAATTTGAGTGGGCGGCTAAATTTTCCAGCCCTGTTAGCAACCAAGCGGTAACAAGCCGACTATTACTTTAATATGGACTTGTAAATAGTGTCAAGTGAGTCTCCTTGCCGGGTCGTGCTACGCTATGTCAGACAAAGCATGCGCAAGCTGATATTTCGTGCCCAGATCGTGGCAGACTACGATCACCGGGGGGACAGGGAGGGTGAAGGGTATGGTGGGGCAGGAGGTTGGGGTAAAAAAAGTCTATACCTTTTGTTTACACTTTTGGCCTAGTATAATATCAATGCACTACTTATTAAGGTTAATGTCAAACATCTGCAGACAAACTGAGGAACCTTCTTGGATACCCGAAGGATGATCGTAAGTTAATAACTTCTTTGTGTATTCTATTTCGTGGCGTTTGTTGAGTTTTGACTCCTTTCCAATGCGTGTGGGACATAGATTACGATATATTACTTGGAAATGGCAGTTTTTTACATATTTAATTGTTTGCATCGATAACTTTTATAGTCATGCTGTACAGTTAATAAAAGATAAAGAACTTAAAGTGAACAAGACACTTAGTTTTTCCTCCACCGATGCGTGTCAAACCACGGGCACTTAAATCCAAATCTCAGGTGTTTATATTTTGGGATCTTTAGTGAGAATGCGCTTTACATGTTTGAAGCTTGTGCTGCTGTTTCACCTACAGCTATTACTGCCAGAGCGTTGCGAGGAATCAAGAGAATAACTAAACTGCACAAACTGTGTGAAAGAAAACACGGATTAAACGACGAATGGAGTGAGGACAGGACTGCTTATGATAAGATGATCTGTGGTCTGTTCACCAGAAGAGACTTGTATGCGAAACACAAACAGCAAGTCGCACGAATCCTGACACGAAAAAACAACTCTAAGTCGCTTGACAAGGAAAAGTCAGACTTAATTCAAGCCGTCAACCTAATGGCGAAAATGGCCGGGCCACTGCCAACGCTGCATTTCTCAGCTAGATGACAAAGTCTTCCACCGTCTAGAACAGCAAAGAGACTGGTTACTTTATCAACTGAGGTCTTCAGTTTACCTCTTATATTTTTTAGGCCTAGTGTGAGACACCACTCTTGATCTGAAAGTTGGAAACGTTATTCAGTACTTTTACTGGTCCCTGGAATGAACAGATTCAATGCAGATTGAGCACATCAATGACTATGGCCTGTAGTGTTGCTCATAAGCCACCATTGAAGCCTGCACGTCGGTAACTTAGGATAAAGAAACTGGATAAAATGTGGTGTCAAGATATCGTAAAGTGAGGCTGGAGAGCTTGGGTGGCTCACTGTGCCATACATCAGCAACTCACACAACGTAACTGATATGATGTACATTTTCATTTTATTTCCTATCAGACCCCTAATTGGTCATGTTACTTGAAGTGCGAAGAAAGTCAGTTTATTTGCGCTGTTATAGATATATGCTAAATAAAGGCAAATATGACTGATACTCAGTCTAGAACTGAATGTCCATTTTATTAAAATCGATATTTTTCGTGCAACAAATCACGAAGGGTTTTGAATAGGAAAGCACTAGTTGTATAATGCATTCTTTTCGGCTAACTTGCAGAGTTGAAATTTATTGTACTTGGTGATTTGTGTGTTGTCAAAGACCCCGTGAGCAACGTTTCCAGGCAGATGGACAACATTAATGTTCTTTTATCACTTCATCCACTTGTGAAGCTGAAAAGTTGACATACTCAAGCAAGAATTTAAATTATCGTTTCAAAATAATCTCGTCTGAAATTTATCATCAAATTATTAATCATACAGTCCCCTATGATGCGGACGGTAGAACGTTTTCCGCCCACATTGAATGTACGTGTCCTTACAATGATTGTATTTTGGTTTTACCAGTTATATCCGCACATTTGTTACAAAGTTACTACAATTTTAGATCTTATATCTTTCGCTGTTTTTGCATCTTTCTTCACCTGCTCTTTCTTTGAAGTTTTGGTGATGTTTCTCTCCTGTACAGATTTGGAATCTTCGGCTTTGGCGATTTTTGTCTTTCTCTCATAACCATCCATATATCCGTCATCCATGTCATTTTCCGGCCCGTCGTCATCGTAAGGTTCGCCAAATGACGCCCTTGGACGACCAGAGGTCGCACCAACACGGTCGGCGTCGTCCTCATCATCATCATCATCGTCATCTTCATCTGGAAAACCCTCCTCGTCCATTTCAGGATCATGGAAGTATCCTGGAAAGGGCATTCGTAACCTTTCTTCGTAAGCCAACGGAACCTGGTCTCGCCCCACGGCGCTTTCATCAATCATGTGAGGGGACGGTTCTGGTTCATCTTCTCCCATACCGTCCATCCCATATGGACCTCTGTAACGGTCGTCCAAGATATTGTCTCTTCCATACTCCATGTCATTGTAGCCTGCCATACCGCCCATTCCTCTCATTCCTCCCATTCCTAACATGCCGCCCATACCTTGCATTCCACCCATACCTGCCATCATACCACCTTCCTGCATCCCATTCATTCCTGTCATTCTTCCCATACCTCCCATCATGTCGTCTCCTCGCATGCCGTTCATTCCTTGCATTCCTCCCATTCTGCCCATACCTCCCATCATGTCATCTCCTTGCATACCATTCATTCCCCTCATTCTCTCCAAACCTCCCATCATGTCATTTTCTTGCATACCATTCATTCTTGACATACTCCCCATGCCTAGCATCCCACTCATCGCTTGCGCCCGCATGTTGTCTTGCATCTGATCTTGCATCGCTTCCATGCGCATCTGCTGCATCGTATTGGCATCAGCCAGGTCGGGATTTACGTCTCCTAGAAAAATACAGGAATCATTTCCCCTTCTTAAGTTTAAAAAAAATGAGACAGTTTCAATTCGTTCCAATCACTTACAATCAAAACAAAACCTCTATTAGAAATATCTCTGCATGTTAAAAATTTTATCGCATTTCTAAAATGTGGCACTAAACAGCATTGCGATGGCTTCCTGGTTCCCTGTTCGTCCTATTAAAGTGCACATAAGCCCAAAAATGATATTTGACTATTAGATTATTTCTGTGTTTCAACATTGCGCCTATAAGTTATAGAGGTTTATATTTCGAATATGGTAATGACCTGACGTCAAAGGAGTAATTCAATGTTATTTCTTTCTCTTCGTGATTGGAACTGTTTCCAGATTCATACAAAGTATTTGGTAAAATCATTTACACAGAATTCAAGTATAAAATGGACGTTGATAAAATGTCAATTATTTCTGCCAACAAGATTTTGTATATTAAATTTCTCCTTCTTTGACGTCACGTCATTACCATATTCAAAACATAAACCTTTATAACTCAAAGGCGCAGCGTTAAAACGCAGACTTATTCTAATAGTCAACATATTTCCGTCATGTAGATTCGATTGTAAAGATATCATTTTTGGGCTTATGTGCACTTTAGTATCATGCCAGTACCAGGGATTGAGATAATTTGGAATTATATGTTATGTGAGAGTAGCTATGTTTTTTTTTTTTTTTTTTTTTTTTTTTTTTTTTTTTTTTATTATTATTATTATGAGAGTAGCTATGTGAGAACGCAGGACATTCAGTTTTAGCCACATGATAATCATTTTCTGGTTGGAAACTCCCGCCTATATAGTTACAATAAGTTGTGATTGAACTTTGTACCTCCCATTCCGGCACCAGGAAGTTGATTCGGGGCTTCTGGGGGCTCGGGGGCTTCTGGGGCTTCCAGAGGTGCTTCAGGAGCTTCGTCTAAAACAAACGTTTGCAATTTTTAGCTGATGCGTCTTGCAATTCACCGCACTTACTCTTATCGGCTAATTTTGTTTACCATTAAAACTCTCTTGGGTACCATTTACAAGATATAATCAAAAATGCCTGGGATTATTAAGCAACTACAATCACGGAAATTGCGAAACGTTAATTGTGTATAGAGGGTTTGCACGGTGACCATGTTGGATGGCAGGAATAATAGAACTCAATTCCTCTGGGAAAGAAATGCTATTGTTATAAAAAAAATATTTGATTGTTCCTGCCTTCCAACATGGCCGCTGTGCAAACTCTCTATTGGACACAAAAATGACCAGAGGTCACATTTCGTGGTACTACCTTCGTCACTGTCTTCGTGCTCTTTATGGTGCTTATGTGAAACTGGAACAACAGAATCGTCATTTTCTGGAACTTTCAAAGCCGGTGGCAGCTTAGGATGGTCCGGTCCAGCGGCAATAGCAGCGTACGGATCTTGTGTGTTATCGTCACTTTCAGACGGATTTTCCTTTGAATTGTTGCTCTTGTGATTTCCTAAGCTCACTGTTGTGTTTGCCGACTTTATGGCATCTTGCAGTTTGGCCTTCTCCTGCTTTGCCTCAGACGAATTTTGAAGTATGTGACTGACCACTTTGTCCAAGGCTTTCGGCAATGAAGAGTCATTGCTTCGGTTGGCTGATGCCGGTATATCGTTTTCAAATTTAATGAGAGCGTTACCCATCGTTACATTGCCAGAGCTTCCCAATGCTTTTGATTTGGTGTCAGGTGACTTGGATTTTTTCAATTCTTTCAACACTCCAGTGACAAAAGGCAAAGAGATGACTTTATCACTAACCATTTGTGCGGCCTTGCCTGGATTCTCCAAACTACCTAAATCTTTTCGATTTCCCGGGACGACTTCCTGCAGTTTCTTTTGCTTTATCCGGTGAAATAACTTGAGCAAATTCGTATGAATTTTTGTCTGAAGTGCTTTGATTTTTTCTTTTTGTCCATCTACAGCAGAGTGCTTTGACACAGTCGATTTATCGTCGTCATGACTGGTTTCACTGCAGTCTGTGTTTTTCTCCACACTTGATTTTTTCTTTAATGCAGATATGTCCTTCAGAGTGTTTGTTTCGCTATGCCTTGTGGGATCAAGTGACTTCCCTATGCTTTCTCCAGTAACACCCACAGCAGCATTTAGGCATCCTGCAATGAAATACATTTGATTGAGGCGGTCATTCGTTAAGTCCCACCGGGTTGTTGCTGTGCGCAGCTCCTATCAACCTGCAGATACTTTAGGTCACTTAGTCCCCTTTAACTGTTGTAATACCTATACCTGTCCATATTAGCAGATCCTCGAGAGGGTCAATAGTAACTAAACTGTAGCTAACACTTGGTCAGCAGATGCATTTAGATTTCGACAATTTATAAATGTGTATCTTGTCTATCTTGTCAAGCGCAAAAACAGATTGAGTATGAAGCAATTCAATTTGGATTTCTTCGCAAAATAAGTTAGTCCCCTTTAACTGTTGTAATACCTATACCTGTCCATATTAGCAGATCCTCGAGAGGGTCAATAGTAACTAAACTGTAGCTAACACTTGGTCAGCGGATGCATTTAGATTTCGACAATTTATAAATGTGTATCTTGTCTATCTTGTCAAGCGCAAAAACAGATTGAGTATGAAGCAATTCAATTTGGATTTCTTCGCAAAATAAGAGCTGCAGTGCATGCATGGCTTGTCAGCTACTTCTAAAAACTGAAACAACGCGCCTATATTTGGGAAGTAACGGTTAACATATGAATGAATGCCACAAGACCAACGGAAAGAAGTATAACTACTATTTAATCAAAACATCCATTGTCATAAAACACCCCTTTAGATAAACGGTACGGCAGAACTGAAACAACAATCACATCAGTGCTAATTCAGTACACGAACACGAACATGACTCCCATATATGGACATACCAGACCCCTAGTGCATATGAACCGTTAGTATTTTTACCGTCTGGTGAAACACTTTTGTCGTGTAACGTACCACGGTAAGCATAGCCAACCACATACCTTTAGTTGATTTTCCCGAAGCTGTCCCTGTTAAAAATTTGCGGAACGTTATAACTCAGATAATAGAGAATAATGATGCCTCCTACGGCGATAGACGTGTATACCATATGTTACTTACTTAATTACTTTTACAGTCGTTTGATCGATAATCCTACATGGATTTATATTGTCGTTAGTCTCTAACTATTTTCGTGGACTTACTACATATCAATAAAAAGCACACATGTGAAAAAACATGGACTCCTGCTCTTGTAGCAACTGGTACGTACCTGCCGATACGATTACCACGATCAAGATTGATCTGACGGCAATGTCTCGTCCCTTCATCCTCAGGAATCTGTTTACATCTGGTTGTCGAATCTTTTATAAAAGGAATTATAACACACGATATTAACTAACGGTATCCTCGTAAATAGTGAAGCAAAACGGCTGTGTTTCTCAGTACAAAAGGACGAAATTATTTGCGTTTGTTAGTCACGACCGTGACACATTGCAGGTGGATTATATCCAAGCGTGCAACAGAGAGAACTTGCTTATATTTTGCGTTCAAAGAATAAACATTTGACAGACACTGTTGCGGTCTTGAACCGCACACAAACCTTTCAGAGAAACATCTTTGTTGTTCCAATTTTAAGACGCAGCATTGTCAGATATGCTTTTGCCCTGTCTATACCGTTAATCAAACCTGTCACCATCGAACACCCTTAGTAAATTAATTTCACCGTCAAAATTGTATACTGGCGGATAAAAATATTATTTAAAAGCACGGTTTTTCTAAAGACAACAAAAGCAACGCGATTGCACTGCATTTATTCCATTTTCCGTCAAATAGAGTTGAGCTTTATGGTGACAGTTAATCTTGCTAACAAGATCAGTTTTACGTACAGTAGGTAGGGACTAAGAAAATAAGGAAGTTTCTTCTTGTCTGTTTATTCCTCTGAGTAGTATTATAAAGAAAAGTGTTTTTAAAATACTCACCCAAGACGTCCAAATAATGAACTACATCTCCCGTAAAAACTTGGACTCCTCTCCCAAGAGGTGATGTAAGAATATAAAGAAATTTGATCAAGCCAGCACCAACTCGCACATTAATGATTCAGGAACTAATTGTGGAGACCAACAATAGTTACTCCTGGCCTGATGTTGAGGATCCTGCGAAGGGACGATGCAACTTTGTATTTTCACTAAAAAGTTTATTTTGTGCACATGACAAATATTAATTTGTCTAAACTAAAATTGAGAAAGACATTACAAAGAGCAGGTAGTCACGCCCACTCATATTCTCCAGTGAGGACCGCAGTACTTGAGCCTATGTGGTCCTATCATCCTAAGCGGAGGAACCCTCGCCAACTTCCAACAAGGTTTCCTCGAGCTTTCAAGGTGTTCTGAAATTTGGCCAAGATTATTTAAACTCTCAGGAATCTTTAAACTCTCAGGAATGTTTCTTGAAAACCTTGAGAGATTATGAAAGTTGGCCAAAAACGATAATTCTCTTCAAAAATGCATGGGTTATACAACATACCACTGAAGAACATATGACAAATTTTGTATTAAAACCTACTCCCAGGAGCATTTCCTGAAAATTTCATGCGACTCTGAGATTTGGCCATAGCCATGCTCTTTTGCCAAAAAATGGCAGATTTTGATCAAAAGTTTAAAACTCTTGAAAGTTCAGGAAATCCTCCTTTTTGAGATTTTTTGCAATACGTTTGCCTGATTATATTTCAGCCGTTGACGAGATATAGCAGCAAACCACGTAAAACTTGACTATTTTGTTTGAAAAGTGGGATATTTTAGTCGACGATTTGCACTAATTTTTCGCAACCTGCTGTATGAAATATCACAAATTTTATATTAAAACCTTCGCTATACTCCCAGAAACATTTCCTGAAAATTTCATTTAATTCTCGGATTAAGCCAAAAATGGCCATTTTTCGAAATATTTAAATTAAAACATCACACCTTTCGAGCAATGGAGCCAACTTTAAGCTGCTATATCTCGCCAACTTTCAGGAAACCTTCCTTGGACTATTACAAGGAAAGTTTCAAGAGTTTTCAATTTTTTGCCAAAATCGGCCAAAAAACCCTGTGCTATAGCCTTAGCATTTTGTCAAAATTCCAAGATTTTTCGACCACCTCAGAATCGCATGAAACTTTCAGGAAACGTTCCTGGGACTATGCCAACAGTTTTTGCATAGTTTTTGTAAACTTTTAGCCCGTGCGTTGAGAGAAATTCGAGCAAATTCCAACAAATCATGCCCTAATTAAAACATCACACCTTTCGAGCAATGGAGCCAACTTTAAGCTGCTATAAATCGCCAACGGATGAAAATAGCCAAAGCAAATGTATTGCAAAAAGTCTTGTAATAGTCCAAGGAAGGGTTCCTGAAAGTTTCAAGAGTTTTCAATTTTTGGCCAAAATCGGCAAAGAACCCTGTGCTATAACCTCAGTATTTTGTCAAAATTCCAAGATTTTTCGACCATCTCAGAATCGCATGAAACTTTCAGGAAACGTTCCTGGGACTATGCCGACTGTTTTTGCATAGTTTTTGTAAACTTTTAGCCCGCGCGTCGTCAGAAATTCGAGCAAATTCGAGCAAATCATGCCCTAATTAAAACATCACACCTTTCGAGCAATGGAGCAAACTTTAAGCTGCTATATCTCGCCAACGGATGGAGATAAACAAAGCAAATGTATTGCAAAAAGTCTTGTAATAGTCCAAGGAATGTTTCCTGAAAGTTTCAAGATTTTTCGACCATCTCAGAATCGCATGAAACTTTCAGGAAACGTTCCTGAGACTATGCCGACGGTTTTTGCATAGTTTTTGTAAACTTTAAGGAATTGTTCGTGCGAGTATAGCGAAGGTTTTCGTATAAAATTTGTGATGCATCATTAAGGGGGTCGCCAGCAAAAAAGCACAAATCATCGCCTCACACATCGCGTACTTTTCGGACAACCGAACCAAAATATGCGTAGTTTTATTGCTATATGTAGTCAAGGGCTACAGAAAAGTAAAACAAATTTATATTAAAACGTCTTGTTATAGTCCCAGGAAGGTTCCCTGAAAGTTTTAAAGGTTTTAAAATTTTGCTCAAAAAATCGGCCATTTTGGACCAAAACCATCAGCTATAGCACAGGGTTTTTTGCCGATTTTGGCCAAAAATTGAAAACTCTTGAAACTTTCAGGAAACCTTCCTTGGACTATTACAAGACTTTTTGCAATACATTTGCTTTATCTATCTCCATCCGTTGGCGAGATATAGCAGCTTAAAGTTGGCTCCATTGCTCGAAAGGTGTGATGTTTTAATTAGGGCATGATTTGCTCGAATTTGCTCGAATTTCTCTCGACGCACGGGATAAAAGTTTACAAAAACTATGCAAAAACCGTCGGCATAGTCCCAGGAACGTTTCCTGAAAGTTTCATGCGATTCTGAGATGGTCGAAAAATCTTGGAATTTTGACAAAATACTAAGGCTATAGCACAGGTTTTTTTGCCGATTTTGGCCAAAAATTGAAAACTCTTGAAACTTTCAGGAAACCTTCCTTGGACTATTACAAGACTTTTTGCAATACATTTGCTTTATCTATCTTCATCTGTTAGCGAGATATAGCAGCTTAAAGTTGGCTCCATTGCTCGAAAGGTGTGATGTTTTAATTAGGGCATGATTTGCTCGAATTTGCTCGAATTTCTCTCGACGCACGGGCTAAAAGTTTACAAAAACTATGCAAAATCCGTCGGCATAGTCCCAGGAACGTTTCCTGAAAATTTCATGCGATTCTGAGATGGTCGAAAAATCTTGGAAATTGACAAAATACTAAGGCTATAGCACAGGGATTTTTGCCGATTTTTGGCCAAAAAATTGAAAACTCTTGAAACTTTCAGGAAACCTTCCTTGGACTATTACAAGACTTTTTGCAATACATTTGCTTTATCTATCTTCATCTGTTAGCGAGATATAGCAACTTAAAGTTGGCTGTATTGCTCGAAAGGTGTGATGTTTTAATTAGGGCATGATTTGCTCGAATTTGCTCGAATTTACTCGAATTTCTCTCGACGCACGGGATAAAAGTTTACAAAAACTATGCAAAATCCGTCGGCATAGTCCCAGGAATGTTTCCTGAAAGTTTCATGCGATTCTGAGATGGTCGAAAAATCTTGGAATTTTGACAAAATACTAAGGCTGCATAGCACAGGATTTTTTGCCGATTTTGGCCAAAAGTTGAAAACTCTTGAAACTTTCAGGAAACCTTCCTTGGACTATTACAAGACTTTTTCCAATACATTTGTTTTATCTATCTTCATCCGGTAGCGAGATATAACAGCTTATACTTCGCTCCATTGCTCAAAAGGTGTGATGTTTTAATTAGGGCATGATTTGCTCGAATTTGCTCGAATTTCTCTCGACGCACGGGCTAAAAGTTTACAAACACTAAAAAATCCGTCGGCATAGTCCCAGGAACGTTTCCTAAAAGTTTCATGCGATTCTGAGATGGTCGAAAAAATCTTGGAATTTCGACAAAATACTAAGGCTGTAGCACAGGGTTTTTTGCCGATTTTGGTCAAAAATTGAAAACTCTTGAAACTTTCAGGAAACCTTCCTTGGACTATTACAAGACTTTTTGCAATACATTTGCTTTATCTATCTTCATCTGTTAGCGAGATATAGCAGCTTAAAGTTGGCTCCATTGCTCGAAAGGTGTGATGTTTTAATTAGGGCATGATTTGTTCGAATTTGCTCGAATTTCTCTCGACGCACGGGCTAAAAGTTTACAAAAACTATGCAAAATCCGTCGGCATAGTCCCAGAAACGTTTCCTGAAAGTTTCATGCGATTCTGAGATGGTCGAAAAATCTTGGAATTTTGACAAAATACTAAGGCTATAGCACAGGGTTTTTTGCCGATTTTGGCCAAAAATTGAAAACTCTTGAAACTTTCAGGAAACCTTCCTTGGACTATTACAAGACTTTTTGCAATACATTTGCTTTATCTATCTTCATCTGTTAGCGAGATATAGCAGCTTAAAGTTGGCTGTATTGCTCGAAAGGTGTGATGTTTTAATTTAAGGGCATGATTTGCTCGAATTTGCTCGAATTTCTCTCGACGCACGGGATAAAAGTTTACAAAAACTATGCAGAAACCGTCGGCATAGTCCCAGGAATGTTTCCTGAAAGTTTCATGCGATTCTGTGATGGTCGAAAAATCTTGGAATTTTGACAAAATACTAAGGCTATAGCACAGGGTTTTTTGCCGATTTTGGCCAAAAATTGAAAACTCTTGAAACTTTCAGGAAACCTTCCTTGGACTATTACAAGACTTTTTGTAATACATTTGCTTTATCTATCTTCATCTGTTAGCGAGATATAGCAGCTTAAAGTTGGCTGTATTGCTCGAAAGGTGTGATGTTTTAATTAGGGCATGATTTGCTCGAATTTGCTCGAATTTCTCTCGACGCACGGGCTAAAAGTTTACAAAAACTATGCAGAAACCGTCGGCATAGTCCCAGGAACGTTTCCTGAAAGTTTCATGCGATTCTGAGATGGTCGAAAAATCTTGGAATTTTGACAAAATACTAAGGCTATAGCACAGGGTTTTTTGCCGATTTTTGGCCAAAAAATTGAAAACTCTTGAAACTTTCAGGAAACCTTCCTTGGACTATTACAAGACTTTTTGCAATACATTTGCTTTATCTGTCTTCATCCGTTGGCAAAATATAGCAGCTTAAAGTTGGCTCCATTGCTCGAAAGGTGTGATGTTTTAATTAGGGCATGATTTGTTCAAATTTGCTCGAATTTCTCTCGACGCACGGGCTAAAAGTTTACAAAAACTATGCAAAATCCGTCGGCATAGTCCCAGGAACGTTTCCTGAAAGTTTCATGCGATTCTGAGATGGTCGAAAAATCTTGGAATTTTGACAAAATACTAAGGCTATAGCACAGGGTTTTTTGCCGATTTTGGCCAAAAATTGAAAACTCTTGAAACTTTCAGGAAACCTTCCTTGGACTATTACAAGACTTTTTGGAATACATTTGCTTTATCTATCTTCATCTGCTAGCGAGATATAGCAACTTAAAGTTGGCTGTATTGCTCGAAAGGTGTGATGTTTTAATTAGGGCATGATTTGCTCGAATTTGCTCGAATTTCTCTCGACGCACGGGATAAAAGTTTACAAAAACTATGCAGAAACCGTCGGCATAGTCCCAGGAATGTTTCCTGAAAGTTTCATGCGATTCTGAGATGGTCGAAAAATCTTGGAATTTTGACAAAATACTAAGGCTATAGCACAGGGTTTTTTGCCGATTTTGGCCAAAAATTGAAAACTCTTGAAACTTTCAGGAAACCTTCCTTGGACTATTACAAGACTTTTTGTAATACATTTGCTTTATCTATCTTCATCTGTTAGCGAGATATAGCAGCTTAAAGTTGGCTGTATTGCTCGAAAGGTGTGATGTTTTAATTAGGGCATGATTTGCTCGAATTTGCTCGAATTTCTCTCGACGCACGGGCTAAAAGTTTACAAAAACTATGCAGAAACCGTCGGCATAGTCCCAGGAACGTTTCCTGAAAGTTTCATGCGATTCTGAGATGGTCGAAAAATCTTGGAATTTTGACAAAATACTAAGGCTATAGCACAGGGTTTTTTGCCGATTTTTGGCCAAAAAATTGAAAACTCTTGAAACTTTCAGGAAACCTTCCTTGGACTATTACAAGACTTTTTGCAATACATTTGCTTTATCTGTCTTCATCCGTTGGCAAAATATAGCAGCTTAAAGTTGGCTCCATTGCTCGAAAGGTGTGATGTTTTAATTAGGGCATGATTTGTTCAAATTTGCTCGAATTTCTCTCGACGCACGGGCTAAAAGTTTACAAAAACTATGCAAAATCCGTCGGCATAGTCCCAGGAACGTTTCCTGAAAGTTTCATGCGATTCTGAGATGGTCGAAAAATCTTGGAATTTTGACAAAATACTAAGGCTATAGCACAGGGTTTTTTGCCGATTTTGGCCAAAAATTGAAAACTCTTGAAACTTTCAGGAAACCTTCCTTGGACTATTACAAGACTTTTTGGAATACATTTGCTTTATCTATCTTCATCTGCTAGCGAGATATAGCAACTTAAAGTTGGCTGTATTGCTCGAAAGGTGTGATGTTTTAATTAGGGCATGATTTGCTCGAATTTGCTCGAATTTCTCTCGACGCACGGGATAAAAGTTTACAAAAACTATGCAGAAACCGTCGGCATAGTCCCAGGAATGTTTCCTGAAAGTTTCATGCGATTCTGAAATGGTCGAAAAATCTTGGAATTTTGACAAAATACTAAGGCTATAGCACAGGGTTTTTTGCCGATTTTGGCCAAAAATTGAAAACTCTTGAAACTTTCAGGAAACCTTCCTTGGACTATTACAAGACTTTTTGCAATACATTTGCTTTATCTATCTTCATCTGTTAGCGAGATATAGCAACTTAAAGTTGGCTGTATTGCTCGTAAGGTGTGATGTTTTAATTAGGGCATGATTTGCTCGAATTTGCTCGAATTTCTCTCGACGCACGGGATAAAAGTTTACAAAAACTATGCAGAAACCGTCGGCATAGTCCCAGGAATGTTTCCTGAAAGTTTCATGCGATTCTGAGATGGTCGAAAAATCTTGGAATTTTGACAAAATACTAAGGCTATAGCAAAGGTTTTTTTGCCGATTTTGGCCAAAAATTGAAAACTCTTGAAACTTTCAGGAAACCTTCCTTGGACTATTACAAGACTTTTTGCAATACATTTGTTTTATCTATCTTCATCTGTTAGCGAGATATAGCAACTTAAAGTTGGCTCCATTGCTCGAAAGGTGTGATGTTTTAATTAGGGCATGATTTGCTCGAATTTGCTCGAATTTCTCTCGACGCACGGGATAAAAGTTTACAAAAACTATGCAGAAACCGTCGGCATAGTCCCAGGAATGTTTCCTGAAAGTTTCATGCGATTCTGAGATGGTCGAAAAATCTTGGAATTTTGACAAAATACTAAGGCTATAGCACAGGGTTTTTTGCCGATTTTGGCCAAAAATTGAAAACTCTTGAAACTTTCAGGAAACCTTCCTTGGACTATTACAAGACTTTTTGCAATACATTTGCTTTATCTATCTTCATCTGTTAGCGAGATATAGCAACTTAAAGTTGGCTGTATTGCTCGAAAGGTGTGATGTTTTAATTAGGGCATGATTTGCTCGAATTTGCTCGAATTTCTCTCGACGCACGGGCTAAAAGTTTACAAAAACTATGCAGAAACCGTCGGCATAGTCCCAGGAATGTTTCCTGAAAGTTTCATGCGATTCTGAGATGGTCGAAAAATCTTGGAATTTTGACAAAATACTAAGGCTATAGCACAGGGTTTTTTGCCGATTTTGGCCAAAAATTGAAAACTCTTGAAACTTTCAGGAAACCTTCCTTGGACTATTACAAGACTTTTTGCAATACATTTGCTTTATCTATCTTCATCTGTTAGCGAGATATAGCAACTTAAAGTTGGCTCCATTGCTCGAAAGGTGTGATGTTTTAATTAGGGCATGATTTGCTCGAATTTGCTCGAATTTCTCTCGACGCACGGGATAAAAGTTTACAAAAACTATGCAAAATCCGTCGGCATAGTCCCAGGAATGTTTCCTGAAAGTTTCATGCGATTCTGAGATGGTCGAAAAATCTTGGAATTTTGACAAAATACTAAGGCTATAGCACAGGGTTTTTTGCCGATTTTGGCCAAAAATTGAAAACTCTTGAAACTTTCAGGAAACCTTCCTTGGACTATTACAAGACTTTTTGCAATACATTTGCTTTATCTATCTTCATCTGTTAGCGAGATATAGCAACTTAAAGTTGGCTGTATTGCTCGAAAGGTGTGATGTTTTAATTAGGGCATGATTTGCTCGAATTTGCTCGAATTTCTCTCGACGCACGGGATAAAAGTTTACAAAAACTATGCAGAAACCGTCGGCATAGTCCCAGGAATGTTTCCTGAAAGTTTCATGCGATTCTGAGATGGTCGAAAAATCTTGGAATTTTGACAAAATACTAAGGCTATAGCACAGGGTTTTTTGCCGATTTTGGCCAAAAGTTGAAAACTCTTGAAACTTTCAGGAAACCTTCCTTGGACTATTACAAGACTTTTTGCAATACATTTGCTTTATCTATCTTCATCTGTTGGCGATATATAGCAGCTTAAAGTTGGCTCCATTGCTCGAAAGGTGTGATGTTTTAATTAGGGCATGATTTGCTCGAATTTGCTCGAATTTCTCTCGACGCACGGGCTAAAAGTTTACAAAAACTATGCAAAAACTGTCGGCATAGTGTCAGGAACGTTTCCTGAAAGTTTCATGCGATTCTGAGATGGTCGAAAAATCTTGGAATTTTGACAAAATACTAAGGCTATAGCACAGGGTTTTTTGCCGATTTTGGCCAAAAATTGAAAACTCTTGAAACTTTCAGGAAACCTTCCTTGGACTATTACAAGACTTTTTGCAATACATTTGCTTTATCTATCTTCATCTGTTAGCGAGATATAGCAACTTAAAGTTGGCTGTATTGCTCGAAAGGTGTGATGTTTTAATTAGGGCATGATTTGCTCGAATTTGCTCGAATTTCTCTCGACGCACGGGATAAAAGTTTACAAAAACTATGCAGAAACCGTCGGCATAGTCCCAGGAATGTTTCCTGAAAGTTTCATGCGATTCTGAGATGGTCGAAAAATCTTGGAATTTTGACAAAATACTAAGGCTATAGCACAGGGTTTTTTGCCGATTTTGGCCAAAAATTGAAAACTCTTGAAACTTTCAGGAAACCTTCCTTGGACTATTACAAGACTTTTTGCAATACATTTGCTTTATCTATCTTCATCTGTTAGCGAGATATAGCAACTTAAAGTTGGCTGTATTGCTCGAAAGGTGTGATGTTTTAATTAGGGCATGATTTGCTCGAATTTGCTCGAATTTCTCTCGACGCACGGGATAAAAGTTTACAAAAACTATGCAGAAACCGTCGGCATAGTCCCAGGAATGTTTCCTGAAAGTTTCATGCGATTCTGAGATGGTCGAAAAATCTTGGAATTTTGACAAAATACTAAGGCTATAGCACAGGGTTTTTTGCCGATTTTGGCCAAAAGTTGAAAACTCTTGAAACTTTCAGGAAACCTTCCTTGGACTATTACAAGACTTTTTGCAATACATTTGCTTTATCTATCTTCATCTGTTGGCGATATATAGCAGCTTAAAGTTGGCTCCATTGCTCGAAAGGTGTGATGTTTTAATTAGGGCATGATTTGCTCGAATTTGCTCGAATTTCTCTCGACGCACGGGCTAAAAGTTTACAAAAACTATGCAAAAACTGTCGGCATAGTGTCAGGAACGTTTCCTGAAAGTTTCATGCGATTCTGAGATGGTCGAAAAATCTTGGAATTTTGACAAAATACTAAGGCTATAGCACAGGGTTTTTTGCCGATTTTGGCCAAAAATTGAAAACTCTTGAAACTTTCAGGAAACCTTCCTTGGACTATTACAAGACTTTTTGCAATACATTTGCTTTATCTATCTTCATCTGTTAGCGAGATATAGCAACTTAAAGTTGGCTGTATTGCTCGAAAGGTGTGATGTTTTAATTAGGGCATGATTTGCTCGAATTTGCTCGAATTTCTCTCGACGCACGGGATAAAAGTTTACAAAAACTATGCAGAAACCGTCGGCATAGTCCCAGGAATGTTTCCTGAAAGTTTCATGCGATTCTGAGATGGTCGAAAAATCTTGGAATTTTGACAAAATACTAAGGCTATAGCACAGGGTTTTTTGCCGATTTTGGCCAAAAGTTGAAAACTCTTGAAACTTTCAGGAAACCTTCCTTGGACTATTACAAGACTTTTTGCAATACATTTGCTTTATCTATCTTCATCTGTTGGCGATATATAGCAGCTTAAAGTTGGCTCCATTGCTCGAAAGGTGTGATGTTTTAATTAGGGCATGATTTGCTCGAATTTGCTCGAATTTCTCTCGACGCACGGGCTAAAAGTTTACAAAAACTATGCAAAAACTGTCGGCATAGTGTCAGGAACGTTTCCTGAAAGTTTCATGCGATTCTGAGATGGTCGAAAAATCTTGGAATTTTGACAAAATACTAAGGCTATAGCACAGGGTTTTTTGCCGATTTTGGCCAAAAATTGAAAACTCTTGAAACTTTCAGGAAACCTTCCTTGGACTATTACAAGACTTTTTGCAATACATTTGCTTTATCTATCTCCATCCGTTGGCGAGATATAGCAGCTTAAAGTTGGTTCCTTTGCTCGAAAGGTGTGATGTTTTAATTATGGCCAGACTTTTTGCAATACACTTACCGAATTTATTTTTAAGCCTTTGACGAGATATGGCAGCAAAACCACGTAAATCCTGGGGCTCCTTTGTTCGAAAAGTGGGATATTTTAAACGACGATTTGCTCTAATTTTTTGTGAGCTGTTGGATGAAATATCACAAATTTCGCATCAAAGCATTTGATTACTCCAAAGAATATTTCCTGAATATTTAATACGGTTCTCAGGTTTGGCTAAAAATGGCCAGTTTTTGAAAAAAATGTACGGCTATGCCCATGCTTTTTGCCAAAAATGGCTGGTTTTGAGCAAAATTTTAAAACTTCTGAAACTTTCAGGAAACCTTCCGGAAACTATAACGAGACTTTTCACAATACATTTGCCTTATTTTATTTCAGACATAGCAGCTAAACCTCAGGCTCATTCGTTCAAAAAACGGAAAGTTTTACTCGAAGATTTGCACATATTTCTCGCAACCCGTTTGATAAAATATCGCAAATTTCATATCAAAACTTTTGCTATACCCTCAGGAACATTTCCTGAAATTTTCACGCGATTCTGAGATGTGGCCAAAAACAGCCATTTTTTCGAAAAATGTCAAGGTTATAGCCCATGCTTTTTGCCAAAAATGGCCGATTTTGATCAAAATTTTAAAACTTCTGAAACTTTCAGGAAACCTTCCTGGGACTATAACAAGACATTTTGCAAGATATTTGCCTTATTTTGTATCAGCCGTTGACGAGATATAGCAACAAAACCACGTAAACCCTGAGGATCCTTTATTTGAAAAGCGCGATATTCAAGTCGATGATTTGCTCTAATTACAAGCAACCCGTTTGAAAAGATATCACAAATTTCATATCAAAACTTTTGTTATACTGTCAGGAACATTTCTTGAAAATTTCATGCGATTCTGAGATGTGGCCAAAAACAGCCATTTTTTCGAAAAATGTCAAGACTATAGCCTATGATTTTTGCCAAAAATGGCCGATTTTGAGCAAAATTTTAAAACTTCTGAAACTTTCAAGAAATCTTCCTGAGACCATAACGAGACTTTTTACAATACATTCGCCTTATTTTATTTCAGCCGTTTACGAGACATAGCAGCTAAACCTGAGGCTCATTCGTTCAAAAAATGGAAAGTTTTAATCGAAGATTTGCACACGTTTCTCGCAACCCGTTTGATAAAATATCACAAATTTCATATCAAAACTTTTGCTATACTCTCAGGAACATTTCCTGAAAATTTCATGCGATTCTGAGATGTGGCCAAAAATAACCATTTTTTCGAAAAATGTCAAGGCTATAGCCCATGCTTTTTGCCAAAAATGGACGATTTTTAGCGAAATTTTAAAACTTCCGAAACTTTCAGGAAACCTTCCTGAAACTATAACAAGACATTTTGCAAGATAATTTCCTTATTTTATTTCAGCCGTTGACGAAATATAGCAGCAAAACCACGTAAAAGTTGAAGCTCCTTTTTTTGAAAAGCACGATATTTAAGTCCATGATTTGCTCTAACTTCAAGCAATCTGTTTGTTAAAATATCACAAATTTCATATCAAAACTTTTGTTATACTGTCAGGAACATTTCTTGAAAATTTCATGCGATTCTGAGGTGTGGCCAAAAACAGCCATTTTTTCGAAAAATGTCAAGACTATAGCCCATGCTTTTTGCCAAAAAATGGCCGATTTTGAGCAAAATTTTAAAACTTCTGAAACTTTCAGGAAACCTTCCTAGGACTATAAACGGGACATTTTGCAAGATATTTGCCTTATTTTGTATCAGCCGTTGACGAGATATAGCAACAAAACCACGTAAAACCTGACGCTCCTTTATTTGAAAAGCGCGATATTCAAGTCGATGATTTGCTCTAATTATCAGCAACCCGTTTGATAATATATCACAAATTTTATATCAAAGCTTTTCTTATACTGTCAGGAACATTTCTTGAAAATTTCATGCGATTCTGAGATGTGGCCAAAAACAGCCATTTTTTCGAATAATGTAAAGGCTATAGCCCATGCCAAAAATGGCAAAGCAAAGTTTGAGCAAAAGTTTAAAACTCTTGAAACTTTCAGACTGTTACGAGACTTTTTGCAATACATTTGCCTTATTTGCCTTTGACAACATATAACTGGAAAAAAAGACACTTAAAACTTGAGGCTCCTTTGTTTGAAAAGTGGGATGTTTAGTCGATGATTTGCTCTAATTTCTCGCGACCTGCTGGATAAAATATCACAATATTTGCATCGAAACCTTCACTGTACTTCCAGGAACGTTTCTTGAAAATTTTACGCGATTCTGAGATTAGGGCAAAATTGAACATTGAAGTCGGTGAAGTCACTGAAGTCGCTGAAGTCGGGTCGCGATAAATAAGAGAAAAATCGCCTATCACTTCACTGAGTGCAAGTTGGATACACAGGAATGTGAGTGCGGGAGTGCTACACTGACTGGGTTTTCTGGGAACGAGAGCGGGTGTGCGATTATTTCCTGGTGTGTTTTAAATACAGCCAAGCTTGTATCAAGCGGAAACTTGGGGAATTGTGAAGGTTCCGTTTAGATATGGTGTATTACAGATAAATTATAGTTTGCAGTATCTTACTGGGGAGTAGTTTTCTTGACTTGGACAACTGTCCGCTTAATGCACGTTGTCCGCTTAATACAGGACCGCTTAACGCAGATTGACTGTATCTAGGGCAAGCGTCATTTTATACACACAAGACATTTTCAAATTTGTTTAAGGTTCCCCCCAATCCCACCTTCTTTTTTATGTAGAAAATCAACTTACGACCAAATTTTAGAGTCCATTTTTATCAATTAAAGAAAATGTTGATTTACAACTCCAATCTAACACAAATGAGAAACAAATCTACTTGATCGGTCTTATCGAGGTAAGGACAAAGTCAAGCTAAATGGAGGTGCGATTCTTTTTTGCTGAACTGTTAAATAATTATCACAAGAGCATCGAGTTAATTGTTTGTGTCAAATTATGAGTGAAATATTATAAAGCACTAAACTAATGCTATCGCGCGACCGACTCAAAAGTTCTTAAATTTTGCTTGGCTCTTACAAGTTTACGCACACAGCATGTTACGTATCTAATTTGGATCTTTTTGTAGTAAATTTTAGTTTCTGTGGTGTAGTATTTTTCCTAGCCCTTATCTTTTCCCCTTTTTGCTGCTTGGACTGCAATGGATGGTAATTTCTTTTCTTACTGTTTTGAAATAAGTCTTCTTGAATGTGAATTGTTCCGTAATCAGCCGAAGTTTCTGCTCCATGAATATTTCCCTTGTGTCGCTTCTTCACAGTTTTAGGTCTTTTGCTCTTCCGGGTATTCATTACCTTATTGATCTTGTGTTCTTCACCTCGGCTTTGAACAGAACTTGAGATTGTTTTTGGCTTAAGCACTTTATCGCGCAAGGTGTATCTACTTGTATCACCCATTTTTGAGCCATAAGCACGTTCATTCATCTCTTCGTCGCTGTCCTTAAAGTCCCCGTAATCTTCGTTTTGCTGGCGAGATAGCTCTCGTGTTGTCCCTTCTTCATATCCTTCTTCATCTTCGTCGCCATCGTCATTGTCAAGAATGTGGTTCACCAGGTCATCATACATTTTATCCTGTTGAGCTGCAATCTTCTCCTCAAGGTGAGCCGCTTCATTGTACTTCTCTTGAGACTCTGAATCTTGCTTTTTGTTCTTTGCTGTGGATGTTGCCGCATTTGGCGCCCCTCCAGCACTAACTGGGTTATTGTTACTGTTTGAATCTGCGCTTAGGTTGCTCGCGTCTTGTGGGGATTTCTCCGATTGTATCGACCCTTGGTTTGCGTTGACAGTTCCCGCGGTCTTGTTCATCATTTCGCTCATTTTGCTAAAGAGTTCTTTCTCTGCTTTGCGTAGTTCTTCTCGTGCTAGGGCGGCCTTGACCAGCTTCATCGCCAAACCAAACGCTTTGCGAGAAGCAAGGCGCTGTTTTGGCAGCTTTGGAACTGTCGTGTGATTCTCTTGCGGTTCGGAGGCCAACAGATACTTAGCTTCGCCAGTAACAACTTTAGGGTTTTTCGCATTTTGCCATGTGGCATTGCTGTTGTTTGATGTTATAGATGTATGCTGAAGAATTTTCGTCAAGGATTCCGCGAGATGCTTAAGGGCCGTAGTCCTGTTGTTGTTATTGTTGCTGCTGCTGCTGCTGTTGTTGTTAGGGTCTTTCACAACAGATCCATTCTGAGAGACAAGTTTAGAACTCTGATTTGATGCCATAGATTTATGCTGAAGAACGTTAGCCAAAGATTCGGCGTAATTATCAAGGGCCGTTGTCCTGTTATTGTTGTTGTTGTTGTTGTTCTCATGTTCTTTAACAACCGATTTATTATGATAAACAAGTCCGTTGCCGTGGCCAGATGCCACATTTTTATACTGAAGTAATTCATTTTGGGTTTCAGTGTGTTGCTTGACGACCGCAGTCTTGCTATTGTTGCTTTTGTTCTTACTTACGACTTCCTTCAAAACAGACCCGCTCTGATTAGCGGGTTTTTCCTTGATGTCCAACAATGTTTTGTTCGTCGATATCTCAGCACTTTCTTTAGATTTCCCAATTAGCGCTTGTTTGGTTCGTGCTGTGGCATTTGTCGTAGCACTGGAAATGTTGTTAGACAAAGATCGCAGGTGCGTTATAACCCTCCCGAACTTTGCAACAAATTCGCCTTCTCGGCGAGTGAGATTCCGTTTAATACTTTCCAGCACACTAAGTAAAGTTCGATGATTCACCGTAGTATTCATACCGGAAGTATCCATGCTTTTCGCTCGTTGATTCTGTCCTTCAGGTGCCTTTGCTTTTCCTGTCGTATCAGTTCCCTGGCGGACAGCTTTTGCCGTGTGAAACTGTGCTGCCTTTTGTACCGCGTC
The DNA here is from genome assembly GCA_964036295.1 of Plumapathes pennacea. Taxonomy (NCBI): domain Eukaryota; kingdom Metazoa; phylum Cnidaria; class Anthozoa; order Antipatharia; family Myriopathidae; genus Plumapathes; species Plumapathes pennacea. The sequence goes on along the minus strand of OZ038464.1, from coordinate 20,348,566 downwards.
CTCAAGAACAGCAACTGCGGAGGATATCTTAGCTTCTTTCGTAATATTTGTGTTGTTTTGAACTCTCTCCGTGATGGGCGGTGCAGCTGGATGAACCAGAGATTGTTTTTTGTCGATGATTTGTCTGGCTTTTGCGAACGCAGCCCTGGATTGTCCGGTGTTGTCCTTATCTCGCTGCACAATGCTCCGTATTTCTGGAAGCATAGAAATTGAGTACTCAGTCAGCGCACCAACCTCAGGTCTCTCACTCGTCGTATTCCTCTTCAAGTGAGTTTCTTTCGCCTTCTTGACACTGGAGCTGTTTAGTTTTTTCTTTATGTCTACTAGCAACCGAACTGCTTGTCTCAAGAATGCCGCATTATGGATCAGTTTACTTGTTCTGTTCTTCTCGCGGTCGCTCCCTTTTACTGTATTAATGTGTGGCCTGGTCGGTCTTGGTGGAAAGCTGAAGTGCCCGTTCCGGTTAAAAAAGTGGTGATGATGATGGTGACGGTGACGATGTCTGTGGTACCTTACATGCTCTGGCCCAATGAGGACTTTGATAACCCTTGGAGGTATTCTTTGTGGTTTAGTCAAGCTTTCAATGCCATCCATTGCTTTCATAGCATCTTCCAAGAAACTCTTCTTGGAATTTCGTTTTGGCAGATTCCATCCTAGTGAAAGTCAACGTTTAAAAAAAGTTACCCAGTAGAGAATAAGCCGCATGCAGGCAGTGCATCACATTGGTTTTAGGATCTAAGATTTAAAAAAATTACCTAAGATAAGAAAGGACTGTGTTCAATCTCGTGGTCTTCTGTAAAAAGATGAACAAATTTCTTCTCCAAACTACAGTCCTGTGAGAACTAGCTTTCATTTCTAAAGAAAACGTGTAATGTAGCAACCTAAAGTTTATGCGAATACAAATCAAGCTTAGGTACGTTACGGCAGCTCATCTCTGAATAAACTCCCCCCACTGTAGCAGATTTTGACAAAATACAAATAGCCCGCTCGCCTCCCAGCCAGGTTTGAGTTATATAATGCTTGTATAATGATGTTACCTGAATGAGTGGCGCATGTAAGCTGTACGAGCAGCGCCAAGAAAAGTACAAGAACAATCATCGCTTATAAGTCCTGGTGATCACCACTCGTATTGCGGGAACTATGGTTTGCCAATTGGAATCACGGGGTGCCATCCTGTTTCAATTTAAATAGAAAAACAATAAGTAGGTTAGAGCTGTCAGAACTAGCTTTATAAGATCCTCGGTCGGGTCCGTAGACCCGCCCGCGGTTTATTATGGAGAAGAGTAGTCCAGTGGACCCGAGACATCGATCCTCCTCCATGAGTCGCTCTGGGCGCGCCAACTATTTATAAGTTTCTTTGTAAATCGAAACCACAACTTGTCTCGAGTGACCAGGACAACTTTTCTCCATATGAAATGGCCTTCGTCTGATCGTAGTTCACTTTCATTGTTAATCTCAAAATTATTAAACAGATCTTGGTAACAGTACTAAAGGTTTGGATAGGGGACTTTTAATATCACTTTTTAGTTAAGACTTCTATGTTCCTCGGCTCACAGTTCAAAGTTGGTTTCTCGTTTTAATCTTCATCCAGACCCGCTGCTAAAATAAAATATCCACTGAGTTGTTATAGTAGGGTCTCAACTGCTGAACACGAGAAGATAAATTTCATATCTCCAAGCGTCCGTGTATTATTCTGTTTATTTCATAAACTCTGATGTGATACAGAGATTTCCGCCACTAAGAAATGCGAAAACATGCAAGATCACTGCTTGGCTTAAATATCAACACACGTAAAAATATCGAATTTTTACGTGTGTTCAGATAAGACATTTCTCAGTGGCGGATATCTCTGTATCACACCAGAGTTTATGTACTGTAAAATGATGTATTTTCTTAGTTGTCGGTACTATTTGTATAAGGACCGAGTAACTATTTGCAGTTAGTCATGAGAAAAACAAAATGCACTGGTCTCATGGTAAAGCACAACAATCATTTCTTGTGAGAAACAAACTCAACTCGGCAGTTCAGTGTATTCTATATGTTTCATGGCGGCTAACGCCAGTTGATAATTACTCTCTTCGCTAAAAGGACACTGAAACACGTTTCAGTGGGGCAGTACAACTTTCATGCAAGTTTTGCTTTCTTCCAAGAACAAGGGATCGAGGATGGTCAGGGTGTTTCGTTTAGAATGGATTTTTATACAGGTACTACCAATGAAAATCTTTCTCCAGTTATTATCCGATTCGGCTTTCGTAAACTTCTACTCCGATCCATGCATGTCTTACCTCAATTGCGAAATAAGTTATTTCACAGAGGATTCGCCACATCTTGAATTCCAACTTTGTTAGGGAATCCTTGAGTTATACAATGATGCAATTTTAATAAGAATCAAGCTGCGGTTTGCGATCATCGTCGTCAAAGGTTACTTCGGATCAATTAACCACCTTCCAGTTTACCATGAACACCTTTCTCCAGCGTTTTTAAACGTTTCTTGGCAAATAATTGGAGAATTATCAGTAACGTAAATGAAAACACTAACACCACCAGGTGTGTTTAAAAATAAAACAGCCGATAACCACCATAGTCCCTTTATAAAGTTCAGCGGACAGGTGGCATCTTGTTATCTTTTGTCTACCGGTTTCCCTTCTTCTTTCGGTCTTTGTTTCTCTCAGCAGTCCTCCGCCTGAGAGAGCAGATGAGTGAATACCGGCAGGATGTGTAGCACAGGTGCTAAAATAAATCGATACGGCTTGTACTGTTTTTTCCTTTCAAAATAACCTACGGTTTACTCAGATAAACGTGACACGACCAAAGATTAGATAATCCGCTGTGATGAACTAAATTTTCTAAACATTAAGATTTGTTTAAAGATATTGGTAAGGTATTCTGAGACGAGCGTGATAGATTCCAAGACAAAGAAATGAAATAACTACTGAAGTCTTTGATCTTTTAAGTATTCTTGTTTATAAACATTCGGCTCGAACTTGACAGAAATAGCAATATGGGTATTCGCATGCATTCTTGTGTGAATTATACTTGAACCTTGGTTTGCGTAGATTTGAGAGATCCGACATTGTTCATGGGGTCTCTGGTAACTTATTCCAATGTTTCCTGCCACTACTTCCCACCCTCCTTGCGAACGTGGTAATTAATACTTTGCCTCTCTTTTATAGGAAAAACAGCTAAGATGTGTTAAAAGTCATGTTTATTTTTGTCATATACCAAATATTTATAACACAGCTTTCGTACATTTGGAATATTTAGATTTTTCTTGACAAAACATAAATTGCTTTCCATGGCCATTCATTATAGTCACGTATATTTTTATCAAAACAAACAGTCAATAATAAGAATCAAGTCATGACAGTGTGTACAATAACCTAATCATAGTATCAGCTCCTCATTGACTTTATTCGTTTGTTACTTCACAAATGAGACATTCACAACGCGATCCTGAAACAAGCTACTCTAAAAATTTACTTTTTTCATTAATCGATCCCTTCGTATGCGAGTTGCTGAGCTTAAAATGTATTGATCATTGAAATAACTTCCTGAGCAGTGCGTGACATACAAATTGGGAAGTTTGTCAAAAGGGTGACCTTTAAAAGTCAACATAATTGCATATACAATGTGTTGTGGAAGTTGAATTTTGTGCGATGTGGCGTGGCACTTTCTGAGGGTGGTCAGCTTTTTATTGCTTGAACTGCCCACTAACATCACCACTCTCCAACACCAAATGGACAGCTACACAGAACTCTTCCAAGATATTCCCACTCTCCCATGTGCGAGTGCAGCCCTCCTGCATGAGGACGACAGTTGTCTCTGTCACCTTTCAGAATGTTATTAAACAAAGAGGTTCTCTTGCTGGCGTTCTCCTGATGGAAGGCGTGCCTAGGATGGGACCAAATCCGACTTGGAGCCCAGGATGGTATAAAGTGTCCGTAGCCTTCCAGCGGTACCTCTGGATGAAAGCCCCAGAATCTTCTATGGCTCTCGTGGACAGGTGCCCAAGGAAATCGATGCCGATGGTGTCGATGTGGTGCGCGTCTTAGGTGGCGCCAGTAATTCTTTAAGAGAGAATTTGGAAGCATGATTTGGTGTTCAGGATCCCAAAGGGCTGTACTTTTCATGCCCATCTCCCAAGGGACCCTGGCGAAGCCGTCATCAGAATTCCTCTTATGACCCTCTGGAATCCAGTTAAACACAGGAGAATCGTCATCGGTACCAACATCTGATGAATCGTACATGGTGACTGTTGGGTTTGCGAATCCTTGTAGCATGTTTTCAATACTTTTCCCTTCCATCATCATCTCTTTGTTTAATGATTCTTTGGTGTCTTGGTTGAGTACATTAAGTACCTCATCAAGACGTGGAACTCGCTCTTGCGTTTTCCTGGAAGGTTTGAGGCCTTCATCTGCCTGTGGATAGTAGTAAGTTGGCTTGAATGCTTGGGGAGTATTTGAATCGAACTTCTTTTTGCGACACGTGAGGATGGTAAGTGATAACTGCTCAGGTTGTGAGCCGACATGACAGTCCAACTTCTGACTTGCTAGATTAGCAGTCGGTACGCCTCCACTCCTCCTCGGACCCTCCATGGCAGCAATGTCGTCATTCGACGCGAGTCCATTCACTGGCGAGAGTGAAGCAGTAGCACGATCAGTCTCCTTAACCAACATGTTTGAGCTGGATTTTTCATTTGTTTGAGCAAACGAAGTTGAATTTTGGTCAAGGGGCGAGTTTATAATTACATCTTCCTGGACATGGCTTCCATTTATTGACTGCTCAACCTCCTGTTTGTTTTGGTCATTGTTTGAATTATTTTTACTCAGTTTTCCTTGAATAACGTTTCCTGCATTCTCCGAGCTGGTCTGGTTCGACGTTTCCTTCCTACCGTCTTCTCTTGCATTCTCTTGGTTTATTTGAACATGATCGTCAGAATGATTCATTTCAGTGTTTTTGTTTGTCTTTAGAAACCCATTATTTGTACTGTTACCAGAGAAACCGTTGTCCTCAGCAACCACCTTGTCAAGCTGATCAGTGTTTTGATGAGTTTGGACATTTTCAGTATTAACCTGAAAACTAGGTTTTAGTCCGTCGATCTTTTCAGGCACCTCTACGCCGGTTGGTAGTGGTCCAGAGATTGTAAGGGTCATATGTTCATGTGGATTTCTAATCATCTTGTTACTGTTGTGCAGAACGATATGAAAAACATCCTCTTTGAAATTAGAATTGTCATCTTCGTAAAGTGGGCGCTCATCCTGTGGTTCCCCATCGTCTGGGTATCTAGTTTCTTGTTGCATGTTTTGTGGCAAGTTATCAATTTGTTGCTGTTGAAGAGGTTGAAAGGTTGGTTGCTGTCGAGGATCATACTGATCATTTGTTTCTTTGGGTTTTTGCACAAGTTCCACGTTTTGTTGCTGCTGAAGAGGAGGTTCAAAGCTTGTTTGCTGTCGGGAATCGTAATCGTTTGTTTCTTTAGGCTTTTCCACAGATTCCATGCTTAGTTGCTGATGTGGTTCAGAAAGTGGTCTGTGATCAGACGTTTTGCCGGCGCTGGGTTCTGTGTTCAGTTCTTGTGATTCGTTATCCACTAACTGTTGCGGCATCCCATGCGATGAAGAGTTCCTCGTGAGTTTGTAATTGACGTCTTGTTGTAAAGTTGAATCGTGTCCTTGTGTTTTTGCGAAAGGGTTGGAAATAGTATTGCTTGGTATACTTTCATATGGATTGGATACTTCCTTGTGAAATTTGGCATCGGGCGGCATTCTACTTGTCATTTCATTCTGTCCGGCAACTTCAACCTCTGGAAATGAGGTCTCATGACTATTTTGATATTTTTCATTGGGTATAAATGCGATACTAGGAACGGCTTGATTTTCTTCGCTGTTGATGTTTGAAACATCATTTCTCGCTTTAAAAATGTCGACTGCACCTTGATAAACAGTTCTCCCGGAGTCATCTTGAATCAGTACACTGGTCGTAACGTTTTCATGCTTATTACCAGAAACAACATTGTTGAGAAACTCGTGATTGTATTTGCGTGAACCCTGATAAGGATCTGCTGACGGTACAATTCGATTTTCATTCTTTTTCACGTCATTTGATGTGGAATGCAAAACAGCAGCATCTGATGGTGCTTGATAATTCTGGAATTTGTGTGTTGGCGCTGCAGAAAGGGCGTTTCCCTGCTTATCGTCAGCTCCATAACTGCTAGGACTACTTGTGGAAAGTACTTGGGCTGTGTTATTAGATTGAGCCTTCATCTGGTGAGAGCTGTCATTTTCTTTCAAGTTTTGTTCGCCATTCGTAAATATGTGTTCTGTATTGGATATGGAAACATTCTTTGACACTTGAGTTAGTTCAGGAGGCTGTATATGGGTTACCGTGGTATCAGGAGGTTGTACAGGCCTTATCATAGTATCTGGAGGTTGTACCACGCTGTTCTTTTTGCTCAACATGTGACTTAGGGAATCAAGAGTGAGTTTTTGGCGTTCATTCGTAGAAAATATTTTAGCTTTAAAATATTTTCTCACTGCATTGCGTTCGTGTTCATCTTTCGGACGTTTTCTCATTTTTCTCTGCTCCCCTTGTAGTGTGCTCTTCTTTTGACCTTCACCTGCAAGAATATAATTATCAGGACTCAGGCTTTTGTTTGAGAAAATTATGGACGATACAGAAGTGTCCGTCAAAGCCTTCGCCAGACTTTCGTCGTCATAAACTTCAAGCTTAGCTTTCTCAGTGCCTGTAGAGTTCTGAAGTTCACGGCTTTGTCCTTGCAAATTTAACGCCTCGCTCGGAATCCTATCGTTGTTTGGTTTGCTTCCAGTATTATTAGAACTTATATCCTCCACAGTTGTAACAATCACGTTAGTACTGCCGTTAGTTCTGTCCAGCGAATTGATGTCATTTTCTGGCTCAGTATCCCCCAGCAAACCCGACGTCTCTTGGCTGATATCTTCTACTCCCTTATTTGCTGAAAACGTTAAATTTCTGTTGCTAAAACTGGCAGCACTTGAATTGGTAGGAAATGCAAGCTGGAAAGTTTGGTTTGGTCTCAGAGATTCGAAGTTTACAACAAGAGAACCGTTCCCATTACTTTCACCATCACTATGATTGGACTTTGGCTCTGCAGCTAGCTTGGTCTGGTTTCGAATTAGACTTTGATTTGCCTGCCGGTCCAGTGATTTATTCAACCCTCTTTGAATATTCAATGTTAAATTCTTGAGAAGATTTGTCATGTGGCCATTTTCAGAAGTATTGCCCTGGATAGCTGAAGTAAAATTACTCGCTTGCAAAGTGCTTGATTGGTATTGAGGCACGGTGTCGTTTTTTAGCAGTTTCGATTCAGCAGTGTCAACTGAATTTCCATTTAGTTCCTTTGAGCCTTCGGTGGAATTTTGCATCTGGTCAGCAGCCCACTTGGCACTATCTTCTTCCCCTGAAACACCCATAATGCCGTAGTCAGTCAACAAATGCGAAGCAACATCCACCATCCGCGGTCCGTGAGACTCGCCGCTCGCGTCACGTGTTCTCGGCTCCTCTGACGCGTTCACCAAGAGGACTTCGTTCGTTGGTCTGAGTGTTCTTCGCTTGAGTTCGCCTCTTTTCCACTCAAAATTATGAACTACGCGATGCTTTGAAGATCGTTTCACAGGGAACTGCAAAGTACCAGCAAAGCCTTTAGACCCCAAAACGACGTCACCTTGCCTCTCCAAGCCATGAAGTCTTCCCTCAAGACCTGAGACAGATATCATTACAATGTTTAACAGGTTGAAGCATTATTATAACCCAGTAATAGCATTGCTGATTAGAACCGCAACTATACGAGTGCTTTAACGCTACCAAAACGATATATCTTGCTTGATTATTTCAATTTGTGTATTGCCAGTATCTTGTTTAGTCAAATAAATTTAACCAGCAATAGTAACATTTCTGTGTGGGTATGGTCAAAGTGTTCGTAGTTTTAACTCACTTGTTTAATATCTTATTGGACAGGATGTTATTTACAAAACGTGCAGGTGCGAACCTATCCACAACATTACCACTAGTATTACAGAATGCGACTCAGCTAAAAGATTACATCACAACAAAAGAAATATGTTCCTTCTTGTTGATGCAAGGCTAAAATCCTAATCCCCAGCGGCTAGTCTGGAACAAAATAATGATAACTTGTGTCCAATGTTTAACTTGTAAGACCGAAACCAACGTCTTGTTACTGTCAAATTGTGTGTAATATATCATTACTGTATACCTAAACATACAGTTTGCGTAGTTTTAGATCACTGGAAGAAGCAGGGATGACAATCGAGGTGGTTTATTCTGGTTCTATTTTCGTGTCTGAGTGAGTGTGTCGCAAGATCCCTTACCTTGGATGTCCACTAAAAGGATTGAAACAGTGCTCAGTAGTTTCACTCCGAAATAAACTGCGGCGTTCATCCTACAATATAAACACAAAAACAATTTATTAAGCAACAGAAAAACACTAACACTAACTGTAGATTAATCTTGATTTATATATTTTACCTAGTTGTTCACAAGAGAGCATAAAGCACTGACTTCAACGAAGTTCTCAGAAACCAAAAGGAAATGATTTAAACGTTCCATGTTTCACTTTCTCCATTTTTTCGTTTGAAGACCGGCGATCTACAACAATTTGACTACTTGTGTTTCATTGTTTTCAGAAACAGGTGGCTAATTAGTCATGTAGCTAGTTCGTCCTTTAATTATCATAATTAAGAAAGAAAAAGTCAGTTAGAATGACGATGAGGACTTAACTTACCTATAATGATTGCCTTGTCATCAACAAATTCACGGAGCCCTAAGCACCTTTTCTTGGTATTCAGCTCTTTCGCCAAAGGAGACAAAATTAAATTTTCCTTTTATGATCTCAACATGTAGTGCTTGACCGATTAATGAATATTTATTTCATTCAGACATGACTTCTATAAACCAAGCCTTGATTCCACTGGCTAGATTACTGACGCTATGTCGTATGGTTTGGGCGGCTTCAGTGACCCTTATAACCAAACTGGGAACACTTGACTAACTACAGGTTTGTCACTGAGAGCCGCAGGTTGATAATTCTTAGCGTCACCCTCGTGAAATAAGGTCTCGCAAAGAATTGTTGGTAGAGTACTAGATGTCGCGTCCAACACGTGGGGGAAGGGTAGAGAGTCATGTGCGATAAATTACACTGAGTTTCAGTCAAGCCAGAAACCAACCCAATTGCTCCTAATCACTAGCATAGAATCACCAAGAGAAGCTCTAAGAATGTGTTTTTATTTAACATTTGCATTTTACCAGCTTTCAGAACGTGTGCCTGAAGGTATTCAGAGATGAAGTCAAAGATTGATTGAAAGAAATTCTCACATCATAATGAAACAATATAAAGACGGGATTTTGGACGTAAGCTACTCTGACCGGATCTGCACCCATCGGACCGAGTCGCGTTATTGGCTGCAGTGCTTTTGTCATTGCTATAAACTAAAGATAGATTACAACAGCTGACTCGAGGTTCACCTTAAGAGCCACAAGTTTAATTCTAAAGTTTTAACATTTCGCTGGCCGTGTTGGTCACTCCTGATCACATGACTCAATTTTGGTTTCAAATTCTTGTATTCTACCATTGATAGGCGCCTCAGGACAGTTTTTGTCCACTGGCCATTGATATTGGAAATCACATGCAGCTAAAAACAGCTATTTCATGCTGGGTCATCTTTTGCAAAGGCGAGCTTAACAATTTTCAAGTCAATTTCACTGATTGAAAATATACTTTGCAATACATTTTAACACGCTAGCGTGGAGAGGCACTATGCAATAAAAGATCACAAGAGTATGTGCCGGAATTTGGCCATCGCCTTTTCTCTACACTCCAAATCTCTCATTAGTTCTCAGACAATGCTATCCACTCTAAGAAATGCTCCTACAAATTATCTGCATAACTTTCATTTGAGTGGAAAAAACAGTGGTTTTTTTGTCTTTAGCTTTACTTGAAAGTTTTTAACTTAGACAAGCCCTTGACGGTTTGAGATTTGGGAGACGCTTTTGTAAGTCCCTTTCTTGAGTTCTGTCCTTTCAGAACCTTCCCCCTCCTGAAGGCACCAATGCGTCGAAGCAGAGAGTCGTTCTCAAGCGCCGCAGTCAAGCCATTATGATTGGCATAGAACTGCGACGCCTCCAAGCGGTTACTTGTGCTCCGAACGGTCGGCTGCTGTTGGAGACTATCCTCTATTTCAGGCCGAGTCACGCTGGAAATGATCGATGCTTGTTCTACTGATCGGAAAGAGGGTCTTAGACCCAGAGCACGCTCGTCCATGACTCCAGTATCTGAAAACCCTGCTCTCGTCGATTGCGGCTGAAAACTATAACTGTCGCGTTGTGGAGTATCATTCACTACGTCGTCACTCATATTCTCCTCAATTCCTCGCTCTTCCGCGGCTTTAATTTGACGTAGCTGTTCGTTGGCTAGCTGTCGCTGCTGGAACACGTTTTGGTTTGCTACTCTCTGATTTAACCCCATGTACATTCGCGGATTCGCCGCCAACACAGGACGCGGAAGCATTTCAGGGAGAGCTGGGTTTATCAATAGGCCCCGACCTTGTGCTTGTCCTGGTAATCGAGTATTCATCGATTGACGGAGAGGAGACGTTTGCTGCAAAGCTGCGGGATTTGGCATCGGAGCTATTGCACCGTTGGACAGCATTTGGGCGTGAATCATTCCATCAGTACCAGCCTGCGATTGGGCGCCGCCTTGAGACATAGAGGCCATTGATTCTGACTGCGCAATGGGAGACATCATGCCCATATTCTGCTCTGGGTTTTGGAACATGTCGTTCAACTGGAAGAGGCTTTTTCTTCCCATCAACTCGTCTAACGCTTCGTGAGCCTCCTCACCGTTCCGTTCAACTCCGTTAGCGTTGACGAACTCTTCCAACATTTCACGAAGGACGCCTTTTCTGTCCGTTCCCCCGAGCATCTGGTTTAAGAGCTGTTTCAGTAACAAATAGTTAGAAGTCCCCTTTCTGAGTACGCCATAATCACTCGTTGAGTCATCGTCCCAATTCCCTCCAACTCCACGACCATTCAGCATTGTTTTCAACATCTTCAGGAGACGGCGCATTTTTCGTTTGCGACGTTTATGATGTAATCCCACAAGGTCCGTGTTTCCACCAGCGCTGTCCCAGTTATCATTAAATCCATTTCCGTCCAGTCGTGACGTTGGCCTATCATCTTCGCCACCGTCATCTGCGAATGGCACATGTGAGCTCTCGGAATTACTCCCGCCATCTTTGTTTCCCAACATCTTTTCCAGCATTGGAAGCATCTTCTTTGGCCAAATCATTGCCTTCTTGACTTGGTGGTTTTTTTTACAACTTCCTTTCGCTTCAGCCATAAGCTTCATGAATTTACAAAGTAAAATCTTAACGTCCTCTTTGCTTGTATTCGTTCTGTTGTGCTTGGGTGACAAGGCCTTGTTGTTTCGCTCTGAGGTCGGTTTGTCTCCTGATCCACTCCCAACATCTACAGAACCTTCCTTCTGTTCGCTCCTCTCCTCTGAGGCTTGCATGTCCTCTTCTTCCTTCAGTTTAGTGAGATCTTCTATTATCGATAAACGGATACTATGGTTTCCGTGTTTTGAAGTACTATGGACCGTGTCGTCATGTTTTGCATCTGCTGATAGCTTGCCAAATGAAAGAGGTTGTTTTCCGTATATTTCCTTCCGACCTGAATCAAGACAATACAATATACATTAATGAAACTACGTATTACTGGTCTACTGACTGCTATCGTTGCTGTTTTGTATTACTGCAGCTATAAGCCACGCATACTGATGAGACTGGCGATAATAGTAATGCTGTCTCCTCCCATATGTACAGTGACGAAGGTTATATTCAAAATGTATGATTTTACAGTCCCTTGAAAATGTCTCGTATACTGCTATATTCCTGCTTCTTTTCCAAACAATTCAAAGCGTCAGAAAAAGAAAGTGTGCGCTGTGTGTACATTCTTACAACCTTTAACTTATTTTATCGTGGGCAGTAAATACGATGAAGCCGGCTGTATGATCATGAAATCAATGGAACACGAAAGTGATTCACTATTGTGACAATTCTTTAGTCGGACAATTCGTTGTCTGCGAACTTTGCCGTGACTTACCTGCGGACGCGTTGCTTATTAATAAAATGATCAAAAGGACAAAAGCTGTTAGCAGCTTCATTCCAAAGGTGACTATAAGAGAAAAAAAGTAGTATTAGATTCTTTGATATATTCGAAGTACAGTATAAACTCATACTGCGTTAGGGAGTAAAACGTAATAGCACCTTTTGTTCAAGTATAGACTGAATCTATCTCATGGCGTACCTGTATTTCCACACCTCCTCTGAAAGGGATCAATTAACTGGAGAGTCCTCAAGATGGGCAAGGAAACAATGTAGGTATCACTTTACAAGAAGTGCGGCAGAGAATCACTGTTACATTCTCTCTAAAACTGTGCGGGTAAAAGAAAGGTAGAAAAAAAAATAAGAGCAGAGTAGAGTATAAGGGATAGACAATTAAATCTTAATTATAACAATAAGTGACATAAACCTCTCTTCAAAACTCTAAGAAAACCAACAATTAAGACTTTGTAGAATGACACAATCATGACAATTAGTATAGTATTATAGAGGTAAGTCGGGAGTGTCATGATTCACTAAAGGATTTTGCTTCCTCAAATTTTGTCGTTATATGATGGTCTCTTGTTTTCTGTTCTCGTGATAAACAAAATCCAACTGACATAAACAGATCCTACATACCTCTGGTCTCGGTAGGCCGGGTACAGATTTACTGCATGCTCGCAGTCCAGGAACATCTGATGTCTATTCACTTGTCCTATATGCAGATTTCTCCATTTTAGTTCGAAACGAAAAGACCCGATGAGTTTAAGCGAAAGGTTTCCTGACGCGATGATGTAAGGCACCTGCTCATTAGATATGCATTGCTTGTTTTGTCTTGTTCGATTCGTACTTAACCAAACACTTGGTGCGTTCAGTTAGTATCTTTAAACAACGGCGTTTACCAAGTAGAATATCTTCTGGGGTACATCTTCCATTTATCGCTGATCGTAGCAGAGGTAGTGGTATCACAGCATTAGTCACGTATAAGAACTATTGACTGGCGTCGTTACTCAACTGCATCAGTTATTACAAGTGGCACTGTTTGAAATTAAAAAGTAGAGAACTAAACGGTTGGAGTATCTGAACAGTAGGTTGGTTGTGATCCGCGTCCGGGTTAGAGTAGTCTCCAGAAAGACTTGTTGGTGACTGACGTTTCGACTACCTGAGCGGAAGTCATCTTCAGAGTCAAGTGACTCTGTTCACACTCCTGGGTTCAAACCATTTGCCATGGAGTATCTGAAGTTACTAAGTAGAAGTATCAAACGTCATTTAGTCTAACTTTGTTGTCCGGCAGCTATGGACCATGAAACCATGTTTCGCCATGATGACACGGAAAAGAGCATTTTAAAAAAAATATGGAGATCAAGCAAGTTCCCACACCGGGAGTCGAACCCGGGCCGCATGGGTGAAAACCAGGAATCCTAACCGCTAGACCATATGGGACTGTCTTGAGAGAAGTGGACTGATTATTGGACATGTAAAGCGGTTTTCCGATGACCCTCGAAAGTAGTCGTGTGATTGCTTTGGTTTTGCATTTGCTAGATTTGTCTAGACAAGTTTGGCAGCATTCTCGCCGCAACAGGAATAAAGTGCATGCAAAACTCGATTGCGGATTTTCTCGCGTAAGCAAGCAAGTGTTGGTGACGGCGTTTCCTCGCACTGCTGATTGGTTTCTTCTTCAAAGTAAAACATAACTACATACTTTACATTTTGATTGACTAAAAGTGTTTAAGCTACAGCCTCTCTGATTTTCGATGTAATTACTTTGAATTTGGTTTTACAAGACTGTCATACGAAAACCGCTCTCTGATACGAGTATAAACCTGGACGTGTACTTGTACACGACGAACACTAATTGAAGCTGGAATGAATAGACTGATACATAACATATTATGCCTTAAAGGCACAGCCCGAGTGAGACTTATCCATATACATCACACGCGGTCCAAGCTTAGGTGTTGATAATCATTATGCAGATATGTGTGGTTGCGTATAACTAGTGAGGTTTCAGAGCAAATAACGGAAGTATGGAGAATTTCGCTAGATCACAAAACAAGGGTTTTTAACAAATAAAATTGAGTTCGAAGATACTAACCTCTGGGCGGGATTTTGGGCCATTTGAGCCAGGTTTTCCTCCATGGTTTCGAGCGGTTCTAGCTCAAAGCTCAAATTTTCTTCATAACAAACAAAAGGCCGGATAATCCTTAATAAAAAAAGACGAGATTTGAGCGAGTTCCCACACCGGGAGTCGAACCCGGGCCGCCTGGGTGAAAACCAGGAATCCTAACCGCTAGACCATGTGGGACTGCCTTGAGAGAATAGGATTGCATACAAGTGATCGTTTTATGGGCTGCCGAAAGTAATCGTGTGATAGCTTTGGTTTTGCAAGAGGCGATGCACGATGCGACGTTTCCTCGCACTGCTGATTAGTTTTTTTAAACTAAAACTCGACCGCAAAACAAGGGTTTTAACAAATAAGATAGAGATTGAACATACCGGTGTCTCTTACTTGACTGGTTTACCTCTGCGGCATCGAAGGTCTCGCTCAAAGCTCGATTCATTCAGAAGGTCGGATCTTCATAAACAGTTCGACGAGCACATCAGTCAACCCAACGATATTAATTGGATTCCAAGAATCGGCCAAACGGCGGGCTCGTTAGTTTCCATTACAAACCGCCATTTTGTTGGAGTGCGCTCAGCCACCGCGCCTGTGTGAGGAAAACGCACTCAATGGGGGAGGGCTCGGTGCGATTGTCATCTTGCAAACAAACACCCACCGGGATCCCTACGGGCGAATCACAAATCAATCAGAGCGCGGTGGCTGAGAATTTTTAAGAGATTGCCGCACATCATTGTCAACACCTGAGCTTGGCCCGTATGTTAATCCATAGACACAGGCTGGGACACATCACAAGACACAAGAGGAAACACACACACATGCACATACACACAGATACGGGCACAAGCGAACACTGAACACAATTTTGTACATTCCTGATAACTCCCGCCACACACACCAGTACAATTTATGTTTTAAATATTTAATGAACAAAACGGTTTAGTATACAGTGCGAAAGGTGCTAATTGTCCTCAGATAGTTGATCGAGTGTTACAAATGAAATTGCCGAGGTATTAAAGATTATAGTCTGAGTAAACTCGAAACTTTAACAATATTTCGAGTTCGACTTTATTATTTTTTGAATCCTCACTTGTGTCACCTATGCTGTCTCTTCATGTATGAGGAGAATTTGTATCATTGAACGTAAAGGTTTACGATCTGCTTGTGGACTTTCTTTTGCGTTTTAATATTCTTGCCAGTTCTTTCTTGCATTTGCATATTCTTCCTTTTCTTAAGTGATTTAGCTGCTTTGTTTGGGATTCTTTAAACTTTGATCGAGTATTCATCTTTTTTCGC
The DNA here is from genome assembly GCA_964036295.1 of Plumapathes pennacea. Taxonomy (NCBI): domain Eukaryota; kingdom Metazoa; phylum Cnidaria; class Anthozoa; order Antipatharia; family Myriopathidae; genus Plumapathes; species Plumapathes pennacea. Next base: position 20,332,996 of record OZ038464.1, on the reverse strand, counting down.
GACCTTTGTTCTGCTTTGCGGATATTGAATGTTTTGAAAGGAAAGGTCGCTGCTTTCACCTTCCTTGCTTTCTTAACGCCACCGTCTTGTCTCGCAACAAATGCATTGAAAGACCTGTCTAGGCCAATCTGCCCCTGTTCATAATTTGTTGCACTTTTGCCACTTTCAGGAGATGGCACGTTTCCCTTCTTGGAATACGAAGAATCAGATCCGATCAACTTGAGCATGGCTTTGATAGCCGTTTCTACACTCTTCTTAGCCAGAGGATCCTGCACCTTGTTATAAACTGACCCAAGAACCCTCGACGCCTCCAGGTAGTTCTCAGTCCCCTGTTTTCTTGATTCCGAGGTGTCTCCGAATTTGCTGGAAAGATCGTTTGGTGCCGAGTCGAGTTCAGTCGAGGAGGAGATGCCTTGAGATGACTGCATGTCTGGCGTCAAAACTCTGTCTGTAGCTTGGACACTTTGCAACTTATCTTTGTTAAGGAATGATGAAACTGAAAAGCTTGGCAAACTTGTGATGTTTTCGACTCCATTTTCATCCAAAGGCGCCAAAGTCTTAGCATCCTCTACTTTTACGAGTTTATCATCCAGAGCTGACTCGCTGTCATTTTGATTTTCTGACTCGAGTGGCATTTTGATCGTATGGAACTCAGCAAAGCTGCCGGTATCAGGGTTCTTTATAAAATCCTCACTACCCAAAACCTTGGTGCTTTTCTCTGCGGTTTCTACGTCTGAAGTTGAACTTCCAGCGTCGATATTGTTGATCTCTTTAAGGTCTCTGTTTACTCCAGTTTTGACCACAGGTTTCGAGAGAATTGGGCTCAGTTTCATTGTTTGGTTGGCCTCGATTCCTTTTATGATTTTATCAATGGAAGCGCTGTCCACTTCAAAATTACTTTTGTCGTTCTTCACTCCTTTCTTCGCAGAATCGATTAACTGAACACCAGTTGACTTCGGGTCCGAAACCGTTAAGGGGAAAGTCAAATTTGTTTGGAATGCGCCTTTCCTTTGCTGATCTCTTTGATCGGCTGCCTCGTGTGTTTCATTCTTTCCATGGTCACTAACAGAATGCAGGTCATTGCCGATTTTTCCAGTAGTCTCAAGGTTCTGAAGGTTCTGTTTTCGTGCGAGGTGAGAGGTATTGAACTTGTCAATCTCGTATATATCTTTCAACTTGTCAACTAGCAGGGAAAGAAGAAGTTTGGTGACAGTATCGGACTTTCGTTTCTTTAAGTGTCCATGGTTGTGGTGATGCCTCGCATGTAACACAGATTCTTCGTGAGACTGATCTTGTCCACCAAAATTAAATTTTGGGAACGTCGGAAAACTTTCAGATCCCGGCTGACGATTCGTAAAGCTATTGATTAAGCTTCCGAGTTTCCTGGGATCTGGTGGGTTGGGTGGTCCATTGGAAAATGAATTAATCATGTCATTTGATGGATATCCCATTCTATTGCCATAAGGAGGGGACAGTTCACCCACATTGCCGAACATCAGACTTTTCAAAACATCTTTTGTGAGTCCGTCCGGGGCGGTGATTGGGTTCTGCATGAGTGTGCTCTCTTCGTTACGGAAATTGTTCTCGCCGAATGGCTGACCGATACCCCCACCACCCCCTCCCATCTGTTGCAGTAATCCTGACATTTGCTGCCTCATTCGGGGGTCTTTTTGCATCGCAGCAAGAAGTTGCATCTGGTTTACGTTCGGTTGGGGGCCATTTATTCCTCCAATTGGGTTCATTCCATTCGAGGGCATGGAAAATGGAGCGGCCTGTGAGAAGGGGTTTTGTCCAAAAGCTTGAGATCCTATAAATTGTCGTTGCACTCCTGTTGCAGGACTGGATTCTTCATCTGGAATTAGAAAGTAATCATCAATGAGTACAGATATGATTTATATATATGTTAACGCACATAACATTATGAACTGCGGACAGGCTGGAATGACAGTGAAAAGGATCGTCGAAGTACTTAGAAGTACTTAGAATTCCTATAATCAAAATGCGTAGCTTTGATTAAAACTATAAAGCAAGAAACAGAAACAGAAACCAGTGTAAGTTTGTTGACAAGAAAGGATGGCTTTAGTCATGTGTCTCTTGATATTTATTGTAGTTATATACGTCCAACAGAGACACATTTAACGGAAGTCTCATTATTACTGTCAAAATCTCTCGAAGCGGAGCCTTCAGTTGAATGTGTATGTCACTCCTGGCGAGCGCAATGCACGGGCAAACAAATCACCGATAACTTTACTCATAAGCAAACATGCATAGAAATATAAAAAGATGTATTATTATTCAATGCTGGGCAGTCAAACATCATACCCTTATTTTGTGAGGAAGCCACTACCAATAGCCATGACGCCAAAATACAAATGCCTCGAAAGATCATGGTCCAATATTCACTTTACCACTGTTTCATCTCAAACGCATGCACCCGGAATCTGCGTAAGACATTTTAAGAACAATTAGCCTCAAGTTAGCTGTATTCATACTTAGATGAAGATTGTATGTCGGTAACATTATAGGCTAGTGTAAGACTGATCAATTTCTGATTATTTTTATTTTCGAGCCAAATAACGCACAGCTACCTGGTTGGGAAGACCAATACACTCTCTCAATTTTGATTTAGGTTCTGCTTGATCCTAATAGCCGACGAGCATATACATAAAATACATGCAATACACGACCAAAGTATCGTTGAACTCTTTCGCTACCAATAAGTTTGATAAATCAAGGCCATTGCTTCTGGAATATATATATTTTTAAAGAAGTGTTGTAGTTGGGTGACTGACCACCTTATCGCCGTTTTGAAGACTGACGTGTTCTTAGTTTCTTAACTACACAAGGGGGTACCAAATGATTTCGGGGAAATACTCTGTATTAAGAAATCTCGGGTTAGTCCTAAAACAGTTTTGTGACATCCATCGTAGACATAACATAAAGTAAGCAATAATATATGGACTCACCAGTTCCTGTAATTGCACAGACTGTTTTTGGCTTTCTGTGCTTATCGAATCGTTATCCCCGCACAAAATAGAGACATCTTTACAAAGTTCTATCCTCGCTATGACTTCACGCCCAGCTTGTTCTTGTTAATAATTAACTGCTTCCATCGAAAGTTCACTCTAGTTTTCGTCAGGTCGTCAATGAAGCACCATGAATGGAACCTACGCATGCTGAGACCAAGAAGGTTCTTTTAAGAAAATCTTCTCGCTTTTTGTTTGGTTTTTGCTTTATTCTTCTATTCTGCCCTCTTATTTTTCGTTTTCATTTTTCCAATCTTCAATGGAAATAAACGCCATCATATAACATGTTGGGAGGGGCAGAGACGAAACAGGTTAGCCTATTTTAAGAAGCTGGTGTTATCATTCATTTGAGTCATGGGCTTACTTGCTAATACATGTATTAGATGAGATATTGTTTTCTTCTTGTCTCTATATATCGTACGATTCGACTTCGTCCTTGAGATTTCTATTAAATAGGATTTCCTTCTCTTCTCTGTTGCAACTCTACTGACGTTTCCCCCTGTCACCTACGTTTTCTGTGTCACAGCAGTAAATATTTTCTCTCTTGAAGTAAAATGCGTTTTACGCTTATGTCCTTTCTGGTGCAATGGGTCCTTAGCCATTGCAAATTTTCGCCTTTCTGAGGTTGTTCCCCGAACCTTTGTGATAACTCCAGCTCTTCCGACAAAATTGGCAGGCATTCTAAATGAGCCATAATCATTTGAAATTCCGTGATGTTGAGAAATCAAAGCCCCCTCTCTCTTCATTGCTGCTGTCGAAGCTGTGTTCAAGGTATTCCCTTGAAATCCCATCCCACCAAATCCGGCGCCCGCTCCAAACACATTTTGTGAGCTTCCAGGCCGCGAGCTTCCTCCTTGTACTGACGTTAAACCATCAAACATGACATTCTCCAACATTCCAGGGCTCGCCAAATCCTGCTGGTTCATGTTGATACCGTTATTCTGTTGAGTCTGCTGAGTAGCCATGTTGCTGTCTGTCTGAGTGTTTATCTTCCCGATAGGCACTGCGAGATCTCCTTGTTCACCGAAGCTGATCTGGAATGGTAGCGACTTCTGGTTTTTCAATCCATTTCCAAGCGTTTCTTGAGAGTTGCCATAAGGCTGCATCAGCCGCAGCTTCCCGTCATCCGACTGACTCAAGTGAAGAGCTTTAGAAGGATCAAACTTGTGTCCATTTCGTCTCATTTTGTTGGTGAGTTCGTCGTAAAAGGATTGTACCCGACCCATCGTATCGCTGTTCAATCCAGCAGCTCCGTCACTTTGAGCATCAAGATTATCGGCTGCTTGATTGGTGTTCTCCTGCTCTGATACTCTGAGCATATTTTGGTCGACTTCATTGAAGGACATTTGTTTCCGTGTTGGTGTTTTCTGGTTCGATGCTTCCTTTTTCAAGTTTAATTGAGCTCTTGGTTGCCTCTCTTGTTCCGGTGGTGTTTCGTTGACTTTTTTCTCAATGGAAAATTCAAGTGCAGAGTGTGCTAAATAAATATTAAGAAATCAAAGAGAAAATAGTTTAACACATAAGGTGAAGCCATTAGCCCTATAAACAAGTTGAACGATACGTCTTGCGGCCACTGAGGCAGTTGGAATGATTATCTTTTCTTGTTCTAATTCATTGGGCTTCGAAACTCTAGCGATGCCGTAAATACTTTACGGTACACGCTTATTAGTCCACTTTCAGCTCCAGCCCAGAAACACACATCCGACATATATACATTCCAGGAATTGTAACATTTCGTAATAATAGGGATATGAAAGAACTGACATAAAAAAGAAAATTTTGAACTCCAACACCGATATTACCTTTTATCAGAGAGGCAACGCACGGAATCCACACAAGAAAGATTATTATCCTGACGTCCATTACTAGTTTCTTCAGTGTAAGTAGGGTAACGTCTACACTCTGTGTACAATTTATTATTAACTGGGAGAAAGGTCAGTGATATCGTGGTTTTACCTGTGACTTGTGTATCCCTGGGTCAAGATGCTGGATACCCAAGTCACCCAGTGAACCGAGGCACGTTTATTGCAAGTTTAAACATAATTTTGAAGCTAGCCGGACGTCACCCGAGTTGCGCGGTACTGCATGAGCTTAGCGGACACCTGACTGAGAGTTTACGAGTCTTCACCTTTAATATTATTAGGCACCACCTATGTTCAATTCCACGGTTATCAATGTCGTGGACTGCAACGGAGAAAACTGAGAATGCACTGGGAACAGAGCAGTGATGAACTAGAGCTACTAATTGTCATTTATAAAATATCCCGATTGTTTTTCGATAAATGCGTCCTTTCTGAGTTTGATCAGTACGACTGCCTAACAAGAGACCGGGGCCCGGTTGTTCGAAGAGTGGACAGCGCTATCCAAAGGATAAATTCTTAACCAGTTGACTGAATTAAGCTAAATGGTTAATACTATCCACTGGATAGCGATTTATCCGGCGAATAAGCGCTATATACACTCCTCTTTTAACAACTGGACCCAGAGTGCACTTTCAATATTAAGATCTTATTGCAAGATCTCGTGATAAAGGACAGTTAAGTAGGCAACGGCACTATTTTCTGAGTAGAATTATAGTTTGTTCTCGCCTCATGAGGCGGCTGCATTTTCGACTTTCCATTTTCTCTTAAATATTTTGGAAAGTGCGACATATCTCCTTTTTTGTGGTCGTGTTTTAGTGGACGGTGGCCTCCTTTGTAAAGAGAACCTCTTGAATAAGGATTAGTTACAATGTCATTAAACTGACTACCTAATGGTTTCACTCCATTTATAGCATTGAAGACGTTCCGCAAAGCATCCTGGGTTTGTCCCGCGTCAGCGGTCCAGTTTAAAGAGGGCGGGCTCATGGCTTCGTTTGTACCATCTCGGTGATTGAGTAGAAACTGGGCGTCGCGACTCTCCAGACCTTCCTGGGACATATCTTGTGACCCTGTGACAGCACTGTCTTGTAGAGTCCCCACTCGGCCCTGAAGTACCTCTTTATCTGCGCCAGTGTTTCCTGTCGCCAATAATAGCTGGTCTTGTACTGGATACAACTGCTGTTGATCGATGTTAACATTATTTCCTAACACATTTTGTACGACACTGCCGGGATTCAGGCGCGGAGTTCGTTCTGTGTTTTCCTCCACCAGAGCTTGTTGGCCGATATCTACGACTTTGCCTGGTTCATTTCTTAGAATGTTAGGAAATGCATTGGACATGCTTTGGAATGCCATTAGTTTGGGTTCGGAAACCTGTTGATTGATATCAGTAGCATCTTTTTGCTCAAGTGATTGTTGCTGAGCATCAATAACGTCAGTCTGCCGACTCAAAGGCAGCTGTACTGCGATCGGGTTGTTGTTTTTATCACTCTTTATTATCTCTTCAATTTCTTGGAAAGATTTCGTGGGATTATCAGCACTATCATCCATTTGAAGAATTGACTGAGCACCCAGAGGACTATTACTTGACGTTTGTAAATTAATCGGTGGCCCAGCTGAAGGTTCTCGACCATACGACAAAGAGTTAGTTCTTGATTGAACGAATTGGAGTGGAGCAAAGTTTACCGGAAGAACTTTCACATTTCCGCCTTTAGCATTAATTTGTACCACGTCGTCTGCTTCAGACAAGGGCTCGATGCTACTCAGACTCTTGCTGTCTGTTTGAATTACGTTCTGTGCTTTCAAAGAGCTGAGTTTTCGCCCATTTATTTTCACGTCATTGTACAGTTTCTTATACAACTGCGTTATTTCTTCCAGAGACTTTTCCACGTTGCCTTGGGCATTTCTCTCCTCATCGCTGTTATAGCTCTTCCAGGGAACTCTACCCATGCTATCATATATTCCAGTTTGAAGGTCTTGTTTGTTGACTACGTCAAAAAGTATGCTTTTCCGAGTGGGTGACTTCTCATCTGTTGGGTCTAGCTTTGGGTGATTCCGGATATGTACTAAACGCCGTATGTTGTATACTTTGCCTCGAGTAAGATGACCTTTGAGAAGCAATGTTTATCAGTCAGTCTGTCGTGAGGTGCGCGCATGCAATGTAAACACGAAACGCACAATTAAAGACGACTTTACCTGGAGTCATGAGAATGGCACCTAAAATCCACACGAGAAGAACTCGAGCTCTCATATTCGGGCGTCAACATCTAAAAGATCCTGCAGCAAAGAAAAAACACTGATCTCAACTGACTGTGAACGGAATGACAGCGGTCCTCAACAAGCCACCATGTTGGAAAACCCGTCTCCTATTCAGGTGCTAGCCCTAAAAACGGGCACAGCGCTTACACAAAGTGCACATAGTTATAACAGATTACATCCTTTGAAAGAGAATTAAACATATCATCAATTTGACGTGATAAGTATCGTTAAAATCACGAAAAGCAAACTTGTTTGAAATATACTGTTCGGGATCTGGCCAAGGTTACTTCAAGGAAACTGCGATGACTCACCTATATCCTCAGAGTGGCAAAAGCGCCTGGTTAGTTCCTGATGAAACTGATTGGATATGTTGTTGCTTCCGTTGTACATTGCTGCTGATAAACTTAGTGTCTATTCTTGTGAGTCCCGTGGGATAGTTTATTATTTATAATCAAAAAGTCGAGATAACCTCTCAGGGTGGCTCCAGCAAATCAAACATGTAAGGTCAGACAGAACTACAACGTTTCAGATACGATGCAATGGAGTGCGGTCTGGGAAATATTATGATCTCAGTAGCTTCCGCGAAAACAGCGGAAACGTCAGCTTACACCTTTTCGGCGATCAACCTTATATAGTAGGACCCTTGCATTGACACAGAACAAAACTAGTTTTCACAGAATGGTATTCTATTGTAATAAACAAGGAGTCTGGCATTCAACGTTCGAGCCCTGGCGGGATTGCTTCACTTGCCTTTTTAACAAGTGAACTTATCTTATGACTATGCCGTATCCCACAGCTCTACATGGCCTTCTTAATCCAATGTGCTCTTTCAGGGGCAGCGCACGACAGTATAATTAATCAGATATTGATTGGTTTATAACTTGGTTCATCGAATCGACCCGCGTATTTATGTTATGAGCTGAGGCCGTTCTCATTGTCAATAGTGACTGGATAAAACATGAATCTCTCGTGCTTGCCAGAGCCAGAGTAAGTTTGAAGTTCCCGACTTTCTATCCACACAGGTTCGCCTGTCAGGTAACTTATGCCGCTCTCCCTGGCTGTTGTCTTGCCGGGCGTTCCAGAATCATCTTTGAGCATGGGCGGCGGAGGAAGGTCTGGTGTGACACGCGAGCTTATGTCTGAAATACAACATCGCAATGAGGAACGTGAAGATAGCGGGTGCATTATGGTTTGTACTAAAAGAGGGAACTAATTTATTAGCTTGTCTTCGCCAGAATTCAACGGGATATTTTCATATAGTGATCCAAAACGTTGGCAGTAGCTTGACATATTTAGAATGTATTATTGCTTCGCTTTCTTAAAACGAACAAGCTAGCTTTTAAGTCTGGACTGCTGACGATTAATCTATCAACATATCTGAACCTGTTGCAGTTGCAAGAAAGCCAGATTAGATTATAGTGTGTCTAATAACTGGACTGATACATGGTGTTGAAACTTTCGTGTTTGGCCTCGTGGCCTAATGGATAAGGCGTCTGACTTCGGATCAGAAGATTCCAGGTTCGAGTCCTGGCGGGGTCGAGTCACTTGCATTAATTTCTAATGCTGATCTTTTTTGCGTCTTGAAATGATAAATTACCTCTACTATATCTTGTAAAACTAATTCCTTGGCCCTAAAGGTCCCAAAACAAATTCAAAATTGTGTTCAACGTTTGCATGGACTAACCAGTCAAGTTTTGCTTTTCCTCTTCCTCAATCTCCTCCTTAATGGCGAGTTCTTTTATCAATCTTCCACTGAGCAAATCTGAACCGATTTCTTCGGCGTCTTCTGTGGCCGTCGTTTGTTGGTCCAAGTCTTGCAACAGACCTTCTATTTCATTGGTCCCAAGTTTTTTCACGTGATGCAGGGCACCGTCGTTGATGTTGTTGTTGGTTGTTTGTTTTTTGGTCATTAGGTTGGTAGGATCTTTACTTCTCGCAAACCTTAAAACTGAATTTAAAGAAAAGTCAACTTTCAATATAATAACGCTAAGCAATACATGACTAACCTATCAAGAAAACGCTAATGAGAAAATCAAAAGCAAATATTGTGAAACAAAATATAAGTTCCAAAGGAAGAAGCGTTGCCAATTTTTTTTATTTCTATTCAAGCTACTTACCGCTGGCCTTTGTCACTGCAGCAGCGAGTACAAGTACGCACCAGGCCACGACGAGCATCTAGCCGGTTACCGCTGACTTCTCAGGTTGTGATTGATGGGTCTTCTAGAGTTCAACACACATTCCATAAATTCTGTTTAAACAGAATCGTCAGCTTCAGAAGTCCTATTTGTTGTGGCCGATCGGGTTGAATATACGTTACGCTAGTTTTGTCTGACAACATCAAAGTATTTTGTCTAAAGAGCGACCAACGAGGGTAGATATCTATTGAGCCCGCTGGTTTGCACTATAAAGTTGTCTTTCTAAAGTTGATATTTAAGGAACCGATTCAGTGCCTTATTTGAAGGTTAATAATAATAAAAAAAGGAAACTTGCAGCGAGATTGTTTAGTATCAGTATCCGAACAAAAACATATTCCGGCTATATTATGTTATAAATATTGAAAGCGTAGAAATTAGCTGTAAAAGGAGCCAATGTATAAACTAAAACAAAGATTATTACCTGAGAGCTTCAGCGAAAGTGACTTAAGACGTTGCAAACTCTTGTAGCCGACGATAAAGACCAAAATCTATAAACTTTAGAAAAAGTGCAATAAATTAACTTACTCAAACAAAAAAAGAACTAATCTGTGATATGACACCAGCAGGTGAGACCATTCAGCCGTGTAGCGCTAAAAATTGACGAGTGAATCCAACACTGCCAATGGTTTCCTTAAAAAATACCAGATTAGGTTCATTCTTTAGTACAACGCCGAAACGTGTTGACAGTGTTCCAACGAAGTGTTAATTATATCAGCTATTTATTGGTTCAATACTTTTAGTAAACAAGACTGAAGTTTACTCTTATAATAAAGCGCGCTCTTTTTGAAACTGAGCCGACTGTCAATGAAACAAAAAGATCTCTCATCATAGGACGTATCCATTGCGTTCAAAAATGTCTTTCTTGTTATATCACTTAGGTGTAGAGCTAGGTTCTCATTAATAATGCATGTCAGGAAGATAAAGCTTCGTTTAACATGGCAAGTCGACTCATTCTATTTCTGACTCTACACACATAGATACGTGTTCAGTTCGCACGTGCTAGTGTGTTGCGGGCTTTAACGGGTCAGAGGGATGCAGTTGTCTGTTGTCACTCTTGTGGCTTGCTTTCTCCTGACTACCGGCAAAACAACTGGTAAGCAATACACTTCACACTACTGGTCATCTTTGCTGGTCACAAAATGTCGCCATTTCTCGTCAATATAATGGCAAGATGGTTTATAATATGTAATGCTGGTCTTGCATGCCAAGTTTGATGTCTGTAACGATCGTCGAAAGGAATGTAAATTATATTAGGGATTTGCTGTGGCAACCAATCCGGCTGCAGATTCAATGGTCATTAAACAGGAAACTAAACAACTCCTGTGGGGAATTGTTTACGTGCAGTCGGGCTTACAATGGCAGAGGGTAAGGAATAGCGGGGACACTTGAACTCTACATGAACCGGTTTGAAGTTGCTTGTTCACCATTTACAATATATTTACTGATTGGAGAAGCCAGGAGCCAGGGCAAAAATGGCAACAAGAATTAAACAGGGCCTCTAGTTCACAGAAGTCTTTATTCCAGTTTCAGTTTTCATTTGACGAAAGCTTTGGCAAGGTGGAGTCAAATCAGTCACCCTTGGTAGTGAAAGGGTTACGGGCATTCCATGTCATTTATTGTCAATATTTCACACATTTTAGCGTCTCAGGTGCAGATCGAGAAGCTGCCGCACAGTTCGTGTAAACATGAAGAGAAAGAAGGGCGGAGTGATTCAAGCACTGATTTGTGTAAACAGCACCGCACCTCCTCGAAGCCGGATTCCACCCACATCATCGAGAAAACTTCATTGACACCACCGAACGATCCACGACATAGTTCTAGAAAAAATGTAGTTGTGAAGAATCCCGAACAACTTAAGGTGCTGTCGGGGGTTCAAGTTATCAAAGACAAACGAATTCGTCAACTTATGGATTCATTTCAGAGAGGAGATCTTGATGTTGACAGCACTCACAAAGTTAAAATGAAACAACCACATGTAGAACATATGAAAGATCAAGGCGTTCAATCTGTCATTCATTTACTTCGACTGCAGGCTCTGAAAGCGGTCGATAATCTAAAGAAAAAGATGCACAACGGAACACTGTCCGACGTACTGTCTCACAAAGGCTCGGTTAATGTATCAAATAACAAGACGCTCAGTACTCAAGAAAAATTGGAATCTTCCAGAAACAAGTTGTTTAAGGATGTTCGTAAGTTGATACACCGTATAATACAACGAAAAAAGAAAACCCTAGCGCTGGATGTAAATGATAAGAAACTTCATCAAGCGAAAGATAAAGCAATAGTCGTTGAACACAGCGATGGGCAACGTACAAGACGAAAGCCTATTCGTAAAGTACACAATGAGATGGCTAAGAAGTTTTCCTCTCATCATGTTTATGATTATAACAAGAGTGATAGACAGAAGGATTTGAATGATGAGTCGGGTACTTTGGCAATTCAACCTTTATCCGCCTCTGTATCCGCTGATGATGACGGCAAATGGGCGAGTCGAATGGAACTAAATCAGTTCTTCAATCAAATGAAAGGTCTACCAATGGACACTAAAAACGGCGAAAGCCTGTACGGCGCACAGAGTTGGAATGCCCCCAGTGGCTCTGAGAGCCCTGCAGGGATGATGAGCCCGTCGGAATCAGCCGCTGACCTGACTTCACCCCTCCCTGGGGTTGAGGGATTCAACGCCAATAATCCAAGACAAATGCTTCAACAGGAACAAAACCAGATGCAGAGCATGGCAGATTATTTTAACACACAAAGCCAGTCTCGAGGGACCGTGCAACAGGCATTGATGTCGCAACCAGCGATGGGCAATACAGGTTTAGATACGCAAGCTGCCTATCCACCTGATTTGTCGTCAATTATGCAAATGAACAACCCCTTAGCTTCGTTTCAGCCATTCTTGAGCCGCTTTTATAGGCCTTCAATGCCATTCAACGCAAGAAATCCACAAAACCCTGAACGAGTAGACGATTTAGATCCTGCATCGTATCAAGATCAAGGTCAAGACGAGGAACAAGGTCCGGACTGGGATCGGGATCAAGATGACGATGAAGAAGAGGGTCCCGTCCCGCCAGATGTATACCCGGAAGACAGGGACGAAGAGGCGTCCGACCATGACGACGACGGAGATGACGAAGAAGATGACGACGCTGATCCATATCACAGACGGCAAAAGTCAACAATTCAATTTCCTTTGAATAAAAATAAACCTCAACCCAGTAACCACCAGCAAAATACTTGAAAATATTCAGAATTCCTGAATCTCAGTTCACAGATTGCTTGGATAGCTTTTTAGTCACCGTGACAACTATATGCTATTCGACTGTACAGTCATCTTAATTTTCGAGTCAGCGGTCATTACACAAAACTGTGAAACGACAAGAACTTGAAGTGCAGTTTTCGTAGTTCATGCAGCACACAAAAATCCGAATTTAAAATGTACATAGCCATAAATGTGAACGCTGACCAACGTAAGTAGCGTAAAACGCACTTCCGCTGAGTTCCGCCATTAGAAAACATTTTTGTTTCAGTTCTGTCGTGTATCCGTTATCGTGAATTGTCTCTTAAAGGAGAAAATAAAAATGATATTCCGTCTTGCTAAAACGAATTGTTATATTTCAGGAAGCTTGAGGGTGTAATACGGCTCATGTGATCTTATTCCAAATTGGACATTACGTACACAAATGACATAATCACTTCTTTCAGACTAACATCTCTTTTCTTTACGCCAACCGCTGAATACGTCATTTTGTAATGTCTATATTTGGAATCCGATCACGTGATTAATGGCGGACAGTGTTGTTGAACAGCAACAGGGAAATTAAGTTAAAGTTCTCTAGAAGCAAGTGAAAATGAACCGTCTTTTTGGAAGTTCAAAGCCAAAGCAGCCACCGCCAAACCTAACAGATTGCATTGCTGGCGTAAGTTGTAGTCGTATCCCTCAAACTGTGTAGCTTTCAAGCTCGTCAAATTGATACCTTGTTCATAGAAAGGATCGTTTATTTTCTTGTGGACATAGGTTGACAGTCGCTCGGAATCCGTAGAGAAGAAAATAAGCAAGCTAGATGCTGAACTTCTGAAATACAAAGATCAGATGAAGAAGATGCGAGATGGCCCTTCGAAGGTTTGCCAAGAATGTTATAAGAGATCTTAGATTTTATTGTATATGTAATAAGTTATAATAGCTAACAATATTACTTATCCTCACTGTTACTGGAAGTATGACAGGTGGTGAAACTTTGAGATCTACTAATAAGGAAGTATCAAAATAACCCAGCCATCTTTGTGTTTTGTCGTATGTTTTTTTTCGAGTAATTTTGCTGGATAGCAATGGAATCTATAAATTGACGATATGTTTAAATTTTATTAGATCAACTACAGTAATGTTAAGGTTAAGTACGAATGAGAAATGAATCATTTGGGCTGAGTTTCAGCTGGTACTTGAGTGTCAGGGAAATCAATTCCAGGAAATTTATTGTTTAAATCATCTACACCACATCATGAAGACTCTTGTGTACATTATAAAAACATACTGTATTTTTTACATGCACTTCTTTCCAGAACATGGTCAAACAGCGAGCAATGAGGGTACTCAAGCAAAAGAAGCAGTAAGTGGTTGATACAAAGGCTGTTAAACAAATGACAATCTGAAGTCATATATTTTGTTGCTTTCGTGTTATCTGGCCAATATAATATTCTGTAAGGTTTCCCAACACTTGAGATATTACAGCTGTAGAAATTCTGCAGTATAGATGGTACATTCTTTCTTTTTCTTTAGTATTATTTCTATGCACACTTAGATGCAGTCTCATCAGATGTGTTCTCTACATTTGTAGATACGAAAACCAGCTGGATAATCTGAGACAACAATCGTTTAACATGGAACAAACTAATTATGCCACACAAACATTAAAGGACACAAAGACTACAGTAAGTACTGAGCATGTACTCACCAAATTTCCATTTGAATAAAAAAAATGTTTGTAAATTTGACTTATACACACTACTGCACATATCTCACATAAATCTGTAGGAAAAGCAACAACATTTTGGTAGTTTTGTGTATGCAAACCTTGTGAACTCAACAGCAGTTACAAGTTAACTCTCTTCTGAATTTTGTAACTTTTTATTCACACAAGCATTCTAATTTTGTTCAGGTTGATATATTTTATCGTAACTTATGAGGCATGTTTTAAATGTTTGCTGCTTTATTCTGAAACAAGGTTGATGCAATGAAGACAGGATTAAAAGAGATGAAAAAGGAATACAAGAAAGTGGATATAAATAAGATTGAGGTACTGTACTGTTTGTTGTGAATACATGTACACCACAGACTACAGAACATGTAGATCAAAGAGACTGAAGTGATACAGTACCGGTACATATTTCTAATTTTAGACAGTTAGGGCATCAGTCAAAAGTTTCAATTCAATTTTGCATACTGTGTAGCTTCAGTCAGTCTATGAAAATAGTGCTGTTTACTGTAAACTGAAGATCACACTTCAATATCATTGCAAGTCCAGACTCCTGGTTTGACAGTTGAAACTGTTGGCCAAGTGAGTTTGTCCATGAAAATGTTCTGTGCATAGTCATACAAAGTTTTATTTCCTGAAGTTGATTGTGCTGAAACCATGTGATCATAATGTTATAATAACCAGGACCTTCAAGATGAAATGGAAGACATGCTAGACATTGCAAATGAGGTCCAGGACACTCTAGGACGGACATACGGCATGCCAGATGATGTGGATGAAGCTGACCTTGAAGCAGGTTGGTATGTCTACCTTCACTAACACTCAAAGCATCAGCCAACATTGTTCAATATTGTTCAATCAGCATATCCACATGATCAACCTTACATTGATACTGTGTAATATGTTTCGCCATCATACTACTGCAGACCGACACTTCTGTTGG
Source organism: Plumapathes pennacea (assembly GCA_964036295.1). Classification (NCBI taxonomy): domain Eukaryota; kingdom Metazoa; phylum Cnidaria; class Anthozoa; order Antipatharia; family Myriopathidae; genus Plumapathes; species Plumapathes pennacea. The sequence continues at coordinate 20,317,741 of OZ038464.1, read as the reverse complement.
TTGTGATCACTATGCTATGATTATTTTCTTCAGAACTAGATGCTTTGGGTGATGACCTGGGTCTTGGTGAAGACACCTCCTATCTTGATGAAGTGGCTGCTCCAGCAGCTCCAGACACCGTTCCAGGAGAAACGGCAGGCACACGGACACAAGTCAGTCCATTCTTTGTGCATTTTGTTTGCAGTCTTTTTGCCTGACACCCACCCCCTCTCTTTATAGAATTCACCTGCTGTGCCTTTTTGCCCTCCTTGAATTTGGAAGTGTTTCAGGCAAAATCAAAATGATAGACACCTTTTATTAGTAATCTAACAGTTTTGCTTTATGTTTCAGGATGGCATCCAGGTGGATGATTTTGGCCTACCTGTACTTGAGAAGAATTAGTATAATAATGTTGTATACATGTGGAAGTGAATTTGAACAGTGCTTTTTTCCTGACCTGCCAACTGGCTCTAAAAATGTTGATGCAGATTTTGTAGATATGAAAAAAGAAATTAAAACCATCTGAGTTGGAGTGAAATTTTATTCAGGTTTTCTGTTATCTACACTGTATTTGCAAAGCAAAATGGACAGCAAAAGAAATACACAAAGGGATAAGAATGGAAAGGATCAACTTTGTGTTGTTATGTGCATTGTGATTGTGTACTGTTTGGGTGGGGTTACTGACTCCACATTTTGGTGGCAGTATCCTGCATGCATGTCCAATACTGTTGACTCGTAAAAGTGAAATTACAGTAATTAGTATGGATCACATAATGAATTCATGACCCATAGGAACAGTTTTCAATCTGTATGGATCATGAATATGAATACATGACTCATAAAGAAGATTTGTAGATCTGTGAATTGCATCCTTATTAGCAGGACATACAATTTCACTTCTGCTTTAAGGTTAGGACAAAGGCTTCATGTTGATCATGAAATTAATTCACGGAAATCAAAATAGCTAGTACCTCTGTACGTACCATTAATAGGATACTGCACCCTGTTATTAAACAGTTCTGCTTTGTTTTACATTCTTGCTGTATAATTACAGCGTATCAGCAAAAGTAGCTGATACCAGTATATTTAACTAGCTACTGTATATGCATACTGTATGTTTGGATTAAAAATAATGTCATTCTTTATGAATCGAAATATGTATTTGCTGCACTTGATTCAAGCCAGAGACTCTCAAATGAGGAATTCCTCTTCTGCTTTCCTCCCCAAGTCTCATTTTCCTTTCATACCTCCCCTTTTCCCTGCATTTGAGGGACTGATACTCAGGTTTATAGATTCGAACAAGCTTTGCTTACAAGGGACTTACCGTGAATGATCGATGCTGTTCGATTCGCATGTGAACTGCAAGTACTGCCTCCATACTGTAGAGGGTCACGTGACTTGCTACGAACACAGCCTAAGGAACATCTTTTAATGCCTGCTGCTGGAGACTCCTGTCTCGTGTATTCCCAGGATTAACGCGAATTCTGGCTGGACAGTGCATTAATCCCCGAACGAAGTGAGGGAAATAATCACGACGCTAATGCAGCAAAATCGTATCATTTGAAGACTCCAAGCGTGTCGCCATCTCGAAATTTAATGTTCGTGTGTGTGTGGGGTACGACTCGTCCCCAGGGCCATCCGCGTCGAGCGACCACTGCGAGGTTACATCGGCAGCTTAACTGTAAACCGCCATTTTCTTAGTGACATGCGGTAGCTGTAAGAGTACGAACGGAAGTGATTTTGTACAATAAGATGCAGATACAAGGCCAAGCAGTTCGACGGACGGCTGTAATTTGCCCGGATATTTTGCCGGTGTATGGGAGGCAACAAGCTTACTAGCCGTGAAACGGATTCTTAAAGGCACAACTGGTCGACCTGAACACAATCCCAGACGCCAGTACTGTGTTAAAACGCAGACACTTCTTCAGAAAGAAATAGCAAAATACAGTTGGTGGAAATCGAACAATCATCGTGGCAAATTTCACCTTTTACAATAACAGGAATGTAGTTTTCAGAATCCAAGTTTGACAAGATGACGACACACAATACAATGGAAAGTGGAATTTTCGTACTGTATAAGGACTGCTCTATACAATGTACTTTGAAATCATTGAAGACGTAAACAATGGTGTTTTGGGTTTTGTTTCCTTTGCTGGAAAAGAGCTAAAGCTATGGCTTTCAGGAACCGGTGAGTTTTGAAAATTTACATCAATTAACGTAACAACGCTTTTGTTAAATGACGGTCGTGTTATCATTATGGTATTTCAACAATTGCCGTATATTTTGTCGTTTGATGCCCCGGGAACTGTGATGAAGGCCAAGTAGGATTATACTGTGATCTTTTCGCTAGTTTTCAAAGCTATTTCAGAGTGCCTTCGTGCAAGACTGTGTCATCCGATTCCTGACATATTTGCATAATTTCACTGACAGTCTGACACATGCTGTGAAGTTTTGTCGCCGCGTTTGTTGGCACACTGTATTCTTCGGTAAAATTCGGTGCCCAAGATCGACTTTGCTTGGCTTTCAAGCCTCGGGAGTATTCTGTAGTTGCGTGTAAATGTTGTCTCAGCGAATTTTGAAGTTCAGCTTAGTGTCTACGAAAATTGCAGACTGTGCACGTTGTCTGAACTAAACCAGACTACCGTGCGAAAAAGATTTTTTTTAGCGGCCGACTGGTGACGTCGCTACACAGCCGTGGTTTGCAAAAAAAAAATTAAATAATCTCCGAACCGAAAATAAACAAGAATCCCGCTTTCCGAAAACCCACTACTGAGCGAGGGGATATCTGCGATTATCGTATTTCTAGTATATAAACTCTTCACGGTCAGCGTGCTTGTGCCGTGATGCGGCCTGGTTACATGGTCACATTAGATGATGGCTTACATAACGGTATTATCGCTTTTCAACTCTCCGAGGGTCGATTAGAATGTGCTACAAAACTACTTGTAAGAAGTGTAACAAGCCCACGTGGGCAGGTGAGTGGGATATTAATGAAACTTTCAGCCTATTAATCATCTTTTCTCACAGAAGAGGTGCCAAAGGAATTTTCTCGGCATTGCTGTGTCGGCTGTGTTGCGTTGTCACTATTAGTCTGTTAATGGGAGTTAAAATGCCTTCTTATTGCTCTCTTCTGCATTCAAGGCTGTGGCCAACACATTGAACAGGCATTAAGAAATGTTCCTGTGGATCAGCGATGTTCCTGCCCCCGAGACAAGAAGTAGAGCGATCAAAATGTTGTGCAAGGAGAGGCAACCCAGGAAATGGTACACATTGTACATTTCTATTTTCTAACATTTGTGTTTTATCTGTTCCTTTTGCTTAAAACCTGTGCACTTTAAAAAAGACACATGCCTAGGAAAGCGAGATCCGTGGAGCGGCTTTCAGATGACTGTTGATAACAAAATAATGAAAGTAATTCATAATAATCTGTTATTGTTACACCACCAATCACAGAGGCTGTAATATACACTTTCAACCAATCACAGAGGTTGTAATATACACTTTCAACCAATCAAAAGCCATTGAGATCACAATCAGGTTTTGCTTTTGTTCCTAATTGGCCAAGAATGCTGCCAAACTTGTTTAGTCCAAATATGCAAAAGCCAAAATCAAAACCAAACAGATCTCACAATATTACTTTCAACAGTCCTTCTGATCACCACCTTTGTTTTGTACTTTGCAGTATGATATTATAGGTTGGCGGCTTTCCAAACTGCAGTACCAATGGACTGTTTTGCTATAGGCTAATTTTCAGTTATGTTTAACAGAAAATTTGAACAATGCAAGATACAAGAAATATTCAATATTTAAACTCTGTGTCCTTGGGACATGTGGATGTAAAAACCAATAAAAAATCACAATTCAGGATTATTCCGCATGTACTTTCCGTCATCCTTATGAGCTAGCATTTCTTGGTAACAAAAATCGGTTGAAGGTTTTATCTGTCAATAAAACACACTTCATTTTCAAACTGAACAAAAGGCGCTGTGAGTCCCCAAATACTTCCTGGAGACTGACAGCACTTGGCAAACGAAGTAAAATCGTGAATAACGGACCGAATACAAAGATGACCACTGCAATACTATAGATCAACATCAAGAGAGCTGAAGATTTGAAAGCTGACACGAGTTTCATTCATCCGGACTTTCATTGACAAGGAATTTTACATTTTTCACTACCATTCTATATTCCGCAGTTCACATGATCACACGGTACAATATTTGTGTTGTGTGCAATGTTCCTGATTAAGTAGAAGTTACTTCTTTCGCAATATTGGGTGACGTGTCCCGACCTTTTGACCAGTCCTTAATTTCTCACCCAAAATATTCGAGATAAGAATAGCAGCTTACTTTACGATTGAAAATAGAAGTCAACGTATGTTCCGGTTAGCCAATTTGTGGGACAGATTTTTATTCATACAGGGATTGCGTTCAACACCGGATCTGGCGGAGACGTTGACGTTTGAAAACCGATCTGGATTGGCTGTGTTGTCGAGTCGATTATTGCTTGTTATTGGATTCAATCGTTTTGGTGACGTGGAAAGTCAAAACGGATCAAAGTCACACTAGAAAACGCACTAGTGCGACCACTGAATGCAAACAAAAGCTCGTTCAAAGCCAGTGCTCAGAAGTCAACGACACTTTATGCCACACAAAATTTGTCTTCATATCCATCAGATAGATTATGAATGTTATAGGACGAACCAGCCAAGAACCATGGGACATGATTCGAAGTGGGCAAAACATGGAGTTTTAAATCGGGATTAAATGTTTTTCCAATTGATTGATCAGTTATTTTTGTCAAAATCCTAACTTGTGACAGCTGTTGTATGTCTTGGTCCAGCCTCTTTGCAATAAGCATACATTTTTGTCTTCAATTTAATTGTGGTTGCTAATGAAGCAGTCTCAATTTATATAATTTTGTCGAAAGAAATTTTGCTCTACTCATTGCACAGATAATGGGAAAATAGCAGTTGTACAATTGTTTTATGATAATGTTATTGAAATATTGCTGTCGCGAGATATAGATACTGAACGTTACTTTCAGTCAGATTCTGGAAGTAAAAGTACGTGTTTTTTGTTTTTTGCTTTTTGCTTTTTTGCGACAATCAGGTGAATAAAAAGCCAAAAATATCGCCCTCATGTGTGGATTCCAACCTGGCTAGCAACGCCATGCTTGCCCTGCAGCGCACAGGCTCTCCGGACTTGTAGTACGATTAGTTAAGAATCAGTAAAAAATAAATAATAATAATTGAAAAAAAAACCTTCCTCCATCGATTTACCTTGCTCTTTGTGCGAGTATTGAGCGATGAGTTTATGTTCTAACTGATCACACTACAGGACTGGAAAGCCCATGCGCATGGCGTTGCTAGCCAGGTTGGAATCCTCTCACGTCTGCAAAACTAAGTCAATTGTTCCGCAGATAATACTGAGCTTCGTTAAGTCCCATGTAAAACACTGACGAAGAACTAATCACATTCAATGGACGCGTAACATTTTACGGATTTCTGGGCGGCGCACTTTCGTGCGTGATGATTTGGTAAAAATCACATTTTATACTCCGTTAAAGTTTAAACTGTTCAGTTTACATTTAAAATTGCTTTGTTAGGGCTGCAAAGATTGTGACTTCACTAGATTCACAGTTTTTTCTCCAGTGGACTCTCGTTTTTCGTCGGCAATTCCGGTCATACACTGTTAAATTTTGCTGTCACAAATTATCGCCATCATTATGGTCATAATTATTATAATCACCATCATTCGCCGGTTGACTTTGCAAATTAAGAATATAAATAACCTGAGAATAGAAAAGAAATTGAATCTGTTTGTTATTGGCGGACGTTGTTCGTTGTGTAATGAGAGGTTTGTGCATGCCAATCCAATATCTGATCACTTCTATTTGAATTAGATAGTCGGAATGATAGCATTACATTTTCAACTTCTGACTTCTGGAAAAGAGAAAGTGATTTGAATGTTTGACATCTCTAGCTGAAATATTATATTGGCTTTAAAATCGATAGGCCAGTAATACTTTTTTTAGACATATCTTGTGACGTACAATTATGCAAAGACCCGAAAGAATTTCGAGAACAAAGGGGCGCGTTCCGGATTTAGCGCTTGGCTACGAATTCAATTGTCATCTGTCAGTTGAGCGGAACTGATAAAAACATATTGTATTGGGAACTAATCAGAAATATCGTCCACTCGAATTAATATTCGCCATCATGCAAATTTGAGCAGAAAAACGTACCAGCTGCACCCCAGAAGCCAGTCGAGCGAGAAAAACACTTCTGAAGTTTAATACAGTTGGCTTCACCGAGTCTTTTCAGAAATTCGATCTTGGCGAGCCCTCGAAAGAGACGCGACGCGGGTCAATTATATGTTCAAACCGTATTCCCAGCTGAAAAGAGTCTTGAAGAAATGTCCGATACAGAGTTACAGCCGCTTCAGCCGAGTCTGAGAGACTTGTTCGGTCCCGAAGAAGGAACAGGCGACGGGCAGACCGGAGAAGCGAAGAAGACGAGTCGCGTCGAGCAGTTCCTCTTAAAATTGGGCATTGACAGCGATTTGGTTGTATATAAGATATTTTACTTTTTCTATTTTGCTGCCATCGGTTCCCTGGTGCCTTATCTGTCTCTTTATTTCAAGCATTCATTATTGCTGCCCGCTTACTTCGCTGGTATAGTGATGGGTGTTCGACCGTTTTGCTTGTTTGTCGCTGCACCTATCCAGGGAATGATTGCTGACAAGTACAACAAAGTGAAGACCGTCCTTCTGGTGGCACTCTTTGGCTTCATCGCTTCTAATCTCATATTGACTGTCGTGCCTCCCGTAACATTGTCGTGCTTGAGTGAGGTTCATCATCAACTGAACATAACGATGAACGGTTCGTCAACCGGAAATCTGACAAAAATTCAGTCGAAACTTGTTCACAAGGTCCAGACTCACAAGCCTATCCACGTCAGTAAGTCCCCTGTTATACCTGAAAATGCCGAGAACACAGAGATGTGGCAAGACGCTTGGCTTTTCGACGTTTACAACGAAATCGACCCCAAGGCCTACAAGAATGCCGAACTTACCTTCATCATCGCTTTGGTGATCACAGTTGTGGGGGAACTCATTGGGGGAACGTCTCTGACCTTAGCGGACGTTGCGACGTTTCAAAACCTTGCGAACAAACCTCAGGCGTATGGCCAACAACGCCTGTGGGGAGAACTGGGCTGGGGCTTGAGTGCCTTCATAACGGGAGCAATCGTCAGTCACCAGTACCAGAAGAAAAACGACATCTGCCCAGATGAGGTGTACGACATTTACCGACCGTTCTTCTACGTGTACGGCATTCTGATGGCGGTGGCGATATTTGTGGCGACGCGGTTCGAGTTTGCCGTTGGTGACAAGCACAGGGGTGAAACGTGCACCTTAGTGAAGGGCTTGCAAATCTTCACACACTTGGAATATGTTGTTTTTGGTATGATGGCCATCTTTATGGGGATGTCCTTGGGCGCGGCCAATTCTTTCCTGTTCATGCACTTGGTAGAGCGAGGAGCAACACCATCTCTGTTCAGTGCTCTTGTCGGCATTCAGTGCATCTCCAACATCACCCTCTTCTACGGCTCGGAATACTTCATCAAGAACATCGGTCAAATCAGAATGATCTGCGTTGGTATGCTTATCTACGCGCTGCGATTTTACTATTTCTCAGCCATCGAAAACCCCTGGCTTGTCCTTCCCATCGAGTTTCTGCGCGGTCTCTGTAATGCGTTGGTGTGGAGCGCCCTAGCCACCTACGTTGGTACGCCGCCCAGAATTGGTGCAACTCTCCAAGGTCTTGTTCATGCGATGTACTATGGACTGGGACAGGGCCTCGGGCAAATATGCGGAGGACTTCTGATCCGACAATTTGGAACTGATCCGTTTTTTCGTTACCTCGCTCTCATCGAGTTCGTTCTGTTCCTTGCTTTTGCTGTCTTATCTCACTGGCTCAGTTCTAAAGTTCCCATCTGGATGAAACTTTCAGGCTATACGCCTCTTAATCAAGATGACACTCCTACAGATTGCTTCTCGTCAAAGCTGCGCTCCCTCTTTAAGGGAAAAATCAATCAGTGAAGAGAGGGTTGAAACGAAAGAAAAAACAGATAGTTATTATACGGTGTAAAACATCCTAATTTACTTTAAATATTAATTTTAAGATATCTATATTTTTGCATTCACATTCTACCGATTATATTTTTTTATTAAGAACAGTAAGGGGATTTTGTCTCGTATATATGCAATGTTCGGAGAGCGTGGCGCTAGCTAGAAGTCTACCGGCCGTTTTAGGATTTGGCGGGGAAATAGAAATGATGATCACTATATCGTCTCCACAACCGAAGTTGAATTAGATCAACAGCTATAACAACATTTTTATGAAAAGTTCATTTTTTAGTGAAGTACAGGCGACAACTATTGGACCAAAACTAAAATTTGTCGGGGAATAATCTTCAGGAGAAGAAGCAAGTTTCAATACTTAAGCCAAGTCGCAATATTGTGGCTTACCACCCATTTATTGGCCTCAAGCAAGAATCGGTAATATATCGTGGTGTATTTAGGGTAGGAGGATATCATCTGCAAAACGGAATATGTGTAAAAAGAAATAAATAAACCAAAACACTTTCAGAGTTCAGTTAAGCTTCCCTTCCTGTAAATTTGAAATAGTTAAGTCAAACGCATGTTGCGCGCACAGAAGCAAAAGTCGATATTTCGTTCAGTGTTTTTGAGCCGTGTATAAGTGGTCATCGGATGTGGTCAATCAGTAACTATGGAAGTGTGCAATAAATATGACACTGAAATTTGACTGTAAAGCCTGGCCAGCAGTTCATTACTGTATTTCTTTATTTTTTTCCATTATTCTTAAAATGCAGAATTTAAACGAGGGATGTGAAGCTGACAAAAGCGCGGCGGCGGAAATGCGCGCATGATAGGACAGGTGTTCACGGATTGAGTTTTCAAGCACAAAGGAAATGTGAATTTTAAAACTAAAATTACTGATTTAAAATAGAAAACGTAGAACGATGGGCGAGATAAACTTTGAATTACAATGAACCCCGCAGAGCTAAAATGCAAGTGTTTAAAAAGTTGTTCATGTAAATAAATTCAGAGGCAGCTTTTCACGGTCTGTTCATTTCTAAACGCTTTTGTCACCGTCAATAACATTTGAATTATCATGTTCGACACTAATGTATGGATCGAAATCATCTCTGTAACGCTGTCATTTTGTTGATATTACTGACCTCCATCACTTTTGAGGTTGACCGACAGCTGTCGACAAGCCAGTCCTTTATGAACGAACACTCATGAAAAAATATTGTATTCCCACGGATCTTAGCGTCTCTCTTTCTTTCTCGCATTTGTCAGCTGGCTGGCAGCCTGCTGAGTTTGCGCGCCATTTAGCTTTTACACACAGACGTTTATGGTCGATCGGTAAATGCACTAACGTCTGCTAGCGGACTACAAGGACCATTTTGTCTGAACGGCTCCGGGATTCTTTTAATGAAAAATTCATCCGTCTTTTCCACATATTTTATTTTATGACAAAGCATTTACATGATCTATGCCCACCTTGACAGAAAAGCAAAGTATGTGACAGCAGCTGAGAGACGAGAAACGAATGATGGTTCCTTGCGTAACTGCCCCACCTTACGCGTGCACAGACTGCGAGGTGTAAGTGAGTTTCTTCGGTCACTCCGTTCTACAGCTTTTTGTTGAAAGTACTCATTTAAACTGAATTCATTTTCATAGCAAAATATTGCGGAGTCTCAAATGATTTGCTAAATTTCGTAAATTATCCAAATACTTGTAAGATATGCACAGAAATACCCTTTACAACATTCTTGTTGAAAGAAGAAAATGGCAAAGCACTTCATATATTGCTAACTCGCAATTCAAAGAGATAACAACAATTCAAAAAAGCGGCTTGGCATGTCATCGCGTACCTGAACAGCGGACAGCCATTAAGGATCGAATGCCCAACTTTCGTTCAGCCCTCTGCCCTGCAACAGACTGCAGGGTTTTAATCAAAGATGAAAAAACAAAAACAAAGAAGTCGCCTTATGAGCGAAACCGTCCCATTTTCAGGCAGAATTTGCTAATTGTGCTGTGAACTGGACTTCCCAGTGGTGTGATATTTACAGTTACATAGCGTTTTCTATTTACATTTTACTAATATTTACATTTAAAATGCAGTTCGTTCTCATACACAATATTTCAACGCAAAATCAGACAGCTCGGCCCCCTTGAAAATACGTCATGGCTATTGCATATTTCCTGCGTTATGACGCGTTAACGATTCCTGCCATTATACCAACTTGGTGCCTTTGATATTCGTGGCAGTCTGCTTTTTGAGCAGTTCATGCAAAATTATGAATAAACATTTTCACGGATACATGTGGCAAGTGTTAGGACTTTCAAAAGCAAAAGTAAGTCTCCTCTCTTTTTCTTTCCGAGGCTAAACCGGACCGGTCCCTCTGTAAACCATCTATTTAAAATAGTCTAAACTTTTTACACAGTTTTACACAGTTAAACTTGTTGGGCCGACTTTTAAAAAAGGTTTGGACCGCGGTTAAGAAAGTCCTGGTCTAAACAAGGTCCAAACAGTAGCCATGCTTATCGGGCCACGGCTGTAACGTGGTATTTATAAACCGACGCTGCGATCCATGTTCTAAAAATGCAATGTAGCCTTTGGCAAACCCTGGTTTACAGACTCCGTCTGACTTTCAATTTAACGATAAACCAGGTCTGAGTTAGGCTAGGTTAAAAAAATCGGCCAGCTCAGTTTAGCTATTGATTTGCCTTATGTCAAACAATTACAGTCAGACGGTTCCAGGTTCAAAGTGGTCATTCAAGGACCGTAGCTTGGTTGGTGGAGAACTCGGTAATACATACAAAGGCGCGTCTTTAAGTTAAGCTGGCGTATGCACGTCTCATCTCGGCCAGCACTTCCGCCTTCTCTTCTTTTATGGAAAGTTCTCGTGATTCAGGACGAAGGTTTTTCGGCGAGTCCCAGTGATCTAAATAAAGAGATATGAAGCAATGCTGACACCAGATAATATATGCTTCAATGTTTAAGTTTGTTGCCTCTTTAAAAACTATAAGGTACATATAACAAGATTTGCGCCGAAGGAAAATGGTCGACCTCGTCTAAATTTAAAAGGATAAACTTAGCCGAAACAGACAGTGTGATAGATTGAAAGGCAGAGACAAAGCTCAAGACTCACTTGCTTTGAGCAGCTCTTCCCCTAACTCTGTGCGCGTCATGTTGTTCATCTTATCAAACATCTCTTCATCTTCGAGATCTTCTTTCCTCATTTTTTTCAGTTTCTTGGAGATCCTTCGTCCGTGAGCCGTCGGGTCGTTTCTCCGGTTAAGGGAGTTTTTCTTGCCGGGATTTAAGATGCGTAGTGACACGAGCGCATTATTGTCCGTTGCTTCTGCGGTTCGTCTTGTTTTTCGTTTACAAAGCCACACGGCTAACAGAATGAAAAGTGTTGTCACAAATAGCCCGCCCACGACCGTGGAGATTATTAGTACTCGATTCTTTTCCTCCTTCTCTTTGGTCGATTCTATAAGAAAGTACATTTCAAACAGCAACATAAATGCAAAGATAACACGAACGAAGACACAGAGCAAACATTGACGTGCATGCACCCGTGGAGTAAGATAGGTGGCGGAAAAGAGCACCAACAAAATGAACGAGAATTAGTACGCGGAATGCGAAGCAATACTCACAGACAATCAGTTAGAGAGTGAGTGGGGAGGGGAGGGGGACGAGTGGGCAGGCTGTGAGTTCAAGTGACGTAAGTACTTGAAAGTGACGTTTGACTGTGCGCGATTAAACGAGAAATAGCAAGAAAGTAGGCGAGAGCTAGAGCAAATGAATTAACGACTGCAGGGTGGTTGCGTGGATGAACGAGTACGCTGGGGTAGCGAGAAAATGATCGAGTAAGCCAATCCAGACGCTGGTTAAAAAAGTCAATTGATCTTCTTACCATTTACAGTGACATCAGGCGTTTCACGAAATTCCGGATCAACAGACGGTTGCAGAGAGCTTGCACCTGCGGACGCCGTACTAAGTCCGTCATCAGGTCCTACAAAAACAAAAACAAAATTTTGACTACGTTCTGAACACCACGATGAATTGACTAGGGGTCGATGTTTGAAAACTGAAAACGCCGTGAAGACTTTTGAGTTGACGTTTCGAGCGTTAGCCCTTCGTCGGAGCAAGTCTCTGAACAGGTTATAAGACAAAGTGTCTGAAAATCAGTTACGCTCACATCATCAGTCCAGCTTGGCTGTCAGTAGAACACCGTGCTCACCTCGAACTAAACTCGACTCAAATTGCACTTCGCTGACCATTGCCCACCAGCCCTGGTAATAAAATTCACACTTGACGTCCATCCCAACGCTGTGTTTCAAGTCAACATGAATCCAAAACGCGGTGTCCTTCATTTGCCTGCGTCTGGTAATGCTGGGCTCGTAGATCACTTTCCATGAATAGTATTCTCCATCTTTGCTGAAGGATATCACTAATTTACTAAACATCATCTTTTCCACGATGCCAGGATAATTAAGCACGTGAACACGCAGACCTGTGAACTCCCTGAGCGAAGAAAACTTAAATGTAACGCTGGGGCGGTTCGTGACCGTGTCATGCCATCCGATCCAGTTGATCCATTTAGGGTCACGCGTGTTGTTCCAGTCTGCAGGGAGCCCAAGAACGCCATCAACCAGTTGACCAAGACCGCTAGAAAGCACGCCAACCTTGGTCCCATAAGCGAGGCGGTGGCCATCGTAGCTAATGTCTCTCAGATAAGGTGAAGGACGCCCCTGCTTGTCAACGCTTTCTCTGTAATTTCCTTGAGACGTCTTGTATGATACAAGGCCATCTATGAGAGAGTAAAGAGCGAGTGTGAAGCTCGAAGCATGGTTTTCTTGTATTATGCGGGATCAAAGGTTTAGTTTGTAACGTGGGAATAATCATGGGTTGCCAGCAATGAAACACGACACCAACTGAAACAGATTACAAAACCCCTTATTTTGCTAAGGTGTGCTGTCGTGCATGCAGAAGATTCGCACCACCTGTTAAAAAGTGTCACTCACTTCTCTCTCTGTCTCTGAAATCTAACAAAATTGATTACAACACCTCAAACATCAATACCAAAGACTCTCCTTTCCACCATTTGGCTGGCATTACCCTCGCGAAACCCATGTCTGCTCTGAGATCGTGAAACAAACCTTGGTTCTCCCACGGACAGCCGTAAACTTCTACCTTGAGACACCATCTGTTTCCGACGCCTTCATTTGCAACAAAACGAAGATAACGAGCAATCCGTGGAGTGAGCAAATAATGTTTTTGAGGAACATTCTGCAGGTGCGAGCTGTTCTTCGCTTTGAACACCTGAAATATGTGTGAAATGTGTTATAACATAGATTGAGACGTGGGTAGAGGTGGGTACTACAAATGATGACAGGGTGTAGTTATAGACACGATGGCCGTTAGCCGAGCGGGGTAGTATGTGCATGGGTAGTAGGTTGGTTAAAAGATCAGTTGGTTCGAAGGTGGGTTAGAAGTTGGTATAGGTAAATTATAATGTAAATAGGAAGGTGGGTAGGTAAACAAGTATAATGTATCAAATGAACGTTAAACTGATGTGTTTGATGATGCTGTAAAGAATGTATTGGTTGAGGTTTTGAGCGCTGGCCCTTTGTCAAAGTACAGAAAAAGGGAGGAGTAGGTGAAGTAGTTGAGTCTAGGCAGCTATATAACAGGGCAGATTAGAATAAGTTGCCGTATAAATACTTACCGTAACCGACATCTCGTCTTCCCGATAATGCCTCCACTTTTTGCATCCGTCACGCTTATAAGCCAGGAAGTACTCCGACACGAATGTGTAAGTCAACTTTCCAGTTGTATCATTTCTAACCATCACTCCTGTGGTACTAATAGCGCTAACACGCATGCTCCTGCCCAGGTCAACCTCCAGGTATGCCTGCTTCTCTTTGGCAGTGGATGAACACCATCCGCTAGTGGTAGGGAGTGTGTTCAATCTGGCCAAGTGAGGGGCATGACGTCTAAGATTTGACGTCGACGAGGCGGTAATCTGCCGATCTGTTATCGATCCATTGGATAACCCGAGCGCAGCATTACAGCCTAGTGGGTCAAAAAAATTACAAAATCGCGAAAAGATTAAATTATTCTTGGAAAATATGATGACCCTATACAGACCTCATTACAATAGACTTAGTTAGACGAGCCAAATAGATGGCAACTTTGGTTTCAACTAAGATGTCTTCGCTTCGGTTCACAAGTCGTTCGAATCAAACACGCTTCGTTTTTTAAAAACATTTTTACAGCAGCATCTATTAATTTTTGTTCAAACTCAAAAATAAAACCAAACAAACAAACAAACAAAAACTCTGCTTAACAATGAAAGTAGGCTGAGTCAAGCCTGTCAGGCGAAGTTGGAAGTGTTCCAGTTCGACTGCGTCAGGATGGCCCGCCTTTGGAAATGAAAGTTATAACACACAAACAAAAATACAGGTGTATACAGAAGACAAACTAAGAGCTACGTCCACACTACTAATGCGTTTTCAAAAACCTCCGTTTTTGCCCGTCCACACTAATCCTCCGCTTTCGAATCGCCCGTCATCACTAATTCGCTAAGTGACTGACGTATTTGTTTTCGAAAGTCGCCGTATTCAAGTCATCGTTCTCGTGTGGACGGAAAGCAAAAAGCATAAAAAAGTACACGTTTTCAAACGAAAAAGTATTGGTGTGGACGGGGACTAAAAGTTCTAGAAATGCGACCGCTTACCTGGAAAAGGCTCGTCCGCTGTTTCAGCGCGTTTAGCGCATACCAATACAAAGACAACCGTGATGACAGCAACCAAAACGCGTCCAATCTTCATCGCAATTGATTAAAAAAGTTCGTGAATATCTGGAACCTGAATAGACAAGTGAGGAGGGCTTCTGTTAGCCGTGCAGCCAAGATTCTGTTTTCTCGTTATCGTGGCGCTGTTTTGACTGGATCATGTTAACATTTCAAGCTGATACGTGCATGGGAGGTGCAGTTCAGTGTATAGGCCGGAAAAAAAAAAAAATTGCAAATTCACTCTCCTTGGCCCCTTGCCACAAAATGCCCAGCGTACATTTTTCTGATTTCACAAGCACTAAACAGCATGAATTATACAGTTACAGAAATACCTACTAAATGTCCTATTTACTTCGTGAAAAAGATATATATGCACCACAATCCATCTCCTTCATTGTCAGACAGAGAGCAGTTCCACATACTGTACGTGTAGAACCCAAAGGACATCCGAATGGAATAAACAAAGCATAGTCGGATTAACGGCTCATACTGTCATACTGTGACCCTGAGTTGTCACTGTCATGAACTTCACACGAAAATAATGGTATTAGAATGTTCTCGTTGAAGCTTGCACTGCAGTTGTCGCCTCTTTCTCGAGCAGATTTATTTATTGTCCTCAACTTAACTGAGAAACTTGCGACTCTTGAGCTGTCAGATAAAACCTAAAGGTGCATATTCTAATAACAGTTTGCATCTAAGTGTTGAGCCAAGCTCGCGTCTTTGTTTGTTTTGTTTGTTGTTTGTTTTTGCAGTGAAAACAATCTTCGTCCACCCACTATGATGTAGAACACACCCACCCAACAGACAGCGACATTTACTTTGATCCCAAGCTTTATCGGATTGCAACTATAGACCTTGCTATGTGACTCAGTTGTCCGTTGAATTTGGCCGTAGTTCATAAAATCCCTGTGATCTACCGCAGCGATGAACCGACAGATCGTGCAGAAATGCACACTTTAGGTTTGCGCGTCTCTTCTACACGCCGTCTTTTTTACAGAATAACGAACAGGTGGACAATTCTTACGGCCTGACGGGAGAAGTCATCCAAACTTTACCAGAGCAAATCTTAAATTTCATTAGGAGATGTACTACGTAGGTTCAACATATCAGGCACCGAACCTTCTCAAGGAAGACACTACTACGGATGGTGCTTTTACTAAACCATACTACCAAACAAGGTGATAAATGTAGCACTTTAAAAACAATGTTCTGAAAGTGAAGCTTTTTAACACAACGTAATATTGAACAGTCGGGTGTTGCCTCGGTTACACTGCTACACACGAGGAGAAAATCGATAAAATACCTTTCCCTGCTGGAGTGCTGGGAGAACAGTCTGGTAGGTTTCCGGCGTGCGCTGTAGTGCGCATGTCAACAGAGCGAGTGACGTAATGCGCCTTATATGGTGTGACTCTTGAGCCCACTGTCTGACTTTCAAACTACAAGCTTCGGCACAACAACGAACTCCAGCACGTCCGTCGGACACAAAGTGGTGCATAGTCACCGCGGACGTAGTGATGATGAGTCGTTTTGTCGGGAACACTACACTCACATTGTGAATTTAGCAAGACGACTTTTGAGAGGTAAGCAGAGCCTTGTTGATCTGTTAGCGACAGACAGAATTAATAAATAGAATCCACTTGAAGCTTGTTCCCTGCACTAACCCAATTGAATGGTTTAACTATTAGTTTACTGGCGATAAAATAGAGTTTATTATACGCAACGTCCATTATGTACTTCGTAGTATTCTATAAATGTGACATACATGCAGAAACCACTTGGAATACGCCTATAACGAAACAATATCAAGTACTTTGGCATTAGCCTCCATAATGAAACCATTTTGTTAGAATAAAAGACGGTCAAATGGACGATATGTTATGTACTGCTACAGAGTGGGACATAAGAGTCCATTGTTATAACCAGTAGGCTATGTACCCGTGACACATAACTATGACGAAACGTCTCGGCACACAATGGGTCAGTCACTACAAAACAGACAGTGGGCGATGTAGCTGTCTGCTGCCCGCGTTTAACCTGCAATTTACACAGGAAACGAGGCTGAAAAATTAGCCGATGTTGAACAACGGCTTCAAAAAAGCGAGGCTATGCCACACCAGGATTTCTGCCGCTGAGTATAGCCTTTTGTCTTGTTCGAATATATCGTCAGTGCTTGAAATTTTGTTAGTTACAGAGCCGCTGAATAGTTCTTTGGTTAAATATTCTTGCGGAAATTTAACAGATATTCGTCTTGTATACTCCACAAACTACCCAAACCCGCTGATCAATGCAGGGCGAGCAAATGCATAAATCAACTGCGGTGCAAAGTTTGGGATAACCGCATTATATCACTCGATACTAACTGAGCATTCTACCATCTTTCGTGAAGATAATTACCACTCGTGCTCATCGTCACCTATTTAAAAGATTTGGCAAGTATTTTCGATTAGTGACCTTTGACTTGGTGGGGGTGTTTTGTAACTGTTGAGTGTGAATGTTTAGTCCATAGTGCTTATAGCAGTAGAACGGTTAACAGAATGAAGACGCCGAAAAGGAAAATAATAAACAGAAAAAAAAATAGTGAAGACCCGGAAAACAAACACGTTTTACATCAGTAGAGATTGCCGGTTAACTAGAGTTGTGTGTCGAAACAAATTGCAAAACTAAGACAACCGAGATAAAAAACAAACGGCCGATAAAAATCTGAAAGACCCAAACTAAACGCCCAGCAGCAAAAACAAAAAAGAAAGAAAACAATTGGACTGGCTGCACCTGTGGGAATGACAGAGCGACTCTGATCAAACACCAAAAACAAAACAAAAACAAAAACACGAGGTCATTGGTCAATGCATTGGTCAACCATGACATGATATAAGAGTTCTCTGTATGGGCCTTGTTAGCATGCAATTTTTTATTGGAGTTTTTGTGCGCGCTTGATTTATTTTTTTATTACTTTTTAGACCTAGGATTAGGGTTATTTTTAAAGCAATTTACTTTTTAGATCTCGAGAAACAAAATAAAAGTAAATATGCAAATTTTAGAAACTCTCATATCGTACTAGGTACAACGGGTTCCCAGTGTGCTCTATCAGAAACCGGCACGTATTTATAGAACACAGACAGAGACTTGATTTGAAGCAGAAACTTCCCCTCTAATCAATCGTCAGGAAGTCTGAAAAGGATACACGCCGCGCTGTAAGGGGACGGAAACTAGGCCACGCCTCCACACGTCCCAGGTTTTCAAAATGACATTTGGTTACGAGTTCACAATGACCTATAAATTGACTCACGGATGTGCGTAATCGGATGGGAGTCATTGGACTCCACAATTCGCCGATCACTCAGTTTTTATGCTAAATTGGGCCGCCACATTTGGTTTTGTGACTTGGGAGGTTTACTTGGAATAAAATATTCTTTTGGTGCAGGTTGGAAGAATATTAAGAACTTAATTGTTTGCAATTTAAAGCTATGTGTGAAAAAAAAAAAAAACAAAAAACAAAAAACAAAAAACCCTTCCTTATTTGCAGACATGCAGGCGGCATCATCATAACGACAGACAACCTTCTGAGGTTGAGATTTTCAGAGGGCAATGACACGAAAATCTGCCCAAGAAAACTCGAATGGAATTGCGGAAAAATACAAACGCAGCTGGGAAACCGATAGCCGTATACAAAAGCTTTGCTTTGGAACATGCGACGTGCTGTGAGAACAACCTGGGGCTGGCAAAATGCCTTCTGCATGTGTAAACACGCGTGGGGGTCCTTGACGCCATTTCATTAGTGTGGCTGTAAAGTACGGATACGGATTTACGATCATTTGTGGACCGTTGCCATCTACTGTATGATACTTGATACTTACGTTTCACGTACGGTACTCAAAACAACAGAAACCGACTGCAGGCATTCTGGCGAACATGCAGTTCTTACATAAAAGTAGATAAAGTCAAACTAAAGCCAGGAAAGTCGGCAGTTACAGCAGATACACGAGTATGAATCACTAGAAAAAGAAACCTCACTCCTGTCCGGTCAGTCTGCGAATGGGCCAAAAAATCAAGCATGCTTCACGAGTTTCCTGTTATTTCAAATGTTACCTCGAATCGAGTTGTACAAGACAAATCCCTCGCTGAAACTGCCATGAGAGACTTAGTAAGGCTAGTTTGCGCGAAGGGACCGATGTAGAATCACACAGAAACAATGCCGGATGGAACAGACGTAGAATTACAGCAGGAGTCAAGTATTAATCCAGTACCAATTTAATACGAACTTCCTTTCGCGCTTACGGAGTCCGTCTTTTCCACTTCTATCCTGTGTTGCTGTCGGTCTACATTCGATCTCAATATTGCCAAAATAAAACCCCAAAGTCGACTGTAAGATTCGATCGACGACCATCGCAAACTATTGCCCGGCTGTTGAAAATGACCGTTTTCGCTGGCACGTTTTAATTAACCTTGCGCGAAACGTACATTACTTGGCGCGAAAACAGAGACGCTATGAAACGAACCCTGTGAGTTCAGTTCTGAACTATTAAATTCATTTCACAGCAGTAGCATCACAATGAATCCCTTACCTTGGCCGCCTACAGCTCAACCTTAGCTCATCGTTTTCTGACAGGATGCGCGAGTTTTAGGGTTTTATACGACCGCAAAATCGAGTGTCAATTAAAATGATTACTTGTCAACGCGCTGAGCGAACATTTGACAGGATCCCTTGACCATGACATTTTAAAATACTAACCCCAACTGCGCAACTTCCTTAGTTACCAGCAGGAGTAAATCGAGGGCGATTTTTAATAACGAGTTAGCAAAGTCAAATCGATGCACTCTTTCTTTCTTTACAGTAACAGATATATATCACTGAAAACAAATCCCGTCTTCAGTTGTGCACTTCATTATTCGTTCAATCACTGATGTTAAGATAGCCCGGGCCCTGACCTGTCTTGAAAAAAGGCCAATTTTGCCAATACCATATACTGCCGGAGTTCACAGTACACGACAAGGTGTACAAAAAAGAATACCCTGGGTTCCAGAGGTTTCTCGCTCTCGGAAATCCGGGCTGCGCGGCCCGTGATTTCGGCCCCAGCTCTACGCGGCCGCGCAGCCCGGATTTCCGAGAGCGAGAAACCTCTGGAACCCAGGGTAAAAAAAAGAATGGCTATGAAACAATGAAGGTGTTGGGCATCCTGCTGATATATTCCTGTTCGCTCTCACACCAGCACAGCACAGGTTTACTCGCCCGTTTATTCATTCAAGTAACATAAACACGAACAAATAAAACAACGTAGCATTTTTTGATGGCTAAGAATAGATAACTATATATAGGGTTAAGTACAATTTTACCTCCAAGCACTGGGGTTTACATCATTTTATTTTACTTTTTCCAACCCAATGTAGGGCGTATTGTTTATGATTCACTACATGGGAAGAACAATGGCTGTTGCGTGGAACAGTTATGACCAAGCTAATGCAAGCCAAACATGAACAGTTTCCAGATGGGATCTAAGTGATCTTTAGATAATCATTGTGAACGGCGGAGCCAGTGCGATCTCGAGTAGAGGATCAGTCCCAGTTTTGGCGATCCAATGAACGGGTCCTTCAGATTCTACTAAGTTGCTCAGATAAGGATCAATTTAGGTTTTAGTTCCGAAAAGGTTGTGATTATTTGGTTGAAAACTATAGTCAGCCTCTTTTTTTATTCCACGCGCGTACAAAGCTCACGACACACAGTTCAGACCACAATGGGTAGAGTCGGTGTGTCTGACTCTTGACGCAAAACGGTTAAAAAAAGAAAAGGCACAGCTTTTTGCGAACTGTCATTCTTTTCGCATCCAACTCAGAAAATGTTTCCTCTTTTAGTTTATAATATAAATAGGAACGTCAAAATGCGGTGCTGAGCAGGGGAAAACTCGTACGTGCAGAGAGCGAACAATCAAGGAATAACCTCAGCATGCCGGCGGACTGACCGTGACCTTGACAGATTCTCGGCAAGATAACAGAAGTTTAGTTTGGAAATTGTCCAATGGGGTCAAAAATAATTCTTGTCATTCAAACTGCCTGTTCACGATCCGAAGGTTCAGTTGTAGGTGGAACGGAATGAAGCCTGATCACAGAATCCAGTCCGTATATTTGTGTTGGTGAGAGCAAAACTGTCTTGTTTTCTAGACCTCCCAACAACAAGAAACAGTAGAAGGAGGCACACTGATCAGTATTCTCTTACTACAATGCGAGAGTTGTTAATACGGCTGTTAAACTTCACTCAACTCGTTCATCGAGTATAGTGCTCTATGGTTATTCTGTATACTCACACTCAAGAGACACGTGAGAAAATCCGGAACTCTCAGAACAATACGCATGATTTTCCCGTCTTTACTTGTGTGCAGAACCTCCTTACAAGAGTGAAGGGGGGGGCTTGATATCACTGAGCAGTAGGGTGGCCCATTAACATCGCCGCGCAGATAAAAATAGTACGAGAAATCAAAACATATCATTATTACTTTATAGTGTTCCGATGAAAAACTGGCAACGGTACCGGTAAAGCTTCACCTCGTTTGTGTTTGGGAGAACGAAAATGCGCAAAGATACGGAAGTTTAATTTAGAGGCTTGTATAGCACACCCACTGAACAAGCAGGCATACCAACAAATACCATTACATGAAGTTGTTAAAAGATCAAAGGAATGCAACGTTGAATGATGCTAAATTTAATCTGCTTTTACTTTTTGAGGTTTGCCCCATTGTTTCTCACCCGCAAACACTCGGCTTAGCGCATGAAAAGTCACTGCAAGCCGGACATAATTGTTCCAAGTTTCACTTAAGTTAAAGGGCGGGGTTTCTTCATGGCATGTAGTCTGCTTTAAGCTCATCTCTTCCTTTTAAAAATATCGTGCTGATAATGATAAAGTTTTCGTCAGATATATTTACAAACATTAGGATTTAATATAGTGAGAAATCTCATATGAATTCACCAGGACTTCGAGGGTTTTAATGGAGGTGTAAAAGCTTGTATGCGATTTCCCTGCGAAGTTAAATGATTGAATTATGACAAGAAAATCTCTCTATACAACACACTGGTACCGGAGAGCGAGTTAAATCACGGTCAAAGACTGCTCATCCAAAGATTGATAGAATTAATCAGTGTAACGGACGTTCTTCATGGCCCACAGTAACCCCTAATAGATTTGCTGTACATGGATATTCAGAACAGAAACACTTCATAAACGATAGTGTACATGGATATTCAGAACAGAAACACTTCATAAACGATAGTGTACATGGATATTCAGAACAGGAACACTTCATAAACGATAGTCGAAGCCGCAGGTTCGTCAGCGGAAAAACTCAAATGGATTAAGCGGATGGTGAAGGACGCGCGCTCATTTGTTTGCTACAAAACCGGGCTGGTTACAGGCGGCATGCAGTGGTATGAAAAGGACCCTGTCACGCAGCGTTTTACCTTAGTCTTCAGTTCAGGCTTTTGTTGAAGAAGTTGAATCTCGACTCCTCGGCTCTTCGGGTATGTATGATCACGCTGCATGCAGAGGTATAATTACAGCATTACTGGACTTGTTCCAGCCCTCAAATTCCTCGGTGATCACTATCTGATTACTTCGCTAAACCGCATAAGGAGCAAGTACTCACAGGCATTAACCACAACAAAGGATTGATATCGCTAGGCACAGGAAACGGGTTTTAATAACAAAGATCGGGGAGTCTGCCTAAACACTGCATTGCATTTTATTTTAGTTCAAGTCAGCTGCACTATTAGTAGCACTAAACCAACACCTGTATGTATATCATACGTGGGGAGTGAACATGGACAGCCACCTGTCATCAGCAACAACAGCCAGTGACCTTGTTCCAGTATTCTGCCGAATTAGACTGTGTTGCTGTAGTTTGTTAGACTATTGACGCTGCTGCTGTTGCTACAACTGTGTGTGGTTTGTGTTCTTGTTGCAGCTGCTACTCATACTGCAAATTATTGTCATAGTTGTTAAATGTTGCTGAATTACTGGGGTCAGTGTTGCTAACATATGCTGCTGTTGTCTTCCAACTGCTGCTGCTGTTCCTGCTTTCGTTTTCCGACATTTCAAATACTAAATAAATAGATAGATTAAACTGCAGTTTATTTAGCTACGTGAAGCATTTCAAGTGAGAGTTATAAAGCCTGGGGGTCCCGACAAAGAGCCTGTAGGTGGGCATATGCAACACTGATGCATGTATTTCGACAATTACTTCTTAAAACCGTCACATTTAAGAGAAATACACTCTTTTATCGTGACTTAAGTTGAATACCTGTATTGTATCGCAATGATTGAGAGAACTCGTGTGAGAAACTGCAGTGGTGGTATAATAACTTTGAACTGCATGCAAGCACAACGATTCCTCCTAGTTTCCTGTGGCAATGCTAGGTCAACATGAACAGACAAGGAATGCCACAGAGTAATGAGGAAAACAGCCTGTGGGATATCCACACTCCCACTTGGCGCTTATGAAAACAAACTCGCCTGCTTGTGCCTCAGGCCGTTTTGAGGCGCATACCTGAGTGAATAGCCACAGGGACCACACAAAGGAATCGTGTCTACTGAACCACTTGGCCAAAATGAAATTGACTGATATTCTTTCTAATATAAAATGACGCTTGCAAAGAAAATTAATACCTTGTGAACACTGAACAAATCAAGTTAGTTCCACTGTATAAACGTTCAAGTATAATTAGGCCCGACTTGCCAAAGAGTTGGACACGTCCGCCTACACACTCTTTCTTACGTTACGTTGAGATATCAGTTGTACATGATTCCGTTTGTACACTCTCAGCCAATTCAATGTTTTTTTGTTTACATCTAGAAATGTTTCTAGAAATCTCGCTGAATTTGGTCTCCAACACGAGAAATAAAACATAATAAATCAAAAGAAAAATGGGCAAGTAGCACTTTGAGATAAAAAAATGTTCTGCTCAAACGAGTCGGATGGAAGTAGATTGGACTTCCGGGGGCCCTAAAATTACGATCGTTCCAATCCTCGGGCTCCAATCCTCTGCCATCCCCGCCATTCTCATTGAACATATCAGAAAGAAGAGAGTGGCAGCGATTCACACTAATCCTTGTAGTCAGTGCGTTCTCAAAATGAAGCCGGTGTCTAATAATGTTATTAAAGATTCCAAAAAAGAAAAAAGGTGAATCGACAATTTCCGGCCGGGGTTAATTTTAGTCCAAAGACAATGCACAATACACATTACCCCACAAGAAGAGATTCATGTTCGTTGCAAAGTTCTTTGATGAGGTGCCGCTCGGCCCACACAGGCTATTAAACGGGTCGTACGTACGACTCGAAAACAAGCAAGTTATGGTTGTTTGATCGGCGAAAGAGTCGACTATTTCCGTCTCAGATTTTTCCAAAAGCAGTGCACGATACACCATAAAAAGAGTTTCCTGTTCGTTCTAATATTCTTTGATGCGGTTTTATTGTAGAAGGCTTTACGGATTGACAACTAAGGGCTAAGGAAATACACTCCCGAAACTTGGAACTTTGTCAGAAATATTTGCAACTTGACTTGAGTAAGCGGCATTGCAAAATTTGGTTTTGCTAAAGACAGTAGTTTAATATTTAGCATCACAATTAACCGTAAGTAACATTAATAAAATGTAGTAACAACCTGTAGTTTACTAATGAACTTCTATGCTGTTCAATGTCTTACCAGCATCAACCAAATCGTCAAGCCCAGTAGTGGCGGACCTAAACAACAAGGCAATGTCTCATGCATGTTCGTCACTTGTACTGCATCTTCATTTTTAGTGCCACAAGTTTTGCCACGTTCCAGTCTTCAGATATCAGCACCAGGTCAAACGTCTAAGAAAACACGAGTATGGTTACAGTGGCTCTTAGTTAAGGATAACCTGAACGGCTGCTGGATTCACTTTTGAATGAAGTTCTGCTGCTGCAACTAAGCCCATTTCATGTACAGTGCTATACAGTCTGGCTTTTCAGACGTCTTTGTGTTTGTTAAATATCTTCACTTAGTATATACCACACAAGTGAATAGTGCTTTTCGCGCGCTCTGATTGGCGCCTCAGTCTCGGAATATCAAGTACTATTCACCTCCCGGCAGCTTCCGGTAAAACAAAATTGCGCGCGAGCCCAATTTTTGCTCACTTTTGTCGGAAATAAAATATTAGCTATTTGGGAGTTGGCTATTAAACTTGTTAATTATACACTCATCGTTACTGTCTGTATGACCGCTTTCCCTACTAGTCGAAGTTTGCTTTTGTAGACTTTATAGTGCTGAATGCTTCGTGAACTGTTCGTTTGTCGCTGTCACCGTTTTCTGCCACTCTTTCTTCTCCCCTTGTCTCTATTTGCCTTCTTCTGTCTGTTGCTGTTCACCTGCTAATCTGTCTGTCTGTTTGTGTCCACCTAGTGTTGTCTCGGTTTGTCTGTCTCACCTTGTGAGTCATCGGCCATGCTCTTTCCTTGTGCCATCTGATGTCCAAAGAGCTCACGAAAAGTCGACATACTGTCTCCTACAAAAGAACAGAAGCAAAGAAATCACAGAGAGAAACACAGTAAAGTCTGCAGTGCTGCACTGGCATCTGATGATCAACGTCCGATTAAGCTAATCTGGGATTAGCCTGGGATTAGCCAAAACCTCTTGGTCGACGAATTGCACTGAACGTTTTTGTTGAAGGACCAACTGAGAACTTCTTGTAGCTTGAAATTCACCAAGAATGCTGAGTTGAGCGGAACCATCCCGTTTTTAGGTTTAAAGATGACAAACAAAGTTTGACCCTCATTAAGGATTAGGCTAATCGTGCTTTGAACAAACGGCCCTAAAACTTCTACGTGCTCACATAAATGCAAGGCCAGTATGGAAGTAATACATAGCATATAAAAAGATGCAATGGCTGGCGTTTCGATCGTGGCCCTTCATCAAAGCAAAAGCTTCTCTTTTGCCGCCAAACCATAGTTTCTTTTGGAGCTTACGATTGATAGGAAATTAGCTCTAATACACAAGTGTTACGAGTCTCAGACTGCACTAAACAAGGTTACCTGTTGTCTCTTGCTCTTTTGTATCTTCCTCTTCCACATCTGGTTCACCCTGACCACAAAACACAAGAAAAATGAAGGATACACCAGAAGTAATTGAATTTTGCAATGGGAAATGCCGCAAATCCTCAAATAAGCGACCCCTCCCTTCTATATCTCTTTCTTTCTGCTTTGTTTTGCTTTGTTTGTTTTTGTTTTTGTTTTTATTTTGTTTTGTTTTGTTTTTTTTTTTCTGCACAAACGGTAAAGTAACACCATCGTAAATCGA
The DNA here is from genome assembly GCA_964036295.1 of Plumapathes pennacea. NCBI lineage: Eukaryota > Metazoa > Cnidaria > Anthozoa > Antipatharia > Myriopathidae > Plumapathes > Plumapathes pennacea. The sequence goes on along the minus strand of OZ038464.1, from coordinate 20,291,562 downwards.
CGTTACGTGACATTTTGTGAATAGTACATTTACCCAGATACATTTTTTATGGGCAAATGTTACATATCATAAAAATAAATGAGCATCTGGTTACGATTTTGGGAAAATTAAATAAGCGCCCCGCCTTATCCTAGATTTACGATAATTGACTTTGAAGGTTTCAGAGATTAATGCCAACTCCCCCGCATCCATGTCTCCGCAAACTCATGTCAATCACCCTCTTTAAACTTTTACATTTAGATACTAGTTTATGTGACAAACAAGAGCAAGAAAAAGGCGTCACCAGAAATCAAGAAAGGGTGATAGTTCCAAAGGCTGTTATAGAAGTGGAAGCCGACGGTGCACCACTGTGGACGCCCAGCTTCAGCTTTAAATTTCAGCTTCTACAGCAGCACCCCTTTACTCACGGACCCAATCTTCAGCCTGAAAAATTTGTCAGAGTTTTGCTTCTCTACAGCAAGTTTTGTCCAAGATTGTAAAATTTTCGCTTGCATCCAGTGAATCGTAAGTTAAAAGACCGCAAGTGATAGTGTGTTTCCAACCTACCTCTGAAATTAGACTGGAATCTGAGAGAGCTGGCCTGGGGGCTCCATACCGATTAGTTCTTTGAATGACACCTGTCAAAAGGATTGATCAACTATCAGTTTCTGGTGATGGGCCATTTCCGAATTGCCTCTGTTTCAGAACGAAGCCTAGTGCAAAAACTTTCACATATTAAAACAAGATAACAAAAAAAAAAAAAAAAAGACCCAGCAGAAGCTAACCTGGAGCCCCGGCCAAGAATGCTGCATTAGCAATCTGTGCAAGGGCCCCTGTCAGCCCAGCCTGTGTGGCCACACCAAGATCTTGTGTAGAGGAGCTCTCTGATGCACTGTCCTCTTCTGTGTGCGCCATCAAACCCAGTTCCTGTGTAAGTTCAAAGTCATTTACACAAAGTAGAGTAGTCTTGTACAGTAGTGGCAAGTAGTGAAAAGTCTTCAGGAGTAGTAATAGTATAGTGTAAGTCTTGTACAGTAGTGGCAAGCAGTGAAAAGTCTTCAGGAGTAGTAATAGTATAGTGTACGTTTGCAGGGCAATGAACTGTGAGTCAGTGCAATGTAGTTATGCTTGCATGTACTTGGACATGATGGAGTCAAAGCTGCAGACTCTTGAGAAAATAAAGAACCTTCTCTTGTAGAATATTTTGTAGAAAATGTATCCTTTTCTTTCTTGCATTAAGTTTGCAATAGTCCTGGTGCAACTGATTTAGTCTGTAGACAACAAAGAGTACTGTCATTATCAGCACATGAACTGTTGGGATAGTGAGGATGTTGGAATGTTAATGACGTTGAAATAGGTGTAGAAGGAACCACTTAATGTGTCATAAGGATCTCACCTTGTCATTCTCTGCTCCAGAAGTGATGTTGTTGGGCTGCTCTCTTGGAAAACTTCACCTATTTACAATATACAGATAATTAGTTGAAAATGACAGCTGAGGATGCAAGTAGATGTACTGGTTCACAGAGTATGATATGATAAGTGCATGGTCAGCTTAATCGATGAATGGCAACCAATGACATTATACTGGGGCTGTTTGACAAAGAGTAGAAATTACTGAACTATTGAAAGATTAATATATTCATTTAATTATCACCTTATTCATCTGTACACTGCCTCAGGATTATAAATATCTTCTATCTGTAGTGATGAACATAGACAACCTCCCTTATAAGACAGAGCACAGTACCAAGATGGTCTACAAATAATTACTTACCATATGTTGGAGATATATCTGGCTCAAGATCTTTCACTCTTCTATTAAATGGGATCATGCTAGGATGCTGCACTTTTGTGGGAGCATACAAAACACTGAAGAAACATCAGAAATTACGATTCTGAACTTACAGGTACAATAAAGAATCAAATCATTACACATACCTGAACATAGAACTTATGGCTGACACAAAAATATCAGTGTTGAACTTGGTCCACAGTGCTGCCAGGTATAAACTAAACCCACACTTGACCCGGTCCCGTGAAGCTTTAGAGCTCAGTAGTTCATGTACAGCATTGTACCCTCCCTCCTTAGTACAAGTAATTGTGTATGATGGTTCATTCTTTGTCTGTCCTTTCTATGTTTTTTCCTCTAGTTTATTAGCACTGTTCAGTCACTATACTAGATTTTATCCTGATCTGCCTCACCCTACACTGTTCACTCTTTCTTCTACAGGCTCCAGGTGTGGAAATGCACTCTGGTGCAACACATCTTTCACTGGGTGAATACTTTCCAGCTACAGATTTCAAATCAAGGAATTCCCATATTATTACATGCACACAGAATTCATGTGGCCTGTATTACTGGTTTGAGAAAAAAAACTTGAGCTGGAGTATCATGTAACAAGTGTTCATTAGAGAGGGTTCAGGCTGTAAGTGGAACAAACCTTTATAGTCACACAACCTGTTACTTTTCTAAAAACAATATTTGCAGATGCTAGTTTCAAAAGTGAGTAAATGTCAGTACACTGGTATTGTTGTTTTCTCCTCTTTTCTTGTTTTCTTGTTTTGTTTTGTTTTTTGTTTTGTTTTGTTTTGTTTTTTTGTTTTTGTTTTTTCTATCCACTTCTAAAATATTGTACACTTTTGATATCAGGACAAATAGTAGTCACAAATTCATGATATTTGCATTACCTGGTCTGAGAAACCATAGCCAAATAAACCATATGCAAAGGAGAACTCTAGCTGAATATCACCAGCATACTGTTTCAAGCAGACAAAGTGGTATGTTAGCTGGGGTGCAAGTCAGCAAATATAGCAAAATACACCCAGATCAAGACATTAAAAAATATTTAGTAAGTTACTGCATCTTCATCATGCCCAGTGGTCACATTATTGAACTCATGACACTGTAGGTTAAAACATTTCCAGTAAATCGAACTTACTTGTTTTCTCCTGTTTTGCAGTTCAAATGTATCCATAGACCATTGTTTCTGTGAAATGTTGTAACATGTTATGGTATGTATATATAACATCTGGTACATTACCTTAAATGTAGCAAAATTAAATCATATATCCTACCTATTGATCAAAAGTGTTTCTGGCAAATTTAGCACTAATTCATACAAACTCTATCCAATGTTTGATCTACAGTCTACTGTATAACATACTCAGTTGCTAGCCATCCTCTTACCTTCACCAGTTTATGCAGGTGAAACTCAACTTTCCCCAGAACTCTGTGCTTGTTTTTAGGTTGCAGTTTATCATATACCACCACTGAAAAAATCACCTTGTTCAATGGATTGTTCACTTTATTAGAAACCTAAAGCAAATACAAAAAAAAGTCGATAAAAATTAATCAAAATAAGTCAACTCTTACCAATATTACAAGGCCACATATCAGGCAGGCAGTCTGTCTGGCAGACCTTCTATCAATAGCCAGCTCATACAGCCCAGGTGACATATTGTTTGGATTCAAGTCGTCAGACTCTGTCAATTCTCTCACACCATACCTTTTACACTTCTTCTTCTTCTAGTAAAACCTGCCTTCTTCAATATGGAAGATTCTATTGAGTGTCTAAATTAAAAAATTGAATACCCTCTCTAATGAATGTCTAATGAATAAAATTTCAGCAACTTGAATACAAAGCTGGATAAGACTGTCAGAGTTAGCATACTTTGGGCTTGGTGTGACGGCAGGCTTTTCTTGAAAGCCGTCAAGTTTGGTGCACATACTGACAAGTCTGTGAGGCTGTTCCATTCTTAACATTCTTGGGAAGTATGAGTACATATGGCAGTCCGTCTTGGAGTGAGAAATTTCACTTTGTTCAGATACTTTTATTAATGGTTCATATACAGTAGTTAGGAATTCAAATTGGGCTTGGTTCCTTGCACTTATTGCAAACATGCTGTTTTCTGCATCTGCTAAACTGAATACTGTGTGTGTCTAGCTCTCAACAAGTACAGCTAGTTGAAGTACAGCTTAGCAAAATAATTCCAACTTACTGTTATCAGGAAGTTCCTAATTTCATTCCACACCACCTTTCCCTTCTTAAAAGGTGACTGAACTGATGTACACTTGAACTGCGAGCCGACCAGTAGATAGACATATATTCCATAATGTTCAGGTGGAAAATTCACATCAAGGAACAAGTTGCGACAACCAAAAACATGAACTGCAAGTGCACCAACCTATCAACAAAACCACCAACATTGAACCAACAAGCAACAGAAAATGCAACCACAAAAAAAAGGTTAAAAGAACTACTGTGTTTATACTGGACCTGGATATTGGAGAATGTTATGCATTGTTTTACACCCACCCCTCCTTTCATGTTTAAAAAGGCCGCCATTTTTCGTTGTATCACACATTTTCATTTCACGTTTATTAAATTTCCAATATGCCTGTCAGCAAATCTGAGCTTTTCTTATGGTAATGAAAGAAAGGTGTCGCACTATGCATACTTACTTCGTTAAGGTGGTGTTACACTGGTCGATTTGCAACGATACGATGCTGCACTAAAAATCGTTCAGGTGTAACACCCCATTGCGAACGATTTTTCGCGATGTTTGCAGTGCTGCAACGCGTTGCAAGTTTTTGAAAGCGATTCAAAAACTTGCAACACCGCTGCGTGAATTTGAAGCGAATCGGCGTTGCAAATCGTCGTTGCAAATCGACCAGTGTAACACCAGCTTTAACATGACAAAGACGAAAAATTCAACTTTGCGCGCGTGACCTGCAGTGGCTCCGTTATTCGTTCAAACGTCACACAAAACGGCGAGGGACTTGAATTACTTCAATTTGATTCGGTTAACTGATGCACGATAATATTTTCATTTCATAAAGCTTATACTCACTGGAACGGTCGCTTTTTCTTTCAAGACGGGGTCGTCATCCTCCAAGCGAACTTTCTTCACTTCTTCATCACCTGAAGCTGCCGAAATGGAACGGACATTTTGTCGAATGAGTAATTGTGCTTTTAGAAACTTCGCATTTAAATAAATTGCGTACTTCCTGGAAGACCGGCCGCTAGGTCTGAGAGCATATTATTGCTGCAAAGATAAGAAAGTCCTCTCCCCAGCTTCCGAAAAATTCCCGAAGTGGTTCCGAATAAATCCGAAAATTTACAATTCCACGGTACTTATGAACAGCGTATCTTCACCAAACATATGCGTACATACCAATGCGCTTGCTGTGTCATGGCGGACTGGTGAAGTGTGTTCAGCAAAAAAGATTTGAATTTAATTTTCCGCCGATCATCTTTGGCGTGTTGTACTCAAAGTAAAGAATACTAAGGACCATACACGTTTGTAAAATGGCGAAGAAAACCAAAAAGGGAGAAGATGTGGAGATGAAGGAGGCTTCAAATGCGACCACCAATGGCACAACCACTGAATCCGGCGAGTCGGAAGAACCAAAGGCTGAGATCTCAAAAGAAGAACAAGAAAAACTTGTGTTAGAAGGTATAATCTTGACTTCATGTTTATCATTTGAATTTCAGCCGTTCGTCATTTGTTGGTCCTGTAGTACATGTGTGCGCCTTCTAATGTGAGAGTAGGACAGACAAAGGAACGAACTTTTTGAGTATGACAGTATAAAATCACACCAAATAGAGTTGGTCTTAACAGCATATGTCCTTCTTACAGAGATCAAAGAACAAGTAAAGTATATTGAGAAGTCAGTGTCATCAAAAGAGCCCAGGTTCCTTTCTCGTGTTCTGAGATCTATACCAGCAACAAGAAAGAAACTCACACATCCTATCCTGAGAAGGCTCATTTGTGGCTACTTCCCAGCTGGTGAGCAAAACCTGTGGTACAAAATTATAGTAATATAAACTGTACTTTACAACAAACCTCTTGTTTCTGTTATTAAAGAGTATCCCAGAAAGTTTTGCACTCAGTGTGTACAAGCATACTAGTTCATCTTATCTTTGTTTTGTGTGAGGGACCATCTAAAGGTTCTAAAGGTTCTAAAGGTTTTTATTTCCACTTATTTTTAGGGTATTTGTTTACAGAAACGATAATTCTAAGTCGATGATAAGTGGAGGAAGCATGCTACAACCCATTATGGGTTTTTGGGCGCATGCTCCCTCGTACAAATTTTAATTACTAATGGCGTAGGTTACAAAATGAAATAAATAGGGTAATAAAGGTCTATACAATGAAGTAACACGTATTAAGTAGGTAATAGGATCTGTAAGTTAACAGGACTGAATATGTAGCTTTATAGGTATCGAAGAAAGTGTATACATTGGCTATGGATATAGCTCTAGCTCTGTGTTGTCTGAGAAATAATGTGCTTCTTATAAAGACGTTTAAAAACTTTTAGCGAAATACAGTTCTTTAAACCTATTGGAACAGAATTCCATATTTTCGCAGAAGCGTATTTAATGCCAAATTTTCCATAGTTCAAATTTTGAAACGATAAGTAAAAATTCTTGTTTGATTTGGACCGAGTGCCGTAAAACCTACCATACTACAACAACAACCTAGATTATTTCACTTTATACAAAGGATAGCCAGACTGATTAGTACAGTGTAGGTTAATTATTGACTATGATTTTTTTGCAAGAAAAGTCCATAGATTATGCAGCACACCTGTTCTGCATTTGAAGTATGGTCAAACATTTTTCCTATTTCTTATCAGCTGTGCATTGTTTTCCTTTGCAGCCACCCTGGCCAGAGAAGGCATCCTGGCATTTCTTAATGAGGTCTGTCATGAGCAGCACATAGACTGCATCCTGTTAGTGTTTCTTGATTTATTGTATGAGTATGTAATGTGGTATCTGTTGTATCAACTCTTTTGTGATCAGGCTTTTATTTATCATTGTCTTCCAGCCAATGGAAACAGAAGTACACACTCCATTCAGACCAAGGACCAGCAAGTCAGCAGTCCCTCCATCCCCTGAAGTGGAGCTGTACTTTCATCTGCTGGTTCTGATCCATCTGATTGATACCAAGTGTCATGTGGAGGTGAGGGACCCGCACAGATGCCCTTTTCACGTATGAGATCAGCCTAGTTTTGAGTCAGTGATCATGCAACAATCTATGGAGTGCAATTATGCAGTTCAGTGTAATCATTTTATAAAACCTCAAGAGTTGGACAATAACCTGCATTTTCTATGACGTACAGTATTACGTTATGCATGATGAAATTGGTTACGCACAAGTTACAACTAAATTACATTGTAATGGCAGCGAACAGTGACCAACGAAAGTGATGTAAAGAGCATATCTCTGTGGTGCCGAGCTGAGGAGGTGTAGTGGGTTTTTACACTATTCACTATCAGTATGTAGGTACTGTTCATGTAAGAACAGTTACTAGTTACTGAAACTTGTGTTGTTGTTTTGTATTTGCAGGCAGTGAAATGCAGCGATATGTTGATGCAACGAGCACAAACCCACAATCGCCGCTCCCTGGATACGCTCCTTGCGAAGTGCTATTTTTTTCACTCCAGGGCTTACGAACTTGTGGACCGTCTGAAGGAAATCAGAAGGTGAGAGCTGGCTATCCTTACATGGCTTAACTGCTGAGTTGTGAATGTACATTTTCTGTGTTGGAGTAGTGCCACACTCATTTCTCTCCTTGTCAGAGTGTTGGAAGCTTAACGCTGATGACTAGCACTTTGGGTGGGGAGATAAAGCAATATTGCATGGTTACTGGAAACATGTGCAGTGCTGTATACAGTGTTACCTGCATTATCCTCAAGCCACTCTACATGATTGTAGTTTTCATGTGACAGTAATTTTCACTTGTTTCTTTGGCCCAGGCCAGAGCTTCAGTGGTAAACTATTCAACTCATAAAGCTTTTACTTGTCCCATTTTTCTGAAGTTTCCTTCATTCAAGACTCCGGACAGCCACGCTGAAGCATGATGATGAAGGGCAGGTGAGTCAGGGCAAGCATTATTGACACCTATAGAATGATGTTTTCTTGTTGTTACCTATTGTGTTCATGTTTCATAGCAGAATACAGACAGCCCACTGCTTAATGTGGAGTTGTGCAGGTCCACACAATTCTCAAAAAATGTGTAAAGAAAAAATAATGGAAAAAGCATACAGTGCATATTTTGAACTGGAATCCGGTTTATGGTCTGGCAATTATTTGTGAGTAATGTTGGGCAATGTCTTGAACTTGTGAAAGCTGATTAAGGTTATAAGAAAGTGGTTCAAAACTCCTCAGTGCCCTTCTACAAGCCAGGGTACATCTTTGATACATGCGGGTGCTGAAAGTTTCAAAATGCATGGGCATTTGCAGATGTTTACACTAAATTTTGCATGAAATACAATGTCTGAAAATAATACTACTAACCTCTCTTTTAGGCTGTTCTCCTGAACTTGATCATGAGGAACTACCTGCACTACAACCTATATGACCAGGTACAGTATGATACTGACACATTGTGCATGTATATCTTAAACCTTTATGACCAGGTACAGTAAGATACTGATACATTGTGCATGAACATCTTGCTCACAATCGTAATATTATGCTATCTTCATCCCCCTCACTTCACCTCTCTACTTTGCTTTCTACTTACAACGCTGCATTATAGACAGGTTATGAAAATTTGTACTTTTTATTTCTCAGGCAGAGAAGTTGGTGTCCAAGTCCACATTCCCTGAAACTGCATCAACCAATGAGTGGGCTAGGTTTCTGTACTACACAGGTATCATCAAGGCCATTCAACTGGATTACTCCGAAGCTCACAAAAACTTGTTACAGGCAATCCGGAAGGCACCACGCCATGCAGCATATGGCTTCAAACAGACGGTAAGTGCAGCTACATACACTGAAATGGTTGATGGTGTTTACCATTGGTATGAAACATCCACATGGATATTCAGCCTTGATAGATAAGGGTGCAATTTGCCATTTGTTTGAAGATCCTGCAAATGTTAAAGATGTTGTGTAATGCAAAGTCCAAAACTCAATTACCCTGTTCAGAATGTGTGAACTGCTTAATTCAAAAATGATTTTTTTTTTTTTTTTTTTTTTCTTATTGAGATATTTGCCAGAAGGGAAGGGACAGCTGTGCCTGGTGTTTACTTGAAGTTTTGTTGTTTTTTGTTTGTTATGGTGTTGTCTATGTTTCCATCTGTGATTACTTGGTTACGGGGCTCAATAACCCACTGATCACAAGATTTGTGCTGCAAGTCCTAAATGTTTGGTTGTTGTTGTTGTTGTTCTTGATACAGGCCCATAAATTTGCAATAGTTGTGCAGTTGCTGCTGGGAGAAATCCCAGACCGAGCAACATTCAGACAACCATTTCTCAGAAAGACACTGGTGCCTTACTTCCAGCTAACAAAAGGTGAACCACCATATTACACTTGGAAGCCCTATTTTGTGAGGAAGAACTGGTCTCCACACCATAAACTAAATTAGTCTATTTTCTTACTAGCTGTTCTCACGGGTGACCTCAAGGTGTTTGGCCAAGTTGTTGATAATTTCAAAGCAAGATTTCTAGCTGAAGGGACATACACCCTTATCATCAGGTAAGTACATTGAATAATGAAGGTTCTTATGTACAGGGTGGGCTGGTATGCACAGTACTAACACACAACATATTTTCAACAAAACTACATTCTGATACTTGGCTGAATGATTGATTAATTCATCATGCTTTTTCCTGTGACAGGGTTCCTTTGTTTGATTGAGAAAAATATGTTGCTGTACGAGTCAGCCTGTGTTAAGTTATTTGAGCCATCAGTACATTTTAAAATCAACTCCCTTGCTTGATCAGGTTGCGTCATAATGTGATAAAGGCTGGTGTGAGGATGATCAACTTGTCGTACTCTCGCATCTCACTGGTGGACATTGCTCAGAAGTTACAACTGGACAGCGCAGAAGATGCAGAGTTCATTGTTGCAAAGGTACTGTGCATCCCCATTTCATAAACTAAAACCACAATTTCATTTTGTTACTGCTCAACAGTGCACTGGGACAACATCCCAACTCCAGTAACTTGAGTTTACTTGAGAGTGTAGTATGAGGAAATTGAAATAATCCAAGTCCACAGCTTTCCCTGCTTTTCCACACAAACACGCACGCACGCACGCACGCACGCACGCACACACGCACACACGCACACACACACACACACACACACAACACACAACACAACACACAAACACACACAAACACACACACCATGGTTGCTTTGCCTGTACTTCATGTTATATACTATATTGTGGTTTATTTCCAGGCAATTCGAGATGGTGTCATTGAAGCCACAATAGATCATGAAAAGGGGCATGTCCAGTCAAAGGTAATCACTGTTACCAGTATATTCTTTCTACATGGTATACGTTAAGTTGCTCATAAAACCTCCCATTCATTGAGGTTAGACTTTTATGGAAGACTTGCCCTAACTTTGCAGGAAAATGTTGACATTTACTCGACAAGTGAACCTCAGACTGCTTTCCATCAGAGGATTGGCTTTTGTTTGGATCTGTACAGCCAGTCAGTCAAGGTGAGAGAGTGCACCGTCTGCAACGTAATACTGAACTCGTCTAAATTAAAGACATTTATTGATAATAAGTTTTTCTCTTTTATAGGCAATGCGGTTTCCACCAAAATCTTACAGCAAGAACTTGGAATCACTTGAGGTACAGTACCGTTAGTGCTTGCACAGAAACAAAAAGATGTACATACCATACACATAACAGTACACACAACAACACACAAGAGCAAAGAGCCAGTATTGATGGACTATAGAATAATGGTGTGCTGTAAAACAAACAATATTACATGATATTATATTATAATATACCATGCAGGAGCACATGCAATTAAACAAGTAGTCTATTTGTTCAGTGGGATTCATTCACTGAAAGCTAGCCATCAATACAAAACTCCATACCCTGAAAACCTGCTAAATTCACACAAAGTTAAAACAACTGTTTATCTCTAAAACAGGAACAAAGAGAAAGAGAGAAACAAGATCTAGAACTGGCCAAAGAAATGGCAGAAGAGGATGATGACTTTCCTTGAGAAGCTTTGAGCTGTAAAATCTAAGCCTTTCATGGTAAATGTTCATGTAAAATAAATTTTCCTTGTGAGTTTTGAATGACTTCATTAAACAGTTTTTTTTTTTCAGAGCAGTATCAAACATTATTTTTTGTTATCACCCCAACCTTCAAAGATCCCATCACCCAAGGCAACTTTTTAACTTATCACCATGACAAATTGATATAAAGTAATAATAACTTATAAAATGTTTATATATATATATATATATATATATATATATATATATTTTTTTTTTTTTTTTTTTTTTTTTTTTTTTTTTTCAATTTTACTTACTTTTTAAAAACTGATATTGGACTGCTTTTGCTCCAATGAAGGTCTAACACTTTAAACATCAGCTCAAACTTCTTAACAGTGTCCAGTTTTGCCACATTGACCCTTAGTTGATTCATCATACATCTTTCTCCAGGCCGGTGCAGAAAGTAGTTCTCCCAAGTCTGACTTTCCATCTTTTGTGTAATTTTTCAAATAGACTTACACTAGATGTGTGTAAACTGTATTGTTTGTTTAACAACTTTTATTTGGACTTGGCCAAATATGGTTACACGAATGGGACCAAGACCCATGTGCAGTGTCTCCCTTGTCATTAGCACTGAGGGTGGTCACTGCCAGAGATTTGGTTGCATCCTCAGTGGTTCTTTTATGTCCCCATGGTCGGAAGCACTTGGTCTGTTGTAACTCATGGCAAGCTAAGATTATTTTGTTAAATAATAATAATAATTAGTTAATTTATAATTATTATTTCCTTGCTTCTGGTCGTGTGGTGTAAGTCTAACAAAAGTATTCATTACATGACTAGATTATTTTGCTTCATCCTGTAGCCGCTGTCTCTTCTGCTCAAGGTGATAATGGTCAGGATCTCTACTAGCCTCACTATCATTTTGTTCCAGTGCTAATCGTACATCTCCTTCTTTACTCTTGTGCTCACACACTTGCTCAGATGCTAACTTGACAACACTAGCTTGTGTTGCACAAGCGTCTGTTGGCACTGTTCCTGATGTAGACCTTGTCTCATCTTTGTCTGAGGCCTTGGAAGTCTCAAGATTAGCACCAAGCTTTCTCAACAGTTGTTCTGTTATAAGTTTCATAACTTGTGGAGATGAGATACAGTTTATGAAATCATTTGTTGAAATAAGACCAACAAACAGGCTCTTGTGCTCAGAGCATTGGCCTGTGGTGCCTGTAGGTTCCACAATATGATACAAGCTTTGCAAACTTTGCTGTAAATATCCCATATTCTCCTCATGTGTTCCCATTTCCTGTTGTGGTGAAAAACAGAATGATTAGTTTAAAATTATGCCAAGTACACAATTCAATATCATTCTGCAGAGCAATAACAAGAAAGCAATATTACTGACAGTACCTCTGATGGATTAACCCATGTGTGGTCATCTGAACGGTCGGCTCTCTTCAAAGCACAAACCTTTGTAAAAACCAACACCGTATTATTTCAAAATGCTTCACTGACACAATCACATAATTTTCCAACATTCTTTTGCCAAAAAAAAAGGCACAAACTTTGCCCTTATACCAGTAAAACCCATTTTATCCAATTTATAAAAATACTGTCCTTTCCATTTACAACTTATAAAATACTGCAACTTATAAAATACTGCAACTTATACTGCAACTTATAAAATACTGCAACTTATAAAATACTGCAACTTATAAAATACTGCAACTTATAAAATACTGCCTTACCAAGGTCCTGGTGATAGCTTCATGGACTCTGTCCACATGATCGCTCTCCTGTCATTAATATTAAAACAAGGTTGTAGATATTACCATATAATGTATTATATAGCTAAGATAGCTCACCAACACTAATTCTCCCGAACATTACGAGCAATGTGGCGAGAATTGAAACAAACTAAATAATCAACTTTCACTTAAACTAGCTGTAATGCATAGTGTAACTTGGTAAATACCAGTTCAATCCAAGTGTTGATGCTGATTGAGGTCTCCAGGGATTCCACATAATGCCACCAGTGCTTAGGAACAAATAGTACATCCCCAGGCTGAAGGACAACCTGCACATAAAGGAAGTTGTAGCATGACCTTTTATAAACCTCCACTCTTTATATGGGCTACAGTGTATAAAGAGGCAAGTGCGCAGGAATTGAGTAACTACCATGTATACTAAAAATGCTGGTGTATCAACTGAAAGTTGATCGAGGTACTGGAACACCGTAAGACTAACAGGGGTCTTCTAATACATGCTTTACTTTGACTTCAGTATCAAAGTGTATTTAACCCCATCCCCTCCACTGCCTGACAATCAGAATGAACCCTGTCTTTACTCACCTGGTACTGCACTGCATTATTAAAATCAGGAAAAAGATTCCTGTCTGGATTGACCACATTAACACTGCTAAAAACGCTGGATTCCTCATAGGGAACTCTGGTTGGATAGAGTTTGTCAGTGTCACTTGGGGGTAATAATGTCCACCTCTTTCTTCCATAAATCTGTGCCACAAGATTGCAGCCATATGAATCAAAATGGCAAGGAGTGGACGCACCCTGGCTACCAATCCAAATGGTGGACTCATCACCAGTTCTTCCAGGGAACCCAAATTTGCTCCAGTCTACAGCATGTCGAAGGTGTGGCAAATCTTTGAATAGTTCTGCTATGTACTTATAACCAGCATAGCACCAATAATCTGCCCTACAAAAAAGTTTTGCATGTACTTCAGTTGACAAATCATGCATAGTCCCCCTCCCCTACCTACCCATACATAACTTCCCTCATATATGACTACCCTCCCAAATCACACCTTCCATCTATAGTGACATCAGATAACTCAGAATTGGCATGGACATACTAAAACCAGTAACATTGGAACACTCCAAAACAGCTTGCAACCCCTCCCCTCCCCTGGATCAACATGAAGACACCAAGAGGAAAACAAAACAGCTGTACTGCAGGTTTCGATTTCGCTCACAGCATGATCACATATTATCTTGATATTTGTGTTCCAATACAGGCCACTTGATATTAAAATAAGAGCAAGTTCAAGGGCACAAACTATTATTCAACAGGAAAGGTTAGACGGAAACACGTCAGACCCACACGTCAAACCGAGTGACATATTGAGGCGTCATAAAAAAACAGTTGCACCATAACATTCATTAACATTCTTGTGCTAAGATGCACTTCTGAGAAGGAATTTCTGCATATGACCCTGTGCAATATCGGCTACATCACTCACGTACCAAGAAAAACATCTCGTGGTCGGAGCTGCTGCCGTTCCAAGTTTTGAGAGATCCTGTTTGTTTTTGCCGCTTCCCATATACGGATATGATAGAAATGCTTTCAGACGCTTATTAATTAGCTTGTGATGTGGTGTGTTTACCTGTCAAAGCGTGCTAATTCCCCTGCACGTTCCTTCTCTCCTCTTAACCAACAGTAGAAGTTGTTAAGAGTTCCGTTTTCAAACTCACAGTCAGTCTCCATCAGTTGAAAACTGCTGTCGTCGAAGTCGCGCCGAGCAAACCTAAACCGAGTTTGCAAATCGCCGAGTTCTCGAGCTAGAAATTCCGGATTCCAGTCGGCACACTTCCAGTCAGAAATAGCTTCAATTAATACAAAAGGCTCTTCATGGCTCATAACAATAGAATATAACTCTTTTGAAGAGGGGAGGACGGAAGAGCTTGACACTGTTTTCACTTGACTGTCCGCCATCTTGTTTATTAGGATGACGTCATGGGCGTAATCCGCTGAACAAAAGCCCGCGCCCTTTTTTACGAACAAACCGGAAACGTGATTCCCCGGCAGAACATAAACAAACGTTTCATAGTCACGTTCTCTTCGCGATCGCTTACCCAAGAGAATAGCTGTCTTGTATTCTCTTCGTTATGAATTATAAAGTTGGCCTTAGCAAGACTAATCCTTATATTCTGGTATATAATGTCTATTGAAAGACATCATGGTACTCTTATATTTTAATATCCTTGATCAGGAAATAGTGTATTTTCTAGTTCCGATAAAGAGCTGGAAAGAGCTGGAAAGAACTGGCAAAACGAAAATACACACTGACACAATGCTTAGTCACTCTTGAGATTTAATTAACCTCTGAACGCAATCACAACCGACTTCAGCTCAGATGACCCTGAATCGGCCTTTTCTTATCGAAGAGTTTTTATAGCGATGGTACCACGTGGTCTTCCGAGCAGCACGCCAAAAAGATAAGCGACAAGTTGGGAAGGGTAAACCGGCTTCAAAACTTCTCTGCTCTGATGAAGGGCTAACGCTTGAAACGTCAGCCAGCACTAGCATCGTACCCAGCTAATGCGGATTAAATTTCTCGCATTGACAAGCATTCCACTTAAATCTGCCACTCAGTCTCTTCCCTCGATGAGCTCACGCTGCGACACATCGTCTCGCATAAAAGGAAACTCGTCAGATTTTTTATTTCGGTTGCTTTCAATAAACTTTATATATTGAAGATTTACTGAGGCAGTTCATTTCTGCCATCCCTTCAGTGATCTATAACTGAGCCCCTTTTAGGCTTCAGGATACGTATAAAAGAACGACATCGAAACAAATCTTAAAACGTGACGCGGAAAAATTGAAGCAGTGAACACTTTATATTAGTTTGCATTATATTCCTCTCGCGAACTCGAATGTTTTGCAGGTCCCGTGAACGTGCTCTCGGACTAATCAATGTCGTCAATCAAGTCAATATCAATCTTCAATAGAAAATGTCCGTGTTTGACATCAAGCACTTTAACCTCTCACTTCGTTTTAGCTACACGACACCCAAGAATGATAGCAATGTGTGGTTTTTCCTTTCCAATATTTCCGCCAGTTTAGTTAACGCTTTCTTTTTTGTTTTGCCGCGTCACCTTAGCTACAGGGAGTCAATCTGTGCAGTAAGAAATCGTTCCCGACGCTGATAAACTAACCGTTGATCGGCATCACTTTTGAATAGCTGGAAAAATGTTCTCTTGGTATTCAGTGACTCAGATGGTTTTTACGGAGTAGTGACATGCTTAGTGAGGCGCGCTTCGTTGATCATCCCTGAAACCGCAGTGTTACTCCGAAAATGGTTACATTACTGACACGCGTTTGGGGGGCGCGCTCCGACAATCCGAAACTGGAGACACTTTGAGCTATTTACTCCTTCTCTGGAGCTGGAGTAAATATTGATTGGCGATCCATCCAGAAATAATTTCGTGTGCACACCCCGCCAGATTTGCGCAGAGTTTGTTAGTGACGTTTCATTTTCACATATGTTGCGGTTCCTTGGTGACCTTACGAGATTTTACTCCGAATGGTTTCCTCCGGTTTCCGAGTGAGTAATTAAAAAAACGCGCCTAAGAGTGCGCAAGCGACAGTGAGTCATATCGAGTCATCTTTTACACTTTTCTAGAAACCACAAAATGTCTCCAAGGCCACATTTTTTTAATTCAGTCAGTAAATTTACACTTGACGCACATGTGAATATATCCCGACAATTTGCGCATATCGGTGCAGGCATTTAGATGGCTCGAACGATTGAAGGAGTGGCTATGAATACTAGCCAAGAGCTTTCTACTACGTATACGAACCGAATAAACACAGGTAAAAACTATTACTCGCGAGATAAAAGTCAGATGAAAGCCATATTCGCCAGTCGACATGGTCTCTAGCTGAACACATATATGCCTGGCTGAAACAGGGAGACTCAACTCAGCGATACCGATAACTGACTTTGCTGTGGACGTGATGCTATGCAATAATTATCAATACAATCCCTCGCCCCATCTAAACCACATTGTAAATATTATGTTTCGCTTCTGTTTTGACAAAATTTTCTCGTATTAACTTAAAGCCGCTAGTATTCGTTACAGTCTATTTTATTGTCAAAGAAAACATTATTTTTTTTATTCCTTCTGTGTTCTCATCGTTTACCGCCCTAGCGACTCGGCATAAAACATGAACTCTACTTTAATCACGTTCGACCACTTCTGTCACCTTTTTCAAGTTAATGATGGAATAGAGCCTCTTAGGGTAGTCTAGACAACTTTTTGAGTTCATCTGCTTATCAGGGAAAGCTGCATGCCCATGCATGTGTCAGCCTGACGGCTTATCCCCAGATGTGGTCCAAGCCAGTGTTGTCAGCTTCTTATCCTCCGGATTAATACAGGCTTTCATACCGATATCGTCTACTCGTGCTGATGCCCTGGGGCACAATGTAACACTGACTGCAAACCTGCACTGGAATGCGCGCGGTTTGTGGTAGCATCTGGTCTTCATATCCGATAGTTCAGTTTTCCTTATGGATGAGCCGCAAAAAACCTTTTGCGTGCATGCCTAATCAAGTTTGCCGTCCGTGGTAAACTCGTAAGCGCTTGACAGGAAACGCCATTCAAAAGCAATGAGAAGACAGGACCACTAGAAAGACAGCAAGACAGAGAGACAAACAGAAGGGAAGAGAGAAAAAACTGAGACACAGTGGAGCCGTCTGTATACTATGTAGGTCTACAAGTCTGTGTTTTGTCCTGTGAAACTCGTTTTCGCCTCAGTGGTCAAGCCTGAGTAATAGGAATGAGAGAATAGAGTCGGTATGCAAGGTCAGGATGCCCCTTTCGGCTTCTGATGGCTTGGCCTGCAAACCAGGCGGAAAACATCTAGATCCGACATTTAGACAAAGCTCCGACAAACGTTAAGCCTGTCAAGGGACTTGATACCCCCACGCTGGGCTTTTTGAATCAAAAAGCCGTCTTGTGCCGATAAAAGTGCGACACTATTAATGCAGACGAATTTAATCTGCTGCCAGTCTGAGGAGTGTCATCACAGCGGAATTTAAAGCTAATGATAAGCGAAACAGGAACGAGTCAACCCTTCAACGAATAAAACTGAGCTGGACTGCGAAGCCTTCTGTGATAAGGCGTATTGGTTTTGTTATTTCTGATAATTTTATCCCGTAGTTTGCGTGCATGTGAAAAAAGATGAGAAAAACCTTGCTTGAGCATGTCATGGCTACAACCGTTTCAAGGATATGTTTGAGTCCATAAAACAAGCACTTTCTGGTCTTTGAAGGGTCGATAACGCCTCCAGGAAACTAAACATTTAGTGAGTCCAATATGTGAATAGTTGTCACATCGCAGTGAGGGAAATAAATGCGCATTTTCTAATTGGATGACGTCACCGTTGATTGCGTTAATTATTGATGGAACGTGCTGAGAATGACTGTTCCTACACAATTTATCCGTGCTGTTTACATTGCTAACGACTGCGAAAGCCTCTTTTGGCCCTACTTAAAGCCATTTTGGATGTTGTCTTTAACGTGGGCTGCGTCATGTCATTGTGGCGCTATTGTACTCCAATGCCCTGTACTCTCGGGTCGCTATGGAGCAACTGCTATTCCTGGTGCTATATTTGAACGCCATTACAAGTGGTCTGATACAAAGAGAGCCTGCGCACCTTGAATAGCACAGCCATTGTTCGTAACCCAACCCCCACTCAATACGTGTTTAATATTCCAAATGGTTTCCTTTAGGCTTTCAATCCAACTACCCGTTCATCAGCTGTCAAAAGAAACCGTGAGGGCAGCTGCCCAGAACACAACGCAATCTCCACACGTGATTCTCTGCGGTTTTTGGGGTTTCGATGGCTTTCGGTTCTAAAACAAAAGCGCAAAACCTCAGCTAATTGAAGTGATCCTCAATGCCAGTTGTTCTTGATCAAATCCACGAACACACTCACAGCAGAGAGAGCGACAGAGACGGAGGAAGTAATTAAAATTTCACTTTTCATTTATTAGCAGGAACAAAGGTTCCAACCACAATAGACATTCTGTCAGTCGTGTGATTGGACGATGTCTCCTATTGGTTCGGGTGTTCTACATAATTTGGGAAGAGAAAAGGGATTTGGAATAGTAAAGCTTTTTGGTACCAAAATCACCAGTAGCTATTAACCCGCTACAGCGAGCTACAGGATCGACGAGGATTGTCCTGGTGCAGGCAAGAACAAAGCAAGAAAGCGTCCGAACGAAAACGAAAACTGTGCCCCAGCTGAAGCCGAGAATTGATCAAAGAGCTTTGTGTAAAGAGCCTTGAGGCAAATAGCCGATGTTGGCAGCTTATCTGTTTGCCTTTCGCTTAGCTTTCGAAAGGCGTCGCATTTTGTCAAAGGCTGCGCGTGATTCTCTGTTTAAATCTCTTCTTTGTTTCATTCGATTTCAGTCCACCCACCAAAACACCCTTACACCCAATCGCTTTACGTGTTCATCCCATTTTGCGCTTGACGTCACCCGCACGGTCAACTGCTGTTTCTGGCTCTTGTCAGGGCTAAAGCCCGCTGAAGTCACCAGGGAAGCGAACGGAATCAAGTTTTAAGAAACGTTCTATCGTTCATTTGATACTTGTTCTATTGAGTAGCATTTGAAAGGCCCAGGATTTAGTATCAACCCGTTGCGGCGCAACCGCGCGGTGGCGCTTGGCTTGAACACACAGAGGGCGACTTTTAGAAAGATTAATTTATTTTTTCGCGGGCCGGAAAGCCTTGTCGCCATGAAAATAACTTTGAATTTAGGCTTTCGCCCTCTGTTCACAGCATAGGAAGCAGGAGGAAAATTAAGCAAATTATCAAGAGATTATATTTCGGATGGTGAGGTGACTTAAGTCGAGGCTTGTTTCTCGCCCTCTCTCGAATTTTCCCTTGATTGCTTTATGCGGCGGCTTCAGTTTAAAATAGTATCACGTTGAGGTTGGCGAATTAAATTCTTTGTGTGTTTCTTGGCCCTTGTTCCGCTAGCTTACGAATGTCATCCGTTTTTCTTTTCGTGAATCTGGCTGTGATAATTATGTTTTATTAGTGGTACCAGCCCAACACAGCAAGAATTCTAAACACGCGCCGGCGACGCGGATTGGCTAAAAACATGTAATCAGCGTGATGGGCATGCGTAATAGCACGGGAAATGCACGTGTCAAAAGAATATAAAAACAACAAAGCTTCCTTCTTGCTCTTATAGATATTGTGTCATTAACAGGGCGGCTGTGTCTTTATATCCTCCTTTTTATCTAGCCTTTATGCCGACTTGGCTCATTGGGAATTACGTGTAGCTTGGCGCCCTCGAGTGTAGTATGCGATCGAATATGTTGGACTCAAACCTCGGGCCGCCAAAGCTGAAAAAGTGCGCGGTTCGTTCGAGTTGCGCGATGGCCGAACGCTTCACTTTTGTGCCGCCCCTTCACAGACTTGCCACAAACACAAGAATATTTCAGCCCGAAGAAATGGAATCTAAACTCATTCTACCTCCATCGCTTCTGACGCATCTTAGTGAAGAAGTTTTGGTCCTCATTCTGGAATATTTGGACTTCAAAAGCCTGGTTTTCTTGAGCAAAACCTGCCGGCTTTTCCATCGACTCTGTCTTTCCAATCTAATATGGCGTCATCGGTGTAGGGTGAGTGTTACGTCGGGGCTATTTCTCTGTGAATGGCGCCGACATTTGTTGTTCTGGGTTTTGAAACAAGTTCTGCTTGGATCTCGGCTCTCTCCCCGCTGTGTTTTAGCTTTCTTGTCCTTTTCAGTTGCGCGTTTGAGCGAACGCGAAATGTTTGAGTTTCCCATTTCCGATTCTTCAATACCATGTGGTAAGATGTACCAGCAGGGCTGTTATACTTTATAGATCTTAGCTTTTGTAGAACCCTTTGAATACGTCAGGGCCGGTAAAGAGCGAAAGTTTCTCGCTTCTGTTGTGATCGCGTTTATCGCAGCGAACTGCCCGGGGACGGAGCGTCGATCGGTTTCTTGCAGATGTCCGTGAGCGACAACTGTTTTTAAAGGGTCTAATATATTATTCAAGATACGAAAAGCTGCCAAGAAATACGAGCCTTGTTTCCCTGAATTTTCTTCCTTTGTGCCCTGTGTAAATACATTGAACAATTTGTCGCGTCGACGACCAATTTGACGAGCTGTATGAGACATGAAGTGACTATAGCCAAAGCGCCAGTAGTATACAAATCGAAACTGAGGGTTACGTTGAATTTTATTCGACATCGTGCCGTTTCTTGGTGGCAAAGCTATTCAGATGGTAATGAAGAGATCGATTTCACCGAGTCGAAGTGGTTCTTTCTCAATGAAGGGGCTTGTGTGTTGAATTGTGCGAGAGAATAGTTTTGTTTCTTGGAGATCCTATATCACGTCAGATCGTGCTGGCCTTCTACCCGTTGCCTCAGAGTTGGGCCCCGAAAGGCTGAATTTGGGCAGGGTTTGTGCTTTCTTTTGTAAACATCTTGTTGGTTTTCAGAGCTGAAAGGCCTGCTCAGTACAGGCGCTGAAATATGCACAGCTTTTGAAAGAGAACATGAATAAATAAATGGACGCGCTTTGAAAGGAAATTTGGGTGATATTATCGCACCGGAATATGCTGTTTTATTCTTTCACCCGGGCAGACAGCTGCCGGTTATACAAATTATTCTTTTGCTTTCGAAGTCGCTGTAATACAACTGAAAGCCTGTTTAGGAAGATGGAAATGAATACTTCTTTCTGGGAGTTTCATCCAAATTATGACCACTCTTGCGACTCAGCTAAATTACTGGCGTTTTGAAGATCCGTAAGCCTAATAAAGAAGAAGGTAATACTAGGAAAACCAAGCTATAGTTGTATTACTCCAGATTAATACACATGAATGTAAAGCTCTTTTGATTCTGCCAGGGATCTCTTTTAGGACATTTCATTTCCAAGCTGTATATATAATCTGCAGTGGAAAGCAGGAAGGGTTCAGAGATTTTTGCTAAATATTAGCTGTGGATGTAAGCAGGACTTGAAAGGGTATGAAAGCTTGATCTGAAGCAACTAATGGTTAGATCACATAAGGAAAATCTGCAGGCTATTCGTTAGACCAAAACTTGGCCCTCCAGCAATGTGCTGCTCTTGTTCTGGGTCACTGGGTGATGCATGAATTTCCCAGGGGCCCAGAGAGACTGATGAATATCTGTCTCTGTCTGTAAATGGTAAAATATACTGCAAGAGGGCAAACATTTTCAGCCCCCTCCCCTCTCCCCACCTTCTCTTTCTCCCTCAATCCCTTTTTCTTTCTTTCTCTTTCTTATTACAGTATTTTACAGTTCCCTGCATCTCTCTTGATATAGCTTTCCTCTTTCTTTTTCTTTGCAATAAATTATTATCTTAGAGCCAGGTGTATTCATCTTTAGTTTTATACCCCCAGCAAACAATACAAAGATTCACAAAGTAATCAGTATTGTGTAAGAAAAAGCACTCAAAAGGTAAAATTAGACCAGCTGAAAAAATGAAAATAATCAGACCAAATAATCATACCAAATAGACTTTTGTAAAAGCTTTTATGAATTTGATTGTATCATTGTTGGCAAAGACATTCCCAATAGACAGGATAAAATACAGAATACAAAACAGTAGGGGCCATTAACCTTCTAAGCAAATCTTCTCTTGTCACACCATGCAACTGAGGGCTCCATTACTTGGACTCTGTTTCTGAAGACATTTTCTAAATAGTTGTTCTCTCTTTTGAGTAAAATCTGTTCATGATTGAGAAGAATAATATACGTCTGTTTTTCTGATGTTTTAAATTTCATTTTGTACTCTGTTACAACCAGTAGCACATGAGTATTGTTTTTAGGGATTTCTTCCTCTTGGGGAGGACACTTTTCAGAACCCAAGCTAACACTCGAGAGTCCTTTTCATAGGATTGCTGTCCTTGTTGGGTCTGCTAGCTATCTAGACTATAAGAGGGATGTTCCTCAGTGGAAATGAACCTTAAACTTGACATCTTAGTCATCAGGTTCTATCATAATTTCTCCACTATCTATCTGACTGTTGCATTGAGCAAATGATGTGTGTCTAACCTACAGTTCCAATGTTATTGCAGGTTGACTTTGGTCTTGTCACAGAATGGCCTGAGTACTCAAATATCTATATGTATGAAATGTTCCACAAAGCTGAAGTATTGAAGAATGATCACAATTTCTTTAGACCAGTTAGCCAATTGAAGACTTCTGTAATTGTCTGGTATTTACTCAATCCTGAGCCACCATCTCAGAGTGTTGGACATCTTACACCAAGTCAAGCCAAATCAATCTGGGGCCTAACAGAGGAAGAAATAGAGACACATTATCATAACACTGAAAGAGGTAGGTAAAGCATTGATCAACTTTTGTTTTCTCTTTCAGTCTCAACAGAAATATATGCTATGTGGTAGATACTGGTAGATAAAATCTGGCTGAACTATCAATTCTCGCTAGCTCACTCATTTGCTTCTTGAATAGTGGGTATAAATTATATTGGCTTAGAAGCGGAGTATGGTTAAGCATGGAGCAACATTGAATACACATGTACACATATACACCTCTAACCCATGTTTTGTTGAAACGATAAGCCGTTTTTGTGTGAAATGCTGTGTGGGGTACAAAACTAACCCTTTTGTCATTCATTTTCCAGATAGGGATAACAATCACGAAGCAGACTACCCGTCAAGCTATTATGAATGGACTAGTTTATACAAGATCTTTGTTAGGAAGCATGGGGGAATTCGACAAATGCAAAACTATGTTCTCAAAAGGTGTTTAAGAAATCGCCAAGCACTTGAGGAACATTTTCAACTTTCTCTGCACTCCTCTCGACAACAGATGTGGTATCAGTTTTTAGAGGATCGAGATGTGGGCAACCGAAAGGCACTGAAAGCCTTGACAGAGCACATGCCCAGAGTAACGCATAGTTATATGTTGCACCAGGTGGGCTGATCAATCAAGTACATTTTCTTTTGTCTTAAATATTCAACAGCTTTGTTTATGTGTTTGTTTGTTTGTTTGTTTGTTTGTTTGTTTGTTTGTATGTATTTTGTACAGTGATGGCTTTCTCCTGCAATGGCTCTGCAATCTGTTTTTATTATCCTATATCCTCACAGCCAAAATGTGCCAAAATGCTTCAAAAGGCTTTCAGGTTTTTTAGAGCTTGCTGTAGTTGATGTGGGTCCTTCTCATGCCATTACTAATGCTCTTGTCTTGTTAGATCACTGCCATGTACATCGATGGTCACTTGAAAGGTAGCTTTCAAACAGTGAAGGCTTATGCTGAATTCTGTGGCTACTTCAAGACCTGGCTAGATGCAAAGAGCATCAAACTTTGGCCTCAACGGCAAGGCGACTTGGTAGCACAGGACTACAGAGAATGTCTGGAGTATGTCAACAATGAGGTATATTTTCTATAATTACCATTGCTAGTGTGTGCTTG
The DNA here is from genome assembly GCA_964036295.1 of Plumapathes pennacea. NCBI lineage: Eukaryota > Metazoa > Cnidaria > Anthozoa > Antipatharia > Myriopathidae > Plumapathes > Plumapathes pennacea. The sequence goes on along the minus strand of OZ038464.1, from coordinate 20,267,364 downwards.
TGCTTTGAGTAAACCTTAGACTAGAAGTCTTTGGGAAAACTTTTACTTCAGACCAGCCTTGAGGGAGTGGGAGTGCACCTTATACAAGTCTTTCAGGCAGATAAACTGGGATGTAGTATAGTTTTTAGACTTGAGAATACAGTTGCTTGTTGGCATATGGAAAATTATTTGCTGGCCCTATCACGAAATGGCAACAGTGAAATTGACAACAGTATTTACCGGCAGTGACATTCTGGTCAAGTCACATAGAATTTGAATCTGAACCTTTTGTTGGATTTAAGTTCGCAGTAAATTTTATTTGCCTAAATACAAGTCCCACTGATACTCTTGGCATGAAGTGCTGTACAGTACTATATTCTTCTGGGGACTGATATGCTGAAAATCGATTTTTGTCTCTGAGTACACCCGCCATTAAAAATATATTCCCATTAGACTTGACTGTAAATTATGCTTTCCACAGCTCGCTCCTATTGCAGAAGAAGTCGAACTGACTATTACTGACTTCTTAAGCAAAGCTAAGCCTTATGTGGAAAGACTACATGAAGTATGGCGGTGGCAAAATAGGAAAAGCACGGCCTTCAGGAAAGAACACAGACCGTCGTCCGTGGTCAGGAGACACAAGAGTTACAGGTAAGAACCGAGAGAGACGAAGAAGTTCACACGGAACTGTTGGTTTTTGAGTCGGTGCTGAATATTTGTGGCAGTTTAGTATCGGGCTTGTAATAGTTCCTTAGCTACAGCAATCTCTATTTTAGAACAATTTTGTCTCTTTGTGTGTGGTATTGGGGGGTTATGTATTGTTAAATCGTTGGAATTCATTTGATGTTGGGATCACGGTTTACTGAATGCGATATATTTTGAATGATTGTGCTGGAATGGGCGTTAAGCTACTGCTAATGCTCAAGGCAATCTGGAAATACGACGACCCTAAAAATAACTTCAGTCTCGCCGTACTCAAAAACGAAAGAAGGAATGTTTTGTTGAAATACAAAAACATTTTTGTTTTGAGTGGGCCTAGTGTTTCGCTTCTAAAGCGTGCGGTGGCTCCTAACGACTAATGTAGATCTGGCCCGCAGGCATCATGGTATTGGTCCTTGGTTCTAATGCGTTTCCCGCAGCGTTGTACTAGTACGTCACGAATCTTCTTCGCGATTTTCAAGTTTGTTCGCCAACACTGAAGAACTAGAAGTCATCATATTCTTCATTCTCCGTAGTATTGCTTTGTTTCCTGCTGGTTCAATTCGATGAGGCATGGCTAATATAGCTAACACAAAAGCAATCTCGTTGTTTTCTTTCGTCCTTTATATTTCCTCTGTTTTATCTAGCCGACGTTCCCTTGAATAGAATTCCAGTTTCCCTTGAGCAATATTAGCATTAAGCCACAGCGTTTGTCCATTCTTCTCTATGCGTTTAGTTGCTAATTGTTAAGGAGTTTTGAAGCATTCTAGTGGGCATTTTAGCCTGTGACACTCATCAGAGTCGAATATTGCATTCAGCGCAAGTGACTCGTTGCCAATGGTTAACCTAAGCACGCTGTATTTGCTTGTTGGTAACATTATAAACAGTTTTTACCGGGATATTGGCTTAAGAGCCTTTTGTTTATAAGATATTAAGACTCATGTTTCTTAAGTGTTTGGGGGCCAAGAGCGACATATATTCGCCCCTCCACATTTAATTTAACTGTGATTAAAGATAGTGATGAAGGGCGCGCTAACCGCAGAGCCAGCATCGAGCCCGGGTCAGAGCAGAAGTGATGGATGGAGGATGCTGTAAGATCCATGGAATTTACACGGATCACTAGCGAGTAAACATGAACATCCAGAGTTGCCTTAATACCCGCAGAGTCAACGCAGGCCAATATAGTGATGATTAATTGAAACTCGACAGCCGCTTTTTGTAGGATCCCGTTTAAACCGAAGGGAGGGTTTGCGGTCGGGGCCGAATGTAAAAAAAGACCATTCTAGTCGATACTTTCTCTCGATAAAGAGCACTACTTGTTTGTTGCTTTGCGCATCCGTCTTTCGCATCTTACAACAAACTATTCGTTTGACTTGGAGGAACAGAAGTGAAGTGTGGTGTTACTCAATTCATTCCTCGGATACTTGCCCTCCATGGGTTCTTGATCGTTTAGGTAAACTTAAAACACATCGTGGTTTTCAAAAAATTGTATGATAAAAATGCGAAGATTGCTTTGTTTGAGTTTGTTTTGGCTTGGCTTGGCGCCGGGGCTTGGCTTGGCACGGTTGTTCGAAACTCAGCAGTCGGCAAAAATTGCGCGCTCACAGGCACTTGATCATCGCGCAAAGGACGCTCAAAGAACACACTTTCACTTTCAAAAGAAACTTTTTTTTTAGTAGACTATCTTACTATCTAACTGGAGCAGACGGCCAGATTATATTGAAGACTCTTTTCCTGTGTGGTTGAAGTTATGTTTAGTTTAAGTTAAAAAAAATGCTTTCCCCCTGGATTCTGTCAGGTTGTGATATTTTATGGCAACCCCTGCACAGAAACCGCGAAGTCTCATAAGTAAATTGTTGTACATTCATGGTTCCCGCCCTTTTTGTAAACTTGTGTTTTTTACTGTACGCAGGAACTTTCTCGAGCGAGGACGGCTGGACGACTTCGCGCAGCTCAAACAATTCTTCGAGAGAAAAGAGATCTTGGTGAACTGGTTCAAGGAGAACACGTGGTTACACTCGTTGCTAGGAGACTACGTGGTGAGGCCGCTCAGACCTGCATGTGTCTCTTCTGAGCTCTCGTCGCCACATTATCCGTCAGAATGCGTGTCCGGTCTTGTACAAAGGTACGAACAATAATCTTGTCGTGCTTTCTTCCGTCTGTGTCACTATCTGGGCGAGGTTGTTCAATGCTCGATTAAGCTAATCCAGGATTAAGCAAATACTTCTAGTCTCTTCGTCTTGATTTGTTTCCAGATGTTTATTATCATTAAAGGCCAACAAAAAGCTTGTTACAGCTTAGAACTTATTACAGTGCGAGCAAAACATTTCCATTGGTATCCCAAGATAACAAAAAAGTTTACAGGTAAACCTTGACTAACCTAATCGTGCTTTGAACAGCTTGGACCAAGCAAAGAACAAATTTGAACAACTTTGCACGCCCTGTAGACAAGTTTTCCGCTCTCGTTAGCTGTCGGACCGTAATCGTTGTCAGGGGTTTAAAGGTGCATTTATCTGAAACGGATATACGCTACTTATGCATCTTGTAAAACGTGTCTTGTCTTCTTTCGATGTGAACCGTGCCCCAGATTTGAGACCCCGACTCAAAGTCTGCATTCACTTTCCGTTCACAGGTTCTTGGAGACAGGTTTGAGATCCGATTTCACGAAAGTCCGGATGAAACTTTCGGAGATGGCTTCGTTGCAGTTACAGGATTTTCTGCGGAAGTCCAAGCATCTCCGGGACTCGATACACGAGGACGCCATCAAAGATGACTGCGTTTTCCTAAGTGAATTTGACAGCCGGGGCTTGTATGGCTACTTCGCCGGCCCGAGAGATCCGTACGGTGAATACGGCAGACGGATCGAAGTGGTTACGTTAGATTAACAAGGGAATGCGTACACTGGAACTGTTCCGACGCCAAAAAGCGCATTTTGCGGCTGGCTGAATCTGGACTCGGGTCTTGCCTCCCTTGACGTTTTGCACAGGGGTTCAAGATCTAGACGTTGCTAGAGCTATTTGTGTTTCATAGATTTAATTGCGTTCTATCCCTGTGTTGAGGGGTACTCTCTTTCAAAAGCTAAAAGCCATATCATTTTCGCGCGTTCGTTCGGTCCAAGGGTTCTAAATTGGAGGTCGTACGGTCGCTGTTAAAATTACTTTTGGCGATGGAAGAATGATATCCAAAAAATTACATGCTTATGTAAGATTATGCTGGTTTTGTAAGTATTTCAGTTAGTAGCTTTCAGTTCTTTAGTCTATGCCCAAGCATTCTCAGAGCGAGTGGATTTGTACAGCTGTTGTGCAGTACAATTCAAGAAGCACATATCTACGACCGCCTATTTAGACAAGTTGCAGGTCGCAGATAGCATCCATTCTTTAGTCGTCAAGTCAGTCGCACCTTTTCAAAGCCTTATTTGGTCATTTTTGTATGGAGTATTTTTCAAAAAGTTCATATTTTCAAAAGATATGTATTATAGTAATATTTAAAGAAATTTTTGCTGCGCCCGAAACGAGGCGCGATGTTTTTGTTTGTCTGTTTGTTTGCTTTATATAGGAATGAAATTTTCTCTCGGATCGTCATCAGAGGATCATTTGTTTATTTATTACACAAGGAAAAGCGGTTAATTTATTAATTTTGTCAAAGGGTTTCCTATTTGCCACTGCTCGTACCATGACTATTATTATTATCGTTATTATTTGCTGTTCATCGTTTAAACAGTGGCGCTACCAGCTATAATATCCAATCACAGAAAAAAAAAACCATACATGATTAAAACTTGGAATTGTGCGTTTGCGGAAATATACTTTACTGTATTCAGTGTGACGGTATGACCCACGGTGTGTTCCAATCGATTAACCATAACCCTCGGCTCGTTCGATCGATAGAATATGGATAAACGTACAAATGTTATGTATAGAGGAGTTTTAATGTACTTGTCCATTAGGTTCTCTGCACTGCAGTAAAAAGGCTGAAGTGAAGAAGAAATTTAAAATTAATAACTCGCAGTACTTCATGGATTATGCGCAATATTGCAATACAAACTTCGCGGTTTCTTGGTGTTTTGTACCAGAACGTACACTGATGATAAAAACCGGTTGAAAACAAACTTATCCTTCGCGAGTTAAAGGGCAGTATCATAAGATGCGCGCGCGTCTAACTCATGCGCATTTCATGACACTGCACCTACTCTGCCGCCTTTAGAGATATAAACTTACACATTGAGTTACTGACTCCAAAAACAATTATTGAATCATTTTAATGACAGTAAAACAAGGAGTACGTAACTAAAGAGCTCTACAGTACATATCTCCAAATCCAAACCGGACCTTGTAGTTACAGTGTAACTGCGCCTGAAGCTCTATTACTATTTTTTAAGTTGAAACAACTAAAATTTAAAAATTGGTCCAAATTGATCACTAGTAATTTTCGTATGTCCCTGATAAACTGTGCAGTTGCACACATCCGCAGCCATTATTCTATCCATCACGGGACCACACAAAAATCACTACAATAGCGGACCGGCGTTAGTATTTCGTAAACACGCACCACACCGCGTACACGCACACAAAGGGCCTCAAAGAAAGTTACTGTATAAAATTCTCATAACAGTAGGGAGCTTAAGCAAACTAGGACGGCGACGGCAACGCGAGGAACCAAGAAAAGAGTGTCTCTGTAAACCTTATGTCTTTGTAACTTTGCCTATTCTTAGTTTGCACAAAGTTGTTCCGTTTTTGCCGAAGTGTTATTGCTTTCATCGTCTCCTCTAAGAAGAACGATTGTCGTAATTTCTCATAATGTCGTCCATGTCCTGACAACAGCCTAAAAAAGAAGAATTTGGAGCCGCACGCGAAAGCACGACAACCTGAGATCATGTCAATTTCACATATTCACGTGCGCCTTTTGTCTTCTGCAATAAGTTTTATTGTTTCACCGACGTTGCCGTCGTCCTCTCCCGTCCTGGTGCTTAAGCTCTCTAGTGTTAGCCTATACGTGCAGGATTAACCTCTTCCCTCTCAGCATCAACCATGTACTACATATCCTTAAGGATGCTTTACAATTACAGCACAGTATATATTAATCCATCTACTTTGTCAATACCAAAAAGTGTAGACAATATTTGTTTGTATCAACCCTCGAAGAAGATCGGCCTTGATCCCATTTTCCCTATGACATGCAGTTGAGACGTGACATTGGTCGATTTTTCGCGACAGGATGTTGCGCTAAAAATTGTTGAGGTTTCTGGCTTCAGTCCAAAACCAACGAAACAGAACCACAGTCACTCAAAACTGCAGAAATTCTAGTTGCTCGATCTGCATCGGAACTACTAAATATTACGTACACCATAAATCGACGATCTCATGGTGTATATGTACTGATCAACACGCTCAACATTCAGCCGTCTTTGTTACAAGTATTTTAAACGATTTTAAAAACTTGCAACATGACTGACGCAGCACTGCAATTCGTGACAAATCGCGATCGGGTTCTCGATGGGGTTCTGAACCAGATTTTTAGCGCAACATCGTAATCAGTTGCAAGTCCGTCGCCGCAAACCGACCACTTCTAACAACTGTCCTGTTTTATGCACTGAAAAACCCTTTCGTTAATCACTGCTATATTTCAGTCTACCGCTGCCCTCTTGTTTAATTAACCCTGACTGAGGGACTGTATCAGAGGCTTGAGGTCTGCCACGCTTCGCCTGGCCGTTTGATTGATTTGTGTTGCATGAGATGTAACACTTTGAAACACTGCATCGTAAGATTCAGACTGATACACATCTCCAGTAATCTTAAATTGTTTCTGCTTGTAATCAGTTTCATCCCAGCGCAAAAACTTGCCAATAGAAACACAAATTATTTTTTTGACTCCGCAAGTTACGAGAATATTTCTTAACGTTTCAAACATATTCCCATGCGTTAAATAATCATCTAACAGACACACGACCCTCCCCTTCAATTTACCTTTGTATTCCTCATTGACCTTGATAGATCTAAAGTGCTTCAGGCAGTAGTCACGACGTTGTCTTGCATCCTGAGTGTCAAATCTGGACTTTGTTACAGCCGTATGGCGTTTGAAGATTGCAGCAGGCTTTCTGCCGTTCATCATGTACCTGACATGTTCCTTCAGCTCGTCCATCACCTCATTTGGTCCAACAGACGACGAAGGGACAACCGCCCAGTCTTGAACCTCTTTAAAGTCAGGATCATGAGCAATGGCTGCAAGTTAAGGCCGACATTAGCATTTCGAGACCATAGTGGGTTAGAATGGGCATTCAATGAAACTTTTTTGTCATTGGAGTCTGCACTGAATGTCAGTAATGACCAGCCTTTTTATGTAGATGGTCTGCTTTATAAAACCGAATTTACCGCCATTTTACTAACCTGCCATGAGGTGACACATTAGAGCCTGTTTGACGGTAGGATTTTGGTTTCCACTCTTCAGGATAGCCTCAAACCTCTCTGCTACATCTTTCTCGTCAGGAGGGATGCTGCATGAGTAAGTGTTGCCACTGCACAGGGCCACAATCTTCGTTGGAATGTTCCGGTCGGTGAATGAGCACTTGTAAAACCAACCAGCTTGATTGGTGATTATGTTTAAAATGGCTTTCATTTTGTTTGGCGTAGGTGCCTGTACTCCATACTTTATGACTTTTTCTTCTTGAAGGACCCAGTCTGCCCCAATAAGAAAAGACTTGGTTGATGCAGCAACATACAGGTCTTCATTCACGACACCAACGATGATCACGACTGAGCCATCATTTGACCACGTTTTAATCTGGGGGCGCAGCTGTTCATCTCTGGGTAGAAATTCTAATTTCCTGCAAACGTTGTCAACACTTTAGTACAGCCCAACAGACACAAATATCAGGGAATCTAGTCACGTTCACCCGGCAAGTTTGTAGTTTGTGTAAAGATAGGACTGCGGGGCCTGGACCCTGTGGGGCCAATCGTCGTTGCAAATCGACCAGTGTAACAGCAGCTAAAAGCAGAAGAAACGCGCGCCGGTAGTTTTGACTACGAGTATCACATTATCAGAAAAAGACCGAGTGAACGTAGTAAAAAACGATCTTTTCAACTATGACTGTCGATCGAGTTTGGAGTATTATTCGATATACCGGTAATGTTTCTTTCTCAAAAGCTGCCAGGATGCACGAGACGAAAGTGAAACTGACATACCCGGATGTTTCCATTTGCACCTTGAATGGCCTTAAACTTAAAGAAACGTGGCCACACTCTATACCACGTCAAGCCAGGTAAAAGGGTTAACAATTTAAGGTAATACATACACAAAAAAGTTGCCAATGACCGATAAATACACACCCTTCCAAACCAGTCTCCTTTATAATGTCCTCTTGCTCTGGGTCGTGAGATGTACAGTACAGATGAAACCCTTCCGCTTTCAGCTGCGTGATATTTGCAACTAGACTTTCATAATACAGAGGAGAACATTCAAAACAGCTCCGAGAAAATATAACATAGTGCTGTCTGTTCGCCATGAGTAATACGGCTCCGAAGACGCCACTCGATCACCCTTCTCGCACGGATGTCCCTGGGAATGAGGGAAATGCATTCACTTGAATAAATTATGATTTGACTTCCGGCACGGGCGTTCGCTGAGAACTGAGCCCACACTACATGCTGTCATTAACAAATGATAAACATAGAACTAATTTAAAAGATTAGCGTTTGGCGACATTTGGCGGGTTCACAATCGTACGTGACAAACTGAAACGTTTATAAGTGAATGGGTCTTTAAAGGTACAAAGCACAAAAATTGCTCAAAAACTACGTGCTCCATGACATTATAGGGTGAAATAAAAAACATTTCATAATACTACTGGTAACTCAATAAACATGCATGAGTACCGCTGAATTACCCCGGTATGCCCATTTTTAATAACGAAAATCTAATGTAAACCTTCGGCTTCGTTCTGGTTTCATTCCCAACGGTCGGCCCAGGTTACGTCTATTTTTTGCCGGAATTGAAAAGACGTACGATAATAGCATACGAAACTATAAGCTTGTTTGACTGATGAGTGGTTTTCTTTGTTTCTCGCTATTTCTTTCTTCATGGGCAACTCATACTGATCCATTTTTGCTTTTTTTCTGCTGAAGTAAGAGGGATATGTGATTCATTTGATTTAAGGCGCTGTTACTGCAATTTTCTCAGCAACTTGTCTCGCAACGGTTAAAAAAGTATCGTTGCAGTTCCTGAGGTGGGTTGTTACACTGTGCAACGCAATCTCGCAATTTGCAACGATTTATGTTGCGGGAAATTTGGGGAGGAATTGGGATTTGCGCGCTGTAAATTTTAGACGTCAACACGGCAGACTTTGAATAATTATTAGGAAGTGCACATGCGCTCTTGATCGCGCCAAAGCAAAATTGCGAGACAACTTCGTGTCGGGAACCAAATTCATTCTTGGTTTTTCCAGATGTAAACAAAAACATTGAAAAGGCTGAGAGGGCCCCTTAATGGACGCTACAAAATCACAGAGGCAGAGAGTGCCTTCTTCTTCCTTGTTTTCCTCTTCCTCTCGTGGGGGTGGGGGGGTGGTTGGAGGGAGGGTTATCCAAAAAATGTGAAAAAATGGTGGGCCAGTGTGTCTTTCCAAAATCCCGCCAGCTCCCTTACCTCATAAAAGGAACGGTCCCTGAGATGTGGGCGGCTAATTAACGTCTTTGACTTTATTTCCTTTCTTCGTGTGTTTCTGATCAAAATGACGGGGAAGAACGGTCTTCCTTCACCTCTTCAATATTAAACGTTTATTAACGCCGACCGTATATACCGTGGGCTCAGTCGTGTCCAGGGAACGATGGCGGTCGAAGCGGTACGATGGTCGTCGGATGTAGGCGTAGATTTTGATTACTTCTTTGGAGACGAAGAGGACGATTACATTGTACAGGGAGCAGAAAGGTTAGAGCTTGAATATTTCAACAATCCTAAGCACTACACGTTGTTCTCTGGCGGAGCTCAAGGGAGCGACCTTCACTGGCAAAAAATCGGCGCCAAATATGGCGTAAAGGTGAAAGCATTTTCGTTTGAAAGGCACGGTGGAAAGAACAATGCTCGAGTAATTTTATCACAGGAACAACTAAAGGAAGCCGACGAGTACTTACGCAAGGCAAACACAACTTTGAAGCGACACTTCCCAACAGGCAAGTCTTTCGTTGACAGCCTGCTTCGTCGTAATTGGTATCAAGTGAAGGATACAGCGGAAGTGTTTGCGATTGCGAAAATAGCCTCGAGTCGCAAGACAGTTGAAGGTGGTACAGGCTGGGCTGTACAGATGGCTATTAACTGCGAGAAACCTGTTCATGTATTTGACACTGTCAAGAACACTTGGCATCGCTTTCATGAGAACAAACGCACCTTTGTAGTTCATGAAACACCAAAACTGTCGCTGAATTTTACAGGTATAGGAACAAGATCGTTGTCTGAAGCTGGGAAAAAAGCAATTCAAGACGTTTTTGAGTACACTTTTGGACCATGCAAATAGAGACGAAATAGAGACGAATATTCACGAAAGCATTCCGGACGACAGGAGCCCATTTTTCCCCGCTCCTGGTGAGGAACATTAGTTAACATTTCTAAGCGATATTTATACCATAGTTTATTTTTATTAAAATCCTCTTCAACTTCAAGTAAGCGTTGCTTCATGGCATTGTCGCGGGTTTTTAACGATTTTTCCCCTCCCCCACTCCCCAAAAGTCCCAGGCCCCCCGGGTCTTTTTCCTTTCAAAATGGACATCCCGCAGTCCCCGCATTTTATAGATGAAGGACAGAGTTCTTCAGAGCTTGCAGGATGTCAGAAGGTCTCACGAGTAAACTCGGCTGTCGGCGGGTTATTGCCTTCGCTTTATTCGAACGATCGAAGTTCTGTTTTGTATTCTCTTCCATTTGAAGTGCTGTTCAAGGTGTTATCTCTTCTGAGTCTAGATGACCTCTGTAGTTGTCGCCGAGTGTCAAGAAAGTGGCGCGATCTTACCACCGAATACCTTCGCTGTTTGCAGACGCTGAACTTCGTCCCTATGCAGCCAATTTTAACTGCGTTTGGGTTAAAGTCGGTGCTCAAATACGTTCAGAATTTACGTGTTCTTCGGCTTGAAACTTGCTGGAAATGTGTTAACGAAGAGAATTTGTTAATCGTTGCTGCAAACTGCCCTAAACTTCGTGTTCTTACACTGAGTAGATGCAAAGGAGTGACTGATAGTTCACTGAAAGCTCTGGCGAGAAACTGCCAGGAGATTGAAGAACTCGACCTTAGCAGCTGTTTTCAGGTACGGCTGTTTTTGTTCTCATCAGGATACACATATGTGGCCTCCCAACTGCTAATGCTTTCTTTTTGTTTAAATTTTTGTTGCTAACAGTCAACCCTCTCTCTAAGACAGACACCCTTGAGATCAGCTCCAACTGTCCACCTTAGAGAGGTGTCCATCTTTAAGAGAGTTTAGTTAGAGTTAATGAATGAAGAAACAGCAAGGACAACTCCTACCAGGTGTCTGTCTTAAAAGATGTCTATCTTAGAGGGGTGTCCATTGAGAGGGAGTAATGCATGATAGATTATAGATTTTGGTTATGACACAGTTAATTTGTTTTTGCAGATTTCTGATGAGGGTATATTGGCTATCGGAGAGCACTGTGAAAATCTGCGAGAGCTGCATATCAGTAGCTGCTATGGTGTTACAGATGCCAGTGTTGCTTTAGTTTCTACACGCTGTTCTGTGCTGCATGAATTGGACATCAGTTGGTGTTACAAGGTGACAGATAGTGGCTTGAGAGGCTTCCTTGAAGAGAGCTGCCATCTGAAACTGCTGAGAATAAAAAACTGTTCAGAGGTACAAAGATTATACCTAGATTATCCACCCCCTCCTCTCCCCTAACCAAGAAACTTGGGTGTTATATATTGCCCCATAGGGTATCTATAGCTGATTCTGTCTTTTTGATCATAAAGGCCATGAATTTTAGTTGAAGAAGGCATTTTTTCTTTGTTTATTTGTTTATTTGTTTTGTTTTGTTTTGTTTTGTTTTGTTTTGTTTTGTTTTGTTTTGTTTTGTTTTGTTTTGTTTTGTTTTGTTTTGTTTTTTTTTTTTTTTTTTTTGGGGGGGGGGGGGGGGGGGGTTGGAGGCCTAAATAAGGTTATGGTCCTCCCCTATATTTTCATATGTAGGCATGACTTTGAGTTTTCAATTTTACAGTTTTTTGTGGAGTGTTATATGGTAATCTTTGTCTGTTTCTTGTCACAGGTTTCACAAGATTTGATTGCTCAGCTGATGGGCAGAGGAGTCAGTGTTAATTACTTCTTTTAGGATTAGATGCTGTGTTTTAGCCAGAACACTGAATGGGTGACTGATTGGTATGCTTGAACAGTAGGATATGACAATTTATTTTGTTGTTACTTCCACCTGGGTTTTGATTTAGTTTTTTTTTTTTTTTTTTTTTTTTTGTGAGAATGTGAGTTATTTCATACAAGTATGAAAAGAAAAAGAAAAAAAAGATATGAGGTCCCGCCGAGACTTGAACTCGGATCGTTGGATTCAAAGTCCAAAGTGCTAACCATTACACCACGGGACCGCTGGTTGGGAACGTTAGTGGTCAATATTGGTATAAATAACAAAAGAGGAATAATCTAAAACCGCAGGATGGAGTTCCCGTGGGCTCATATCAGTTTGATACCGTCGGTGATTGCCACTCATTAAAATGGTCTTTGCTTGCCAAGCGGATTCATTCTGTAAAGAGTACAAGACAAAAGTTGTCTCTTGTACTGAAGCTAAACTCGACGGCAAAGCGGGCTACGAGGTGATTTTAGAAGACACGATCCTTTTTCCTGAGGGTGGCGGACAGGTTCGTGAAGTGATTCGTCAGGTCGCTGTGTGGTTGGATTTCTTGATAGTTTCAGTACTAACAGCTTTCTTTCTTTAACGATCATCTTCTTGACACGTTGGAACTTCAGCCAGATGACCGCGGAACGGTGAGTTCTTTGACCTAAATTAACGTTTTTGCTATGATGACTCATCAGCTCTCGATCAGATGTATAATATTTGATAAGCTGCTGGTACACAGAGTTTGAATAAATGGTTGTATTTAGTTTCTGCAACGCCAAAATTTGCCAACAAAGTTTGGTTTCTCTATCAATATGTAAATGCAGTGTAGAACCAGAAGAGTAGATTACCCAGAGATTTTATTGCTCTCAGAAGCTTGGGTCATGGGGCCTAGGAATAATAGCCTCCACTTTCCAAGCTACCGAGAACAAGAAAACTTCTGGGAGCCAGCTGGGTTTGTAAGCCTGCAGGAGAAAGTCTCAGCTGTTTTGACTATTGCAGTTGTTACCAGATCTACACCCTGTAACTCTCCCAGTTCCATATCTGGGACTTAGTTCATCTGCATCCATGCCTCTTCCTCCACAAACTCATGTTGACCTCCAACAAAAAATAAGGGTGTCAACTCAACCTTAAGGAAAGCAGCTACAACTCTAAATTTCCACACATGCAGCTGCAAGCTGAGCCAATGTACCCCACCCCCACACCCTGAGAGCTCCAACTCCAACCAAGCAGGGCTCAGCTAGAGCACAGCCTGTGCTGAAGTTGGCATTTTTGTAGTACAGGTGTCAGACATACTGACCAATGATGAAATACCAATCATTCAAACTACAGATCAATGGAATAGATGTATTGCAAATTACCAGACGAGGAGAAGAGGCTGTTCATTTTGTCCTGGAACCGATTGATGAAGGAGCTGAGGCTGAGCTAAAAGTTGACTGGAGAAGGAGGTTTGATCACATGCAACAACATTCAGGTTTGTGAGGTTTTAAAATCCTTTATACACCTCAAATGATGTACTTGAAAGTTCTAGTCAGATCAACTGCTACAGTAACAAGTCTTGTGCATTTGAATCTATCTTTCCAAACAAAAAAAAAAATGTTTTTGAAGTATGGTACTGTATGTTTTTTTTTTTTTCAGGTCAGCATCTTTTATCTGCAATCATAGAAAACAAGTTTGGTTATGAAACGACTTCATGGTAAGATATTCGCTCAATACCAGTATTCACACTGGAGAAGTGTGGAGAAGCAGAATTCTCCAGAAAACTTCTCCACCCTTTTCAGTGTTTTTTTATCCCAAGTGCTTTAAATCTATAGTTATTCTGACAAGTGCTAAATATAACATTGTTGTAACTGATTCCTCTTTCCTGTTCAGGGAGCTAGGAAGGTATCGGTCTCATGTGGAAGTGGACTGTCAGCAGCTGACAACAGAAGAAATGAGACAGATAGAGACTGCTGCAAATGATGCAATCAGGGACAAAATCCCAGTCAACGTTCATGTGTATTCATCTGCGTCAAGTCCAGGTTTAAAAGAAGTAAGATTTTTTATTCTTATTTCTGTATTGCAGTGAGGGGGACTATCATCTATGTGAGGTTTAATTGGCATTCTTTGTACTGATGTCACTTCTCAATATTGCAATAACGTGCAGAGCAAAGTTTACAGACTAAGCAATTTAGGATTTTTAAAAAGGCACCATTCCCTATAACCTGTACCCTAACTGAGATGTTCAATTGCTTAGTGTGGATTTGCACCCACACATGTTCACAAAAATTTAGAAGACAATGAAACATATGTACATTGAATACCTTTAACTGGAGTCTAGCTTATATTCTGGATGATTATTCATGAGTATTGTTAGGTAATGTATTGAAAGTCCATAAATATCTCATGTATGTATGCCTTACTCCACGAGTCCCATACATGCAGATGTTTGGCTAAAATGCATTGGCAGCTTAATAATGCAGTATTTACACATAATTTTGTGTGTCCACAATGTGATGTGTGCCAACTTCTTCATTCACCTGACCTACTTATTGTTGGTTGGACAAACAGCCTATGTTGAACTTTGTTTTGTTGAATCATTAACTTTGCATGTTCACCTTTTGTAGGCTTCCACAAGGGGCTTGCCTGCTGACCATGTTGGTCCAGTACGAGTCATTGAAATTGAAGGTGATTGAGAAATATTGTACCCTTAATACAGGTCTAAGTACCAATAATAGTTAAATCTGTGTCAGTACTGTATATGTTAACTGTGTAAATAAATTTAACTAAAATGGTGGTCATTCTTTGTTTTCTTTTAAAGGTATGGACAAGAACATGTGCTGTGGAACCCATGTTCATAACCTCAGTCAAGTGCAGGTATGGCTTGGCATCTCCTGCCGTTCTGAAGAACTCTGGCCAATAGCATTTTACATTAATTTCCTTAAAACTTAACTGTATGCAAAGTCCCCCACCCACCACCCCCACAACATATTGTATTGATCAATGCCCTATTGGCTGCTAATTATAGTAATATAAAATGCATCAGCCAATGAGGCAGAACCTCACCAGCCTTTCATACTTTAGGTGATCAAGCTGTTTCCTGATTTGGACAGCAAGACACGCGGCAAACGGCTCTTCTTCATTGCAGGGGACAGAGTTCTTGAATACTTGGCTAAAACTATGAACAATGAGCGTTCATTAACCAAGCTGCTAAGGTCAGTCAAGTTCTCATGAAAATTTTGAATCTGCTAGGGTCAAAAATTTACATTTAATATAAGGGCCGGTACACAGTTGTTCAAATCACGATAAGGTAAAATCCTGGCATGCACGAAAACAGTTTCACTCACAACAAAACTTCCCCAAGTTTTGAGCTAAAATAACCTTTTTTTTTAACCAAAACTTTACAGTTTGTTTGGCAGGATATATAGAGGGCACTGGTCGGCTTTCAAAAAAGCGGTCAAAGTTAACTGGATGTACTCCTACTAAATTTAGGTCAACAGGGCCCGTAAAATGATAACGCCCGGGACTTGCGTTATTAATATCAATATGAATAACTTAATTCCTATTACCCCGGGCCCACGCATTCAATAAAACGGTAGCCCCTAGGGAAGTAGAACCCTGGTCCCAGAGGTTTTCTAATAGAAAGTTACAGCTGGAACAAAGTAAACCACTTTAACAATTCTGCGCAGTACCAAATAGTACTTTTTACCGTCCGTATGAACGAGTGTGCTAAGCTCCTGGTTTTGTCCGTTCTACGTAATTGTGACCAAATTTTCCGTCCTGCACTCTACCCGCCAAGTTTTATCACGAGGTGACCCGCCAAAATACCTCAGCCTTGCGAACTGCGCATGATTGAAAGTGGCCATTACATTTGATACATTCCTATGATTGTATTAAGTTTAGTGCATTGTTACCTGTTCATATTCTGCAGCTGTGGTCCCGATAATCACGTGACAGCTCTTGAACGGATACAGAGCTCGTTGAGAGTTGTGAACAAGGTACTTTACTATCCTGAAATAAGTTTATTCAACCAATTGATGAAGCAAGTGCTGTGTGAACATACTACTCCCTTTTACCAAACGCGTTTTTTTTTTCTTGTACTGTAACAATCTTCACATGAGGAGAAAATGGTATTAGGCCCCTGTATGTAAGTATAACTATTTGAATCAAAATCTCGTGCTGGCAATCTTTTTCGTTGTCAGGTCACAAAATCTCAACTGCGAGAACTCGCCCAGTTGGAAGCCTTCAAACTCAAGACTTGCAAAGATGGACAAACGTATTTCTATGTTCACAGGTACAAACGAGTTAAAAAGTTTTTTCCCCCTCGCAACTTAGTGATTCTTTGTATCTCACTGACGCTTTTTTCTTTGTTTTCTGCTTTAGACTGTTATTTGCGTAGACAACCTGATCTTATAGATTAAAATGATTTCTTTGGCAGGGAAAACGGCGATATGGATTATATGAACACTATCACAAGTGAACTGGCAGATCAGGTGAAGTGTTATTCAAAAAGTCTACGTGCCTTGTTTCATAGTGGGGAAATGTGTACAATAGTATGTCTCCTTGGAGCACATGCCAGAACTGAGTTTGTAAATCTGATAAACATTCGTTGTCCAAAAATCAGGGAGTGCCCGTGTTGGTAACGGTCGGACCGGATAAGGGGCCGGGACAGTTCGTACTTGTTGGACAAGAAAAACAGGTCGCAGAACTTGGGCCTAAGTGAGTAATGACCTCGTCGAGTTAGTTCGGTATTTTTTTTAACTCGCCTGATACTATTTTAAATTGTTTGTTTTCTCTTACAGAATATCAGCTTTGTTGGACGGAAAAGGTGGCGGCAAGAAAGGAAGGTATCAGGGCAAGGCAAACAGCCTTAATACTAAGGCACGGAAAGCCATCGAACAAATGTTAAAGGAACACACAACAAGTCCAACAACTAATAACACCGACAGATGAAACTGCAAATATAAAAGAAGTGGTATTAAAAACTGCAAATTCAGCAAAATCTTTTTTCTTTTCCAACCGGCGTTGATGTTTACTGATAATTATACTGTATATCCCACTCGAAATTAACAAAAATTGATGAAGAGTCTTGCAGCCCAAATCATAATACAAAGAGT
The DNA here is from genome assembly GCA_964036295.1 of Plumapathes pennacea. Taxonomy (NCBI): domain Eukaryota; kingdom Metazoa; phylum Cnidaria; class Anthozoa; order Antipatharia; family Myriopathidae; genus Plumapathes; species Plumapathes pennacea. The sequence continues at coordinate 20,250,265 of OZ038464.1, read as the reverse complement.
GCTGTAAAAACCAAACGAATTCGCAATCACCGAAGTTATCGGGTTCTAACGTAGAACCGGCACGGTAGATAGACCAGAGGCGACGATAGTGTCGCCAAGGTTTTTAGCTACTGCTTTCCAAGCCACACAGAAGTAATTACTAATACCTGTGAAGGGCGAGGAGACTTTCTCTTTTCGGCCCAAACAGGTAACGCAACATGGGTGACAAGGACAGAATCTGCAATACACACTGAAAAGAGTGTTGTGTTCAGGGCTCACCACACTTGACTATACCCTACTAGCGAGGTAGAAGAATATATTTCGAGCCTTGCGACGGTGCTGAAGAAAATCAGCCCGGCTCTTTCCTAAGTCTGTGTTACGTGGAACTGCATTCACTCTAGCAAATCGAGTAAATCTCATCGGTAAGTGCGATGGACAGTTTCTTATCGAAATAACAATTATAGTTCATCCAAAGTCACGTCGGCTTCTAATCCAGCCAGGTTTGTCATGCCCGGTAATGATTGTCTCGGTCTATTCGTCGTCATCATCATCATCCAGAACTCTCCTGACTTTCTTGTACTGAGCCAGCGGTAACGCAAAGTCATCCTCGTCGTCGCTCTCATCGTCCGCGTCCTCTTCTCGGGGTCGTTTTCGTCCCGTTTCATCTCCTCGTAGTGGCGAATTCTCATCAACTTCACCGCTATTTCTTCGCTTTTTTTTAGACAACGACATTGCCAGAGGTTCTTCATCGCTGTCTTCATCACTGCTCTCAGTGGCTTTTGCTTTTTCTGGTGTATTAGCTTCATCCTCGTTGTGTCCGCCATCGTCCTTGCCATTCGTTTCTTCGTCGCTGTCGGAAAACGTACGGACTCTGCGCCTGTTCTTGTTCCCTCGCTGTTTTTCCTCTCTCTTTTTACTGCCAGCGCTGCCGGGTGTCTCGTTTGTGTTCTGTTCTCGGTTCTCGCGACCGAGTTCCACATCGCTGTCGGGAAAAAACAAACAAACAAACAAACAAACAGAAAAACTTGGTAATTGACTTTTGTTTTTCCAGGAACATTTTAGGTCTTATCAATCAAAAACGCAAGGAGAATGGAGAAAATATATTTTGTTTTCTGATATCGGCGTTATCGTCTTTCTTCACGTAGTATTCGTGACTCCATGCTCACCTGTCATCGTTACTCTCCCTGTCCCCCTCCGGATGTTCCTGATTCAACATCTCCCGCCAACTTTTCCCGCTCTTTTTGCGCGCCATGTCGCGTCGTTGGTCTGGTTGCTCGTTGTGTCTCTTGCCCCTTTCTCTCTTCCGCTTCCGGTCAGAACCGGACTTCTTGCGTGCAGCCAGTACCGCGAGCTTTTCTTTGCGGGCCTGACTTTTCTTGTTGGTTACTGGAGATGTTTCACTGGGTGCAGCACCTGCAAAAGAGTAAACAATTCACTACAAAGTTAACAAACAAATATGTCTACTTTATCCAAAATTCAAGGAAATCTTCATCGCAACGGCATTCCGTCACGGAATTTACAGCAATGAAACTGATTTGGTTGAGAGAATACCAGAGAGAAGCTCAATAACCCATGCAAGATAGCGACAAGTAAGGGCATGCGTGAGAGAAATTGAGCGAGTGAACAAATTCCCGAGTTTGAGTTCGAGTAAGCATGGACGAGTTGCTGGTTGACAACGGCAGTAAACAATCTTTAACACCGAAGCACTGTAAATGGAGGACTCACCTTCATTGTCATTCTCAGTAGCGTCCAAGTTATCAGCTGATTTCCTAAGATCCGCGGGACTGAGGCTTGCGGGAATGCGCCAGAAAGACTCCTACGAGGAGAAACAAGACACATGAGTACAAACACATACAAATTACACGAGTGATCTGCCGTTGCTAAAAACATCTCGCGTTTCGGTAACTGAACGTAAGTATGTGAAGCATCACTAGTCGAACCTGTTCATTTGCGGGAGGGACAAGTCCCACGTGGCGCAGTACTCGTTTAAACAGGCGCTTCTTCAAGGCTTCTTCGTGTTCTTCAGTGATGGTAACGAGAGGCAGAGGCTGCCACGTCTCTGGAAGGAATAACAACATACTCTCTTGAGTCCTGAGGGTTTCTTCAACACTGAGATGTCGTCAGAACTTCTCAACACAAGCACAACAAAAAATGTGACGATTGAAATGAGTTTTTCAGACTCATAAATGTAACTCCAGCGCGGCTCAATTCATACCTTCCTCCTGCCTATCATAAGCAGCCCCTCTCAGTTTAGATTGAATCCATTCAACTTGGCCACCGAGACCTAGAGATCAAGAACATAAAGCAGTGCTGTTAAACAGAGGTGACAGATGAAGTGTACATAACCCACAATCCGTACAGCAAACTCTTCACCTGAATCTCTGAGTTTCTTGATCATAGCGGAAAGAGGCGCGCCGCCTGTCACGTCATCTTCGTCCTCCTCTGATTCAGATTCGCTGTCGTTCTCCTCCAGTGCTCCGTCACTTTCTTCCCCTAGAAAAGGATTCACCTTCAGAACAACTTTTGTTTTCACGGATTGTCACACAGTGATGCAACGAGAATTCATACTCCAATCAGCTTATATCAGAGCGTCAGATATTAAAATGACACTTAATGATGCTTTGCTTTTTTTATTTTTTTACTGGGCTTTCTTTGCTACCCTAAAGCTTCTTAAAAACTTCGAACAACACTTTCACAAGTACAAAACCAGACAGTACAATGTACCTTCACTGTCACTTTCCTCGTTGTCATTCTATGGAGATAAATACACACGAGCTTTAGCAGAGTAAGTTGTGAGCACTGCAGTTGCGCCTGTGACCGTTTGGTGTCGCATTTCCTTTCTTTCTTTCTTTCTGCTCCTTATCCTCCCTCCCCTTTCTACTTTCTGTCCGCCTTTCTCTCGTTCGACCTGTATTTTCGTAAATTACTGCATCACTCACAATAAACCCTTCCTCTTCCAGTTCGGCGTTCTTCTTCTTCCTCTGCTTCGTCCCTTTGGTTTTCTTTTTGCGAAGCTCCTTGCGATCGGCAACAACACCAAGTTTAACAAGCTGGTTTACTACCTGGTAAATGCAAGCACAAAACGTCATTCAAGGCTGTTTTCCCGGCATGCAACTCGTGTGAATTGTCTACTTGTAAGACTACGTCACCATATACACTCTTTGCGAACTATCGGACACGGGGTTTTGCCATTCGTGGATATACAGAAATTGATACAGTACATCCTGTGCAACACAGCCTATCAGTCAAAGGTAAACGTGCATTTCTTGAACCCTTCAGAATGTGTTTACTGACATTTCAAGCCGTGTTAGTCCTTGGGTGTTATGGCTACAAGTTTAGTTCTTTCACCTGTCGTCGTGTTCTGTTGGAGTTCAACATGTGATCCATGATCTTTTCTACCACGTCTACTGGGAAAAATATCGCACAGTTAAACATCCCTCGCACATTACAGAATATGCTTTCACCTTATATATTCAAGTTTCATCTGCTCCTCTGCCCCATTCCCAGTAAACAACAACATCGTATTCCAAGAACAGTCAGTGGACAACATTGTATTCCAAGAACAGTCAGTGGACAACAACATTGTATTCCAAGAACAGTCAGTGGACAACAACATTGTATTCCAAGAAAAGTCAGTGGGCAACAACATTGTATTCCAAGAACAGTCGATGGACAACAACATTGTATTCCAAGAACAGTCAGTGAACAACAACATTGTATTCCAAGAACAGTCAGTGGACAACAACATTGTATTCCAAGAACAGTTGGTGGATTGTATTCCAGGACAGATGATGATGTCGTGATTCATTGTCAAACGCGTGATTACAACACTGGGGATATCACCTTCTCCTTCAGATCCTCTGTACTCGTCGTACAAAGCTCTAAGCTGTTCTTCTTCTTCCTCGCTCCAACCTTTCTTACTCTCAGGTTTTCTGTGAGAATGGAAAACGGGGCCGAACTGCATCAATGGGCGAGCATATGGGCTACAACTTGAGTAAAGCTTCTGGGTACAGGAAGCTTTCCTTACTCAGAAAACGCACATAAATGCTTTGGTCTATAACTTTTTAACCTGAAACGTTAGGACTTGGCGGGCGAGTTTCACTCTTTGGTGGAACATGACTCGACAAACACACGCTACTCACTTGTGAAGTTCTTTGCGGTCCTGCACCAGTCTCATGGTCACCAACTTGTTCTGGACCTGTATAGGATAAGAAAGTACAAAAGATAGGTACATCAGTCAACACAAATCAGAGATCGCCTGGTTCTGCATCACCTCTCTTCATGAATGATTAGGAGTCATGACACGTGTAACTATCAGAGCGAAGTCTTACCTGTCGCCTGGTTCGATATTCATTTGTCAGCCTGTCCAGGATCGCGTCGACCACATCTGCAGAGATGAAGGACACAGAATGCCTCAGTTTCTGATAACAGTGATACGCGGGATGAAGCGGGACACAATGTCTCACAGTTGACAACAGTGAAACGACAGAGAGACAGAGAAAGAGATTTTTTGCAGAAAGTGGGAACTTGACCGCTTCCTTGGATCAGATTGCTTATGACAGGCTATATACTGCTCAAAAGTAGCGGCACTCTTGTGGAGTAGACATTGAGGCCATATAAGTTATCATATAATGGCAGGTGATCAGACTATAATTCTCTTGACGCTATTTAGATAGAATGTTCAAAGTTTATTTGGAGAATTAGCGCTTATATCTTAAGGCCTAAGCGAGCGTCCTACCATCAGATCCTCGGTGCTCCTCATACAGCTGACGAAGTTCGTCTTCTTCTTCAAATGTCCATGACGTCGCACTCGGCTTGACAGGCCTGACGGGAACAAAACAACGTCATTTCCGGTCTCATGCCTAATCCTTCTGCTGTATAATTTCCCTGTTAAAAGCACGTGTTTATGGTTCAACCTACCGAGCGGCCAAACTGCCATAACCTTCCGAGATCTCGTAGCAGACACCGGCACTCTTCCACGCAACAAGTTCAGCCAGCAACACAGGGTTCTTGGGAAGAAGTTCAAAGAACTTGCACAGAATGTGCTTGGCAAACTTGCTAAGTTCCTGGAAAAGATTGGAGCCAGGTAAAGACCAGGTACCCTATTTTAATGAATCGAGAGAGCTCAGGAATAAGGCTTTACTTCGTACAGTACGTCTGAAATAACCATCGTAGTAGTTCCAAATTTACGAACGAAAAGAAGGGGGGAAAGACGATATTGAGGTGTTACCTTGTAACGAGTGACTGCAGGGTCACACAATATCTTGTTAAAAGAGCAAAACAAGGAGATCTGAAAGAGCATGGCCGGCATCTTCAAATCCACTGCAACTCTGTGCAGCATCTTCACGATGCTGTGATTTGTCTTCTCGCTGTTCTCTTTGTAAAACTGCAGCAGCCAGCAGTAGGGTTGCAAAATGGCGGGCGTCGAGAGCCTGGAAAAAGAAATAAATGATAAAGGTAACCCCCGTATTTCTTGCTCTGTTTGCTATCTGACACGATTAGGTCAATCCTGCATTACGTCCAAAAGGCGACTGAGTTTGGGAAGTTGGTCACAAAATCTGTTTGACGCCTTGTCTTATACTCACTTGTTTAAGAAATCTTTAATGTCGAATTCTATTTCTTTCGTCGTCGCAGCGGCCACCTCTTCTTCGTCTGTCGAACAGATTCATTCACTCAGTGAAAGAACTTTGCAAGTTGGACCAATTTACCCACGTGTTAAAACCCACTTTAATAGAATCTTTTTGACGGCTTGTTAGAATAACATGACCAATGGCTGTTGCAACTTTTAAAATACACCTGTAAATGTCCACTGAATTGACCCCAGGTAAACACCACAAGTAAACAAGCAACACAACACCTTAATACTGCTGACAGTCAGTTAATAATCCACTTCCTCTGCTTTACCTGGCGGCAGCTCCTCCTCTCCATCTTCTGGGACGTTCCCAGTTTCATCCAAAGCAGCTGTTGCTGCAAGAAAACAGCAAGGACGTTTTGTAAACAAAACACAGCAATATACTAGTGAATAGAATCAATATTTATGATCGTCCTTTTTCGTGGTCTTCGTTGTCGTCGTTATGACTCACCAGTGCCATCACTGTTACTGTCGACGTTTCTGTTGTTAGTTCACTTGAGAGGAATGAACAGAAGATCTGTTCTCCAGATTGGCGGCTACTGCAGTTTGTTTCATTCTCACCTGAAAAGTCCGTCTTGAAGATATCGTGCAGACACATAAATTCGCTCTCGGCGTCAATATCAGAGGAACCAAACTGGTCTCCAGGCCAAAACTCCCTAAAAACAGAAGAAAGGCAGAGATGGTGAAAAGGGCTGACACATTTTTACATCGCCTACCCGGTTGGGGACCAATGCTTTCCATAAGTACATTTATAGGATAAATAATATGAATATTATCATGTTGTCCGATTTCTTTACCTCGCTGCTCGCAACAAAGCGGTTGCTTGGTCAGGTTTTGAACCCTTTAAGTATTCTTGAATCTTATAAAGGCACTTGTTCCTGTAAAATAAAACCTTCAGACTAGGACGAGAGACATCAAAACAGGGACAGAAAAACAAAACAGAGGCACCGGTAGACAAAAAAACAGAGAGATATACTCCCATAACAACTAATAAAGTCCACAGAAGTGGTGTATGACAATCTTCTTACGAACAAACTAACAGCACTGTTCGCTTCACATTGTGACGACTTTTTCAATATTCCGTGTCTGCAGTTCTTACTTCTGCTCTTCCTCCGACTCGTCCAACGTGTTGTCAAAAGGAGACTCATCACACTCGGGTACCAGTCCAACGCGACCCTGAAGCAACGCAGACAGGTCTGACGTCAGAGCCTGCCACTCCTCGTCAGTGGGTGCTATTAATCGTAAATACAAACAAATCAGTAAACAAACAAACAAATAAGAATAAAATACACGTGGTGTGTCTCTGGATAGGAGTAATGCCAAGGTATCCGGATTGCTTACCAGCAACTGATTGATCAGTTCTTAAATTGCTCAGCAGTCACAAGTTTTGTTTTTTGTTGCTATTTGCTGCTTTTTTTGACAAAACTAGTTTTGTTGGAAGTAGCAACTGCAGACATTTTAGTTCATTCGTGATTCTTTGCGCGCTGTCATATACTAGTGTACGTGAAATTCACGGCACAGTAATGTTCTTGGTAATGCGAGTTTATATTTCTTCAGCTTTGTTTCTGATCAATTTGCCCGTTGAAAGTTGCGTCAAACGACATATTCCCGGATGACAAGCGGTTAAGTAAGAGTTCAGTACAAACCTGTACAAACTTGTGTAAACCTGTATAGCCTCTTTATTCAATGCAAACCTGTGTAAACCTGTTCAGTACAAACCTGTATAAAATTGAGTAAACCTGTTCAGTACAAACCTGTGTAGCCTCTTTCTTGGCGTGGCTTTCGTATGGTTCTCTTTCTCTTCTTCGCCTGAAAAGAATTTTTAAATAGACTAGAAATGAAGGTTTTCTGCTCGCATGACTGTTAATTATTTGGCTATGGTTACAAGAGAACTAGAGGAACAGAACATTTTCAAAGGAATTGCGTTTCAGCTTGACGGACCACAACATTAATAAATTGCCAGGATGGCCGGATTCAGTTTCAAAGTCGTTGTTTTCTTAACATTCGCTCGTGTGGTTTCGCTAATTTAAACAGCTGTGGCCCTTCAAAACAATTTCTCGGTTTTTACCTTCACGATGACGTGGTGCTTCTCGGAACAGAACCGCTCAAGCATCTTGAGAAAAACGTGGAAAGTGTCGATCAAGTCTCTCAAATAAGACCTGACAAAAAATCAACACATTAAACGATCAATCCAGTGTAACTGCAAGAATTCGGTAAAAAGAGGAAAGAAGGAAGGCACGACAGTGCAAAGGAGGAAAGAGTAAAAAACGAAAGAATGCGAGAGGAAAAAAAGAAAGGAACCTTGAGTTGCCCCATGGACCCGAGACAGGGCGCGCTAACTAATTCGCATATCTTTTATAAATCGAGGCAAGCCGTTTAGATGAGAAAGCACAGCTTGTTTCGGGGGACACTTTCTCGTGTAAATGGCTTGCTTCACAGAAAGAAATGTATGACGACTTGGCGCACCCAGGACAAGTTTTCTAAACGCGGCCAGTTTGGGATAAAAGTTTCTCTGCCTCTTCTCCTATAATAGTCGGGTGAATGAGGATGAATGGCGGATCGAAGCAAAGCAACGCAGAGAAAAGTTCCGAGCCGGAGTAAAACGCAGCACAGCAAACAAGTGAGGCAAGCATTGGTTCTGAAGATGTTGAGAAAGAGGGAATGTGTGAAAGACGTACTTTGTTTGCTTGCACTTGTCAAACTTCCTGAGTAGAATCATGAATATGTCTCTGAACTCCACCATGTAGAATAGGTTGCCTGCAGGGAAACAAACTTGTGCGTGATTATCGAATAAAGAAGTTGTCAATTTGAATATACGTAAAGTACAAATAATATCGACGTAAGGTTCATGTGGATATGCTGGACGCCGTAAAGAATGCGTTCCGGCGAACGTCGAGGCTTCATCAGAGCGTTTTACCGCTAAAATGACGGTAGAACAAACTCTTCACTGCATCTTTTCATTTTTGGGGGAGGGGGTTTATTTGAATGTGAAAAACAATAAAAATACAGACAGATGAGAAGATACTAGGCAATTCACATGCAACTGAATGGAACCGCACCTTTGAGTTTCTTGGCATATTCCTTCAGGTTTTGATCTTCTGACGTGTCCATGAACAAGACATACATGATGAGCTCCTTGTACGCCTGAAGTGCGAGATGGAGCCTAAAACAGTAAAACAGATCAACACGACTCAACTCAATACAATACGCGTGGTTAGACTGATCCTGAATTGTTAATCGAGAAACCTGGAAAGTAGCACCTTCCTCTAAACAAACAAACACAAAAAAACACAATTATTGGTCTCAGTTGTCGTCAAACTGAGTCCAACGTGATGGGTTCGTTTGTTCGACAATAATTAGCGGGACATTTGCCTTTGGACTTTATCTGCTTCGGTCGCCCATTCGGTCTGTGCGCTGCGTCCACTGTCCTACCTATTCAATACAGTTCGCTGCAATATTGAGCCGGCAACTATGCACTCGCCTTCTGTGGAGATAGCATTCCTCACCTCCTTCCCCAAGTAAGTGAGTTTTCTTTATCTTCAAGAAAGCTGGTGTAGAACTTTGTGAGCACTTGTAGCATGTAGTTGAAACTTGCGATGCTAATCGTCTCACTAGAAGGCAGACAAAATGGAGAAAAAAAAAGACGACTATCAGAGGCGAGTATGAGAAGAAAAGCTGTCAGAAGCCGATAACAAATTTGTGTTTATAGTGTATTAACGGTTCTAACACAACGCCCAAACTGTCGCAACATTGCTTACAGTGATCAATGCATGATGAGATCATATCACAAATAAATGACCCAAAATACTCAGACATACCACACGTAATCGACTCGGAACTCGTGGTGCCTGCTAAACTCCATGAAGAATCTACAATGAAATGAAAATAGGTCACAAAAACCTGGGTTTCCACAGCACATTGTTAATCTTACAGAACAACGCGACCCACTTCGTAGAGTATCAATAGCCAGTATGTTCTCACTGTCATAATAGATCCCCAGTTCAGACTTTCGGTGAAGAAGGCACGTTTAAAGATTTCGTGTAACTATGCAGTATAACACCTCGGGGTCATAGAGCTAATCAATGCTGCTTCTTTTACCTCAAAGCCCACAAGAAGTAACTTTCATCATTCTCCTGCGATCTTTCATGCGCCAAGTTATCCTGAAACGCGCAAAAAATAAACAAGTACAATTGACAAAGCAACAATTGACAAAGCAACAATTACACGCCTTTAGTACAATCCTGGACAAAAAAAAAAATGGAACACCAATGGCTGGCAGCTTATAACGCACAGAAACCCCACTATCAAAGATGGAGTTTACGCGGTACGATGTTCGCTCACTTACGACTGTCGCATGCGACACACGACTGTCATAAAATGTTCTGATAACATGTTTCAAATGCCCAAGTACAACTTCTTACGTATCGTAAAGCACATCACGTGTAAATTCTGATGTACTGAATGCAGCTCTCCCTCTTCCATGCACAACGTGCTCCAAGTGAGTACACTACTTACAGGTAACATAGATAGACGATCGCTCTGCCCCTTTCAACGTTGAACACAGTTACCCGCTTTCCGACATCAGTGAAAGGGACAGAGCGGCAGGCTATCTATGATACATGTAAGTACAAAGAGAAGAGAAAAGGGAAAAAACATAGGAGGCACAGAACAAAGTTAGGAGAGGGCGAGATGGTGAAATGATGAAGGAAATAAAGGAAAAAGAGAAAAACAACACGCAGAAACAGTATTGTCACGCTTGGTGAGAGGTCATTACTTACCCGAGCTGCATACAGGAGAGGGTTGTAACAATGCTGTAGAAACTGCTTACTGAAGTCACGCAAAAACAATCTGAAGACAGAAAAACATATTTTAAATCACTAGTACTGCTTAGACAAAACAATCAAGTCCTTTGCTAAAACACTACAGTCGCGCTTCCGCAAAGAAAACTCGTAATTTGATCACAGTGTTGTGTGAAAGCAAAGCCTCTGTGAGTGTTGTACCTGATGCTCAGCGTTGACTTCCTTTCTGCTCCCATTTCCTTGGCAAGCATTTGTTTCTTTCGCTTCTTTGGAGCGGTTTTCTCACGGTCAAAGTTCATGTTTTTGGCCTCTGAAGAAATCAACACATAACTAAGGTGAAATTCACTTTATCAGCATTTTGTCCAGAACTTTTAAAACAAATTATATTTCAGTACAGCTGTTCTCACCTGCTAAAGTCCGGTGATAAATCAGGGGTTTTTCCGTTATTGACTTCATGTTCTGAACATAAAATGAACCACCAAACCTGCTATGCCTGGAAACAAAACACATACGTAATTAAACACATCTTTTTTCAGTTTTTTGTTTTTTGTTTTTGTTTTGCTGGCCTGGCCTACTGTTGTGACTAATGTTGCAGCTGTTAGTGTTGCAGAGATAGGGACCAAGAGACTTGTTTTTCCCTTCCCTGTCTTCACTCCGTGCTGGCTTCCTTCTCATTGTCATTAATGTAACTTAATGTAAATTAATGTAAATTACCTTCCTGAGAATTTCTTGACATTCTTCTTCTTTTCCGCAAGTTCATGGTGTCGTAGGAACTCCAACTCCCTGTCCAAACCAAAGAAATCAGTTTGTTGCCTACACATGTTTTGAGCTTTAATTTTCAAATTATGAGTATTATACTGTATCAATCAAATTATCCAACAAATGCATGACCTTGGGGGAGGAGGTAAAAATAAATCACTGTTCATACCTTTTATCTTCATTTTTTTCACTTAATGACCTTCCTTCACCAGCTCTGGCCAAGCTTTCAGGTTTCTACAAAGAAATGGAATACATTTTGGGTTGTGTGAAACACTCTACATTAATATAACCACACTAGCTCTACAAGAATAGGTTATTGATACACACCTGTTCCCTCAGCATCAGAGAAATAATTTCTAGTGTGTGCATACACCAGCGCCTCTGAAAAACAAGCAAAAATGGAAAAAAATAATTATAAGACTGATGCTACCCTACTGTACTGTAAGAAGTCTGAGCTCCACTTTTGGGGCTGTAAAATGCAAGAAAGGCTTGTTTTTTTCTTCAGCAAACCCTGACCAGACCATATTTCATTCAAACCTCATTATGCACACAATGTACTCAAAATACTTTCTCCATAACAGATTAGCACTGTTAGAGTACATAAAATAATAATAGACATCTGACCTCATCAGGAGAACTTGCAATATACAGCAGAAGGTCATCAATGCCATTCACATGAAAATTCCTGGGTGAAGAAATATAAAATTATGGAATTAGGCATGATAGAAAGTTTAATTAATTCAATCAATGTGTAAACTAGTGACTATGTAGGATTACCATATAACTTGGTCATGGATAGATGCATCATCATCTGTTCTCTGAAATGCACAGAGCATGCACCATGTTAGTTTGTCATTTCATTGGCTATAATCATCCGCCTCTTAAGGCTTCATGTGCACGCAAGATTGACAAGCCACAATCTACAAGATAATAATATTAATAACTTTCTATTTTCGTGTCAAAATTTACACAGCTGATGGTAAGAACCCCGTATGAAGAATTAAATTGTTTGACAACTCACAAGTAAGTCTTGAGAAAAAGGGCTTAACTGAAAGAACTAATGACTGAAGTCAGACTGCAGTAAATATATCATAGTTGTGACCTTTCAAAGGAATAAGTGTGTGCATCCTTGAGAAACTGCTGATTACCTTTTCTGCTTGAGGATCTGCAGGAACATGCAGAATATTCCTCAGCAACAACAGAATCCTTTCAATGAGAAGGTAGTCCTCCTCCTCTCGATCATCCCAACCCTATAACACGGTAAGGTAAATGACCCCTAAAGTACTACTGCGTGGCATACTTTACACCAAGAGCACTAGAGTAGGACTGATTAAGGTTGGTGCTAAGACGTGTAATGAGATCATACTTCAAATCTGCCAAAACCTCAGAAACAAGAAATAAAGAATTCTTACCATCTGTAGCAGCTTTGCCAGTTCCTGACCAATCACAGCCAATACTTCTTTCTCTGTAAATGCCTGTTGAACAAGTTAATTTGAACAAAATGAACACAACTCAGCAAATGTAAAACACATGGCAGCACAGTATCAAAGATTGTAAAGACCATTCACCTCTTTATATGCCTGCAGTTGAGTTACAAGTTCCAGATAATAGTGCCTCCCTGTTTTGTCATCAGGAATGTTACCTCCAAAACACAGCACAGCAGGCTGAGTCAGATTTACCATCAGCCTAAAAATATGATACAATTAAAATAGGACTATTAGAATTTAGTCATGCAGCTACCATGGTTGATCACACAACCTATAGAAGGACGGGGATGTAGCATATAGGGTCACATAGAGAGAACAGAAGTTATGGGGAATAAGGATGTCTGTATATGAGGAAGACTTCCCATAAAGGAGTTCAAAATGATTGTGTATAAAAAGTCTGATACATTACCTGATAACCATGTCAAATATTTCTTTATCCTTTGAAGTGCAACTTTTAAGGATTGCCATAAGATCCTGCAATATAGATAAAAGATTCTCATTAGTTCATATGCCTCTTGTATATATATATACCTATATATCATATATATATATATCAAACAAAGTGAAGTGGCTGACAGCAAGTATATCAAGCAAAGTGAAGTAATGATTTTGGTCTAAGCAATAAGCACAGCAGCTTGATAAAGTTTCTATAATTTTGGCAAAAAAAAAAAAAAAAAAAACCTTCAGACTGTAAAACATTGACACATTGAATATTCCACAATTACTTACATTTTGTAAAACTTCTGAGCATCCAAGCTGTCTTCGCACTTCACAAGTTGTGTCATCTCGACGAAGGAATCTAATAAGATCCTTGAGACTCTCTGAAAGAAACAATGTTGTGTATCCCTAAATCTCATCCTGGAGTCCTGGGGGGGGGGGGGGGGGGGGGTTGGAAGCTCACACACATATGATTGATGTACCTGCATACTGTGTATACGCTCGTGTTTACGAACGTTTATTGCATTAGAAACAACCTTACCTAGACAGTCTGGGCTTTTGAAATATTCTGTACCCTCTGCGTACCCAAGGCCAGCGAGCGTACACACGATCTCTGTGTTCAGGTACTGACTCAGTTCGTTCAGATTCTCCATACTTGTCCCACACGACGCGATCAAACACTATGAACAAGGGATGAAGCATAAAAATCACATGCGCCATTCTGATTCAACTGACGGCGGAGATCGATGGAAGTGAAACATGTATATTTCGTATCTAATTTTACACGGACAAAGTACAAATCAGATAGCATACTCAATCACGCAAATCCTACATTCCACAGTTATCAGATGAAATGTTTGATCTAGGACAATTATTACTTACCACAAACCAAGCCGATCGCTCAAACTTTTCTGCGTTGCAATGGGCCCGCCATCTTTCTTGTGTTCGGAAAAACGCGCCAAATAATTGAACGCATGCGCAATGGTAATGAGACCCAGGTCTCGCTCGTGCAGATAGTTGTTGTCTTCATGTTGAAGTGATTGACGGTGTTCAACGTCTTCAACGGCAGCGTGTTCATCGGTAATGGGGTTTATCTCGGATTTGCTGCCTCAGATTTATGCGCCGATGCATTGGTTTAGGTAAGATACAGCTCATTGTGATTTTCGAGGATAACGACCGACCAGAATTCGATTCACTCAAGACGTTCGGTCACTCATGCTGTACTGACTCTTTCTTCTTATCGTCCCTCCCGGCGGACGCAATATTGCCTAAAAGCACAGAAATTGCGATCACAAACAGCGCAAAGGGAGGTAAATACAACAGTCAATTTTCACTATTTTAGTAAGGTATTGAACACAACTAGGCACCAAGCCCCCCTGAGCCTTGGTTCATGTGCCCGCAAGCTGTGCTCAAATTCGAAGACAGAACCATGCATGTCAACTATACGCAGCGATTTTCAGGTCAAACCGACGAATATTTGCAAAGAAATCCTTGTTCCAATGTGTAGACTGGAGTAAGTTTGTCTATTGTTGTTGCCTGGCACCTCTTAACAAGGATTTCTCTGCAAATATATTCATCAATATAAATATTCTCCGACCGGCTGGGATTTACGTTCTGCATATCAAGTCTCCCCAGTTAGCACGGTAGTGCTAAATACATTTAGACTTAAATAGAGCGATATATTTATTTTTTATTTATTTAAACAAGTTGCAACTTGTTCTGCTTCAAACTTCACTTCACCTTGATTGACCTCAGGCCGGTTGCTCAAAACTTGATTAACCAAATTCGTACTCGTTATTTTGGCCCACAAACTGCGGGGTTTCTTCTAAGACCAGCTAAAAGTTCAAACGGACATCAAAGAAGTCGTGTTGTGAACGAAACCTCCTGTTTCAGAAAACGACGACAAAAATATTAGGACAAAATTGTTTGACCTAATCAAGAAAAGCGTAATCGCGTTTTGGTTTAAAGAGCAGCGTCATGAGATGCGCATGCGCGCGCGTTTGGTCGAATCTTGAAAACATTCGTTCAATGTTTTCAAGTTTGAAATCCAAGACGGCGTCCACAACGGCGTCAAGTGATCGAGCGGCAGATCCACCGCCGTTGTGGAAGCCATCTCATGACACTACCCCTTTTAAAAATTGAGCGTCGAATCCGATGACGTATCTTACGCGCGCGCGCCGCTGATCTATTGCATAACAGTTGCCAGGTAACAGTTCAAACGGCAATATTGTTGCCACTAAACAAATTCAAATGATGATTATTGGCCTCTAAACAAAGCTTTCGAATAAGCTGCTACCTGCTAATGAGTTTATAATACACAAAGTGGAACTTTGATTGAACCTCGTGCGGCATGAAAGGCGTACCCGTCAAACTAATGGACACAAAATCCGCAAACACGTCACGTCAGCGAGCACTCAGCCTTGATCCGGTGACACTGAAGATGGCGACTTTGAAGCTAAAAAGTGCGAATACTTTAGACTTGACAGAGTATCAGCGAACCAGAAAAAATCTCAAGCTGATGTCTTTGAATCCCGAATCTAAAAGGCGGACTGAGCAGATAGGCAATTGGTCCCTGTCTGCGAGGCCCTCGAGGACAAGTAATTACCAACACAGCGTCGTTTCATCTTCTGTATCGTTAGCAAAGAAGTCAGGCTCGCGGAGGCGAGATTCTAGATCTAAAGCGGACGGCAGGAAAGTCAGTATATCTGCTACGGTTGGATATAGACGAATGTCCATTCCACGCAAATGGCTTCAAGAATTCGATTTAAAACAGGTGAGAGAGAGTCTTCAGACTTCAATAGTGATTTCTCAAGCTTGCATTTTTATGATTGATGCAATTTTAAGGACAAGTGATCAGAAAATATCTTCGAAAATAGCTTCATCTGCAATCACTCTACAACGGGTGTGATGGGCAGTAAGTTTGTGAAACCTAAAAACTTGTAAACAGGGGGTCGCGCACTTGACTGCAGACAGGACTCCGCCACGCAAGCTGTGGTTTCCACTAAAGTCAGCGTCCTGTTGAGAGTCAAACATTTGTTGAGTGTGGGCTGTTCTGACCCACTAGAAAGAGTTCAGCTGTGTTCTAAACTTGTGTCGGCATTGACAAGATCGTGATCGTGCGAGATCACACAAGGCGGGCCGCCTAACGGATCAGTGGGCTGGAAAACGTTTACTTAACTTATGCGGCTAGGAACCGAGCCAACTTGGGTCAAGTGAGAGGTTGAGTGAGTTTGTAAAAGAGAGAAGGGATACAACACAGAAACCTTTGTTGGGAAGTGAACTATATGTGTAAGCTCTACGGGTAACTGAAAATAAAAGCGCACAGAGATTAACAAATAGCGTGACCGTTTCTCCATCAGTGATTTCTGAAGCAGCGGATGTCGAAAACAAAACATTGCTCTCAGCCGGAGGGCAAAATTTGTCATATCATGCACCAGCCGTTCAATATTATCTGGCCTACTTCACAAAATCGCTGACTCACACTTATACTGAGTATATCTGAAGGCGCCTTCGGTCCAAAGTTTAGAGATCTATATAATTCAAGCAAGATAAGTGTAATCTACCCTTCATTTCCTGGGCTTCGTGATAAAGTGATTGTGTGAATGAAAAAGTGAGAATTGATCATTTCATCAAGTCATCCGTGCGCAGGCGACAATTACCATATTCTCATACAGTATATCTGGTGAGAAAGCTCATCAGTTTGAGAGGCAAAGAAATTACCTATTAATTGACTGTTAGAATTCGTGACTTTACGGCACGTAATCCATAAAATTTGCATGGTCGTTATCATTCCCACTGCTCATAACGCCCAACTCCCACAAGGGTTTTTGAAACTTTTCAGAAGACAGATTCTTAAACAGCTAATCGAGATGTTGCCATACGGCAGAATATTTCTCTTTAATTGCGGACAAATACATGAATAGTTCTCAATATATACTCATCAATTATATATGTACTTTGAACATTTCAACAGCGCGAGGAGATCAGAAGCAAAAGGCGGAAAATTAAGGTAATCATGTTCTGTGTTTATCAAAACTCTTAACCACTTCCACTGTAAAATGCAAACAAGTTGGTTATTCTGACTCCGGGTTTTGTGTCTTCATCGTTTTCAGCCCTTGGAGCGGTTCAGACATGCTGTCAAACTGGTGAGTATCCCCATATCTCGAAACTTTTTTAAAGCACTAGATTTCACCAAGATATACCTACTGAAAAACAGCAATTTTTGTGGCATTTACATCGTTGGAGAGACAAGGAATCAGTAGTTTAAACTTTAAAATTTGGCAGTATCTGACTCATATAAAAATGACTCTTCTCAAATATCTCGCTGCAAATTTTTCGCTCACAGCTGCTCTCACTGCAGTACCACATGAATTCCCAGAAGTCCACAGTAAAACTGAAACAGTTCTAACTTGCTTTCTTTTTTTCTATCATTTTGTTCAGATTCAAACCCTAAACAGGGCATTCAAAAGCATTTGCAGCTATGCAGCTGAGAAAGGACATCACGAGCAAGTTAGCTCTGAAGCCGCGCTCAGTCTGAAAGGATCCGCCAAGAGTACCATCGCGAATTTGATGTTCGACCCTGCGGATTACAAGTGTCATTACCAGGTGAGGGATTTACGCATGTGCAAGATAAACTCAGCATATCTGTAAGGTCAATAAGGGAAAACGTTGTACCATATGTCATTGCAAACTTGCTTGGCGGGGCACAATGGGTAACAACACGACTCACAATACGACAGTGGGAACCGGCGTCAACGGTTATTCTTTCGAACTTACTGCTGCAGTACCCCGGGTTACAAGTGAAACACTGACTACTTCCACTACTGCTACTCTTTTGCTACTGATGCTGATGCTCCTGTAACAGGCAAGACAGGCAGAACAAGTTGGACTGGCGCTTGTGCGAAGTCTTATTTAAACTAGTTGACTTTTTTCTTATCTTTGACATGTATTGCGACTATTTATGTGGCTTTTCATGTATTCCTTGTAGTTCACGTTTCCCAAATGGGCCAAAGAAATCGCCATCAAGGAACCAAACCAGCGGACGGAGGAAGACGTGCGGGCTCTGGTGCGACTGCTGAAACATCTTAAGGGATTCAGGAAATATAGTCCACAAATACAACGAGAACTGTGCAAGGCCCTGAGATATGACAGGTGAGATGGCATTCAGTATCCATCACCGGAACATGACTTAGACTGTCTCTGTATGCTTGGTGTTCTTTCCTTTCTGTCTTTATGTATCTGTTAATTCCGCTGTCTATGAGTGTTTCTCACGCACCTCACAGTAAATCAGAACTTGTTGAACGAGTGAGGAGTGTTCACTTGAAACGAGTGCACGCAGCACGTCACTGAAAACTTTAAAATCTGAAAGGAAGTCCACTGATGCTTTCAGCTTCGGCCGTCGGCGCGTGGTGATACGCAAGGGTCAAGTGGCTCAGCGGTTTTACCTCATCTTCAGCGGTTCGGTATGCGTGACAATCAGCGACGACGAACAGACTGCGGTGCTCAACAAGCCAGCGGAAAACACCGTGCTGCGCAGGGGCGATTTCTTTGGGGTATGTGAATATTAAATCAGGATTGTTCAATGCATTCTCTGTTGTAATAAAAAGACAAACCTGGCAGTGATACAAAGCCATCATTGAACCGCTCGTCTCCTCGTGACCCAATTTTACTTTTCAAGCCTGGTATTTCTGTCAACTTACTCAGACTGGTGAATCTTTTCATTTTTTTACTGAGCAGGAGTTAGCGTTTATAAGGAACCTCACCCGTTCTGCCACAGTTGTGTGTCTGGAGACAACAGAGCTATTGTCTGTAGAAAAGGAAGACTTCTTTGAGACCAAGATCGATAAATGCGTAGAGAAAGACATGGAAAGAAGAATGCAATTCCTCAGGTAAACAACTGTGTACAGCGCGGCGCCGTGAACGAGACACAGGATATTGTGTATGTACACAGATCCGGGAAAAGACTCACTCGTGCAAGAAAGCTAGTTATTTCGAGCTCACCGTCAAAAAGAGAAATGAAAAAATCTGCGTAACGTTCATTCTGTGTTTTCGATTAGTTTGATAGCTTTGCCCGATACAGTAAGTAGTCTCAAACAGTTACATCTCAGATTTTCTATGCCGGAGCTGCGTCGGTTTCTTCTCTACATTATGTGTTCTCCACACCACATACCTCTGCATGAACCCTAATGGTAATTATTTATTTGTCGCTTTTTTACTTTCATTTCACAGCCACCACCCGATCTTTTCCACGTGGGAAAAACATTTTCTCCGCCAGGTTGCTGATGCGAGCAGATTACATGAATACAAAAGCGAAGAAGTGGTCGTTCGGGACTCCGTGACGTCACAATGGGTGATATTTATTGTGAAGGTAATGTGGAAGCTCCGTCTGCACAGACGCAAAACTCTGCTGACAGCCATGTCTAGTTTTAGACGTATACTATAAATCTTCCCTTTCTTTCCCCTCTTCCTAAAACATTTTCACTCTTTTTTTAATACTTTCACTCTTCGGTTTTTAGATCACACAAATTCTGAGGGGTTGACGTCCGTTTACATTTCTCGATGAACATTTTTCAGATGACTGACCAAAGTAATCTTTGCGTCTTATTGCTTTGGTTCGCCGTTTGCTACGCTTTTGACCCAAACACGTTTGGCAAGCATTCTTAGTATTTCTTGCACTGCTGATTTGTTTCTGTTTCAAAGTATATAAAACCGAACGTACGTTGACTGAAGGTTGGTTGAAAGTGCTTTCTTACAGCCTTGGCTTCAGGCAGTCATCCGTAAACCGCTCTAAGAGAAGGTCTAAGAATAGGTGAATTTTTTCTTTACTTCTATATAAGGGGCAGTGTGACGTCGTCAGGTTGCTAGACCTCAGCAATTGTGACGAGTATGTGGATCACGCGGCCATGTACCGAACCGAGAGGATCCTGGATACCACCCAGCCGCATCACCTCTCCAACCCCACAGCAGAAAGATTCTCACCCAGTTCTGTCGTAAAACGAGGAAATTTCCTGGAACCACGAAATTCCAAAGAACACATCTTGTCTGCGACATCGGAACCCAAGCTCTCCTCGAGGGAAAAGACGGGGTCGGATTTAGAATCCCAGAACAGGAAAATTAAGTCTGCCACTACACATGCGGCGAGGCTTTTGAAAACGAGCAGCGCAGGGTATTACAATACGCACGTGGAATTTAACGAGCCGAAGCCGACCGAACCATCATCCCTTGCGAGCGATGTACAGAAAAAACCTTCGACCATCTTTGAACAGGACGAGCGTCGAGACAGCAGCAGGGAGATTGGGAACGAGGCCCCTAATATGAAAGTCGGTGTTGGCGTTTACATGAGAGTGGACAGACTTCACCCAGGGCAGTGTTTCGTAAGTATTCAAATGTCTTTAAAAGTATGGGTGGGACCGGGAATTGAACTGCTACTACACTCAACCTCCTCTCAGACGGACACCCTCGGGATTAGCTCCAACTGTCTGTTTTAGAGAGGTGTCCGTCTTAAAGAAAGTTTGTTAAGAGGAAGTTGGCTGTATTTGTTTGTGCTATGACGTGCGTGCATATGATAACCACTTTGGTGCCCGTGTATTCCTTAAAGGGAACGTGGTCCCTCCTGGAGTACGAGGAAAGCCGATCCAATCGAGACGAAAGCCCGAAAAAACGAAAAGAAAGACGCTTTACGCTTACCAGTAGGGGCTGTGAGGTAGTGAAAGTCGCCAAAGAAATCCTGAGAAAACACGGCGATTTGACGACGATGAATTACCTGAAACAGTTCACAAAAACCTACCCAAAGGACAACGAACTCTGTCATGCGTACATAAAGCAAAGCGACTGGAGAACGTACAGAGAGGAACTAGTGGACAATGTCGTTGTTCGACACATCGTACATCACGAAACCGCTAAAGGGTCCGCGCGTGCGCATGGTGTAAGATCGTCACCAGTCTCTTCACCGCTTTGCACTTTGACTTGTTCTAACGATGACAACCAATGGGAGCTTTTCCCGCGCTCAGGGTGGATGGCGGGACGAGATTTGAGGACAGCTGATGAAGGTAAGAACAGTCTTGTCCACTTCTGTTACTAACTCCCGATTGAATACGGCTGTGTCTAAAATCAGTTTATTTTATTTTTATTATCTCTGATGTACAGAAGTCAGTCATCCTCGTTCCCAGGCTCTTTTCCCTACAGGGGCGGGGTGGGGAAAACAGCCTGGGAACGTGGATGGAAGTCAGTCAGGTTTTTGTTCGGTCATCTTCCTTATTATTTAGAATGTCCATGTTGAAGTCACCCAGTAGAAGCAAATCCTGTAAATCTTTGCAATATAACTTGATAGCGCGCCAATGAAGACAGATCCCTTACATTTTCCGAGTGGCCTCTACGCATCACAGCAGGTCGGCTGTGGTTAGAATCTTCGACGTCAAAGAAAGTCGACTCAGTGTCACGAGGTTCCAAGTTTGCGCCTTATTATGTCTTCATTTGTGCGCCAATATACACAACAAGCCCACCAACAATGTAGTTTGGGGACCACACACGCAATGAACAGTGCATGTAACGTTGCAAGCGTACGTCATCGTATCAATGTACTACTAGTGCAGATTCATGACTTGGGAGCGGTCGGCGCACGAACTTTGCGCGCAAAAAGCGTTAGTAATTTCAAGTTTTCATAGAGTATTTCATCCAAAATCCACTGGTTACTTCTTCAATCGATACTCGTGTTTGTCCTGTGAAGCCACACCATCCCGCGTGTCTCGATTTTCAGCCGAACTGGGCACTCGCAACTGATCGGATCCAAAGCTCCAAAAAGTCCGCTTCTCGCTGGGTTTAGTGTTACAACCTCCCCTTTGACTTTTCGCGCCGACAGCGATTCACAGCAATCAATATTTTTTATTTGTTTCTGATCGACTGTCTACTTGATACTAAATAAATTTTCGGAAGTGCAAAAATAGATAAACCGTGAACAGATGTATTCGTAGTGACTGATCCATTAATAAGGGAAGTGCACGTCAACTGACGGCTGAATGGGCGTCGCATAAAAAAACGGATATAGGAGGAATGACCAGTCACTCCCTCGGGAAGTGAGCCCGCGCCCTTGGTGCAACTGAAGCTAAAAACGTCGTGTTGTTTTACTATACATATTAGTTACTTTATACATATTTAGTTCATTTACTATAACAACGAATTCAAATCTTGTAAAGATGATTCCAATTACTTTAGGAAACACCAGTGCTCTGAGTTTTAAGATTAGATGCAGCGGCGTCTTAGAGTTTGGACTTCCTCCAAGTTTTCTTGTCACATGGTTTGATCACGCAGAACTTATGCTTACTTCAGACGATGTCTTTTCATGTTCTTTATTCTTCTAATTTGTTCATGGCATCCCTGAGCAGGCTTGAAAGTAATTTCTTATTCTTTGTCGCCCTTTTCATACAATACGTAATCCTTTATGGAAGACTGAAACATTACGGGGAAAACTATTTGGCAGCGAATACACAAAAGGGATATCTTTGAAACGTTTATTCGCAGCTGAGACCGGAAAACTGATCAAATCACAACTAACTGGCGCTGAAACACGAATTGGGACTCGGCAAAACAAAACTCAGTTCTATGCAGTCAGATGAACTATAGTTGATGAGGCACGTTTCAGTGGTCGTTCGACGGTATCTACTCAAGAATTAAGTCACTCTAGACCATGAGAGGGAGCATGATCCGAGGAAGCTGCTTCGTGATCTGCTGTTGTTGAGACGTGGATCATTGTATCAGTTAACAGTTTCAAGTGTTTGCCGCTTACGTCACAACAAGCGAATCCTGTCTATAAAACCACAGGCTCCGCCAAAGCAGATCAATCAGGCTGTCAAGTGTCGATGCGAAGACAGAGACAATAGCGAATTTGACGATTAAGAACTAATACTTGGGCAAAAAAATGCAATCGAAGATAAATTGTGGAGCACTGGTCGCTGTTGTCCTTCTCTTCCTGGTGCTGCAAGAATTAGGAAGTGTCTCGGGAAAGGTACGAGTGAAGGTAAGTGTACAAATTATACAAGGATCACTATATTAGAGAGTTCAGAGATCCAAGATGTTGTTAGCCGGAGTATTAATGTCTTGCCCTTATTTTGTTTTGTGTGTACACTTTTTTAATCGCAGGTTGGCCATAAATACTACATGGAGCGCTCAAAAGATATGCAGAAAGGCTCAGGAATGTTCCGTGGTTTGAAGTGCTGTGTGCTACCCGGGTTTCCGTGCTACCAACATTCCGACTGCTGCGCGGGCACCTTCTGTATACAGACGAAGAAACAAGGTAAAAAGATATTAGATCAGATATAGTTAGTATCCAACGGCAGAACTTGGCCTAAGACGTTGGTCATAATAATAGTAACTAGCGGGACTCCCGTAAAATACGGTGATCGGATTTCTTTGTTTCCTAATTTTTTCTGTCCTTCTTTTTTCCATTTTAAATACCATTTTAAGCATCTCAAACGCAGTTTATCGCGTCAAAGCACAAACTTCTCTGTAGTGCGTGTACCACTCGACAAAGTACAAACTTCTGTAACTCGACTCGTCGAACCACCGATCGATCGACATCAAAATCTCGCCCCGTTTTTTGAACATGCGGCCATCCAGTCACCTGAAGGTTCTTATATAGCGCACATAACCGTAGTCTTAGGACACTTTGCAGCAAGTGTGTAGATGAGATCAGACGTCAGTCATGGGCAAATAACTAACGTATGATGACGGATGACCAAAGGCACAAGAAATATTTAGGATTTAGGTGGGAACGGATAGAACTAAACAGCTAAAATGTAAACAAGTGGGCGTATCCGTCTCCTTGAGTATGTATCTCCGCATGCTTTTGCAGTGTCACTTGTTGAAAGAATTCACGAATAACACGCAATCCACTCATCAGTCAAGAATTGAGGATAGAGACCAGAAACTAAGCGCTGATTTTTAGCCTAACTAAGACCAGATTTACCGCTAAATTGAAGTTTAAGCCGATTCCGTAAACCAGGGTTAACCAAAGGTTAAATTGCATTTTAGAACAAGTATCGGCGTCGATCGGTTTATGAAGAACTCGTTTTATCCGCGGTCCGATAATCACGTCTATTGTTTAATCGTTTTTAGATCAAGACTTTCTAAGCGCAGTCTAAGCTCTATTTGAAAAATCTTCCCTAAAAGTTTACATGTGAATATTCAAAACGTACAACTTGCAATACAGAAGTTCGGAGCCATATACGGTACTACATAATAGGGTGTTTGACCGGCTATGCTTCCGGATGAAATAGTGTGCATGTACTCAGTTAAAGTCAGTTGATTGGAGTGGCCGCATTCCATGAAGGCCGATGATTCAAAATCCTGCTGAGTTCTCCTCTTCTTGTTGTGAGACGTATTCTTGAATTCTGCGTGAGTTTCAACTTTGATTACAATATACGGAATACCACACATTCATGGGTTTGTCGCTCCCATCACTCGGCGGTGCATCCTACAGCAGAACGGAAATCTCTTGACTTTTGATTTCCTCTTGAACCGCGATCCGTGACAAATGCCATTTGAAGCGTCGTTGTAGCAAATACGTCATTGATGCTTAAAGGAAAATTGTGTTTCCTGTAAATTGCTGTAATACTCCGAAGTTTTATGTCTTATATCCTCTACAGCGGCGGATGCAGGAGAAAATCTGACCGGTTTCCGAATGCACGAGATTCTAGAGGGAATTTTTTTGCTAAAAGACCATTTTCGGAGCCACTTAAAATATCTAATCGCAAAGCGGGGCGGTCGTAAATAATTAAGGGGTGAACATTTTTAACTGGGGGCGTTCTTAGACTATACTCAAAGGGCTGGAGTAATATTTCAAGGGCTCTTACTATATGTAGATTCCGCACAGCTATTAAGCCGGACTAACAATTTATCTCTTTCCATATCGCAGGAGAGTTGGTGTGCGACAGACGGGCCGGTGAACCGAGCGGCAGTAATTTGTAGAGTCATCTCATGTATATATTTGATGTATATTGTTCCCAGTCCACGTTGTGCGTTGTAAGACTATATATATATAAACTAAAAAATACATTTTGTACAAGACAGTATTGTACGTTTTATAGAGCGGGGCAAAGCATGGCTGTTGAAGCGTTACTATATGGTAGTCTATATATGGTTACGTCCTCGTGTCAGTATTGATCGCTCTTGTCATTATTACGTAGCTTGTATTACTGTAAGTTACAGGACTTCAGTTATTTATATGGAAAAATTGCAAGAGGGGCAGTGATCAGATTCTAAGGTGGTACTTATTCATTGTTCTGTGTGCACAACAAGAATAAAGATTTCTTTTTGCGCCAGAGTCTGCTAGTTTTTCTTTAATTTTCTTGTCCTCCCCCTTTTTCTTGCCCTGTCCCTCAGCTTCGTCACTTACTTTTGTAGTTCTCCTCTTTCTCGGGATGAAACTGACCTGTAATTGTACGTAGATGCCAAGACGACGCTTACCACTTCCAATTTGGCAAGCTGGAATGCAATTTTTATCAACTGCAATGAGAGACTATACAAATACAGTTGTGTGAGGGCCCGTCCAGACTAGACCGGAATTTTTTTGAAATTGCATGTTTTCTTTTTTTTTTTATTTCCGTTTTTGGCCTTCCCCAACCAAAAACGTGAGAGGAGAAATTTTCGTAACCGGAAAAAGATTGCGTTTTCAAAAAATTCCGGTCTAGTGTGGACGGGGCTTAAACCCAAACACCCGTGCACAAAATTCAGTGGCTAGATGCAGATGATCTTGAGTATCAACTTCTTTCTGTCTTTCAGAGTGCTCGCTTCGATCCAGCCCCCAAGTGAGTACACCCTCAACTAAGCCACAGTCTCCTCCCGGTCACAGCAACTACTCGACCCCAAAGCCACGGGCGTGGAAAGCAACCTGCGCGAAACCCGCCATGATTATCCCGAAGTCACCCGACGAGAGAATTCTCCCGCTGGTGAAGAATGAACTGGTCCTGGCAGAGGGTAGTCAGAGGACTTTGGTGCTTACTCAGGGGGGAGGGCGGTGTAATGATTACCAGCTGCAGGTTGAGCGAAGGATTCTCAAAAATGCGAACAATCAAAGTAAGGTGACGGGTCGAAGACGATTGAAGACGGTCTGAACAGACAGGGACATGAGAAGCCGGCTGGTGTCAAGCGGCACCATGCTGTTGGACTCTTTTAGATAACTATTTAAATTATTATGCAGATTATTAAAAGAAGTTACTAAAATGTAACGATAAAATAAAAAGCTACCGTCATTTTGCAGCACCCTTGATCAAGTACAAATATTTCTCTGGCACTCCAGTTGCAGGACCTGGTCACATGACCCAAAATTCCCCATGTGACTGGAATCATCACTTCAGCTTTTTGAGTGCCAAAAAATGAAAGAGCATGGAAAGAAATGTGGACATGCAAAATTCAAGTTTTTCCAGTTTTGTAGAAAATTTATATGACAAAGGTTGCTGTCTAGCAAGTCATGCCAGCATCTTTTCTTATACATATTTTTCTAGGTTTGTTCTGTTTGGCAAATTCCTCACTTTCCAGTTGCACCAGTCTGAACAAACATTCGGGGGTGGTGGCCGGGAGATAAAAGAGCCTGGAAATGAGGTTGGCGTTAGGGTGAGGGAAGGGGGAACAGCAGATCTTTCTCAAAGGAGATACATTTTGTTCAACACTCCTGCCGCAGGTACCTTTAATAATAATATTTTAAGTTTCCTATATTTGTAAGCAGCATGCAAAAATGCAGAGCAAAGATGGCAATCTACACAGGAGAGATTGCACCAACTGATAAGCTAAGAACAAGGTGTGGCTTCTATTAGTATTTAAACTTGGATAATCATTCTATCACAGCAATATCGAACAAGAAGGGATCCCTACAATTACACAGTTCTTTGACTTGAATACCTTAAATTGGATTGACATTCTTACTAATGCTTTTAGTTGCTGATAAAAAATAACATGGCAACTATCCAAACAGAGCTTATAAAAATAACTGACATTTCCATTGGCGATGTTGGCAACATGACAACAATCAAATTAGTGCATGCAAGCCCACATTGTTTTATACCCATGCTCAGTTGTTGAGGCTGAAATATGGTAGGCCACTTGACAATCAAAATAATGTGGTGCACAGAAACAAACCAAATTCACTAAAGATTACATGATTAGGGAGTAAAAATAGTATGAGTTACTGCACATGAATGTAGCTTCAAATAATCAATAATGTTATTATTAAGCTCATGGTCACATACAGTAACAATGTTTTCCAAGCCAGTCATAAGTTACCACAGAAGAGTACAATTTAACAAAAAGTGCAGGTTATATCAGAGGTAATTTTCATTATTTTCTGGCAATCTGATGTTATCTAGGATTTTTCATGCATTACCACTGTTCTAAGGAGTAGGGAGCCCCTTAAAATGTCGTAAAGCACGGACTACAGGATCAACACAAATGTTGTAAAGTGGATGCAGAGGCTTGAGTAGATTGTCTTCACTTCCAACAACTGCTAGTTTGGTTTGGCGCTTGTTTACAAAGTGCTGAGCTACTGACAGGCCACTGAGACAGTAACAAGTGTGGTAGTAGTCTCTAGATTTACCTGGCTTGTCAATCAGGCCACCACTGGGGTACTGACAGTTCATGAGAAGGTAATCCTGAAGTGCTAACTGATCAAATAGCCACTTCTCGTCGCTGAGGCTTTTGTCACCTTGTATGTCAAAAACATTATGAAGTAACGGGAATATGCCACCTTGCCAAAAGGAATAACAACCATCCACCAGTTTGTTGGTTCTCCCTTGAAAGCCACCTTCCAGGCGCATCTGCCTGCTCACTGCCCACTTGAGCAGACGCTTCGTGTTAATTAAGTGCTCTTTACCCAGCAGAACAACAGTGGCAAAGCCGCAGAATGTGTAGCCTCCGTGAGCTTCCAAGCCGGGCTCACCCGAAAACCCACCTTCATAAGTCTGACACATGGAAATCCATTCCGCCGTTCCCTCAAACAGCTCAGGTGTCTTGACATTTGCAAGGTGCGCAGCAACAGCAGCACAGTAGGCACCCCTGATGTCCACCTCCCCATCACGGTGCATGATAAATGACCCACAACTAGTCCGGCAACTCATAAGGAAAGACTGCAGTCCTGCCCTATCGATGACGTCATAGGCCTCGGAAGTGCCCAAAATGCACAGCGCGCTGACAGCGGCGTAAGTGGGCGCAAGATGAGGAAGTTGACCCGGCCCCCCAGCAAAGCCCCCAGCCGGGTCCTGACATCGCTTCAAAAACCCTGCTACTTGCGACGCCTGCTCGGGTGAAATGGGTTCGTTCAGCAGCTCCAACGAGTGAAGGATCCAGTAACACAGCCAAGGTCGACTCGCGTCCAAACACTCGTAAGATCCCGATAATTGTTTCAAGCCACGTCTGAGATAGTTTACGTGTTTGTGTCGCAGCAAAGGCAAATCGGGATCCAGATCCATGTACGCCGTGTAGTTCTTCGACACCGTCTCCTCCACTTTCCGTTGTTCTTCGGACGTGTGAGTCGATAAACCGTCATCTTTGAGTCGAAGTTCTGGAACCGGCTTGTTCGAGTGCATCGCCATTTTAAAACTAGTTCCAGAGATTCACGGCCAAATGAAATGACGTCACCTGTTCTAGTTTCCCCTTGCGTTATGACGTCACTAAGAGAGGGCATGGAACAGAGTTGGTACATTATAAGGTACCATACGTGACGCATCTACTTTCGTTCAATGATCACAGACAAACAGCTGAACACAAATAATTCACAGATCTGGTGATGAAGAAGTCTCACCTACCTCGGCAGCTAAGTCTGACCGAGACCTTCAGCTCTCCTTTAACAGCGATGCTCAGCTCAGTTGGTGGCGGTACACATGACGACAAAGCCCTGAAGCATGCATTCTACAACACAGCAGCACTGGTATTCCTCGCTCTTAGTGCTGCCGCAGCTGTTGCTGTTTACTTCGTCTTGGAGGCTTTCCTGAGACCTCTCTTATGGGCTGCCTTGTGTGGTGCATTTCTTTACCCCTTCAAGAGAAAGCTGACCGAGGCTTTGAGGGGCTACTTACAGAGTTTGAGTGAATCCAACACCCCTCTTGTTGGGCTGCTGGCTGTTCCTCTTCATTTGACGGACTCGTTTTCAGAGACTGTTGGAAGGTTCCTTGTGGAAAAGATACGTATCTTAATTGTCATGGCAATAGCCATACCGTGTGTTTATTGGTTGTACGTCTTCCAGCCCTTCATGGAGATCTTATGGTTTTTGGAAACTGCTGGGACGTTTCTGTATATTTTGCTGGACTGTTTTAAAAATCCCTATGTGGTGAGTGTTTATATCACATGATACAGTTAAGGGTTTTCAGAACAGGGCTGCACACTCCCATCCAAAACCATGAGTAGTATCCTCCTCCCTCCCCTCCCCTCCCTCCTCCACAGGTGGGTGTGGTGGGTGGGGCTGCTGGTATAATAGACAGTATTAACACACATGGGTCATGAAAGGGAAACAAAAGAAAACCTATAATCATTGTCTATCCAGTCTACTTTACAAACCACAACCTTCCACTGTGGTGGGGCTCCTGGTCTCCTTGTAGGTGGTGGCCGGCTTTTTGTAGAACAACCTTTTTTCTGACGTAACACAGCATTAATGATCATAACTTATTAATCATAATTTATTAATCATGTCTGATTTGCTCTTCCTGTAGATCTGGACAGTAACCATTGGATATTTGTTGATTGTAATCTTTTGGTGGACTCCTTCCTCATCCAAAGTGTTATGTTATTTATCACTTCCTGTGTGGACTGCACTGTTGGTACATTTATCGTCCATTGCCGGAGCCTTCAGGCTGCCACTCTTCTTGATTGTTGTGGTTTTGTGTATCATTGGAGCTGTAGCTGAAGCATCTGATGGAAAAGATCATGGTATGTTTTGTATGTCAATTTAGCAGCACACACGCTGTAGCTAGAATTTATAATCTAATGCACCATCATATACCTCCAAGAAGCCTTCCCCACAGTCTTTTCTTTGTCATTCACCCACACCCCTGGCACAGAGTGACACTCGGTGACAATTAGCAGTCGTTTCTGAGGAGTGAATAAATGCCAAAAAAAAAAGACTGCGGGAAGGGCTTACTCTCTGAGCAATGAACTTTCTTTCAGAGTTTAATTTTTACCAAAGAATTGAATCATAAATGAAATATATGGTACTGTACATGTGGATAACTTACCATTCAAGTGAGCAGCTTGCTCAGAGGATTTGAATTAATCAAATTTTTGTACTAGTCAAACCAGTCCTGTATTAATTAGTGAACATCCTTGGGGAATATTGTGAAGTGTCTGCTTTATTGTACAAGGAGTCCCACACACTAACAGGAAGATTTTACAGTTGTATCTTACTTGGGAGTCAACTGTCCACTTAATACGGGGCCGCTTTATTTTCTTGTAAGTCTGTACCATGTCCATTCTTTGGTTAAATGAGTATTGTTTGTTTATTTTGTTTTAATTACCAGTTGACGGTAAGGTTGCGAGAAAACTGAAGCGGCGCAGCCTTCTTCAGGGTCTGTCAGTAAAAGCAGCAGCTGTTCTTGGATCACCAATTGCTGAAAGCAGCGATTCTTCAGAAGAAGAACATGAGAACCCAAGCCCTACAAAGCCATCCATTTCATCACCAAGTGTTTCACCGGAACATGGAAAAGATTGTGTAGATGGGAAGAATATTCCATCAGTTCCAAAAAGAAAGCTTCACACAGTCAGAGATAAAAGAGTGAGACTTGGAAGAACCAAGAGATCACCAAGTCGGCCATATTTCCTGGCTCTAATTTGGGCCATTGTCCTTGTGAGGTTGTACCTCAATCCAGTGATTCTGTTACTGTTTGTGTTACCCATCATCTATTTTATCATCAAAGTTGTACTGAAGGTATCAGGGCTATGGAATTTTATCTGTGACTTAACCTTGTCTTGGTATGATGTCATGAAGGTGTGGTTCCTTTCTCGGCAAGCTGCACTTGCTCCACCGCCTGTCAAGGGCTTGATAAAACTCATGATCAAGGGTGATCAAATGGTGCGTAGTAGAAATGCAATTTCATGTCGTTATATGCTTTGGCCACTCTTTGTCTCTGTCTTGATCTTCATCTCTGTCATAATTCTGTATGTTATACTCACTGTTATGTTGCCCACATTGCAGGTCAATGCCTTCACCAGAAGAAGAATGGACAATCTTGTCAGTTTGTTTATGGTGCTATTTCTGATTGTCATGGTTGTTCTTGTGGCAGTTCTTCTAGCTTATCAGGTGTGTACTTTACTTTATCTATGGGATGGAATATGTTTTGTAAGTTTTGATACAGTCTAGTCTATGGGAAAATATTTCATCTTTGGAGATAATGATGCTTCAAAATGCAGGTGGAATGGTTCTTATTCAATTTATCCAATTTTTCTTGAGAAAGTTTGTGATTTCCACAGGTCCATCATGAAAGTGTGTACCTGATAACGGTTACTGGTAACCTTGTTAATGATGTTATGCAGCGGAATCCACAATTATTGCAGTAAGTACTACGTGCATGTACATACAATACTGGAAGTGATTGTGATAAAATAATAAATAAATAATATACAGTTTTGGTAGTTAAAAATTAAAGCTGATTCTGAACATCTAGTATTAATTTGTTATTCTATTTTAAATTATATTCCTTTAGATGGTACTCCAATAACACAGAATATAAGAAAGCATTTGAGTCTTCTGTTGAGCGAGCTTACATGTTTGGACGTCAATGGATTGCTTCAAAGGTAAATACTTCCATGTAACATTTCATCACACTTCCAAAATGTGCATACTGCAATATTATAATATTTGTACATGCTGCTTCTAGGTATATTTTTCCTAACAAATAGTTAGATATTTCACCTATCAAATCTTGGAAATTCAAGAGAATCTTTGGAAGTTTTTGAGATTAAGTTAGCACAGACTGCAACTCATAGTAGTAGCAAATACATAATATTATGTTCACTTATTTTGAACTCTTTCTGTCTGCAGGTCCATACAGTGCTAGGTTCACACCACAGCAACACCTCTCAGTTGGAACAACGTGTTTTGGATTTAACAGACAGACTATATCACTCATGGATGAGCAAGGTTGAAAGAATTCAGAACTTTGCTGCAACTTGAAATAATTTTAAACTCAATCCTTGTCCACTTTGTTTTCAGAAAAATGGAAGTGTTACTCTTGGAGAGAATGATTTATCAACAAAACGCAAAGGAGATGCAAGTGCACTCACTCAGTGGAAGAATGTGATAACTTGGTTTGTTCGTGAGGGGATCTTCTTTAAGTTTGATGCCAGTGAAATCATCTCAGTTGTGAAAGAGAACCTTGGTACACTGACAGCCGTAAGGATTTTCTTGATCATTTCTTCCTCTGTCAGCATTCATTATGCATTGATCGATGTATGTTGTAGCTGTTTCTACATACCCCCTCCTCTGGGCAGACAACCCCAGTTATTGTCAGCCACAGCACAACAACCATAAACATATAATGGGAGAGACTGGGGTGGGGAATTTGGCACACTGGCTGTGGGTCATCCTGAAATAAAAGAGGGCTTGGAAATGGTAACAGCTGGAATTGATTAATGTACCCTATGTCCTCCTGATTGTATGACAGAGTAGTACAACTGACGTGCATTTCCATTCCGTCACAGTTTTTTGAGTCTTTGTGGCTGATTTTGAAGGGCAATGTGAACATTATATTCAGCCTTGTCACCACCATCTTATCCATGCTGTTCTTCAGTGGTTCATATCTCCTCAACACTGGATTATCACTGGTAGGTTGGTAGGTTGGCTTTCTTGAAGATTGTATGCACTGTGCTGCTTTTTGTTTTAGGGTCTGTTTCAGTCTTGCATTACTAAAGGAATATATTACTAATTTTGACACTTCTCTTGACATTACAGGTTGTTTTCATCACAGCATTGTTCTATTTGCTGTGTTTCTCTGGCGAGCAATACAAACCAGTTGAGTGGTTCAGTAAATACACCGGTTCTGGTACATCAGGATTTGGGGAAACAATAAATATTGCTGTCAGGTAGTTTATTTTATTTTTTATTTTATTTATTTATTTATATATTTATTTTGTTTCTTTTTCTTTTTTTGTATTTTTTTACTGTGGAGCAAACTTATACTGTGCACTGTAGTCCCTACCTTATATTCACAATACTATTCTGTTTGATTTTCTTTGTAGGGATGTTTTTGAGGCATCATTGAAGATGGCTGCATTTTATGGCTTATATACTTGGTTTACCCACACACTTTTCCAGATCAATATTGTCTTCATCCCATCAGGTACAACTTGATTTCTGAAATAATCAGTATTACTTTACCAGCAATAATATACACAACAGATATCCATGCAGACTCAGGGCTCAAAAAGTCCACTAGCCAGCTCAGGATAGAAAATCCTGAAATAAGGTGATTCAGTCCCAGAACACGATACTTAGCAGTCCTGTGTTTCTGTTGCAGCTATAGCAGCCATTGCTGCAGTTGTTCCTTTTGTTGGGACTTATGTGGCGGCAGTCCCAGCTGTACTGGAGCTCTGGCTAGTCCAAGACAAGGGAATACTAGCTCTCATACTGGCGATATGTCACCTGCTGCCAACATACTTTGTCGATGTAGCAATCTACAGTGAAATTAGTGGGTATGTATGCACAGTATGTATGTACATATATACAGTATTGAGAGTTTAACACTTGCACAATAGACAGATAAAGGGAAGGGGAAGGGGCTCCATGGAGACAAAGGATCTATGTAACAATGTTTCTACCATCACCGGTATTTTTTCTGTAGGGGCAGCCATCCATACCTGACTGGTCTGGCAGTTGCTGGAGGTATTTACTGTCTTGGACTAGAAGGAGCAGTGATTGGTCCTATTGTGTTGTGTTGCTTGCTTGTGGCAGGTAATGTTTATGGCAACATGCTTGGGAAGGAGAGTTCAGTGGCGACAGTCAACGTGGAGGCAATCAAGTCACCGGAATCTGATGTTAGTCCTGATTACTCAAAACTGATCTCAGAAAAAAGGCCAAAAGCAGCGACCATGACATGAATCACTCAAATGTTTTGTCATTTAAAACTTTATTCATCCTATCAGTAAGAATAAATTGTGGCAAAGACAAAATAGATAGTCTGCTGCACATGAAAGGCTACAAATAAACAAATTATGGAGAAATGCTTCCGTAGGGGCAACAAACTTGATAGAGTTGCTGGTAGCAGAAATTGTGATGTCATTCCAAAGAATAAAATTTTAATTATAAAGCAATTTTTCATAACAAAAAATTCATTATTTAACTACAAAGAGTCCTTAGTGTTGTGGTATAAATTTTATTGCATTCTCCTTTATTGCAGTAGAGCTCGACATTCTGTAGAAAATATGTCCTCTGTATTATGCCCTAAGGATCCCTAAGAGACTACATGAATCAAAAGATCACTGCATTAGATTTTACACAAAATCAGATTTCGTATAGTAAATATACACCATTGCTGGATCACAATAACTCAAGGCTATATTATTGAAAATAGCAAGTCATACTCCAATGTAGGTTACAAGAGCTTGATTTTAAAAGCAGATGATGCTATGTATAAAATAAATTGGATTTTAAGAATTAAAACAATGTGAAGTCTCTGTTGGTGAGTGTCATTTCATCCACAAACCTGAAATGTAAATGAATATGAGTCAGTAGATTCACTCTGTAACTGGTTTCATGAGAATGCCTGCAAGTATCTGAGTACCCCCTACCCCCCTACCCCCCCCCCCCCCCCTCTCAATTAAATATTGTACTAAAAGGTTTCTGACAAGTTTTCTTCCATATATTTTCCAAAGTATTTTCTAAGACATTGTTTCTCATTTGCCAGGCAGCATGGGTGTGCTCAAATTGATCTTATTAACCAAGTGTGAGGTCTAATTGAGGAAAATATCGCCCCGCCAGGTCCTGGCAGTACGGAACTTTCTAATTTGGATGTGCTTGCTGTTGCTAATTTTTGTGATTTAATTATTGGACTAGTAACAATGTATTCTCTGTCACAGTTCAAGTGCTTATTGTAGTGGCATTATTGAGCCAAGCTCTCCCACCTAGTCATTTCACTCTTGACCCTGGGTTGTCGGTCTGTGTGAGTCCAAGGTTCTTTTTGCACGCCGTCCTTCATCCACCAGCTGATTGCACAGTTGGAGGTCACTTGCTTTGAGTAAATTTCATTTGTTCCTGAAGAATAGAATCATTATTTTAGTATTATTGGTATCATGCAGAGTGAGCTGGTCCAAAGGATCAAATAACGGACAAGCTTGAAGACCTGGGATGGGACAGCTTACAGATGAGAAGAATGAAAGCAAGATTGATTTTAATGTACAAACTGAGCTACAATTTAATTAACATCAATACAGATAAATATCTAGCCCTGCATGCCAAAACAAGAACACGTGGTAGCCACTGCTTTAAATATTGAATTCCAACCACCAGGAAGGACGTTTTTAAGTTTTCTTTTTTTCCTTTCTTTTTTTCCCAGAACCATAAAGGAATGGAACTCCCTTCCTGAACATATAGTAACCTCGAGTTCACTTGATATTTTTAAGGACAGTTTATCAAATTGTTTTTAATTTTTAAACACGTAGTATAGATTTTACTTGTACATCAGTATTTTATTAAGTTTTAATAATAATAATAATAATAATAATAATAATAATAATAATAATAATAATAATATTAGATATACAAACACAATTTTATTCTTTTAGTTACAGCTTATAGTTGGTGCGATATCTTCGGATTTTACCGACTTAACAAATGTAGGTAGATAACTAATATTCAGTGAGCCAGAAACTTTATAGGGGAGGGCTGGGTGGTCTAGCTGCCTGGACCACGGCCCCACTATAAAATCATATATTGATTAGTGATTATATTCCTAGAAAACTTGGGGGTGTATGGCCTGTTCCCAGTTTAGAATCTCTTTGTCCTCGCAAGCAAGTCAAAACAACATGCCGGGTAACTACATGCGAAGCTGTTTCAACATTTATATAAATATTGTAAGGAATGTATGTGATGATAATTATTAATGGCCGCGCGGAACTATACTGACGAAAACCCTGGCCTAATTTCGTATCAGCAGGTGATAATCAGGTGATAAAAACGTACGAGCCGAGAAATAAACAAACATCCCAAATCAGAATTATTTAGAGTTGTTAAAAATATCACGCTAATCGATGCAGTGTCTTAAGCCGTCCGACAAACGATGCCACTAGATGCATGAAGTATGACTTACCTAGCTTTGGTCTGATGTGTTTGTGTAGCCGTTCAGTGTACTTCACGTGAGACCCGTTCGCTTCAGAGTTGGGATACACTGGTTCGCTCAAAGTCGTTCTCAAGGGAATCTGTGCTGCCGGATCACCACTACTGTCTGAGGGCCTAGGATATGTGCCTGGACTCTTGACACATGATTTTATATGGTCCTGGACGCCTAGCTGTGTCACATTGAAGAAGGACATCTTTGTTTTTAATTTCGATCTAGAGCTCTATCACTGTATCAAACTAGAATCGAAGCTGCTGTGCCCATGACAACAGCCTCGATTTAAAGTTGTGTGACTGCAGGCTCATTTTAAAAATGGCGGACGCATCTGGTCAAGTGATGCAGAAAATTGCTTCGCACTTTTCGGACGGCGTGTCTCTCGCCTTTGCATACGGCTCTGGTGTATTTAAGCAACAGGGGAATGTATCTTCAGGGAATATGATAGACTTCGTATTTGTTGTTGAAGATTCGCGTAACTGGCACAAAAATAACTTGATATCCAACCCCGACCATTATTCGTTCCTTGGAAGTTTTGGCGGCAACGCTGTCGCCACAGTGCAGGACAAGTTTGGTGCGGGTGTCTATTACAACACACTGGTTCCCTGCGAGGGGAGAATTATAAAGTACGGGATAATCCATAGGGCGAATTTTCTACGAGACATGAACGAGTGGGAGTGGTTATACAGCAGTGGTCGACTTCACAAACCAGTGAAGATCTTGACGCAGAAAAGTGATGAAGAAATCTCCTCAGCTCTTGAAGCAAACTTGTGCAGCGCTGTGAATGCCGCGCTGCTGTGCCTTCCAGAATCATTCACAGAGGAAGATTTATACACGAGCATAGCTGGGCTGTCTTATGCGGGCGACTTCAGGATGATCGTGGGAGAAGATAAGAAGAAAGTACAAAACATTGTGCGATCCAACTTAGAAGGCTTCAGGAAACTCTACCAACCATTGTTCGCAAGTTCAAGGGACGTACATTTTGCTACTGTAGACTCTTCATTCAGGCAAAACATAGAAACGGACAGGACCTACTCTCTTTTGAAGTCTTTACCGCAGAAGCTCAAAAGATACATTATAAAAAATGCCAAGCTTGGCTCTGTGTCTGAAGATCCACTGCATGAAATTGCACAAGACAAGGTGGTGTGTTCATCCATGGTCCAACAAGGCCTGTCATCCATTGTTAGAAGGTCCAGTGTGACCCAGAGTTCCAAAGGGGTTTTGTCAGCAGGTGTTGTGAAGACCTGCATTTACAGTGCTGAGAAGCTTAGGAAGATGTTCTGTGGACTCCTTCGTAAGTAACTTTTGCTGTAAACTAAAATATTGCTATCAGATGTTAGTGGGGTGGTAAAATTGTAATGTCCTGATGTCCCCATGACACTATTCTGATATTGAGAGCAGAGAAGACAAGAACAGAGAAAGAACTGAATTTCCCAAGCTCATTTAGGCTCTTTTTCAGTACTGTTTGTTTTTATTCTTTTACACTAATATTGTTGCACTATTTGCTCTGCAAAGGTGAGCTTAGTGCTACAGATTTGTCTTCGTTTGGTTATTTTTTCTTGGGTGTCAAAGTTGTGATTGGTTGAAGTATCTTACATAAATACAGGCTGTACCAATACTTTGAAAATATAAATGTCTGTAATGTATTCATAATGAAAGAACAAACTGTTTATTCAGGCTTCTGACAAAGGATCTCAGCATATCGGGATCAATGTTGTCCTTCAGGCTGTTGGCTACTAAATCCTGAGAATCACCGACCCTGGCTCTTGCCTCTGTCCATCTTTCAGCTCTGAGTTTCTTTGTAAATATCTTTACGAACTGGAAGACTTTTCTAACAGGATGCATACACTGTATGTACTGTTTGTTTCAAACCATGTTGATGTGATTTGACTTTTGAATGCGGATTACCCTGGTTCCTGCAGTAGTTTCTGAGTCACTGAGAAGTGGACGAGAAAAGCAACAAGCGGAATTCTCTGGCTTTTCGTTCGCCACGTTCTTTCTGAAGCAACGAAAACACTCGTTCTATGGAAGAAAAAATCCAGGACGAGGGTTACAGTGTGAGCTGTGGATTGGTGTTGAGCCTTGTTTCGAAACAACGTCTGCCATACATGACGCAGCTCGCTTTTATTTTTTCAGTGCGTATAACGGTTACATTTCTATGTTCAACGTCCGTCGATTAACGTCGAGTTTCTCGCTTCTTCACCATAGATGTCAGACAATATGGGTCGAAAAGTGAATATACTAATCCAAACTGCTGCCTTAGATAAAAGCTAATCGATCTAATTCTCACTACATTACCCTATAACTTTATTTTCATTAAATGAACACAAAAATTTGTATGGCCCATGAGCTTGTAGCCTCCTTGACAATTGTTTCTTTGTCGTTCCCCCAAAGAAACGATTGCAGTGGAGGCTAATAAGCTTGGAAGACTGGTACAACAAGTGATAAAATAACGGGAAGTTATTCTGGGAGGTGGGGTGGGCAAGAGAATAGAGAGATATTACTGACAGAGCACAAAAACTCTACTTGCATACACCATAAGGATGCTACTCCTAAAAACTACAACACAGTTGTTCCTCTGTATTCACATCAGGTTTTTTTTTCTTGCACTATAAACTGCCCTCTCCTGTGTACTGTTGCTTCCCTTCTAGCTTCCTTGCTGTAATTGGTGTCCCCTCTGTTCACATTTCTTTATTTGTAACTTGTTGTTTTTGAATTTGTGATTTCTTGTCAGCCGCACTCGGCGTTGCAGCTGCTACGTATAACGCAACAATCTTGGTTCTATCCAATGGACACCGAAACATGAACACATTGTCCAGCAATCCAGCGGTCTTGCCTCCAAACACAACAACTTTACTCCACTTTTGCGACAGCGGTCCGCTCATTCCATTTTTCTGGCTCACTAGCCTTCCGTCTACCCACAGCGTGGCCTTCTTCTCCAGCGAGTTATAATTAGCAACAATGTTATGCCATTTACCTGCTCGAATATCAGACGATTCCGACTCTACGCGAAAAAGTTCTTTTCCAGCATCATCATAATGTACCCATAAGCCTTTGCCGTCGTGCACACCTAAGTTGTAGTGTGTCGCGTTATCAGTGCCGTCCATGGCTCGTAAAAGAGAATAGTTTCCTTTGACGTCGTCTAGTTTTACCCACATAGAAATTCCAACAGCTTTTCTTGGTTTTCCTTTGAAATCTCTGGCAAGAACTATGTTGCCCTTTTTACCAAAGTGTACGCTGTGTCCAGACATTATATTTCGGTTGGTGACTGTCACCCCGCTTGAGAGACGAACGTTGTTTTTCTGAAACGAGTCGTCCAGAACTTGGCCGTTTTTGAAGTGCTCAAATGTAAGTTTCAGCACTGTACATCTGTTCTCGAATGCCTCGGGATTACCTAAACCTTAAAACAGAAATAAAACAAATGCGTCAGTTCACTGCCTGTGCACGGCCGAAAACTCCCCACCGCTCAGCTAATCTGTGCAAAGGGGCAAACTTAACACATTCAATACCTTCCCAGCCCCTTCCCCAAAGGTGAGGTTTGTACTTACTTGGCATGTCCTCCACGGGGTCCTTAGTGGGCTTTGCTTTTGGCAACCGAACTAGTTTGTCTGCTGATGCCTGCATTGAAGCCCTCGTTGACTGTGAAGAGACCTTCAGCTGATTTACGAGAGGTTCGACGTTCCTCTGCGCTCCGATGAAGTTAGTGACAACAGGGGAAAGCCTTTCAAAGTGAGGAGCGTAAGCACTTATCTGGGCAGGTGGCACGTTCCTTTGTGGAATGGGACTAAAATAAGCTTGGTTTCTTCGAGTCCCAGTATTCACCATACCAGCACTAACCTGGCCCGCACTTCCTCCAAGCGTGCCATAATACCACTTTCCCCCATGGGCACCGATGTTTGCTGCGACCGACTTGGGGCCTCCAACAACGTCAGACTCAATGTACGGGAAAGTAGCGGTCACGGGAAGTTCGGAAGATGCGTATTCGTGTTGGAAACGTTCCTTTTGTATTGCTTCTGTAATCATTGAGTCGATGGAGTTTGCTGTCTGTAGTGCTGCTCGCTTCGCTGCGTACAGCCTGGCGAGGAGCGGGTTTGTGATTTTGTTTTGTAGCGCAGGTCTCGCATCTAGTGAGCTGGTGTAGTGTTTGTAGGGAGTGTAGCTTTGCCAAGAGAATTGTACGAAGTGAGTGAGAACCAAAAAGTGGAACGCGAAGGTCTGCATTCTGGAATGGAATACCGCTGTTCAGTTGGTTGCGCGGCTCTGTAAATTAGAATCAGAATCGAAGTCACGAACACACCCAGATCACGATCACAAATTACACGCTCGTGAACACGATCACAAAACACGACCATGATCATCACGAACGGGATTAACAAAACACATACCGGCACGAACGTGATTATAACTGAAACACGATCACTAATACGGAGATGCTAACACGCTAGCTGTGCATGGAGTCTACCTACGAATTTTCTCTAACTTTTGAGTTTAAAATCAGCAATATAGAACCGATTGAATATCAGATTGAAGAGTAGTTTATTTTAATTTTATTCTAGTTTAAAAAGGACTTGAATTTTCAAAAATTTCATTGTCCATGACGTAAGTTCTATTATGAGGCTTTTTCGATATTTCGACCTTTTTATAATAGGTCAATTATACGTTGAGAAGAAATACTTCAGTCGGCCTGGCAATCGATGCAACTGTATATGATGAAGTTTACAATGTACCAAAAATATATTTTTCGGTCGTTATAATTTTACAAGGGACATAAGTACATGCACTGTGTCCGATAAACTCCAGACGAATATAGTTGCCTCAATCTGCGATCACTTAGCGTTGTAAACTGAGTTGCAGCGGTTCATTTTGCTGGTTTCACTAACCAAGATACTAAATGTATTATAGACCGACGATACATACCAACCGTAACCTTTACCAACACCCGCCCCACTTGAGAAGGTTTGTGCATCCAAGCGAATAGTCAAAGTGAATGGACCGTAAGTTCGTCGTGTGACTGTTTCACCACAAGCGCTGTGAATTTAAGTTGGAATAAAACTCGCTGAGTGATAAAATGAACAAGACTAGAAGTGTGAAGTAACCCGCCGTGCAAGAACCAACTCATAACAGGTGCAGTTCTAAAAAAACAAAAGATAACATTAATTATTTAACGCAACCAAAAATCAAACTCTGTTGGAATAGATGCCTGCAGGGCTTGCAATAAAGATGACCTGAGCAATTAACGCCGAAACTTGAAAATGAAGATGTTTGAAAACGCATTAGTGTGGTCGTAGCCTGTGTTGTTGTTTGTCTATTGAAAAACGCGCAAGACTATCGTGCGTTCGTCCATTATCGCAGCAATTTCATGATTAATTAGCGTTTTCAAAACAACTTGTATAAATAAACCTTTGTGTCCACTTGGCCTTATTTCTCTCCTCTCAGCGGCCGACAGGTCATTCACTGTCGGCTTGTGGTGACATTTTTCTCCACAGGCAAGCATGGGATGCTAAACAAAAATGGTTTTATTTAGATCGGAAATCGGCCAGCTTGAAAGTGGAAACAAATTTGTAATTGTATATTAGAGTCAAGTGGACGCATGTTCCGTTTCCAAAGGTTAAAACTGACGAAGAGTGTTAATAAGAATTGCAGTCGCTTTTATTATGCAAGGGGTTTCCATGAAGTCAAAGATAAAACGAGAAAGAAAGTGGGGGGAAACCGGCAGACTCGTTCAAAACCGTTCAGCATGTACAAAGACGAAGGAAAAAGTACGTTTCTCTTCTCCGAGAAGACCGACTTGCATTCCAACTTGAAAACCGACCAGACTTGCGTATTGTGTGAAGAAAACAAAGTACATGGGAATGCTGTGAGGTTTACAGGTCCTTTTTGATGCAAAATAGATGGAAAAACTTAACAGTTGAACTTGGACAGCTCTCCTACAGCTGAGCTGGGACGGTCTGTGGACTCTGTAAGTAATTACAATACAAGAGAGCAGTTGTTCTCTTCAGTTGACTTAAACTGTCTCTTTACATCCTGACAGCAGCAATAGCTCTGAAATATCCTTTTTCCTTAACACCTTGATTGAGTCAGCTTGATTAATAATGCTGATTTGCAGCAGCATTTACTGCAGATGCAAGGTCCTGTTCTCCTGCCTGAAGTCGGTCACCTGAAGATCAAATAATATTATAACATACAATATACTATTGTAAAGCTATGACACATATCATGATCATCAATATTGTAAGAAAAACATGTATGATATGCATCTAGAATCTGTCTGTATGAGCAGATGAAAAGCAAAGCAAATAGTTTGCACTTTCTAAAAGAAAATCATGTTGCAACAGAAGATCCAAGTAAGTCCATGTATTGGTAATATTATTATGAGCTCACATGTGGCATAGTACACTTACGTATAAGTTCAACTATAGCCCTCTGTGTTCTTTTCTCAAGTTTTTCCAGTTTCTTTGCTACATCTCTCTTTAAGTCCCTGAAAAGAAATGGAGATATATTTGTATTAACCCTTTCACTCCCAAGTTTTAAAACAGATTCTGCCAACCCTTAAGAAGAAAATGCATTAAGTTATGTATTAAGAACAATTGATAGTTTATCAGCTTTCATCTGAGCAAGGTATCAAAAGCCACAAGAAATATTGATCACTCTTGGGAGTGAAAAGGGTTAAAACAGGAACAGAGACATAACAGAAAGAAAAGCAAAGAAGTTTAAAGTTGTCAGGAAGAAAGGACAGTCTGGCAAAGATAAAACAAACCTCAAGCCACCCTCTCCACAGATGCTCAAACTCGAGTTGGATGGAAGGAGAAGTGAATGTTCTTACTGTACTTACCAGTCTGGTTTTCTGGGAGCCAAATTTGCTAAGTCCTGTCAGAATGTAAATGACAAATGATCCAAA
The DNA here is from genome assembly GCA_964036295.1 of Plumapathes pennacea. NCBI lineage: Eukaryota > Metazoa > Cnidaria > Anthozoa > Antipatharia > Myriopathidae > Plumapathes > Plumapathes pennacea. The sequence goes on along the minus strand of OZ038464.1, from coordinate 20,206,979 downwards.
TTAGAAAAAGAAATTCAAACATCATGTTTTACAAATTTGTTGAACCAATACTTGCCACTTCCTCTATGATTTTTTCAGACTTTGCCTTTTCTAAGTGATCTTTGACTTCTTCTTCAACTGCAAGACCAAAGAAATTTGGTAACAATCAAACACAAAAAAAGTAAAAAGAGGCTGTTACAGTTACCATAAGGTTATAGAATATATATTGCACAACAATAGAGGCTGGTTTCATTGGTTACTAGCTGAATATGTTTCTGTAATACTAACCTGAAAGTGGCTTGGTATTAGGAATCTTCTGTTCTTTTAGACTCTCGTCCTTTGGCATGTAATTTCTGAATTTTATGACTTTGACAGGCGCACTGTAAGAAACAAAACAAATCCTTGTCAACTCTCGAGCGATGCACTAACATGGTCTTGTGCTTTATTTGTGCTTGGATTTTTCCTTTTCTACTTTACCTGGATTCTTCTGCAGTCCTTTTCTCCCCTCTTGAAGCCATTTTGTCCTGTGGGACCAAGAAAATCAGAGCTCGCAAATCATGATCGAAAGCACGTCAGTTTTAAAACCATGGTCTTAAACGCAGTACAGATACATACGTCGTCTTCAGTGGGAATTCCACTCTTCTTCCTCATTGCTTTCAGTCTTTCTTTTCGTTTTATTGCCTCTTCCTCCAAACTCGACCCTTGGTCCGCCATCTTGGATTTTAACCTCCGCCGATGGAATTCTGGGAGATGGGCAACCCCGTCCCCAGGGCCATCCGTGTACGCGGAACGCCCTGGGGACGAAGTTGGTATGAGTCCAAAGGCATTCTGGGAAGGAACTCTTAAAAATATGGCGGATGACATTTTTGTTTACTCTCGGGAAAGAACTCCTGTTTAGCATATCTCCTTTCGACATTAGACGGTGGAGAAATCCATACCGAAGCATCATCGAGAAAAATGGCGTCTGGTGATATGGTTACCCTTGTAAGGAATATTCTCGTTTAGTATTTCTTCGATAATGCTCAGTAATTTGGTTGCTACCTTCATGCCGGTTGCTATAAATACTAGTACAGTAGTTTATTTGTATTCCACGTTTTTTTCCGATGTCCTTTTCCATGCCAATATGCCATGCTAGCTTTCTTTTGGCTGCTATCTTATGATCCCCCTTATTTTATCTATTTTTCCTTGTGAATTTTCCTCAGGCCCATATCAACTACTATTGCCGAGAGAAGTACTACAGACACCTCCAAACTACGTGTTTAGAAAGTCTGAAGAAATATGGCAACGATCCAGTATTGGTGTTTTGGAAAGCCTTTGGTGTCTTAATGGAAGGTAAATAAATATTGTAGGTTAGATTGGAATATTTACCTGAAAGGACCAAGAGAGGTTCAAATATTTCTTTTTGTATTTGACAGACAGGGCATCTGAAGCAATGCGAGAGTTGGAACTCATCAAAGACAAAGCAGAAGTGATTCTGTGTGCAACAATGGCTCTTATTCAGGCACACAAGAAAGCAAAACTGGTGGACAGGGAGGCTGTTCAGAGTTTAGAGACAAAGCTTAGACAGGATCGGACAAACTGTGGCGAGATGGCCCTCCTGTTTGCTAGCATGTTCCTCTGGCACACGGGCAGACATGATAAAGCCCGGGAGTATGTGGACAGGATGATAAAGATGTCTCAGAATAGCTTAGAGGTAAGGAATGAACTAGCTGGAGTGAGTGGGTCCAGAGGTTAACATCTGTCATTCTCCAGGAAGCACAAATGATAATGAAACCTCTGAGAGCAGTAGGTGACAGTCTCACTTCCATGTCAAGCCTCCTATTGTTTTAAAATTGGATCATAACAACCATGTGACATGATCCAACCAATCAGGTTCAGAAGTGGCAAATGTTGTACTGAAATAACTGAGACATTGGAAGTGAGGTTTATGAACCTGTTACTATTCAAGAGCTTCCAAGAGATTGACAAAAGAACATCTTTTACTTACAACCTCCTTCAGAGTATTTGATATAATTCTGTAAGAAGACTAATTCTCAAGATCATGTATGCCATATTTCCCCAAAATGCACTTGTGTCAGGGTTTGCTGCTTCGTGGTTGGATTGACCTGTCAAGTGGGAGGGAGTCTCATGTGAAGAAGAGTATCAAGTTGTTTGATGAAGTGCTGAGCAGGTAAAGTTGAAGAATCTAACAATCCCATTATCAGCAAAATAAGTGACTTTTCTACCTCAATAATAGTCATACTGTAAATTACATAAGCCCCCTCGATGAGCCTTGAGTTCTTGGGGTGAATGCTCAAATATGTTTAAATTAAAAAAAAAAAAATGAAATCAAAATACTGTAACTACTTAATTCAACCTGTAACTGTCCTGTGTGCCCACTTACATGTATCATATAAATGCTAAGTTCACAACAGTCAACACACACCATTGTCTCACACATTCAAGTTTTGCTAAATAATAGAAATGAACCCTATACTAAAAATTACATTATACTGTGTACACATGTAGTTCAGTATGGTTTTAAATTTAGTTAGATTTTTGCTAAAAAAAAAATGGTTCATATCATTTAGGTCTGAGATGGCCAGAAATTTAGATGCACTTTTTGGAAAGGTACTGTACATTGTGGATTATTTGGAGCACTTTTCTGAGATGATTTTAATCTAAAAGCATCAGAAGGTGATTAGGCACTATAAATATTCAATGGTTTTATCTTTTTTTTTTAGGCCAAGTATCTTCAGTTGAAGAACAACTTTAGTGGAGCACTTGATTATATAAACCAGGTAAGAGAATGAAGGATTCAGGGAAGTCATGTGCAGAATATTATATAATAGATTTACTACATTTTATGTTTAAAATGCTTTGCTCTTCAGGCCATAGTGACCTATCCAGACTACCTGCCTGCCTTGATTGAGAAGATGAGGCTGCAGCTTGCTTTGCAAGATTGGGACCAGACATATGAGACTGCTCAAAGGTGAGTACAGTTATGACAAAAACATAGTTACAATGAGCCAGCTTCATGGCATACCACATACCACATGGAAACAAGCTCGACGACATCGCCGAAATATGGTATTCAGCCATGCAGCCATCTTGCTTTTGAGTCGGTGGTTATCGTACTAAACCGTGGATTCAAGTACAGATTTTGTAGTTTGATTTAACTCTCATAAAATCTCAAGACTTAGCCAAGAAACTCAATACTAGGACTAATACCAAAGTTATTTAGTTGTGCACAAGAAAAATGAGGCTTGCACTCGATGCAAAATTTACCTCGACTATGAGAAGTTAGATAGCCATGATAACGAATGTTGGCCAATGGAAGTGACTTCAAGATCGTATTTCCACGGTGTCAGTCTGGACTGTTTCTGCACTGACTGTTTATTGTTAATGAATCAAATTTTCTATATGAAGGTTGCAAATCATGCAGTGGTAAGGTTAAAAAGACCTGCGTTGATTACTGCCTGCTGGGTATAACATTTTGTTTTGTGTTATGCTGCCTTACACAGGGCTCTTGGTCTAAATATGAACTGCATTGAAGCACAAAGGATGGTGGTGTTGTACAGACTCTGTCGAGAAGGGAAATATTATGAGGTAGTGTGCTTGTAGACTTTTTATTGTTTTAGCAGTCAACTATCTCTACCTCATATGAAAATTTAACATTCATCTAGATCTCTCACTAGAAATAATAAACTTGCCTTTCTAAGAACAAGGTACTAAGTATAATTAGCCAAACCAGCCAGAAAATGAACAATATTACAAAGTAATGCACAAAGAATGGCAGTCTAGCTGAACTACTTGACCCATGTAAAGTATGTGCTGTAAGCCATTCAGTCACCATGCTTCATTCAGTACCATATTTTTTTTTCTTGTTTTGGTTGTCTTGTTCCTGTAGGCATCAGAAAATTTGGGTGAACTTATTCAGGCAGTGGACAGATGTGAACCAAGAAACCCTTTCCTGTACAATGACCTATCACAGGCTTTCAGTAGACTGGTAGGTACATGGTAAACGATGGCATGTAAAATACTGTCGTAAGCTTAGCTATAGAAGTACAGTGAACCACGTTAGAGTGCAGAATAAATCTTTGAGACAGTTCAGTGTACTGTGTGCATGTTGTTGTATTCATTTATATTATGTAATCCACTAGCTATTTCAACCTGATGCTATGCCTCTTATTTTTTCAGTGTGGTCGCCATAATCTGGTTTTGCAGCAAACAATAACATTGGTAGAAAGAGCCCAGGCTCTTGCTCCCCAAAATGCAGAGTACCAAACAGAGGTATGTGCAAGTCTCACAGTTATACGGTCGCACAGCTTTTTGAAAGCTGCACTGCTCTATCTGCTGTAACACTATACAGTACTTACTGCATACACATGTCGGTTTGGAAAGCTGGTTAGATTTGTGTGGATCTTCCATTGAAATCAAACTTTGTCCCACATTACCAGAGTCTCAGTTGATTTCTGTCATTGTCTTTGTAGGTGGGAAATCAAATGATCTTCCAAGGCAGATCTCGTGATGCCATGAAGGCCTTCAGAACGGCCATGAAACTAGATGAGACCAGCGTTCCAGCTTTAACAGGTACATAAAATAATACTCTACTATGCAGTGTACATGCACGTCCTCTTTCATGCCTATTTTAGGCACCTGATGTTTAAGGCTTATTTATGGTAGAACTTACAGTACTGGTAAAGTAGTTCATTGTTTATTTATTTATTGATTTACTAAATAAATTTAATATTTATCTGTGTGTAAACTTCCCTGTAACTCCCTACCTTTATTTGTTTATTTACCTGTGTAGGGATCATCAAGTGTCAGTCCATTATTTGTTTATTTGTCTATTTACCATGTGTAGGGATCATCAAGTTTCAGTCCATTATTTGTTTATTTGTCAATTTACTTGTGTAGGGATTATCAAGTTTCAGTCCATTATTAAAATTTTGTTTATTTGTCTATTTACCCTGTGTAGGGATCATCAAGTTTCAGTCCATTATTTGTTTATTTGTTAATTTACTTGTGTAGGGATTATCAAGTTTCAGTCCATTATTTGTTTATTTGTCTATTTACTTGTGTAGGGATTATCAAGTTTCAGTCCATTATTAAAATTTTGTTTATTTGTCTATTTACCCCGTGTAGGGATCATCAAGTTTCAGTCCATTATTTGTTTATTTGTCAATTTACTTGTGTAGGGATTATCAAGTTTCAGTCCATTATTTGTTTATTTGGCTATTTACTTGTGTAGGGATTATCAAGTGTCAGCTGATTGAGGGACAACTTGATGATGCTGAACAACAGCTGGAGTTTTTGAATGAGATCCAACAGTCCATTGGAAAGTCTGCTGTGAGTTGATAATAAAGACAATCATAATCTTGACTCGAATACGTCATAACCCACCAGACTACTGTTAAATTAGTTTTTATGGAACTATTGTTGTTAGCCTGTTGCACGTTAATGAGCATTTTTCTTGGTTTCGTTTCCAGGAACTGTCATACCTGAGTTCTGTGTTGTACAGGCATAAAAAGAAACCCACAGAGGAAGTAACAAATTTACTCAATGAAGCTGTTGAAACACACTTCGCTGCTCTCAAAGTGAGTACCATAGGGTCAGCTTTCCTTAATTTCCTAATAATTAATATGGACCCGTTCACAGCTGGACACAGTGACGAAACTTAGTTGGATTGATCCGGCAACCTAAGTGTGCACTAAGCACAGCTCAAAAATCCGGTAGCCCAACCGGTCGTTGCCTGGGCGAAGCACAATTCAACGCGTGTATAACAAGAAAAGTTCATTTGGTGCCCGGTGGACTAGCATATTGCAAATTAAAATTAATTTTTCATTTAAGTTGCTCCTGTTTCTATGCACAAATATTTAAAAATAGAATGTTGTTCAATTTCTGTAAAGTTGCGTTAACTCATTAACAACTTGACAGAACTGGGGGGGTGGGGGGAGGGGGGGAAGTACGATAGTTTAGGCAACAACTATTACCAAGTACACAGATTCATCATACGCCAGGGCACATGTTCTGCTCATGGCAGATGATTACCACAGCCGCGCCACTAACGCTTGTTTATATTCCCTTGTTTCACCAGGGTATACCTCTGGGAGTGAAATACTTTTGCCAGTTAAATCCAGACTTCCTTCTGCAAATCATTAATGACTACCTGCTGGATGCTCCAACAGAGGTATAGATTTGTGATGAAACATTTGTGAGAATTGTTAAGAAAGGTTTGTGTGTCAGGCTGGGAGAAAAGTTTCTTAACATATTTTCTCTTTTCTCTGAAAATGTTTATCATGTATTCTCTCATGCAATGTGTACATGTAGCTACAACTTTAGTCTAGTTCTAAAATATTTATGGAAAACCAGTTGAGAATGAAAAATTTATTGAGGAAGATAAATTTCGCCTAATGGGGTTTAGTTCGATGTCAGACTGATCAATTCCACGGCAAGTTGTTTTACGTACTTGTCTTGTTACGTTCATAACTGATGTTTGTTTGTTTGTTTGTTTGTTTGTTTGTTTGTTGGGCTGTTACAGTGTCAGAACCCGGGTCAGCCGGTGCCCCCACTGCTCAAGCGTTGTGCTGCAGTATTGGACCCTCTGTCTAAAGGCGTACCTGGTCTGCTGGATGGGCTTTACCTGATGGCAAAAGTCAAGTATTTGTCAGGTAGAAACTTGCAGCTGCAACCAACATTAAAAAAGAACTCTTTGAACGTCGCGTGACACAGCCTGTCAAAGTTTCCTACACGGTCACATGATAGGCTCCATTTGGTCGTCTGATAATATTGCCTCTAATTTGCGGTTGTTCTTGTTTCACGAAAAGACTTGTTGGTTCGGCTTGTGCCAGGTCTCCTGGTAACTCAGTATTACTCTTTTGAAGGTGAGATCGACACTGCAAAGTCGACACTGATAAGCTGTCTTAATCAAGACTCCACGTTCTCCGATGCTCATTTACTGATGGCTCAGGTACGGACTGCACTACTGTACATGCTGTTGAGCCCGCTGCTGAGTAACCACTTCCAGCGGTTGACCACCTTTCTGTTCCTCTTTTCACAGATTCATTTGCAGCAAAACAACTACAAACTTGCCGAACAGTCTCTCGAAGTTGGACTCAGTTACAATTTTGAGGTAAGCTGGAATGTGAATTGAAAATAGACGAAAGGATTACTAAGCGTTATGCGTTATCTATAGAGTTGTTTCTATTATAGCAGTTATGGAGAGAACTTGATCTGCTTGATTATTGCTGTCTGGCGCTCTTCCGTTGGGTTTCTCAGCAAATGGGACTTCTTGTCCCTTCGCCAAAGAACAGTTAACAAAACAACGAACATCACAAGAGCCCCCAATTCGCTGTTTCTGTACGTCTACGCCTTACAACTCTGCCTCCGTAGTATTCTGTTGTGTGGTCCGCCATGAAGGCTAAGCCAACCTCTGGTTCAGGCGGTATTCGTCATTTCTGCGCATCAATGTGGCAGTAGTCTTGCTTGAGCCGAAGTCCTCTGGATTGAGTTTGTTTGTCTTTTTTTTTACAGGTTCGAGAACACCCGCGGTACCATCTGATAAAGGCCAAAGTACTGAAAAATATGGGCGAGGCAGAAGAGAGCGTTAAAACGCTCAACGCAGCCATGGCGTTACCTGGTGTCAAGAAAGCAGGTGTGTGAAGACCATGACCCTTTAACCTTTGTCTTGATAAACTTTGACCCCGGTCTGGTACAAATACAAAGTAATGAATACTGACTAGCAATGGCATCACGTGGTGTGTAGCCCGTGACCCTTTAACCTTTGTCTTGATAAACTTTGACCCCGGTCTGGTACAAATACAAAGTAATGAATAATGACTAGCAATGGCATCACGTGGTGTGTAGCCAGTGACCCTTTGACCTTTGACCTTTGACCCGGTACAAATATCCGCTTTGCATGTGAACTAATGCATTATAACGACACAACATTATAAAAACATAATATACTGTTGTACTTCTTGAACGCTCTTGTTGACTGTGAATCTGACGTCCCTTGGACGTTTTCTCCAGCTCCAGAAGGTGGAGGCAAGAGAGGAAAGAAAATTTTTGTAACGAACAGTGAACGGGTGTCGGTCTACCTTGAGTTGGTCGATTCACTCATTCAAACGGAGCAGACCGTAAGTGAAGTCTTACATGGAGTGTGTGCAAACCTCACGATCACGTGTGAATTTTGTTGTTACAAATATTAGAAGCTCTCTTAGGGCCCGGTCGCACTGGAAAGTTTAGTCGGTAATGTTTGCTAGCAACTTGCTGACATATATTTCTTGTGACAAGCGCTGTTTGCACTTCAAATGTTGCAAATGTCGATATTAATGTTGTTAAAGTTGCGAGTGCGACCGGAGCCTTATTGGAGTTTACTTTATCTCCAGCACGAGGCTACGAAGACAATGCAGGACGCTCTCAATGAGTTTAGTGGAACGCCCGAGGAAGTCAGGTAAGCTTATACGTGAAAGAAGTATATATGATTAAGCAATATGACATGTCTTTGCGGTACTCTTATATAAACACGCAGGATGTTGGGAGAACACGAGAAAAGTTAAAAATCACGAGCCGCATTGATGATTTTATAAAGAACGAGCATCACAAAACCATGACTTTGTAGTTATTTATAAAATGTTCTTTTAGCCAATCAGAACGCGCGTAGTATCATAGTTATTTTACACATAATTATATATGTAGTACAGCCAACGCCTTCGTAACGGACACCTCTCGTCCCTGCCGTTTCTTCAATCATTTACTCTAACTGAACTCTTAATAAGACGGACACCTGGTAGCAGTGGTCCCTGCCGTTTCTTCAATCATTTACTCTAACTGAACTCTTAATAAGACGGACACCTGGTAGCAGTGGTCCCTGCCGTTTCTTCAGTCATTTACTCTAACTGAACTCTTAATAAGACGGACACCTCTTTACAATGGACAGTTGGAACTGGTCCCGAGGGTATCCGTCTCAAAGGGAGTTGACTGCACAAATAAACACTTATGTGTCTGACGAACGAGCTTTTGCGTTGAGTTGTTATTTTTCTTATTTCTTGTTTTGTTTGTGAACAGAGTTCAGATTGCGAATGCGGACCTGGCCATCAGCAATGGAGACACAGATCAGGCACTGTCACTTCTGAGACAAGTCCGACCCGATCAGAGGTAAGCGAGCTTGTTCTGTAACACCTGTTGCTTGATTGGTTTATTCAGCTCGTGTTGGCTCGTTCTAATTTTTTTCGTAGTTACTACATCAAAGCAAAGGAAAAGATGGCCGAGATTTACTTACATCACAGGAAAGACAAGCGGCTGTACGCGAGTGTTTACAGGTTTGTAAATCAGGGCCTGCAGTTGGTGTAAAGATCTTATCACACGAGGTGACATGTCTCCGCGACACGTCCCGACGACAAACTCAAATACATGCCACACGATGCAGGGAAGGTTGTGATTGGTTTATTCACAGATTTGTCACAGTGACATATGTCACATGGATCTCGCACGAGGTGACCGAATATGCGTGCGACATTTTGTCCCCGCGACGTGTCGCATGAATTCAAACAGATTTGATCTCATGTGACATGTTGCATAAAAATATACCTGTCACACGAGGTGACTTGTCGTGGGGACATGTGTCCTCGTGTTCAGGACCTTACTAATCGTTTGACTGTGGTATGTTATGGTCTAAACGATGTGATTTGATTTGGAGATCCACGGCTAGAGATGTTCTTTGCTTGCAGCAGCGCCATCTCTTCCCATCTGAATAACTGGGCCCCATCCTTCTTCTCTCCCCACCTCATCTCACCCCATTGCCAAGCATATCTTCAATAGTTATGGAGTGAGTAAGTGGCTACATAGATAACAAGAAAGTTTTATAAAAATGATGAAAGATGTGAAGGGAACAGAGGCCTGACTTACAGGTGACGGACAAGTTGATTGCACTTTGCCATAACTCAGTTGATGAAACAGATAAGATAAAAAAGATTCTGATGCGTCTTGTGTTCGCTGTAGGGAACTCGTGGATAAAAACCCCAGTGGTCACACTTGTCTGCTTCTTGGAGACGCGTACATGAGCATTCAGGAGGTGAGGTGTTGGCTTAATTTGTGTGTTCAGAGAATACATTTGGAAATTGCACAGATCAAGCAATGTCCCACTGTTTACTGTATCAAAGTTGTTTAGTTGGGCCGCTTTGTTGTTGTTGTTGTTGTTGTTGTTGTTGTTTACTGTATATCAAAGTTGTTTAGCTGGGCCACTTTAGAGTTAAAGAGAACGTTGTAAGAATGGCTTGATCCAACTTTCATCAAGCTTCCTGCTCAGACACAAGTATCGGGCAGTTCAGGTAGCAAGTACCAGTTCCTGGACTCTGCAGTTTATGGCTGATGCTACATGGTTCTATGACTCATGTTTCAGTTGTGTTGTCTTGCAGCCTGAAAAAGCCATCGAGGTTTACGAGACAGCTCTGAAAAAAAATCCTAGAGACGGCGCACTAGCGAGCAAGATCGGGCAAGCACTGGTAAAGACGCATCATTACGGCAAGGTACACTTTCCAGTCTTAAATCTGTCTGCCTTTATCTTTCTTTCTTTGGCAAAGTTCGTTTACGGCAGGCAAAACCATGTGCGCGAATAATCTTACTTGACTCTGAAGATGACTGCTGGTCAGGTGGTTAAAACGTCAGTCACCAACAGTTTTTCTGAACACTCGCCCGACCACACCAGATGAACCAAGAACTAGAAACAAGAAATGTCATGAGGGTCGTCAGGAAAAATAGTAGGATTTGAGAGCAAACGACAACACTGCTGTTTTTCTCTGTACTAAATTGCTTGTAATAATCTCCACAGGCCATCAACTATTACGAGGCAGCCTTGAAGTCTGGCCAGCAGAATTTCTTACGGTACGATTTGGCCGAGTTGTATCTGAAGCTGAAGAATTACGACAAATCCGAGCGGGTTATCCAGGCTGCGCTGGACCAACAAAAAGGTAAAGTCCTCACTGAAGCGGCACGCGACATGTGCGCAACGGTCAGGTAGAGACGTCTGTTATAGCGATGTTTTACAGTGGTTTTCGGATGACTGTTGAAAATAAGGTTTTGGCTTTCGACCGTCATCCGACAGTCATCCGAAAACGTTAACATTTCTAACATTTCCTTTTCAGCAAATGACTTGCCATCACTAATGGAAGAGGCTCGGCTGCTCAGCCTGCAGGCGCGAGTTTATCAGAAATCTGGTAATTTAGAGGAGACACTGAAGACACTAACCAGAGCCAAGGAAGTACAGAGCAGGTGAAGAGACCCGTACACATGCGCATTTTATCATTTTCTCCTGTCAATCACTGAGTTTACTGAGGTATTGAGAAGGGCCCCATTCTCCCAAGGGATTCTAAATAATTTTAAAATCGCTCTAACCAAAGACCCGATGACCTCTGATTATCCAGTTAGTGTGGTGATAGTTTAATAAAATGGCTCTCTTGCTGAGTACAGCTTACTGACATAATATTGCTTTCCTGTGTCTTGTCTTGTTTCAGAGTGTTAAGACGAGTTGGTGTGGAACAGCCAGATACGGTGAAGGATCAAAAACTCCTCGCTGCTAAGTAAGTGCAGTTTATTTAAACTAAATTACACAGCCACACGAACGTAAAAATGTTGAAACACTGAACAGCTTAGAGCATTCGCTAAACATCCGAGTTGTTGCTGATTCTAAGTGAGTTGCGCTTCAGCAAGACAAAGCGTAATTTATTAACGTAAGCCTGACTGTGTTAACACCGCGTGCGTTGTGGCTGACTTTTCGAGCATAAAGTCTTTATCAGCAAATCTAAAACTATTGATTTTAAATGTTTTTCTTTTATTTGTTTGTTTGTTTGTTTGTTTGTTTTTTGTTCAGGATTTGCTCAGAAATGGCAGAAATCTACACCTCAACCAGGGAATACGACAAAGCCATCAAGAGCTACAAAGAGGGACTTTTATACCACGACAGTCATATCCCTGTAAGTTAACAAACATGTGGACTTCACATGCTGTTGATTAAAGCTGCGTGCGTGTGTGTGTCACTGAGCTGACTCCATTCTTGTTTTTCTGGCAGTCTATGCTGGCACTAAGCAGGCTGTACCTGACTGTAGACGACCTGGATGCTTGTCAACAACAGTGTGTCCAGCTGCTTAAGATGGATGCTGAAAACGACGCAGCAACAGTTGTAAGTTTAACAACAACTCCAAGTTTCATTTAAGAGTGTGAAAGATCTCGTCAGATGATGGATTTGACTTTATTTGTTTGATATTCTTGTGAAATTCAGATGATGGCGGACTTGATGTTCAGGAAAAATGAGTACGACTCAGCCACGTTTCACTTCCAGCAACTCCTGGAAAGAAAACCAGGTACGTCAGTTGTTTTCTTCGTTCTTTTCTTTCCTCTTGTTCATTTCCAGCTGTTTTATTTTCAACAACCTAAGTACCTCGGTTGTTTCTTCATTCTCCATCTCCAGCTGTCTTACTTTTAACAACCTAGCTACTGCCGCTCTTTTCGCAGTGTTGTTACTGCATTCAAACTGAAATGCTTTGTGTTGCAGGTCATTACACGGCGCTGGCTCGTCTGACCGACTTGTTGAGACGGGCTGGCAAGCTGGACGAGTGTCCGCGCTACCTGGAGCAGGTGAGTTGCCCGCTTCTTCTCAGATATTAACTCCACTTGTTTCAATATATACACATCCGCACGCTTTGTCTAAGTTATGATTAATCGATCGATTGATTGATGGATGGATTGATTGGTTGAGTGATGTGTCGCTTGGATTATTTGATTTGGTTCGTTAACGTATATTATTGTTATTTATTTATTTATTTATTTATTTTTATTTTATTTTATTTTTTATTCATTCCTTGCAGGCTGAAAATGCACTTCCCCGGGCCGCAATGGATTCTGGTTTGCATTACTGCAAAGGATTGTATGAATGGTAGGCCAGTTTTCGGCTGCGGAGTAATTTCAAGCCTCGTCAGTCAATTTTAGTTCTTTACTAATCGATGTGTATCTTTAGGTTCACTCTAAATCCAACGAATGCGCTGAAGCAGTTCAACCTTGCGAGAAAGGACGCCGAATGGTAAATGATTTTTATACAACCTGCACTGCAGTGCACTCTGATATCTTCCGTGACCTGACGTCATTTCCTGTCATGGGTTCTGTCGTTTGGCAGCGTTTGTATTTCATCGTGTTACTTGTACTCTTGTTTCCCTATGTGTATACCATGGTCTGCTGTGCTCTACTGTGTTTAACTATAATTGTGCCATGATAAAGGCCACGCTCTTCACATCTCAACTCAACTAACTGCACATTGTACTGTTTTGTTGTTGTTGTTTAGGGGTGAGCGAGCTGTATACAACATGATCGAGATTTGCTTGAATCCAGACAACGACACCATAGGAGGAGAAACGTTTGAGGGCATGGACGTTGACTCTGGGTAACTCTACTTGTCTTCTTGCTCTTGTTATGTTTGTTGTTGTTGTTATTTTTGTTGTGTTGTTGTTGTGGTTGTTGTTGTTGTTCTTAGTATTAGTGGCTGGTAGTCGTGGTTATCACGGTATACTAGTTTGTGATGGACAGGTATATTCTCTCAGGTGGTTTATAGTGATCTGTCCGATTTGTTATTTTGCTCGTAATATTCTCTCCTTCATTCACAGCAGTCAGTCGGAAAAGTTTGATTCCGAAATGATGGCTGTGCGAACCGCAGAGAAACTCCTTAAGGTTGGTTCACCTTTCATCTCTTACCTGACTTCTTCTGACACCTTTGGTTCTCTGCTGTCGACAGTCTTGTGAGCAGCGTCAGTGTTGTTTGTGGTGTTTGTTTGGCCGGTGCCCACTGTGGTTGATCACTGAGTTGTTTTTCTTGACTCTCGAAGGATTTCAAACCGAAGCAGAATCCTCTCAAGTATCGCCTCCTAGAGAACAGCGTCTTCATGGCCACCAAAGCGAAGCCGAACGTAGAGAAAGCGCTCTCTCAGTTCATGGAGATTGCCACAGTTGAGGTGAGATTGAGTACTACAAAAAGAAATCTCTAGGGTTTGAGCCGCCACGTGACCAGAGCTTGTGTTCAGATTGTGTTAGTTGTTGTACAAAGAGAGGCGGCCATACTTACAGGTTGAATAGTCGAGCAGTTTTTCCAAAACGGAAACTCGCTACTTTCACTTGAGCAAAGGTGGCTCTCTATCCTCCATTTACTTCTGAAAAGGAGTATGGTCATAACAGTGTTAGTTTTGTGGCGAGCTGCAGGGACCTGGGCGAGTAATTCCCCTCCTCGAGCTGAGAAAGAAAACGCCTGAAACATCAAAGAAACCCAAACCAGTTGTTAGAAGAAGGAGGTCGCCCCGACCGCTTCCTACCCGTGTTTGTGTTGAAGTCAGAATTGAGAACGACATTGTGTGTGTGTGTGTTTCTGCGCCTTTACTGACTCATTTTTCTGCATTACAGAACGATTGTGTACCTGCCCTGCTTGGTATGGCCAGAGCGTACATGTATCTGAAACAGACCCCGCGGGCCAGGAACCAGCTCAAGAGAATTGCCAAGATGAACTGGAATTCAGAGGTCGGCACTTCTTTTTATTGTTGAAAAGCTGTGATATTTTGTGTGTGTGTGTGTGTGTGTGGGGAGGAACCAAGGCACGGTTAGGCTAACCCTGAATGAGGTCGAAACTTTGCTGTTATTTTAATCGTGGAAATGACAAGCGTTCACTCACAAAACGACTTCCTCGCTGTGTATGGAGCTCAACACTTCCCAGTTTGTTGACCAAAATCTTCGGCGAATAAAACAACCGAGCCCTGGTGTTCAGCCTCAGTAGGCCTTGCCTATCTGGCTTGTTTACGTGTCTTCTTGTTTACGTGTCCTCTTGTTTACGTGTCTTCTTGTTTACGTGTTTTCTTGTTTACGTGTCTTCTTGTTTACGTGTCCTCTTGTTTACGTGTCTTCTTGTTTACGTGTCCTCTTGTTTACGTGTCTTCTTGTTTACGTGTCTTCTTGTTTACGTGTCCTCTTGTTTACGTGTCTTCTTGTTGCACTTTCTTCCTGGCATCAAGATGACTCCTTCACTGTTGTTTATTACTCTGTTTTCACCAGGAAGCAGAAGAGTTTGAAAAGAGTTGGTTGTTGCTAGCAGACATCTACATTCAAGTAAGTTACGTTACAAGAATGCAAGCTGCAGTCCTATGTACAGCGGTTTTCGGATGACTGTTGAAAGTAATCGTGTGATTGCTTTGGTTTTGTGTTGTTTGCTCTTGTGGATAGGTCCCAACAGTTTCGCAGCATTCGCGACCAATCGGAAACAAAATAAAAGCCGATTGGTTATCCTCTTGCTCAAGCAAGCAAGTGGCGATGCTGATTGGTTTCTACTTCAAAGTAAAATCAAACGCAAACTACTTTGGCCTCTGATTGGTTGGACGTGTTTTCTTACAGCCTCTGTGATTGGCGGTGTAATATTACTTTGGTTTTAGTTTTGCGAAAGTCATCCGATAACCGCTCTCTCCTTAGAATTCTGATTTAGGATGGAGATTTGCATAACTTCAAGAATCGTTCAAAACCATATTTGTTGTTTTGTTTTGTTTTGTTATGTTTTTGTCAATATGACGAAGGCTGCGTAAGATTGGTCTTATAAAATAAATCCTGGTGTTGTCGTTTTTGTCTCCACAGTCCGGCAAGTTTGACATTGCTGGAGACATGCTGAAGAAATGCCTTCAGTTCAACAAGTCTTGCTGCAAAGCGTGGGAATATATGGGCTTCATTATGGAGAAAGAACAGGCCTACAAAGATGCAGCCAAACATTACGAGAACGCCTGGATTCATGGCAACCAGAACAACCCCACCATTGGTGAGAAGATTGCAGGGGGAGGGGTGGGGGCTGGATCCTGGTGTCGTCATGTTACGTTCATTTACAGGACTTTACTCGTGGATTTCGTGGAGCTTTACAACTTGTCTTTTGTATTTTTCTGTTGCGTAATTGCTGATTGTGTGTGTGCACTTTCCCAGGTTACAGGTTGGCGTTTAACTATCTGAAGGCCAAGCGGTTTGTGGACGCCATTGATGTCTGTCACAAGGTAAGTAACTAATGGAATCTGTACTATCTTTAAAGATCATCAGATCAGAAAGAAAATATGGACAGTATGGTTCTATATTCCGGGGAGTTATTGAAGCCCTGAAAAGAAATCTTGGGAGTTACCCTATTCTAATTTCTAAAACAGAGCTTTTGACAGTCGAGTGCTTTCTTTTTTATCATTTGCCAGAAGATATTTGTGCATGAAAAGTGACGTGAAAAGTGTAACGTGAAAGTGTGACGTGAAAAGTGTGACGTGATCGGTGGGATGTGACAAGTGTCATGTGATAAGTGTGACGTATGTGTGTGATGGGGTCTTGTGCTTTCGTTTCGTCGTTGGTGCTCTTGTTTGTTTCTTCTTCTGCCTTCATGTGACTTATTGTTTCGTCTTGTCAGGTGTTGGGTACACATCCAAACTACCCCAAGATCAAGAAAGATATCCTGGATAAGGCAAGAGCTGCACTCAGGACGTAGTAATTAAAGGTTCATTCACACTGATCGCGAAGTATTGCCATGACAACTACACGCGTTGTGTCCATTCACGATGCACATGCGCGAGCTTGTAATGCGTGTGTCCCATTTGTCCTGCTTCTAACTTTACGTTGTCGCTCTGAATTGTCACGTTATTGAAGCTCATTTTATTGCAACTGCGGCCTCGCGCACCTCGTGCAGTGCGACTTGGTATTGATGCTCTGCTCGGAGTTGCCAAGCAACTTGGTAGCTTTACGGCACCGGATTTTGTTTTATTTTTGGATTATCTTATTTTTGGTTGGTTACTTTCCTGTTTAACTGCCTGTTGATAGTAATTCTCCCAACCATCCAAAGGAAAATGTTTGAGTGATGTAGTGAGAAGTGGCTGTTTAATCAGCTTCCAAGCAAGTTATACCAGGGAGACAAAGAGAAAACTGAAACTGGAGCCGGATTTTTAGAATATCCTTGGAAACCGAATAATATGCTATAAAATTATAATTTGGTTGTACGTTTGGTTTTCTGTAAATAGTAATTTATTATTGAACCTCTTATCGACAGTTCGGTTATTTTGTGTTTGCTTGTTTGTTTACCTGTGTTCCAGTTCATCGTGCAGAAATAAAAATTGTAGTTACAACAGTGATCTATCTTCATGTTTATGTATAAGTGCCCCACAACAACCAGCCCCGCACCCCTACCCACCACGTGACATATCTACAGGTTTAGTTGTTAAAAATAGAATCCTTTGGAAAGCGCCCGCTAGCAGTACACTCCAGCTCAGCGTGTGCTTCATCACAGTCAGGCGCACTGCGTCCTAAAGATTCGTGTTCAGATGTGTTCGGCAGTCTCTCCTCCTCGGATCCTGGCCTCCGACGGTACATGCACGGAAAGGCCACAAGGACGAACGCAATGAAAGCAGCCGTGAGACTGTACATTAGTACCCAGCCTTGGATCCTGAGCTCGGCCAACGACAACAGGGGGGCCACAAACTTACCAGCAGACATGAGGATGAGGCAGTAGGGCAAAAATACAGGCTGAGGGAAAAGAGAAACAACAGAATTCCGGCTTCGATCAAGTTTCAACAAGTAAGTACTGCACTATTTAGCTAAGTGTAAAATTATCAGTGGCCTATTACACTATGCGAGTTTTTTTTCTCACGACGACTGCCGCCTGCATGCACTCATTTGCGACACAAAAATTAGTACGCCATAGGGTTAATTTACACGATGCTATTGGTATCGAACCGAATGAACCCCATGCGACGCACAACATGGAAACGCAGAAATCATTATAGCGAGGTTCCGCTCTGAAGTCTAAAGTCAGCTACTACCTCGGGTCTGGCTCTCGCAAGCGAAGGATACGCAGCCCCGTAGGGCTGGGGGCAAAACCAAGTGTTGCAAGGGACTGGGGCGAGGCTCGTAACCGAGCATAATTCGTTCCCCGAGCACAGTTTTGAGTATAATTCACGATTTTTACGAGCACTGCCGGCAGGCATAATTCGCCAATTTACGAGCATAATTTATCCAAGCCTTATCATGGGGATGCTCTTACCAGCGCCACTTTTGACACGAATCTGCTGGCCAGCGCAGGAAGAACTACGCCGCACATAGAGTACGTCAAGAAAACTAACGTGGCTCCAGAAATGAACAGCGCCTCACTCAATACTGTATCTAGAACCTGGAAAAGAATAGCAGTTTCCTGTGAATAATCCTCCATTGATTCCTAACGAAAGATTGAAGTGATATTAATGTTTGACCTAAAATAAGCATTTCCAGCAAAAGCATTTGATTTAGATTTTTGGCAAAAAAAAAAAACATGGACAAAAGCCCACGCTTTTTTGTTAAGAATGGCCGATTTTGACCAGAAATTCCTTGAAACTTTCAGGTGACCTTCTTGGAACTAAAGAAAGACGTTTTGGGATATTTTCTGACAGTAATTTTCAAGATATCGCTAGCGCAAAAACAAGCTTTTATGGGATTTTTTGGAGTGGAATTGACATTTTGTAGGCGAAGGTTTGCGCTTATTTCTTGAGAACGCAGTATAAAATACGTCAAATTGTTATACCAAAATCTTCGTTTTACTCCCAGAAAGGTTTCCTGAAAGTTTGGAAGGATTTAGATTTTGGGCCAAAAATGCATGGACTATAGCACATGTTTTTTGTTCAAAAATGGCCGGTTTTGACCAAAAATTAAAATTCCTTAAAACTTTCAGGTGACCTTCTTGGAATTAAATGAAGACGTGTTGAGATATTTTTTGAGAGTACTTGTCGAGATATCGCGCAAAAACAAGCTTTTATGGGCTCTTTTTGGAGTGAAATTGTCCGTTTTTTAGCCGAAGGTATGCGCTTATTTCTTGAGAACGCAGCATAAAATACGTCAAATTGTTATACCAAAAGCTTCGTTTTACTCTCAGATAAGTTTCCTGAAAGTTTGGAAGGATTTTGATTTTTGGCCAAAAATGCATGGACTGTACTACAGCACATGTTTTTTGGTCAAAAATGGCCGATTTTGACCAAAAATTTAAATTCCTGAGAAGACGTGTTGCAATATTATACATTGTGCTATTTTGCAGCAGCAGTACTTCTTGAGAAAGCTGTTTTAAAATATGACCAATTATTACACTAAAACCTTCGTTATACTCAAAGAAGGGTGCCCTGAATGTTTCGAGTGATTTCAATTGGTCGTATTTTGCAGCAGCCTTTCCCGAGGGACGCCAAAAAGAACTCGGATATTTATAAGGGCTCACGCAACGCTAACCTGTTTCGTTCCCACGAAACACAGCGCGACTCCAACCAGCTGAAGACCGCAACTGAGAATAACAACCTTCCACTGACCGTCACTTTTAAGGAGCCTGGTACTAGACAAGAAGGGTGTGCTGAGCGCACCAATGACTGCTGCTCCAGCGGCTCCGAGTAAGAACCAGGCGAACTTAGTAGCCGACAAATTGAAAAGAGGAAAGGCTACCAAAGGCATGACGTAAGTAACCCAGGTCGTCATAAAGCCAGTGAAGAAAAACAAGAGGAGAACCAAATTAACGCCTTGTACTTTGAGCAGTTCTGCAGCGAAGACGTGTATGTCACGGCTATCTGTAAACAAGTGAATTTTCATATGTGAATAAAAGAACAGTGTAGTTGCCGGTAACGGTGTACAAAGCATCCATCAATCCCCGTTCCAGCTGCAAACTTCAAGCTAGAAGATGCCGTCCTTCCTGGCATTCAGTTTACGTCATGGAATGGCGGCGCGAACATGCGTGTGTGATTTGCGTGTGCGTGTGTGTACCTGTGCACGTGTGCTTTTTCGAGAGCGTCTGCATCCGAGGGATGATTAGGAGCGACACAAGACTGTGATGACAGTAAGACTAAAGTGAACATAGTGTGACACCAGCTATTAAAAGAACGCTAATTCTGTCTGTGAGCCGAATTAGTTAAAGCGAACATAGACTGACAAGGGAGACAGACACCGCCAGCAAACAAAGACAGACACACAGACAGACATTTACCTGTTGGTTCACAGTCTTCTTCGTCCAATACAAACACGGTCGTGACAAGCAAAAGCGACAACAACAGAATGGATAAAGCCGCTGGAGCGGTGTATTGGTCGAAACCGAAAAATATACCGACAGCAGTGGAACCAAGCGTTGGTAGAAACGTGGCTGAAGCTGGCGAGGAAAACGTCATATATTTGTGGTAGTAAAAAAATCACTGAAAAGTTTCATAACATAATGGGTAACTGGTGAATAAATACTTAGGACTTACGGCAATTTCCGCGATATATATATCTTTTAACTTCAAGTACAGTCTCCAAGTAACTGTGACCTATTTATTGCGCTAAAGTATGTGGTAAAGCACACATAGCTAAGCAGTTTAGCCGCTTTCGTTGTACTCACAAAGAATTGACAATAAGATCCCCAACATACAGACACTTCTGTAAGCCTTGATGTAATGTGCCCGCTCTTGTCCAGCGGCATTAGCAGAAAGGAAGCCATAAGCGAGTGCTCCACTTCCTGTATTCAGTGGAAAGCAATAAAGCGAAGTTACTCTTCCCGAACTGGTCAGATTGTGAAACCAAAAGGCATCGCACCACCTACCAGCGCCTAAACCCGCCACCAAGCGGCCCACAACTACCAGGAGAAGCGTATTGGTTCCCCTAGCAACAATGTAGATCACATTTCCACCAATAGCAACGAGAATCAGTAGCAGCTGAACTCCTTTAACATGGCCCAGTCTTTTTGCAAGTTTGGTAGACCCAGGCAGAGAGAGCCCTTGGCCCAGTGGGAAGGCGCTATGAGCAAGAGCAAAGTAGAACTCGGGTTTTTCATGCAGCCCTTGTTCATGCGTCATCTGAAAGTGAAATCGTTTGGAAATTCAACGACTGATAAAATTGATTATTGTTGACATTATGCCGACATACACATGCCGTAATACATGCCGACATACCCGAGTGGAGGCCTAAAAGTTGTGTTTGACCGAGACTATTGACTGTCACCAAAACGCACCGGATCCAAAGTCTTGAAGATCAAGCATTTCCTCATCTCTCTTTCTCTTTTATTAGTTTTTTTTTTTTTTTTTTTTTTTTTTTTTTCTGCTTTCGAATCATCACTTCCTGTTGTAATCAGATTACGAGGTCAGCCCGTTTGGTGCAATTCCCCGCTGTATCGTCTAGAGCCTGTGACTGAGCAGCGAACTGATTTGATTTGAACAACAGGAACACCGACAGAGATGAGGAGAATGAAGTGAAACCAAATTATGCTCTGAACCATAAACTTCAGCGCCAAATTAGTGAGATACACATGTATATTATAAACAGCGTAAACTGTCGATATAAAAGCAAGCGGGTATTAAATGACTTACTTTAACAATGTACGGATAAATGGAAGCGCGTAGAACAGTCCATTCCCAGTAGTTCACGAATCCAGTAAGCAAAATGGCGGCGAGGTTTCTTAGTTTGAACGAAGAAGCCATCCTCGGTACATGACATACCGTGTCGTCAAACGCACCAAAGGATTGGTTTTTGATGAGCACAGTCGCTTCAACGTCGCTGGCGAATTGCAGCTTCTCATGCAACGAAACGTGAGTTCAAGACGGCTGTTGACCAGCACGTGTGAGCCGCCTTAGTCATGACGTTAGAAACTGATACACAGCGCTCGTGACTCATACTCCAGATTTATCAACTGCCGCGTGTCACGCGAAGCTGTCACTTGGGACCGTCTCGCTCCAGTCTCCGCGCATCTTGAGTTCTGCACTCAAGAAAAGGAGTGTCTCAGTTTTAGCTTCCATGTAATACCACGAAAACGTACGAAACTCCGGCTATCAAAAGTTCGGTGAATACAACTCGGGGTTTACTTGTATGGCGTCCCCAGTAACAACGAACCCTTTTTGTACTGGTGCAAAAGTTTAGTACTCGAAGCCAACCTGGACAACTGTCAGCTCCTTTTCGAGGGACTCTTCGCAGTCCAAGGTCATACACTCGGGCCCGCATTCGTCTGATAAAATATACTTCTCAAAGCTAGTGAACACACACACACACACACACACACACACACAAACAGCCGCCTTCAGACAGTTTTAATCCTTGTGTTTTACCATTGTGTACAACAAACCTGTCACTGTGGCGGTCAAAATTTTGACCGCCACAGTGACTTTTTCTAACTAGCAATCTGTGGATAAACAGGGAACTACTAAATATCCTAAGTACAGATACTACTAAGATTGACGGATCGACACTAACATAGCTATATGCACTCTAGGAAAGAACGGACTCTGTCATTTTTCCTTGACAAACGCAGATCATGAAATCCGAGTTTAGAGCAGTTGTCGATTGACTTTCGTGAAAACCAAAACCAAAGTAATTACAGCGTCAGTCACGAAAACACGTCACGCAGGCAAGAAAATACTCAATCAACCAGAGGCTGAAATTTAGAATAAGAGACCAGCAAACGAAATCGATGGCTGATTGGACAAGAATGTAGTTGCAATACTTTCGCGCGCAAGTGATCGAGAACTGCTCTAATAACTTACGACATGCGTTCAGTGTCATCTACATCAAAGATGGGCAGTTGGCAGCACCAGCATTTAGTGAGTATAAGAGGCGGACACATTTTGTCCGTTTCGGCAGAAAGTCAGCTGTCAAGTGTCAAGTCAGCTAATCATGCAATCAATAAATAATGTCAATATTTACACAAGGGCATATTTACACGTAGACTGACGAATAAAATAACACTGACCCCGTTCATAGACCTGGGGAAAAAAGTTGTCCAGGGGCCCCCGAGATACTTTGCTCACCGAGTCAGCAAGAGTACTATTCATAAATAAACCGCTTACATTAGAAACCACAACTTGTTTACACGGGCCCCAGAGCTGGGTCACTTTTCATACCTCGCCCAGCGTCTTCACAATAGTTTGCTGTTATTTGTTTCTTGGCATTTTTATGTTAAGTTAACACAATTATTTAAATTCGCCAAAAGAGAAGAGACCACACAATAGGATAATGCTTGGGTAGCAAAATTCCTGAAGGCATTGGAATTAGCATGGCAGCATTACACAAGCGCTGGGTGCACGGAGAACCGTTAGAGAAACACGAAGGCAAATAGGGGTGAAAGGAATGAAAACTCAAAACTGTCCCAGATTCTGGGGAGTTAATTCAGGTCCCAGTTGTTCAGTGCGCGATTACGCTAACCCAGGATTAGTTCTAAATACTTGGGGCATATTTAGGCCTGATAATGAGAAGATTGTGCTCGCAACACGACTTGTTAAATGTTTTGAGCTAGAACAAGAATGCTATTATTTATATACGATAAACACATGACTTTTGTATGCGACTAGAACTTGACTGTCACTAGAACAAGAATATTACTTAGCCTGTGATCAAAACTTGGCAGTCTGTTGTCCAAGAGGTAGAGAGAAATAACTTGGTTCATCCTGAGTTAACTTGATCGAGCTTGAACAACCGGACTGTTCTAGTGCAGCAGATATTCTTGGATTGCGCACGCCGGGAGGATAGAGTGCAGTCTGTTCATCTCAGAACAAACCAAGGACCGTTTGAGTATCAATACCAGAAGAAACTGCTTGTCAGTCCGTCAGGATAAGACACTATCGAGATAGCTCGCAAATCTATCCAGTTCATCTGCGGACGTGTTCGCAAACCGAGTGCTGATTTTGTGAACTTCAACTGTTCCGCTGTCATAAACCAAGACCTGTGTAAGTAAAAACATTACATGGGAGAAACTACTTTACTATTTGTTACGGCCATAGTTTCAAAAACCGCTCAAGCAAAGCCAGTGGGTAAGTACGTACCAGTTCTGGAGACCTGCCCGGCAAGCCAACTCCCGACGCGGAATAATCGCTTGAAAGCTCAAAGTGGGTGACTCTTTGGACAAAAACGAAACACATATTAGCAAGGCAGATAGCACAGCAACCGAAAATTAAATATCTAAGACTAAATTATCAGGGATATTTTTGGGAAGTGACTTGTTCTTGTGGAAGTGCCCTTACCGGCCATGTTTGAACATTTCAACAGCAACTGGCTCGCTGTCACTCACCAACAAGTCCCTAGAAACAACGACACGTCAAAGAGAGACATCAGTAGTGTGTACAGAAGTCTTACAATGAAATGATGACAATAATGATGACACTGATGATGATAATAATGACAATGACAACGATAATGGTGACGACGACGATGATAATTATGATAATTATGACAATGACAACGATAATGGTGACGACGACGATGATAATTATAATAATCATTATGATAATGACAAACTTTCAATATAAAAACGAAGAGTCACGTACCACACATGAAGCCTGGAGTTGGAGTCCAACACGTAGAACACGCTCGGGCGACTACGTGACCACTCGGTGCACACAATAGAACTGCCGCCTGCGAACTCCGACCACGTATTCAGCGGAGTTTCTAATAAAAGTATAAAACTCCAGTGTTACAAACACAAATGGCGATTATCTTCTGAGCTCAGACAAAGAGTAAGCATAACTGCTCGCCGAAATGGCTCGGTAAATATCCACCGCTATTCACCAATACCTCGGCGAATAATTGCTAATTATCGAAGCACATGCGTACTACGCATACATTGCACTCAATAGTAAACCAACACTAACCGTTTTTCAAATTATACAATCTCAAGCTTCCATCTTTACTGCCAGCCTATGGAGACGGATTATCAACATTTCAGTTAAATAATTCAATTCTTCAAACGTTTGAAAGTGTTCGGAGTAAGTTACAATCGTTCTTTCCAACTTACTTACCAAGATACACGGCAAGTGCCACGGCGAAACGTCAAGAGTTTGTACATCCACGAGACACTCTGACAAACAGAGCAAGCACGTTAATGTCTGAAGTACAAAGCTAGAAACTATTCGCAAAACTATCCTACGATACGTTCAGTTTCTCCAGTGTGTGCTGTAATGTCGGTTTTGTAGACTCACCTACACTAGGTCTGTAAGCTTTAGGTGGAGACCTGCCACCGTGTCGTACGCAGTGCAGTACATATCCCTAGCACAGAATACAACAAGGCATTACAAAACAACAGTTTCCTTCACAAGTACAGTGAGTACCGTTAAGCTAAATAGTCTGGGCTTGGACTAAACTTTTTGTCGTTGTTAGGCCTGAAACTGAGATTCACTCAAAACAAAACCTCTTCGATACACTTTGAGTAGAACAAGCTTTTCAGTTGGTCTTTCATCGAAACCCTGACGTTTATTCCACAAGAAGTTGACTCAAAGAATGTGCTAAAGAAACCAGGCACAGGAAAACAAGATGAATAAATATATATATTACTCGTCTATCAAACACAAATTCGTTTCTATACCAGCTGATACACTATTCGCCAAGAGAAATACGACCTCCGAAGAACGCAGCGAAACCCTCACAACAGTTTTTGAAAAACTCACCCCGTCAGTACCGACGTAGATGTGATTAGGATCTTGAGGTAAGAAACACATTGCAAAGGCTTGTATCTTCGTCGTCTTACGAAAGTCCCTGGGAAACAGCGAACACGATACGGTAAGTACAAGTACATTTGAGAATTTCCACCAAAAACTGGGATTCTTTGTATTGCACAAAAAAAAGACTTAATTCAAGTCTCAATGTATTTAGCACTGCCGTGCTAATTGGGGAGGCTTGAAATGCAGAAACCAAATATCATAAACTCAACGTAAATTTGTTAAGAATCCCAACTGGTCGGAGGCTAACCAGTTGGCTATTTACATAGTATGACCGAGGATTTGAACTCGGGGCTACCGTGTTGCAAATTCAGCTAGTGGTCAGAGCGGGACTTGAACCTGGGACCTCCGGATTTCAAGTCTGGCGCCCTAATCAATCGGCCACGCCTTTTATACTATTATTATCCCCCCCCTCCGCGTCCTTTACCTGTACGGCGACTCAAGAGTTAGTGATGCACTCTTGATTAATTTGACTCTGCCACCTGGGGCCAGCCCTGAAAAGGCAGGAAATCAGTCAACTCAGTCACTTTATCCGGCATTCACTCAGTCATTCAGCAAAGACAGAAAAACAAAACAAAAAAACAGTCAGAAGAGACTTTCTTACCAAGGTCAGACTCAGATCCGGATACGTCTATTCTATCCAGCTCGACAACAACCTGAAATAAAAGCAGGAGCAGGTATTAACCGTTTATCCCCTGAGCGTTTTAATAAACTCTCACAATTATCGATAAGGGAAACGTATGAGAGACAAAATGAGAATTGATTACTCCATGAGCAGTTTTATCCGAGCAAGGTTAGTTATAAAACGCCAATTTTCCTTAATTTATGGCATCTCTGGTGAGAAAGTGAAAAGATAAAAGTGAACTTGATCAGAGCAAAGCATGAAGGTTAAAATCAAATTATAAAATAATATTATAATAAAATTGCACGTCACCTGAAACTCTAAAGCCCTGGCCAAATATACTCCCAAGTCAACTCAAGTTTTCGTCTCGGACTTTGATCGAGCTTAAATTTCCACCCAAGTGGACCCAACTGTTTTCACCAATTAGCCACCCAACCCAAGACAGTGCCAGCTAATCGAGTCGGAATTGAATGGTTTTCTTGCGACTTGGGTCGATTCGTTAGCGCGTTTGGCCTGCAACCATCGCAAGTATATACCAAAATTCTGATTTTCAGCAAACTTATATTGACTTGGGAGTCCATTCGGCCAGGGCTTAAAGTGCTTTTTAAGCTGCCCGACGGGAGACGGCTGTATTTGTAGGCAAAAAGCAAGTCGACTTACCCAAATATTAATGATACCGTTTTCTTCTAAAGACGCCAGTTGAAATGAAAGTCCTAACATGTCATCTGTCAAGAGAAAGCACGTGACGAGGGCGTGTCAACTAGCAACCAAGGTTACTCGCTAAAGAATTGTTCAGTTCACGACAGACCAATTTGTATTTATCCGAAAAGAGGATAACAGACTTCTTCTCAGAGTACACGACTACAGTCGCACTGGCAACCAATGGAATCGCCACACAATGTATAAGAAACAATGCTGGGGACTATACCTGATAGGATTCCTGTCCCACCAGACGCTTTCACACTAAAAATGAAATAGAAACAAGAACGTCAGAAAGATGTACAATTCATGTATTATAGGACAAACTTTAGTGCAATTATTAAAGGAAGCCAAACGCAAAGTTTAGTGATGACTTTAAGATTCATTGATGATTATTCATGCATGCTTCATTTAGATTTATATTGGCCAAGAATATTGACTTTATTGTATATTGTCCACGGCTAGTTAAGAACCAGCATCAAGGAGAACGTCGATGACAGCACGACGCCAAATACAACGAATGCAACGAGGATAGCGAGGAAGACATGAACACTGGTGTGATTTATAAGACTTGTTATCAGCACCACATACAAGTTTTCTTATCACTAGGCATTTATTTCTAATTTCATCAACTTTATGTGTTCAGTGAGCGACAGAACTAGTCAGTTACAGCAGGACACTTGACTTCTGTGACACAGAAAATGTTAATTTTAAACTTGAGTGTTTTACGTGTTACCTCGCAGCAGATATCTCTTGGAGTATTTGTCTGTGACAAAGACAGTAAAGAAGAATTATTGGGTTAACATTAGTTTTTGCTATCTGACAACTCTCGTTTGTAGTACATTATCAAGGCTCGCCAAAAATCCGCTAGGCCGACGCCAAACGCTAGCAAATTTCACATCGGACTAACAAGAAACGCTCGCTCTGTGCCCGACGGGCAAGGAGGAGACTTTCTTTCCCAGACAACTTAGCCACCGAGAAGAGTTTCCGGGCTACCTGCTAGCTCACGCGGCTGCCTCGTGTCCTAGTATATGGGACAGTATCTTGAACTGGGAAATTTGTCTTTGATCACTCGTGCCTCTTGAAGGCACTGGATCAAGAACGCCCTGCATCCAACGATCACTCGATACCTAACCATTTCCAAAGTACAGTAGACTAATTAGATTGACAGTACCCACCTGTCTCCAGGCACAACAATGGGTAACAGAGACTTGACCGGGCTGTGGTGACTCTCTTCTCGAAGAATGCCGGCTGAAAGAACACAAAACAATCTTTGAATTTGTATAACCGTGCGCTAGCTTACTCTAGCTTTGAATCATCGAGCCCTGGTGCAAAATAGCTGATATTGCGGCCATTTTTGTTCACAAGCCGACGGTAATTGGCCATAATTTTCCCACCTGTACTAAACGTTGGGTTTCTGAATTCAGCATCTGTATCCTCAACTTGTGTTGAGCGATGTAAAGAAGACTGTTCCCGCAAGTCCCAAGCTACGAGTGAACCGTCCGCCTGTCAATAAACCGAGTTATAAGTTTTAAGATATTAAGTTTATCTGATCATCCCAATACCATGATAAAAATTATGAAACGCAGGGTAATAACTCACCAAACCAGCAAAGGCTAACGTGGCTTTTGAAGGACTAAAAGAGCAACACTTTGGAACAGACTCGCAGAGAAGAACTCTGAAATAACGAAGCAAACGAGAGAGCAACCATGTCAAATTTAAAGGGTAATTTTAATACAGACACTGGAACTATAGCTGCGCCAGTACTATAAGGGATTTTAGAGAACACAATTTTTTTTTTAAATCAATATTTTAGTTTTTATTCTACGTCGCCCATAAGTCTAGCAGAATCAAAATGTTCTGGGATATCTTACTTCTGAGGTGTAGAAGGTTCGTTAATATTCCACACGCAAATGACGCTTCTTGACTGGATATCTTTGCCAACCTGTAAGATGAACGTGCCGTGATCAACAACTGTACAACATGCATATAAAAACCTGCACAGCGTCTTCTTTGGAGTAAAGCTATGATTTTTCTGCATACAAAGAAATATGTCACATGTTCATGTAGTCCCTGTCAGAGCTAACTTTGGTCTGCATAGTGGAAAAGCATACGCCGTAATGAACCTGTAAGGTAACTTTTTAAACGTAAGAGCTAATGCTCAAAACGTCAACCAACACAATATATACGGGTTCTGCAATCGCCTCTTCATATAACGGCTTGGTTTAGTTTCGTGTTGTCTGTAAACTTTGTAGATTTGTCTGTAAACTTTGGTCAATCCATTGACATAATTATGTCCTCGCCTGAACTGTCAAATATGTACTCGCCTGAACTGTCGTCAGTATCAAGACAGTGAACTATACAAGTTTCATTAAGACATAATATAATTTAACTGCGGACCTTCGAAGTGGCTTTAGATTTTTGTTCAACAGAACCGTACGCAGTCATCAACAAATGCGTCTGAACCGGCGACACGTGCACACACTGCACCGTGCGACCTGTAAAAACAACGAGCAAACAATTAATTTAAAGAAAATTGATATGCAACCCAACAACTCGAAACAGCTTTAATTCTTAAACAGAACACGGAACAGACGTGTCGGATCCAAAACTCAATGGAAAAATTATCACATTTAGTGTAGAGAATAGTCGTCAAATGTGCTATAGTTGGTACTCTACCTTCCAGGAAGGGTTGTTCGGTGGTCAGCTTTATAAACCCATCGCTGCAGGACATTTCTCTCTTCTCTCTGAACATCGTGTTTACGTTATCTGAAGATTCCTCCAAAAGTTGCAGGCACGTCTAAGTAGCAGAGTAGAACGGTTTAATACATGTGACGTCACACAAGGAAGGTTACGAGTTGGCCGTGTACTAACCTGACCAGCCCTGTCCAAGAATTTTGAAAGTCGCAGGCTGTCAATACTTGCTCTCTCTGTCATGCTGGATAAGTCTCCTTCCTGTTCCTCATCTACAAAGGAAAAACCACAGCAAAAAGATACTAAGAAATCTAATGATCAAGAACTCAGTGCTTTGGAGTTGATTTGGATTGACTTGTTTGTTTGTTTTTTGCTATCATTTTTCTTTCTTTCTTCCTTTTTTTTTTTTTTTTTTTTTTTTTTTTTTTTGCAATCTAAGAAAAAGTCGACTCGGGAGATGACACTTGGCTTGTATTTGACCCAAATCGATCCCAGGCCGATCTGCTCATATATGTTTTCGTTTAGTTTGATCGGTGTTATTGCTGCTGTTGTTGTTGTTGTTGTTGTTGTTGTTGAGTTGTTTGTTTGTTTGTTTGTTTTCTTCTGGCTCACCTCCACCTGCTGCAATACCGAGTGCTGGTTCCTGTGTCCACATGGTCTTATATTCAATATCTTCAGTCTGCACCTCCTTTTCTACATTATCTTCATTGCACTGTACATACGCCTACAAACGAACAAAATAGCAGTTTACGCTGTAGGAGCTCAACAAGTTAGCAGATCGTCTATAATACGGTATATCCCACTGATTTTATTTGAATTTGGGCAAACTCATGCGGAGAATTTCCAAAAATGGGTAAAGAAAATGAAAACTGTGCACAGTAAATATCTTTATAGACTATAGAATTTTGTTCGTGACTAATGTTGAGCAACTTCTACAAATTTCAAGCTGAATCAGTATTTCGTAGATGAACGAAAAAATAGGAGAAGGACATTTAAAAATGCGTGTGCACGTACGCAGATGTTCGGATAAAATTCGCAGTAGCTCTTAATGTGCAATACATGTTGTTACGCAGAATTGTAGATGAAATACAATAAGTAGTAAACAGTAATCGAACAAGTTGTACAGTATCTTGTATCTGCATGTTGTTTTCGGTTTTAATTGCAAAATAGATTCACCTGTTTAGTGTCTGAGCGTCCAAAGTTTTTAATGTACAGCTCGTACTCTCCAAGTGGTGGCAGTTCAAATATATCAAACACCGCCACGTCCAGATCAATCAGATGCATCAGTTCTTGGCCTCTCTTTTTCGTCCGGGAGGCAACTTTTTCATTGATCTGCTTCTGTTTTGCAGCGAAAAAATTAATTCTGCTCTTTGAGGTTGTGGGCCTTGAGGACCGTTCTGTTGATGGACGTAAACATAAAATAAATGACACGAGAATTGACAAAAACTCACATCACTGAGAAGATCAGCATCAAATAGTACTCACCTTGCCTTGAGTCTGATGAATCCTGTGAAATACAAATAAAACTGAGCACATATAGACAACTTTTGTAACCCTGTCAGTACAGCAATGTCAGTAACACATATACTGCTGTGTCCATTGAATACTTCAAGCTCAAAACTGTCATATGTGTTCTATGTTCGCTGACCATGTACATGTATCACAAGTTTAAAAGTCTCTGGGCAGCAGTCTTTTTTGTGAATAGATGAATCGGGAGGACAAGACACTAAGTAAAAGCTGAATAGTCGAGTTAAAACATTGTCCTGTCTTTTTTATCATCATCAGGTGTATCAACTCCTAAACTGCACATACACCATACCTCATCGCTGTTCTTTAAATTCCTGCTTGACCCTTCTCTTGAGAATGACTTGACGTCTTCATTCTCTGCATTTATTGCTTGCAACAACTGTAAATGAAATAATGAAATGATGAGAAAAGTCCAACACAAACATCTTAGTAATTCATTTGAATGATTTAAGTTGTATTTGATAAAAAAGGAACACACAGTACCTCCTGCAGACCAGCCTTGTCCTGTTGAAAAGAAAAATGAGATTATTAGGTTTCCACGACTTCCAGAGCAAAAAAAAATAAAGTAAAGTATCTTTATTTATACTTGGTAAGTAGTTCAGCAGAGCTGGTGGGGCCATGTTTTAAACTCAACGTAAATTTGTTAAGAACCCAACTGGTTGGAGGCTAACTAGTTGGCTATTTATACATAACGTGGCCGAGGATTTGAACCCAGGGCTACCGTGTTGCAAATTCAGTTAGTGTTCAGAGCGGAACTTGAACCTGGGACCTCCAGATTTCAAGTCCGGCACCCTAACCACTCAGTCACGCCACCTCCCGCCTCCCACCTCGGTGTAAAGATTTTTCTGTCTGTTTATTCATGTCCACCAATCCAGAATTCAGCACTACTCTATTATACACTTACCTGGACCTTAGGAGATGCTTCATCTTCCCCACTGTTTTCTTCTTCTTCATCGTTTTCAAAGTCCTCTTCATAATCCTACATTTGAAAACAAAAAGTGCCTTGATCAAGAAAACATCCAACCTTCGTGAATTTACACATCAAAGTTTTATTGTCTTTATTGTTCCCTGGCAGACAGAGACTGTTGCAATTTACCTCAAAGTCATCTTCATAGTCGTTTCCGCCTGGATCTTCATCATTGACTTCATCTGCTATTGCCACAGAGGACTTCCGTCTCTGTTTATTCTCTTCTTCTTCCACAGTATCCTGGAAGAATGATGAAAACAAAAATGTAGTGAACACTCTTTACTCTTGAACTCCTTAAACAGGTCTCTAAAGCTCACATACCAGTTACCCTGGCCTAAATACATCCCAAGTAAAATTAACTAATAATAATAAAGTAGTTAAAGTTTAATGTACTCACAGCTTCTTCCACTGTATCTGACCTAAACTTCATGGCATCACGCTTCTTGTTGGACTTAAGATCCTAAATTGGAAAGAGAGAGAAAACAACAAATTACTAAATACATCCACACTTTGACAATCATACTTAAAGTATTTGCCATTTGTTCCCAAAAGCATACTAGTCAGAATAGATCTGTACATTACCTCTTCTTTCTTTAATGACTCCATGAGTTCTTTTTCTCTTCTTTTCACTCTTTCTGATGGTACAGTCTCTCTAGTTTCTGAAGCTTCTTTTCCAGACCTACTGTAAGAAAAATGTTATTGTATAATCAGGGCAGATGGTAACTGGATGCAAGCATTATGAACTAAAAAAAAGAACTGAATGTGTAAAGTAGGATCATGCAAGCACACACAAGCTAGTAGAAATTGGACAATTTAGTAACTGGGGGTTGATCTATGCTGGTTCCAGACTGTGTGTGGAAAATTGAGTGTAGCTCTGCACCTGTATAAGTGTTTTAATGTTTTCAAAGTTTATGTTGTGCTGTGGGTGTATCACCAGCCTTCAGCTCATGAGAAATTATTACCAGAATATTAATTTACCGCCACATCAGTTCAATTATTCTGCCATGGTTCAGTTGTTCACATTTAATTTGCATGCAATGTACTGTACGCAATGTCATGTTTCACCAGAGACTAAGCTCCAACCTTTGCATTTGACTTATTATTTACTGACAGAAATCGCAGTAAAGTCAGCAAGACACACCTCTTCCTGTGGTCATCTCTTTCAGGATCTTGGTCTTCCCTGTCCCTCTTGTCACGACTTTCTCGTTCACGTCTGTGTCTTCTCCTCTCCTCTCGGTCTGAGTCTTTCCCCTCCTCTTCCCTCCTTTCCTTTCTCCTTCTGTCCTCTCGTTCTCTTTCTCCATCCTTGGATCTTTCCTTGTCTCTATCTCTGTCCTTATCTCGTTCTCTACCTCTGCTTTTTTCTCTTCCATGGTCATTCTCTTCATCTCGTCTTCTTTCTCGATCCTTCCTCTTATCACTGCTGTGTTCTCTGCTTCGTTCTCTATCACCATCTTTCTCTCTTCTTCTCTCCTTATCCTTGCTTCCCTCTCCATGTTTCTCTCTTCTCTTGTCCCTCTCTTTGCTCTCTGTTTCTCTTCTTCGTTCCCTGTCTTTATCCTTACTCCTGTCAACATCCCCGTCTCTTTCTCGCCGTCTTTCTTTTTCTTTATCCCTACTCCTCTCAGCTTCTCCATGATCCCTTTCTCTCCTTCGTTCCCGCTCTTGGTCCCTACTTTTGTCTCTATCCCCTTCTCGTTCCCTTCTCTTCTCTCGATCCTTGTCTCTTGGCTTGTCTTTGTCCCTGTCCCTGTCCCTGTCCCTGTCCCTTTCTCTGTCTCTTGTTCTTTCTCTACCAGGATCATCTCGTTTTCTTCTCTCTTTTTCTCTGTCTCCATGCCCTGATTCACCATTTGCTATTTCTTTGTGCCTTTCTCTTCTTCTCTTGTCATCATCTCGGTCCTGATAATTAAAGCAAGGCAAAACCATGATACCAAGTGCTTCATATTCTACAGCTTCAGAAATATTTCCAACTCCCTCCTTACTTGGTTCCTTGATATACTGGGTGTACAGTAAATGAATGATAAAATAAAGGTGCAATAAGGTGTATCATCCATACCCTCCTCTCCTTTCTCTCATCGTCCCTTCTGCTGGAACCTTCCTTAGATTTTCTGTCATCTCTTGATTTCTTCTTTTCACCCTGTGAAGATAATGTTATACTAACTCAGTAAGCTCTGTTACATACCCTAAGTGCATGTTCTTGACATTCCAAAATTATTGCACTGTAGGCTATCTGAACTAGTGATTCAAAATAAAATACCTGGAGAGCTCTCTTGAGTTCATCTTCCTTCCATGTGTCATCTTTGGTACGATCCTGTCAAAGAGGGACAAACAACACATTAAACACTAGCCTATAATTAATTAAGAAATGATAATATATATATTAAATATATTTTTACAAATTTAGACAATTTATAACTCTGAAATAAAACTTATAATCCCCCACTAAGTTGGTCCTATTTAGGTGTGTTGTTTTGCATTTATGTCAATAGTTAATTCCCCGGATTCAGACGTACATAAATGTACATGTCCCACAATAGAATCTAAATGCGCGCTAGCTGTGGCAATGCAAAGAACGAAATCTGTTCTTAATAAAATGAATTCCATGCTCGGTCATCATATAGGCTACAATTAAACGTAAAAATTATTTCAGCCAAGAGAGTGGCACTCCCGCTGTAAGCTAGAAATAAAGGGTGAACATGAAAAAGAGGAAATTTTGCATGAAGTCTGGGGGGTCGACCGTAGCAACGAAAGACGCTAGGAAGTAAACGACAGCCAAAGTCGTAGAAGTATACCTTTCCAGGTGGCATAATTAGACCACATATGTCTTAGGGCATCATCTTGGGGTAAATTTCCCACAGAAATAACGATAACAGCTGCTATTATTGTCCACTGTAGAATTCCATAGTTACAAAATACACTTTTCCGCCGCCATGTTTGTAGGAGCTCATCCGGGACTTGTCAATGCTCGATTCTAGCAGCCTGGACTCCAGAGCTCAGTCTTTCGCGGTATGTCTCGCGGGAAATTTCGATTTACTGACCGAGGCTGCAACACTCACGTATTTAGAAGTACATCGACATTCCTCGAAATCAGGCTTGATCGAAGGTAAGGTAATTACAATTGTTCACATGTTGCATATGCAATTTTAAACCTCGAATGCCACGACTGTCAGTACCCGGTTTTAGGTAGTTCGGACTGTAGAGTGCAGTAGTTATTCCGATGTTCGTCGATGTGGAGAAGCATGCCGATAAATTTTGAGTGAATCACTGATTGGCGATTAGACCCAGAAAAGGGTCCGGTATTTCATTTAAAAGTAACAGGGCACATTTGAGCATATCAGAACATACCTTTTGTGATAAAATGTCCACACCATCAAAAGTAATGTGCCGGTTCCCAAAGGATTGTGGGTAGAAAATATAGACTGCGCGCCACTAACCGGCCTCTGTTTTGTGTTGTTGCGTCTCTGGATTTCTGAATGGTGCATCTAGCGGTATTCGTCGTCCTCTTCTCACACATACTCATTTCAACCTTACATATCTTCATGAATATGCAATGAGAAAATGAGAAGAGGTGACGGGGAAGAAAAAGCCGTGAGAATTGTTCAAACCCCCTCCCCCCTTAGTAAACTAGAACAGACGGCAACTCCAACCGAGGTAAATTAAGCAGTTTTATTGTTGATTTTTAACATTAAACCAAGTTTGGTTGACTTTCGACTTGGTCCATCCGAGATTTTAACAGTTGAATTCTTAAAGTGGGAACTTTTTGGCCATAAAGACTTTGAAAATATAGTCTCTTATCGTGATTAAGTTATCAATTGGTCGATCGTAAAATTAATCCTTTATCCGATCTGAATCACAACACACAGACATAAGCATGCTCAAACGCGCCGATCACAAAAAATACGGACTATTTCCATGCATGTATTTGTTTGAATTCAAAACTTTATATCAACACGAACCGAGGGTCAGTCCAGTTTGAGCAAAACACAACTGGTACGTGTTATGTTTTACCCGCTGCAACCTGCATATCTGTTTTTGTTTCCATTATTTTTACTCCACTCAACTCGTACGCCACGTACACAATAGGACACTCGTTTTACGCAAGGCTTTACGCGAAAATTGTTTTTCTTAGCCCCATCAAAATTATATAGTGTACACGAAGTAACTGTAATTGAGTGGTTCAGCTTGAAAATCTCCAGTGATGTGGACTGCTTTAGGGTAAGTGTACGACTTTATGGGGAGAAGGCTCCAATTAAATATGTATTCGGGTTCTCTAGTTCAGAGACTTTGAACTGCGTTTGATTACTGTTGATTAGTTTCGTCTTTATACCTCCGCTAGTTTGTACACCTTGGGACCCAAGCGCCGAAACAAGCGAAGCAGGACTTGGAAAAGGTTAGTGAACATTTGACACAATTAACCAACCAACATAATTGCTTTATACTATGCATGAGTAACCGACGGAAACCACTACGACTTGGGTTTTGTGTTTAACTCCGGAAATTAAATGAAATTGTGTGTGCGACTTAAAAGTTATGGTCATCTGAATGAAGTTCGTTATCACTCGTTGACTTGTTTATCACGTGCGTGACTCAATGAACAGTTTGAAAGTAGTAATTACAGCATCGCCTTTAGAGGTCACATGAATACCACACCAAGTACTATTATTGTTTCTTGTCCACAACATCCATTCGCCTGGAAATTAGATAAAGGAGTCAAATGTTCGACTAACGAGTGCTTTCCACTAGCTACACAACGTAGAATAAAAATACATCCATTTTGTTTTTGAACGCATATCAACACCGCGTCGCTGACCGAAATCAGTTGTTTTCATATTTATACAACCAGAGAATATAGATGTACAACGTCTGCGGATGTCAATAGTCTTTTTGGCCGCAGTCTTGCGTCCATGCCAATTGTTTTTTTGTTTTTTTGTTTTTGTTTGTTTGTTTGTTTGTTTGTTTGTTTTTTTTTTTTTGACTCACTACTGACTTGTAAGTATTCAAACTGAACTCGAAATTGAACTCGAAGTTGAAAAAGTGTCATGCGTGGTCAACTTTCTGACTATGGTCGCGTTCCGACAAGCGCGCTTAACCACAATTACCATAGCCAATCATCATCCGTATCCCAGCAACTGCAAACTTGAACAAGCGTTAGAGCATTAACATAATGATGATTCACCTGTTGTGGTTTACACACAGAGTTGCCATTGCCTTAAACAAATTTCAGACCAAATCTCTCCGAAACTACCAAAGAAAAGGTCTGCCGTGCGTAATACGCTAAGGTAAAACGGTTTTCCAAAACCGTAGATCTCCTTTACCGCTTGCCAAGTTCATTTATTATCGATTTTATCAGCTAGCCACAAATTCTCGGCTAGTCATAGAATAATGTATAAAGCGGCCTGAAGCTTTCACTGTACATTATTCTGAATTGAAGGTCGCTTTTAGCTATAAGAACGACACTATAGCGCCCCAAAGGATGCCGATTTATATGCGATAACTTGCGCTGGCCATTAGTCTGCACTCAAAACTTTAATTGAGTCTACATTATTTTCTTACTAGCCGACGTTTTTGTCGGTAGGTTTCCAACATGTTTATTTTCATATTAGTTCAGTGTACGCATGTTGTGCTGATCTCACTGCACTGAGCGCCCGCTTTTTAGCAAAAAAACAGTGCCCTGTGCACAGACCTATTTCATGACGGCCCCCAGTTAACGTGCTTTTTTTCTCTTGATGCACTTTTTTTCACTGGACAGTCTGCGCTTCTTTGCAGTCTTTGGTTGCAGAACTCAGTTCTACGAAGTCTGAATGTAACTTACTGTAAACTGATTAACTTGGAGAAAATCATGAGAAACATACATTAGTTACTAGAACCTTATTTCAAAGTATTCATAGGTACTTCAGGTGAAAGGCCTATTCAATTAAATAGTGAGGAAACGCGGTACAAATATATTTGAAAGTTTTACTCAGTGATTGTTGATCAGTCAGTCACACTACTGTAACTCGCTATATCATCGGTTCCTTTGAACATTATCAACAACAGCAAGCAAGACTATGAGGCTGAATTTACGATATGACAAAGTCCTCAGCATCTTATGTTTTGCGTGACATGATGAGACGAGTCCGGCTTGAAGTTGGATCCAACCGAGGTCACGCATTCTCGAAATTACGACTTTGTCGGGGTCAGCCGACGCCTGTTGGGGTATCGTGTTATCATAGACTGAGTCTTGTGACCCTTTAACCAAATGACAAACGGTACCAAACACTTCATCTTATTACACTGACCCTGCATGATGTCTTGGTTGAAAAGTCACCTCGACTCATTAGAAGAGTTTATAGAAGGGTTTATAACGCCGAGCCGGTTTTAAAATACGCCTATACTCCGGGACCCGTATTATAATCCAATAAACACCTGATCCCCCATGTACGAAAACCGCTCATATCAGTTTTCCATTTCACTGCAGGAAAAACAAAGACGACAGGTCTGTGATCATCCCAGAGGCAACTTTCCTCTCGGACCCTCTGTACCTACCACCGCTACAAGAGATCAGGATTCAAGACGAGGCTGAAGAGCTTTGGGACGAGGGATCGAGCAATTCGATATCACGCAAAAGTGAATACAAGAACTACGCCAAGTTCAAATATTCTATGGGAGGAAATCTCCAACTGTATGACAAACACATCGCGTTGAGCAGCCCAAAGAGAAAAGTCCAGAAGTCTTGTTACAGTTCCAAGCGATTGGGCGAACAAAACGAGTTGTCGCCCGCGGGCAGTGAGGAGTATACGGAATCTCTAGAGTTGGAAAGCATGGACATGAGCAGTTTGAAGTTTCAGCCAAACAAAGACACTGAATCAGTGACAAATAAGGGGAGTAATACAGCCGAGCGCACCGCCGATACATCTGTACTGCGTGCCAGCCTTGAAGATCTAAAACTATTAGGTCCTGTTGTGTCAGCCGAGGATCACTCTGTGGCGTTACATAAAACTGTCCCCGAAGTCACTGGATCTGGGAATTTAAGCACTAATTCAACCGATCGTTGTCAAACAAACGGAAGAAAGGAAAGACAGAATGTGAAAAGGTCCAGAACGGAAAACAGATCTGGCAACGCACTTAGAGACTACTCACCCATCCGCCCTGAGGGGGAAATTGTTGCGGAGGCAAATAAACCTCTGGGGACTACCCTTGGGGTCGATTCGCAAAATGACGACAGATTCGCTGATGAAGAGGATAAACTTGGAATTGTGTCCGAGAAGTGTGCATCAAAAGAAGAAGCTACGTGTAACACAAAGGAGGGAGAGGATGTGAGGAGTGGGTTTTACAACGAAGACAAGAACAAATATGACCGCACACTTTTGTATGTCAATAGGCAGCGAGAAACAATTCAAACTGGAGAATACCCAGAGCTTGATTTCGACATGTCAGACATGAGTTCGGACGTGTTTACAGACAGCGAGGTTCCCTTGTCTGGTCCGCTCTCTCTGGCACTAGAGAGCGACGCGAACATGGCATTCTATCCAGACTCGCCCACCTCCGAGTACACATTTTCCAAGACTCCCTGTAGCTCCAGGAAAAACAGCGTTGAATCATTACTATCTGGTGTAGATAGCCTCTCAGATATGGACTTTACACAGGAGATTACACAGGGTCAGTATCCGGTCTTTACAGGCCTGAGAGAGAAGCGTACAACACATGCACGCCACCCAAAAATCAGTCCATGTATACATGCATAAATACAAACGTACATCCTCTTTGAACGCGGAACATTAGTAAGTTGGTTGTTTCTTCCTTCTGATCACCCCTTTCTTTCTCAGCTCTTTCAGAAACTGTGGACGAAAAACCAAAAAGGTCTTTTAGCGGGTCAAAGGTAATACCTTTCTTTTTTCAATAAAAGTTTCAAGTTGACAATGCATATTGACAGCTCACCATCTAATCTGACAGAAATCGACATCAAACACAAGAATACCCAAGATGAAGAATGGAAAGAGCAAGAACGGTTCCAGGACCAACTCCTCTGATAAGCGAAGTGAGTAAAAAGTGTTGTCCATAAACTACGGGTATACCGTTACTACACATACCAAACGAAAAAAGGACAATGTTACACTCACTGGCACAAGTGACGTGCAAGGTGTGGAGGGCTTGGCACGAGTCTGATCTAATCCTTTATGCACTTGACCAGGTATAGGGCCTAATTCTGAGTCTTGAATGTACAAAATAGATTATCAACAGTATTCCCAGCCCTGATATGTTGACGCTATTTGCCTGGTTTATTGTTGGCTAATATAGTATATCTACTTTGGTATTTATCTTGCCTACTCCCCAATTTTCACTTTCCTGACGTCTGCTTTGAAACAGAAGACGATTCGTTGGAAAGCCTCGAATCCAAAAAGAAGACAATCTGCGACAGTAAAGTTAAAGCCAAGATCAACTCCTTTCAGAATATTCACCACGTTCCCGGAGGAGGAAACACCAAGGTAGACGAGGACTAAATCCCACCCCATCCCCACTCCCCTAAGTTTCATAGTTTTCACATCTTAGTGCCACAGTAAGTTTAATTTTGAGAGATGTTACCATTATTTAGAGGGAATAAAAAGGAGAACTGCTTCACCATCAAGCAGCAGTCGTACTAGTGCATTGCAGTTTCACGCGAAAATGTATGTACAAAGACTTTTTTTCATTATTCTACAGATATTTTCTCAGAAAATCACCCGCTTAAAGAACGTAGAGCCGCGCACGGACACGCACTGCGTGGAAACCTACAGTCACCTCCCCTCAGAATTCCAAGAAATAGCCCGACGCCTTGCTAAGCAGGACAAACAACTACGAAGTAACAACGGCAGTTCTTCGGGTCGCTCTCGCAGCGGAAAGCTCTCGGCATCATCCGGAACCCTCTCGGCGTCCACGGCAAGTCTCACATCGGCTGGTTCGACAAAAAAAACCACTCGTCCTGCCAGTAGAACACCGTCCATCCGCTCCAGGCCTCCCACGCCCAGTCTCAGCCGCTCGCACCCAGCCACTTATGTGACGCCATACGACTCGCGTTCCCGACCATCTTCGCGGCCCTCATCTCGCCCCGGTTCTCGCTCCTCGTCTCCAAATTCACGATCCCGTAATACGTCGCCTGTTCGGGGGAGCCGCTCGCGAGGATCATCACCAGTCGGAAACCATCGTCGAGTTCCGAAGTCGGGAACGAGTCAGTCACACTTCGGGAGTAGAACGGCTAGAACAACGGGTGTCCCCAATGTGCATCATCTCAATTGTAAGTACTGAAGGCTTATTTGAAGATCTCATTAACTAGTGTTTTAGCATTCACTATCACTCTCCATTTACAGCTCCAAGGTCCCTTTTTCAAGTTGTCCCAGCGACGAGAAAGTAAGCGACTATAAAATGGGCCGTTTCGGTGGCAACAAGATCCCCAGTAATGCAGTTGAATTATACATTTGCGGTAATCATTACGAACATCCCCTTCCAGTGGTTTAGCAGAGTTTTGCCTTTGATTATTTATTCGAGCGTATTTACTGAGGCCAGTTATTCCCAGACCGATATTCTAATCGCTGCTCGTGATAGCCAGTGTTCTAAACTGTATAGCACATTTATTGTAAATTATAATTACGTAAGAGTCTTGTATTTATTGAGAATTTAGCAACCAGTACCCAATAAAACACTGCGTTTGTACAATTTCTGAGTTAGTATTCTCTAGCAACACCCGCCCCTTCCCTCTATTTGAGGGCTCCCCACATACCGAGGGGTTGTTGTTGTTGTTGTTGTTGTTGTTTGTTTGTTTCCAAGTTGCTGTTGATTTGGCTCACTGTGTTGTGTGTGTCTTATCAAATCGATGGACTCCTTGTATGATATTCCGTGTTACTTTGCTGAGCAGAAAACTGGACTCACACAACTGTATCTCATATTCAGTATATTTACTTTCAATATATTACTTTTTCTTTCCATTACAAAGCCAACACGACCTCGTGTATAATATTCTGTGCATTATACTAAACATCTCTGATATTACTCTTAATACTTAATATAATTTAGCAAGGGATGCCGCCGTCATCACTCAGTTGGGCTGCAGAAACAAGTCTTGGTTCAGCAGATTCTGACGTCGGGCGCGTTCTACAGCGGACATTAACATGCTCTGACATTTCACTTGTGTAAAGTCCATCTGGTCATACGGCTGCGATAGAAATAATAGATTCAATCAATGAGCGTTGATCATCGTCGTTCCAGGCTTTTTCTTTGGGAGCGGGCAGGGTAGCCGGGAAGGATCGTGGGGCGAGGACTTACACCGCTTACTCGGTCCACAGAGCTCCATTAGAGAGACTTTAAAACTTATTTTCTATAATAATCAAGAGCATGGACGTCTTCTCATTTCGGTGCCGAAATGCATGCGTGCATAAAGTAACTATCTTAGTGTTACTGAACGCCACTAAAATTCAAGTGGCGACAATGGATCTGTAGTGATCCTTCAATGATATAAATTAAACAACGGTGCATCGCAAGCAAAACCACTGTAAAAGTTGAGTTACTGTTGTGTTTACGTTACCATACTTTCATTGTCTCAAAAACAAATGAATGAACCTCGGGGAAAATGTCAGTGCCTACTATTGAGAAAACCTTAACCTTGCTGTTCATTGCTCTGAATGTTCTGGCCC
Organism: Plumapathes pennacea; assembly: GCA_964036295.1. NCBI lineage: Eukaryota > Metazoa > Cnidaria > Anthozoa > Antipatharia > Myriopathidae > Plumapathes > Plumapathes pennacea. Next base: position 20,164,385 of record OZ038464.1, on the reverse strand, counting down.
TCTTTATCAACTGCAACTGAGCCCACTGGACTGAGATGAGTGAACTTACCGTCAGTGCCGTATGAAGTTTGTGCAGAATTAACAGAAGCACAGCCACTCCTGCAAACAGCAGATCTCGGATTCCAGAACCTTAAGGAACAAAATCAAACGCGACAAAAAGCTGTTATGTGGCATCAGCTTTCGAAGTGACGAGTCAGAACTTAAACGATGTTAAAGAAACTAAAGTACACGCCTGCAATACTGGGTAGAAAAGGTGGTCCGTCTCTAAAGAGACCTTTAGAAACTTGCTGCGTCTTTTATTGATACTTAAAATACATTGGAGATGGAAGACAGGGAATCCCTCCGCGTGTAACTCTTCATTTTGCACACTTAAATCCACCATGTTGGTACTTATCACAGGTTTAGAAAAGAGAAGGTCAGTAAAGCAACGGTATAGACAAACAAAGTGTTGCGGCCTTATAGCTGATACTGTCTTGATTATATACCTGTTAGACTTTTCCAGAAGGAGACCAGTTGAGAAATTATGGACATCCGCAGTGAAGACCAGGTGCAGTTCAGGAGCTTAGTGGTCCAGTGCGACAATATGGATAGGGCTGTAGAAACTAACGGCAAAGTATCAACGTTATAAAGATTTGAATATAAATGGTAAACAATTCATGTGTTGATGCAAGCGGGAACTTAATACAAGACGCGTTCAAATCAGCTGTGGTGTACTTTTGAAGCGTCGCTCGTCATTTTCGCGTTAATCACAAAATAATTGGGAGTTGAACAAGACTTTGGCTTCACCAAATATTTTCGTAATTAGCGCTGGAGGGCGCTTGATAAATTTTTTGAGGATTTTTGACTGCCAACACTGGCTTAGAAAGCTTACAGTTACAACGAGCAACACATCAGTACATTGTGGTATTTACAGTTGCCACAAATCGGGCGGGCGCAATCTTCAATTTATATTTCCCACACATTAGATCACATTTAAAAAGTAATATTGATGTCGGCTACAGAGATAATAAAACTATAGTTTTTACATCTAAAACATGAACACCAAATGCTATTAACGTACATAATTCTCCACCCTGGAGGAGGGCCGCTTCAGCGAGTTCCTGCTAGTGCAATAATTGCTTGTGGATGCCGGATATGGAATACTCACGCTTTTGTGCGCAGAGCAAAGGGGTTGCTCGTATAAAATGTCTGATTCCCCACTGGACATTCAACATGAACTTACGCGTGGGGGTAGGCTCGTTTTGTTCAATGCGTTGTGCCATCACCCCTGCCAACCTGGGGAAAGTAGAACAGTGCATGATATAAAACCGTTTCACTCCCAAGAATAATCATGAGACTTGGCTTTAGATAAAAGATTATCAAAGTATCAATTCTCATTACTTCACTCATACAATTGCTTCTTAAAAGGTTGGGGGAAGTTGCATTTTGAGTTGGGAGCGAATGGCCGGAAAATAAGCAAGAAAACTAACATTGCCATGTTTAGTTGGCCAATAATACATCTATCTCGGCCCCAGGGCCCAAGGAAAAGCTGATACTAGGTTCAAGGCCGACTTCATCTGTTGTAACTCACCTTCCCGCAAATTCCACTCCAAGCCTGCTATCTTTGCTGTTGTTGAATCCCTGTACCAGGAGGCGCGCGAAAATTCGTCCTTTCCTGGAATAAAAACAAGGAGAAACTTTTAAACGTAGCTCAATGATTAACTGAGGAATTTCAAAACGGACGAATGATATCAGTACAAAACAATTATAAATTAGAGTGAAGCACAGTACAGCGTACAATGACGTATAACGCTGCACAATACAGTACAACACAACACAGAACAACACAACACATGACAACACAACTCAGTATAACACAGTGTACAACACAACACAGAACAACACAACACACGACAACACAACTCAGTATAACACAGTGTACAACACAACACACACACACAGCACAGCACAACATAACACAACACACACACACACACACAACACAACACAACACAACACAACAAAACAAAACAAAACACAACACAACACAACACAACACAACACAACACAACACAACACAACACAACACAACACAAACCCAAAACAATTAAGGTCACTCCGGAGTTTCATCGGGCGCATTCGTCCATGACAAACTTGGTTCATAACTTTTTTGGCTTTTGCGCGATTCCTATAGAACTTTGAGAAACGTCGCAGCTATCATTCAGCAATAATATGATAGAATTTTATTTAACTGAGGAAAATAGTTTTAGTGATATTGTAGCCTAAGTGGACAGCACTTTTAACAAAATCGCACCAAGTTAAAACGTTTGCTGGTATATTTCTGTTAAATTTCTAGGATCAGTTTATATTGACTAAATACATATCGTAAACAAGTTTCAGAAAAATCGTCGGAGCAGAAGAGCGGAGGTAATAAAACCATCAAAATTTCGCCATGAAATTTCCTTCTGTTCCGACGATTTTGCTGAAACTTGGTTAAGGTATGTATTCTGTTTAATATAAGCTGATTCCAGGAATTGAACAAAAATATACCAGCAAAATGTTTCACTGGGTGCGATTTTGTTCAAAAAGTGCTATCTACGTCAGCTATAATATCACTGAAAATATTTTTCTCCAGTTAAATTGAAGTCAATTATATAATTGCTGAATGAGAGCTGCAACGTTCCTCAAAATTTTATAGGAATTGCATAAAAGTCAAAAAAGTTATGATCCAAAGTTTGTCATGGACGAGTGCGCCAGATGAAACTCCGGAGTGACCTTTAAGGGCAACGAGAACCCAGGAATACTCAGCTACTGACAGCTCTCCAGTATATGTAGATAATGTCGATCAGAGTTATAATGCATTGAATTTCGCCGTTACCGTGTATGAAGAAGCTAACCGTCTGGCTTAGTAGTAGTGCAATACGCAGGTAACTATTAGTTACCTGAACTGACCCCAGACGCAAATGCAGACTTGTGGTACATGCATTGATGGAATCGAAATTACTCGTGCATATTCATATCATCGTTTTAATGGCCGAGCTATTAGCCAGTTTCACACTCTATGTCATGCACAATTAGCCATGTCAACAAAAAAGTTAGTACCTCTTTTTTTCTACATTAATTTCCAGTACTTGCAAGACTGTAAGAGGCTTTAGAGACAAACGCTAAATTGGCTCGTGGGTTTTGAAAGAAAGCGACTATATTCTCTATCTAAACTAAAAGTTTTAAACCATAAACACCAGACGTAAGCAGCTGCGGCAAAGGCAAAGGCATCGCATCCGACAAACGACTCACACACGCGCCATATATCATCAGTCTTTTCCATTATTCTAGTTTTCTGCCTGAAGTGCGACGCCTAGCCTTTAAGGAGCGGAAATTTCTCCCGGAGAAACCATTTACTGCACCTCTTTTTCCACTTTTATTTTAACATATTTTAGCAGTTGCAAAGATAATATGGAAGACAAGAAATGCTGGAGCTTGGCTTTAACGACTCATGAAAGCCTGCGACCAAAATTGTCATTGTAAAAGCGAGCGGCGAATATATTGCCAATTTGTTGCCAACTCGGGCGGAATAGGTGAACGGAATTGCAATTTGGATCATGCAGACCGTAGCAATTACGAACACCATTATACCCTAGCAAGTGCATATAAGGCTTTAAGCCAAGAAAGCCGAAACATCTTACACCGAAGCCTTAGGCAGGCCTCGTACTATTTGAAGATAAAAACAATAATAACCAATGCACGACAGTTTGTATGTTTACTATAACATAGGCAGAGGTGCTAACCTTTCTATTTTAGTTTATTATGTTTTATTAAAAAAAAAACTCACCTGAAAATATAAATTATATGGCGGGCAGTAGAGGAAGCTCTTTGAGACCAAGAAGAACTTCGACTCAGCTCTGAAGGTAGATCATTTAATTGTGGGTCCCATCGCAACGCTTGAAAATTGTCCCCAGCCTTCGGTGAGTTTTCCGTCTCATCAGTGTAAAAAGATACGGGCAGCACATCTTTGCTTTGTTCTTTCCAGTATCCCTGAAAGTATTCTGCAGCCAATGCGTCATTTTGGAATAACTTGTAGTGTGTTGCGATCTTTCTGACGTATCGATCTTTCTCTTCTACACTTGCTGTGCTCTGCCAGACAGCTTGTCCACACTGAACTCCGCCAAATCGCCAGAAATTCTCGTCTCTTGGGGGTTTGTAGAAATGAATGCACTCCGTCCGGTTGGCCGACCATCGCCGTGTTTTGAGCTGTAAGCCTTGTCCCAAAGGGAAATAAATTGAAGACAGAAAGATATCTGCCAACGAAGGAGCGCTCACATCGACGAAAATTATCAAAGCCGACATGGTAAGAGCGACTGCCAGGGAGACACATACAATCACAAGCCTTAAGCTAGGAACGGGCCAACTAGATGCTTTACTCCCAGACGCCTTCGGCTCCTTTGAGGGAGGAGTTGTTTTTCTTGTGATCATTTTCTCCACGGAGTTTGTACGCCGTGCAACCGACATTAGTTTTCTTTCAACTCCGGTTCTGATTATTAATGGTCTGTTGCCGCTAGATAGCAGGTACTTTGAGTCGGCCAATGTACAGAACAATATTTTCCCGCGGGTTGTTCAACGTATAAGCGAGGTGAAGTATATTTCAGCTCCGTTGCCCACCAATTCATCGGCTTACATTCAATTTAATTTGAGAGTTCTGGCCGAAATGCCCTCCGGTTCTTTGTACAGAGTTTTCCTGTAAGCGCATAAATTAAGGCTCGTTGCCGCAACGAGAGAGCGCATATTATTCATTGAAGAATGCATCACGTCTTTGATTGGATGATGCGAATGTATTAATCAGAAAACAAACAGAGCCGGCCGGTTGAATGGGCGTTTGGTTGACAATGAAACCTCATTATCAATTCTATCAAAACAGCTGTTCAGCAAATTCAATAATTTTCTCAAATAATAAAACCTAAAGATGGCGCGAAGTTTTTTTTCCCTCTAAATATTGTTTCTAGAGTGGATAAATTCATTTGCAGCTTAAACTCGCAAATAACATCTACAAAGGGAGGAAATGGTTTTAAAATTGTTCTTTTCAAGGCCTTCCCATTTCCTGGTACCTTTTCAATACTAAACTAAACTAAAATGAACAGGAAACATGGCCAAGTAGAGCGTAAAACATTAATATCCGACCACGTCTTTTCTCGCAGTCTTTTAATGATCTATCTCATTTTTCAATCCAACTGGACAACGATTATCCCAAGTTAAAATTTGAATTTTAGTAAAAGAGGAAATTAATGTCAGAAAATGTAATCGGTGCAAGGTAAACGACTCGTATCAACAAAACTGGGCCTGGCCGCGGTGAACTGTAATTATATCGCGCTCAGAACCGCGCGGCGGTTTAGAACCCTCAAGACTTACTGAAGACACGGGCAATTAGTTCTAGCCGTGATATTATCTAACTGTAATGGTCGCGGGGCTTCAACTTCGCATTGCTCTGTTCTTCAGCAATTCCGCGATATTAGTCATAATGAATAAAATTGTTTAAAAGAAAATCTTCTCATTATATTACTCGATAATTTACGGGTATAAGTAAACGACATCACGCTGTGTAGATTTTTGACAGATTTCTGTTGAGGCTAAACTGCTTGAGGGCAAAACCTGCAGAATTTCGCTCGGATGCTAGTGTCAGATATAGTGTTAGTCGCCACACATCGATCCATATTCAAACAGGCAGCGGGTTGGCCGTGGTTTTCCTTTCGTTATGGTCGTGGTATAATATACCAATATATATATATATTTATATATACAGCCCTTTGCAAAAATTTTGAGCCCTCAATGTATATCACTATATACAAATATCGAGTGCATTGTGGGAAGAGTTCAACTGGAAAATTTTCTTCCCCAGCCGAATGACGAGGAACACGCAGTAATCATTGTATTTTGAACTTAAATATCTTTCTGATAATATATTGTTCTGAGTTGTTCTGGTGTTGGTCTGAGTTGTTCTGAGTTGTGCGGTTTGTGCGCAATTTTAGAACCATTACCTTCCCACAATGCACTTGATATTTGTATATAGTGATATATTGAGGGCTCAAAATTTTTGCAAACGGCTATATATATATATATATATATATAGCCGTTTGCAAAAATTTTGAGCCCTCAATATATCACTATATACAAATATCAAGTGCATTGTGGGAAGGTAATGGTTCTAAAATTGCGCACAAACCGCACAACTACGTCATCAACTACGTCATCAACGCGAATATACAACTATAGGAAAGGCATCTGTCTATATTCTAATTGAATTTCTTGTGTTTGATAATTTTAGCCGTGGTACTGCCGGCCATAGCTGAACGGCCGCCGTGTTTATTTTCCCAAACAAATTCTTCGTCGCACCTAAACTGAATCTTGGTTAGTGCACCACGTGATTTTGTTTCATGAGCTTGCAAGATCAAGTTTTTTAGTCCGTGTACGTGCCAGCAGCCGCACTACTTTACTTATATATACATATATATATATAGCCGTTTGCAAAAATTTTGTATATATTATATATATATATATTTCTCTCGGAGGGAAAAATTGGCATCCGCGGTCGGCACTCGAGCAGCTCGGGTGACCATTGACTTCCTCATTTGGAAGTCATTCCACGCCCTTGCCTGTATTATTTGGCGTGTACCTGGACTCCAGGTGAAAAGTGTCACCATACCGTAAAGCTCTGAAAGTAATGAGGTCTTTACTTTCGGATTTAGCAGCCTTTCACATCGTTACTTTCAGACGGTCGTTACTTTAGGGAACTAGAAAGTTTTGGGGACATGTTGTACGTATGACGTATGCCAAACAAACACAATTTTTATCAAGGTGTTTTCTATTTCATAGTTTTTGTCTCGAGAAGAACCAAATCTGCATGCTGTCCGCCTTAGAGAGAGTTCACTCATATATACTGTGCTTCGCGAAGGACTGCAGCCTGTCTCTGTATATGTTGCAAAGTGGTCTCTGAGCACTATGTATAGAAACCATTTGAGGAATGTTTCAAATCATGTAGCCAACAGATTTGTAGTCTGCTTCCAAACTTTTGTTTGGATGTCTGTGTCATAATGTTGTTTCCGGTCTTTGCCGATTACGTCAGCCGGTCGATAATTTCCCGCCAGTTGAATCTGAGCCTTCACATACAGGAAACAAAACTACGTCATCAACGCGAATATACAACTATAGGAAAGGCATCTGTCTATATTCTAATTGAATTTCTTGTGTTTGATAATTTTAGCCGTGGTACTGCCGGCCATAGCTGAACGGCCGCCGTGTTTATTTTCCCAAACAAATTCTTCGTCGCACCTAAACTGAATCTTGGTTAGTGCACCACGTGATTTTGTTTCATGAGCTTGCAAGATCAAGTTTTTTAGTCCGTGTACGTGCCAGCAGCCGCACTACTTTACTTAATTTATATTGACAAGGCATTTTTTCCTGAGTACTGCGTGCTGACAAGTTAGACAATTTAATCCCACCGGAAAGTTCTAACCCTTGTTACATTAATTACTTCAATAAACTGCTTTCTATGTAACTTAATTTGGGACGCCCCTTCTCTCTAAATTCACGGTCAAACGGCGTATGAGAGAATAATCCCATTGAACGCGGGCAGAGCAGAGTCACTCGGCGTCTACAAAACCGTGTTTTTTTGTTAAACACTACTATCAATGACATAACTCCTGAAGTTAAAATTTCAGGCCAGGGGTTTGTCAGCCGGAAAGAATCAGCCTACGCGCAAAAAGATATATATTTATAAAGAGTGGAAGTAAGTTTACCAAATTTTGCAAAGCATTACTCTGGAGAATCAAAGGGTAGCAGGTTATTTGGATCTCCAAAACTATTCAAAACGATGTGCTTGAAAATGCAAACGGTAGGATTAGCTCAAAATACAGGCAGAACTGCACAGATATAAACCGGCGCCCAGTCACAATCATGACAGCGGTGCTTATTCCTTTGAACTCATATTTAAAGAGTTTAATTTTACACATCATTGAATGATGTTCAATGAATTTTTAAAATGTATTCAAGACGCCCAAAGCAATCAAAAATAAAGGATGTGATAAATGTGAGATAATAAGCAGATTAAAAGAGTTGTCTAACACGAAATTAGTTACGTACGTCTCAAAATCAGACGAGTCCGACAAGTAGCCCATCTAACACCCAAACCACCAAATATTAAATAACTTATATACGATATGTGACAAATACACCATCAGCTCTGAGCCGGGTTCTATCTTCAGTTCAATAGTCCCACTCAGGAATAAATGTTCGAGTGTTGGCCGGATTGTTTTGACGGAAGGGATGTGTTGATTTTAGACTAATCCCGGCATCCTTAACATTCCACAGCCCACGCAATGCTATTGTTGTTGTTGTGTACAAAAAAAAAAAAACATCCACGGGAAACTTCACTGCACAGAACTGACACCAGCACAGTCGGACGAGCTCCGTGAGAGAAGTCCCATCTGACTCGCCAATAAGGTGCGTACTTGTGATAATTGCCGTTAGATGTTTATTGCACACTGCTGTGGGCAATTTTATTTGTCCTAATGGCCTAGTAGTGCTCGATCTAGATGACAATAATTCTTACGTGCTCTTCTCAAGTTCTGTCGTGTGGCATAGACGTTCTGCGCTGCTGAGGCTATGAACTTCAAAGTCTAGCAGTGCGGCAGTTGATGAAAGTCGGATAATCATCCGATTTTCCTTTATTTGTTCTGATCCAATTTGCGCTAAATGCAAACTTTATTAAACTTCTATTCAACTGTGCTCCTATATTTTTCTCTGTTTCGGTTAGCCTTGGTTTGAACTTGAAACCCCCGCGAAGAAGACACGAAGCAATCTTTTGCACACCACAGAAAGGTATGTCGGCTGACACTATAGATAGAGAAGTTCGCAGTTGCGTCGTTCGACACACTAAATGTACGGTGGCATTGTTACTGCGAATACAAAAGTGTTGCCGTGTACAGAACAGAAACACGGCGCGTGCTGTCTGCTGCTGCTGTCCAGCGATCATGCGAACACTGCACGCACGCGTAACACTGTGGCATTGTAACAATTTCTGTGTTGATGTTGAAGCTCTAAGGGTTTCAATACTCGACACTTGTGCCCCACTGATGTCACAGCAGCGTGCTTCCGGCTCACCGCAGTAAAAACTAAGTCATCCCAGGGATCTTAATCCCTTATCCCGACTGTCGTGCAGTCCTTGCATGCAGAGAGTGAATGTGAAAACCACATTGTGTCCGATTCTCATGAGTTTCTGAATACAAATCTAAAACTGCTCCACCTTGTATTTTCATCTGTCACTTTTTTCATTTGTTTCTCAAACTGTGAACAAAGTCAAGGCATTATTTACTCTCTCAAAAGGTTCGTGTTTGAGTTGCCCACTGTGAATCGAAAGGTTTCTCGAACTTGCCGACTGACAGTCACAAAATTTGTTGCTGTTGCCCAGTTTTCAAACAAAAACGTAGAAGACCACAAGCACAGAACGCTGCCATCAATTCTTTTTAATTAGTGACTTCCTTGTAACAGTCTTCGGCCTTCCGTTTGCCCACATTCCGTGAGTTCCAACTCCGGCGAAAGGATGTCCGGCTAAAATAATGTTTGTTCATAAACATCAAATACCGACAGCATTTAACCTGTCAAATATTTCATCTCTGACAGATTTAAACAAAGAACCGGTCAAAAAAAAAATTAATACCAAATGAAAACATTGAGACTCATGAAGTGCACATAAATCATGCTCAATTAACTAACTGCAGACGTTCACGCTTACATGATAAAATTGTGAAAGTGAATACCGGGGATAACTATTGCTCCAGCTGTCCGGGAAACACGGACTGCAGCTATTTTACATTACTATTGAGAAGATACTCAGTGCGTGCAAGTTTTTTACACTTGATCCGAGTACAGACAAACGTGAAAATTCATGACCTAAAGTCCATTCAAATTGGCGCACCTTGCAAACGGAGTTGCCTTGGGTAGCCAAAACAGTGAAAAATTAAACTTGTACGTTTAGACTTGCGTGCAATTGTGGCCACTTCGACCGATTAAGTGACACAGCGACCCCAGGGATGGTCGAACAACAGACGCACGAAAAACTGCATGGGAAAATCCTTTTTAGTTTCATTCCAGACGTTTTATGATTGTGGACATCCGGCTTACGCAATGTACTAAATCACCGACGCTCAACTCCTCTCGCAGAGCAATATCTTACAGCCATGTGCATGTCTCGTGAGTTTCAGTCGTTGATATGGATAATCACAACCGGACACTCGACTCGGTCATACGTACGTCATGTACGTCTTGATTTAACTGTACTAATCATGTATAAATTTTGTTTTGCACGCGAATTCGATATTCGACATAGCATGGATGGACATAGCATAACTTCCATTGGGATGTGTTCCTTTAGAAATATCTAAATCCGGATTTTGATCTGTCAATCCAAATCCGATTTTCTGGATTTGAAATCCTTACGGTTCTGTATGCGAGGAAACACTTCAACTGGACAGCGGTATTTTGTCTTCAAGGATCCCGGGTGGTCGTTCAGCCATGTGGAGTGATTCATTTCCGGATTTGTTGTGAAAATAACTGGATATGCCTCCGGCGTTTAGTATTCATGTGACAGGATTTGTCAAAAGTCGTTAGAATTATGAGTTGAAACAAGTGTCAGCGGGATGTTAAGCCCTCACAGGAAACTCCATTACCGAACAACGACAGATACGTTTATGACACGGATATACAAAAATAGTGTTGTCAGAATTTTTGTCAGTCTCTTTCAGTTTGACACTGAAAGTATTTACAGGTTTTTCACAAGCTTTAATAGTCACAAACAAAGTTAAGGTACTCACAATTTAAACAACGTTACGCAACTTTAAAACAATCACTGAAACCTGCAAGTCATGAGTGAAGACACCCACGCAATTTTCCGGCTCTCAGTTGCTTTTTGATATTACAGTTTACTCAGGCGAGAACACATTAAAGATCATTATAATGGACATGCGGTCTTTAGTTTTGCGACCGCAAAGACCACAAGTTTTCATCAAGAAGCAAAGACGAGGCCATTTCACTACCGAAATGAGACAATTTGACCCCCCATCCACCCCCGGGACATTTTGACTAGACCATGCCGCTCAAAACTCCCAACTCCTGAACAATCAAATGTAAACAAAAGTTGTAACTTATTCAAAACCACCCCTCGATGAGCCGACATTTTAACATTCTAAGAACAGGGTTCACGTTGGGAGAGCAGTTCAAGTGTTTTGTAGTCCGGTCACATGACCAGTTATTTATCTTGTTTAACCGCAAGTTAAGCCCCACACTTAGCCATTCAGTTGTTTTCAATATTAGAACCAAAATTCTGCATTTCAAACGGGAAGTACGATACAAGCTACGCACGCGGATCACACAATGACATGACCTGTAAAAATTGCACTGTTAACTAAGCACTGAATCGTTCCTTCCTGTTTGCTCAATCGTTTGTGACAAGGAGTTGCCGTCGCCCTTTATTGATGAAATGACTTTTAGTTGCGTAGATGTTTTCTAGATTCTTCTTACCCGCCTAGCGAACAAGAAATTATCCACGCAAAGTTAATGATTGAACACACACAGCGTTGTCCCGCAGCACTTCCTCTAGCAAAATATCATAACGATCATATTTTGGTCCCTTTTGTAGTGGCTATCACCCACAAAATACAGAGAGAGAGAGAGAGAGAGGAAGCTTTTGTGTAGTTACTTTGTAAGTTGGCGACTTGAAAACCGCGATTGTTTTGTTATTTGAAAGTCGCTGACAGTTCTTGCCAAGCTCCATCCATAAACATCGAGCAAAATGTTAGACTAGGTAAGTCAGACAGACAGCGTAATAAATCATGGATGGATCATATCTGACAATACTGAGCTAGTGCGGTCGGTTCTCAGAAGAAGCCATTGAGTTGCTGGGCAACCGAAGTTTACGGAATCTATTAACCAATCGATAACAGATCGGTCGATGACAGCATTCACTGCTGCTTCGGTCTAAGCTCGTAATTTCCCTTTTCATACATTTGTCAGATCTGTGTAGAGTTATATGAATTACTCCGTCGACAATTCGCCCTATGGCTTTCATGATAACCTTGTAAAAGCCGAACTTTAATTTGGTGGACTTTGACAAATGACGAAAATAACCGAAAATATGAGTCGGATATTGTTGCGTTGTCGTGCTGTGATGACGTATGCATCGCGTGCCTCCGTTCACATTCAGAATGGAATTTAATTAATTACAAAATAAATAGTATGTAAATCAATTGAGTTGAAGTGTTTATGACGGCAGACCTCATGATGACTCACCAAGAGGAATTCAACACAAATTATAAAACCGGTGTAAACTCGCGATTTGGGGCATTCACCGCCCGGCGCTGTGAGAGTGAGGAGATATAGGTGAAGTGAAAACGAGGTAACTGAAGTGATTTGGAAGAAGGTCCTTGGAAAGGTAAGAAGCAGTTTATACTTGTGTAGTTTTTTTCCCGTCCGTTGAAACAAAATAATAAGATACGGCTTTCCGGCTCAACTGTGATCGGACATAAGACGAGTGAGTGACTTGTTCGCCCACAATAGATGTTTAGCTTGTTTAGCTTGGAATATAATACCCGCTTTAATACAAAATTCCAGAACAATTATCTTTCAGATCCATGTATTCCATGAACTGATTGTAAAAGCTTTACTTGCCAATGGATTAACCAATTACTGCATATGACAACAACTCGGTTGTGCCGCCAAAATTCGACTGTTACAGCATCCGAAGTGCTGCAGCACTTTAGTGGTTCTTAGTCCACTTGACTTAATCCGGCAGTGCTGAAAGAGGATCACTTCACATTATATCTACTGTACCAGGATGAAACGAAGTTCTATAAGGCTACGGTGCTCTTTCAAATGACTAAAGTCAGTCTAATAATCAAACTGAATGGATGATTAAAATAGCAGTTACGACATCACACGCAACAATGACCTCATGAAACCAATGTTCAGTTTGGTGGGTATATGAACAGGTAGAATCTTGCTACGAGTGACTAAAAGCGCTACGCTAAATGGACAAAATATATGTTTATAGCATTCAACTCTTTTTTATCGAAGTACGAACTTCCGTTCACCAAGGGACAACTAGAATTGTGTTCCATCTTGCGTGGCAACATTTATTTCCCTAATGGCTAATTTTAGTGCTTCAGTCAGGGTTTGAGTGCAATATCAAACAAAGCTATATAGTCGCCGTATAATGTGAAAGGTTGTGTAACTATGCGCTCCATATCAACGTAAAGGCTGTAGCACCACCCACCCACACATCTGTGTCTGCACCGGACTTTCAGAAATGCCATGCGGAATGACTGCTTTTCTTCATGAGTGCCATGTTTAGTCATACTTCTAAACTATGCGACAAATGGAGATCAGGGTTTTAGACACTGCGACCCAGAACCGCGATTCTTCACCACAGTTGTGAGACTATGTTATATTAATACCTATTAGACCGATGTATAAGCTGTCCTGGCTTTAGCCTATTTCTCGAAACTAAAAGAGCCGTCCTGTGTCAGACTATTTTCTCAACTCTGCTGATGTAAGCATGCACTTTCGTTACACTAGTTTTTGTTTACTGAGCAACTTTTCCTTTCGTGTCCGCATCAGAATTATTTTGATAGAGTTCAACTCGTTACTGTTCAATCAGTCTGACCGCAGTTTTCCGCTTACCGTTACGGACGTATTTTCACATCACGAGATTAAAGAAAACACGGAAGAGGACAGAGTAATTCAGTCTCCGAAGCGGTAAACTAAAACAGCCGGGAGCGCCGGCAAAGCAAAAGATAAGATACGGATCTTTTAACCATCACATCAGCTGCGTTATCTTGTTCCGTGCGAACTGTTTGGGCGAGCCTATTGTTTTCGGTACCGTGGGAGGTGGTGGGCTAAGTGATTCACATATCCACTTGAAAAAAATCCTCGTATTTTCAAAGCTTACAATTTCCTGTCCAAACCGAACGCGTCAATTCAATCAATTGACTATTGAAAGTTAGGTTTTCCCGGTCCCACCCGCCTTCAACAGAATGAGGAAATCACTGGACCAATCAACACTGGCTATAACTTGACCACACTCGATGTAAAATGTACCTCATAAGCGCCATAGCCCACGTGATCAGGCCTCCTTAATCCGTCCCTTCTCCCCAAAAAATAGACAGATAGACATCCGTCATTTGGAGGAGTGTACAAAAAGGAACGCTTGAGCATATTGCCAAATCAAATGAAAAGGCAACGAAAAAATTTGATCAGTAGACTGACTCGGTTCCCATTAAATATCATAACGTTGACAGGTTGTCAGTCCTGGGTAAACGGGTTTATTTTGGAGTGTCAGTTTCTTCAGTCCATTAGCTTGAAGATTTTGATCTCAAACAAAAGCCGGTGAAATTAGGCAATTCCAAAGGGAAAGTCGGTTTCTGCCCCTCATTGCTACAGTTTTTGGTTCGCGTCTTGCTGCTTTTTTCAAATGTCAGCCATGTTCATATTAAGGTGAGTACTTTAATCATCTCGCTGTTTTACGCTGGTCAGCTAGCCTTGCTTTTTACTCGGTTACTTTCACTCAGTGATATATTAACATTGGAGTGTGTCTCAACTGTTACAACTATCTCTGCGTCTCAGAGAAATGAAACTTAAGCAATGAAACGTTGTATGACTTTGCCTAACTCTTTTTGCACGAGTCATATTAAGCAGAAGTATGTTTTCAGTATTGCTCTGGCAATATTACTTCTCGTGTGAAGTACGTCGAGAACCACTTTAATTCCCACTGTTGCGCATTCAAGTGCTTGCGCGGTTTTTCGTGCAATTTTCAAGTGTTCTGTCGTCAAGCCTTAGCAAAGGCTCGGCACTTGACTAATCTTCACGCTACCAACATATCAAACAAGAACGTTTATTGCCTGATAAACAAATGGCCGCCGGTTTCAGCATCACTTGCAGCGGTCTTTAATGACTCAATACCGGTTTTAAAAGATGTGTTACCCCGGGGTCTTTTGCGGGCGGTTTGGTATAGTACATAAGCTTACTATTCGTTCGACAAAAAATCGGCTTTGTACAGAACAGGCATCTGTCGAAAGGCTTAGCGGTGTGTATATTAGTTTCATGGGTAAAATTGCGCAAATCTGCACATTGCATAAAAAAGGATTTGTCGAGATTAAGTAACAGAAAGTGAAGGCTTTCGAGAGCTGTAAAACAAACACGACATCCGACAAGAACGAACCCCGTCGAGTAATGATATTTGTTGGGGCGAATCAGGTATCCGAGTGTCAACAAATGTGGCTCCAGAAATTAAAGGTTTGGTGCTAAATTACGTCAAAGGTATTAGAGATCAACGTAAATTTGGTTATATAGTGTTAGTCAGTCAGCAACGCTGCCTTATATGCATTCGTATAACCGCGCAACCTATACAGGCCAAGAAGATACGGGGATGAAACAATTAAAAACGCAGGTGTCAATGAGCCGAACACTTGTGAGATCAGCAGAGAATGATTTAACTTTTGTAACTCAAGCAGAAATTGTATCATTTTGTTCGGCACTAATTCTGAG
Organism: Plumapathes pennacea; assembly: GCA_964036295.1. Classification (NCBI taxonomy): domain Eukaryota; kingdom Metazoa; phylum Cnidaria; class Anthozoa; order Antipatharia; family Myriopathidae; genus Plumapathes; species Plumapathes pennacea. Next base: position 20,148,824 of record OZ038464.1, on the reverse strand, counting down.
TTGATAACGAATCGAAGCGGTTTTTTTGTGTCACACTTGTGTAATAATATGGTCCGGCACAGTCCCGCATTATCCTGACTGAGTTCAATCACAAATAGCATTTCACAATTTACAGATTATAGAGTCGGCGAACTCCAAGAAAATATTTCACAAGAATCTTGAGGTTATAGATGTTGGACTCGGTAATTATCCCTCTAGAGTGTGTGAGTAGGCAACTTCATTTGATTGAGTCGTCCCAATGTATTGATGGCAGTACCCGGCACAAGGCTGTGGTCCCGACAGCACGGCTGTATTCAATTCGATCCCATGGCCTAAAACTCCATGCCTGGTAAAAGTGCCAGTTCCTTTAACTGTTACCCGCCTAAAATAGCATATTTTCATTCCATGATTTGTGATAAACATACGTCGAGTAGACCCTCACAAGTTCACAAGAGCTTTTGAAAGCGTTAACAGCTGCTAAATTTAGAATTATGGTCTATAAATTAATACGCGTAGTATTAAAGCCATTAATTGAACACGAGGAAGCTTAGTTTTTTAGACAAATCATTTCTTGATGCTTTTTCGCTTACTTTTGATTCAGGTAACGACATGTTATCGAATTCGTGACAAAATCATCCGAACGGCTCGTGCTATCGCGTCGATCCAGTGGGCACACCCCGCTATTTTTATCTATACTTGCGTAACTGCATGGAAAATCAACGCGGCTAAAAATAAACTTCTTTTCAGCGACAATTTTATCCTTTGTTACTGTGGGCGTGAGAATACTTTGTTCTGGCCCCCGGCAAAGTGCTTACACGGATTGAAAGCACGTTTCTCGGCACGGTATATATTTGGTTTATCAAATTTAGTACAAAAAACGAGATCATATCAAGCCAGAACTCCAACAGGAAAGGTAAGAAGGTGTGGAACTGTGACTGAATGAATCAGTTCTTTGTGGTATTTGGGAAAGTTGGCGGTACGTTCCTATAGGCATATAAATAAGCTCGAACCGCACCATCTGTCTATATACAATTTCTTGAACTTCACAAAAGATAACGGTTGTTTGGAAAGCTCATGTGAATTCAAGACATTCTTTCATAGGATTTTGATTGGATTTTGATAAGTTAGGCAAACAAGTCGTGAGTGCGGTGTTTATCCAGAAGATTCCGAGGTGTGCGTTTAATAACGGACAAAAGCGTCGGGCTGAACGAGCTCTGTTGGCGACGAAGGAGTAAAGTATTACATCGAAAATCAGATCGAGCATTCAACTGGTATGGCTTCACAAACACATAAATCTTAATCTAATTGTCCAACAGCGTTGAACAACTCAGCAAGAGATACATAGTCGGGATGTATTTTCATAACGGAGGCAAGGGTCAACTTTAGCAGATTCAAGGATTACAGCGTTACTCCAACATTGTATTTCATGGCTGTGCTTTAAAATAATCGAGTCATCTTTACAATTTCATTACCTTGACTGATCAGTTATAATGTACATAACGGAGTACAGGAAGATACAAAAAATATGTAAAGAGGCGGGCTAGAGGTTCTTGCGAGCAGTCAGTCAGCATTACAGCATTTTATGAATCAAATAACTGATACTATGCGCGTTCTGATTGGGTAGATATCCATGTAAGATGAGAGTATATTACACACTGACGTGCTATGTAACGTATTTTATTGACTAATTATTTTATAAAAGAAACACATAACGCGTTCGCGTGTATAATATGAGCCTCATCTAAACTTGGGGAGTTGGGAGAACACGAGAGTAGCGCAGGGAAACCACGAAAACGTGTTTATATTTCTTAAATGTTTCTTAATTTAGACGTTAAAGGCTGCACGATTCAGCCTTTGCTTGGATTGTATGAACGCTGATCCTACTTGAACCTGTAGCAATCAAGCGTGTTACATCATTCAGCGGTTCCTCATTCTTTTCAGTCGAACGATAACTGAGCGTGCCTGAAACAACAAACTGGCTGTAATATATGAGCGCGTGCATGTGAAAAGCTGAAGTTATTTATACTTGCAAACCTTTTTGCTATTGGGTCAGCGAATTGCAAATTTTATGATAATCTGTTCGTTTTGTTTGGCCGTTCGCTTGAACAAAGGCTATTGTGTCTTTAATGAGTTCATTTTAAATCAATCGGCAGAGGTGATGATATCCAACCGATTGCATGAGGGCGTAATATTGGACAGGAACATTTGGACTCGAACGGAGCTACTAGTGTACACAAGTGACCGAGAAAACACGCACATCCCAGAATGCACGCGCGTGGTGTTTCAATAGCAGTTGGTTCTGATGCTAAAAAGACTGAACAATGAAATAGCTTAATGGCGGTAATGGTGCTTTCGTGGGGAGACTAATTTAGATTGCTGTTTTAATAGGTTCATTAGCACTTGCTGTGTTGATTCAAAGTACGTCAACTTACGTATCTATCCATTCTGATTTAGACATCGAATTCTGTGTGAAGAAGACAAGCCACATTTCCAGCGACTAATGCCGTCGATAATGGAGCCTCCGAAGTTCATAACGTGCCCAGATTGTGGGGACAGATACGACAACGAGCGAAAACGGCGACTCATCGACACTTGTGGCCACCCTCGCTGCTACTCGTGCCTGTTTGTGGACAAACCATGCCCACTCTGCTCAAGTAAGTCGCAGTTCAACATGCTTCCATTGTTTGTGAGGAATAAATGGGTTTAGTGAAGGCTAGCGAACAGCAAACGAAAACTTCTGATTGCAACCAGGAGCAACGAGCCATCACATTGACAAACACACAGTGGTGCATATATGCAACACTGAAGTAAGCTTGCAGCCCGCTACAATTGGCGCGTGCAAGTTCTAGAAACGGGTTCTGCTACCATGATGGCAGGTAAGGCCAGGGTTTTCAAATGTGAACACAAAAGCCAAAATGACAAACTCGTGATAAAGCTCAAACAAAGAATCCAAAACAGACTTGGCTTAACTCCAACTGTTTCTTTCCGATGTAATGATTACAGAAATTATTTGCTTTTAGTGAATTTATTTTGCTCGCTATTGGCAGTTCAAGATGAAAAAAAACTTTGAAAAAGTAAAGTATTTCTCCTCAACTGCGGGTTGAAAGAGCAACGAAGTAAACATCTCCTCTGAGATGATTTGCATGTCCGTGCAATATTTTAATAATGGCTGCACCTCTGAAATACCTGCCAAAGTTTATTAGCCGAACTCCAAACATTAATGAGGTTTTCTTTGAGTTTGAGACCTCCACAACTAACTGTCGGATTAAGTTTCAACTAGATGTAATAAAAAGTTGTCAACCAGTAAGCCCCGCGGTTTTGTCTCCAAGGTTTTGTCTCGTCATGCAACGTGCTCCGTTGTATGGCGGTTAACACTACAGTTTCAGTGAGCAGATTAGCTTATCTCTCTGCGGGCTCTTTAACTATCATTCCGCCCTAAAAGACATCAAACAAAATGAAATGAAAAATACTGAAAAGTGGGCTGTAGTTTGCTTTCGTGTAGCTTGAAACTTAAATTGACTCTTAATAGTTTCAATTAAAAGGAAGTATGTACTCAGTAAAGGGAACTGTGACTGTGCAGTCCCGCCATGGCCAAGGTCAGTCATGTTGTCATCGCTCGGCAAACATGTTGTTCAGCCATATCAGCTAAACTGAAGCCTCAGAAAATATTCAGGAAGTCAGAACAATTCTCTTCTTCTAGTTGCATGATAGAGAGCCTAAAGTCATGACAAGATTGAGCGCTTTAGTTTAAACAAACAAAAGTGGCACGAAGAACTGAAAAAGGGCGCACAACTGACGAAAACAACGGAAGAGGGAAGGGTTCTCGTCCAATGTTTGTTTACCCGCTCTTCCTGTTTATCAGCGGCTCATTCCGTTCCGTGCTGACGCAGGATGAGCCTAAACAAACTCAGGGATTCCAGAGATTGTTGCACGTCTTCACTGTTGGCGCACGGCGGTAGACACAGCGGCGGAAGGCCGTACATTGTTTGACATCCTGTAAATACACAGCGTATTAATTTACTCTAAGCTGCACTATCCCATGCGTACAATTTCGATTAGATGACTGAGCCGGCAATCAAAGCAAACGTCGAATTCTCGAAGCCGTAGCGTTTGTACACAGATTCAGTAAGTTACAGAGGAAACTAATTGTTCCGAATCCCTCAGACAAAACCACAACTGGACATGGATCACAATTTATACGATTACTCCTTATTGTATTGTAAGTCGCGACAACTTTTTATCGACAAAGAGTGGCCCAGTCATAAGATTGATCATTTTTAAAGCCTGCTGTTGTTCTCAAAATAAAAGAGGCATAGGGAAAAACATGGATTGGACCATGGACCCTGGACTATTTTTTGGACTATGTTTTGGACTATTTTTTGTAGTATTTTTCGGTTTTTCTTTTATTTTCTTTTTTGAGCGGTGGGAGAGGTGGCTACATTAACACTCGATTTCCTTGCGAACAAAAGCGCACGCACGCGGCCATCAACCAGCGCCGCCTCGAGGTGCATGCCGCTGACCCGAGATTGAGCCGAACTAAGACCCATTTCAGAGACCATGAACCTGTTATACAAAAACTAGCAGACCCCCATGGGAAATCCAAGGAAAGTAAAAATAGAGGCCTCTCAATTTTTGGCTGTCAAGGTGCATGCGGAACCTGTAAAGTCAGTCCTGATTTGACCTTTGAGAGTTGCACGGTCAGGATGTGAAGTACGACGAATAGAACTAATGTGTGATGGCACGTTTCAAAACACTCCATCAGTCACGGCCGGCTAGTCCTGCGGCTGCTTTTGTTCTCACTCCACGAGTGCATGCATTTGTTGACTTGGGTCACGTAGTTGCGCAGTAGTTGGGAAGTTGTGTGTGAAGTTGCTGAGTCACGATAAGGAACAGGACACACATTACTCGGTTTAGAAAGCAGAAACAAGCGTATCCTCCGACTCCTCTAAAATAAAATCCTTCAACCTTCATAGTTCATAGTTCATAATATAATCTTGCATTTTGTACACGAAACTAGAACATTATTTCCTGGAGTTACAAAGCTTTGGTTTGCTTATGTGCTCGTATTTATGTTTGCCTGAATAAGCTCCATTCAATCAGCTAAGTAGTCATTTTAATTTCCAGAAATACCCCAAGCGAGGTCCCCAACCAATTCAGACCTTCACGAAGTGCACTTGATGGACGAAACCGCTGACAAGAATTTGTCCCTGAAAACATTGAAAGGCCTGAGCAAGAAACCATTTACGGGCTCACACCCGAACCTGAGCGACATCAGAAAAGCACGCTCGGCTACTCTGCCCCACTCTGGCTTCAGAACAGGTCAGTACAAAAAATATATATAGAACTGGGGCTCCACCTTATCTACTCCCGGGGACTGTTCGTCCCACGCAGGACAGTTAGGTTGATCTGGGATACGATCCAGATTAAACAAAATATGCGACTGAGCCGAGTGTGAACAGTGTCTACGTTTTCTTAGATGGCTCAGATCTTTTTGTTTCTTGACTGACAGCGTGAGCTGGCACTGGTTACTGGTACCGATCTCGGGTCGATCCTTTTTGGCGATTTCACTTGTAAACTTTTATTGTTCTTGATGACCTCCACTAAATAAAAACCGTCATTCGACTACTCAGTTCAGGAACGCATGTACGCACTGAATGGAACTATTTGCAGTGTAGGTTCGATCATTACCATTATAATCGGTACTTTTTACTTCGAGTGGAGTTTTCAATAAAGCTAATTTGTGCATATTTTTACCTTCTCTCAAAACATCCGGCTAACACATCCCTCGCGAACCGACATTTTCAGCTATAAAAGGACTCTTGAATAGTTTCCGTTTAGTTTTAATCTTTGCGCAACAACCCTTTGTCTAAAAAATGAAAAGTTTCCCGTAGGAGTCGTTTGCTGTTAATTAAACTTGCAAAAACTTCCTGATCGTTCAAACTCCTTCGAATTGTGGCAGTTCCTGTTATGACATCGAAATCGAAACTACAATCACAATTCAACAAGCATAGTTTTGATCTCTCAACTTTCGAATGACGTAGATAATTTACTGCTTCCGTGTTTGGTTGAGTAGCGTGGTCAGAGTTAACTTTTTAATTATTCAGCTTAATTACCCTGCTATATGGTGCTTTTTAAATAGCCCCCTCTGTTTCTTACGGTAATACTTCTACAAGCGGTACAAAAGGCAGGACACCCCTTTTAACGAATACTTAGAATGCCAGGAATTAATTATGCATTCAAATTTTGTTTTACGACTTTGTACACAAACGCCAAATACCTTGAGACCTACGTAAGTTGTCAGAGTTAATTTGCAAGGCTCGCGGACCGAAACTGGTGAAAGCGTTAATTCCCGCCAGAGATGGCCGCATGGTTTTGACTGGAGTTGCCTGCTTTGAAGTAACCGGCATCCGTGGAATGAACAACGAAGCATTGTGCCACGCTTAACTATATTTACAGAGGATTATAAAAGATAGATAATCAAAGAAGACAAAGTCACGGGGCATAATATAGCCTTTGTAACAGTCACAAACAACCCGGTTTGTAGGCCGCTCAATTTTTCGCGCGTGATGTTAAAGTTTAAAAGAGTGAGACCCAAACGGGGACAGTTAGATTCTGCCATCCCTCTTCAAGCGACGCACATCATTGTAGCCACACCGACAGGCGTGGAAGGTGCGATAATTCATTCCGTCGTGCCTCTTCGTGTTTCATGTTAACTCTTCTGACGCCTTGTCTTCTTATTTCCTTGCAGATAGCTACTTCAGGTCTCTGTACCGCTATGATCCCCACAGCTCTCAAGGTAAGCTTGAAGTCCACATTATTTTGTTTAGTTTCCACTTAAGTGAAACTCAACTCTTAACATCACTGAGCCCGTACTTAGCTAACGAGTGTGCGGACTGAATGTCAGAGTCACTTAGTTGAAACACCGCGTTACTCGTACCCTCTGAATAATCTGCCTGTGGTCAGTTCAGAGGAAGGCGGCTTACTTTCTCTTATGAATTGCCACATGGTTTCCTGTAGTGCCGGTTTCTTGGATGACTGATGAGGCGAAAGGTACACAATGATTTAGAGTGAACTGCCATCCATTTAGGCAACAGTAAATCTTTGATTGAATAAGTCAACGAGTGAATTCAAGGTTATTTTTAATCAACAAGAAGTGAACAGATTACTTGTTTTGACTTCTTTTCGGTTCGCGCCCGCAAGTTTATTAGCTGTTTTCCAACGGCGGTAACTCTCATATCAAACCGCAGAATCAGAGGACAAACAAGAGCCTCCAACAGTGATATTGTTATTCATATGCAAACTTTTCATGCCTTAAAATTGAGCAAAGGCAAAGAAATGTATAGAGAGAGAGAGAGAAAGACTGAAACGTCGTTAGAAAAACTGAGGGAGAACAGTGAGTCGAGAATCAAAATGAGCAAGTCTCAGCACAATGTCTGGTTAAACTTTGAAAGTGAAAATATAAACATTTGATAACGATCAGATAATGCGCCTTTTTAAAAATAGAACAGGGAACTAATATCGTTTTGACGACGCACAACAATACCAACTGAAGTAGATCTAGACTAACTGTTGACTGAAGATGACGAACTCTTGGTTACTGAAGTGTGCTAACCTTGTGACAAACTTTCCCTTTCAGAATACGTCAATAGTTTGAACGTGAAGCCCAGGACTCAGGGACTTCAAAATTACCACAAATCGCTTGAGAATCTCACGGAACAGTTTTGGCAAAGTGTGGAGAGGGCCGGAGGCACGCGGTCGAGTAAGTGACAGAAACTCATTTGAACTTTAAAATATTTAGTTGTCCGAGTTCGTCGATGCCAAATGACGATAAGTGAAGACAGTCCAGGCACTATCGGCTTAGTCAAGACTGGTTTTGACCACTAACCAAAACAATATAAGAAACTGGTGGAGACATTGCATGCGAAGGAGTGTCCGAGTTTAGTCCAAACTTCGTTTTTACACGTCACACGGAACAGACATGGTTCAGCTAAACAAAGAACAGTTTTTTTCTTTTTGCAGCAACATTAATTTTGTGGCTGTAAATATTGCTTTGATGGCTAACCCACAGACACTACATAATAATAATAAGAATATAAAAGAAACATGACAGAGATAACATGTAACGTGTGTCAGAAGTATTGATTGTGACTGTGTGTATTGTCGAACAAAACCATTTACGTCAGCAACATGCTTTACTCTTGTTGCTGAATGAAGGAAACAAAACTTCAACAATACTGTCACAGCAATGTTTTTAGTCTCAAAGTACTAAATCCGCCTTTTTATGTCCACAGCCTCGCCTTCAAACTCCGATGACGTCAGCTCCAACGAGGGCACGCGCCCCGCGCCTGTGGTGTCAGCTAGGCCCAGGTCCCAGACTGCGCTGCTTGGAGACACCAAGTCAGAAAACAGACGCTCGCTTCCATTAAGAGACGAAGCGGTACAGACGCTGAGAGTGGAAGTACTAAAGACAAGCAGATCTCGCTCACATTCAGACCTACAGCCCAATATCTCCAACGACTTGAAGGAGAGAGCCGAAAGCCGCCATTACGAAAGCGCAAGACGCGATGAGAGAGCCAGGTCGTTTTCGCCGACGCAGCTTACTCAGTCGTTATCAGATCGTTCCTCGGACGTCTCTATTCCGCTTTCCGACTCTTGGTCAGAAAGTTCCGGAGATTCCGACCACGTGATGCCGTGCAGTCCGACGCCCACTTTACCCAAGCGATGGTCGTACGAAGAGAGCCAAATGGAGATGCACAGAAGAAACGGCCAATTTCCACACCCCAGCGAGCGGGAAACACGCAGCAAAAAAATTGCAAAAAATCCCTTCGAGGGTGTGATTTATTGGGTTGTTGACCCGCCTAAGAAGTCCCAGGATGTGAAGAGGTCTGCACCTTCCGCTCAGGAGGTCAGCGGCAGCAGGAATGAACATTTAGGATGCGCTGACAACAACAATCTGATTTGGTCGAGCGAACAGCTTAAAAACCCAAAAGTCACTTCGTTGTAAAAACTTGCTCTTGAGACGAGCACTGCTGCAACTCAATGCTGGCTTGAATCGAGGTGCTTATTCAGTGGACAATGTCACCCAATAAATGCCAGCAATCGACCTCGGAAATCTTGAGCAGCCAAGAGTCACGTGACACAGATGAAGTGTCAGAACTGATCTTACCTGCGATATATTGTTGCGCTTCTTGTGGAGCCACGGCAATACAAGCCAGGATAGTAAAATATTTATGTTTTATGTAAGACTTAGCTTTGAGATCCATCACCCTTTACAGCTCGTAGGTCATACGACCAACTTGCGCTTTGTGTCGTCGGAGATGCGGGCATTTTCCGCCGAACATTTAGTTTTAAACAACCTTTGGTATCCAAAGGTACAACCTAAGCTTTATTACGTAGACAGTTTGACGATAGCTGATAGTTTTGAGTGTTGGTATGTCGTTCCTTGTATATAATTTAATTGTGGAATGAGGCACAGGGCAGGAGCAGCCGGATAACTATTTATGTATCTACAGGGAATATAATTTTATTACAGACCAGTCACAACACTTTTATCCTAGCGCTGTGCCATCAAACCAGCTCCAGAAAGATTTACGAATCAGTCAGGCATTTCCTATTAACTCTAAAAGAATGTACGATCTAGTGTAGTCACGAGTGAAAAAATCAGTAGTTTATCAGCTTGTAAGAAAATCAGTGATTGCAATGATTTGAAAGACAGTCGATAAATAGTTTGTAGTCCAGTCTTCTGATTTGACGCGGCCCTGTTCAAACTCGGTTAAGAGACCGTATCTGTCACTTTGAAATACAAAATATATAAACGCTGAAATGTTAACCCGACTCGGTCATTTCGCAGTACATTGAGTTTATAGTCCTTAGTTGAAATTCGGTGAGTTAAGGCCCATGCAAACGGACGCAACATGTTGGCACAACATCGTCCAACAGTCTTACCCAAAACCTTTTTGCGAAACCGTAGTGTTGTTGGAGTCCGTAATTATGAGCCCGATGAAAATAGACGATGGAAAACGCGAAAATGCATCGTCGCATGAAGCATTCAGTGCACAATGTTGGGCGATGTTGTGACAACATGTTATGTTCGTTTGCACGGGCATTTAGTGATATACCCTTTATTCAGACAATGTAAAATTTGTTTCAAAATACAAACGAGTGAAAAAGCTGGAATGAACTTGAAATCGAAATTTGAGCTGGTTAGACTTTTGTTTGAATGTCCGTTGCAGCGCTTTAGAAGAGTGGTAATTGTTTTTCTGATTTGAAAGGCCTTTGAGAAGAATAAGCAAAAATGAATAAAGTTAGATGTACGGATGGTCCGTCTGTGTCATTTGATCCAGATCCTAACCTTAATCTAACCCCAGGGGTGCAAAGAGCACTTTTGTGACGACGCTGCACAACTGGCGCACGTGACATCACTCGGTGTTCCATTTTCGGCGGGAAAATAAGGGCGGGAGAAATTGCACGAGAACTCGAGAAGCCGTTGATTGGTCGAGTACTGAGAAACGGACAAGAAAGGAAGCGAGCGATTCTGTGGAGATAAACGACTTCACAAATAATTTATTGGAATTTTTTACACGACCTCACTACATGCTGTAACATGATAGAGCGGTTTCCATTTTGACTGTCGAAATATTGTTAGCTGTGTTTTGCGTTTGCTATACACTTAGTTTTGATTGGTCCAAACTATTTTTTGACACCATTCAATCAGGAGCAGAAGCAAAAACCATGTAAAATCAAGTGCCGAATGGCGGTGACGTCCCAAGTGCAAACGTCGAACTGCGTGTAAATTAGTGCAAAGAAAGTGGCCAGCGTTTGACACCCCACAATGCTTTGGTGTCGTCAACGTTGCGTAACAGGAGGTGCGTGTCGCTGTAGTTACTTTGGTTTTGGTTTTACGAAAGTCAACCGAAAACCGCTCTGTCTCCTATAGTTTGCGAAAATCTGGATTAGATCCGCTAAACATATTTTTCATCTAAAAACGAAAGTTTCACCGACAACACAACTAAAACTAAACAACAGGCTCTGCAACAGGCCCTTGTTAGTTTGTCTTTGATGAAAACCTTGCATTCTGTTTTCGCTTAAAAGTTGGGAAAAAGAATAAGGTTAATCGTGAATTGGTTGTTTAAATATTTCGATAAAATATTAGCGGAAGGTTTCTCGGTCAAAACCTCGCATAAATGCCGGGAATGCTACCATGTGCTTCACTGTGAGAGGTAGCTTTAGACTGCGTCGGCGTGTAGATAAAACATTGATAAATCAACTCAAAGTCCATGTACGAAAGCTGAAGGCCAATAAAGAAGTGACTTGCTCCGGCGTAGGGCCAACGCACCCCACTTCTTCACTGTGTTTTAGCTTTTCCTAATGGCGACTTTTAGTTGATTTATCATAGTAAGTAAAACCTCTGTTACCCACTGATGCCATATATACGTATCAACACAACAAATCCTATTACTGTAAAACGGCCGTACGAATTGTTTCCGACGATCCCTAACTGACAGTGATCTATCGAAGGCCCAAAGCAGTGATACAAACAAGGTACAGTACATATAGTATTTTTTTATCGTGTCCTATATGGGGGTCAACTGAAAACCAGTTAAGACTATCTAGATGCAGATAAATTTTATAACGGCAACGAATTTTTTCTTGTAAACTGGCCGGCATTGTGAAGGTTGGTAGCATTTTAATTCCATGACTCTTTTTTCATAGTTGACAAGTGCTATATCAAAGTGAACGTGAGATATACCTAAACATGCTGTATCGCACACAATCTTTCACTATTCTCTTATTATTATAATAGCAGATTATACATATACGTCTTGCGCGTAACACAGGACAAACGTCCTGATTAAACCCAGTCTTATACAGGTCTGCATGATACCCGTTAGGCTTTCCCAATGTGACCACCGCTAAATTGCCTTTTGATTATGTTACGTAGCATTCTATTGGGTGTTAGGCCAGAGTTCTTCAAGGGAGCATTTGTCATCGGGCTGGTAAGCCGGCCACTGGTCAACCAGGACTCAATAGCTGAACGCTCATAAGAATAGCCATCTGCAAATACAATAAAAATAATAACAACTTTATTAAAGTGTCTATCTTCTAGCCGACTACATGAAGTCTACTAATTGGGGAAACAGTATGAGATTCTCACACATCACAGAACCTTACAATAACTCTGGTGTACTTTCACTAGTTGGAGTAACGTGGGACCTAGTCCCTCACCTGCAGCAATGACAGGGTCTGTCATGATTTCCCTGGAGATTGGGCACAGGAACTCATCGGGTATGTTTTCTTCCTGTTCAGTTTTCTTTACCTCGTTTACAGACCGCAGGATCTTGTTACGATGACCAAGAGGTCCTGAACAATAAAAGCAGAAAAAACATCAACAACAACAACAACAACAACAACCACTGTCACACCATGTTTACAACAGCATGTGTGTAAAATATCTACAAGCAGTCCCTGGTAAGTACCTATATGGCTCATGTATGGGAGTACTCCCCCTCCCCCCAAGTCCTGCCTGTCATACCTAAGAGATGTCAACACTTGTCAACACACTTGTAAACACAAGTGTGACTATTCAAATAAAAGCTGTTGCTAAGTTCACTTACCAACCCCCAAATCGCTGGCCAGAATTTCTGCAGTCACACCAGAAAGCTCTGCACCATCGATGGCATTCTGTTGAAAGGTGTCACAGTACTGGTCGAGGCCGAGGGACTTCAGCCACAAACACACATCCTCTGCAGTCCACGTCGCCAGCTTTTTCACTTCCTCCTGCTGAAGTGACATACAGTAACACAGATATCAATTCAATAAAACATACTTACAAGTTGGACCAACTTCCTAACATCCAACTTCATCAAACTTTCAGGTGGTCCAGGGGCAGAGCACTCTGGGGGAGAGGGGGGGGGGGGGGGGAGGGGGGGGCATTATTATTGGATGTGTGCATGTAACTACCAGTATGCATTATTTGTCAAAGCAAAATATCACAGTTTGAACAACATTCCTGTTACACCATACCTGTACAGGAACTACATCCAAGTCTTGTGCACCTGTCTCATTGACTACTGCAGCAGGATTAGTAGCACTGGCTAGTTCTCCTGAAAGGGAAAGCAATAATCTGATCATCACACTACAGCTTTCAGTAGCCATGTATGCTTCTATAAAGACTAATGTAATGTGTGATCAACAGACTCACCTTGTTCAGTCAAACTAATCTGCCACAACTTGAGAGTTTTGTCGTTAGATCCTGTGGCCAGCCACTTGCCATCAGGTGAAAATGAACAGCAGATCACAAACCTTCACATAAAATAATACAAAGTTGGCAAAAGCTATCTGGGGTGATGGATCAGAAACTAAAGATAATATGAAGAAGTTCTGAGACTGACGTGGGTCCAAAACCAGAAGTACAATGTTGGCTTTCCAACAGAGGAGGAATTAAACTACAGCAGATATATAATATGCTAAATGTGTCAATCCATAAGACCTGATTACCTGGTGTGTTCTGTGATCACATGCAAGAGAATACCCTGTAGCTGAAATCATAAAATGAGAATGTAAATAATATTTTAAACTGCACAATTTCTTTCTAATATACTAATTGTATATTTTTAAATTTGAAACCATAGAGTGCCCACAAAATTGGGAATATTAAACACTACTAATGAGGAGTAAATTGACTTTATTTTGCTCAATTTTTAATTCATTGCTTGTAGTGTTATAGTTCCTCGTCAGTTAGACACTTGCACTCAAGAATGGGTAGTTATTCATTTCATAATAGGCAAAGATTGTAAATTCTTACTGGATCCCACAAGTTGACTTTTTTGTCTCCAGAACTGCAAGAATATAAACAGAAGTAGACAGTATTAAGTAATTTTACAAGATCTAAGAACTACAACTTACTGTAACAAATATGTAAAATATAATAAATTCAGTTAAAAAAAACCTAAGGATGAGAAAACTCACGCTGAAGCCAGAATCTTGCCAGCTGGTGAGAAAGCACAGTCCCACACTTGTCCTTGGTGGCCCTCCAAGACATGCCGCTTACTGATGTTACACTCCTCTGAGAAAGCTGCAAAAAATATAAGCAACTCTCTCACACCCCAAAATTTGTAGAGTATCCATGGTTCTAACCAGGCATCAAACATGAAAAATATAGAAATGGAAATATAGGGGGATATCACACTGCTTGCTGTGGATTTATGTAGGTCCATGCATAGCCTGAATTTCAGCTGCTCACCAGGGACCTCGGCACTGCATTTTGTAGTCTTCTTTTGACAAACTGGCACAGAACCAATGATGTAAGAGTCTTACCGGATGCAGTGTGCACATCCCAGAGTTTAACAAGGTTGTCATTCAATCCACCAGTAGCCAAGAGAAAGTGTGGCCCAGTTCCACTTGTATCACAAACTGAAGGAACTGAAACAAGGACATATGTGAATGTGCTGACAAAATAATGTCACTCAATAATGTCAATGTTGTCACAACACAAAAGCTCTTAACCAGAGCAAAAAATGAATATCATTAGTATTAGAGTTAATTCTCAAAGTGCCAGACAAAACATTCTGTATGGTTGTCACCTTTATATTGACATACTGTACTAGATTTCACAACCACATCAACATGTCCAATGAAACTGGTTTGAACCCCCCCCCCTCATAAATATTTGTTGCTAAGCAACCATCCCATCTGTAACATTCTTTCCCAGGCTCTCTCAAAGAAATAATCATCCATCTAGCTAAAGCAAACTTTCCCATACAGGAGTCCTGCTAGTGATAATATATTGGTCTTACTTTGAAAATCTTGTTGTGAATATTTGGTTGAAGCTGTTGTTTCCTTTTTCAATCCCAAAGTTATTTTTGGCTTTTGCTCTTTGAAATATATCAAAACAGTTCTAATTAATAAAATTATTATGTGTAACCAACTGTGAATCAAAGGCTGTTGACTGGTTTGTTTCACTCCTGATTGGTTGAGAGAACAGGGCCTGATATTTCCTGATTGTTCATAACATATACACAACTGAACCAATCAGAGCTTTTGCAAACGAAAGTTCTGAATGAATAAACTACTCATATGAGTATTGTACCCCATGCATGTGGAATGATATCAATATTATTGTTAATAAATCATACTTCATCTAAATTAATTTATCAAATGTTAAGATCTCCATACTCTCTCATAACATCTCAGGTGAAAGACTGAAAGAGGAAATTGAAGTTGTACCTCACTTCATCATTTTGCTAATTTAGAAAGGATTTAGGCGTAGGAGGTTAAACAAGGTGTGAAAAACATCGACTCGGTCATTCAGTGGCCAATAATGCAGTTATCAACATGCAGTAGGTATTTATATGCACTAAAGTAAACAACACGACTGTAGTGGGCATAAAATATAGGACGAAAAAATGGTGGAAAAGTTTCCCAAGTTAGAATCTGACTTACGTGCAGAGCCAAAAGTTGGCGAAAAGGAGCACGAAGAAACTCCTAAATCGTGTCCCTCAATGACTTGAATTAGTTTTCCTTTCTGGGATTCCCAAATTGACAAATCGCCGGTACTTGTACCTGTAATAATGTACAGATTGTCAGGCGTAAACGAACAGGCCATGACAGTGCTCTCGAGCTTTTCAATACAACGAACAAGCTTCTTCGACGCCACATCCCAGATACAGATGGTCTCGTCGCCCGAACCGGACAAGAGATAGCGAGAGTTGGGAGAAAAACAACATACACGTATTCCGCCCTTGTGACCTTCGAGGACCGCCACAACAGCACCCGTCTTCGCATCCCACAAGTAAACGTTACAGTCTGTAGATCCAGTGGCAATGAGAGTTCCAAATGGAGAGAAGCAGCAAGCGTTCACACTGTACAAGTGACCGAGTAGAGGAGAGAAGGCGAGTTCACTGCCATCGGAGACGTTCCACAAACGAACCGTTTTATCTCCAGAAGACGACGCCAATATTTGGCCGTTTGGTGAAAAACTGCAAGCTGTGACATCCTTCGAGTGCCCTGTTATAGTTTTGGCTAGTGAGACCATCTTAGTTAAATTCCAAGTTCCAACTAAACCTTTGCTCCAACTGATACTTCGACATCTTCGCTGTCTTCGCGAAGCCGAAACTCAAAAGTCCTGGGGCGAGGTCTTTCACCTGCGCTGCGTTTTATTTGAGACAAAAGCGACGGAGGGGAGGTGGGAGGGGATAGGGATGGAATAGTGTGGAAAAACAAAAAGCTCTTCAGCCGTGGCCTTAGTCCTTCTCCTTTTCTTCTGCCTCCCTCCCTCCCCCCCCCCCCCCCCCCCTCCCCTTTCCCCCTCTGCCGTTTTTTGTTGTGTGTTGTGGAGCTGGGAAACGTAAAGATTTTTTATCATAGTACCACACCCTCCTTTTACCCATATTCTTTTCAGGTGGCCACCCAGCACCATTTTCACAAACATAATTTTCGAATATTACGTTCAGATTTTGGTGCAAGTTCGGGGTCAGTCGTCGTGTGACTATGAAATGACGTCATGAACTTCATGACGGAGTATGATTGGCTGTGGAACACGTGATCAAACTGGTTTATCTCGCGCGTGAATGAAGGAAACTGTTGCGTTAGAGAGTGTAATACGTCGCGAATGAGATACGACTTACTACATGAGAACCAAGTTACGTCGAAAAGTGTTTGTATCGGTACCCGACTGCTTTTGCCATGCGGCTGACTAGAGTCCTTTGGCGGGATGTGAGCAAACTAATTCAACAATACAGTCGCTATCAACAGTCATGCTTGTCCGTAGAACAGTTCACGTCTTTTGGTAAGTTCTGTCATTTCTCAAATTCACCTAAAGTGGCGATGAAACGATGATTCAGTTGGTGTCTCGTGAAGTTTGGTCGATAGTTTTCCTACGCTTAATGTAACTCAATTTCAATACGTGGACTTTGGTCGGTCCAATGCACAGGACATGTGTATAGATCTATCGAATTTCCGATCCAACTGACGACACTTGACCTGAAAAGATTATGCAAATGTCTGGGTCCTACAGAATCAGGGTCTTGGGTTACAACGATCAAAAAGTGTTGTAACAACAACAGTCATATTTACGAAAACATGCAACACCGCTTTGATGGCGCTGAAAAATTCAAATGGTAAAACACTCAAATGGTTTTGTAAAACCCACGCACACGTACATGCAATCTTCCAAGATTTTATGTCTGGTGATGAGAGACGGGAATTCATGATTACTTTCGCAATTGTGTAAGTGATATTGGTCGTTACGTGACAACGCCTTTGACACTCCCCCGGGTTCAATATAACGAAAATTTGTACTCTTTTTTTTATTATTATTTTACAGTAGTCATCTATACGTAATGTGCAGTCTTTCTTGTGTGTGTGTGTGTGTGTGTGTGTGTGTGTGTGTGGGTTTTTTTTTTTTTTTTTTTTGCAACTTATGTTAAAAGTGGTAAACAAGACATCAGTACAAAATTATATTACCGTGTCTTTTTGTTCTGGTTTGTATAAATAACTTTTTTGTTATCACTATTAATATACATGTGTATAGGTTTTAATAGCTCAGCATTTTTAAGAATGATCAAGACTGCATTTCTTTGGGCATAGGAATTAAGCTGGAATCAATATTGTTTTCTTTATGATCAGTTTTGTTTCAGAGTGTTTTAAGTCCTTCGGCTGTACACACTTTGAATACTACCCTGTAGCAGCAGATTACAGTCAACTCTCTCTAAGACGGACACCTTCGGGACTAGATTTTGTGTCCGCCTTAGAGAGGTGTCCGCCTTAGAGAGAGTTCAGTTACAGAGAAACATGTGAAAATCGGCAAAGGATGAAATCTGCATGTTGTCCACCTTAGAGAGGTGTCCGCTCAGAGAGAGTTGACTGTATCCCTAAATCTTAACCTGCTAATGTTTTAATCAACCTTACTACCATTTTACTATTCTAAACAGGTCAAAACAATAGTATTAGTCAGAGTTTGTTCCTATTTCCTCTTTTTGATAAAAAATTGGGAAAGTTTTATCCAGATGTTTTTCTGCTAAGAAGCAACTTGTTGGCTAGTGATATTTGCATGCTTGTTCAAATATTTATATGGTCAAATCTCTCTGGGTGGACACTCTCAGAAGCAGATAGCTTTACTTATGAATGCCTCTACGAAACTCCATTTAAACTCTAGCTTTGTCAATCCAGCTATCGTACAGTTAGTGGACATTTCCATAAGCGGACACTTTTCTGCTTCCCAAGGTGTCGCTTACGAGAGCTTCAACTGTATATGTATGCTGATATATATAGTTTAATACAAACTTTGTAAATTTATGTTTGGTCCTCTATAGAGGCTTTGATGCTTTTCTTGAAGCTAGAAAATGCCAAATGGTCATAAAATATTTCCACTGTTGTGTAAACTATGACCCAGCTGTCAAAACTTATGTGTATAGTGCATTTATTTGTCACAAATTATGCATTTTTCGTGTATGATAGGGCTTATTTTGCAGAGTGAAGCCCAACTGCCATTTCTCTTCTCAGTCTCATCAGAAACATGTCCTACCTTCCATAGGAGAAACTTGGCTTTTGATACCTGCACCTTGCTCATATGAAAGCTGATTAAACTTTCAATTCTCACTACATAAATCATACATTTCTTCTTGAGTGTTTGGGAGAGTTTGTATTTGGAGCTTGGGAGTGAGTTATTATATGTTGAATTTGCAGGTATGAGTGCCACCCCAGCAGAATCTTATCAGTTTGGCCGTCATGAAATTCCTGTACGGCTTGCACACATCATCAGAGAGATTGATCTTTTGCCAAAGAATCTTCTCAAAATGCCATCTGTTGAACTTGTCAGGAGTTGGTATGTGACACAACAACAAATAACTGAACCTCTGTAGAAAGAAACTTGTAACTCGACTGACTGAGGACCAATGCAGTTTGAGATACACTTTCTGTGTGTATGAGAAATAGGGTGTGGTGTGTGTGTAAGGCGGGGGGGGGGGGGGGGGGGGGGGGGGGGTAGGGGAGAGGAAAGAGATGGGTGGAGGAGAGGGGAGCCAAAATATCACATCAAAATCAGAACTCTTTCACCCAGGAATACTTGTAGCATTAGCTCTGTGAAGTGTCTATACTATTTCACACTTTCTTTTCTACAGTTGGTAAGTTATATTGTACCATGCAGATCTGTGATTTCTTTTTCCATGTTCAGGTATGTACAGAGTTTCAGTGAATTGTTAGATTTTCAAGAGGAAGATGAGTCTGACAGTGTCACTAACAGGTAAAATACAGTAGCTCTTCCATAAATAACCAACTGGTTTAATTTTCATTTAGATATATGCAAATTGATTTTTATTGTGAGTGATAGAAAGCACTGAAGCAACTGAAACTGAATAAACTTAGTGTAGTGTGCAGTACTTTACTGGAGCACATGAACTTGTATGAGTATGTTGTTTTTATTCTTTTTCAGGTTCACTGATACACTTCTCCACATCAAACGAAGGCATGACAATGTTGTTGAAACTATGGCTGAGGTAAGCTGACAACAATCTATATAAAAACACACTTGTTCATCCATCTGTGCATCTGTAACACTTTATCTCATGTTTCCTCAATGAGTTAACACTGAATGAATCAAACATGGCATCTAAAGCGACAGTTGCAGCATAGCCCATTTATTAGCAATACCCTTGTACCCCCTACTACCACTACTCTTTGGCTTGAAAATCAGTAGAGAAAATAAAGAAAAGAAAACTAATGTGTCTGCCTGAGATTGAAGACCACAGTGACTCTCTTTGTTCTGTCCACTTCTTATATACAAGCAAATTTCCTCACACAAATGCCTGAACAATCACCTTCACACAATCTTAGCTAATGACCTGCTGCTCTGGAGTTTGATAAATTAGTTATCTTCTCTTTTGCTTTGCTCAGCCAATAAAACATTGCTATCGTTAGACGGGGAATGAGAATGATGGATTGTAGTAAGGTTAATAACAATGTTTATAAAATAACTATGATACTATGTGCGCTCTGATTGGTTAAAAAAAAATTTATAAATAAGTACAAAGACATGGAAATGACGAATCCTGAAATAAAAAGACTGCAAGTCGTCCCCTACTTCAAAGATTCATGTGTTACAGAAACTGCAGTGGGCTGTTAGAGCAAATAATGAAGCCGTGTGCAAATCATGTGCAATTAGTGAAGCAGCGTGAAGAAAAGTTGTCTGAATATTGCATGAAATTTAATTTGGAAACCGTGAGACAGAAAGCCAACAATTACATAGTCAAAGAACATTCTCTAAAGTTTCTAACCTTTACACCTTTGTCTCCTGTGGCTCATAGCTAGTCACTAGATGGCTTAGGTCACCGGAGTTTCACACGAATAATATTGTAGGTTTATGGTGATGAAGGCACAAACAGTCTTTGCTAATGAGCCTGTCTCGGCTGTCGGCTTGGTGGCACAAAAGCCGTTGAGTCATTCAATGAAGTTGATTGTCGTCTGGCAGAGTTCAAGTAATGCTCAAGTAAAGCAAACAAATGTACAAACTACCTTCTTCGGCAGGATAGTGTTGTTGTGCAGACATGTTTACGTCAAGTGACACCATTGTCCTGAAAGTTGAAGCCTGACGGCTCAAAACATTCTTGCCGGTTCTTTTGAATTCTTGACAAACAGCGGTACTAATATCTGACACATTTCTTGTGAAATTCATCTTCATTTAGCAGCCTGTCAACTTTTCCAAGTGAATGCGAGAGGTGTTTCGTTTTCATTCATGGACTGACTTGAGCGAAGTGCTATGAAACAGACTTTCCAATTGGACGAGCATGCGTTTTGACGGTTTTTGGGAGAATCTTGAACTTGATCATTTTCAATATATAGTTCTTTCAGGTAATAAAAGCTTCGTTATTTTATAAAAGCAATATGACACTTGTTTCCATGTCTTTGTACTCTTACCGCTGCCCAGTTGGTTGAGTGCCAGTCTTTCGTGCCGGAGGTTGCTGGTTCAAACCCCGGCCGGACCAGCACTCAGGGTCTTAAAATAACTGAGGAGAAGATGCTGCCTTTGTTTCCATCAGCAAATGGTAAGATCTTCACATGGCTCGGATGACTACGTAAAATGGCGGTCCCGTCTCCCTACACTTCTATACTTGATTATAGGGGGGACGTAAAAGAACCACTGAGGACGTAAACAAATATCTGGCAGTGACCACCCTCAGTGCCTGTACTCCACAGGCCCACAGTAATTGGCGTAAGCTGTTGTGGTGATCCAGCTGTATGGCGAAGCAAAATAAATTAAATTAAATTAAATTAAACACTTGGGATGTTGTGAGAACACTCGAAAAAGTTCAAAATCACTCGCCGAAGCGGCTCGTGAGTTTTAACTTTTTCGAGTGTTCTCCCAACATCCGCATGTTTATATAAGAATACAAAGACATGGAAACTCGTGTTATATTGCTTAAATAATACCTCAGGGAATCTGATAAAGCAGTGACACTGTACAGTACTGTTTGTACCACAAGCTACATCTCAATCTCCTTATTCTCAGGGTATAATGGAGTTACGGCAAACTGAGGGCGAGGCTTCTTTCCATCCTTCTATACAGTATTTTTTAGGTAAGTGAGGTTTGTACACAAATTGTGCATATAGCAGTGTCACCTGTGTTCATGAGGGTCTAGTTGTTCAAAGCTTGCTTTTTTTGTTGTCTTTTCTTGATCTCTTCCTTTGTAACGCAAGGTTTTGGTAAATGACTGGCTAAAGTGCTTGTTTCAGTTCAAAACATTAGGACATTGTTAGTGAGTGAAACCATTCAGTAGCTGTATCCCAAACATTGTCTAATTTAGTACTCCATCTATTCAACCAGGCCAGAGAGTGTTGCTTATAGGCAGTTTTTTTTTTTTTTTTTTTGCACTATTTTATGCCTGTAATTATTCAGTTTTGACAGATAAATTTTTTGTTTTGCAGATCGCTTCTACATGAGTAGGATCAGCATTAGAATGCTTATTACACAGCACTGTAAGTTGGTAGAACATTAGGTTGGTTGTGATCGTCCGGGTTAGAGTAGTCTCCAGAAAGACTGTTGTTGGTGACCAACAACAGTCTTTCTGGAGACTACTCTAACCCGGACGATCACAACCAACCTACTGTTCACGCTCCTGGGTTCAAACCATTTGCCTTGGTAGAACATATAACACAATAAAAAGTGTGCAGCAGTTATTTTTCACATCTGCTGCACACACAATTTGAACCCAAGTTTTACTTTTACAGTAGATAGAGTTGACAAATATTATGTTATCAATAAAATATATTTCTGATTTTATACACCATGTTCAGCTGTAGTGACTTTCAAAGTCTAACATGTGTAACCCACTCGTTCTCCCTGCAGTGATGCTTTTTGGTCAAGACGTCAGCAGCTCCAAAAGTAAATTTGTCGTTGGCTGCTTTGAACCAGACTGCCATGTGGCTTCAGTTGTTACTGGTAAGCAAGAGAAATTATTGAAGTGCATTCGTGGGTGAGTGGGAGATGAGGCACTCATCCAGGAGTCTCCTGCTTGAAGTGCAAGAGTTGGCATCTCTGTGAGTGCCGTTCACATATTGACCGGAGGTGTCCACCCGTGGGAAATTAACTTGGAATTTTTGTTGGTTTTTCACACAGATGCTGCTAACAATGCACGTTTCCTCTGTGATCAGTTTTATTGTGCTTCTCCTGAAGTTGAAATCTCTGAAGTCAATGGTTAGTGTGCTCTTGGAATAAACATCATATCCATCCAAGTTGTATGAGTAAAATCATCCACTGCCTTTCAAAACCAAGTGTGACCATTCAAAGAAAAGCTGTTAGTGTGTACACTCCTGTGTCACTGTTTACATTGTAATTCCTGTGACTCCACATTTTGTAAACATACAAACAGAATCAGGCTAGATTCTAACCTTGGCACTCGAAGAGTTGATGAATATTGCCCTGTTTTCCCACAGCTGTTGAATCCAAGGCCCCAATCAAGTTTGCATACATTCCAGGCCATTTGTACCACATGCTGTTTGAGCTTTTTAAGGTAAGTGATGTACAGGACAGTGTAGCTGTGACTGGCCACCTGGTTTCCTTTCACGAATGACAAGGTTCATGCTTTAGGGCTGGTTTACACAGCAAAGCAAGTGCAAGTGCTTGCTTCACAAGTTTTACCATGTAAACTGGCCCCTTGTGCTTGTTTAAGTTGTGTGAACCTTACAACAACTACTTTTTACTCTTAGCTAGAAAGCTCTGGAAAATTCCTTGAAAAGCCCTCTACCCTTTCACTTTTAAGTTTCATGAGCAGATTCTCCCAACCAGAAAAGAAGAAAAGGCTTGAATGATATGGAGAATTCATCCAAAAGCCAAGTTCTCATGATATAGTTCTACTGAGAAAGTGAAAGAGAAGAAAAGTTCATCACTCCACTGCTGGGAGTGTCCGTATGAAACTTGCTAATGAAGCGTTCGTTCCCTGTCATCAACTTGTTTTTTATTGTCAGAATTCAATGCGAGCAGTGACAGAACGTAACATCACCAGTGTTGGGCTTCCGGACATTGAAGTGCTCATCACTAAAGGCAAAGAAGACCTCACCATAAAGGTCTGTACTCCTATCTTTTTCACACCGTCTTCGTTCAAGTTGCCAGGTTTAGTAAATACCACATTTCTCTGCAGAAAACACATTCCCTTGCTGATTTTGCACTTTCCTCTCAACAACAGATTTCAGATCGTGGAGGTGGAATACCCAAGAGTCAAACAGACCAAGTATATGATTATCATTACACCACTGCGCCTGATCCAACAAAGACCGGAGATGTTGCTCCACTGGTCAGCTATTTCAGAATGTCCTTATGCATAAATTCTCTGCAAACCTCCTTTACTTCGTCTTCTTCTTCTTCCCCCTCTTCAACAAAGACCGGAGATGTTGCTCCACTGGTCAGCTATTTCAGATTGTCCTTATGCATAAATTCTCTGCAAACCTCCTTTACTTCGTCTTCTTCTTCTTCCCCCTCTTCTTCCCGCCCTTCCCTTACTTGCCTTACTTTCTTCTTACATTCTTCTCTAGTTAGCTGGCTTGCTTATTTCCTGATGTCCTTGTTCTTTTTCTCCTCCTATGTTGCCAGTCCTTCCTTCATCGTCCTTGCTTGCCTTCTTTCTTTCTTCCTCTTCCCTCCCCCCATCCTTCCTTTGTTTTGTTCGTCTTGCTGTTCCTTCCCTTCCTCTCTCCCCTCCCCTTTCTTTTCCTTTTCTTTTTCCCTCTACTTTCTTCTTTTCCTGTTATTTATTGCATTCGTCTTCACAGCCTGACCCATGTGTTTTTCTTCAAGGCTGGTTATGGCTATGGCCTGCCGTTATCAAGACTGTATGCAAGATACCTAGGTGGAGACCTTGCACTTTACTCCATGGAGGGGTATGGCACTGACGCTGTAATTTGGCTCAAGGTGAGCAGAACACGCGCAATAGAGTACTGATATATTTTGTACACATCGTATCTTTGAACTATAGAGAGCGAGAATAGTCAATGTTTGCAGTTCTTCGCATGACTACAGATGTTCATAATATAAGGTAGATATAGTGCGCACGATCCGATTGGTAAACGCTGACGAATCCGCATGGACCATAACCCAACTTATTATATGGCACTGATAGTACGCACGCTACGATTGGTTAATTTACCGGTCCATACTTTCCTGTAAGGACCGCAAATTGATTTTACGCACGTTCTGATTGGTCAATTTTACCGGTCCATAACTCACTATATAGCACGCGCGCGTCATCAGCTTGAGTAAAACTCAATCATCGTTCTTGTTTTCTTTCTTTTCTTTTCTTTTCTTTTTTTTTTTTTTTTTTTTTTTTTGCTAAGTTATCGTTTGCCTAGAGTACTTTTAAGCGTACGCATTTGTCAGTTAGGGATGTGGTTCAAAATTAATCAGAGTCCAAGTTCTGCGGATCGCGCATTAGTCAACGCTTTAAAATTATATCTTGAATGTGGCTTTTTGAGATCAAATAGCCTTATGAGATTGTCATGGGAATCTCGGATTGCTTCGCAGGCCCTCTCTGCAGACGCAAATGAAGTGCTCCCATTGTACAATCGGAGAACTCAGAAGAACTATGAACAGGTCTTGTTGTCATCGAATCAAAGCAAGGACTGGAGTTCCTCGAGATTTTACGGCGGCCAAGGGCTGCACAGATTCCTGTCGACTTATCGTAATGCTAGAGACAGAAGAAAAAAGTAGCTGGCAAGCCTTACCAAGGCCAGGACAATGATGTCGTGCCACGAACGACCTTGCGTGGTGCCAGTGATATTTTGTATAGTCAATAACAATTTTAATGGGTTTTGTAGTGTCCTCTAGAAGGAAGATTTTCACTTGGCTTTTGTGATCATTTTAGCTGAAAGATAAAAAAAAAAAAAACCCTCCATTTTCGGAGTCAGTTAAAAGTTGCGGACAACTAAAGATTGTATGACCCGAGCAATGGAAATTTAGATCAATTTTTGAAATTATGGCGTTTTATCAATATTGTTTGAGAGACCTGACCCACAATCTCACATCAGTGTCACATGTCAAATGTCAAGACTTGCTGGAGTTCAAACTTCTTCACTCTACTCCTATAACGTTGCTAGTTCTAAACAAGAGAACATCAATGCTTACTATTTAAAAGTTTGTACACTGTCAACAGTTCATTTGATGACGAGGTTTTGAGTTTTTAACAAATGATGACATGACTCTTTCCCAGTCTGCTCAGCTAAAGAGGATAGGAATTCGTGAAATCAATCATACATATAGTTTCCATGCGAGAAAAATCATTAACACGACAAACAAATTATCTAATCACATTTACGGTGCCATTTGGCTTTAAATATTTAAAGGGGGCTACAATTTTGGGATTAAACGAAAGACATCAAGGACTGGATGTAAATTTTGGTAAATTGTCTGATGGCCTTTTGCTTTGAGAATTTATCGAGATAACGAACGGTTTATTCAGCAACCCAGCTTGCTTTAATGTCCTCACTTGGGTGAAACGGGTGTTTGTGAGATTCACTGCTGTGCTGCTGCTGCTGCTGCTTATTGCGTCAGTTTCGTAGCAGCCGCTATTGCACGTGGCGTCATTTTCGTTTTGGTGAGATTTAATAAATTTCCACTGGTTTGCCGTGGTGTGGACTCATTCACCACGATTTACGTCATCACATGGTCAAAATGTTGTGGACTCGAGTCCGCAACTAATTTTGACCATGTGATGACGTAAATCGTGGTAAATAAGAGTCCAAACCAGTGGAAGTTTGTTTTTTACTACAATATTTAGAAATATACAAGAAAGCTTCGTTGTTCGTTGCAAAGTGTGACACACTGGCGTCAGCTGGCGTCATATCGTTGTTCGGACTCTTATTTAACACGGTTAATCGACCAATCAGAGAGCGAGAAACTAGTGTGTTGTGGTAAAAAATGTTTTGATGGCCTTGTCTTGCAACTCCTTGGGGCCTTCTCGTCTACCCTTGGAGCTTAGTGTAGGTGGTGATGTCGTGGGTCGAAAATGTGGTGTACATGCGATGTGAACCGTAAAACAAACGCGCGTGGCGCAATCGGCCGTCGGCGCTTTCTCAAAGTAAACATCACCGGTTCGCTCTCAAAGTCCTGTTTATTGCAAACTGAGCACGTGTGAAAGGCTAAAAAGGCCAAAAATAATTGAACTCGTTTTGGTGACGCGTGATTTGAATTATTCCTGTCGTTTTCTTTGTCCTTGGCCTTGAATGTTCTGAAGTCAGCTCTGAGTTGCCATGACGTCTTAGTTCCCGTTGGCAGTATGGCAGTGCTTCAAGTTTTAATAGTCCGTGCATAGTGCAATTGGCTGTTTCAAATGAGCTTGCCCGAAAGACTGATCTGACTAAAAGAGATTTTTGGAAACAAATGTGATCTTCACCGATCATAAAAGGTGAAGTAATACGGGCAACATTTTCAGTGCAACTTGTTGTGCAACAATGTTGCGTTGCAAGTTGCACCGTAATATCGCGCGTATGACCACCCATGTTGCAAGTTGCAGCAACATGTTGCACGAAGTAGAACTGGGCATAATGTGAACAATTCGACAAGCACACCAAAATTTCTCTGTTCTTTTCAACTGGTGGCAAGATTTGTTTTTGTCTCTGCTTTTTCAATTCTTTGTCCTGCCTCAGTTGCAGTTCGAGCAAACTCGCGTGTCTTTTTATATTTGCATGATAATTACCTCATGCGTAACGCTTCATCCCTAGATGACGACCAAGAGGGTGGTATGTTTCATGTGTTGTGTGAGAAGGCCCAAGTCATTAATATTTCATATTCTGTGCCATCTGTTGATCAATTCGTGATTTTCTCCCAATTATTCTTTGGTGAGAAAGGCTAACAACTTTTACCTACGCTTAATTCAGATGTCAATGTCAATATCAGCCAACCCACGTGCCAGGGACAGAGGTTCGCGAAGTTTGGTTTGAAACATTCACACTTCTAATGAATGCCAAATTCGGCAAATTCCACGCTTGCGCAGACGTCGGGGGATTCCTACTGTCTCCTCTCTGATTGGTCAGTTGGTAATTTACACTGACGTGATTTGTACAGTTGTTTACGCAAATCCGTCACGGTCGAAATGTTTCTCGAGAAATACGACTCACAAGGATAAGCGATCCATCCGTTAGATACAGGATTTCCTGTTTGACCATCCCTTGGAAGCAGCTGTGCGTATCTTAAAAAACAAGAATGTGGTTATAACACACAATACTGAGTGATATTCAATTTTTAGTTTTCTCGACTGGGTATAAACGTTACACAACGTATAGTATGTCCGTTTTTGTTTTGTAACGTGGTATTACTTGTGACGAAAATTGTGAAGTACCGAGTTTTTTTGGTCGTCCTGTTTTGACTTGTCACTCTCAACAGACATGTACGCAAATTAAATATGCAAATTAGTACAAAACCTCTCGAGGATAGGAAAATGCAGTACTTCACAATAACAGCAACAAAAGATCTCCATTCGAATACAAAATAACAGTCAGTAACGGAATCTTATAATGCGTTTTTTCCCTGTTTGGTTAAATCACCAACGGCGCTAACACTTACTGGCACTTCGTTTTGCCAGGGCCTAATTTGAATTGTAAATTTGAAGGGCCATCTGTAAAGATGGTGTTTTCGAACTTCTTAATGCCCTTTCTACAAACAGCATCAGAGCATAGAGGAAACTGCTAGAGAGTACAGCGCACTTATCACTACGCGGGCGAAACGAGGGCCAGTGGGCGGCTTATAATTAGCATATTGAAGGTACTCGCTTCAAACACAAAGGAAACGGTTCATAATCATTATTAAAAAGTCTGCCAGGGCTTTCTTTTCGGCTAAACTTCCTGAATTAATTTCACAGTTTATTGCCGGATGTCAGACACACGCGAACTTAGCCGTTATGAACTAGTGCCCAAAAAGTACTTGCGGGTTATCTCGCCGCATTCGGCCAAGGTACAGATAAGGCAATCATGACACATTTTCCCGTAATTGAGTGGTAGTGCCTGTTTGAGTCAGCAAATGTAAATTGATGGAAGCGACAGGAACGGCAAAAAGTTGGAAATTTAATTGACATGGGTTGTGCAGTCAACAACGCCACACTAGCAGCGGCAACACGATACTGATCGTGTCTGCAAGTACGTTAGACCAGAACCGTTTATGATGGGTTGCTGAATTAATCCTTTTACTGTCAGCCCTTCTCGACCCAAATTTAGCAGAACAAAAACTTAACTCCGCTATGAAAATGTCATTCTATGAGTGGTCATCTGACAGTTTAGCCAGCCTGCATCTCTAGTCTCTCGGTTAATTCGCGCGTCAGTGATGCACCGTGCTGTCATGCCTTGTGAGATCCGGCAATACGCGGCAAAGATTTGCCATCTCGTTGCTGTTGGATGTACTTAGCTCAAATCAATGATTGAATTGGTGTCATGCACCAGCAATCGAACGGGTTTTTGTTTTGTTGACTACAAACAATATCAACTGTAATCTTTGCCTCAGTATTCTGTGTTCGCGCGCGTGTCGGTCTGACTTCGATCGATAGACATTGGCTGGCAATCGATGTGTTCGTATCTGTTTGTACACTGCATCTGAGCACACAATATACTTATGCCAAACTGACACACTACCTAGAGACAAGTAATTATTTGTGTGTACATGACCCGCTGTTGGCAACAATAATTGATAAACCAATTTGGCAGTTAGAAAGTGTCCGCCTTGCTGTAGCCATGGCTCCCGATCAAGTAAGTGAAATTTGTGACAGTAATCTCAACTGGAATATCAGCTAATCAGTTGTGACATTCAGTACTGTTCAAAAATAGAACATGATGACGCAATTAGTTGGGTCACGCATGTGTAAGTGGCGCGATGCCACGCCCAACTTTTAAAGGGCATTCCCCTGTGAGGCATACGGGTCTTCAAAAACCAAACGATCTCTGAACAAAAATTGCCCGGCCATCTGTAAAATGGTTGGGAAAATCTGGGAACTGCGAACAGTTTAACCGCGTTGATTTTTATAAATGTTCAAAATTGCTCAGTGAATTCACTAATGTGGTCTCATGTTTAATGAATAAAATTGTTAACAGATACTTTACCTGGTGAGTATTTGAGGGTGTCATATTCCTACCTTGGCCCGAAGCCTTTGTCTTGGCGCGGTATTGAAAATATGTTTTATTTGGTGCTTGTTGCTGTTTCTTCGTAAGATGTAAATTTTCGCAACCCACCAAATAGTTTCGCCGAATCAGGAGTCAAAGACTCTTCGATGAAAAGAAACCGTCCTTTGCTTATTCGTGACTACCGCTACTTGTTATTCACCTTACACATGGAAATAATACACACTTTACACACACTTATCATGCTCACCATACAATGGCTTTCTGCTAAAGAAGGCACGCAATATTTCGCTAGAAAAAAAAAAAAAAAAAAAAAAAAAAAAAAAAACAGCTATTGTCTACTTTAAATTGACTGAACAACTTGGGTGAAAATTGAGATTGTTCTTGTCTACATGCCCGCATAAATTCAGTTGAAGCAAACCAATTGGTTGCTCACATCCTGTGAAACGGGCACATAATATTTAACATCACCTAAACTTAAAATAATTTGCCACCCTAAAAAAATTGCGGATAAAAACGCTTCCTTTCGCCACAAAGACAATAGTCTTGAGGGAGACTTTCAGAAATATTCTGACTCGTTCACAAACACAGCGTTGAAACGTTTCGTGATACCACAGTGCCGCACGAACACCGCGTGGCGCGGTAAAATTCAATCAGCTGATTCCACGCGTCACGAGCTGTTGTCCAATCAGAGTACGACATTCGAAAGAGAGCGGGCAATTTTGATTGGCGTGTGCGTGCGCTCGAGGTGACGTCACGGGGGGTCGTGTTGTTCGCGCAAGTCCACTGCGTATCTTTTAGCATGCATGGCGGCATGCTAGCCCGAGTAAAGATGAAATTCCCCTTGTAAAAAAGTACCCCTTTGGGTTCACGAGCAAGCCGACCGTGTGTTCTCCTAGGGAAACGAGTGTTCTTTGAAGGAAAATCGTCCGTTTGCCATCGATCGCTTTGCTGAAGTTTGGATTTGTGGAATGCGTTCGTGTGCCAGAAGTGAATTCGCTGTGTTGCCAGACGCAGTCACACGGTATTGACTTGAAAGCGTCTTCTCTTTCCGAGGAAGTGTTGTGTTTTCGCTCACTCCCATTCGGGTAAGGGAGCCCAAGGACAGAGAGTGCTGTGACTGCTCTGCAGAATGTCTGGTGAGAAAGGATTTGTTTATATTTTGAGCTTTGCTTTCAGGCCGTGCTTTTGAGCTCTCAAAAGTAGAGCGTTTACGCGAGCAAAACTTTGCTGAAATGCCTTTCGGACCCTCGAATATTGGTTATAAGTCATCCATTGTTGCATTTATGTACTACGCAATGAGTGTGCAGACCGTTAAGCTCATGATATGGCGAAGGAAACCAAAATCTTCAAAACCTGTTAGGCGCCGGACGGACGCCATTTTGTGACGAACTCTGACTGGGCAGTGGCGCGGGACACAACAAAAAGCCTTCCAGCAATTTTCACAGATACAAGTCCGGAAACAAGCTTTTTGTGCACTTCTTCACTTGCTAGGTTCAGCGTTTATTTGAATTTTTTAAAATTTTGGGAGAAACTAAGCCAACCTTTAGATCTTTTGTTGCTTCGTTCGTAGTTGAGCCAGCTATTCATGTTACAAGTAACAGTCGATTTTTCATTCGATGGGAGTGGTGCGAGGTCGACTTTGTAGGACGCTTTAGTCTATGGTACGTTTTTAGTCTTAAGTCATGTGAAGGACATGTATTATTAGAAGCATTTCAGAGGATTTGTGTCATTCTTTTACTGCGAACAAAGACGGGGGAACAGCACTGTTGGGCGACATGAATAATTACTGCCGGTGACATAAGATGGCGGACGACTCAAAGCGAAGAAACTCAGCGTTTTCTTGTGAAACTTCATTGGCATTTGGGATGTACTCGATTTCTTTCACGTTGGGAAATATCGTTTTTTGATGTTTTCATTGGCAAGATGGTTTGCATTGCACATTCTTCACCTGTGACCGTACGAAACATCTGCGTTCTTCTCGATTTTGTATTATTAATGAATGTTCATTTGTTGTTCGAAGCGTTAGTGTTCCCTCCATGTCAAGTTAGTCGGCTTGCAATTCTGTGTGCTGTTTCACTTGTCGGCGTGTTTCGATCGTAAAATGAACAACGTTCTGCGTGGCCCACCATGACTGTTTTCATTGATTGCCAGATCGCCATGGCTGCCTCGTGGATTCAGTTAATCATAGTTACTTTCAATCCATACAAGAATGTTATCTCTGCGAGAATTTTACCTGTGCTTCTGATACAGTCAGCCTTCAATAGCTGCGTCGTTGCGGTTCGCGTGTAGCTCGATTTGCTGGAAGAAAGCTAATCCCAGATTATGTTTCAGGACGAACGAAAAAGGGCCCAGGAAGACCTCGCTCCGCAGAGTTGACGGTAAGTTCCACTGATGTCCAAGGTTGAATGTCGATAATAAGACATATTATATGCAAGTGCTTTTTCCTTCATTTGCTTGATTTTGTGCTGTGCGTTGATAATGACAAGTTCGACATCTCGTACAAGCTGCACTTATCGTAATTCGAAATTTGTATTTATGTTTTTTTAACGTCATTTTTTTCATCGATGTTCGATGCATTTTCCCACTTCAAAACAAAATTCGATCAGGCTCTCATAAGTTGCATTGAACGTAGACTTTTCAAATGCGTGCAGAACTGACAATACTTGTCTGTCTGCAGACATCCAGATACGTTTAGCAGTACAAGACGTGGTGTCAGATTTCTACAACACTTTCATGTTAGGTCAAAATTGATTTGGGTCTTATGATGTGAATGCTTGATACTATATGTTTGCCTTTTAAAGGCAGCTTGTGTGTTATCTTGTATCCTTTTGTCTTCTTTCAAAATATAAGTATTCTTTCTGTTCCAAGTAGTTGTTATACTCTCCAACTTACTGTTGATAGGTTTTGAATTATGTGCTATTATTAGCCTCATGACACCTCTGGACAGATATAGCATTACATTATTCCTGGTAATTATTCTTTGTTTGAAGCCAATGTTATTCTGCTGGCATAGCACTAGGGCAGGAATCAAGTCCTGCATTCAAATCAAGAATTGAAAACCAGATTTATGGATTTGCTATGTTAAAATAGTGATTCAAGTCTTTATCAAACAAATACATTTTTTCTGTACTGGCAGTTTTCATAAGATGTGTCTGAATAAATATTAACATGATATGGAGACAGTATTAGTTTTTTTGGAAATCAAATATAATGTTTATACTTTCAAACTCTTTGGAGTTTGTTATTGTTGGCTGGGTAATATTTGCTTTGCATGTTTGTTCAGTACATATCAGATGCATCGAGCATAACTAATAGGCTGTACTATAAGCTTATATGTACAATACCAGTTTTTTTCATTTACAAAAAATAAATATAATTTTGAAAAGATGCAGTCTCTAAGAAAATGTAGAAAATTTACATACTATACTATGTAATTTGGATATATATTTTTTCCATTTTTCCCATCCAGGGTGGATATTAGCTGTTAACTAAAATGTTATTCTTTAGTTTGATTATTCTTGGAAGTACATGATTGTACAGCTGTACTCTGTGCTGTATTTTTACACCATTCTTGTAAATAGCAAAATCAAACATATTTACAAGAAAAGTTTAGTAGCTTATATTAGCTGCTAACTGAAATTGTGTTCTCTGGTTGTTTTATTTCTGTGACTTTATTGACGACAAGTGTACAAAAAATTAGTCTCACTGAATCACTTGAACAAATAGGGAGATTGCAGTATTGGTGTTAGGGTAAGCTAATGTGACTTTGATATTTTAAGAGTACAGCTTTTGTGATGTCTAAATATAGCTATCCAGCAAATATGTACAGTAGACACTTAACTGCTTGTATTTGTAGACTTTATATTGTTATTTGTAAACCATGTAATTTGTCAGTCTACCACATGATGAACTCAGTTTTGGTTTCAATAAATTTTCTCATGAAAATTTAAAGTCAGAGAATTAGTGCATTTATGGTATTCAGTATGACTGGTGCCTGGGCAATATACAGGTTGCCGGCCATGGGAGCAGTGCTTCTCATTGTGGGCCTGGACACCTATAACCTTCATAAAGCCGTACAATTGTTAACATTGTTTGGTAATTGTTTTCATTTTCATCTCTTGGTAGCCGTCGCCACACTTGTACTTACCACCAGCCTCGCCATCTACTCCTGACTCAGAAGATGGCTATGTCATGAGCAGTGGCAGAGAAGATGGCATGAAATCCTCCAGACCTCGGAGACCGAAAGGTCCTGTCAAGAAGACCCGTGTTAATGCTCAAAGGCAAGTCCTAATTACATTAGCCATAGGTGGCATTTTGGCTGAAATTTGGCTGGCAATTGCCTGGTAAAGGCATTGAGCAGAACTCCTTCTACTGATAACCAGCCCGCCGAGTTCAATTCTAAACCAACATCAGTGTTATATCCAGGATTTCAAAGCTCTTCCAAATATTAGGGGTTCAAGTGGGATTTTGGGGGGGTCCAACTAATTAATATTCAATTTTTAATATTGATATTTGTGACACTTCTTTATTCACATTACTTTTATTTGTACCAAACAAATAAAAAGCCGATATGACATCTTGATGTTCCTGTCACACTTTGTTCTCTTCCGAGGAGGTTTTTAGCTGAAAATATTTTCATATCAAACATAATTATGTGCAATCCAAGCAGATGCACTTGCTTGAGTTTTCTGAGTCCAAATTGAGATTTGTGCATCCCAGGATGCAATGACACGCTCTGGATACAACACTGCAACATGCTTTTTTCTTAGATGTAGCTACATTCCTGGTGATGGTGCTTTATCTGAATGCTACAAACCTGTAATAACTTTGGCATTGTTTATCTCTAAACCATTACACAGTATAACCTGAGATAACTAAATGAATGATAGATAGCATTAAATTCGAATGAGTAACTGTTCCTTGTACTTTGCTTTTTTACACAGTAAGTTGAAGTCCCCTATCAAGGCTGCAACAGCTGGCAGCTCCTGTTCCATCAGCAGTCGTGATGCAAACTTGGTGGTGAGAAATGTTGTGTTATGATTTAACCAGTGTTAATTTCAAACCCTATACCGTATTTCCTTGAATAAGGGCCCCCCCTTGATTATGCGCCCCCCTTGAGCACGATATTTGAATTAAGTGCCCCCCTCCCTCGAAGTACCCTACAGTGAGAGAAACAGACAATGGTATCACTTGTATTTATTACTAAGTTATGACATTCCTCCTACATATTACAGTTATTTTTCGTTGATAAGGGAAATGAGTTTCTTCTCTCCCAGCTCGCAGTCATTGATTGCGATCGAGATAGAATAAAAGCCTTTGAATCAAGTGGCGTGTGGGAATCGTAGCTGGGATTCTATATCCGGCTGTTCTTCACAAACTACTGCACTTACTCTTCATTTCAAAACAACAAAAAATACTCACCTCAAGTTCAAATCACGTTTTTTTATATTAAGCGCCCCCCTCGAATAAGTGCCCCCCCTTGATTAAGCGCCCCTCTTTACCACAGAAAAAGAAATAAGTGCCCAGGGCCCTTATTCAAGGAAATACGGTATGACCCACTCTGTGGACACACTGTTGTTGACTTTATGGTTCAAGCTCAATGGTGCCTTTCTTACTTTTCAGGGGACTTCACCGTACTCAACAGTAGGAGATTTCATGAGTCAACCGTTGCAAGCTGTGTGCAGTGATACATCTATGGAACTGTAAGTTGGTTGTGTATAATGTTAATGGTCCAGCATTTACAGGCTGAGCTGGGTCATATGGCTGTTTGTGCTGATGTAATAAGGCAAGGCTTGTGTGGCCTATGCAAAAGTGAGAAAATATCTGCTCTCTGTACTTTGACTTAATGTGCTCAAGAATGAAATTCTCAGACATGTTCCTTGTTCCTGTTCAGCTCTCTTGACAAGACCTGTGCTTTTTGCAACTGTGGTGATGAAAGACAAATGTTTCAAGGCAAACTCTGTAGATGTGCTCCGTCTCCGGGCTTCAATCCGTTTAAGAAGGCTGCAAGCAGACAACACCAGAGCTATGAAGACAGACAAGATGAGGGACTACAGGAAATCACTACTGATCACGAGGCACAAGAAGAACTACAGCCCATAATTCATCGCCGTGGCCCAGGGAGACCCCCAGGACGGAACCGTCGAAAGGGAGCAGTTGTGATAGGCTTACCAGTACGAAATACGAACCAAAAGCTGACAGCTGACAAATGCACATTTGGAACTCCTAAAGAGAAAGAGGTGACAGATGTGTTTGAGGATGGGGGACACACATGGGCACATCACTGCTGTGCAGCTTGGTCTGAGGGTGTCTGTCAGACAGACTCCTATGAGCTGGTCAATGTGGATAAGGCAGTTTACAAGGCAATGTCTGAGGTGAGGCAAATCAACATGACTTGCTGTACTGTGTTGTTATATGCAGGACTTCCTTTACAAAATATAGTGTTGGGGACGGAGTGGGCAGGTGTATGTGTGTATTCTCCAGTTGCACCAGTGACTTGTGCGAATCAATAACATTCAGCTCAGCAGGAATTGGATTTTCAAACTGCTGACTGCTTTACTTGTAATTGCAATATTGTTGTTATCACAAAGGCAAAAGGGAGGCGTGGTTCTTCTTCCTCTTTATTTGCTTGAAAATATTTTTGACTAAATTGAGATTTGTTTGTAACTCTTGTTCTGTCTTTGCTCTTCATTATCAGCGCTGCCATCACTGCACTCGTTATGGTGCAAGTGTTAAATGCCAGATCCCAGGCTGTGACAAAATTTACCATTACCCCTGTGCTGCAAGTGGAGGGGCATTTCAGGTGAGGAAAAAAGTTAGTTGAATAGTGATTACATACATTGTATGTGTGTGGTACATGCATACATATACTTGTATGTAATATTAGTATATTTTTACATAAAAAATATTGCAGACCAAGTTGTTGAAGACTGGCTGTATTGATCATGTTACTGCTTTTAACTTTTGAGCATGAAAAAAAATATAGATAAATTTTAAAAATGGGTGGTTGAAGTACAAATCCTCAACAAAACATCACTTAAGAATTTTGAATCTTTTTTTTTTTTTTCAGGACATAAAATCAATGACGATGCTGTGCCCAGATCATTTGGAAGATGCTGGCCATCTTGGTAAGTCAAGTTTGCCTTTGTGTTTCTGTGCATGTCTTAAAGATCAGAAATTTAAATGATACACATCTCTTTTTTTTTAGCTGGTAGTGAGGCTGACTGCGTGCTATGTGGGTATGCCAGAGACTTTACCAACATGCTGTTCTGTACCAGCTGTGGCCGGCATTATCATGGCAGCTGCCTGGAACCTGCTGTAGACATTACGTCCCTCATCAGGATGGGTTGGCAGTGTCCCAGCTGCAAAGTTTGTCAGGGTTGCAGGTCAGTACAGGATTTGGTTTGGATTCCTAATAATCTTCACCAAGTAATCAACAGTCCATTGTCTTCACTCAGACTTACAGCAACATTATAACAAGACACTCCATATTTTGTTTTGTAAATTGTGTAATTTTGTTTTCCCAGGCAACTTGGCGATGATAACAAGATGTTAGTTTGCGATGTATGTGATAAAGGTTTTCATACGTTTTGTCTGGACCCACCGGTCTCAACTATGCCCAAGACCGGATGGAAGTGCTTGGTAAGTCACGTATCTAATTGTCATTATTACTAATAGAGAATCTGAATAGAAGACAACAACTGATCAAAATTGATGCTTATATTAAGGGTTGCCGTTCATGTGAAGACTGTGGAGCCAGTACTCCTGGTGGTGGCCCAACATCCCGCTGGCATCACAACTTTAGCGTGTGTGACAGTTGCTATCAGCAGCGCAACAAAGGGCTGTACTGTCCCCTGTGTGGACGTGCCTATAGGCAGTTCTCAGACGTGGCCATGCTTCAGTGCAATAGATGTGAGAAGTGGGTGCATGCGGACTGTGACAAGGTTGATCAGGAGATGTACAAGAGGATGAGTGCCAAGAAAATTCCATACTTCTGTCCTGACTGTAAAATCAAGGAGGAATGGCCAGTGAGTTCCAAGTCAACTATCTTTTAGAAACAATTTCTGTAGTTCACATCACCATAACCATCTCCTGCCGTTGCCCTTTTAGTTTTACTAACCCAGTAACTATCTGTCATTCTCAGGACTTGAATCCTAGACCCTGTCTGTCGTTTGATGATGACGTCTCATCGGTACTGAGCTCCCAGCCGTCACTGGATGAAGACAAGAGAACCCTCACTTCAGCTGCGGTGGGTCGCATCACGCCAAGCCCGATGGATGATGGTATGCCGATGCTGGTTTCTTCTATGGATAAAGAGATGGAGGAACTGAACAACTTAAGACCATTTGACGTTGAGCTGACAGACACTGAAACTATCCCGATGCCGTGCTTGGACCACATCGAAACAGAAAAGCTAAGCCTAGAAAAGTTACCCCTTGATGAGGAAATGGAGGTAGTTGTGAAGTCCGACGACATGATGACCCCCACTTCTGGTCTGTTGGAGTCTCCTGTGACCACTTCAAGCTCCCAGAGTCAGTGGGGAATGTCGTTTATTGAACCTAGGGAGATGTCTGTGCCATCCACATCCTTCACCAGCGTGAGACCCCTTCCTCTGACTCTGTCCAAGCAACCTGGGAAAAGAAAGCTTGCAAACAAACTGAAGGTAGGGACTGTGAAGAAAACAATGCATTGTACAAACTAAAAGTCCGCGTGGATGTACTAAATTCTGTGAAGAATTATCTTGGCTGATTTTTCCCAGTGAACTCTAAAGAACGGATAACTAACGAGTTATTACGTCACTGTTTAGCATATCCCATTGAAAGACCATGTGAATTGTCGTTTTTCTGGTTTGCGTTTTGCAGTCTAAGAGCGGAAACACTCCAGCAAAAAAGAAGGTGAAACATGGACAACGGGGGAGACCTTCAAACAAGGTCAAGAAGCAGGCATTGTTGAACTCTTCACCTGGAAAGGAGAATATTGTGAGTGACAGTTACAGTGAATCAATAACCGCACATCGCATTGTTTATCGTGGATTTGTGTATGTCAACATGGAGCTGTCCCAAAAATGTGTAAAGAGAAGGAAAATGCTACAAGAATATCTTGAGTCTAGCATATGTTCTGTGTTTTTGGGGAATACCTTGAACTTGTGAAAGTTTAGTTGGGGAAGTGATTTAAAGTTCATAAGTGGCCAAGTTCTGCAAGCTCGCATTAGTTCTAAAAACACTGTTGTGAAACTATATAATGTACGTGGGAGTTGGACATCTCAAAATGCGTGTACGCATTTTTTCGGATCAAATGCTTATTCAGCTCTATACTGCATACCCTGGTCCCAGGGGTTTTCTGATCCTCCGATCGAATGGTTAGAAAACCTCTGGGACCAGGGTATATACTGCAATATTTACACAGATTTGTTTGTGAAATGCGGTGTGTGTAAAACTCTCTTTTATTTATTTATTTATATATTTATTTAGCTTCGCCATTTCATATGGCAGGGTATCCGCAACAGCAGTGAGCCAATTACTGCGGACTCTCTCATCTCCGTTCACTGTCAATGCATTATCTGATTTCTTGGGGCTTGTTTCTCACAGGGTAGTCTGGCTAACGTAGCTGAGAAAACGAACAAGGAAGAAGGGTCTGTGAGTCTCCACACAACGATGGTTCTATTTTCGGCGGATGACGAGTTCACCAAAAAGCAGGATCTATGTTTGTGTTGTGGAAGCTTTGGTCGAGGAGCGGAGGGACAGCTGATTGTGTGCTCACAGTGTGGCCAGTGTTATCATCCTTACTGTGTAGATGTCAAGGTACGTGTGGAGTCAAACACATGGCTGTCAGACTCGGACAACTCAGTGCTTACTGTCGATTTGCGTAGGAACACGCGGAGCAATCACAAAAATACGTAAAAAGAGCGAAAAATGCCTACAGGGAATATCTTAAAGTAGAGTCTAGCGTATGTTTGGAGAACTTGTGGATTTTGAGTGACCCATTTCTTTTTTCTGATGAACACCGTTATCTCGTAGGTCAATGAAGTAATCCTGTCCAAAGGCTGGCGTTGTTTGGACTGCACCCTGTGTGAGGGGTGTGGGAAGGGGAGTGACGAGGCGTGCCTTCTGCTGTGTGACAGCTGCGACATAAGTTACCACACCTACTGTCTCAACCCTCCACTCGTACATGTACCACAGGGAGGGTGGAAGTGCAAATGGTAAGCTGGTGCGATAGCAATATTCGCTTGCTGCCCGATATGCTAGCAGCCTTTCTCATTCTTTGTAAGGGAAATGTTCTTATCCAGAGGGCTCGAAAGAATGTAAATCAGTTTCTGTCCCATAAGTTGCTCCAGCTTATTGATAAACTTGACATATTCAGGGACAGATTTATCCGCGACACGCGTGAAAGGAACAGCATCCGCGGTTGATTACGGCAATAAGAAGAGTGTAATGATGATGTCTAGAGTTCCCTAAATCTGGATACTACACGTGCGTCACCTACCAGCTTACTAGTGAGACAGAAGAACATTTTAAAGTCATGGATGGTTTTTCAAAATAATGTTTTATCGTGTTTACTGTATCTGTAATGAGCACCCTGTAACTTTAGTTTGGTGAACCTTTCTCTCTCATCTCAACTTTTCCTGTTTTCTACCCCGTTCTTGATCCGTTAGGTGTGTGCTGTGTCATGACTGTGGAGCCACAACGCCCGGTTTGGGCTGTGAGTGGATGTCCAACTACACCCAGTGTGGTCCATGCGCCAGTAAAACCTCCTGTCCAGCTTGTAAAATCAAGTACAACACCAATGACTTGATGATTCAGTGCATCCACTGCAACAGGTGAGATCAGGATGCGGCTGTTGTCTCGCTTCTCTGTCTGAACAGACTTCTTGCTCTTTCGTGGGAATACAGCCAATCTAATGAACGGGACAAAAAAAAGTCTTTTACACGAGGATAGATCTCAATGATTGACTTTGAATGTACAGAATTGACAGCAAAGCCGTTCATACTTTCTGTCGGATACCGCTTTTTTGCTCTGATGACGTGCTTACGCTCGCAACGTCAACCAACGTATTTTTTATGGGCGTTCATAATATCCACATGTACCAACCTTACATTGATACGTTGTACGGTTTAGACTTTCTGTCTGAGATTTCAGACACTGATCTTGTCCTCTGTGACTTCCAATTTGTAACCTGTGCTGTTTCCTGTTTATAGGTGGCTTCATGGTTCATGTGACGGCCTCTTGTCTGAAACGGAAGTGGATCATGCTGCAGAGTATGGTTACCATTGCCGCTACTGTCGACCATTCACGAAGCGCGCCCTTGTTGGCGGGAGTGGTACGTGTCAATCTGAATTGTGCCGAGAAAATCATGGATGGGTTTTGTTTTAACTTGAAAACCCATTCGTTACGACGTGCAGCATTTCCAAATCAACGTTAGGGTGATACAGTGAACGGTTTTTTACAACGGCCATTCCGACTCCGTTCAAAACTAGTTCTGGCGGGGATTAGCATTCCACTGTACTGAAACGTATTCGATTGTTCGTTTTTTTTCTGTCCATGTTTTCGCATGGTTTTTACTGGTTTGCATCGTATTTCTTAGTAACTTTGGATCTTTGTTGCAACTACTCTTGTTTACAACCAGGCCCTCCTTCGCCAAGAGCAACAGCACTGCACCACTACAGGCCGAAGCTTTTGTCTGAACACCATCCGTCACAGCCCCAAGCAAAGCCCAACCATCCGTGTCAACGACTAAAGAACAACGGCCTCGTAGAGACCAATCTATCGAGTCATTACGCCCGCGTAAGCATGTCTCTGCCGTCCCCTATGGACAGCATACATCTCACAGACTTCGGAGTACAGCAGCTGAACCGGTTACGGATAACAGCGCCATCAAAGAAAAGACCGAAGGTGAAAAACAAGATTAAACCCAAGAAGACTGGCTGGAGTGCATCTGGGGCGGGGCAGGATAACACGTTCGATGGCTTGGAGGAAAGAGTGTCGGACGCAGAGGAGAGGGGAGTAGTTAAACCACCCAAAGTAAACCAGCCGAAGCTTGGACCACGTCCAGGAGTAGGAGGTTTCGCTGTACGAGGACGCGGAGCTGGTGCGCGGAAATTTGTAGGAAGGGGTTTTGGCGGGTCTGCCCGCAAAAGGTCCGCGGATCGACCATTCTCCAATGGCCAGAGAGGAAGAGGGGGTGTCTGGGGTTCGGCTAGGCAGGTGTGTACTGTGCTCTCACTTGCTTCTAAAGAAATCTAATTTTTATGTATATTCATATTTATGCATGCTCCAGTTTGCTAACTTGAGGTTTTATTTCTCGTTTAACTGTACTTGAGGTTTTAGCGACATGTAATAATCGTGTTTCGAAAATGTTTGAGCAGAAAGAAGCAGCGCCGAGCTTGAAAATACTCAATAGTAGTAGTTGTTGTTGTTGTTGTTGTTGTTGTTGTTGTTTTTGGTTGTTTGTCAAGCTTACATTTAACCAAACGTATTCTCTCGACTTCAGGATTCTTTTGAGTCGGCTTTGCTGGACGGGAGCAGCAGTGAGAGCTGGGCAGACGGCACAGACCAGCTGGGTTCTAGAGTTCTCGAAGACTCGTATCCCACTTGGATCCAGGTACAGGACATACCCGCTCAGTCACTTAATAGAGAACACATATGAGTTTACTGATGAGTGTGAAAGTGGTAATATATATCTCTGACCTTTTTTTTTTATCTTACTGGTAAATTTATGATGAAGAAGCATTTAAACACGAATTACATCCTTGGTGTTACGTGATTAATCCATTACCTTGAACGTAATATGCAACGTTCTCCTCTCTGCTGCATATTATTTCATAGGAGTCGTTTTTCGGGAAAGAACTGCTTGATCCGTCGTCAAAGAAGACAAAATCAAAGCAAGCAACGGACACTCCGACCACTCCATCTGACGAGGACTCCACCGCGGCTCGGAACGTCTTCCCGATGCAACAGGGAAATGTGCTGACCACAAAGCAGTCACAACACGTGCAGCAACAGGTGCCACGTCACGCTGTGCGGCAGGAGCAGTACCCCATGGCGCCGGGAGAACAGCAACCACACCCTCCCCAGAGACAGCCAGCCGGCGCTCCAGGAGAAGCAGCCATAGCAGTTAATCAAAGTGCTAGGTAATGTTGGAGCAAAGCTTTTATCAAGTGTCGGAATGATTTTTTTTTTTTTTTTTTTTTTTTTTTTTTGACTAAATTACTCTTGTTGTCGTGATTATGTAAACTAACCTCTGACCTTTTAGACATTTGTTTACAGTTGATTAATCCACTAACCCCTCTCTTTTTGTGTTCATTTTTAGCTGGCCGAACCAGTCGAACCACTCTTTGGCCTCCAACTCTTTGAGTCTGCCAGAGGAGTTTACAAGCTCTGATGCTCTGTACAACTCGCTGCTGGATGAGATTGCCGTTTCTCAGGCTGATGGACATCCGCCTGCCAGAGGAGGCGCGCAACTTGTTGGAGTAGGTCAGTCGAGATCCCACTGATGCCTACAACACCATTTCTTGTTGTTGTTGTTGTTGTTGTTGTTGTTGTTGTTGTTGTTGTTGAGTTTAATGAAAGGCTAGAAGATTGGTGTGTGTTTTTTTGTGTGTGTTTGGGGGGGGGAGGGGAGGGAGGGTAGTAATGGTGTGTGAAGCAGATCAATCGAACGAAACTTTCTGTG
This sequence comes from Plumapathes pennacea, assembly GCA_964036295.1. Classification (NCBI taxonomy): domain Eukaryota; kingdom Metazoa; phylum Cnidaria; class Anthozoa; order Antipatharia; family Myriopathidae; genus Plumapathes; species Plumapathes pennacea. The sequence goes on along the minus strand of OZ038464.1, from coordinate 20,105,591 downwards.
ATTATCACGTTTCGCGCACAATTTTTTGTAATTATGACGTTTTTAGAGCTGCTTTGCGTTTTTCCGAATATCTGTGTGCGCGTTTGAAATGTATCGGGTCCGTGTACAAGATATGATTTATTATACATGCTAATTTTCGTACATGTTTACCAACTCACCCGAAACTTGCATTAAAACCGTGAATATTCCACGTTTAGGAAGTTTAAGATAAGCCCACAACGTCTCGTCTGTTCTTTAGGTATGAACACACAGCCAGCACAGCAAGTCAGCGGTAACTCTGAACACGCCATGCTCCAACCTGTCAGTGTCCCCGCTTCTCAGCCCCCACACACGAGTGCCTCGACCTCATGGGCCCCTCCAGGAGGGGACCTTCTTGTAAGCCCAACAGACACGTTACCGCACGTGGACAGCCGGGAGGTAGAGGAGGTTTTTGCTGGCATTGAGATGGAAATGAACAACATATTGGATGGTTTTGGTATGATGGAGACGGCCACACCAAGCCACAGTCAGTTCATAGAGCCAAGTGGACCAATAGCGACAGGACAGGGAGCGAATCCACAAATGGGACACACGAGTGCTTTTCAGCCTGCACAGCATCATCCGACCAGCTATCCACAGAGTGCACACACTCCTGCTTTCAATCCGAATGTGTCTGGTTTTAATGGAGTCTCAAACAGGCCTGAGTTTGCTGATCAAAACTTTCCAGGTCATCACAACAGCAGACCACCGCACGGTATGGCTCCGGGCGGCTTCTCCGGGCTGCACAGGGAGTTCGCGTTCGGTCGCGACGCGCCTGGTTTTCCACCCAAAGGCCCCTTTGATTTGGATGACTTGCCAAAGGAAAGTCGTCGTCCCCCTAGTCCCCGCGTGGACCCCCTGAAACAGCAACAAAAGTGGGCTGATGATGAGAAGCTCGGCGAGATGGCAACCATCTCCCCCGTGTTGTATGCGAACCTTGAGCATCCCATGCTGAAGGAGGAATACCCCGGTGAGTACGCTGCACTGTTACGCCTTGTGTTTTTATTCCTTTTCTCTGAAATACTATTGTTTGATTTTACGGCTTTTTTTTATTGTTATTTCCCGTTCACATTTTACACGTTTTAATTTCAATCCAGACTGGACGAAGCGGTACCGAGCTATAGCGAGACTGTGGCGAAAGCTGTCCGTAGATCAGAGAGAACCTTTCAGGGTAAGTAGCTGGCTGCAGACGTCATTCCATCCTCTAAGCACCAAGGGTGACCAGGGCAAAGTTCTCCTTCCACTTCTTGGCCAGATACAATTTATATTTCGATACGGAGAGATATCAGGTGATCTCTTGCCTGGGTTCAAGGTGCTCAGACTATCAATTCTGCCAGCACTACTCGTAAATTTTAGTAAAATAGGGCAAGTTGGCAGAAGTGGGTCTTGCCCTACCCCTCCATGGCTTATCGATGTGGCGATAATGGGATTTTGGATTGCATTTTGAAAGTACTGCTACGTATCGTTGCAAATAAAATTGCATTTTGGTTTGATTTGCAGCTCAAAGCGAGAGACAACCGCGTCAAACAGAAAGACAAGGACAAGAAGGTAAGCCAAAGCACACGTTCCAAATTATCGTCTCATATCCCGTTTATGAACTTGGCAAATGAACGATGTCGAGGGGATTTTATTGACGTTGCTGTTTCTCGTCTTCAGTTGGTGAAAGAAGAAGAGCAGGAAAAGAAGTTTAAAATGGTTGAGGTGAAGAAAGAACAGCAGGCAAAACCAGTGGACATAAACCCCCCACGACCGGCCCTGGATCAGCTGCCCATCATACCACCACCTCCCCCTCCTGTCCCACCCATCCCAGAATCACCAGCATTGCTCATGCAACAACAACATTTAATAAAACCCGGTGGAGCGGCCGCGTTATCAGCGTCCGGCCCCGTTGCACCATGTATCACTCCCACCACACCCACATTTTCTGAATCACCACGGCCCCCAGACAAGTATCCCGTAGTGCCCAGTCGTCCTGGCATGCCTCACGGCCATGGAGCGAGCGGCAATGCTCCAACTGCGAGCCGGTCCAAAGGCAAATCGAGGGAAGACAAGGAGAAGGAGAAAGAAGTCAAGAAGCAAAAGCTCAAGATTCAGCAAGAACAGGAGCGGCAATGGAAACAGCTGCAGCAACGGCGCGCACTGGAGATGCAGGCGTCCAACCAGAAGCAGCAGCAGGAGACCAACATGATGCGACAGGAGCTCAAGCGTCAACAGGTGGCCAAAGGGACCAGAGGCGAGGAGGGAAAAAAGAAACGGCTACAAAAAGCAGCGGGAGCAACAGCACGAAAGTCCACTGCGCTGAGCGGAAAGAAACCAGGAGAAGGTAATGGTGATACAAGCCAACTTCAACAGCCCATGCCTTCTCTTGGGGAGGTTGACATTCAGAGGCCAGTATCAATCGTGCCCACGAGTTATCACGTGGCTGGAAAAGACGTGGACGCACCAGGTGTGAAGGAGCACGCTAGTGGGCTCCACAATCCCGTCGTGTTCAGCGTGCGACCAGATAACACCCCAGTGCAACCGACAGCCGTGGAGTACGTCCATCAACAGGCCACGCCCTCACCAGAAACAGTGCTTTCTAAGACCCAGCCTCCTATGTGGGCAGAACACGCGCCCAGACCCAGCGACGTCCACAACTGGACCGACGTGCAACAGAAGGAACAGATGAGCCATCAGAACGCGTGGTCACAGCAGAGGCAGCTGGCATCTGTTGGCCCTGCTGCTCCATGGGAAGGACAGGCATTCCAGCGGCCCAAAGATCAAACTCCAGAGAGCACCAGCGAGTTCAATGAAGGATATGCCGCTTTGTCCCGAGAACAGTTCCTGGAAGAACAAAAGCGACAGCGCGAGGCTGAGCTGGAGCGTCAAAGGCAGCAGCAGCAGCAGCTACAGTTACAGCAACAACAACAGCAGCAACAACTACAACTACAACAGCATCAGCTGCAACAGCAACAGCAACAGCTACAGTTGCAGCAGCAGCAACAACAACAGCAGCAGCAGCAACAACAACAACAACAACAACAACAACAACAACAACAACAGCAGCAGCCTGGAGTAGGAGTTCCACACAGTAGTCCACAAGTTAGTATGGAAACGTCTCAAGTTCACTTGCCATCGGCTGGGGTACCAGTCACAAGTGGCCCTGTTTCTCAAGGGGCCCACTCAGAGGCTCCTTCTCAGGTGACACTGGAGCGTCTTCCGCGTGCCCCAGGAGCAACTTGGCAACATGATCCCTCGCAGGTGCCGGCGCAAGTGTCAGCAGAGTCCATTTTGCATCACCCATCAGGAATGAGTCAATCTACAGCTCCCCCTCCCCCTCCCCCTCCCCCTCCCCCTCCTCCACCCCCGCCGCCAATTCCCATCATCCGGCACCCTGGAGTAGCACAGCAGATGCCTCAAGGATGGCAGCCAGCCACTAAAGGTGCGGCCCTACCTCAGTACCAACTGCCGCAGCAAATACAGACGCACGTTCCTCCGCAGCAGCCAGGAATCCCTATTCAGAACGCACCCCAAGACGAACAGGCACAGCAGCAGCAGATAGAGCTGCTCCAACGGCAGCAGCGCGATCAGCTTATGAGAGCGCAACACCAACAGTTTATACAGCTGCAGTTCCAGCAGCAACAGCTACTCTTGCAACAACAGCAGCAGCAGCAGCAACAACAACAACAACAGTTACAGTCGCAGCCACAAGCACAACCCCAGCCCCAGCCACAACCGCAATCACAGCAACAGCCAGCAGTTCCAGCTCAACAAGTCGGCGTTCCTGCGCAGTTTGCCCGAGGCAGGTTTAACCAGTTTGTTACGAAAGACATGCCCGAGATAGAAAGTGAAGAGGAACACCAAGAAAGGCTTCGCCACCTGTACAGGCAGCGACAGCTCCAGAAGCAGCAGCAGATGCAACAACAAGTCATGCAGCAAACCTGGATCCAACAACACCAGCAATGGTTTGCTGCTCCAGGAATGGTCGGCATGATGCCAGCAGACCCTAACAATCCTCAGATGATGACTCAGCTTCGCCCACCCTCACAGGACATGATCCAACAACAGATGTTGATCGAGTACCAGAGACGGCTGCAACAGCGCCAGGAGCTCGGTCAGCAAGCAGTACAGTACGACAAGGTCGTGCAGGAATTACAGCAGCAGGGAACACAAGGCAGCACCGGCGTGCAACCAGCTTTTGTGGAACTACCGCACCAGAGGTTTGCTTTGCGGCCGACTGTCCCGGGTTTTCAAGGCATGAGGCCAGCAATGCCCGGACAAGTCCCTGTGTTTGGCATGACCGAGCAGTTTGCAGGACAACAACAACTGTACAGAATGCAGCTACAGCAGCAGCAGCAGCAGCAACAACAACAACCACAACAACAACCACAGAAAGCTGCTGGTGTGGCAACCTCGGAAAGTCCAGCGCCCGAGCAAGTCGCTAATGAGACATCTGAAAAACCACAAGAGTTGGAGAAGCGTACTGAGAGTGCCGCGTCCGAAAAACAAACAGAGAACAAGGAGCTGGAGCCAACTGTTAGCGAAGGAACCAAGGAGGATGTAGCCAGTAAGAAAGCTGAAGAGCCTGGCAGACAAGAGAGAGACGAGTCGCAAGTTGAGGGTGCTAATCGGGAAATGCCGGTCCGTGAAGGCTGTAATGTTGAAGAGAAAGAAAGTATATCGGAAGCGAGAGAAGCCGAGGAGACGACAGCCGCCGAAATCACGAGGGATTCAGCGGAAGTGCCGCGCGAGCAAGGAACGGAATCACACGAAGACACGTCTAACGTTCAAACGTCCACTCCACAATGCGAAGAGCAAAATGACGGCGAGAAATCAGCAGCGAAGGATTCTTGTTGCGCTGAAAAGCAACCGGAAAATTCGAACACGCAGTGTTTTGCGGATGCCGCTCGAAACGAATGTCCGACAGTAGATTGCCCCTCTGGACAGGAGACACCTGGTGAGTGTCCAAAGAACTCTGATCCACCAGCTGAGGAAACAACGGACAGAGAAGATCATTCCGTGAGTGTGAGCGCGGCTCAGGACGGGGGAGACAAGTCTAAAGATGGCGAGGAGAGGGCAAACCCCATATCCAGCGATGCAACGGGCGCTCAAGGAGAAGGGGGTGTTGCTGAGCCAAGCAAGGAGACCGCTGTTACTACCGAGGGAGATAAAGACGGCGACGCTGCCACGGCTGGTGAATCAGCTGTGGAAAATAAGACATCAGGTGACAGCGAGCCAGGGAAACGGCCAACGGAAGCCCAGAGTCAACTTGAAACGCCAAGTAAAAACAATGCTGCAAGTGCTGATGGGAACGGAGACGCGAAAGCTGAGTTGAGCGCTCCTAAGACGCAATCTAGCGCTCCTTCCCAGGCTCCCCCGTCGCCTGCAGTGCCTGTCCTGGCGCCGAGTCAGCAGTCGTATTTTAGGTAGGTGCTGCTATGTTATTTGTTTTTCCTGCTCTTTACTTACAGGTGGCTTTGGAATGGTGTTCCTCTGAGAGACGTGCTTACTTTAAAAGGGGCTTTAAATTATATTTGATTTTGTTGGGGAGGGGGGGGGGGGGGGTGTTAGAACTTGTTCGATTGAATATTCCACGCCTAAGGTCGATCCTACCGTACACTCGTTGCATGCGAACTTTTTTTCGACACGGAAAAAAATTGTAGAGATTAAAACAAGGTTTTAAAACCTTACGACAATCCGTGGCGTAAGTCGTGTAATACCAAATTGTACAGGGCAGAGGTCAGCCGAATCACACCGTGTGAATCTGCCTTTAATTGTCCAATCCAATTGTCTGTCTTGGTTCTGTATTAACACACAACACCTTTTCTATACAGTCAGCAGCTAGTGGCGCTACAACAGCAGTTGTTCCAGATGCAGCAACAACGACAGTTCCTGATTCAGCAACACCATCAAGTCCAGATTCAGCAAGGACACGATCCCATGGTGCTGGTAAACATCAAGCAGCAGGTACAGTTTCTAGAGCAACACATGTTGCAGTACTGGCAGCAGATCGGAGTTGTACAGCAGCAGCTTCAGGGCTCCTCGCTGGTTGGAGGAGGAGTTCAGCTTCAGGCCCAGATGCTCCAGGCGGGACGCGTGATGGGTTCGCCGGCACCTCAACCCGGCATCCGTCAACAGCAACACCCAATGGGCGTGATGCCACCCCAGCAAGTCGGTGTGATGGAGGGAATGCCAGGGACTGCTGTACAACAGGTGAGTGCGACAGCGTGCAGGAACCCAACGGCAGCCTATTAAAATGCTGCGAACTTGATGATGCGTTAAGAATGTTTTGACACAGGCTGTGTGTGAGTTCATCAAGATCTATATTGTGGAAGTGTTAATAGTGGCGAAGCAAAACGCAAAAGGACTAAAGTCAACGGTTTCCACAAATCCCCGACGTTGTTTTTGTTTTCGTATTTTTCCAGATTTCTTGAATATTTTGTTATGTTTTATTATCTCTTTTCTGTTTTTTTTTTTCATAGAGATCAGGGGACTTGGTTTCTTAATTTTACAATTACTCAGCTATTCTGATTGTTACGGTAATTACGTGCAAAGAAAGAAAAGGATGTCGACAATAGTTTCTTGGTGTAAACAGTACTTGGCATGACACTCTTTCTCACTACAGCCGTTCTTCTGCTTCAGAGTCTTGTCATGCCTCCGGCAAAACCGAAGAAGCCCCGAAGATCACGGGCGAAGAGTCGAGACAGTCCTCCGTGCCTTCCCGGACAACCGAAGAAACCCGCTGCCAAGAGACGCTCCAAGAAGTCGACACCAGAGGAAGACCCGCATCTGCAGCTTCAACAGCAAGAACTACAGCAACAAATCGTACAGCAGATCGAGCAGCAACATCGGTTGATGCAGCAGCGCCAAGGAATGCCCCCTCACCGGCCCGAAGAAGCCATACAGACTCTTCCTGGCAGCCTGGGTGCCCCGAGAGCGCAGGCAATACGACCGCCGTCTAACGCGTCAGATCTTCCGGATGTTGGTTCCGAGTCCCCCATGCCGAGACAAGCTACGCCCCAAGGACCCAGGGGCCCTCATCCTTCGATGCCACTGGCACCGGGCCATCATCAGGCGCCTCAAGCAGAGTCGTTTGCCGAGAGGTTCCCTACTCCCGAGGCGTATCTGCAATATACACAACAGCAGCAGGTACAGAAGAAACCCATGGTGCAGTATGTCGCAGACGCCAACAATCCGTTTAGTGACAGCTTTCAACAGCTTCAACGACGAGAGCAGGAACACGTGGGGAGCGTGCCGCCAGTCACAGCCGTAACTCCAGGACTCGACTCACGCGTAAAGACAGTTGGAGAGACAACTGCTCCGTCCTCCACTGATGCAACGCCCTCCTTTCCTCAGCAGCCAAATGCGGGACCTAAATATCAACCCGGTCACTGGCATGGACAACGGAGTGAGCAAGCACCGTCAGCTGACACTGTTGATCAAGCGAGGCGAGCGAGTAGTTCTTCTCAGAAAGGAGAGGAGGAGCAGAACAGTGTTCCAAAGGCTGCGCCTCCCCAAGATCCGTACGACAGAAGCAGGGAAACGCCCAAGACACCAAGGCCGGACAGCAACCGAGCGACGCCTGATGAAGAAGCTTCAAGCGCCAAGCAAAAACGGGAAAGTACCCAGCCTGCTGCAGCGGCGAGGAGTGAAGACGAACAGGCGTCTGCAGATAAGAGCCCAGCAGAGCAGAGCTCAGTTGCAAACAAACCGTCTGGCGGTCTGCCTGGCCTGGGTGCTCTGCAGAGGTTGGAGTCTATGGTGGCTGACATCGCACACGAGGAGGAGGTCTGTAAGGAGTTGGAGAAGTGTCCAGAGAGCGAAAGGCGCGATTTTGATTTCAATGAAATGACAAGTTTTGATTTGTACGAGCCAGAGGTGATTGAAACGAATTTTGAAGAGGAAGTGTTGAATACATCCAAACCTCCAGCTTCGGTGGCTTCGCTGGATTGTCACGAGGAAATTATAGTGTCGCCGCTGACGGAAATAGCGAGGGACCTCGACAGGACAAGCAGAATGCAACTACTAGAAGAAAACCTTCCCGAGAACAGACTGATGGCTGCTTGTGGGAATAGGAAGAGTGCTGTCACGCTGGGCGCTGCTTCTGTCACGGACACCAAAGGCGTCACGCAACGTAGTGACGATCGCGAGGAGAAACAAGTGCCCGCGGAGAACAGCGCAGCGGTTGCGTACTGCAACTCACCTGTGGAGTCGAACAAGACGGAGATCGTGCCGAGTAAGCAGCAAGATGATATATTGCCAGAAAAGGACGCGACGCCGAGGTATCCTGACCATGACAAATCACCAGCAGACATTCCTGTTGTGAATGAGCTAGACCTGGACCCCTCCAGAAAAGCTCAGCTTGCCGCGGCGGAACAACTAGTGGTTCCTTATCAGCCTAGAGGGCAGAATGAGCTGTGTCCACCACGTCCTCAGTCAAATATGTTGGGTGGTTCTGAAACGCGGCATGCATACGTGCACGGGCGGCAGTTGCCAGAAGCTTCCATGAGCATACCCATGCAGGACGTGAGCGATACAGCGGCTCACGTGCAACAGTTACATCCGGGTCCTCCGCTATTGAGCCACAAGTCGGACAAGGCGCGCAGTCAAAAGACCAAGCGAAACAAGGCGCAGAATCGAGCACGAGATGAGTTATCGAAGAAAGAGTTCCAGGACTTGAAACGGCAGGAGTATGAGCGGAAGAAACGTGAGTACGAGGAACAGCAGATGAAGAAGCGCATGCTGCAAAGGCAACTGCGGATACAGAAACAGATGATCAAGGACGAAAAGCGGCGGCAGAAAATCGCGCTTAATCCACAGCGTACAAAAACCAAAGCATCGCAAGAGGCGAAAGCAAAGGCAAAGCTGGCGAAAGAGATGTCCAAACCGGCTCCTTCTTTGGCGTTGTGCGAACCTAAACTTCTCCTGACTCACGCGTTAATTCATCCGTGTGGAAGTGCTCCATTCAACGGACAGTGCCCCCTCAAAGGAGCGTTCGGAAAAGCGACAGTGGACGGGGTTTTAGATTTTTACAAACAGTTTCCGACGCCGGAGGTTAACGACGTTCTTGGTCATCCGCCAACGCCACCGTCGTCGTTGCCGCCGTCTCCGGGGTCTCAAAACGTCGGGACCGGCGTGAAGACGCTGATGAACGGAGACGTTTCCAAGGCCGAGCTGCTGCGTCTTCCACAGAACGAGGAAGCTCCGCGCAAACGAGCGCGATACACGGAAAACCAAGAGTCAGAGTTTGAAGCAGCCACTTCACGTGGGAACGTGAACGTGAACGTGCTCACTTCAATGCCAACCCCACCTCTCGCAGACAATAGTGCTTTAGGAATCGATCAAGTGGTAGAAGGTAGCGCTTCACACGTTGTGTCGACACGGAGCTCCAGTACGAACTCTTTGACCTCACTCTCTGAGAATGTGCAGTACATTGCGTCGTCGTCGCCTGAGTCGGACGTTCTTGACACCGTTGCAGCGTCGAAGTTCCCAGCGTTGCGTTCGGAGGCGGACCGTAATTGTACGGACTCGCCCACTTTTCCTCCTGTGACGACGGCGTTGGTGAAGCGCGAACAGCTGGACACTCTTAGCAGCTGCCGTGCTGTTGAAAACTCCACGAGCTCAGGCGCGCCGGCAGGGAGCGATGGTTCCGCTGCGGCTACAACGACGTCACCGAGACCACACGTGTCTGATGACTTGGATAGTATTGATGTAACGCTCACGTTGTCGCCCAATTCTGAACAGCGGGTCACGGATACCGTGGCTTCTGTTGCAGATTTGATCGGTTGTTCTCCGCCTTGGCCGTCAGACATTGTTATTGAACCTTCGTGTAAAGCAACATCCAAGAGTGCAAGTAATTTACCCGCTGAAAAGAAGGTGGCCACGTCACCCTATCCTTACTCCGAATATAGTATGAACTCCGCCGAAGGCTTAACGAAAAAGCCCGATGGCCCTTATTGTAGACATTGTGACGTGTTGGTTATCGGCATCGGCATAGCTCGGGTTGCCGACGATGGTACGAATAACGCCAATGAACGATCGACAACCGTGAAAGAGTTGAAATCGTCCAATTCGGAAAGCGGTTACAAAATCCGTAGTGTGAACGTAGCGGCGGGGGAGTGGTTGGGAAATATCTTCTGCTCTGAGAATTGTTTGAAGCAGTATCATGCACATCTTGACTCTGAGAGCTCGTCGGCTGCTGACGGGTCTAAATCGTCACTCGTCGGCTCGATGTCGGCTGATACGTCGGGTCTCACGAGCGCGGGAAACACGACCACTCTTGAAGGATCTGACGTGCGCGGGAGTGTCGTGGCCAATGGGCTGTCGCCAACTTTGCTTTCAAGAAGAAAGCAGCCGTGGAAAGTAGAGGACTCGCTGGGCGAGGTGAGTTTGTGATCAAGTAGTACTGACTTGTGCGGCACTGTTAACGTCAGCCGTGCGTCTGTTTGCAAGGCCCATCTCCGTGTTTGACGCTAGGTTGTTACACGGTTGTAAAAGGGGGCAGTGTCATGAGATGCGCATGAACGCGCGCTTGGTCGAATCTCGAAAACATTCGCCCAATGTTTTCAAGTTTGAAATCCAAGATGGCGCCCAAAAGGCGGTGGATCTGCCGCTCGATCGCTCGCCGACGTTACAGACGCCGTCTTGGATTTCAAAGTTGAAAACATTGGGCAAATGTTTTCAAAATTCGACCAAACGCGCGTGCATTCACATGTCATGACACTGCCCCTTTAAATAATGCTTGTTCTTTGTCGTCAATTTTATTCATTTGCTTATTCGTTTATTTATGTCAAATATGGTTCCAATTTCCGAACGATAGCTTGCGCTACGTTACAAGTTGGGGGTGAAGGGTCAGTGAAGAAGAAGGGAGAAAACGCTCGTTTCATTCGTAGCCGTTTAAGTTTGCCACCAAACTACTTCATTTTTCTGTACAAGCAAAGTCTTTCGAACATTTCATTGAGATTTTCGTTAGGTAAAGATTTTGTTATTTTTCAGTCTCAGGGAATTAAACGGCAACGGCAATTGCGCTGGAGGAGATGGGATGGAGGCGACAAGGGATTCATTCAGAAGAAACACAAACACGAGCTAACACCGGAGCAAGTCTTTGAGGTAATAAGAGAATTAGAAAACAAAGAGAATTAATGAGGTTATTTTCATCTCGCTTCGCAAAAATTTCGAGCTTTTTGTTATTACGGGAAAGATCATTTTTCAAACGATATCTTGGACTCGGTCAAAATGTCGTCCTGTCCCGTCATTTTTTGCAGCTTCTGAAGACGCATGGCACGATGATCAGGTGCGCTGACCCGACGGAGGACACTCGACACTGTACACTCTGTGGGGAGCCTGGGGACGGGAACACGGAGGGAGCTGCGAGGTGAAGTGATACGTTGATATTTATTGAATTCAAATTCAATCTCCGAGTTTCTTCATTCCATTTGATTCTACATCTGCTGAAAATGAAATGTTGTAGCGAACGCGCACTTCTTTACTTCATTTGACTTCACTTGTGTCGAAAGGTTCTAACGCGCACTCTAAGAAGAGTGGTATAAACGAGTTTGAAATTTTGTAATCCGTTTGATTCGACCCGTAACTGAATGACGCTAACTTGTGTCCGTAGATTACTAAACTTAGATGTGGACGTGTGGATCCATCTGAACTGCGCGCTGTGGTCGCTCGAGGTTTACGAGACTCTGAACGGAGCGCTCATGAACGTGGAAGCTGCCGTCAAACGAGGAAAGACAGTGGTAAGAGAACAGTTGTACGTACAGCCAGCCCACTCTTCTGCTCTACTCTCTTCTATTTTCATTTTGCATTTATCTGTTCTGCGGTCTCTGCTCTCTTTCTCTTCTCTCTCCTATGCTTTTATCTTCTCTCTCCTATGTTCTCTTCTCTCTCCTATGCTTTTTTCTTCTGTCTTTTACTTTTGTTCTCCTCTCCTTCTTTTCTCTTTTCATTTCAGTCTTGCCCTTCTCTTCTCTTCAGAGTTCTTTCGTTAACCTTTCTTTCCGTCCTTTCCCTTTATGAACGCTTCTGCTCTCGTCTCGTGTCTCTTCTTTTTCCTATACTTATCTCTCTTTTACCTGTTCAACTTGACTTGCCGTCTTAACTCGCTCAACTTTAGAATTGTCAGCTGTGCAAAAGGAAGGGTGCCACGGTGGTTTGTCGCCAAATGCTGAGCGTCTCCAACACTCGCTGTACCAACACTTACCACTTTGGCTGTGCCATCAAGAGCAACTGCATCTTCTACAAGGACAAGGTAAAGAATTAATGTGACAAAACGATAAACAGTAAATGCATGTCTAAATTAGTGATCAAGGCGGTGTTGAGATGCTAACAGAGCGTTTTGTTGCTTCGCAGACCATGCTGTGTCATGAGCATCGTCTCCAGGAAAACAGTGAACAGCGGCTGCCGTCCTACGCCGTGTTCAGGAAAGTTTTCGTCCACCGCGACGAGATCCAACTGATTGCGAGGTTAGAGAAGTGATGCTTGTCTATTGAGAAACAAATAAAACTTCGCCGTTGGCTTTGTTATCAGTAGCTTACGCTCATAACGTCAACGAGGGCATTCTTAACGACATTTAACATATCGTCGTGAACTTTAGAGATGCTTTATTTTCATGACTCGTTGCGCTGATGAAGACCAGCATGAGCTTTTTCAGCGACCAACAATCCACTGTGTTATTTCTATAATAATAATAATAATAATTTGCCTTTATTGTTTTATGATTTTTACATATTTGAAATTAATAGCCAAAGCCAGAGGCTTATAATTGTGAGCTTCTCACTCACGTGATCTTCTTGCTTTGACAGCATGTTACGTCACAACCAGGAGACCAATGACCGACCACAGACGCTGCGTATCGGGAGCATGGTGGTTAAATCTCTGGGACAACTCCTGCCTCACCAGCTGCAGAAGTTTCACACCAGAAACTCTGTGTATCCGGTAAGTGAGCTCTACTTTTGCGCTCGCCTCAGCAACGCAACTTCGCCTGTTGAAGTAGTGGCACTGCGCGTGTCTGTCATCGAATGCAATTCGACGCGACTTCAACGCGACGTGATGCGATTTTGACAATGATTTCTTCACGGATTTTGCGGCTAACTTTACCTGGTGATTTTTAGGCGGGCTTCAAGATCACGCGCTTCTACTGGAGCATGCGTTCCGTGAAACGCCGCTGCAAATACCACTGCACAGTTGAAGAGGTGGAGGGCTCGCCTAGTTTCACCATCCGCGTTGATGAGGAGGGATTTGAAGACATCACTTTCCGCGAGAAAACACCCAAAGGTATATATTTTTTTTTGTGAGAGTTCTCACGCTCATGTATACGAACACGAATGCACCCAGTAAGACTGACATAAATGAGTGCGAGAAGAACAGGTAACGGGCACACCACGCACGTGTGAATAAGGGAAAGGACGTGTTGCTTAAATGTAATGTGTTGTGTTGTCGTTTTGTTTAGATGCGTGGAGTGTCATCCTGAATAAAATGTTGGGGCTCAGGAAAGAGGGCGATTTGGTGAACCTGTTTCCACAGTACGTCAGTGGGGAGGTAAGTCAAGAAACTCAAGAGAGTGCTGTTGAAAGTAATGTATCCTTTCTTCTGCAGTGTTTCATTTATCTTCGTAAGTTTAAGGTGTTCTGTTGGCGACGCTTTGAATCATTTACTCGTCTGAAACTTCGTTTGTTCTTCATCAGGACCTTTTTGGCCTCGCAGAACCGCTTATCGTGAGAATCATCGAATCGGTAAGTTTCTCTTGTTTTTTGTTTTTGTTTATTTTGTTTATTTATTTTATTTATTTTTTTGTGGTCTTTGCTCACTGCTAGCGTTGATGAATCAAATGTAGTTGTTATCAACAATCCTGGTCAAAAGTATGCGAGACATTCTGAAGAAATGCTTTTTTTTTTTACCATCACTCTGTTCAACAACGAAAGCGGATCCTTACCCCCCCCCCCCCCCATAAAGGGAGTGCACTTTGAGCACACTGATCCAACATTGTAGGGGGAGGGGGCAGTAAGGGTCAAAGTGTCATAATTTTCAGATAAAAGGCTCAGTGTTCCTACTGTATATACACCAAGTCCATCACCTGACCGCCAGTTTTTGTTTTTTATATGTTTGTTTGTTTGTTTGCTTGTTTGTTTGTTTGTTTGACATTGTAGATGCCTGGTGTAGATCAGATGCAGGGATACAACATGCGCTACGGGCCGTCACCCATCATGGAGCTCCCGCTGGCAGTCAACCCATCGGGCTGCGCGCGCTCGGAACCTTTGTTGAGAGCGCATTTCAGGGGCACAAGGTACGTGATGAAGTAATGGAAAGAAACACGCAGCTGGCCGGCCATTATTCCGCGAGTTTGGCTGACAGAAATTTAGCGAGGACGCTGTAAACACGCCCCTTTAGTCTGAATAACTTTTGAATAATTTTCGAAGAATGTCATAGCTGCAGGCGTTTTATAAGAGCCTGCTTTCTTTACCAATTGATAGTCGCACGGTTTGCTCCCTCTAATCAATAATGGTTCGTTTGCTGTCGGCAGGGCTCGTGCTCTTCGCTCCACCACCAGTGCATCGTCGGTTTCGTCGCCGGCTGTGAGCGCTTCAGCGTCGGAAGACGCATCGCTGTACACGAAGCAGTTTGTGTATTCCAAAGGAGCGCAGTACCGCAAACTCAAGTCCGAGTGGAAGAGCAACGTGTATCTGGGCAGATCCAACATCCAGGTACTCACGCCAATTGTGCCCGTTGTCATGGTGCCCGTTGCTGCTGTTGACGATTGTGTTGTGCTTGTCTTGTTGTTATCACATCCTGTTGTTGTGGTGTAAACGATGTGGTCGTGGTGGTTTGTATTGATGTGTTTTATTAGTGTTCTTGTAGTTTGTGCCGGCGTTGTTGGTGATTTATTTTCCTGTTTGTTACTTTCTAACCTTTTGCGGAGTTTTCTGTCTTTGATTACTTCAGTACTCTTGCGCGTTGTCTTCAAGAGAACGAAACTCAGCCCTGGCATATTTTCTGTTCTTTCAGGGTCTTGGACTCTTTGCCAACAGAGATATAGAAGTGGTAAGCACGTGGATCTTGTGTTTAGTATCGTTTAACTTGATCGCATTTCTGAGTGCTCTGTGTTGCTGTGTCTTTCAGGGAAGCATGGTGATTGAGTACATTGGCTGGATCATCCGAAACGAAGTCGCTAACAGGAAAGAGATGATCTACGAGAAACAGGTGAGACTGTGTCAGCACAAACCAAGCGGCTTCAGTTCTCGTTTGATTGTATTTTGTATTTATGTACATTTATTGGTTCATGTCTTTTTTCTTTTTCGTCTCGCGTGATTTTTATATATTTATTTTACTGCTTTGTCTTTGTTATTTTTCACAGAACCGTGGTGTGTACATGTTTCGGGCAGACTCGGAAACCGTGATTGATGCCACGATATCTGGCGGACCCGCCCGTTACATCAACCACTCGTGCATGGTGCGTGTCTTCTTGATTTGTGTGGGGCGTTCTCGCGTGCGACACGCGAGTATTTGGCCCCTTTGTTTGATATATGTGATTTATGCACTCAACTAATTATCGTCTGATGCCTTGTGACCTGCCTGCATTGCACGACCGAACGTGTTTGATAGTGGACGACTAGTCTAGATCAAGGAGCATACACGATCGGCTTATGAACATACACCCCTCGTGGATTAGGGTTTGGTTGATTGTAAATTCTAACATTTCCTTCTGTTTCAGCCAAACTGCATGGCGGAGGTTGTGACTTTCGAGAAAGAGCAGAAGATAATCATCATCTCCAGCAGAAAAGTGGAGAAGGGAGAAGAGGTAAGTAAGAGGGGTCGCTTGTCAAATGATGTACGTACAGTAAGTTGACTGGATAATGTGCTGTTTATATACAAGTGTCTGTGTGCACATAAGCAGCTTATATAAGCACGCACCGCTGCCTGCCAACAAAGCTGCCATCGTCCGAGATTTTCGCTTTTCCTCCGTGAGAAGTAGAATGCATCAACGTATTACTAAAACTTATCAACCTTGCGTTGATGGATCGACGCAAACCAAAACTAGATCTCACAGGACTGGTGTTCCATTGTGTCTCCTCTCTTACTTCTGTTTTTCTGCCATCAAGTTCCGTTTGCCTGTCCGTCTGACTTTGGTGTGTAAAAGGGCAGAACGTCAGCGAGCCTAAACATTCTTTACAGTGTTTGGCAAACACACACCAACCTTGACGTTGATACGTTCACGATGGACACAGGGCATTCAGAACTTGTCCTCACAGGGACATAAATATTCCATCTGTCTGTCTCGCTCATTCTGGTTTCTGTACGTGATCGGTTGACCTTGTTCCCTGGAATAGACCCATTTCATCTTTGGCATGCCTGGGGACTAACCGTTCTGTTTCTTTTCTGCTTCCTTCATCTCCAGCTGACGTACGACTACAAATTCGATTTTGAGGACGATGAGCACAAGATTCCATGCTTGTGTGGCGCGCCTAACTGTCGCAAATGGATGAACTGAACTGTTCTCTGTAATATTTATCTTCTATTTATTGACTCACCCATTCATCCTGAAGAGATGGTGTGATAGCCGTTTCTGTTTACCCTTTAGTAATTATAGATACAAAGAGAAACATTTCTTGCTGGCTTTACGCCACTCGCCGTACGCACCCAGCCCATGTAGAGAACTCGTTTACGAGTCCTATATCTTGTACTTTCACTTATGGCGTTATCGACACGCCAAATTAATCCGAATATATTGGCAGAATAGCTGCATTCTGATATGAATGCTGAAATAATAAATTGTTTTGTTGTATAATGACTCTAAGTTTCACGATTTACAGTGCGAATGCTGTGACAGAGTTTTATCGATTTTATGCACCAAGTGAATGCGTGCATGCAAATGATATGGCTGTATATAAGACGAGAATTGTAAGGTTTTATGGAATTCTTCGAATAAAAGATGCTGCTTATTGCTTATGTAATTTTTGATGAAATGTTCATTTTTTGCCTTGGCCGCTCACAACTGCGGAACAAAACATGCGCATACACAAAACACTCGCACAACTGGACAGACACTTAGAACAGGCGCGCATGCATACAACCCGCTCACACAAACAACACAGGACACGGACAAAACAAACACGCGTGTATATGTCCACGTATGGATATGTACGCGCGCGTACAAACACAACACGCATGCGCATGAACAACACCAGCTTCACAAACAGTGCACAAAAAAACCCTAAAAATTATTCTCGTTTTATTAAATGTTCAGGAAAGTTGCCCAGTTCACCTGTGCGTTGCAATAATAATGATGCGTATTGAACGGTTGACGAGTGTAACTTGTGTTTAGTGTTGTGCACTTGTGTGTAGTTCTGTATGCGCGTGTTCTGTACCTGTTCTGGACGTTGCGTGTTCTATTGTGTGGCTGTGTACGCGTGTAAGTGCGTTGTTGTAAGCGTGTTGTGTGTAGTTGTGCACGCGCGCCTTTTGTTCTTTAGTTGTGTACTCGTGTTTTGTTGTGCGCGAATTGTGTAGTTCTGTGCGAGCGTGTTTTGTTGTACGTGTGTGGTGTGCAGCTATATACGCAGTGTTTTGTTTTGTTTTGTGTTTTGCTGTGTGCGTGTTGTGTCCAGTTGTGTACTCACGTGTTTTGTAGTTGTGTACTCACGTTTTGCTGTGTGCGTGTTGTGTCCAGTTGTGTACTCACGTGTTTTGTTTTTTAGTTGTGCACTCACGTTTTGTTGTGTACGCCGCACTTCCGTGCGCGTGCGTGCTGTATGTAGTTGTGTGTACGCGCGTGTTTTGTTGTGTGCGTGTTGTTGTCCAGGGCCCAGTTCTTCAAAGCTCGATTAAGTTAACCTGGGATTAAGCAAATTCGTTCCCTTCATTTCTGAAGTGTTTTGAGAAAAGACGAACTAGAAAACTTGTTCTGTTCAAAACATGTCGAAGAAGTCGTGTTGATGACGGAAATGTTCTCATATTTAGATCAAAAACGACAGCAAAGTTGAAACCTAATCCAGGATTAGCTTAATCGGGCTTTGAAGAACTGGGCCCTGTTGTGTACACACGTTCGCGTGCGCGTGTGCTGTGTGTGGCTGTGTACGCGCGTGTTTTGTTGTGTGCGCGCGTGCTCTATGCAGTTGTGTGCGCGCGCGTTGCTGTATGTAGTTGTGTGTACGCGCGTGTTTTGTTGTGCGCGCGCGTTGCTGTTATATAGTTGTGTGTACGCGCATGTTTTGTTGTGTGCGTGCTAAGTCTTGTGTGTGTGGTTGTGTACGGGCGTAAAAGTAAAATCTTTATGTGCTGTGAATTCTGCCACGGCCGAAACTAAGCGCAGCTGCACTCCCGAGCTTTGAGGTTGAGAGCGCTTGGATCCCCACCGCGCACTTGGCCGAAACCACCTTGGAACAGAACGCCTCGCGCACACGAGAAACCACACCCGAGTACAGATCGGGAAAGTGATATTTATTTCGAAATTATCTTACATCTCAAAATTTCAGCAATATCCCATCAAAATACTTCACGAGGTTTCTCGAAGGATGTGAGAAGCTTCCACGCATTTGGTGTGGGCCGAGATATCTCCTGTCTGAGCAACACGATCTGGCTTGAAGGGTTATTTCGTTAATCTTTGGCTGCTGTACAAGACAGCGGCTCCCGTGGATCCTGGCTTTCAGAACTTCTTATTGTGGCTCAAGAAAAGTCTTTAATACTCAGCCCACAAAAATTTGTAAAGCTCGATTTACACGGTGTCGTTTAGCTTACGACTGTCGTATGCGATTTTATTACGAAACCACGGCACGAATCACATCGGTTTTAATCAACTCTTCCACTTGGTGGTGTCTGTCGCATATACAACATGTTTTACACGATGTGATTCGTGTCGTAAGAAAATCGCACGGTGTAACCTGACTACAGTAACGCGGGCAGTGTCTATCTGCTTACTCAGTGTTCATTCAGATAATTTTCACTGAAATCCAGGCTAAACTCAAATAATCTTTAAGTCCGGATACTGGACGGATTTTCAGTTGGTTTGAAAAAATGGTTTTTCGTCAACAAATCGAGAGTTTTTTTAATCCTGACTTTTTAATAGCAGTAATCGAGCTATCGTTCGAATTCATGCCCAGGGCTTGCCGAAGGCTCGTCACTGAGCAGCTGCTACGTAATAAGCATAACCGAGTTAAATGGCCGTTAAAAGGCCGACAGATACTGCGTGCGCAAAAACATGAATTCACTCTGGTTACTTATTCACAACATATCGAACTTAAGCTTTTTGGCCAAAAGAAGTCTGTTGCGATATCAGTTTCTTTGTTTGCTGATACATGTGCGTGAAATCACTTTTAGCTCAATGCGCCGAGAAGAAACAATTGGCAGTACTTTCCTCTTTTGGCTCATAAATTCATGTGATATCTACACGAAATACGTCGACGAAGGGCAAGTGATCAGCGTTTGGTCGACAATTTGCTGTGGCCACAATAAAGGGCAAACACGCCCAAAATGTAGTAATGGCTCAGTAACAACGTTCTACTAACATTAATGCGTCAGGTACGAAAATATCAGAGTCTAGCCCGCGTACAATATCCGTAAAAGCTCTCGGTCACTTGTAGTTCACAGAAGAATTCCCACGATTTCCCTTCAGGAAAGAGGGTTACGAAACGCTCTTACGAAGCCAATACGCTTTTTGTTAATAACAGTGAATGACGTTTGCTGTCAGCTTAAACCCTTGGATCCCGAACATCAAAAGTCTTTCCTGTCTTTATATCGTTTGCGTACCTTGGGATTTAAATAATTGCTCTTGAAGCAAGGGAAAGTAGGCTTCCGCTTGACAAAACAATAATCATTGCACAGTATTGTAGCAATAGTGGCGCCATGGTGAACCTAACCACTTGAATACTCATTGTAAAATGTACAAAACAACAGCAGAAAACACGTCAAGAACAAACTCTCCGGGTTTCCTGTTTGAACGTACCACGGGGATTTAATTTGCGGCGGCTTCGATTGACGACAAAAAGTCGGAGCTGACATGTACTACAAGACCTGCTGTCGCCCCCTTTTCGCTTTAGTTGACGATGCTGCATCAAAAATTAATACGGAGAGCGCCGTAAAACAACAAAAATGAAGTCGTCAAAAGAATTCTCCTTAGTGTTTTTATTGATATTTTTGGCTGTTTACTCAAAATACCTTGAGGGATCTCTATTTTCGGTTAGCTCATGCTATGTGAGCTTATGTGGCCCCGTCGCTTTCGAGGTGGTCCGAGCGACCGTTCCGACAGAGGCCGGTGCTGTGTAAATTTCCATATTTATTAAAGTCAGATTAACATAAAACAAAACAAAAAACTCCCCACTGTCATCACTTCAACTAAAACAAAACCTTACCATCTGGGGGGCCCGGTTTAATGTAGAAGTTTGGATCTGAAACGTGCTTTCTGCCGCCCTCTGGGTCAATTCATTCGACCAGATGCATTCACCTGCCAAAATCCGGACTTTTTCAAGATTTCATGGCCAATACCCGGCACGTAAAGAAAACAACTTTAGCGGGTTGTTTTGTCCATGAAACGAAACCAATATGATTTGGACGGGTATGGGCACGCCGCTAACTATAGCTCTGCCGAGAAAAAATAACCACCATAAATTAGGCGGTTAGCTCTGGCCAACGCCGCAACACTCTTTATCGACACAAAGCCAAAAACTACTGAAAAACATTGAGGAACCGGCAAATACACGTTTTATAGCGCCGATACTCGTGTAGAACAAGCTTCATTAGCAAACAGGGCATAGTTCGATTATTGCTACTCTGTCGAACACTAGATGACATTGTGTGTGGCTTTGTGAAATAATGAATTGCTTTCACGGCATCTGGTACCAGTTACAGAACAAAATTGATTTTTACTTGACACAAAGCAAAAGAATTGGCAGAAAAAGACTTCTGAGAACTGAAATACCAGCCCAGTGTGGACCACAAAAAAAAGAACGAATTTAGCCTGGCGTAAACTAATAATGTTCATACGTGTTTATATGATTGCTTGACGGCTCAGCAAATAGCCATCGGATGTGTTGAATGTCGAGATGGCATAGAAGACCGGTACAGAGAGAAAGAGAGAGAGAGAAAGAGCTATACAGCAACTGCTTTTGTTCTGATCTTCGAGACTAAATAGTTATGGATTAACAAAGATATCTGGCTGGGCTGCCGGAAATGCCAGTGTAAACCTTCATCGGTCAAATGCTTTGGATCAAAATTATAACCCAAAAACCTGTGAACACACAAATTTCATTTATTCTCGCCTTTAATTAAGCTTACCAGTCAGCTATTTTGAGCTCGTTCACACTTGTTTGAGCAATACGTGTTCGTTTGAACTTATTGTTTGAAACCGACATGTGTAAATACAACACAACCTTCACCTTGGCTGTTAAATACCCGTCACTTTACAATGCCCACATTCGCCTTCCGGTCGAACAGTTGGTCGAAAATTGATTAAAACTATATATAAATAGCTGTGTAATAGAAAAATATTACGACAAACTGCCGTCTAACATCGCAGGAACTATGACAATGTCAAGTTAGGATTCCTAACATGACTTTCAGTCGGCAAGGCCAGAAAATTTGAACCATTTCGTGGTCTGTCAAGCGCGCGACCGTCGGCCAAGTTTGTACGTGTGTCGAGTAATCTTTTGCTGCGCGGCTTTTCCGGACCTTAGCAAGCCTGGAATGCCCGTTTAAACGAATTCTTGCATAAAAAAAAAAAAAAAAAAAAAAAAAAAAATGCGAGGAAAAAAATCCTGCACAAGAATATTGCGTAGCAGTCAATATGAAGTCAGGCCCACCCGGAGAGGGAAAAATATGTCGGCAACGGACTGACTCAGACGATAAACACGTCTGCTAGACGGGCGAGCCGGGCAAATCTACGATTTCCAAACAAGGACCGTAGGCGTGCGAGATGTTATGCTTTCGTGACTGGGAGCCTTATTTTAGCGAAAAACGACACGGTTGCTTTGCCCACGCTATCACGAAAATATCGCTTTAAAGACGCAGCTGCTTTGCTTTTGATTCGCTCCCAGTGAACTCAGAATAAAGAGGTCGAGAACATTAAGAGAAGTAGAAAATATTAATTCGAAAAATATCTACTGATCTTGGTCGCCATGGAGTTGCGTGATCGGCGCCTATGTGAAGGTCTTGAGCGGCGGAAGGACTCGCTTGGAGTAAAAGATTCAACAACCCACGGTTTTCGGATTCTCTGTCGAACTGGAAAAATGTACTTGGCCTCGTTTAATCATCTTTCACAAATGTGCCACCAGATAAAATGCGTGGTGGCCTGTTCTGCTCAGTAAAATTGCCAAACCGCAGCGCAGCGAACGCATTATTTACAGTCGTGCCGATGAAATAGTTTTGCTTTTTTACGCATCGCGGATCGCGTTTCCTTGGCGCTCAAAAACAAGATCGTACAAATGTGAAGAAATGAATTCATGAAGGCTACTTTGCATCAGTGAGTGGGTGTATTGAAAAAAAAAACGAGCGGTTCTTTTTACTTATTTTTCTGCGTACGTGACCGCATGCACAACGAAAAGAGAGAGCAAAAGAAAAGGGCTTTGATAAACAGTTCGATCTGCTAAATATTGGCTGTGACTCTTCAATGTTTTGGATTTTTCGCTCGCAATGTTCGGGTCATTGGGGCATAACACATGGCGAACATTGTTTGCTTTGTAGTGTCAATCAAATTGATTGACAGGAAAACGTGTTTAGATTAATTGCTATTGTTTTTCGCGTTATTTGATTGGACAAGAGGGTGGCAGAACATGACCGTGCGAACAAGGTTTCTTCTCGTTCTGCGCATACGAGTTGTTTTCCCGAACGGGCGACTTGTTGGTCGGTTGATTCATTACTGGGAATGTAGTTTGCGGAGATCTTGGGGCGCTTGGGCCATGAAACGAACAGGGTAGAGGGAAAATATCATGGATAAAGTCATGGTCGCTTCTGTGTCCCAGAAAAGAGGCCCAAGTTCGTCAGACGCCAACTTAAGTATTGTGCTAAACCTGATGTGTCACACGACTTGCCATCGTCAAGGAGGCGAAACGGAGAAATTCGCTAAGAGGGCCATCGAATCACTCGTCAAAAAGCTCCGAAAGAAACCAGAGGAACTAGATGCACTCATAAACGCCATCACTTCGAATGGAGTACAGCCTTCGAAATGTGTAACGATCCAAAGAACTTTAGACGGAAGGTTACAGGTATGCGAACGCAAAGGCTTTCCACATGTGATTTACGCCCGACTTTGGCGCTGGCCTGATATTCAAAAGATGGAAATGAAGCATCTAGATTTCTGTCGATATGGCTACGATCTGAAATACGAAAGTGTGTGCGTCAACCCGTACCACTACGAACGTATACGGAGTCCGGCAGGTGAGTCGATCGCTTTCCATGTTCATGTACCGCTTGAATAAAGTGGTGGTGATGTCATAGACTTGAGAATATTCACTTGTTCCCCCCGAACTGTCCAATTCTCCGTTTGTGACCTTCCAGAATAGTTGATGACACGTAACTCACCGTTCTAATTTTAAAGTTATGTCAGAATCTGCTCGGCTGTTCTGGAACGAAAAGGGTACAACACAATTATCACCCTTGCGCCGGTCAAACGTTCCGTGCAAGCTGTTCGAAAACTAGTTTTAGCCCCAGAGTAGGAATCATTTTCTAGTCACATCGCTAGATGATCCAATCACCCGAGCAAATTATACGTATATTGTCACCACCTAATCAGCCTGACCTTTCAGAAATACTTCGTTTATATTGCGATGGGTTATGCCTTGTCTGATCTCAAGTCTGTCCGATGGCCCATCCCAGCTCAAATATCGGTGCACCATTTGCCAAGACAAATACAACTTAAATATCCAGTGAAAATGCGCTGCTTAAAGCTTCATATTGATCACGATGGCGCTATGTACCGTGTATTGTTTGTTGTTCGACCCCACCACCTCTTGCATATTTAATTTGGCCGTTTCAAATTGAATGTCTCGCGCCAAAAAAAGTGCGTGATTTTCGATCGCACGACCTCCTTTGACACTTCAGACACGATTTTCGCCTGAAAACACGCGAAAATAGCCCAGATTGTTACGTGTGTGGCGGCTGAATTATTTTGTCTGGGTTTTGTTTAAGTATTATTGTTGGTTAGTGGTCATTGTCTGGCGCAAACGGTTCTTGTCTGAAAACGTCTGAAATGTCGTCTGATTTGGGCCTAATTTATTTTCGGCGGCTGATTTATTTTTGTTTGGGTCGCCGGCCGCCGCGCGGGCGCTCTGGGACCGCTCTGTGCCCAGAAAACGACCTTCGGCTCGCTCGAAGTAGATAGAAGAGAAGGCAATTAACGAACAAATAGAATTCCTTATTATTATTCAACAGATTCTAATTTGAATATATATATTTTTTCGCTCGACTTTGACCGTCTGGATTTTGAGAGGAACAACTTCGCGTGCCGGAGCGTGTTGTTCCAGTGTTCCGTAAAACTCATCACGCTCCGAAACAGGGCATTTTCAGCGTTTTCCTGACCACAGATCACAGGCGGAATAGCTTTGTCATCGCAAATGTCACCGGCTCATTGTTTCGGTGTTTCATAACAAGTCGAATTGGGTTTCAAACCCCATCGGTTTTCAGCCGGCAGAACGCGGCCCGCAACTTTTTTGAACGACTCTGAGGCCAGTTGGACTTTAGTTTTTGACCTATTTCAATGTTTCCACACCTTTGGAAGTTTCCGAAGGGCGGATCATGTCATGAATATTCTGTTTTCATTCGCAAACAAACCACAAAAGCCGCTGTTGTGTATGCAGATGACTCGGTAATGTGCATTCTGCGCTCGTGTCACGTAACTGAATTCCTGTCTTTCCGACTCATTTTGATCCGTATTCTTTACGAAAACTAGCGCCTGGAAGCATCTTGGAGTGTGTCTAATTCTTAAATTCGAGAAATTGTCTAAAAAAACCTGTCATTTTCGCTTTGAGTTTCGGTTACTTTATATAGCTCTTGAGTCATTATTGTCTCAAGTTATCATTACAATATTCTTTCGATGGCTGTAGTTTGCCACGCAATCCTTTCGCGTAGCTTGAAGACGATCTTAAAACGTGCCTCTTCACGAAGAAATAGCGGGGAATTTGTAATTTAACTTTTTTGTCAATTTTTGTCCCCCCCTTATCGATGTTGGGCTTCATTTTTCATATATGCTAATGACTATCAGGCAAATGTAATTTAGTTGAAACTCTTTTGCTTTCTAAATCAGCTTTGCTTGCAGTATCGTGCAGCTTTACATAAGCAGTTCTTTATGAATATATTCAGTAAATGCTATAATTATTTTAGTTGAAGCTTCCATTTGCACTGAGGTGTGAAAATCCTGTCTAATAAAACCTTTCATCCTCTTTATCTTTTTAAGTTTTCGGCTTTCTTAATTCATTGGCCAGGGCCAGTGAATTGTTTTGTACAAACATACATTTTTGGTACCAAGAGATGTTGTTATGCAGTCTGCATGTACTAACAAGATTAGATACACTGATCTTCTTATATGCTAAAGCATGCAGTATAACATGTTATATCCCTATTATATTCGACCTCATGATGATTTCGAATACACCCTTTCCTGAAAAAAAAAATTGTCTTTAGAGCTGTAATTTTTGTTATTCTAATGAAGATTTTTAAAAAATGTGTTCCTTTGAGTAAGCATTGCTTACTGCTTTGTGAGCCCTGTGAATATTGTATTTCCAGTTTTATTTTTTGTAAAGTAGTGATGTAATTTGGATCTATACATGTGGAATAACATGCCTGCCAGCATACCATGTAAGCTAATTTTCTGTAAGTTAATGTTCATTATCTTGTCAGTGGGTTATCTAAAGGTGAACTTATTTATAACCATGACAAATAACGCGAAGGAGCATGTCTGACATACAAGAGCTTAATTAATTGCTGGAATGATCTGAAAGATATCAACCTTGTTTTAGTAGTGTTTTTATTGTCTGTGCATAATAGATACTGGCATTGCTTATTCAACGTGTGCGTTCCCCCGGTGTCGATAACAATTATTTATGTAGGAAATCTCATAATCTCTTGTAGCTTGTGATAGTAATAATACATTGAACTTTGTCCACAATGATTTTCTTACAGCTAAAGCAGTTTCATACAAGAGCTAGTTGCCAATCACAATGATGTACCTAAATAATTAATAGCACTAAGAAGATGATCTAACTTGATCATAGCCAGGTGTTGTCTGCCTTCTGTCTGGAAATTTGAATGTTCTTATGTAAGGATAAATATATTGGTTAACATGATTGAATGACCACATATCATAAACAGGGATCTACAAGTATCCGGAAGTTAATAACCAACAGACTTAATTCAAGTGAAGTGATGGGAATATTTCCGGAGATTAGTCAGCCAGGCAAATGACTCTGTCAAGGACATGTATGGATAATTGAGTACCCATAGATTACAAGCTTACCGATAGAAAACTAACATGAGCAACTTATAGACTGTGAGAACAACGTATGTTGGAAAACAAAAGGCAATTGAGTTTCAGCAGAAAGAGAAATGCTTCAGAATTTGATACATCACTCTGATTTATTGTGAATGTAAGGGAAGATGCATAGGAATACCCATAGGTCGGGGTCAGTTGTATGTATTAGGGTGCAAGGAATGCCACATCCAACAAGCCTGGGGCTACTGAATTTTACATCGGCTAGTAGATTTTGTTTGAACTATCTCAGACTGTGAGTCAGGGCTACAATTGCGCCCTTGGGTTGGCTGCCAATTTTGTTTTTATCTCACATCCTGCATAATGTTATATGTTACAATGTGTTATAATGTTAAAATAAATGATGTTAAAATAAAATGTTATAATGTTACACAACAAAATATGGCATTATATTACAGCATTCATGTCTATATTGTAGTGTGCATAGACTTAATGGATTAACCAGCTGACAAGTGACTTATTTTCTGAGAAATCTTCAAATACCTTTAGGTTCACTTTAAATTTTGTAGTTTGGTTTCCCCCAATCTGTAGAAGGGACTTTTTCTTCCAGCTATGTAAGTTTAAAGAGATATAGTTTTAAAAGTAGTTATTATATGTTATTTACTGTAATATTACCCTTCAATTGCTTTGCTATATGTAAAGTTTCAGATTTACCATTAGGTGAGACAGGGTTAGAAATTAAAAATTACAACTACAAAAATTACACCTTAGCGACCAAAGATTTCATGCAGCCACAGTCAACATACAGTCTCCTTTTTTGAAGGTTTCTTACTATCTGCTCAACAGGAAGTGTTCAAAGGATTTTACCTTTTCACACTGAAAGATATTTTTCAGTGACTGATCTGTCTCTGAAAAGCATTCTTTTTTCCCAAAAGGCTACCAGAAATTGGCTAATAGCCACTTTGTTTCTGAAACATTACAAATACACCATTTTGTTATCGGGTTCACATTGGTTGGTGTCAGTCAAAAATCAACTGAGGAGGCAAGACTGGCTATGATGAACATGTCTTTGCTTTTCTGTGTGCGAGACTTACTATGTTTACAATGTCAGTTACCCATTTAGGCCCCGTCCACACTAATCCGGATAAATTTGAAAACGGATACTTACTTATCCGTTTTGGCCTCCCGTCCACACTAAGACGCGTTTTTGGTGACCGAAAACGGATATTTTCGAAAATGCTCTCCAGAGTGGATATTTTCGAAAACTCCGGTTTCATGGTGTAGTGCGGACGGCGAAAACGAAGCTTTTCGAAAACGCATGATGTTATGATGTCAGTGATCTCTGTGTGTGTGCTCGATTTGGGCATTTAGCGTTTTTGGTCAGTCCAGCGTATTAGTGTGGACAGCGAAAACGATTCGAAAACGATAGTGTGGACAGAAAACTTTTGATGTGTTTTTCGTATGAAAACTCCGTTTTCAAATTTATCTGGATTAGTGTGGACGGGGCCTTACTTTCCATCCTGCAAAATATTTTAGGCTTCATGGGAAAAAAAATCACACAAAACTTTAAGAAGTAAAATTGCCTTGGACGCTTTGAAATAGCCCATTTGATCATATTGCACATGCTAATTTGTGCAGTACAAATGGTAAACCATTATAAATAGCCTGTAAAACTGCCACTAATCCTGGGGCATGTTTCCAATAATTCAAGTTTTGGTGACCAACTTTTATGAACTGGCAACTTAATTTTTTCTGTTTGTCGTATAGGCACGCCCAATAAAAGTTGATTTCCAACTCTGTAACTGACCCTGTTTCCGACCTGTTTTATCATCATGGAAAAGCAGTTTCTTACATAAACCATAAGATACAGTAAACACATGGTGAAAGTGACCTTCGCAGTTATGAAGTAACTTATAATAAGCAATTGCAGAAATAGAGAAATAGCCTGGGAAAAAAACTGGATTCAATGGGAATCGAACCCATGACCTCCACGATAACGGTGCAAATACATATAACATGTAGTATATAAAATCATATACACAGTTGTTCACCTGGTGTTAGTTGATGTTGTCTGAACGTTGGCACTTTTTTCTTTGTCTTGTAGACAGTTATGCCCATTTTTGCCAGCTACTGACTTGATCCATGTGTGGATTTAGCACTAAATGTTTCGCCGATTGTTATATACTCAGATCTCTTCCAATCCAATATAACACTTGGCTCTGTCTGTTGAAATCAAATGCCAGCACGAACTTCGTGTAGGCGCCTCAGGTGTGTCAGCAAATGTCACGATCAGTCGTGTTAGCACTCCGTAAACCTTAAACACAACCAGTGTGTTGTGTGGTACTGTGTTTTACAGATCAAACTTTATGTGCGACATTCATTAAATTCAAGTAACAGATACTGGTGCGTGTATGTACCAGAAATCTTTTGTAATAACAATGCTTGTGTGCGCATGTCTGTGTATGTGCATGGGTCCACAACATTCTTCTCCTGTGCTCGATATGACGATAGGAAATACTTTGAGCACCAACAGCTCTTCTGCTTACTAATTCAGACTAAGAGAATGCTAGCCATGGCTGATAAGTGTGTGTGTGTGTAAATACAAAAGACAAGAAAAATACTCTCTCATAATAAACTTGGTATTTCAGCTGCCAGATTCTGGGGTACAGATCATGGTAGTGTACTGTAACCTGGACTTTAATGAAAAGAACACTATTTACTGATATTGTCTCACTAACTCATATTGTGCTAACGTTCTAGGCAAAAAAAAAGACAGATCAGGTAGGGTTTTCTGTTGGCTGGTTTTCGTTGATTGTTTGTGCACCCTTAGTAAAGATACAGCATGGTTTGTGAATAGGGGATCAGGGTTCAATTCATGAAACAGGCTACAAAGCAAGGGTTGGTCTAATTCCTACACCTTCTAATCCTACCTCTAGGAGTTTAAGGAACCTAATGTAAACAACATTATTTTAATAAAAAGCTGAACTAAATGTCCCTGGCACTTGTGGGCCTGGATAGGTTTATTGAGATGTATGCCCCATCATTCTAGGTAGACATCAACATAAAATTATGAAGGTACGGCAATCGAATGGAGAGGACTTTTAGTGCTTTTCATTCAATTATCGCACCTTTATTATTTTGAAGTGCATTTGAACATACTACACATCCCCAGCTACATCAATGGTATATAAACTAAGAACATTGTTATCATTAGATAAAATAGCAAAGAACATGATCAGAAAGCTGATATATTCTGGCTACATCTTTATCTGGGTGAATCAAGTCTCATATAAGAGTGTCTAAGGGTGTCTGGGTGTCGTCTGCTTGCCCTGCATGCAAGTCTTCTTAGTTTGTGTTTCAACAGGATAAAGTACAGTTAGGACTCAATACATTTTTGCTTCAACGTTTATGGATGGGCAGCTAAGGTGATGACAAGCACAAGTTTAAATCTTAGTTTGTACTGAATCAGTTGAAGCATTCCTGGCATAACAGTGTGTATTTGACTTACAATGTTTACTGTTCTAATATATTGATAATTTACAACCATAAAACATATTTTACAGTTGATGGCATGAATTGTAAACTCTATGAACAATTTTTGTAACCAATTCTACAGTTCACTTGCTTGTGCAAAATGAACAGGAATGTTGCAACAAAGGTCTTCAAGGTCCTGTACATAGATACAAGAGAATAGCCGGCCTGCTCATGGCGAGTACCTTCTGAGTCCCCCACGATAAGCATCTGAAACTTGAGTGAAAACTTCCGGACTGATGGTATGATAATCCAGCAGGCTTAGCTTCATAGCTGTGAAATTGCCTTTTTCAATTCCACTTGATAGTTGTTTCACTGTGGTCAAAACTGTTAATCCCAGCGAAATGAGATACAGTTATTATCTTGGAATTGATTTCATCTCTGTAAAACGGTATCTGAATCCTTAGCATTTTGACGTCATTTAGCATGGGATTCTTCTGCCACTGTATTTTCAGGCTTGGAAGAGATTTACATGCCTCATTTTTGTGACAAAATATTTCCTTTTGGTAGCTGAGAATATTGAGCAAGTAAATGGGGCTGCACAGGAGATCAGCCTGGCAAAGATAAAGTATAGAAAACTGATACATGGAGAAGCTTCTAGTGATCATAATCATCACTGACAGTGTGTAATTTAAGCAAGTGGCTGTGTTTGGTGATTGTACTGTATTTTTCATTCATCCCATTCATGCATAGTTAGTGATAAATCAATCTCCAGGTAGAATTAGCATTGAACATTTTTGAGCTCAGGTTCACGCGATTCTTATGTTAGGAGTGCCAGTGGGGTCTTCAGTATTAGTTCTGGCACCGAGATCACCAGGGGCTGAACATGCAACATACTTTTGTATTAATCTGAGCACTTTCATTTAGCATCTTCAATATTGGCTGAACATTTAAGTTCCTTGAGCTCTTGTATCAGAAGTGTTTATCATTCTTTATGATTATGAAAGAAAAAATTAGCATGAATGTTATTCAAAAGACCAATATACATGCTTTGAATGAATTTTCTGATATTGTGTTGAGACATGCTTTTCTTGGACTCTAAGAAGCCAAGCATCATCAGTTGTATACATTTTAGACAAGTGTTTGCAAAAGGCATGTATATGTTCTGCGTGTTGTCGAAAACAGTTGTCTCATCCTAATGGTTGCCATAGAAACCAAACTTGGAAGAAATTATGGTGCGATATTATTGCCATGTACAAAACATTACTGTATGAACTTGGTGCCATCATGAAAGTTGGCTTAGATGGCATGGAAAAATAAAGAACCCACAGCAAGAGTTTTTGAACACTGTGAATGCACATGCAGTGTACAGTAGTAAAAAAGAAAAAAAAAATATATATATATATATATAATGGAATCCTGCCTTACAGCCACCTCAGTGTAACAGCCACTTTTTTGTTCCGCTGAACAAATCCCCAGTCATTTTCTTGTCTGAGAACCCTGTTATATGGCCAGACTTTTATGCCTCAAAGGTGGCTGTATCAACAGGGTTTCACTGTATGTAAATTCAATGTCCAATGTCCATGTTAAACCCAGCCTCCCTTTCTTGATGAGACCTATACTTTAAATATTCATAGTTGTGGCAGTTTGAAAAATGTCATGGATTTTTTTTGTTGTTCTTTTTGTCTGAGCAGCAGCACTGACTGTTCCCAAAACATCAGTATCAGTACCAAACTGTGACAAGTGCGTGTTAACAACACCCAAGGAATCCCCACCTCAAGTTACGACATTTGAAAAGGCAAGATATCTGGAGCCTGGGCCAAGTAACTCTGTTTCTAGTCCTATTCCCAGCCACGTACCCTGCTCCACAGATCCATGTCCTATTATCGTGCGGAATTTACTGTGGCATTCTGTCCTCAGACATCAAAGCAGTGATGCTGACAGTTTTAGTCGCAGAGCTATTGAGTCTCTTGTCAAGAAACTTAAAAAGAAGTTTTATGAGCTTGACGCACTTATTCTGGCCGTGACATCCAAAGGACGCCAGCCATCAAAATGTGTCACAGTGCAAAGGACAATGGACGGAAGGCTGCAGGTCGGCGAGAAGAAGGACTTCCCACACGTAATTTATGCTCGTTTGTGGAGATGGCCAGATGTTCACAAAATGGAAATGAGGCACAAGGAATTTTGTTCGTGTGGCTATGACTTGAAACATGAGAAAGTCTGCATCAATCCTTATCATTATGAACGGATTCAGCCTCCAGGTTTGTGTCTCTACAAGTTGTGATGATGATTAAGTTTCACCTTTCATTGTCTAACCACAGACATGTAGTATACAGTACTTTAACACCAGACCCAACACTACCCAGACAAAAGCTGACTTGTGTATCAAGCGTCACCACATCACTCATACATTTCACACACTTATGCATGGTTGAAAAAAACTTGTGTACAGCAACATGACTGCTTTATCTGTCGCAAACACAAGTTTGTTTTTTTATGCCATTCTGCCTTACTAACTGTAACATTAAATGACTATCGATCTGATACTCACAACGTAACCGCAGATTCTCCTTGCCCAGGGGGGGTTTTCAGGCTACAAGATTCTGCATTGATGTCAGTCAAATATATTTGTTTGGAATTGTATTGTCTGAAGTTATTTTTTGATTTGACAAACAGATTGGTTCAAAACATCACTGTACAGTTCCTCCAAGTCACACAGTAACACAGTAGTAGGTACGTGTGTGCTAAATTTATTGACCACATACATAATTTAGTAATACTAGATATATTATTAATATATATCCTATTACGTTTACACTCAAAAGTAAAGTATGGGTTCTTGAAAGAACTGCAGAACACAGTCAAGCAAATAAATTATGTAAACTATTTAATTGACACACGTCTCCACCATACAGTACCATACATGGCAACATAATTTGACAACAACTTCACAAACAAAATGGTGAACCAGCAAATGTTGTAATTATAGTTTCAATATTTAAAATAATGCTTTTATCTCATAATACAGAAAGTGGCAATCAGAGAGACAATGGAGGGGTAAGTATTACTTTATAAAGCACAGTCCTAACCACATGGATAACACACTTCCAAGGGGCATGCTTAAAAGTTATTGAAATGAAGTAATCATTTCCATACTTTACAAGCAAATTTCTTGGTAGTCTTGATATCTGGTTTTTCCTCGCTCAAAACATTACCTGTGGTTTCTTTTCAATGTAAAATAATTAGTATTGACTTAGACTAAAATAAAACTTAGCTGTTCCACTGGTTCTGTCAGGAAAGGATGGGACAGCTCTCCCCAGGTGATAAAGCAATGGATGCTGAATTCTGCAGTGCTCCTGTGGAAAATCAAAGGCATCCAGTGCTGCAACAAGCTACGGATCCAACTCCAGTGAGGCATCTCTATACAAGACACAAAAGGACTAACAGTGAAATGAGGTACACCTTATTTTTTGAATGTTGTCAAATGATAAATCATTAAGGGTGAAAAGAAAAGATCTAAGCTGGATAATTAACATTCCAGCATTCTTATAAGACCTACCTTTTCAAAGCCTTTTTGTGCTATAAAACCAGGACAGAAGTCATTTCTGCCATCTTGGATTTCTTTTGCCACACATAATATATGCTAATTTATTTTGAGAGAGGACTGGTGACAACTTTAGGTCCCAGGCCTTTTTGGCTTGCTGTGAAACCAGGCCATCTAATTACCAGCAAGAAGATAGGTACAGGTAATGATCAGTTTTAGCCCCAGCACTAATACAAAATAATGAATATAGCCAGAAGCCTCAGTCACTGAATCTTCTCTGTGGGAGTTGTTATTTTTGTGCTATATTTTTTCTTTGAACTGGAGTAATGATCAAAATTATATTTGGGATTATGTATGACAACCATTATTGATTGTTCCTTTTGTGGAGAACTTTCAGGTACATGCATACAGTGTGTATATGAATTGTATCATAAAGGACCTCAAATATAAAACATCAAGGAACAGAAATGTTTCAATGCCAATGTCCAAATATCCATTTTCTTTTCTTAGTTTTGTGCATTTAAGTTTTGTATGGCTCTTCTCTCTTATATTAATGTTTAACCAAATTTATGGTTTGCAGGTTTTCTAGTGATAGTGACGAAGAACTTGATATCTTAGCAGAACCCAGGAGCAAAGTGAAGGTGCACTACATATTTCTTTTTCAAGACAAAAACTAAGGTTTATCATAACTAAACAATTCTCTTTTAGTTCTTTCACCTTAGCCCAGTCAGTACTTTTAAGTTTTCACATTTGCTGTGTTAACCCATGGAGTTCCTTTTGTGTTGTAGATTGTGTCCACTGTAAACACAAGTCCAGTGGAAGAGAGAATTATTCAACACCGGTCGCCAAGGCTGCCACCATCTCCACCTTTACTGTAAGTTTGAACTTGTAATCATACAGTAATACATTAGCCCCATCTCTCTCCCTTTCCTTGAGGAAGGGAGGGTCATGGGAGGGAGAGGTAGGTGTTATCCAAGGAAACTGAAGTTATAACTTGGGTAGCAATTCTTACGAAGTCTATACTTTTGTGATTTTGAAGTCCTAATAATATTATCCAAAGAAAAAGTCAGTTAATCATGCAGCTGTACCACATGTTGCAGGTTGCGTTGTGCTCTGTGCAACTGTCTGGACAACAGTATTCTTGGTCAAGGCAAACTGTTGTGTTTTGGAAAGGTGGCAGGCTTCAACAATCACAGGAGCCCAAATTCATTTGGCAGCGTGATGGAAAGAGAACCAGAAATGGTACCATCAACCTTCTCACAGCACAACCATACATCAACAGTCACCACAAGCTTGCATGGAATTGGGAGCTCACATGAAAGGGGAAGCTCACATGAAAGAGGGAGCCCACCTTCAGGTCACCTCTTGAGGACTGCACCTCCCAGAATGTTTCCCTACAGCCAGCCAGATGGCTTCCAGTCCAACAACAGCGTACACCACACAAGAGATGGGTGAGCAGTGTAGATGTCTAATGCCAGTGTTTGAAAAAAGATCACCTAGAGAACTGAACTGATTCATAATAAACTTATTTACCCACGTCTTGCTTTATTATTATGCCCTAAAGTCTGTGATCAGTCAAGCATATAGTATTGATCCTTCCAGATGTTTTTTATGTTTACTAATTAACGTTTTCCTTTGTTTTCATCATTTCAGTTCAGTTATAACCCTTTCACTGCTGTTTTCTTTCCAGGATGCAAAAAAAAAAAGATAAACTCCATTCAGATGGCATTGTATTAAGCTTTTCCTCTAGTAGAATGTACAATATCTACTCATTCAGAGCTAATTAATTTGAGTGGTTCACACCTTTCGGTTTCATTTGACAATCCAGGAGTTAGAATATTGAACAAGTTCCTGTTATTAGAATGTACTCACTGAGAGCTTTCATTTGTCAGTTCAGGAGTTGGAAGTTTTCCTGATTGAGCCAACTTATTTGTCTTTGACAGAGAATAATTCTACACACCAACTTGAGGAATTCATCTGGACTAATTTAGGATTATCTTTTTTCTTTTAGACATGTGTCTGAGCCCCCAGCTAAAGACAAAGTACCACGTGAAGACCTGGCCAGCGTGGGGTATGAGGTGGAGCCAGATGTGAACCAGCTGTGTGATCAGTCAGGACATATCTATGTTCATGAGAAATGTGCTGGGTGGACTCTAGCCACTTTAACAGCCAAGTCCTCCAACAACAGTGCTCCTGACTTTTCTGATCAGATCTTGTCAAAGGTATTAAATAAAAGCTTCAACTGTTGAGCTGCCCTTTACAAAAACCCCAGGGTTACGTTTTAAGTTTAGGATCCAGGATTAGAGCAGTTTAGTCACCTCCATCATGTTAAAATGAAATATTTATGGTTGACTGTCAAGGAACAAAAACAAAGTAATTATACCACCAATCACAGAGGCTGTAAGAAGCACTTTCAACCAATCACTAAGGCTGTAAGAAACACTTTCAACCAATCAGAAGCCAAAGTAATTTGTACTTGGTTTACTCTGAAGAAGAAATAGTGAAAGGAATCACCTGAGGTGCTTGCTAACAACTGGGTTTTGCTTTGTTCCTTACTGGCTGAGAATATACTTCCAAACCAAAAGTGTAGCAATGCAAAGGCAAACCAATAACATGATTACTTTTGATTCTGCAAACCTCTCTATAAGCAAGTTCCTTCGCTTGACAACCATAAGTTTCCAATAACTGTCACTGATGCAGTTTGTTTTTTCTAACAGAAATGCAGCTATTGTGGACGTTATGGTGCCAGTGTTGGCTGTGGAGTCGCAGACTGTGGGCAAATATACCATTACCCTTGTGCCATGGCAGCAAGTACATACCAGGATGCACAGAACATGAAGTTGTACTGTGAACAACACCAAGAGTTTGCCCAAGATCTTGGTAAGGATTTCTACTAAAAGACACTCAGGCAAAGAAAGAGAAGTTTGTATCAAAACAAGATAACAGGACTTGAAGAACACTCAATTCAGAAATCAGTCTATTCCTTCTGCACTGGACTCTGATTTCTAATATTTCATTTGGCATTTGGCATTTTTTTTCTACAACAGAAAACCATTGTATAATGATTTTGGAAGAAAGAACCTTGGTATTCAAACTGGTTGCTGTGTAAAGGAATGGCCACATCTAATGGATGCACTCTCTCAACTCAATCTCTCTTTCTGCTTTTTTTTAGCCTATTGTGATAGATGCGGACGTGGTGGGGATTTGCCCTCTCAGATGCTGTTCTGCTCAAGATGTGGCCGCCATTATCACTTTAACTGCTCATCGCCTCTCATCAGAGTGCCAGATGAAATGAGGGCAGGCTGGCAGTGCCAACAGTGCAGGTGTTGTGAAGTCTGCAGGTGAATTCTTGTTATTATTACCTTATTATTACTGCTACATATAAATATTTAACAAAATGGAAAGTACAGGAATTGTGGGTAGAATACAAACAGGGTAATTGTGGATAGAGTGCAAAGATTGGAATTCTGGGTAGAGTGCAAAGAGGGCATTTCTGGGAAGAGTGCAAAGATGGGAATTCTGGGCAAAGTGCAAAAAAAAAAGAGGTAAGGGTAGCAGAAAAGAGATAATTGTGAATACTAGTACTAAAGAGGGCTTGGTAAAGAAAGTGTGCATACTGCTGAAGCATGCAACAGGCCCTGCACGGGTGTCTGACAGCGTTATGATCTCAATGTCTCATTAACTGGCTGGTTGCTGAACAAATTCCACGGAAATTTAAAATTTACATTTTATTGGCGTCAAGTATACGCTGTTTTCTTGCGCATTTGTTTTGTTTTAGTACTGAGAAAGGTCGGTGTCTTGTTTCTAATTTAAAAAGCTCCCAAGAAGCAGTGGATGTCTTCTTTTCAAACAGTTTCCTTGTTCGTATGGTAAGGTGTGGTAGATTTTTCTCACTAATTTCTTTGCCTCCATCAGGAGCACATCGAACCGCGAGGATTTGCTCGTTTGTAGGTCATGTGACAAAGCGTGTCATGCGTACTGCACGGCACCTCTCATGTCCACAACTGAACGCGCCAACTGGAAATGTGAGGTAAACCAGTCTTGTTTCAAGTTCTGTAACTTCTATAAATTAGTCAATAAATTAGTCAATAAATTAGTCAATATCAGTGAGACCATACACAGTATATAACATTTTTCATAACCGGGAATTCAATCTAAGACGTTTACTTTTTGTCTTTTGTCGTCGTTGTTTTCGATTTCGTTGTTGCTGTTGTTGTACAGTATCACTTCTCCGTAAACATGCGAAAGACCTGATTAACCGGTGCCGATAAAAGCCCATGAGAAATATTTCTCATTCAGAAATTGCTGTTGCACAAAGTGTCATGAGTCAAACAATCTCAAGTCATGTCACTCCAGTTTGTGCACATGGGATTTAACACTAGTATGTCGCATGTCTGCTTATCCTACTCGGCGTATTGACCTGGGCGCGTCCTGTATCTTGTAGCGGTGTCGTAAGTGCAGGGACTGCGGTGTGACGTCATCCCCTAACTGGTTTGTGGACTTTACTGTGTGTGGCAAGTGTTGTCAAAAGAAAAACACGACTAAGGTGTGTCCTTTGTGTCGACAACACTACGGACTTCAAAAGCTGGTACAGTGCAGCTCGTGCAGCAGGTGAGTCTGTTGCAAAGGTTGCAAAACAAACAAGCAAACAAAGAAGAAACGGAAAAACCTCGGTGACATAGCTCCCCGACCCCCTCCCCCTGATACTCGCAGCTCTTCGGTTTAGAGTCCTAAAGCAGGGTAGGGAGAGTAGAATTTTGACGCATTTCTGGTGTTTCTGCAGGCGTTGTCACGCTGTGTGTGACAACATCAGCGAGGATATTTTCCAGAGGCTTCTCAAAGGCACCGCAGTCATGTATGTGTGTAAAATCTGTCGAGATGAAGTCAGCACCATACAGAAGGATTGTAAGAGGGAGGTGAGTGGACAGCTGTGTTCATGTTCACGGTGCTCGGGTTTAACTAAAAACTAAGGGGGGGGGGGGGAGGTTTCTTACCGCCTTGCCGTAAGCCCGGTTTCAACGCCGATGCGCTGCGGTTCCGTGTCGATTTCGAAGCAAGTGGGGAGAGATGTTTCTTTCAGTCTCTTTTCAAGTTTAGGAAGGAATATCCCCACTCCACCCCCAAACTGAACAAAAGAAGAGATTGGTCCATCTATATATATTGTACATTTATTTGAGGTTTTGTTGTTCAATACTTGTAACCCTTTCAATCCCGACTGATCAGCTTCATTTTCTCCTGTATTTTTTCGTGTGAAGAATCTGGAATTAGTTAAGGGCTTGTTCGGACGAAAGCTGATTAGACTATCAATTCTCAGTAGATCCCTCATACTTTTTCTTTTTGACCGGTTGGGAGAATTTGAAGGGTGAGCTTGCGGGTAGCGAAAGGGCCACTCAGTCGAGTCAGGATTTCGAGCAAGCTCTACCTTTCTTTCCTCCGCAGACGAAAACTGATTACGCAGAACTGGAAGAGGTGTCTGACGTCACTACCATGCTGTTGTCCACGCATGCGTACACGGGTCTAGGCTCGGTCGAGAGTGACTTTCTCGGAACGAGAGCCGTGACGACACCGCCAACAATGACGCTACAGATGACAGACCCGCCACAATGGTCCAGGCTCCGAATGACTTACTCTTTTGAGTATTTTATCATGAAACAGTATGGTAAGGTGTTGTTGTAAGCAAAGTTTTGTGTGGTGTGGGTGTAAGTTGTAAGCTGCGGTTGTTGTTTTACGTGTCTTGTCTATTGCATTATGTGAACGTTGGCGGGCAAAAACATGCACTCTAAAAGTCTTGATGACTGCGATTTGAATCGCTTCGTCGCGTGTCAAGGGACATTTTGTGTGAGTTATTGCTGATTATTTTTCTTTTGTGCATGCGACGTGATGCTTGTCAAAGGGTTTTCTTGGTACCGTAACTTCACATGATGTTATAGCAAGATGAGAACGAAACCAAAGCAACGCAGTGAGTTTCTGGTAACTTATTGTATACGGGCAATGAAGGTTTGAGTCGAAGGGATAGTTTCTCAGACCATTAGAAACTTATTTTAGTGCGTTGATGTTGAGAATCACCAATGATTGCTCAACTGAATTAATTCCTTTTACGTGCCATTGGTACTAATCGTGGCAAACCTTATAAGCATATTCATAGGACGTTCTTAAACACGTTGGCAAATAATAGACGTAGTCCTGGACAGCACCATACTGCCACTCGTTCGAGAAGGCCACTTCCGCGTTTTGCAATATTTCTATTTTTAAAACAATAACTTGCAACTCCATGCAAAATATATCGTTATGAATTATTATATACACAAGTTCTTCATTTTTCTACTTGCTTTCCATGTAATTGCCACGTACATATTTAATTGAGTTACGTTGTAATATAATATTTAATTCCATTTAATTGTCAAAGCTGTATAAGATGTCTTCCAAAATCTGCTAAAACATCAGGAGTTAAATTTCACAATAGTAACCCTGATCTACAAGCTGGAAAAGATGAATTTTAATACTACATAACCATTCAGAAATATTTGAAATGAGTGTCCCCAAATATTTGTGCCAATATATAATATGCAGTGTAAAATGCTTTATATTTAAATCGTTCCCATCCAGTCCACACGAAAAGCGTTTAGATTTAGGTAGCGGTGGGAAAAAAGCTACACTTGTTTCCAAGACATCACAATTACTGACAAGTAAGCTACACTTGTTTCCAAAACATCACAATTATTGACAAGTAAGTGGTTAAAGTCTCCAGCCGTCTTGATATTCTGGGTGTGTTGCTACAGTCCGGTAGTTGTTTGCAATACCAGATTTTGTTCATTTGATCGGATGTTACGACATGCAGTATTATAACCCACAATATTTTAACCAATCGAGTATGTAAATAGATGTAGTTAGGTTTGGTAGTGGCTGTTAACTCGTCGACGAAAAACATGCACGGTCCACGTGGGTGGCAACGACTTTTAGCGGGAACT
Organism: Plumapathes pennacea; assembly: GCA_964036295.1. NCBI lineage: Eukaryota > Metazoa > Cnidaria > Anthozoa > Antipatharia > Myriopathidae > Plumapathes > Plumapathes pennacea. The sequence goes on along the minus strand of OZ038464.1, from coordinate 20,065,198 downwards.
CAAACTAATTTTTGAAAGTTTGGCGCTGAATTTTCCAAACATCACATAAAAAAAGTGTCTGGATAATTGTAGCAGTAATGGGATGTTTTTCGTCGATTATTTAACAGTCAATTTGAAATTACTAATGCACAGCATATATGGTATCAATATATAAAAGTATATTCCGCAACTGAAAATTCTGATCCTGGTGATCCGACCGAGAAATCACGTGACACACTCCGTCAACTGGCTTTGATGCAACTGAATTGTTCACATTCTGCACTTAGATTAATCTTATGAGAAATGCTACTACACAGATGCTTTGTAGAATTTACTCATTGAAACCGACTGAACTGGTTTCGTTTGCTTCACGGCATGCAAGTGTCAGCTTTTTTTTTCTGATCGCTTATTTTTAAACTTCGTTGGACCACTTTTGTCTTCTAAAATGTTATACCTTGCTCTAGGTCCGGCACCTAAACGTTTTTCTTCTAACCTTTGTATAACCTTGAAATGGCGATTTTACGTCATAAATGGTTTCTGTCAAGCTAACTGTGAAAAGCCAATAACGTCACTTCCGCTTTGCACATCGGTAGAGAATCCTTTGACGTCTGATTTGCTGAATGCCTCACTCACGAGCGAGACGCTTGGGGCTGCAGTGTTTCTGAATTGTTTCCACTGTAAACATAAATAAATGAATTTGTTCACTGCCAAATTCGACATCATGGGAATTTCTCTTGTTTGCAGACAGGTACATTTATTTAAAAAAAAACCTTTTATGTCTACTGTGATCTGTTTTGATACGAGGCGGTTACTCGACGCGAATCAAGTTTGAATCTGTTTAGGTTTGTACTAATTGAATACTTTTATACTGATAAATGGTGAAACCAGTCATTTCTGACTCTTACAAATGAAAACTAAATAGTGCAACACAAAGTACAACTACGAAAATCACTGTTTCTACACTTTGTTTTTTGAATCCTTCCCAAGAACAATGTAGCGACGCAAATATAGCATATCCACCCATTTCTCAAGGCATGTTACTGAAAACTGAATTACCGCAGTCTGTGGTCGGTGAATTTCTTATTAATGAATGCGTTAAGTCGTACCAATTGAGTCAATGTCACATAATTTACTTGCACCCTTTACATAGAACACACACACTTTCTACTTCAGTTCCTGAACATGTAAACCTGTTTTCCCCGGTTGTTCAAAGGTCGATTGAGCTACCTCACTGTAAATCAAGTTATTTATCTGGTAATTTTTGCCAACAAACTGCAAGATTTTATCCAAGACTAGCCGCATAATTCGTTTTATCTCTATACATAGCAAGGACGTCGTTTCGTGAGAGAAAGCTTCTCATATTCAGACTTAAAATGTCACAAAGTTTAGACCTATAACCCTGGGTTAGCCTGCCGTACCTTGAACAACCGGGCACTGGGACCTATAACCAAGCAAGTACAGTTAAAAGGCCGAGTTTGGTTCCCCGTCAAGAAACTCGAATACTACTTAATTCTAAAACGTACTATGAAATATATCTTGAATGACCTATTTTTATGATAAACCGAATCTTTATTATCCAATTATTTTGCAGAACACGAAATATACTATATAACTTGAGATTTATATAATAACATTGTATTTATTTACCTGGCCATAATTCACTGTGTGAAAGCTGCTAATAGTTGATCTGCCCTTAGATGTACAGATATACGGATTACTGCTGAGTACGTTGATGAATTTATCGAGATGTTGCTGGTAACGACCATCTAAGTTGCCTACAACTCGTGTTTTTGTTTTCCACGGACAATCTGTGAAAGCTCTGGAAAATTCGGTCGAAGTTCCTGTCACAATATCTTTTTAAAACATTTTAGCCGCCGTTTTTTTTTTTTTTTTTAGTTTTTTTGACCTCGAAGCCTTTAAATCCATCAACGTCCTCAAGTAAGGCTTGTGTCAAACGTCGAACTTCACATGCATCGAATACAATGTAAATTAGCTGAAACATTTGTATTGTATTTGACGCATGTGCAGTTTGACGTTTGAAACGGGCAATAACAAAACACATTTGTAAGCTTATAACCAGGCTCATATTAAATCTATATCACACAGTCAACTCGCTTAATACACTCGACGCTATTAAACTGCAGTGCAGTATGGTATCCAGAAAACCTCAAGGACGGAACAGTGGTAAACACCCTCTTGCTGCTAAAGTTTGATTCAACCCAAGAAACATCAAAACTCTTGAGCTGTCATGTAATTCCAGTAATTTGAAGTTTTATTTTGATTAAAGAAACTGACTGATCGATCTTGCTTTTTGCGTGAACTGGAGTGTCTAACTCACTTCAATTCATAACGAAGCGCCACTGTTCCGTTCTGTGAAACTGAAAGCAAGAGTGAACCTTTCTGGGAACTAAGGTGCAGACAGTGTCTCGGTATTGCTGTAAGTTATGTATAATGGGCAGCGTTTAGCTTAATTTCAAGGAGACTGAGGCTCCAGTCTGAATTGGAATTTATAACGCAATAAAAAAAGCTTGTTAAGGCATTTCATGCTGTTGTGCTATGCTGACTCGAGTGATCCGTGGATATCAGAACTCCATCCTCGTGTAAACAAGACGTGCAACCGACTTGACCATCAATTTACCAGTGACGGAATAAACTCATCTGCAAGTAACCAACATCATTAAACATTAAACATTCAGACACGTCTTTCTCTAGTTTATTGCTTCTTAAAAAGCTTCGGTGAACAATCATTCTATGAGCTTTGGCCAAAACTCACGCTCGGCATAGCCTCCCATTAACCTCTCCCCACCCCCACCCCACCCCTCGCCCCACAGGCGGCATGACACGCACAAGAACCACAACTTTCCTATAGTCCTAAAACATTTCCTCACCCTAGAATTCACACACTCATTGTCATATTGAGCATCACACAGTTTACACCAGATTAACTCATAACCGGCCCAGAACAAAGAACTCCTTATAAAACATTTAGTACATCTTTGTTGGCAACAACAGTTTGGAAATATGGAGAAGTTGTCATGTTATCTACCTGTGGAGCTTTTAGCTCGTCCATGTTTATTGGTCCCCCACCCAACCCACAACCATTCTTTGCAGAAGGTCGAGAGATTTCGGTTAAATATCCACATATCAATGAGGGAGCGATGTACTACAGATGTAAGAAAATAACTATTGTCGCGCACGCTGAAACTAATACTGAATAGCCGCTGATTACATTCTCAGCACTGTTCACTGGCTCACTTGCCAGTCCGCTGGCCTTCTTCTTTGCATGTTCAGACGAATCGTCGGAGTTTGACTGGGGTAAAGTTTGTTGAACTCGCTGATGACGTCATGTTTGTTGAAAAAGTTGTTTGTCATCTGCAACGAGAGGACGAACCAAGGTCATTATAATTGTCATCGTCATCGTCATTATCATCATCATTATCGTCATCACCGTCATCATCAGCGTCAGCATCATCATCATCATCATCATCATCATCATCATCATCATCATCATCATCATCATCATCATCATCATCATCATCATCATCATCATCATCATCATCATCATCATCATCATCATCATCATCATCATCATCATCATCATCAGCATCATCATCACCATCACCATCACCATCATCACCATCACCATCATCACCATCATCAGCGTCAGCGTCAGCATCGTCATCATCATCAGTGTCGTCATCTTCATCGTCATCGTCATCCTCATCGTCATCGTCATCCTCATCCTCATCCTCATCCTCATCCTCATCCTCATCCTCATCCTCATCATCATCATCATCATCATCATCATCATCATCATCATCATCATCATCATCATCATCATCATCATCATCATCATCATCATCATCATCATCATCATCATCATCATCATCATCATCATCATCATCATCATCATCATCATCATCATCATCATCATCATCATCATCATCATCATCATCATCATCATCATCATCATCATCATCATCATCATCATCATCATCATCATCATCATCATCATCATCATCATCATCATCATCATCATCATCATCTGACTAATTAATCTGCATGGAGCACAGAAGCACGAGATTCATTTTTGACTTCGCAGTAAACCTTAACAATGCGTCACACCAGCGTGGGAGTCATCTAAAGACACGCGACGGAAGTGGGCGGAGGCCCTTACACGTGCTTCTTGATTACTTAGTCGCGTAAAGTCGACGTACCGGGACTCGTTGAACATTTCTCTGGAATTGCTGCCTCACTCCGATGCTAACATCCGGGGTAACAACCTCCCGGCGACCAAAGCTGCCCATGGCCTTGTGCATTACTGAGGTTGGAGGGGCAGGGGAGACGATTGGTCTCCATGGGTCAAGCGGGTTGTTTCCTCGGGGAAACATGGCCTGATGAGACATGTGGGAACACATGGGGGACTCCTTGGGGAAAGGAAGCTGGATCTTCTTATTTCTGTACGAACGAAGACAAAATAAACAAGTAAACAGTTCTTATTAGGACGCTGTGACTCTTATTAGAATAACAGAAAAGAACCGCGAAACACACCAGAGATGCTTCTTGGGCAACTCCGGTTTCTACTCCAGACAGCCTGGGAACCAGCTTACTCTTCTCTGGTTTTCTTTATGTATGGGCTATTGAAAAAGATGGCGGTTATAGGAACCCGGACGAAACACTTGTTGTAGAGCTTGAGAACTATACATGCCCGATTATGCATTTGAGCCTTCGTGAGTGTTCACTTACTGTATTTCTGTAGTAGTTGGTCTTGGAAGCCTGCAAAAAAAAAAAAAAAAAAAAAAAGGCGGGGTATTACGTAGAAGTCGCCTCAAGAGAAAGCACTTTGTCTTCATCAAGAGTTATGACAAGGGACCAAATAAAAGTAAAGAAAACGTATACTTACAGCTCGTCATTCCAGCGGACTTTGCTTTTCTTTAACTTTGTCAAGTCGTAAAACTGCTGTTGTGGAAGTCCTCTGCAGAGCAAGAACTTCAAATGAGCTACTGTTGTAACTGCAAACAAAACAGTGTGCAAAAAGGCACTACCCCCTCCTCCCCTGCGCTTGTCTGATTGTACTTCAGCCCAGTCTCTTCGGCACAACGGCGCCCGGACAAACAGAGCTGACAAGCACATTGCGCAGCCGCATAGAATTAAACGGTGTGGGACGTTGATGAAAAAGTAATTTTTCTCGTAAGTGCGCTCGCTAATTACGCATTTAAAACAACAACAACAACAAAATCCCTGTTAACAGGGGTCAAGTCGCATTGCAACCAAATGGATTTCAGCACGGAAATTTGCCCGCGTTCCAAACCGCTGACTCCGTGCGGCTGCGCAATGCATTTGGCCCAGGCTCGGACTGAACGTTTGAACAAAACAGAGGTAATCGGTGCTGGAAATGGCCCTTTCACATGTTGTTGTGAATGCTTTTTTATCTCAACAGAAAAACGAAGCAGCTCTCTAAAGTGCTTCCTGGCGCGAAGTACCAATTCGATCACCTGGTTTGGCGTAGAAGGCACGGCTGCAAGTCAAGCTGGTTGTAAGAAAACATTTTTGTTTTGACCAAAGGCTACCACTCGAAGGAGGTTAGTTTCCACAGCGAAGTGTAATAGCATTTGGAACCACTTACAAATAGAAAGTAATGAGCAAACGTGTGATTAGTTCATTCATGTTATACACATGGTCACACAACGGGAATATAATGCAAAAACGTGGGGCGGTAGCGTGCTGGTAATCCATGTCTTCACGTATGGTACCTACCGAGGTCCGTGTATTGGGGAACTCAGTGGGTGCCTGACTTGAAAGTACTGTATTTGCAGGCCAGCGAAAGCATGACATTTCAAGAACTACTTTCCAAAATTATGAATGTTTTTGTTCGTTTGATATTTATTCTGTAGCTTGGGAAATTTAACATATTGTTGACAACCACTTCATCTAGCTGCCACTTTGGACAGAATAACAGAAATTTCTATGCTGAAAACTGAGGTATATCCTCATGTAAAAATAACCCTATTGTTCTGTCATCCAAATTGGCTGCATTTTTTCACGACAAGAAAGGGAATGATCAACTCTGGATTTTGAATTTGGTTTTAGATTTTCTTGCATTTTTAGTTGATGTTTTATTATCAGTGAGGCTTGTAAGGAGTAGTGTTTGATTCTGTGGTACTTTTTGTTTTTCAAACAGCAAATGACCCCCACCCTGAATACAGAATAGAATAGGAGACCCCAACAAAGTATGGGAGTGTGGACATGTGCATTCAGTGTTAACATGCATCTGCTCATGCCAGCTGGTATGTATGTGCATTGGTTTTTATATATTTACCCATGTCTGTGCATTCATTTGCATGTGTGGGTTTGTATGTTTTGTGGGCTGGTGAGTGATCTTTCTTGGACTTTGGTGCCCAGGTTCATCAAGCATGAATTATGTAGCAGCAGCCAGCTGTACATGTCAACATACATAATACCAGTGCTACAGAGAGATATGTACGTAGTTTGTGCACACTAGCTTAGATGTCAAGTGTTGGTTAAGTGATCTTTAAAAGTTTTAGTAAACCTTTTAGAACACCTGGTTTACGTAGAGACTACAAACTCATGTGGTCTATCTTACACAGTAAAGCTTTTAAACCACCAACTCATGTGTATAAATGAAAGGTTACTTGATTGATTTTGCGCAATCATACAGAAAATATTGTGTGGAAAATGCACAATCCCTTGCATGGGCTTCAGTGAAGTGGTTGAAGGGAATGTTTGCTTTCTTTTCAATGCTCATAAACGGTAATATTGTTTCAAAATGCTGCTTCCCTGTGTGCGTGCGTGATGTAAGAGTGTAAGTGTGCGTGAATGTGGATTAGTTGCGTTTTTGATTCGCGTGAGTGTGCCTGTGATGCGCGTAAATTTGTGATGCGCGTACGTGCGCGCTTGTGTTTGTGCATGTGTGGCACGTGTAGTGTGTGTTCTCGCACGCTGTGTCACTCAGTACGCATACGCCGTACTTCACGCCTGTTTTTGTGTGGATTTAACTGACTATTTCAAACCTCGCAACACGTTTTAGGTCCCGATTTTCGTAAATTTTTGTTCGCAGAAAATTCGCTTGCGAGGAACGTAAACTAAATCGCACGTGTAGATTGGACATATAAGGAGCATCCAGTTCATTCTAGCCTTCGCCAGATTTTACCAATGTGACGTCAAACGCCCATACTGACATTCATTCATTCATTCATTCATTCATTCATTTTATTTTGCACTATTTTTTCTTTTTTTCTTTTACAATTAAGTAGGAACATGTTACAGAAAAAAAAAGGAGAGAAAATACTATTATTAGATATGTTGAGATGGATGTGCGTAGTGGTCAAAGTAGCTATGCAGCTTTCGAGTTGATCACTACCATAGGTAAGTAAAATTGTCAAGGGAAATTAGGAAATCTAAATAGTAGTAATAGGAAAAAATTTTCAGAAACTATGGTTTCTTGCGATTTCTTGCGCATTCGACAGATTTGTCAGTACATTTCCCACTGCAGTGGACAACGCGTTCGCGTCCTCCTGCACTTATGCCAAGTGAGGCGATCTTATGCCAAGTGAGGACATCACACGTGTAGATTGGACATATAAGGAGCATACAATTCATTCTAGCCTTCGCCAGATTTTACCAATGTGACGTCAAACGCCCATACTGACGTCACACGCGCTCCCGTGCACAGTGTCGACATCTGTATCTCTTCGTTCCCACACAACAAGAACAAACTCAAACTGATTACTGACCTTGGGTGCGCAAACAAGCCACTGCCAAAATGGTTGTGTCCTCTCTGCATCAGAACGGGAGGTTCACACTTGGGTCTGTGATTGGTCGGCAGAGTAACAGGAGCGTCGCCTGCGTAGCTCCGAGCTCGGCCCCAGGGTTTCTTGAGGTGCACGGCCGCCACATCCAGATAACGCTGGTAGCTGCGCAAAGGGAATGTGAAATCACCAGACGTTACACCATGCTGAAATCGTGAAACACGATTTTCCATTTTTTCTTACCTCCAGGCCTTGTTTAAAATTATAAAACTGATTCGAGAAATAGAAGAAGTAGAGAATACCCTTCCACTTTTCACGACACATTACTGGATCAAGTTACCGAAAGTGGGTAGACGGTGGTCTTTCAAAAAACGAGGAATCACAGTGCGTGACGTGTGATTGTGTGACGCAATGGGTTCTCTCTTTTAGCCTATTTTTGAAATGTAATGAAGTCCCGCTGAGCGTACGGGTAAAAAATGGTTCATTTCACCGTCTAACTCGTGAAGAAGAGAGAGAGAAAGAGAGAGTTCGAAGAGGAAATCTATCAGTGAGACGATCATGACCTAAACAAACAAAAGAAAGAAAGGATAGCACTAATTTAAGAGTTATGGTGATTTTAATAATCTTGGTGGCGTGCACAGAGTCAGTCGTTCAGTCATATTCCCGTGTCTTGATTCCTTAAACATGGCAGTAAAAGCAGCTTACCGATCGGGGTAAGTAGTGATTCGCTGTACATTTGCCGGGCCGCACTCTAGTGAAGACTGAAATGTCCTGGAGAGTTTGTCGTAGCCGACCTTTTCTTTGTAGAGCTCATTCTGGAGCTTCGTCATGTGCAAAGCAGACGCCATCTCGCCATCCGAATCAGGCAGAACCACACAGCCCTTGAAATCTGCTCAATAGCGCGAGGGGAAGAGAATTTCACGCATATATGCGGCACTTAGAAGTTAAACACAAGCTTGCCAAGGTTACCTTGATTTGTAATTCATACGCCTTTTGTCGCGGAATGCGGTATTATTGACCTAAAGTAAGAGTTATTGTGATTCTGTCCAATAAGCGGGTAGTTGTCGAAACTTTTGCGTCACTGATTTGTAAGCCGTATTGTCATGCCCATTGTCATTGTAATTCAGCTGGACTTCCAGCCACGATCAACGGCCGCTTCCTCCGTTGATCAGGAGTCGTAGATCTGTTGTAATACGGCAGAGGAATTTCTGGACATTTCCATCAACATTGTATGCACATGCAGTGTCCAATCTCTTGCGGCAGAAAGAAGAAAGAAAGAACATTTAAAGGCAGGTTTTTCGGCGCAGCTGTAACTTCTCAGCTTGGTGGCATTTTGCAAATCTGGAGGCAATGAAGAGCCAACTCGGTATTGCCGCGATTTAATCTGTGAGTCGAGCACTTTTTCCTGGCTTATTAACATTATTATGAGACTGGTGCGGTAGGTCTTCTGCTCTGACCACCAGGTCGAAACTACACCAGCCACTGACTTTTTTTTTTTTTTTTTTTTTTTTTTTTTTGCCTCAATTTTCAGTTTCAGCCTCGGGGGACCTGGTAAACACATTAAAATTTACATGCGATTTTTTGTCACCAAGATTTATGTATCAGAGATTAACCAGCAGCGCTCTACAAGATGGCTCTTGATGGCTCTTTTTGAGGCCCGCTGCTCACACAAGTATTTCAACTCTTCCTTCTCTGTTCTGATTTCTGCATAGAGTCCAAGAGACCGCTGCATATCGCGATACCACTAAAGAATTTGGTTAGCAATTACAACTGCAATTGCCAAGCGTAGCAATTACAACCCTTAATTCTGCTAAGTTGCCATTCTTACAAAGAAAAGTTTTTACTGACGGGAAGTATCGCGAGTTTATTTAGTAAACAACTTATTGTTTCTTTGCACACACTGGTTGTACTCCACTAATTCGCCTATTGTTCATCAGACCAATGAACGCGTTTCGCGTCGCCTTGACGATAGCCAGGCAGAAAATTCAACTCTGCTTTGCACATGTCAAAACCTCGGAGCAATTGCGCTGAGCTGAGAACCAACTTGTGATGTAGTCAGTTCTGACTAGCAAGATTGTGTATTGGAGTAGAGCAACGAAGATGGCAACTGTGCTTCAGAATTCCTTATACAAGGACCGTCAAAGCGTTGATTATCTGTCGAAGAATTTCGAATCACATGTCCTACACAGTCCACAATACGCTGACCGCATAACAATATCGCAGGAATTGTAAGTAAATAACAAATGCATGGCCTTTCTTTGATGTTCCTATTAGGATTTTCCAAGAAACTAGTTGTGGTGAGGTTGGTGTTAGGTTTCTTTCTGACTGTTTAGCTTGCGATCGATGGAACACCATATACAATAAAGATTCTCCCGCTGTGTTCGCAGCCAAACGAAACGGTTGCTACAAGCGTTGCTACGTCGGGCGGACTTGAAATTGTGCTGAGTTTGCAGCGTGCAGTTTGTATGATGTAGTTTGGAATTTGATGGACTAAAAGTTTGTCAAGGAATGCGGAAAGTAAGCAGTTATAATACCTTCACCTGCAGTGGCAACATTTTTTCTAAAAATTATTGTAATTAGCCGTACTGCGTTCAAAGTGCGGCGTTCTCCTCGGTTTCGGCATCAGCAGTTTGATCGGAAACTGTTCATCCACGAAAGCAAACCACTGCTTTACTGCCTTGGAAATGCGTCGAGAAACGCGAAATTCAAGAGTTCAAAATTTGAGTAATTATGATGACTTGACAAATATAGCAGGTGCTGGTTATGCTGTTGAGTTCTTCGGGCATTGGCTTTGTCGAATTTGACACGAATTTGCATTTATCGGGACCATAAGCCCTGAGGCAGGTGATCCTATACAGCCAAGTTTCTGTTATACAAAATTATATATTGCAAAAAATAATAAAGGGCAAAAAAAGCTAATGATCTTCTTTCTACGTGATGTATGTCACTCGTTTGTTCTCAGGAGTTGTTTGACATGTATTTTAGGAAATTCTAAACCAATTATTCACTCTTCCAGGTGTGTGTTCCGTGCGTGTGGTTTCGTTAACGTGTCTTGCCGACCGCTTTCTCTACAGATATGACCAGTACCTGTCGCGGTCTGACAGACCTCCCAAGGCTCCTTGGGGTCGCTCACTCAGCTATGGAGGCTTCGGTCCCGTGCAGTTACCCAAGGAGCACCGTCCAAAGCAGGAGCCTCCTGTCAGGGTACAGAAGGGGCACAGACATTTTGGTGGAGGTGTCCTGCCCTTCCCACGGTAAGAGCGACACTTCTGCGGTTTACGGGCCCATCACTAGACACAACTTAGGACAAAGTATGTTGGCACGTGTTAAGAGGTTTTCCGCTGTAAATTCGAGCAATGCACACAAAAAGTCTGAACCAGAAAAAGAAGCACTGGTCTGTGATTTATGTCGATTTCCTACTTTGACTATGAAAGATAATCATCTATGAGTAACACCGAAAATAGTCAAGAAGCGTAAGGGAAGATGTGTGTTTTTGATTGCCTTCCCAGCTCAAAATGTACAATAATACATGCTTTATCATTGCAAAATACGAGTTTAATAGGAATATTCGTCCACCTTTATTGGAGAGTATTGTGAATTAACTTTCGGCCGTTCCGACAGTAAAAGATACCTGGTGCCGAAAAATTCTCAATTACAAATATATTGTGTTAGTTCAAGAATTGTTTTGTTTACCGTGATAATTACTCGAGTTTACAGCGGAAACCCTCCTAAAGTTCCATCACGGAGAGTACTTTGGTGGTATAAAGTAGGCTGTTTCTCATTTCGCCTACCATCCCCCCCCCCCCCCCCCCCCCCCCCAATCAGTCTTGGTGCGATAGTTCTGGCGCGAGGATTTTAGAGGAGAACTAGAGTGTAAATAAGTTGGGGGAAGCCTCGTTATAATAATTTAGAAAGCTTGTCCAAGATTGTAACCCAAATTAGACAAAGTTGGTCCTCAAACGAGGATGGTGTAGCGCTCGATATTCCAGCTTTCATTCCATCGAGTTGATCCATAATGCACTAGTATGAGAAGCTATTGATGCTCGTTGTCATCGCATGTCTCATCCTGATTTGTCGTATATTTCTCCGCAGTGGTCTTCCTATTGAGCAGTATTACGACTTGACGCTGTTGAAGAAAAGCAACTTAAGAAGGAACGATGAACTGTGAGTACAGAACCTGCTTATATTATTTCCATTATTGCGCGAAAAATGAGCTTGTATTCAACGCCTTGACGTAGCACCTTGTTACACCGCGCGATGAGACCGAGGCTGTTGCACGGCAGCGATGAAAAAATAAGTTGGTAAATCGTCGCGAAAGTTACAGATGACTTCTGCTTCCCGCAGTGGTTTTCTGTTCGCTTACAGCATACTGTATTTTACACAATGCTTCATGCAGCATTAGACTGTTTTTGAGAGCCAATCAAAGTTCGTTAGGGTGCGTCGGATTAGAAGATAGGAAAACGAAAAGTGGGCTCTTAGTCGTTCATACAAAGACGACTAATTCGTCTAGACGCATTGGTTGTCTAGCTGATAACGATGGACTCGGTACCAATGTGCAGTGGTGCCGCACGACTTTCAAATTTACAGACCTTATTTTCACACAAATAATCTTTCTAAGCTTACTGAGTTCGGTTCACTTTCATGCTACACGCATTATTCTGCCATGTTTGCCGTTTTTATATCAGACTCATTTGTCGTCTGTCTACAGGCGCATAGTGCGTCTTCAGACTCATTAATCATATGTATTATAAAAACGGCCACAGACGACGATCTGTCTAAAACAAAGCGGCCCAGTTCACCGCAATAGGTTATACTCTTGGTTGTTGAGTTTTTTCCCCTTCGTGACTTTTGTCACTCTGTGCAAGGTCGGGAAGTTCGTGTTTTTGAGTTGTGACTGAACTGTAGCATCCATTTAACAAAATCACTTTCTCGTTTTTGTTATGCAAACAAGTTGCTAACTACGTGACCTAGATTGCGTGACGCAGTTACAAAGAACTAGACATATATTCAGTTTTCCGTAGTTACAGGTTGTCTTTTGTGTTGTGTATGTGCCGTCGCATTGTGTTTGTTTGCTAGTTGCAACGTGCCAGAAATCCAGCCTTGATATCTATTGGTTGACGCACCCGCTGATGCAAAAGATAGCTAAGAGCGCGGTAGACCTGACACGTGTTTAGAAACTCCGTGTTAACAAAGTGTGACCAGTAACACCGACTCTGTTTATCATTCAGGGGAGTGCGATTAGTGCAAATTAGATTGAATAAATCATTACACATCACTACAGCTAATTTCTCTCGTTTATTGATGCCGCTTTCGGATAGAGTGTTGTTGACATTGGGCTCACGACCTTCCATCTCTTTTTTCAGCCGCAATTGAACCGTAGAAAATGTATACAATATAGGTCCTTGACTAAAGTGAGGCTAACGGCAAAGATTTTCACAACAAAAGACTTGATTCAAATCAGCGCTCGTCTGTTTTGGCCTCGTATTTAAAAGTGTGGTCACAGGTTTTAATCTGCAGAATATTTCAGTCATCAACATCTTTCATACAATGATTAAAATTTGAAAATTGTAGACAAGAAATGCAGCTCCGCCCTTAATATCGCATTGCAGTTTCAGACGTTCGACTCTTGACATCTTTTTATTTTGCTAATACTCTGTTGCTTTGCATAATTTTTGATAAAATGTTCGAACGATCTAACAGAGATTTTTTAAAACTTAAAGTTTTCGCTTATACAAGCGCTAGTAACGAGTGGAATGTTGTTTCCATTAGCAGTTGCGCTAGAAAACAAAATGTTCTTGTTGAAAGATAAACGCGTCCCAGATAAGCAAAAAGACTAAAGAAAAACATATGGCGTAATAACAATTTTAACTGTTTATCCTATGTAACACGATAAAGCAGTCGACCGCACTGCATCGTATATGTAAACAACCTTACACGTCCATTGAGGTTTGTAAATGCTTCAGCGGTTTTAGTAGTGAAGGCCCCAAGCTCATAACTTAAAGACATTTTACTCGTTTAGTCCTATCGGGCTTTTGCCGCCAAAATACTGGATGTAGTTACGCGCCAGATTTTCAGTGCCGTCTTCCTCGTCCGTCTGCCCCTTGAACTTGTCTTGAAACTTCTTGGTGTAACCAAAATCCAACACGAGAACGACGACCTTGGGGCTGTAGTCAAGGACGGGCACCTCGACCTCTTCATCTTCCTTTTTGGGCGCTCTTTTTGATTTCTCGATTGATTCTTTGAAGCGCTCTTTCAAATGCTGGTCAGCACTGGGCCACAAATTCTTATCCTGCAGAGAGAGTTCGAACAACGGTTTGTTGCCCGAAGTGTTGTGTTCCTTGATTCGCTTGTTGAATTCCCCCTCCGATTTTCCCACGTACACCTGATGCTTCATTTCTTCTGCGGGCTGCGTCTCGTCAATCAGCTGATAATAGTAAATCACTCCCTTGCACTCAAGCGGGTTCTGTAGGAAGTCTTCCAGCGCTTCTTGACGAGCTCTCTCGAACTCCGTGAGCTTCGCCTTCGCTTCGTGTTCCTCGTAGACCTTGTTCCAGTACAGATAGTTCGCGTAGGAGATCGCCATCGCGGTGGAGAAACGGTTTTGTCGGTCGCTGTCCCGAAGCCCGTTAGACGACTCTTTGCCGAGATTGAACTCCATGTATCGCTTCTCGCCGTGCTCCTTGAACGTTTTTAACGCGAAAATCGGAATCTCTTCGTGAATGAGCTCTTTCAGGGCCGTCGTCCGCTCCAGGTCTACAATAATGAGATTTTCCTTGCGGAAAGTTTCCCGCTTTTCTCTAGCATTCTTGGCAGAGAGACGCTTCTGTAACTTCGCCGTGCGTTTCGCCGCGGAGTATTGCTTTTGATCGTTCAAAACGTCTGCATCAACCGGTACCCCGAACTCCTTCTTCTCAGGCAAATGCAGGTCGTGAACGTTGGCTGTTCGCGGCCTCAAGCATGAACTGTCATACAGCTCGACGTTAAGGATTTCGCAGCTCGAAGCCTCCTCGTTGGCCGCCATGTTGTTGCGTGGAGCGACGCAAATTGGCACTCCCTCAGATATGCCTCGTGACACGTCGCTCGGTTGTCAAGGTTACACTCCTCTACAAAAGGCACGATAACGCCAATCGATTGAAGGATGTCAGTCACGGAAAGGATTATCGATCAGTTGTGCCAATTTATCGGTTCAGTTGTGTTACCTGACCGGGAGCACGGCTGAAAGTCGGTTTCGTCTTCTACAATAGCTGTTGTTGTTTTTTTTGTATGATATGCGCCTTTCTTGTGGTGTACTGCATCAATATTTCACTAAGGCATCCGTTCTTTCGTTAGGTCTCGTAAATAATGTTCCTTCACTCATAAGAATTAAGTTCCAGACGAATGCCCCTTCGTATCAGAGCATGAGAGTTGAATATTCTATTAATCTCCTTGTTATCTATTTGCTTAATTAAATGCCTGATATATTTACCGTTGTTAAGATCTGCTAGAAGTTTCTGGTAGCGTTGTCACTATGCAGAGCATAGTACAAGAAGGAGATGTTAATATCCAAGTTTTTCGTGGTAATATACTACTTAGCCTTTGCACCTTTCGTCTCTCCAAGCCGCTTGTTTAAAAACGTTATGCGCATAAGCTAAAACGATATGCAAATCTATTTAGTGTTTTAGTTTTGGCTTTACAATAGTAATTACGATTATTGCAATATCAAAGTTTACGTCTGGAAGACCGAAGGGCTTTAGTTGTGTGTGTGTGTGTGTGTGTGTGTGTGTGTTTACATTAAAGCCCAAGGTTATTGAAGTGAAACGTGTTGCGAATTGCTTCTTTTCTTCAGCAGCTAAGAATAGCTGTGTGTCTAGAGTTATAGTCTCATCTGCATATAAACGAGACGCTGCGAGAGACGAGGATTTATATTGTTAAACATAGTATATATAACCCTCAAAAAAATAACTGGAAAAGAAAAGACAGCATCAACCTACACCATGTACTCTTTCCTTGTAGTGTGTCATGTGAGTTTGTTATCAAAATGAAAAAAAAAATGCAAAAAGAAATAATGAAGAACTGGAAGACGGGGCGATGCGCAATCGAATGGTACACTACAAGACCCCCTCCTCCGTAACGCGCACGCTTTGCCCGAGTTGTTCCCCGAATCAGAGATGACTTGGCACAACGACGAAAACATGACTCAGCTGAAAATCACGTTACCTGAAGTAATATTGTATCAATATTGTTATCAGTAATAATCCAGCTTGGCCGTCAGTTTGAACCACAGAGTACGAAGGGCGTTTTCTTGTACATCATTGTTCTAGTAAGATGAATTGAGCACTTTGTTTTTTGGTCGCAGGGTCCCAAGTCCTGAAAAGTTGGAGATGGGGTAAGTAGAACGGTTTGCGATGTTCAAAAATGAATTCTGTGTATCGCTAATAAGTAAAGTGAAGATTCCTTCGTGTATTTCAAGCAGCAACCTGACCTTCCAACAAAGGTGTATCACTCATTACTAAACATCTAAAATTTGTTCCAGTTTATTTCTGTCGTACAGTGGTGTGACAGAAACTAAAGCTGCAGTTGTCACCAGGCGTTCCTTTCCAAGCGCGCGAAATATCAAGGGGCGTGGGGCAAGATAACAATCGTCAAACATTTTTCTCCGTGTTTCTATTCATCAGGAAAATCCAGATTCCTCTTCCTTTTCCGAGTGAACACCCTTACCACTCCCATGTGTCCAAGTACGCCGTATTTCCGTCGTTCGACTCTCCAGACGACGTCAGAAAAGGTCGGGAAGCAATTCGGTTCCAGTCCACTCTTCCTCCCACCGCACCCGCTTCGGCACCAGATCCTACTATTCTCGAGAAGACCAAGGGCAATTTTAATCGTAGAGAAGTGGTACAAGTCCAAAATGAGTCTGACAAGAAATCGCTGAGATGGCTTGGACAAAACTTCCATCAGGTAAAAGCTGCACGACGAGATGCACATTTAACAACAAAATTCAACTCGAAAATTCAACCAATGTGTTTTGGGTGTCAAGAACAAAACCAGTTCAAGTAGCCGAAATCTTAGATCGACTTGAGCGTGAATGCTTGTCCGAAGTCAACACAAGTAGCTGGTCAAACGATACCCAAGTTGAACACACAACTATCGGTTCACTTGGTTCGACGACTGAATTTGGAAGTCCGTTTGGCCAGAGCTTAAAAATGAGCACTTTCAATTTAAATTGTTTCTTTCAGCTTGTTAAAGGCCCAGAGGTTGAAAGACAAAATTTCTACCCAACTCCTCCAACCTCGGTGTGGCCAAATGCGATGGACCGGAGCCCCCAGCTGACAGTTTCTCCGCGGACGGCCAACGCGCTGTACAATTTGCAGCGATGTTACTGGCACACCCATTATAACCAACAATATACGGGAAACGGACCACAGAATGTCCTCAAACTGGACAATATTGAGGAGGTGTGCCGCGGAACAGGTGAAACCCTGGTAAGGATCACTTTTGGAGATTTGCGTTCACCCAAGTTGCTCGTCCAACCTTGTTCCCAGGCTCTTTGGGGGCCGGGAGATGAAAGAGCCTGGGAACGAGGTTGGTGGCTCGTCATGCAGAGCAGCTCACAGTGCAGAGTCAGACTGATTCCTTCTTAACTCCTTCACTCTCAGGAGTGTTCAACTTTAGTTTACTCGTCCAGGTATTCACCATGAGAGGGTTTTTACGGGGCACAACTTGCAAGAAAGCAATTGGCCATTTCCGTGATGCCTGTCGCCTCTGTTTCAAACCGAGGCCTAGTTCGAAACCTTTCTTATAAAAATGAGTTTGATTTGCATGAAAATGAAAAGTAATTTTCGTGAGAAAGGTTTCGCACTAGACCTCGTTTTTTGAAACAAGAGGCAACAGGCATCTCGGAAATGGCCTATACAGTTGACGAAGTGATGGACAAATATTGTTGGAACCCCACAGTACCCATCCTAACAGGAATAAGAGTGCATGGAATTCCTGTAGCCCGTATTGACTTTTCAGCAACTGACACAAATCATATTTTGCTTTCAGAAAGAGCACTTTAAAAATAAGTTCACTCAGCCCAGGCCCCTGGAAGGGCGTCACACAAGTGTGAGAAACAATTCCAAACAGAAAGCTGGTCACGCAACCGAACCGAGCGTGACAGACAGCGAAGAAGACGACGAAGAGGAAAACCCGCGAAACAAGCACCACGTGGTTGGAGAATCAACACACGACCAAGCAACCATGGCGGGCCGGGATTTTGTTTACCAGCCTGATAGAGCTCTGGAACTTCAGGACAAGAAGAAAAACAAGGCATGGAAAGCCAAGTGGAGCGAAGGATATCTTCAAACTTCGACTTTAGCGGACGGAGCTTACTCAAGTGCTGAATTATACGGACTCGCAGATAAATCTTATCTTCCGTCTCACGTGACTTCTTACCACGTGACTACGGACAGACCTGCTACTGCGCCTGAGCAATGGCCCAGGCCCCGCTCGCCCATCATCCACAATATGCCGAGTCAGCTGCCCGAGAAGTCCATGACGGGCTCGACAAATAACGATTTGTACCTGAAGTGGTTTCGGCCTGTCGCCAAGCATGATCGGACCAGACCGAGCACCGCTCTTATAAACTTACAGGACACCTGGAGCAAAACCGATGCTCACCGTAAATTTCACCGACAATTCTCCGAAGACGCTCCGGACATCCGTCGGAAACCCGACTTGCGCATTACCACGAACGAGAGGAGACATGTGAACCCCGAGACGGGGCTACACGTGTATTATTTCCATAGGTAGTTGGGTTAATGTGCGGATGTGAAACACAATTGTTAAGATGCTGACGTGAAGTTTTGCTTGGGCTGAAAAGACTCGCAGAAACTGTCTGGCTGTGTAAAACCGAAGCTAACCAAAAATCACTCACAAGCTCTCCGAATACGCTTTGGTCACCCGTCGCCAGAAACTGCTTGTTGGTTTTTTTAATATGGTCTAGTTAATTTCTCTCTTTGTTTATCTGGATACTCTATATGGATAGCGTATCCTTGGATGTATCTCACCACAACTGCACATTTGTACAGCACCTCAATTGATTGCTTGAGCAGTTGGTGAAGCGAACTAGCTGTTTGATTTACCGGTCCAAGCGACTGAACCTTGTACAAAAAGACTAAGAACGATTGATCATGTGCGGCTTTGTTTTCGTTTTTTTCCCTTATGTGGAGCGTTTCTTTTGTTGACTAAATCTTTGCAAATAGTTGTTTTGAAATTTTTTTTTTTTTTTGCAATGCGCACAACCTTGTTGATTGTACAGATCGAAAACCCCACATAAGTGTTAAGTGTTTGGAGAGAGCAAAATTCTTGATTTGCAAATGAGACAAATGACAGGAGAGCTGCATCATTATTAATTACTATTATTAATTATTGTTTTATATTGTCAGCTGTGTGTAGAACTGCCTGGCTGACCGTCAAAGTCAAAGTTTTCTATGCATGGAGAAGAGACTGGGACTGATGGTGAGTTTGTTTGATAGGGATATTAGGGTGAGCACGTGTATACACAGGAAAGGACGGAAGTTTGTTGTGCCAACTCAAGATGAAAATTAAATCAGGCTTATCAGTCTATCTTGCTGTGTAGTCTGCATGTCTCAAGACTTGAGCAAAACCACTGGAAACTCAAGACTAAGACAAACAAAGGCGAGAGAGGCCAGCTGGGATATTCTAGAAAAATATTTTTTATCTCCATGAAAGTCACGATCACTCCGCCATACTGGGCCCAGTTGTTCAAAGATCGCTAAGCTAACCCACGAGTAATCGAATTTGTCTTTTCGGTGAATAAAATGCCTAACCAGTTGAAGACTGGCCGTCAAGCTTACATATCAGTTCAAGACATACAGGAAGTAATTCAAATCATAGTTTATGCAGTTGATCCCACGCACGCCAATATCCGGTTTAAGCGTGGTTTGGCGAGACGGAAACGTTTTGCGTGTGGACTATCAGTGAGGAAAACAGCACGAGACTGATGAAAGCATCCTAGAGCCAAAGGATAAATAAAGAAAAACATCATGAGAATGACGAAATCACTCTAGAGCCAAAGGATAAATAAAGAAAAACACCATGAGAATGATGAAATCACTCTAGAGCTCAGTTTACTGTCGACCAAAAGGTAAACCAAGACCGGCACACTCGATAAGAATAACTTCCTCGTTTCCAGGCTCTTGGGAAATGAGCGGAAAGCACGGAAGACACGGAACGGAAAGTGAACTTAACACATCGACTTCCTCTGTTTCTACCAAGTTAAACTTTAGCGGAAAATCCATGACTCGAATGGATTCTCTGTGTATTGGCAAACAAATGGTATCAGCAGTAAGATTTGTTATATGAGGCGAAGCGGAAAAACGGTGGAGTGACAGACGAAATACTGAAAGGGAACAAATGTGAGATAGGCCGCCGTGGGCGCAAGTGACCGTAAATTTGCGAAATTCCTGGTTGGCAGTGTCCCAATTTGGACTCGCATCAGATAGTGGCCAAAAGCGGCGACCGCTACTTCGATGAATTAAATCTGATTTTGGTTTCACCTGACAAAAGTTTTATTGAGCTAAGAGTGGCCGCAGCCGAGAAGAGTTACGATCAAGTTGAATAAGCACAGTCGGATGGGCAACCACTCCCTAATGCTTCGACTTTAAATAAACGATATTTATTTTTTATTATTTTTTATACAACGGCAAAATTTTGAGTCTTGAATACGGAGAGACACAGATAATCAGATATTTACTTAGGCCGGATGTGATTTATCACTCCCGGGTTAAAATTTGCATAATTACGTAGCACTTCCGCAGTGGATAACGAGAGTAGAAACAGTTTCAGAAGTGATCCACGGAGCTCCTACGTGCACGCAAGTTCTCCTTCCCGGTTTCTTCACACAATTCACCTTCCGGTGTAAAGTGGCAATAACAGAGGACGGTATTGGTAAAATATTTGCTGACAGCTAAAGATCGTGCAAGCCTGATTCACGCCGACGCAGATAACTGGGCATGGCCGCGACCACAAAGCGAGTTCGAGACATGAGCTATCGAGCTCACGAGAAGCTATTCATGGCGTTAACACCCGATACTCCAGGCAAAGATTGGAGGACCCTAGCGGATCTTATTGGCTACTCTAACGAAGAAATAAAGTATTATGAATGCAAAACACATCCAGTGAGAGAATTGATCAGTCACTGGGAGTCATCGAACTCGACCATAGAAGATCTCATGCTACATTTGGAACAGATGGAAAGAAGAGACTTAATCGAGGATCTACAGCCTTTCATAGGTATAAAGCCGTTGTAAGCTTGGTGCTTCAAGTTGTGTTGCTATATTTGAATGAAAAGATAGGTTACTCTTTAGTTTATATGCCAGGCAGCCAATACCGTGGTTGTTTTTTGGTAGAGTAAAGTGAAGAATTTCTCGTGCAAAACATGGTTAGTTTTGCGATCGGATAATTCGACTGCGACCCCCTCACACTCTGTGCAAACGTTCTCTTCTCTTGGGCACTCTCGACCACAGTCCTTTGCGCGCCGAAATCCTTGGTTCCGCCATTTTTAGGCCCGAAGTCAAGAGATGAAGAGCAATCCACTTCCATCCGAAGAAGATTAGTTTCTTTTGATCTAAAAGTGCTACTAACCTATTCTTCTCTTGATTTATTACGTTCTTTCATGTTGGGAACCAAATTCAGCCTTGGATTTTCCAGATGTAAACAAAAACATTGAAAAAGGCTACGAGGGTCCCTTCAATTTAGCACACAAAATGTTGGTCAGCGGTCGCAAAGTAAAGTTGAGAAATTGACGTCAGTTTTTTATGTGTCTGTCCTCTTATTGATCATGAAACGCATCATAACATCATCAAAAAGTTGTGGATCCACAAGGCGCTTCGCCGAGTGGATCCGCAACTTTTTGACGATGTTATGACGCATTTCATGATCAATAAGAGGACAGACACAAAAAACTGACGTCAATTTGTTTTTTACAATAATAAAACTCAAGCGACGACTTGGGGAAAACACGCAAGAAAACTGGATTTTGTTCGATTTGACCGAAATGTTGTCAACAACTTTTCCCGCTTTCTAATTGGTCGAGGTTGAAATTCAAGACATTTCATTGGCCAAAAAGTGACAGTTTGACGTGAGCATTTTGTGCGTACAAAATAAAATTTTGTCAAAGAAGTTGGAAAGAAATGAACTAGACGCTTTTCTTCTGCGGTTTTCTCAACAATTTCAAGACAAAGTTCAAGGAAATTCACCTCTAAACACTTCTGGTTTTCTACTTCAAATGCCAAATGTCGCTTTTGCAAGAACTGAGGTAAAATTGAGGCTGAATTCACCTTCTTCGTCCAAATCACTGTCGTCAGCACTCGATTTTATGTGTCTGTCCTCTTATTGATAATGAAAATTAGCCAATCACAAAGCGAGAAACTGACATGTTATTGTAAAAAACTTTCTTTCACTGACTGAGTTCTGTTTGACATTGATTGACAATGTCTCTGGTAACTGTTTCTTAGATGAAAGGATGTTTTTTGTGTCTGTGCAGTTCAACCAGAGGAACATGCATTTGACCATGTTTTCTACCCCAGTGCATCAAAAAGTGCCTGAGCCATCCTGCCACCGATCAAATGTTTCACTCAACATGGGGAGATCGATCGTCCATTGCGTTTGATACTACTTGATGTGGCATATATGTATACCTGGAGCTTTAATTAGTTTTTGTGACAACAAAATGGACCATCCTACCCATGCTGAGTGGAACATTTGAACAAAAGGGCACTGTCGCTCAGTTGACAAACATTTTTTTCTTTAGATAAAACACTAACTCCTGAAGGAGCCCACAAATAAATTTGGTTTACAGTAATCACAAAGAGGTGCTTCCATGGGGTTGCAGTGTAGCTTTCAATCCTTGACAAACATTTTATCTTTAGATGAAACGCCAACTCCTGAAGAAGCGCAGAGAAGATTCAGAGGTATGCTTCATATCTTGTTGCCATGCAGACTTATATATACTTAGAGATTAAATCAACATTACACTCAGTTTCTATTCTTTTGTTCTCTTAATTAAAGTTCTAATCAATTCTAAATAAATCTAATAAATTCAGAGACAGGAGCTGACAATATAATTATTCTGACTATAGATCACTGTCCTTGAGTGGTTGAGAGAATTAGTCTTTTGAGCTCAGGAGTTTCTGTACAGCTTTTATTTGTGTTTGGTAATGCTTAAATTAAGTTCACTGACTCTGACTTACGTGTCCACTGTCAGACGGCAGAGTCCATGTGGAATCGACTACAGCTGCCACAAGTAAGTGATCTCAAAAGGATTAGAGCCATTTTCGCATGACTGTCGAAAGTAAGTGTGTGATTGCTTTGGTTTTGTGATTGCTATGCTTTTTTATTGGTCCTAACAAGACTATTCTAAATGGTAAGGTTGACGTTCAGCTGCTCTGATGGCTGCTGTCACACATGATTTTACAGCTTTATTTTGGTGTAGACAATGCCAGTCCCTCCTTTTCTGGCTAAAGATTGTATGCACAATTGAAAAATAAATGGGTTTAAAACTCTGAGGCCTGGACATGTGCAGTGGAGTAAGACCAACCCCACTCCGCCGCTCGAGTCCAGACCTCCAATTGTCAAACTCATTCAATTTTCACTCACGGACAAGATCTTTGGTCAGGAAAGGAGGAACTGGCACAGTTTACATTCAGTGTACCCGCATCAGTACATTTTACATTATTATACTTGCATGCTGCCATTTGTACAGATTAATTTTCTTGAGCTTACAAAGCTGTCAGAGCATAGAGGTTCACTTATTTTTCATTTCTGTTTTGCAGAGAGACAGGAATATGATGGTTTCGTGATTTATGCACCTGGAGATGAACCATTTGCAAAGGAAATTGTGGCAACGCTCGAAAACCCTCCATATAAGATGAATATTTGTTATAACCACAGAGATATTGTGCCTGGAGGTTGCACTTTTGAGAAGCATGTAGAAATAATAGAAAAGAGGTGCAAAAAGATCCTCCTGATACTTTCAGAGAATTTTACCAAGATGCAGGATGGCCCACCAATCTTTCAAGCCAAGGTTGCTCTTCACTGGTCACTAGGTATGTCTTTTTTATGGAAACAACTACTCTTCCAAACAGCCAGAATAATTGAAATAACTTATGGCCATCCAAACGTTAACTCCACCACAGAAAATTCCTGTTAAGGCATGGTAAGATGCTATCAAAAGAACTATATCTGACATTTAATGTTACATTTTAATGTTACATTTTATATGTGAGCATTAGCTTTGACACAAAATTTGCATAATATATGATTGCAGCTCCATGCATACATCAGAAAGTGTTCAAGCAATTGTTTTATTTTTCAAAGTTTTACCCTAGTTCACAATCTCTGGGTAAATTTCAAACATGGACAATGTAAGTTGAACTTTAATTTTGCTATGACTAGATATTTGAAATTTGTGGGACTTCAGTGCCATAGCCGCACATGCTGAATTGTGTTATGATTGTCTGGAGTTTGCACTTTTATGGCCTGTCAAAACAAGGACACATTGTGGTGGCAACACTGTGTCCTTCAATGTTTCCAGGGTGGCAAAACGTGTGGCAACATTGTTGCGTTCCGCGTGGACACAACAAATGTTTCTGAAGTTTTTCAGAAACATTTTTAGTGTCCAGGACACAAATTTGTGTCTGCAACAAATGTTTCATGCATGGCAAAATGGGGCAACATTTGGGAAACATGCACACGCTAGCAATGTTGCCGCCACAATGTGTCCTCGTTTTGCCAGGCCTTTAGATGTCCTCAAAATGAAAATACTATGTTTATAAAAGGCTGTAAAGCACCTTCATTTTGTTTGTTGATATATATATATAGAGAGAGAGAGCTAGTACAATCTGATTTTTAACAAATTAGGTCAGCTATTGTCTCAGTCCATGTCAATCACAATTATTGAGTCACATCTTCGCCAGGAAGCACTCCTTTGTAGCAAGCACACACATTTAAGCACAACAGTGGCTGGCATACAAGTAATCTATGACAGGCTGACTGCTACTGACCAGAATTTTTCATTGGTTCACAGGAGAAGGGAAGAAGTGTTTGATTCCCATCAAATATCAGCCGTGTGAAGTCCCAAGCACATACAGCTTTATACAACACCTAGATTACACAAGGGAAGAAACTCGCAAATATTTTTGGGACACCTTAAGTGCTTCTCTTGGATATTCAAAGCCGGAGTCTTAAGTGAATCTGAAGACCAATCCAAATGGCCTTGATGAAAGAAACTTTAGAGCAGTTCCTGTGTTTCCATAATTTTTCATGTACTAGTTGACATACATAAGGAGCAGGAGTGGGAGCGAGGAGTGGCTCATAGGAGCAGGAGTGGCTCAGTTAATTAGTGCACGGCCTTCGGAGCGAGAGATTCACTGTTCGACCCTCAGTAACTTCAACTTCTGTTTTGACTCCTCCTCTCTGTTCTGTGTAGCTTGAGCTTTAAATACCCTTAAAACGGAGCACTGACAGAGAAGAGGGGGGTAGAGAAAAAAAGGGCTCACCGTCGGCTTCCATTGATTACAGTTCTCAGAACTGATGGAGAACTGACGGAACTACCGACGTTAAATAAAATCACTTTACCTTTACTACTGTTTATTTGATAAGTGAACCCTCTCAGTGATGTTTGGTGAAGTTTAGTAAAGTAATATTCTAAAAATATAAAAATAACACTAAATCTTTGTTTTCCAAAAAGATATTTTTATGTGAATGCACAAAAGATTTTACGAACTAAATGTAGAAGTTCTCTGATAGTTGTGGAGAAAGAAAGAGCCATCACTGATCCAAACTTCCTTGTGAATGCAACATATTTAGGTTTAATACTATTACTTGAATTGCTGCATTCAGTTGGAACTATTCCGGAAATGTGACTACATGATTGAGCTGATATTGTGTTCTTTTTGCTGACATTTCTATTCTGGAATGAATGGAATACTATCCCAGTCATTCTGCCTGTGATGGTCAAATGAGAATCACTCCAGCTTAATTATTTGGTAGTCCAAATTATTATTTTTGCTATTGTGATTTAAACAAGTTTTTCATTAACCATTGACACTCTCATTAGTTAGTTCCCAGGTGAACTCTTTCTAAAAGTGAAGCTATTTATTTTTGGATTACTTGTTTAATGATTAGTAATATTGTGTTCAGAGTGTTCTGCTATTCCTTTTCTGTATATTCTTATTTCCAGAATATTAGATGAATGCACCTTCAGAGTATATTCCAGTGTAAAGCACATATTATGTTTATAAACAAATTTAGCAGACTCTTAGTTTACTTGTGCTGAAACCTGATGATGGCCCCCGGGGGGGCGGGGGGTACTCCCATATATTTCCTATATAGGGATGTTCCGCCCGATAGGGTATCATTTTCAGGGTCTTCTGTCTTAAGCAGGGTATCAAATTTTACATTTTCGTGTCTTAAACAGGGTTATTTTCTGAAGATTTTCTCCTCTTCCCCTCCCCCCTCAACCACATTTTTGCTCTCGTCGTTTTCGCGTGATTTCTTCATATGTTCCAGTGGAAACGCGTGCAACGCAGGCTAACTTATCTAAACTTAGTCTTGAACAGGGTATCAAATTAGAGCACTTTGTCTTAGACAGGGTAGCAAAATTTCCATTTTTGTGTCTTAAATAGGGTCAGGGTTTTATATCAGCGGAACACCCCTACCCAAATTCCTATTGAGTACCCCCTCCGGGATGATGGCAAATCTTGTTTATACCAAACTCAAGACAGTGACCTACAAAGCTCCTTTCCTGGAAAGAAAAAGTGAAATAAAATATTTAAATCTATCCGCAACCGTGAAAATACTTTTCGATATATCGTGTGTGATTTACTTTACATTTTGGCTATTCAGGAACGATTGATGTTTGCGGGCTTCCTACACAGCATACTTTGGCTTCCAATTGGTCGAACGTGTTTCTAACAGCCAATGTGATTGGCGGTACAGATCGGAGGATCTTTGGTTCTCGTCCCAGGCCACTGTCAATTCCTCATTTGTATAAACGCAGCACGTTCAGTGGAAACATTTCGCAGAAGCGATCCAAATCTACATGCATTTGTGGAAAGTAGGAAAGTGATAGCGAAAGAAGACCGTATAATATTTAGCTGGCGAAAGTGTTAAATTTAGTATCGCGCAAGTTCGCGCCGCCGCGCAGAACTGAGAATTGAAACTCAACCCATGGCGAATGGCGACACAGTCAACATGGCGGCAAGCACAAAGCGAGTTCGAGATTTGAGCTATCGAGCCCACGAGAAGCTATTTATGGCGTTAAGACCCGACACTCCCGGCAAAGATTGGAGGACCCTAGCGGATCTTACTGGATACTCTAACGAAGAAATAAAGTATTTTGAATGCGAAACACATCCAGTGAAAGCATGGCTCAATCATTGGGAGTCATCGAACTCGACCATAAGAGACCTTATGCTTCATTTGGAAAAGATGGAAAGAAGAGACTTACTCGAGGATCTACAGCCTTTCATAGGTAAGCTGCAATGCTTTTTGTTGTTGATTGAAATAGGTTACTCTGTTTATAGCTGTAGTTTATATTATGCCGAACCACATGACAACTAGTCGATGCTCTCGTCTCATTTTTTTTCGGAGTATAAAAGTGAAGGACTTGTCGTGCAAAAGTTAGTTTTGTGATCGGAGAATTGGATTTCGACTCTAGATGATACTCGGCGAATAGATTTTAGGTGGCCGTTGAGCCGGTGACCGAAATGGCACGCTGTAGAGCAGAGAAACTCTTGTATCAACAAAAATTAGACTCTTAACGTAAACCGTGTGATTGCTTCTTTGCTTTCTGCCCGGCATACGCAATCGATGAATTTGCCAATCGACCAAGATCGATAACATTCGATAACAATTCGATAACAATTAATCAATTGTTATTGGAAGTCGATGATCAATCGATGGAACAGAATTTTGTGACTTTTCATCGATTGCCATTGATTGCCGTTAACGATATTGATTGTTTATCTGCTTTTATAAAATCAATGCCAATCCATTTGTAACCAATAAAAGATGATGCAGCTTTGCTTAAGATGATTTATTTTGCCGTAGAACTCAAACAAACCAACAGATTAATTTCTGGAGGTTTCCAAAGTGAATTATAACATAGTCGCATTATAAGCCACGTTCTGATTGGTCGAAGAGCATGCTCCATAACTCTATCGTGCACGCCCGTGCATAATAATATGACGTGAGCAAATGCCACTTCCTTCCATTCGTTTATAAATTAACAGAAGCTTTACAACTAAGAAGAAAATAGCTTTATTTTCTGAAGAAATTTGTACTACATGAAGTCAAACTGGCACCCAAAGGAAATCAGTAATCAAGTCTGAAAAATTCTGTATTTCAAGGGTCAGCACAGGAAATTGTATGAATCAAAACTCACCTATTTCTCGACAGCTTAATTCTCATGGACTAGTGAAATCCATCACAGCAAAGATAAATATTCGTCAAGCCTTCAATGGCTTTGCAATGAAACGGCGTTCATTCATTCCGAAAGCTGCTATACTTGCAGTGTTTACAGTACAGTTTGCTGGCAGCTCAAATAACAAACAAGTCCGCTCGGCAAACATTTCCATCTCTTTCGCTTATGGTGATTGTTTACATTCTTTGACGGATCACTTTGCTTCTCCAGACCTGCATTGTCTGCTATAGTTCAAGGTGAATCTCACGTTGTTTTAAAGCGGCGACTTGAAGCATTCATCTTCAACAATTGTACCGTTCAAAACATTTACATCGTCACAAATTCCAAAAGTCACCGAAGGCTGCTGGCTTTCACCACGCCAGGTTATCGTACTTTCAGTGTTTTCGTTGATTAAACAACATCTTTTTCATCGACACTCATCAACTTTTAGCTGGCAGAAATGTTAGCCATTGTGGCGTGTTTTCAATCATCCAATGAGAGGGTTTGTTTTGCCTTTTGCACATCGAAAGAGAGCTTTGCATTCAATCAGAAATGAAAGTTTGTTTTTGCTCGTAATTTCGTGTGTCTGTGTTATAAAAGAATTATTGGTTCATGCTTTTAGCTGTGCATCTATCGAGTTATGGATGCACTTGGGAAGTTGGGAGAGCACTCGTGAAGCTAGAGTTGCTCTCGGCTACGCCTCGAGCAACTCTTACGCTTCTCTCATGCTCTCCCAACTTCCTGCGTGCATCCATAACTCAATAGACGCACGCTAAGCATGAACCAATTCTTAAGTAACAGCTCCCCAATGCCATTTACCACTCTCAGTGCATTTCCACGTTTCTTCTTGCAAACCCAGAACTTTTGCCTACCTTAACATTGAGTTAACATTCATGGTAACCTTTTATCACAAAACTGCAAAATGTTCAAAAGGACTTGGCATTCTTGCTCAGACTTGGCAATGCTGGCAAAACAGCTAAAGTACATAATGTAATAACTGATTTAAGTATATTCAGAGACTGACCCACCTGGGTCAGTCCAAAAATATGTATTAATAAGAAATATAATAAAACTAGAAGTAATCAGAGATTATAGTCAAGTGCATTCAACTTCTCTTTGCTTAGGGTTGTTTTTGCTCTAAAATGCTTATCCCCACAGCGATCTCGAAAAGCTTGTGGGTTTCTTCTGAAACCGGAAGTGACCAACACGAAGACCGCGCGGCATGGGTTCAAGCCCCGGCCTTGCAATATTAAACCAAAACTTCTTTCTTTCTTTTTTTCTTTTCTTTTCTTTCTTTCTTTCTTTCTTTCTTTTTTTTTTTTTTTTTTTTTTCCCATTCTTTGAAGATATATGGATAGTGTAACGCATGATCAAATGTGATTAATACTTTCGTCAGAAAAACAGTTGAGTTGCACATGAGAGTTTCACAATTCGGCCATCCTGTGGCTTGCGATTGAGTCACTACGATACCTCTGTCTCCACAAAGCCATATATTTCTTGCAGATAAGTATCTGTAGCATTAGTAAAGTTAATCAGCGCAGAAACTGAAGTACGGCAATCGCAAGTTGAGTTACATTTTTTGGTGGAATTTTTGCTGTCATACTGCCCTTATTATTTCAGATATTGGCTTCTTTTACTGAAAAAATAGGTGTCTTTGCCTTTGATAGACCTCAGTGTGATCAGTTCAGAGCCACTTGTGCGACACAGAGCACAAAAATGGCACAGGTTTTGCACATCACTTTACCTAATATTGTAAACAAGTCTGATGTTACATTCCTCATGTTCAATCTGATGTTTGTTATAAAGCGCAAATACTCTAAGCCTTGTAGAAGAAACACATTCAGTTAAAAAATACAGATAAGTATTGAAGCAAACACTGGATTAATCGTGGCCTCTGATTAAAGATATGTGTTTGAAGTCAAATTGTCAAAATCAACTGTGCATGAAAAGGTAAGTCATGCATTACACTTTTCTTGCTGGCTGACCCTTTCACTCCTAAGCTCAAAATTGAGTCACTCAGCCTTTAAGAAGTAAGTGTATGAGTGTTGCAATGATTTGTTTTTTCTTCGAAGTAAAACCAAATGTACAATACTTGAACCTGTTTCTAGTTGTTTCTGTCCTTTGTCACTGGCTGTTCTTACTTTAATAATATGCATACAATAATTTCTGCATTCTGATTGGCTGTGCGCATGTCAATATTTATTCGAGATTGAACTTGAAATCATATGGTTACCTATACTGATTGGCTTACAGACAGTCTGAAACTAATCACAACGAGGTGCTACAATCCTTTACATACCAATATATATACCAGTAATCTTTTGAAATTGTATAAGCTGTATAATATAAAGGGCTCTTTGCATAGGAACTGGCACAAACTTCAAAACGAGACCAACCTGGCGAAATTGAGATTGTTACCTTGTAAATATGTGCATTCAACCCCACATGTGGTGCTTTAGAGTTATATGAAACTCTCTTGTTCCATGTCTGCTGAATTTCGTGCTGAGGTTAGCCTCGCTTTGAATCCAAGATGGCGGCACCATGCAAAGAGCGCATTATGTAGCTTTCAATCCTTGACAAACATTTTTTCTTTTAGATGAAACGCCAACTCATGAAGAAGCACAGAAACAATTCAGAGGTATGCTTTAAGTCTTGTTGTTGTTGCTATGACTACTGAGAGTAATGGGATGGGGGAACATATTTTAAAAATTGACCTGCCAGAGGTGGGGGTAGCATTTATGGTACTTATATGTTTTCTTTCTTAGAGTAGTCTAGTCTGAGATTGATTACCTAGTGTTTTGAGCTCAAAGTTTCGGCATTTGATAAATATTTCTTATTGTTTGCTGACTCTAACTTATTTTTACAATGTCAGATGGCAGACCCATTACAAAATCTACTACAGATGCTACAAGTAAGTGATCTCAAAAGGATTATACAGTCTAAGTAAAATAACACAATCTTTTGTGAAAATATCTGTGTATCTTGAAGATGGTTGATATGGGTATGTGCTGAATGGTGTATGAAACTCAATGTACAGGGTTTGAAATATTTATGGTTTTTCAGTTGTCCCAGACAACCAAAATATAATGCTGGGGCAACCAAATACAGTGGAACATCCATGAATGACCACCTCCTGTAAGCGACCACTTACCAAATGACAGATTGGTCCCTCAGTCAAATTTCAATTAGTGAAACCTCTTGTAAGCAACCACAACTACCATTGAGGCTCACTGTTTGAGTTTTTCCATTGTTTTTTACCTGTGGTAAACAACCACTCTATGCTCACAAAGAGCAAATTTTTGAGCAAGGACTAACTTCCTTGCAAAAACCAGACCAGACAAACACTAACATGTGTAATGTAATGTGCAGCAGGATTGTTTTTCACTCACTAAAACTGCATTATTTGACACTGGTTGTGGCTCAAACCTGGATTTCACTCAGGCCTCCGATAGTGAGAAATTCCTGCAAGTGACCACCTCTCGTAAACGACCACTTCAAGACAAACAAAGAGTGGTCACTTACAGGAGGTTCCACCGCAGAAAAATCATGTAGGTTACTGCTGCATGATGATGGTACTTTTTAACACAGTGAACCAACGAAGAAGATGTGGGGCCACCAATAGATTGAATGGGGAGCCAAGCATGACTTGTGGTTGTCCCAGGCACATGAGTGCACTAAAGTTAATTTCAAACCCTGAGTATAGGTTGATGCTTCAAGTTTCATATTCTTTGATAAGGGGTTGGTGACTGAGTATTTTTTATTTGTAATAAAGAATTCTTTGTTTGCCATTTGTACAGAGTAATTTTCTTGAGCTTACAAAGCTGTCAGAGTACAGTTGATTCACTTATTCAACATTATTTCTGTGTTTCAGGGTTACAGGAATATGATGCTTTCCTGATTTGTGCACCTGAAGATGAAATATTTGCACAGGAACTTATGAAAAAGCTCGAGGATCCTCCATATAAAATGAATATTTGTTATAGACACAGAGATATTGTGCCTGGAGGTTGCATTTTTGAGAAGATTGCAGAAACCATAGAAAAGAAGTGCAAAAAGATCCTCCTGATACTATCAGAGAATTTTACCAAGATGCAGGATGGCCAACCAATCTTTCAAGCCAAGCTTGCTCTTAATTTGTCACCAGGTACATGTCTTTTAAAAATTATTGTGCAATACAAAAAGATAGAATAGAAATTCAAGATGGCTACCCAAACTTGAATAATTATAAGTATATCTAGTTCAAGGCAAAGAAAATCCATCACAGAAGGTTCCTGTGATAGTGATAATGGAAAGGAAGTGCCTAGCCTGCAACCAAGCTCTGTCAGCTAGGAATGGGACACAGGGACGGAATGGGACACAGTGCAAGTGGGTCTTCTTCCCCTCCTTCCCCTTTCCCTTTTACCACATACCATTCCAAGAGAGCCTGTTTTGAGCCTATGAAGTGCCTTTCATGTGTACACAATGTAAATATAGTTAAGCACAGCAGTAGCTGCCATATATGCAGCAGGACTGCTAATGACCCACATGTTTTGTCTGTTCTCAGGAGCCAAGGAGAAATGTTTGATTCCCATCAAATACCAGCCTTGTGAAGTGCCAACTATCTACAGCTTCATAACACACCTAGACTACACAAGGGAAGACACACGTAGATGGTTTTGGGATCGCTTGAGTGCTTCTCTGGGATATACAAAGAGTGACATTCAGAATCCAAGCACGGATGAATCTGAAAAAGCCAGCAGCAAAATCCAAACACCCTCAAAAAGCAAAGCAACATTTAAACGCCCTCAAAAAAAGAAACATTAGAGTATGTCTTTTGTTTCTGTGATTTTGCATGTACTAGTTCAGTTGACATGGACGTACAACTGTTTACGTGAACCATCTCATTGGCAACGTTTGGTGAAGTTTAGAGAATATTCTTTTGATATGAAATAATAATATCTTTGACTCTTCAAAAAGGTTTTTGTGTGAGGTTAGAAAGATTTGATAAACTAACTGTAGAGGCTCTCTGATAGTTTTGTGGAGAAAGAAAAGAGCCATCCATCACAACCCAAGCGTTCTTGTCAATGCAACAGATTTAAAAGGTATCCATATTACTAGTGTGAGGCACATATTTTGTCCATAAACAAGTTTGGCAAACTTTAGGTTAATATCTCTCTGCAGATTATTAAGTATTTCCATGATAGGGGTGTTATGGTGGTTCTCACGGCACCAATCATTGTCTTCCCAGATTTAATCACCTTCATGACAATTCAGCGTGAAAAGAGAATCAGAATTCTTATTTCCTTTCCATGGCATACCTGCGAACTAGCTGTGGTTGTAGCTAAAAGTATAACAATTTTAAACATTGTAGCTACATTTTTTTATTTTTATGAAGTGCAAAATTCAGGTATCGTGGAGTTGTTTGTAATAATAATATCATTATTATTATTAGTTTTCATAATAATTATTACATAATTATTATGTTTACTTTTTGAGCTGTAGAGGCATTTTTCTGTGGTAGTAAAAGGGCTACTGTGGTACGTACAGATATTGAAGACAGAATTATG
Source organism: Plumapathes pennacea (assembly GCA_964036295.1). Taxonomy (NCBI): domain Eukaryota; kingdom Metazoa; phylum Cnidaria; class Anthozoa; order Antipatharia; family Myriopathidae; genus Plumapathes; species Plumapathes pennacea. The sequence continues at coordinate 20,031,461 of OZ038464.1, read as the reverse complement.
CACATTTCAGATTTAGCAAATCCTTGGTGAGCGCAATACATGTAGTAGCTCAGTGAGCTTGTAAATTGCAGAATGAAGTGCACTTGTATTACTGTGTTTTATTAGAGTGAAGTTTCCAAATTTGTATTATTGTACATTACATAGTTTATACCATTATAGTCAGTTACTAGCTTTGTTCTTATTCAATGACGGACTTGTCACTAAACATGTTAAAGTAGATTGATTAAGTTGGATTATTTTTGTGATACATGTTAGCAGAAGAAAACTGCAAGAGCTAAGTACATAGAGGGTGGGGTAAGTTAGTATGCAACTTCTCCTATTAAGAAAATTCTATTAAATAGTAGAATATTAGAGGTCCACTAGCCCAGACAGTTCAAAAGCTTTTGAGCAAGTTGTTGGAAAAACCCTTTAGCCCCAGGCTAGTGTCCCTGTGTCTAAAATCACTTAAAATTGGATCTACTGGTGGGGTAACAAGGATTTTTTGCCAAGGAGCATTTTTGTCGCACGTGAACTAGCAATTTTCCCTCTCAAGTAACATGTACTGTACGTTCGCATAGTGTAGGATCTCAATAAATATTCATTCGCAGCTAAATTGGATGCTGTGAAAACTGAACCGATTTACTCACGGGGGTTGTACTCTCTAAATTAATACCACTTGGCCTTCATATATATTCATAAGATTTAGTTCAATAATTCCTCTGGCCTCCACTTGCACAGGCTGATAGCCTTTGCATTTTTTGAAGAGGCGCGAATGCGCAAGTTTGCAAGCGGGAGGCAGGCGCTGAGGGGCGGGGCAACGTCGTGTGCAAGCACGAGAAGCCGTCTGACGTGATGGCCCTGGGCACGAGATGATTGTCCCTCACCCTGGATACTTTGGATACATTCGTACATGACGTATATTCTGGCTGTTTGTGGGAGACCGCCCACGCGCATAGTGCTCGTACGTAAGTTATCACTGTTTTATCGATGTATCCTGCACGGTTGACAGCCAGGTAAGTATCACCCTATATTCATGAGTGTTATGCAAGCATTCACAAATACCAAAAAATATGTCCGTGCGTGCAATTTACAAAATGCACTTCATCGGTTCTTTTGATACTAAGAGTAGTGACCGCGGGGTTGTGTAATATTTGCGGTAACGCTTCGTTTAGAAGAATCGAAGAATTTCTGAATAGTTCACAATGTACTGATCAAATATCTCATAAATCGAAGCATTTATAGTCGACAACCTTGTCCTGTTCATGTAGTGTATCTTCAAACCCAACTCATGGCATGCTAAAAAGAAGTCAAAAAAGTTTCAGAAGGGAACGATATTAATTCTTTTCCTTCCATGCTTGTGACATGACTCTTGGCATTTGAAATGCATGATGCAAAAGCCAAGAGTGATTTCCGCAGCTCTTGGCGCCATCGGGGCACAAATGTGCTGCTCGAAACGGGTATTGTTTTGATTTGAGTGTTTTGGCCTGGAATATTAAACTGATTTTGTTAGTTTGGTTTGGGATAGGGTGTGATAATACGAGACAAATATAGACCAGAAATTTTGGGAGCAGGTTTGAGAAAGGGTACCAATAAAAAATCGAAAATGTTGGTTGGAAATACTTGGGTAAGAGAGCTGTGCAACACACCCTCCCAAACTGGGATCTTCCGTTTGGTCATGCACTGTTGATTAACAATATTCAGGCTTGTGTTTCATCATGAGACCTTGTTTAGGCAATATTGTCATTTATTTTGCAGCAGCCCATTAATCTCATGCGTGAGGCTTAGAATCTTGAGCAAGCACTTGGTGAGTCAAGATCTTCGTGTAGTCAGTGATCAAGTCTCTGCTGTTGTATTCTAGTGATGGAGAGAGAGAGCTTTAGTTCTATATATTTTTTTTTCTTTCAAAATGTGAATCAATCGACAGAGAATGTCAACTGCCAGCAGTGGAACTGCCAGCAAGGTACAGAGTGTTATTATTACATATTATTACATAGACAGGAGTGTTTTTCAGATAGACCAAATTTTCATGCATTGACTTCAGCAATTGTCAAGTTTTTAGACAGGGGGAGGAGATGTTGGTTGGGGAGTGGAAGGGGGAGGTGGAGGGGAAGGGGAGGCCCTTGTCCTCCTGGGGTCAACAAAGTGACCCTTTTGTATACCACATGTAAACATTTTTTTTTTTTTGCTCCCTTTTTATACTTTTCAATAGCAATACTCGGACCAGAAAAACTGCACACACAACAGCTCGACCTTGCAACAGTTTTTTTTTTTGGGAGACCACAACTACAATACCAAGACGAATTTCCTCTGTCCACAGCCTTTCTTACCAACCCTTTAGAATAACAAAAAATCATAATTTATTTTTCCCAGACTCTTTCTTACACTTGGTTTTAAAAAGGGAGCTTCTTGATCTGTTGGACAAAACAAAGCAGATATAACTCCAATCTAAAATTGACTTGAAAAAATTTCCTGTAGGATGTTGATGCTGAAGTTGTACTTGAGACCAAGAACAAAGCTGGTGTTATAACCTTAAACAAGCCTAAGGCACTCAATGCTTTAAATCTCAACATGATCAGACGAATGTATCCAGTTCTTAAGGTATAGTAGAGTGTCATGGTTACAATAACAAGTGCTTGGTTTTTTGTAATCTAATCTTGACTGTACGTGTAGTTGCAAGAAGTGTTCTTTTGTTTTTCACAGTTCTCCTTGGGGCTGCTAGCTAGTCTGCTCTTCCTTATGGTAGTCAATATCAAATGGGGCTACATTGCCCTGATCCCCACCTGCCAATGAAATATAGATAATTTTATAGAAAAAATAATATATAACTTCTTATATAGGGGTTTGACATACTGGATAGAGTGTAAAGTTTTGGGTCATCTAACTTGAAATGAACACACCTTGCATAGGAAGTGTATGCATAGTCAACTCCCTCTAAGACAGACACCCGTCGGGACCAGCTCCAACTGTCCGCTTTAGAGAGGTGTCCGTCTTAAAGAAAGTTCAGTTGGAATAAATGACTGAAGAAATGGCAAGGACTGTTCCTGCCAAGAGTCCATCTTAGAGAGGTGTCCATCTTAGAGAGGTGTCCGTCTTAGAGAGGTGTTCGTCTTAGAGAGGTGTTTGTCTTAGAGGGACTTGACTGTATACCAATATGTGCATGGTCATTCATCACTATTGCCAATTAAGAAAGAAAATAGCTGCATTGGTTGTCGACAAGAGCAAGATGCTGTTTCTGTAATTTGTTGTAGAAATGGGAATCTGACCCTTCTGTTGGTTTGGTACTGATAAAAGGAACAGGAGAGAAAGCCTTCTGTGCTGGAGGTGATGTCAAAGGTATGAAGCTTGAAATCAGAAAAAAGAACTGCAGGGACAGTTTACTTATGTCGAGCAGATGAGTCTAGTATTCGAAATTGCAGTGTTCACCCAATTGAAAATTTGGAAAAAAAAGTTTTTCCACAGAAGTCAATTGACAATATTATTGTTCAACTCTTCACCTCGAGATCTCTCTGGCTTACTTTTAGAGATGCAGTGTAGGTTAGTTAGGCGCTGAAGTTATGGCCATTTTGTGTTGATACAGGGAAAGTGATAAAGGGTTTATCACTGTGGCAGACATTCATAGTGCTTAATGGTAATTGTGTTTTGCTCCTTTGCTTCTGTGCAGCTGTTGCTGAAGCTGGTTTAAAAGGAGATGATTTAACAAAGGATTTCTTCAGGGAGGAGTACAGACTCAATTATACCATAGGTTTGTATTTCAGTGTATCGAAGAATGAGGGACTTAGCATGTGATTTACTGAGATCAAAATTACATGAAATATTTCAGTTCTGATTTCTGTTTGCCTACAGGAACTTTACAGACGCCTTATGTGGCCTTCATCAATGGCATTACAATGGGTGGAGTATGTACTAACATAACTATAATGATGATAATAATAATAATAATAATAATAATAATAATAATAATAATAATAATAATGATAATGATAATGATAATAATAATAATGATGATAATAATAATAATGATGATAATAATAATAATGATAATACTAATAATAATAATAACAATAATAGTAGTAATAACAATAATAATAATAATAATTTAATATTGATAATAATTAATAATAATTAATAGTAAAAGGCCATGCCAACAGAGTACTGTAATGTGCTACCTTTGTTTCATTTTTCAGGGTGTCGGCCTTTCAAGTCATGGCCGTTTCCGTGTAGCTACTGAACGCACTATGTTTGCAATGCCTGAAACTGCTATAGGTAGACTATACTGGTCATGTCCACTTTTTTGCTTCTTGTTGACTGGGAGTGAGATTTGATACCCTAGTACAGAGTTATTCTGATAACGGTTATTCAGTGGTTATGGCAACTTTCTCTCACACGTCTTGTTTGTTTGCTTGTTACAACCAATATTGCAGTAAAGGATCAACTAATTAACTGCAACCAAGTCTGAAAATATCTCAGTGCTTTAACCAGCTGGCGCAACATTCAAATTGCTGCCCTACTATGTACTAATTATGTACTAAAATAATATTTGTTAGTAATTTGTTGACTTTTTTTATCCTGTGTCTGATTCTTGCAGGCCTGTTTCCTGATGTTGGAGGTGGCTTCGTATTACCAAGGATGGCAGGCCGATTGGGCTTCTTCTTAGCTCTAACAGGTCTCTAGATGATTTGTGTCTAAAATTAGCAATGTGCAATTTGAAGGTTGTAGCATTGTGTTCCAAAGTTTCAGCCACATGTAGCTGGGTATTTCAAAATTAATAGATTTGTTTGGAAGAGAGATCATTGCCTGACTTAGCCTTGTTAAAGGTGAACATCGTGTAAGTGTTTTCGCTTTAATACTGTATCTCTAACATGAATGTGTTGTTCATTTGTTCAGGTCACCGACTAAAAGGTTATGATGTCAAGCATGCTGGAATAGCAACACATTTTGTCACAACGGATCAGGTACAGAAAGAACTGTAAATGGTCCATGAGTCAAATTCTCCAGTTGTTATGTTATATGTTTACATGCAGTTGGGACAGGGGCGCAGGGAGGCTACTCAGGTATATTAGTGATGGGGAGGTGCAAAACTTTAAAAAGTCCTATTTTTCTCTGCATAAAAGTAAATGTAAAAAAAAAAACACGAGAGTGTGAGATAAGGAAGTCTCCTTGTGAAATCTGCTCCTTTCATTGCTGTGAGTGCTGAAGCAATAGGTAACATGCTCATGAAAGTAATCACTGTATCACCTAATACGACTGCATGTTTCACTGCATTGTCCTCTCTGTGAGTGTTGATAAATTCACTGCATTTCCTACTTTGACAAGATGGCAGATTTGGAATCATCTCTGCTGAGCCTGACAAAGCCTGATGCAACAGAAGTACAAGGAGTTCTGGATACTTTTGATGAAAAGGTGATTGTTGCATCTTAATGGTCATACAGTCAACTCTAGAATTTGAAAGGAGCACATCATATAGATCCAATTCCAAATTCTCAATTCCACATCCTCTTGCATGGACCTGCAGATGAGACAATCTTGTCATTACCACAGTACTACAACACAATATTTCTTAACTCTCCAGTGTTCCAAAGGACAAAAAAGTGAGTTTGTGCTCTCAAAGCAGATGGAACAGATAAACAGGTAAATTATAAGTAGTTTGCAGGAATACAGTATTTACTCCTTCCCTCCCCCCTCCCTCACCAAAAACAATACACAGTACATTTTAATCATTTGTAATGCAGGTGCTTCAGTCATTCAACAATGGAGGAAATCATGGCTTCACTAAAAGAAGATGGATCTGATTGGGCTGGCAAGCAAATCGAGGTAAAATGTGTCTTGTTACAGTAAAATTACTTTAGTTTGTGGATGTGTCCCCTGCAGTCCACATGAGGGGGCTGTATTTGCAGACTATGTACAATGCAGCATGTACATTGTAAAGCAGATTATCGACTAGTTAGTGACTCACTGGCAATGTCAGTAAGCTAGATCTGGGACACACTTTGCTATGAAAAACTTTTAAACTAAGTTCTAAAAGCCAGTGCAAGACTTCAAGACTAAAATATTCTACCTTAAAATGTCCTTTGGAGAGAAATAAAATAGACTTTTATTACCTCCAGGATTAGCATAAATTTTGTTTAGGAGTTGCACATGCAGATTCTGACCAACTATTCCATTCTTGTTTTGCAGACTCTAAACAGGATGGTAAGTCAATTTTTCATTTATAATGTACTCTACAAGAGGTACAGATTATATGTTACAGTACATCAAGAACTTGTGAGCAGAAGCCAATGTGTGTAAGCCTTATATCTGGCCCTGCCTTTGCTTGTATCATAAGAGTCATATTATGTATCTTGTTAATATTTAAAGTCTCCCACATCATTGAAAGTGACGCTGCGTCAGTTGGAGAATGGAGCAAAGCTGGACTTGGGGGAGTGTCTAAAGATGGAGTACAGATTGGTTCAACGGTTTATGGTGAGCTCCTCTTGCACTCTTGCAGATGCATTCAAAGTGAACATTCAATACATAATGCCCTGGGGGTGCAGTTGGCGACTGGTTCTATTGCCTGTGTTCCCAGGTTAAAGCCATGACTAGAACTACAAAATAGTGTATGCATGTGTATAGAACTCTAGACTTCTCCTGCATTTGTATTTGGTACATCAGTGTGCGCTGTACGTAATTCTTGTGTTTAATTCGTTCCTGTTTGTTGTTCGTCACTGCGGTTGTCAGTTTTGTGCATTTGCATCATTTTTCTCATAATTCAGGAGGACAAGGACTTCTTTGAAGGTATCAGAGCAGGTAAGCCAAGCATCTAACAGCAAAACTTGGTGTACAAACAGACTTGTCAGTATGTTTTGTTTTACAAATTGAGCACTTGAAGTACCCCAAGATAGTATGGGTGTTCATTTGTTAGTAGTATGGGTGTGCTCATTTGCTAATTTATCTGACTTTGTCCTAAACTGGCAGTAACAGATCAAACTAAATAACTTATTTTTTGTCCCAGTTTTGGTTGACAAGGACAACAACCCAGAATGGAAACCAGATTCTCTTGAAGGTGTTTCGGTAGAGAAAGTCGATTCCTACTTTGCACCTCTAGGAGACCGGGAGCTAGTGTTATGACATTGATGACCTGGTCCTTGCACATCTGTGAAAATGAGCCAATTTTGTTAGGGACAAAACAATCTGAGCCTGCCTTTTACATGGGAATAGAGCTCAGGTCCTAGAGCAGAGAATTATTTTGCTTTGTTTGGTCCCCGATATTAGCTACATTTTTCACGGCAACCAGCACCAATAAAGAACAAAGACCAAGAATTGAAAAACAAGTGGCATGGGCTACATGGGTTGAGATGACGAACACCATCAAGACAATGAAGCTAAATGGACCTAGTATAGACCAACTGATAATAAAGGAGAAACTCAGTTCAACATTTTGTAGTTAGAGTTTTACTGGCATTATTAATCTACCAAAACAAATAACAATATCAGTAATATTACAAGAAAACTGGCCTCACGTCAACTTCCAGACTGGCTGCTAACCTATTCACTGTTTATTTGAACGAAAGGAACTTCTTTAGTTTGATGACTTTTTGAAAGTATTTTCCCCCTCTTTATGACCGTGCTGCTTCATAACGGTTGGCCACATCTGTCCAACATACAATGTCAAAGATTGCCTTGACATAATCTGGACGGACGTTCTTGTATTGAAGGTAATACGCATGTTCCCAAACATCAATGCCAAGTAGAGGGACGAGACCTAAAGAAAAGCAGTAACATCAGATCTGGAAAGTGTGCAAAGGCTACATCAGGTAAAAAATATTTTGTTAATTAAAGCACTTTGAATTCAAAATGCAGCCAACTAAAATATTTTGCTAACCTGAACATGGCAAGTCAAAATACATACAGTAACTGCAGTGTTGTACAGAGAGGTCAAAAGACAAAGTCCTTCTTGAAACATGCTTTATGTATGTCTGAGCTGTCTTCCTCTTAATCTTAATTTAATTTATTACATTTGTAAGGTCCCAATATTGACAACTGATCTCTAGAATAGAAATCCTATAAACACACCATGAAATTAACAGGGAGACTAAAAAAGGACTATCTCTTATACCCAGTATGATCAGGTAAGCAATATATTTCTGGCCATCCTAGCTTGTATTAACTTCTACTTGACACATTTTAATGTATTAATTGTCTTCAATAAGCTGTTAATTCACTTACCAGTTGTAGCCTCAAGAGGGTCTTGGTTTGCACAGGTTGTGATTGCCAGCCTTTTGTTCTGTTTATCATAACCCTTGAAACAATACAAGAAAGAAATAGTTTAGGAAATAATCCCTGACCCATGCTAGTTACAAAATAATTTTAATAATAATATTGAATCAATATGGCCCATTGTCAATCAATAAAAACACAATCTTTATGAGCACACTAACATTGTGATGCTCTGATTACCAGTAGTTTACAAGTCCATATCTTATGATACACTTAGTTTTATCTTCACATGGCCCACCAAAATATCTCGGGTGCATGAAGCGTGCATGGTTGTAGAGTAGCTTATTTGGGCACTAAACATGAAGTAATAAACTTACCAGCCATCCCCATCCAGATCCCTGTACTGCTATGGTTTTGGCACTGAACTTCTCCTTCAAGTTCTCAAAGGACCCAAAGTCCCGTTTGACAGCCTCCATCAATTCTCCTGGAAAGAAACAAAAAATTAGCAGTACCCACTGATTCCTACCACATGAGCTGGAGATCCCTCTCATCTCTTATGTGGGGAAAGCACTGTTCAGATGGCTTATAGGAACTTTATATTAACTGCACCACCTGGCCTCCAACATCCCATAGTTGGTTACACATAAAAAACATGTTCAAACATCAGATAAATAAGAGATGTCTTACCACATGGTTCTCCACCACCATTGGGTGAAAGGTTTGACCAAAAGATGCTGTGGTTAATGTGTCCTCCACCATTAAACTTCAGAGCTGGTTGGAGAGCAATCATGGCTGAGACATCACCTGTGGACAGCGCATCAATTAGCAAACGAAATAATGAAATTATTTGATGCTCAAGACGTAATTCCCACTTTCTCTTGAAGTGTAAATAACTTACTATTTTACCACCTGTTGTAAATGTAAAGCTTTTTGCTTCATTTTGACTATGATTGTTCCCAAGACTGAAACCCAGTCACAAGAGAAAGTTTGGTTGATATCCATTCCTTTATGCAGCACCATTTTAATAGTTCTGTTTTGGTCATAATCATAATAGTAATATTCAGCCCAGACAAAAATTAACAGTCTAATATTTCGATACCCCGTGATCTCAAACGTCATAATTTAAGTAATCAGAAAGGAGAACTTTAGGTCTAAAAAATCCGACGAGGTATTTATGCCTCCCCCCTCCATATCCAGAATGAATTTGTATAGTACCTTTAGTATGAGCCTCTGCAAATTTCTCCTCGGCAATGTTCAAGTTGTTTACGTATGTGGCGTGGTGTTTCTGGTGATGAAGCTGCATAATTTCTGCGCTGATTGTAGGCTCCAGTGCATTGAAATCATAAGGAAGATCCGGAAGGGTGTGTTTAGCTCGAACTGTAGCTGTCACGGCTGCAGGGACGAGTTTCCGAAGGGAAGAAATGGAACAGGTCGTTCTAGACAGCATGTTGAAATCAAATCCGAGGCACTCTCACAAGGGATCTGGCCACAACCACAATTTGAGCACTCACCGGGGTAGAGTGGGGGAAGTTGTGGTTTCGAAAAGACTTCTGATCTTGTTAAGGGATTTATGGAACATTTTACTTACATAGATTTAATCATGCATATCTGAGTAATACACTCAGGTATTACATTTCCACGTTAGCATAATGTTTCTTCTCCTTGTCGCACCCCACCCCACTCTGGAAACAATTTCCGCCCCGTGAACCATTGCGAAACAGATTGCAAAATGGCGGACGGACTGAGCGATGTGCAAGTTGAAAAGGTAACATTTGTTGAGCTTTATGGAATCTGCATGAGTCTAGGAGCTAATGCGATACTATAACGTCTTCTGCAGTTTAACAAAGATGGTTATCTTGTGCTCGATGGGTTCTTTTCCGTCGACGAGGTGGAAGAAATGAAAGCACGGATGAACGAAATATTGGATAACATGGATCTGTCGGACCATCCAAAGAGCATTTTCACGACAGGAGAGAGCCAACTGAAGGTATGAGACGAATAAAATAAATAAATAAATCACTTTATTTAAGTCTCAATGTATTTAGCACTTACCGTACTAATTGGGGAGACTTGAAATGCACAAACGAAATATCATAAACTGAACACAAACTCGTTAAGAATCCCAACTGGTCGAAGGCTAACCAGTTGGCTATTTACATAGTGAAAACTGAACCGCTTCATAGATGGGTAGTTTGTGACCTGCTCCTGTTGAGTATAATTACTATAATTTTATAAAATTAGTCATGCCTCCCCTCCCCACTCCTTTACCTCTATTTCCAGATCTGTTTCCTGCAAACTCGCGGCATAATTTCGATTTAACTTTTAGAAAATAAATTGGCTTTAATTTAGCGTACCAATCTTCCCCACCCCCACCCAAAGAGAGATTCACCCATTTATTCTCCTGCCAAATAATTTGTTGAGGTATATCCCTCTCCCCTTAGACAATGGATGATTACTTTATCACGAGCGCTGACAAGATCAGATATTTCTTCGAAGAAGGAGCATTTGATGAACAAGGTAAGTTTTGTCTTTTCCAATGCTCATTTGTAATTTTAAGGAGTTTTTTCACTTTCTCACATTATATTCTGTCTGTCTGTCAATCTCTGCCTGAGACTGTCATGCATCTTACTTTTGTCATTGCAAAGGTGTCTTGGTTAAAGACAAGCACAAGGCTGTAAACAAAGTTGGTCATGGTATGTCTAAACTTTCATAAGAATTATACAATTTATTTACCACTGCGGTATTGCAGTGTTACCACACACACACTTTCATTTTTTCTTTTCTTCTCAATTCTTTTTTGTCCTTCCTTCATTCTTTCTTTTTTCTTCATTATTTCCTTCATCTATGTAATTTTAGTATGTCAGTAAAATCCTTAGACATCACACCACCTTCCTTCATTTCTTTCCTTTTTTTTATCCTTTTTTATCCTTCTTTTTTTTACTTTTTTATCTTCTTTCTTCCCTTCTTTCATTCTTCCCCTCATTCCTTCCTTCCTTTTCATTTATTTTTTTTTTTGTCACAGCACTTCATGCTCTAGACCCAGTTTTTAAAAAATTCACATTCAGTCCAAGAATTCAAGTAAGTACCATATAAATAAATAGTCAATATATTTTCACTTTGATCATGCTGTGAGTTCTTAGTAAGACATAACAGTGATGTTGATGTAACAGTGTGTTTGGTTAGTAAAGATTGTTCTCTTCTGTTGCAGGCCATTGCTAAATCTGTTCATATGAAGAGACCTAATGTGCCACAGAGTATGTACATTTTCAAACAACCTGGCATTGGAGGAGAAGGTATATAATTAACTCCCAAACTCAAAATGCAAACCTTTTAAGAGTAAAATGTATGATTAATGTAGTGAGAATTGATAGTTTAATCAGCTTTCATCTTAGGAAGATATCAAAAGTCAAGTTCTCCCTACTGTGAGAAACTGAAGGAGAAAATTGAAGTGGATCACTATTGAGAGTAAAAGGGTTAATAAGAAAATGTAGGAGTGGTGAAGTGAGAGTTTGAGGGTTGGATCTCTGAGCTAGTTTCCAATGTGTTAATGTGTTAGTGCTGCAGGTGCAAGCTCCCAAAACATGATTTCGTGAGGCTGGGAACTAAATTCCAAAATTCTGACTGGTTTCCAAAAACCAGTGAATCTCAAATCATGCCTGTGAGTTTATTGGTCAATCTGCCAAGTTTTCCTTGTCTCTGGTGAGAAACTGAAGTGAGAAACCTCAGGGAAAGAAGATTAATGATGGTAGAAATGATATTGATCTCAAAACATGATCTATACTTTATTACACACAGCTGCCCAAAACCTGAACTGAAAGGAGAACAGTTCCCTGGATCACCAGAGCTCTAATTTTTTTTTTTTTTTTTTTTTTTTTTTTCCTGTTCTCTAGTTGTCCCTCATCGAGACTCCTCTTTTCTTTACACTGATCCTCCAACTACTATGGGGTTTTGGATTCCTTTGGAAGACTGCACCCTAGAAAATGGCTGTCTCTGGTTTATTCCTGGGTCACACACAGGTACAGTAGCTAAACCTACCCCCCCCCCCCCCCCCCAACCCCCTCCCCAAACTTACTATCAACTGAAATGAACACTGATTTGATGGTCAAAAACATTAATCACAGGCAACAGTCTTTTTTTTAAGTCTGGTGTCACTCAGGTGTGATACTCACAGGTTCAAACTATACATTTCTCAACTCTCCAGGTTGCTGTGCATTAGCATAACAACTTACCGTGTTGTACTTGATCTTTCTATTTTGTTAACTGCTATCATTCTTGTGTGTTGTACTTGATCTTTCTATTTTGTTAACTGCTATTATCCTTGTGTGGTTCTCCCTCTGGTCTTATTGTTTGTGCAGATGGTGTGAAACGTCGGTTTGTGCGTAACTCTGAGGGGAAACAACCGTTAATGGCATATGATGCCCCTGCTGAAGAATTTGAGGACAGCAGATTTATTCCTGCATTAACAAAGAGAGGTATGAACTGTAGAAATGTTGTCCCCACCCCACCCCTAGAAAGTTCTGCCTCCTGACTGAATGAATCCCAGACTCCTGACCTGTATCTCATGCCTGATTTTTTTTATTGATAAACTGGTCAGATCAGTTGGAGAGAGTGATGTTTGCATTGGAACAAATTTATTCATCTCTATGCACTCTGTAGGTACCCTGGTCATAATTCATGGTGCAGTGGCACACAGAAGCTTGCCCAATGTATCAGAAAAATCCAGACATGCTTATACCTTCCACATTGTAGAGGGAGAGAACACGGAATACAGCAAGCAGAACTGGTGAGTGTGTTTTCTCTTGTTTTGTGTACATGTGACTTCTGGCAGCTGAGAAGGGTTGCATTCACAACAAGGACAGGGTGACATGTTGGGCGTAGCTTGTGTAGCAAGTGTTTCTGTAGATTTCTGTAGGTTTCTGATGCACAAGAATTTTTCGCGCTCACCCCAATTTTCACATGGTCAAAAATCGAAAACGTCATATTTGCCATATATTTTATTTTCAGGTTGCAGCCTACAGCAGAGCTTCCCTTTCCCCCACTTTACAGTGAAGCCTGAGATCTCAAGAAAAGTTTGTAAGCTTTCTCTATTATACCTGGCACAATATGAGAGTCTTCTAATTTATTCCAATTAAAAAATAACAGTATCTCTTGCAATAAAAATAAATAAATTTCTCTAAAACTAATTAAAAATTAAAAATAAAATAAACAGATTGCACATGGAATGCAAAATCCATAAATTGCGTGTTAACAAGGCCCATATGTTGACCATCACTTCACATTTTGTTCCCATTGTGGGTAGTTTTATTTTTGTTTTTGTTTGTTTTGTTTTCATCTTTGTTGGTGCAGGTGGAATTTCACAGATTTTTTCTCGATTTTCAACTGGGTTTTATCATGATGCTGTTTATTTTATTATCTAGAGCAGTCTTTCAATATTTATGGTTCGATGACCCAGCATTGCCATAATAATGCTGTATTGTTGTGTACTTTTGAGTGTTTATATGCCACAGTTAATGATGAGACATTATAAATGCATAACACATTGAACTAGATTTTTAAAGCTACATGTATAGGGGGATTTGAAACAGAAACTGCAATTTTCTTGCAAAAGACAGGTACATATAGGGACTGTGGAAGAGAATGCTAGTCAAAATAATGGTATGAACACAAAGGGTGATATAGCTTTTCATGTTCAGTGAACACAGGTCTCAATCTCATGTGCAGCTCCATATTACCCTCTGAATAAAGAAATGGACTTTTTAAATACCTTCATCATATTTTCTTGTAGTTCAAGAATGTTTTTCAAAGTTTTGAGCGATTCTTATTTCTGGCCCAAAATGAGCATTTTCTGCAAAAATACATCGACAGCACATAGTTAGAACTCACAGCTGGCCGATCTGATCAAAAATTAGAATCTCTTGAGACTTCCAGATGAGCTTCCTGGGTACAAGGGGAAATTTTGGAAGATATTTGTCATGTTTTCTTGTATCTGGGGCCGAAATTAAGCAAAAAACGAGCTGTTCTTATGAACCTTTGTGTTGAAACTGTCACGTATGAGCGGATGAGTAAGGCCCGGATTAAACGTCGATCTTAGCATGCGTCGAACTAAATTGCACTTCGGGTCGACCGAAATTAATTAAGTTCTACTGTTGGGTCAAATGTCGAACTTAATCCCGTCGAAACAAATTCAGAATACAAGAATCAATGTTTTGGGTCAGCGGTAGTTTGCAGTTAGTTCGACTCATGGTAAATCGAGTTTTGATATACAATGTGTGATATTTTATGCAGCAAGTCGCGAGAATTTAGAGAAAATTATTGACTAACGCGTCACACTTTTCAAACAAAGAAGCCTGAAGTTATAAGTTTTTTTTGCTCGTCAACGGCTGAAGACAGATAAGGCAATTGCATTGCAAAAAGTCTCGATATAGTCTCAGGAAGGTTTCCTGGAAGTTTCTACAAGAAAACCGAGCTCTCAGCATTGCATCATAATTTGCCGAATTTTTCATTGGTCTGCCCTGTGGTGGGAGTATCCCCCCCCCCCCCCCCCCCCCCGGAAGAACAATAAGCTTGTCCGGTTTTCTCTTCTAGTGTTCGAGTCATTCGTTTCGGTGTATGTAGGAGTTTCACTTTTCACGGTTTTGGTGAACGAATTAATGCTGGTTTGCATGGCTAATTGCCTGAATTGTTACTTACGTCGCGGGACTGGATTCATTCTCTCCGGACGTCTTCCATTCGCGCGAACCCTCCAAGAGATTGCCATTTTTGTTTCGTTTTTGTTAATTATTCGTTAGACAACGAAGTATAAACAAAAAATATCTAAAAACATATAAGCCTTCTGCATTGAGCATAAGCTCTTACACGCATCAAGAGTTCTGGCTTTTGGTTGGATCGCACTGTATTCTGGGTAGGTTTGGCTCAGAAAAGTAAACACCAACTCTACAATATCCGTCGTTTTGCATTTCAAGCTTGGAGCTTGGTAGATGTGTACGTTTTAGAACGGATAGAAGTTGACTCGGCTCCAAGCGTAAAGTGCAAAATGGCGGATATTGTAGAGTTAGTGCTCACTTTTCTGAGCCAAACCTACCCAGGATACAGTGCGATCCAACCAATATCTAACTGAACACACTGCATAGTGGGCAGCAGGGGGTGGCGTGACGTCAGCTACGATGTAAACAAAAAATGGATTGACCGTGAAGCAAATATTTTTGAGTTGAAAATTTCCTGCGTCTGAGCTGTTGCTCGCGCGGCCGCGTTGTTACAGTAGTCAAGTGGTACTTTGGCCAAATGGGCGCCATGTAATGGTAGCGAGAGGCAATACTTGCTTTGAGTTCTTGTGTAAAATACAAGGCTGCTCATTAGTCTAAGCATGGTCTAAGAAAATTATATGCAAATTCCTGCTCATATAAATATATCTGTCTTGCTTCTTCAGGCTTTGGCGATCTTTCTGCCCTTTCGTCAGAAAGAACACTTAATTCCCGCATTAAACCGGATTCGTTGGTTCATGAAAATATTCGCACTGCTGCCGTTTGGTGTTAGTCAATAGCTTTCTGGGGGCATTTTCGTACACCATGTGAAGTTTACCACTTAATGTTGAGTTACTGAGGCGTTGTTCCGGGTGGGACGCGGGTTAATCGTATCTTTAAGAGGAATTTAGGTAATTGTAGTCAAATTTGAAAGGGTTTCATTCCCTTATCTGACATTATACTGTCTTTCGGATCACTCCTGCCTTCCTGTTGAGATTGATAGTATGAAAGAAGCTACCGGAATGTAGGTAAAAATTCGTGCAGCTGGATAAAAAAACGTTCTGAAGCTGAAAGATTGATCGGTCTGAAACGGTTTACAAGCCACTGGAATGTTGTAAACTTCCCATAGCGATACATCATCTATGACAACTCTCGCGGATTATCTTTGAGTAACAAATTTTAATGAAGGGCGTAAATCGTAGGATATAACACGGAGAACTTGTCGGTCAATCCGTATTCGGTCGTTTTGAACTTCCGCGTGTGGGTGTTTTTCAGATTTCTTCTTCCTTTGAGAGGAAGTGGCAAAAATATAACTGCGCGTTATCATGCTGATACGTACAAAGGGTTGAACAGCATCCTGATCCAACATTTCCCGAGATTACATTCAACCTTGGCTGACAGAGAATGATTAACATGAACCGACAAATTTAGAACTCAGGCGCTGCGGCAGTCGTGAGGAAAATTTTCTAAAGCTCACAGCCAGACAAATTGTTCAGTTTTTGTCTGTGACGGTTTATAGCGTCTCTTCTTCGATCCTGAGATGGAGTTTGTAATACAACAGCTGGGATTGTGTCAAAAACTTCCCATAACCAATATATCAGTTATCAGTATTTTTTTTTTTTTTTTTTTTGCGTCTGAAGTAGGAATTGTGCAAAGAAAACAAAATATAGCAAAATCAAAATCGCTGGCGACAAATGTTTTACGTCAAGATGTGAGAGCTAAGCAGGGTGTGACTTGACCGTTCACATCAAGCATCTTTGAAAATGGACACCGTATGACGAACTGGTGCTTTTAGTTTGGAATTCGAGAAAGAGGAAGGCCGAAACACGACAGCCGGTTCAGCAGTCTGGCTGAGATACGAACACAGTTTATTAGTTACTAGCCGTGTCTTCATCTGGGCCCGCGCCAGGTCACTCTTGCGTCAGAACTACCACGCCAGCTTAACATTAGACTCGGCTTGCCTGCAGAATATGTCACTGAATTCGGTAGAGCGGTGTGTTAGAAGAAGGCGCAAGTGCGAGCTATCAGTTACAAAAATTCATTTACAAATTTAAGGCGGTAACAAGACCGATTTGCTGTCCGAGTGTGTGATAAACACCCGGGGGGGGGGGTACTCAATAGGAATTTGGGTAGGGGGGGTTCCGCTGACTCTATAAAACCCTGACCCTATTCAAGACACAAAAATGGAAATTTTGCTACCCTGTCTAAGACGAAGTGCTCTAATTTGATACCTTGTTCAAGACTAAGTTTAGATAAGTTAGCCTGCGTTGCACGCGTTTCCACTGGAGCATACGAAGAAATCGCGCGAAAATGGCGAGAGTAAAAATGTGGTTGAGGGGGAGGGGAAGAGAAGAAAATCTTCAGAAAATAACCCTGTTTAAGACACGAAAATGTAAAATTTGATACCCTGTTTAAGGCAGAAGACCCTGAAAATGATACCCTATCGGGCGGAACGTCCCTATATAGGAAATATGTGGGAGTACCCCCCCCCCCCCCCCCCGGGATAAACACAAGTAAGAACGTTCTATTTAAAGCATCACAAGATAAACGACACTAGTTGTGCTATTTGGTTTTGAATGTAAAACTTGTATGAAGGCGGGAGGACTCACAAACTGAAGTTATTACTGTAGATTACTAAATAACCAGGCACGCGAAGCGCACGCGTCACGATAAACATGGATTCAAAACTTGATACTTTGCTTGTTATCATTTCCCACAGTGTTCAAAAGTACGAACGTGCTCAATTCAAGAACCTTGCATGGGTCTTTTTTATTCAATTCAACTCGGAGATTTGTTTTTATTGTTCACTAAAAATCAGACGACGTTTGAGTTTGCAGTCGTGCCAACTTCACTGACAACACAACTATGATTCTGATCTTTCTCTGCGAGGACTATGACATCATATCGATGTGTACGGTATAGATTAAGCATCCTCATTTCTATCTTCTTGCCAAGTGCATCTGATACGTGCCCTCGTGATTGAAATGTCAATGTACAGTGGTTGTTCTACCAGATATAATTATATTTGACAACTTGCTGAGTCACTCAGAACAGAAACAGTTCAGTGAATATATCGGCCTAATGTTTCAAGAGTTTGGCCGAGAATAGTTAAATACAGAATACGGTCTTGCGACTTTCTATGCATATCAGTGTCAAAACTTTCAATTTTCGCTTATTTCTCACGCTACAGTACCTGACATAAATTCACAAAAGCTTTCAGTTTGACACAATTGGATTGTTTGCTTTGAGATAATAGTGTGTTTCTATTTTGGAACATTCTAGATATGTATTCCGCACCACCCGGTGGTAAGCCTTTTGTTTCATCGCATCAATGCGGAGACGCAGCGCTTTTTAGCAAGAAAAGCGCGCGAAATAGCCGATGGAATCCTTATGTACGATACTAGTCATTAAGTATCATAATACTGATGTAGATTACCTGATCATAGCAACGGTACATAATATACCCTTTTACCAACACGGTACACCCTAGCCGGGCTTTTTAAACTGTGATATAACGGATCTATACTTTATATTTAATTTTCGTTAAAGTTCGACTGTGATTTTCGGACAGATTGTTGTTATGGCTTGTTGCTAAGTGGCTGTAAATAAAGAAGCATCTGAGTATACAATTATATCCACAATCGTGAAGTACATCCTGAGGTACCTGTCTTCTATCTATTTTACTACAATATTCATCGGAGCAAACGGAAAATTTCTGGATTACAAATGGAAGCAAAACCAGGAAGTTCTTTGTCGACGCGAAACCCATAGTGAGACAACAGATGGAACAATGGGGGAAAAGACCGATTGATACAAACTTCCTATTTGTTATCCTTCTCTTCATTTCTTATCAAAATTATAAAATCCATTCATCGAAACTAGAACTGGAACAGCTGTCGAAAATTAACAAAGCAGCAGCAGCGGAATGCTATAGTACAAACTAAAACTCTGCATGACTGGCCTTTAAAAAACTTTGCATGAATTCGGTACTCGTCAGTTTTCGTTAACGGGCACAGCGTGTGTTGTACGAGAAATCTCCCAAAATGGGCACGCGGGGGGCTAGCAAAGCAGTCGCAAACAGCACGCAAACTAAGAAAACTGACACAAATGAAAAATCAGAACATTTTTTTCGGATTTCTTCGAATCGCAAGGGATTTGCAAACCAGGTCTCGGCCACAGCAATGCTGTGTGTGCTGTGTGTTCTCGTCTTTGATTATATGCTTTGATCGCTTGAAGTTCGTCCTGTTTTGATTTTTAACAAGAATCTTAATTGTTTTGTCACTTCTCCTTCTCGCTGAGTGGCCTCATGCTCGCGTGCTGGTTAAAGCCGCAGTGCGCCACCCGCAAGGAGTGGATGTCAACTAAACTGTGAGAGCGATAAAAGCAGTTAGACCGATTTACGGATTTGGAAACCGCTAAGAGGTTCCACCTCAGTTGAAAGAGCGGCATTTCCTGAACACAAATCGAACCCTCTTCCGTATTCCATCGCTAATCTTTGTCGGACTGTAATTGGCGAGCATAGGGTTTGGTTTTAAATGACGTACTAAAAGCAGATAAGTCATTTCAATTACATTCACAGGGATGTTGATTAACAACGATTACAAAGCAACACCCACGCCAAACCTGAACAAACAAAATGTCCCAGAAACGCAAACTTTGCTAATAGTAATAATTTACCTCGATGAATAGTTATGCTCTGGAGTGAGAGGACCGATTAGACATAACTAAAACCCGAAAATCGGTCCGTTTAGTAAAAGGAGGCGATAAATGGAAACCAGGCAAGCAAAGTTTTTGATCGGTGACCGACTCAATACAGGGAGCAAGTTGGTACTGGGAAACAATTAAGAGATCTGTGACAAATAGATGAGTTTAATTTAATTTTCTTGAAGCAAACTTCGTCCACGAAATACGGCCTGCCCGCTTGCAAAATGCATGCTTGATTAAACTACCATTTCCTTTTGGAGTTTTAGTAGTAACATGGTTCAGTGCGCTGATTCGCCTTTCGGACACTTCACTGGTTTACTGAGAAATGTGTTGCATGGGACAGTTGGCATGTGAAGGGGAATAAACAATACCAGTTACACATATCATGCTAATCTGTAAAGAGAACGATCAATGGGCTAAGTACTTGGTTTGGCGAATAGCCGGTCACCCGAAGGACTTGTTTTGTTGTTGGGATTAATGGTTGCGACTGAAAGAAACCGTCCAGCCTCAGTGCAGCAGTGTTGACAACGAATACCAACACCAGGCTTACTTATAGAATTAACATGGCCCGCGGCTCAACGAATATCCTATGTCCTACAAAGTTTTACTGTGCAGAGAATGCACTTGGGTAGTTACCAAAACGAAAGCTATAGGTATTGCAGGTTTATAAGTTCGTGGTTCCTGTTGACATACGTGCAGAGTGATGTCGCACGCGACATTATTCGCACTGCTTTGGAATTCACTCCTTTTTCATTTGCAGCGATTCCTATCCGGCTTAATCTGATTCCAGTATCAGGGTATCTCTGGATCTCACATGCCGCTTCTAATAAAACAAAATAACATTGAAAAGGATTACGACAGGAAACCTTTGTAAATGCCCAACTGTCAACGTGTGAAGCCAATTTAGAGTGGAAGAATGACATGAAAATTCCAATGCTTTTTTTGGGCGGGAATTAGAATGTAGCGGAATAAGAGGCCGGGAAAAGATGTGTGAAATTTTCAGTGCAATGCGGGCAGGCCCGTTTTCTTTTGTGTTGTGGACTTGTACAAGTGTTTGATTGATGAACAACGATGCATTTCATTCAATTGCATTGACAGTGACCACTAACCATAGGTATTCAATAGTCCTTGAGCTGAGATTCAAGTTATAGAATAAAGTAAGTGTGAAATAGCTTTACTTCTGGAACTCTTTGAAGTTACGAATTGAAGTACTCGGTTCAAAAAAGGCCGCTCGTGTCATGTTTAATTCGTAAAAGAAATAAAGAGCAAACACAGTCTCGCCAATGTTTGAATAATCTGTGCATCATTGCGAGCAACAAATTGCTGCTTGCGCGGTTGTTTCGTATTCTTAGATCACTGTCACATTTGAGTGCTGTCAGCGGCCTGTCGTCAAGAATTGAAGCCGTAAAATCACATTCTTAAAAGGTTTGTGTGTTTGAGATAATATGGTAGTTTACATTATGTATTACAAAACAAAACTGTTTCAGGAACTATCTGAGGAAAATGTAAAGAATTTTTTTAGTGGTACTTTTATGTAATTGTGCAGGTGCGCGGGGCGGGCCGAATTGGATGACTTTGCCACTCATCTTGAACTGGCCAATCAGTGGCAGACAGGACATTTGTAAAGTCGATGTTTGCAAGGTTCATTCACAGACGGCATATATTGGCTCAGAGTTGTACGAACCCGTCAGGGATTCCTCAGGAGTAAAGCGAGATGCGGCGAAAGCCGGTCGTTACCTTCTCATATATGGTTCTGGTGTTTCTTTTGGCGGTATGGACGCCTTTCTCCCACTCCTGTGGCGCGAACTCTTATCATCGGAGAAGAAACCTTAGCAAAACTCCGCTAAGGTTGAAACAAAGAATACCGGACACAGCAGAGTTCGCTACCGGTGCTAGCGGTTCCCCAACTGGCAAGATACAACGCCGTGGAAGAAATTCTACTCTTGTACCTTGCTATAATACGAACATTGTATTTAAAGACGACGAAGGAACTGGAGCAGACAGATTAATGTCGAGAGTAAGTTTCAGGTTCTTGTTTTGTTTACATTTGTCGTTTTTCCGTTTTCTGGCAATTTCTTTCCAAACATGGAGTCCCAAGGTTGTCGTTTGCTTGAATGAACTTGCTTGACTGATTTGCATCTGATTATTGTTCTTCAACAGCGCTGTAGAGAAAAATTGACCGAGTTGGCAAAACTGGTAAAAAATGATCCGGAGTGGTCTAAACTAAAACCCCCAATAAAGCTACGAGTGATTGAAGCTTGGGACGAAGACAGACATGACAACCAACACTCCAAGAATTCCCTTCATTACGAAGGACGAGCTGTTGATATCACTACGTCTGACAAAGATGAATCAAAGTATGGCAAACTTGGCAGGCTCGCTCATCAAGCGAACTTTGACTGGGTTTACTACGCAGATCGTACACACATCCACGCTTCGGTCCGCGAAGGTAAATAAATTTATTTACAAAACTTTTCAACCCGCAAATCTTTCTGCTTTGAAACGCACACTATTTTTGTCTTTGAACATTGTTGGGATCTGCGTTGCTAACCACGAAGTTATTCTCATATTAAACATTTTTTGTTTCTGTAGTGTGGGCGTGCTCTATGGAAATAAACTGCGCGGCTATTCTTGTCACGAGGCTATGAACACGCTAAATACAATTTAACAACAAGAGATCGCATCCCACCATTTGAATGGGTAATACAAAAGTTGTTTGATTGCCCCCTCCGTGCAATTGGCCTTGTCATGTGCGTGATTTTGTGAGACGATACAATACTGATGTTAAAAATAGTTTTTATCAATGAAATCACTATACGCCCCCACAACACTCGCTTACCGCCACCAACAATTACACTTCTTTCAACAGATGACAGCCGTGATGAAAGCAGTGGTTATCGGGGTTGCTTCAGTGCCGATTCCCGCGTGAAGTTGCAGAATGGACGCACTGTGGCCATGAGAGATCTCAAGATTGGCGACAAAGTTGAGTCGATGACAAAAGATGGGCAACTGACTCACAGCGAAGTCCTCATGTTTATCGACAACCAGCCACAGACCCCAGGTGTCTCTCACTGCGTCATCGAAACGGACCGAGCAGAAGAGAAGATTGTTTTGACGCCGACACATCTGATCTTCACTCTGGATGGCAATGATACTCGAAGTCGTTTGACGGTGAAACACGCGGAGTCGATCCGGGTAGGTGAGTTTGTCTTGGGCACGTCTTCTTGGGGCAAACTCGTCCCGAGGAAGGTAACCAACGTTTATTTCGAGAGAAGAACGGGAACGATGGCCCCACTAACGAGCCAGGGTAACATTGTTGTGAACGGCATATTGGCCTCGTGTTATGCGATGACCGATGACCACAGCTTGGCGCACTGGGCATTCACTCCCGTGCGCTTGTGGAATCTATATACACCCGCCATGTTTAAGTGGGATCTTGCGCCCCAAAGTGGAACGCATTGGTATGCAGACTTTCTTATATTACTAAACCGTATCTTGGGAGTGACTCTCTTATCCTGATCGTTTAATTGACCTACAGTATCAAATTCAAGACATATTATAGACTATTATATCCAATGTTTAGCCGCTTTAAATCTGCCTTCAAAGTATTCAGGCAAATAATTTATTGCAGTGGATAATGAAACCAAGCTTTTTGTTTGATAGTTTTTCAGTGGCGAGGTTTGAATTTTTGTCTGACTGCACAAATAAGTAATAGACTGGTAGACTGTGCTTTTCCTAGAGTGAAACTTTATTTTGCAACTCGGCTAAAAATTGGAGTATTACTGGTCTTGCGTGTATATTTAGATGTATTTGCTTTTTTGTACAGTCCCACACATTTGAGTGCTTTTGTATGTTTTGAGAATTATATGGCGGCGGGAATCCGGTGTATGTTGTACAGACAAGTATTTTTTGTTGAGCAGTTACATCTCGGAGCAAGGGTTTGCAGGACAAAGTCCTTCTTTTGTCTGAAAGCTCCACTTAGTTTTCATATACCCAAGTTTCTTTGGGTGGGCGAAAAACTGATCCAACTAATTTACTAAACGCTCTTGTGTTCCGCGGACAAGATTCAAGTGGAGATGACGATACATGTAATTTATTAGACAATACTGTAAAATGGATATGTATCTTAGAAAAACACTGGGCCAGTTCTTGTGTGTGAAACTGTCCGAATAGTAAGCCCTGGCTAAACACGGTCCTGAAAATCGACGTTCGCAACTTTTAACTAACATTGCGTCAGTTTGTTTAGTCATCATTCGTTTGGCCGTCCCTCGCAGGTCCGCTTGCAAGTTCTGCTTTTGCAAACGTGCGTTGATATGTGTCAACTTGCGAGTTCGTTTAGCCAGGGCTTCAAGTTTAAAGTTTTAGTTCTGGTAACTAGAACGAACAGTTCACCAATTTACGATATAAAAGTATGGCTCCCATTTCGCGTGCTTTTGTCCTTTTAGCGTAATTTGGACTAAAAGCTACGTGTGATAATTTCAATCGAAGTTGCTTGCGACCTTTATCCCAGTTAATTACCGGTGCAAATTTAATATATTGTGTGATTTTTGTGTGCATAGCTCACCCAACATATTTTTCGAGTCAAATTTTCAAGAGACTGTCATGACATTAGCTGCATTTTGTATGTAAGCGTTTAATCAGACAGAATATGTTACAAATACGGGAATGTTACTATTAAATTAAAGTACAAAATATCTATCGTTCATTTGGTTTTGTTTGTCTGCATGATAATATTGTTGTGAACCTCCGCGCGTTGCTAGCCTGAAATTGACAGTTCTCCAGATTTACATCACAGCTCAATGCATCGGTGCGATTAGGGAATGCGACCTTATTTGTTCATTTCCAAATACAGCGCATGAAATTTCCGGGATAAAACCGCATTGCATGATGTTTGAAATTCTGTTTCTCGCATCGTGTTATCTTGGTCGGCAAGTGCATCCCAATGCATGTTAATTGTGTGAATTTTGCGCGACTTTTACAACACCTCGGTCCTTTGAAGAAAGCGCCTGTTAATGGCCTACTCTCGAACAACGGAAATGCGCCACACTAGGGCTATTGACTCAAATTAAACTTTAATCACGGCTAAATGGTGTCAATTAGAAGCCTCTGATCCGCTTCAGAAGTTCTAATTCAATTAACACGCTCTTTTTCTAGCAGTCACCTGAATGTAGTATCACCAGGCGTTGATAGGTTTCTTCTTGTCGTTGCTGCGATTTGCCCAAACTGTCGTCACTTTCCCAATGACAATCAGTGCAGTGAGACTTAATTTACAGCTGTTGTAGACAGCTAGATCTAGCGCCCATTTCCGTGTGTGCCTCACCACTATCTGGAAATCGTTCACAAGCGGCCGTAGCGGTGTCAACATCGGCCCGGTTCCCCAAGAAATTTTATGCTGACAAGCCATTGGTACGAGCGACTCTTTATCGTGGTTTACCAAGTACTTCCCGACAAGAGAATAGCATTTGCCAACAACACGTACAGTAATTTTGATGTCTGGGCGATGTCGCATTCCATCCCTCTTTGGTCGAAATTTCACTGAGGTGCTTCAAGTACGAAAATAATTCGTCCATTCCCGGATAGCTAAAGCGAACCTGACAAGTTAGTATTTTTAACGTACCGGGCAAAGAAACCGCGGCCTGCATCACGTCACGTATGATAAATGAAGTTCTACCTCAACCCAAGTATCACAATAAGGTCGTGCGCATATGAATCAAACCTCAAAGGCTTCTGAACATAGCAACGGGACAACGCGGCTTCTCAGGCATCTAATCGGTTACCGCCAAAGCCCGGGCAAACACTACACATAGTTCGCCTGCCTTAGACACTCAGGGGCTGTGAACTGGGCCATACGATTTCGACAAGTGTGATTTGTATCGCGGGCATGATTCAGCCTCAAAGGTAGTACGCAAAATAGCTTCTCCAGTCTATTGCGTATCTGCGGAATCAGTGTTGTGTTTCGCGAGTAGCCAACCAATATCTATGGATTAGTCGGGACCTTTGTTTCTGACGGAAACGCAAAAACTTCATTCCGACCCAAAGTCACTATCGTCATGCTGTTGACAGTACGCTTTTAGTACTTGTAGCAGACATTTCAATATTAGTGCTGTAGTGGAGGAGTGGGACATGCATCACCGAACTGTTGAACTGCGACGTTATTATGTTAGCCTTGGTGCTTGTTCTATAGCGAACTATTTTATTCAGTTTTAGGAGGGGGAGTGTCTTGTAGACGTAAAATTACTGAGAACAGAAAATGGGAAAATAATACAGCAGCCTTTATTGAATAGGATTTGGGGACCGTTTTCCTTTTTGCAAAGCTAAAACAGTTATTTTGAAAATGTTTGCACGGCTTCAGTTTAGCGCAGTTTAAACTTCTTCCCAGTGTTCTTTGTGATTTTAGTTGTCGCGTCGCACCACAGAACTGACGACCAATGGAGAGCCTTTCATGGAACGCATAATGTATAATATATGTGTGCAAACGTTCATGACGCAGCACCTGTATAAAACCGGATAAAAACCTGTCTCGACAGGTCGCAGTTTGAACGCTGCAGTTGCAAGGTCTTACTTGTTACCAACTTATTTCTTTTCGATCTGTAAGCCAGAAATGACTCGCGGTGTCAGTTTAGTGAACTTCCTGACAAGCTTTGATTAAAATTAGTTCCGGTCGACCGTCGGTTGTTTCTCACCGACAGGCACATTCAGAAATTCAGTTCAATAAATGCGGATCAACTCCCGGGATCAACCGTCGAGGCTTCACATAATGTGTCCAGCGCTCTCGAAAAGTAGGCTACCAGATGACAAGAAATGAACTTTACCGGTCCAAAGTATCACCGGAGAACAGGCTTCTTTTTTTGTATTCAATGAACAAGACAGAGAGAATTAAACTAGACAGCAGCAAGCTTTCTTACATAGCCTAGCTCGGAGTCGAATGTGACTCGAGTTACACAGCGGTTGTTCCCGAAAATATAGAGGCCTGGCATTCTGTAGGTCCATCGCTTCTCATTTCATTTTAGGGGGTGAGAGATTCAGTAGCGGAATTAAAAAGTGGGAAATCATGGGGGCTGCTCAAAACGTACAGTAAGATCGCCATTTTATCCCTAACGACTTTAAGCAGTTTATGGGGGACTTTCGTTGACTTCGCCACTGCATGGATAACACAATGTAGACAATAAACTCGTGGCACGCCTTGCAAGCAGAAGCCATAGAGGAACACAAGTAGTGGTAGAGCGAGAAAGGACTTTTCCCTTTCCCTTTTTTGGGCATCAAAAGTCGGATTTTCGAAACACAGCCATTAAGTCCGATGGGCGTCACTAGTGAAGCGCACTCAGACATTGTCACGGCTCAAGTACGTCAGTAAAAGTCATACTTCTGAGTTAATGGAATGGTTAAAATATAATTGTCGCTTTCCTCACGAAAATCATCGGCTTTATAGTGACAAGTCAGTTTTGAAAACTCTTGACTTCACAGCCCTTCTACCTGGCAACGAGACAAGCACTCAAAATTGGAACGCCTCCTGATTGCTTCTAGTACTATTGAAGTTCATATTGAAGTCTAGACAAGTGTTATGTTGCATGCTAATATAGTTTCTTGCATGGTATGAATATCTTTATATTGTTTGATACTTAGGTATTTCCCAAATTAACTGACAGATTCGACGTATCAGTCACTACTTCTTAAACTCGTTTTAACAAAGCTTTCAGTATTTATACTCTTTAATCATAGTCACAGGACTCACTGTTCGGTGTAATATTTGGGACCACTGGTCAACCGGAGGCTCTGCATGTATGCTGAAAATATCAAAGTGTTTACTGAGATGGCAATCAATGTATCTTATGCTTATAGAAGTAATTATCGGCTAAACCAACACAGCAACACAACTGAATGTCTTTAAGATTGTTCAGCAAGCAGGGCCCTTCAGCCGGGTTTAGTGCATCAGGTTTACTTCACTTCTTTTCTTCTGACCTTCCTTACGATCGACCGATATCGCCCTGAAGAGTGTTCACGAGTTTTACCATAGCGCTACGCAGTCAATACAACTCAGATTAGTGACTGCAGGGCAAAATTCAATCAGACTTTTTGAAGGACGTTATCTTGTTCATCCTTCACTGACCTGCTAATTTCAGTCAGTGGCACGTGCACTCGGTCGGGCGTATCTAGTTCCACGCCGAGTTTCCGCCACACGCACGTGTTCCGCAAAGCTTCTGCGCAGTACATGCACCTGCCGTCGACCTGTCTTTTCACTCAATAAACTACACGCGACAATCTTAACCGCATATGTTTGATTTCCACAAAGGCGGTTTGATAGACGATTTCTTTCAACTGACAAAGCCTGCAACCAGCATGTTGACAACAAGTTCCCAGCCAAGCAAACGAGTTTATAATGAATAAAAAATAAAGCAAACAGAGCTTTTAATTACTTCAGTGGAAGATTTATTACTGAAAATGGCAAATAGTTTTCGATCGGAGATATGATGTTTTGCTTTGTCAAAGTGTTTTTAGTAAGAGGTAAACAACTCAAGAGAGATAATCTTCTTTGAGCACAAAATGACTCTGTTATGGAGTCACTCTCATTTCTTAGAGGCCAATCAGGACAAAGTTGCACCTTTGACTGAACAAGAACAAGTAACTTTCTGGGTCAGAGGAGTTGTTTCACAGCATCAGGCGGAGCTCCATGCCAGCGAAAGCAAGTCGTTTTTACTTAATAAACCACCCGTTCCCTTGCTGTTCACTCAAGCCTTTTGTCACTGTGTCAGTCTCATGTACGAGTTAAAAATAGCATTTTCCACGAGTAAAAGTTACTGTAAACGCAGCTGTGTAGCGACGTCACGGGGCTGCATCTCATAATAGAAGCGGCACTCGGTTGTAGGAGCACAGGTGTTGAGAGTAAATAACCCGCTGACAACTAGTCACGCGGGCAAATATCACAATAAACCGGCCTCCCTTTTGAAGCGAAGCGGCAAGGAGAAGCAATTGAAATGAAATATGCGTGGTTTGATTTTGGTCGTGGATATTTGTCATCGCTGACATAATCACATTCGGTGGGCGATTGAATGCAAAACATTTGTGAATACTTTCGATTCCAGAACTCCTCAGAAGAGTGAAACATTACTAGACACCCAGATACTCTGAAGAGATTTAAATATTTAGTACCCACTGAACTTATATAGATATTCAGTGTGTCGTTCTCTCAAAAAAAAGTCAGTTTCCATAACTCTGCTTATGAAAATTCAACACGGGAGGACACGTGGACGAGATACGTTGCGCCCGCACGGGAGGGGTGCTGCGGCCGCGTATCCTCGCTCCAGTCTCCCGCGCGCCCGAGGAAAAGGCTAGGCACAAACCTCGTACCAGACTTCGAGTCACGCGGACAAATACAAGAGCCTGTTGCGCAGACTACGATAAATAAGGCTGAAGTGCTCCAAAATTCATTATTTTTCCTCAAGGGAAAACTAGAGATGCCATCTATCCTGGCTGACGCTTGTCAGTGTTTTTGCCAGTATATAAAACGCTACAGCTCACTGCAGCCAAGGAAAGGAGTCAGAAGATTTTTCTTGATTGTTTAGGTGGCCCGCCGAAAGGCAAGCCCTTGAAAAATCATTCTGTAGACTCTTTTATTTGTTCTCCTCTAGGGAAATCTTTAGTAAAAGGCGAAAGATTTAGTGTATAGTTGAAGGAAACGCCAGAGTTAACTGAGCATTGGACCTGTAGTAACAGTATCCCGCGTACTTGCCGCTCTTTTGTGGCGCACGCGAAAATCTTGTTGTTGACTAGCCTCCTGCGCAGACGCTCTGAGCTCGTCACAAAGATTCCTCCATCTTTGTATGACAAACTCAGAGCGTCTGCGCAGGAGACTACTTATTGACCATATTACTGAAAAGCACTGGAAACCGTCAATGACGTTTACTGAGGCACTCTCTATGCAGAAAACTGTGATTCTTCAACGCATATGTGGCAAGGCACTTCTCTCTTATCAAGTGTTTTATATTTTATTCATTTATTGATCTATTTAATAATCATTGAAGTGTCCCATTTGTTTTCCTGTACACTTGCTACGGTTTACAATCACACCTGCCCAGCTACAGAAAAGAACGACTCAATTCACGGTTCCTGGTGTGTTTTTTCCTAAGAGTGCATTTGTAGTGTGTGGGCAGAATATTGGGCAACTGACAATTAATCGGACTGACTGAATCTGTACAATGAATCTGTGCAAGTTGATAACTGAACTGACTTCCACTTAAGTTATTATTTGTTTCCTTGACATCTCCGCCGCAGGTGAAATTCAAGCCTGTCCGGCGCAGTCATAAACTCTCTCCGAGCGATACATCGCCAAACCTATTACTCACGAGTCAAGTCCTTATAGTCACGAAAATTCACAACATGCGAAAGCTCTTGAAGTGACCGTTCACAGGAATGCTTTTAGATCACTTCGTATGAAAGATCAAAAGGTGATACAGCAGCGAAGTTATAGTGCTATAGTGAATCATCTGAATCCGGTTTACACATAAACTCCTCCCACCAACGCTACAGTGACGGAAGTTTTGGGTAACTCGGTTTCGGTTGTCACTCTACCAGCTAAGTCAATTTACAAAGGTCAATACTCTCTATAAACAAACACCATCGAAATGAAGTAAGTAACTAGAGGACGAATTGTCACTGCCCAAGCAATGGCTTCGAGAACACTGGACTTATGTACTCTCGCGGTACTCGCAACACCTTTCCTGTGTGGTTATAACCAAGCCCGGAACAACCAGACCGTGATCATTGTATGTCTAGATGGACTTGGCGGGTTGAATGTTACGAGCGATACAACGCCAAATCTAGTACGCATCGGAAAAACTGGAGTGAGAGCGAAATTCATGAAACCGACCAGTCCTACATTCACGTGGCCCGTGTTACACTCATTGATGACGGGGCTTCATCCGGAGACCCATGGGATTGTGTCCAACGTGTTTTGGGATCCACTGTATAAGGACAGGTTCATTTTTGATTACGATTGCTCTAATTATGATCCGAAATACTACAACCTGTCCGAGCCGATCTGGCTGAGCGTTCAGAGACAAGGCGGACGAAGTGCCGTGCATTTCTGGCCTGGATATTACAGTTATCATGAGAAACCTACGTATTACGAGACGCCAGTGTGTTATTTAGAGTGCGATGGCATAAGCTACGATGAGCTGCACAAGATGAGGGTTAGAACAAGACCTGGATGGCCCCCGTACATTCACGCTATGCCAAACTATTCCAAGCCAATTAGAGCACGAATCGACAAAGTACTAAGCTGGCTGTCCTCAGATTGCCCGCCGCAGTTCGTGGCTCTGTACAGCCACCAGCCTGACAAAGCTGGGCACAACTATGGAGTGAACTCTAAGCAGTTCAGAGATGCCGTGAAAAAGATGGACACAAATTTAGTGGACTACCTTATGAAGGGTCTTCACGAAGCTAACCTTCTCCAGAAAGTGAATGTACTCTTTGTCAGCGACCACGGTTTAGCAGATGCTTCGTCGAGCCGGCAAGTGGCTCTTGAAGATTATGTCGACCCAACAAGTTACTGGATGACGAGTTCTGGTTCGTCTGGTCACGTTTGGCCGCTAAAAGACAACGCTGACGAGATATATTACAACCTGAGCCATGCAAACAATCCGCACATGAAAGTTTACAAAAAGGAGGATATTCCTGACGACTGGCACTGGAAAAACAACCGCCGCATTCCACCTATCTTGATCGTTCCAGAAGTTGGCTGGGTCGCGTCAAAGTATCACGAAAAGAATGAATGGAGTTACGGCACGCACGGCTGGCCAGCGGATTCTCCACATATGCAGTCCTTCTTTGTAGCCACTGGACCCGCTTTCCGCGAAGGTTTTGATGTCGATTCATTTGACATTGTAGATTTGTATCCTCTGATGTGCCACCTTCTCGGAATTAAGCCACAACCTAACAATGGTTCAATTGAAAATGTCGAAGCAATGCTAAAGGAACAGTTCAAGTTAACTCAAAAGTGTAAATAGAATCCCGCAAACAAGCGTTTTGGGTAGACGTTACAGGTTAATTTTGTATGTATACGGGGGTCATAAATAAAAGGAACATTTTCCGTGAAAATTTGTGGAGGGGGCGTCACCACACCCCACCCCACTGTGTTGCACGATAAACAAAAATGGCGCTAAAAGCCGCAGTGGAGACTTGAAACACTTCCATGGGAAACCTTCGAATACCCTGTAGGCTACTGTACCGATCAATTCAGACCTTGCACTCACTTCCTCGCCCGGGGGAGGTGGGGAATTTCGCAACCACTGAGGGGTGGGGGGTAGTGAATCATGAGCGAAGTAGATCGATCTCAAGGTGATACAAAACAGCTTGCTTGCACGCGTTGCTTAACTCAAGGTATGGTTTGAAACCTGCTCACTGGATTAATAAATACATTAGCGAACCGTTCAGAAACGAAAAATGCTGAGCTACTTCAACACTCACGTTTGTACCTTCCTCAATCTTGCAAATTACCCGTATGTTTCAAAGAATCCTTCTGAATCACCCGCTGAACCATCGGAAAACTCGCTCAAACACAGAAGCCAACTTACTCGTGCGCTCATTTCATCAAAACAAGGCAGTTTTTCAGATGTTGATTTGTATGGACTGTTCGTTTATTACGTCGAAGGGGGGGGGGGGGGGGGGGGCGGTGGTTTTATGGGGAGGGTAAAAAATTTAAGCACCTTGAATTTGGAGGGTAAATTTTTATACCTAATATTAACATGGGGGGGGGGGGGGGGGTAAATATTTCATGGAGAGCTTTTCCCACGAAACAGAATTCGAGACGGGATGACGTAATCGAAGAACCTGGTCATATTTTCAAATGCGTGCGTTTACGTGTGACTTCGCTTTCGTAAACCTCGTCCCCGGGGCCATCCGTGGCCAATAATCCAATGTGGCCGCCTATTTACGTAAAGCATGGTAGTTTTGAAGGTGTGGAATATTTCACGGGCAATTCGGAAAGCGGTCAAAGCAGACTCCTACTCCTACTCCTAGAATTCGTAAATCAACATATTTTGTATAAAACACTCAATTTTTAGTGCTGCTTGTTCGACGTGATGCTCGATCATGTTTCACACGTTGCGTTGAACTGCCTGATTTATTTAATATGTATGTATATGGTCACTGGACCACTGATATCATTATCCGATGGCTTCCTTTGATTCCGTTTTTGTTTCTCTGGGGTAGGGTGGGGTTAAAATTTTTCACTCGGAAATTGAAACGGGGTAAAATTTTGGCAGCTTATTTCTCAGAAGGGTACGTTTTTCTAACGCCACATTTTCGGAAAAACCACCGGCCCCCTTCGACGTAATAAACGAACAGTCCCTTAAACAGAAACACTTTTGCCTAAACTGAGGCATTTACCAACAAATTTAATGCAGCCTAGAAGGGGGACATTTGAACGACTTTTTGGGCCGGGGACGAGGAATTGATTACCGGAAAAGTGAAAAGTTCAAAAGCTTGGGGGTTTGTTGTGTGCGAGTTTCAAAATCGGTACACACTTCACTGCAAAACAAGAATATGAATTTACAAGACTGGAATTTAAACATACGAATTGCAAGTGGTCATTTCCTTTATTAGTTTGGTGGCTCCTAAAAGAGCCGTTTTGATGTCGGTTGGCGAGGCCATCATTCTTTTCCCTTGGTCTTCTTGGTTTTAGGCAACAGCGCGACATTGATATTGGGCAGTACACCACCCCGCGAAATGGTCACTGCGGCTAGAAGGCGGTTCAGTTCCTCGTCACTTCTGATGGCCAACTGGATGTGGCGGGGGGTAATATTGACCTTCTTGTTGTCTCGAGCGGCATTCCCTCCCAGTTCAAGGATTTCTGCGCAAAGATACTCCAAGGCCGCTGCCAAATAAACGGCTGCTCCTTTACCAATTCGCTTGCCGTGAATTTCTTTGCGGAGATAGCGATGAATTCTGCTCACAGGAAACTGAAGGCCTGCTTTCGCCGAGCTAGAACGCCTGGATTCCCTTGCTGCCTTTCCTTTACCGCGTCCTGACATTTTGCTGTTCGAGTAAACAAGTAGCAAATTGTTGTAAATTTGAACTAATTAGCCACTGCTTTGCCTTTATGTACAATTTTCTTGAATCGAAATTCACCGATGAAAAGCAAGCTCATAGAATTACGTTAGCCAATCAAAAGGGAACACTCCACGTGGAAACCATTAGACGACGATCTCCACGTTTCCTCAGACGTTCGCTCGAGAAATAGACCAATAGAACTTGTGAGATTTCGATCCGCTTTGATCCGCCGTTTTGCTATAAATAAGAAAGTTCTCCCTCTATGCAGCAGTAATAGTTTTGAAATGGCCCCTAAAAGTAAGAAAGGAAACGTAAAAGGAGTGAGCAAGAAGGCTAAAGAAGGAAAAGCGAAGAGAGGTCGCAAGCGCCGAGAGACTTACTCTATTTACATTTACAAAGTGATGAAGCAAGTGCACCCTGACACTGGCATCTCCAGCAAAGCCATGAGCATCATGAACTCGTTCGTGAACGACATCTTCGAGCGAGTGGCGTCCGAAGCTTCCCGCCTTGCTAATCGCAACAAACGGTCGACCTTGGGTTCCCGTGATATCCAGACAGCAGTTCGTCTTCTTCTGCCCGGGGAACTGGCCAAACACGCCGTGAGCGAAGGAACAAAAGCTGTGACGAAGTTCACCAGCAGCAAGTAGCCAGCGACTCACCGCTACCCAAAAGCAACGGCTCTTTTAGGAGCCACCATGTCTGAATAAAGCAATGATTACTCGATCACTTCATATAATTATATCGCCGTGTGATGGCGCGAATTGTTTACTTCATGAGAATCCAAATTTCGAACAAAAATAAAAGATAAACTTCGTGTGCGCTATCATGGTGTAAATTTTGCAGTGCGGTGAGTGCGCTCAGCCACAAAGCACTAAAGCAGCCGGCTCATCTAACATCGAGTATTTCCAGAAATGCGCGCGAAATTCTTTTGAGCCCGTACTTGTTCAGCGGTCGCTTGAACAAGATGGCGGTGCAGGTTCGCAACGAGAAGTCTTGGCGTCGTCTCTGGAAGCCAGACCTGAAATCACAAGCTTGGGAACTTTTCAATGTAGATGGTGTTGATTACCAAGTGAAATCCCACTTTGTAGAGTCTGAGTGTTCTTACGAATTGTGCATAAGTGATTTGGACAGAATATGGTATGAGAAAGTTGATGATGAGACAATTTTTAATGACAGAGCAAAGGTTTATATTATTTAAGACAACAAACACTTAAAGTTGACGTGGGAATGTTATAAAATAATGTGTTGGCTATGAGCCCGTAAAATCTTGTTGGCTGACATTTTTTTTGTCAGAGCAAACTTTATTTCACTGCTAGAAACTGCAAAACTTTGGTAATTGCTTGGAAACTTTTATCATAATATATTGCCAGATCCTAAATCCAAATGTGGAAGCTAATACACCGTATCTACTGAGGCACATCCAGAAGAATATTGAGAAGCAGCAGGAGGACGCTGAATACTGGATTAAAAAGGTACAGAAGAAAGATTTCCAACAAAATAGGGTAGTTTCACATTTTTATGTCTACGTAAACAATATAAAAGGTACTGGTCATTATGGGATTTACAATAAGTTTTGACATCTTGTGTTGACAAGCTGGTACTTTCTCCACACCATACACCTGTGCTGCAAGTAAACTCCTTCAATCTTAGCGACTGGAAATGTGGGAAGAAGAAGGGGGAGGCTCTGCCAACTCAATGCAGTTGTCAGTTCTGTCTCAATAATCTGGTCATACAAGTTATGCTTGCCACATATGTGGTAAATTTGCTGACTAATTGTATACAGTGCTCTTTGAACTGAGGTTGACAGGCAAGTCTTTTTAAAGGAAGTTCTGCTTGTGGTGCAACACTACAGCCTACCTGAGTTGTTAATAATTCAAGAGGGGAACAGTGTTCTTAATCAGAGCAACAATAATTGTTGTTCTATAATTATTGTTCTATTTTAGGTATGGATAACTGGTGAAGAGGACGAAACTGCACATACACTTACATTTTTTATGAAGAGCAAACTCCAAGCTGGTGTGCCATTTGTGTGGGAGTTCCAGTGTGACCCAGGAAGCCATGATATGGTTTGTGAAGAAACTTTCATTTTGTTGATTAAGCATTACTGTGTTCATTTATTCATATTTCAACCAACCAAAGTCAGTCAGCCAGTGACTTAGTCAAGCAATCAATGAATCATCTCAGTCGGTAGTTGCTGTAATTCTGCTTTAATCACAGCAAGCTCTTAGATATGGAATTCTTAGCTGGTATACTGTATAAAGATATATTTCTGGAGTGGAGAGACTGTATGTGAACTAGTTGCGCTGGCCAGTAGTGTGGTAGTATGAGATCGGTATGTCATTGGTACGTGGTCAATAGATGGTTGGTAACATGGTTGTCTCTTTTTCTCTGGAAAATATGGGTTTCAACAAAAGACTGACTCCTGGTATGTTGACCCCCCTCTATAAAATGCTCTATAAAACTTTCATACCAACTAGTATGATGCCTGGGCTGTGTTTTCTGAGGCTAGCGAAGTGAACCAAAGAGGCATAACATTAAAATTCTATGCTCAAAACATGTAAAGTGTTTTATACCATACCTTCAAATTCCCGATGAATCTCCAGATTTGGCTAATCATGCTAGGTTGACACTCGCTCCACTACTCTCCACAGCCTGCCTGTTTACTACAGAAATTGCAAATAAATTTGATCTTTGGCATTTTTTTGCCCTATACATCACTTTGTTTTACCTCATGTGCACAACTAGGCCCCAGGGGAGGAGGAGTGGACTATTATATGTGAAGAAACAGATGTATAAAATAGTGAAATATCAAGTCATTTACACATATTTTGATGATTAAACATTATTTTGTTCATTTATTAAATTGAATCAATCAATTAGTCAGTCATTCAGTCAAGCAAATAATAAATCAGCCTGCAATCTTCTGTTGACATCCTGATTAGTTTGGAGTACACCTTGTACAGCCAATGTTGGCCATGGTCTCAGAACTTAACAGACGACAAGCTGACCTGTATGCTCTTTTGAAGAAGAAAGATCTTGAAATCAAAGAGTACAAAGATTCAGGAGTGAGATTATCCAGAAGTAAGAGTAACCATGATTATACAAATGAAGTTGTAGCAGGAATGTTTGGTATGCTGTGAGGCTAGGCATAAAATCGACCTACTATTGGAATATCTTGTCACCAGCCAGCAGGGTGACTAAAGCTGTTATTGCAGACTGGGTAGCTAATGTCAAGAGGGCACAGAGTAAGGAAACTCTCCCACACTCTTCTCCACAAAACGTAAGCTGGTAAATTAGGGATGAAATATAAAAAAAAGTATAGTATCGTTATTTATACAGCATATAGCTGGTAAATTGAAGATAAAGGGGCAAGACTTATGAGTGTAGTGTAGGAAAGGGGACAAGATGTTTTTGATTTGATGTATTTCTTATTTGTGAAGTATGGCATCTTGGGGCTCTGGGTTTTACGAATTCATAAAAGATGTATAATTTTCAGATAAGGTCATAATAATGATATTGTTGTTATTATATTGCATTAGGGGTATTCTGGTGGTGCAGTCATCAGGATGCTGGTTCTTGTTGGAACCAACTGCTGTTCTGAGTTCAATCCCCAACATAACAATTCAGCATGAATAAAGAAAAAGAAAAATGATTTCCTTTCCATGGTGTATACCTGTAAATGAGCTGTTGTAGCTAAGACTATCACCACATTAAACACAGTGTTTTCATTTTTTTACATTTGCAATGTTCACTGACACATCCTGTTGTTCTGCAGAAAGCCTTGGAACACCTGAGTTTGATGAAAATGCTTTCTCTAGCAAAATGATCCTGTCTCAGGTATGCCAAGACATGTGTGGTGGGGCACTGTATCTTTCATGGTTTTGGTTTAAGTGGCTTTAATTTGGTTCTTGTTGTTTTGTCCTGTAGGGTTTTGAAGATGCTGTAAGATTGGCTCCTGTAAAAGCGTTCAGTGGAACTTTGAGTGAACTGTATCAGCAAGTGATGATAAAAACCTCCTGGCTTCAACAGAAATATACATATGTTATTTCTCCTGGTTTGTGCTGCAAAATTCTTAGTTATTGCTACATTCTTTTGCATTGTGTCTGAAATACTAGCCAAATATAAAATAGTTATTTTAATTGTCATCTTTACATTAGGAAGCAAATACTTTTTAAAGAGATTTGTCCTCAGTTGAGAACACTGCAAGTTGCATCCTAGTCATTAAATAAATAAATAATTAATTAATTAATTAATTAATTAAATAATTAAATAAATAAATAAATAATAATATAATGAAGACCACCTTTTTGTAAAGACTCCAGTATTACGTTTTAGTATCAGATTGGACAAAGTCTTTACACTGTTGTCCCCGATCACTGAAGTTTATTTTGTGTGTTTTCTGGTTTAAACTCAAATGTACAGCAGAAGAGGATGAAGAAGTCCCAGAGACTCTGCCAGTGTTGGACACTGATGACCCGCCAACCACCACCTCCCCAAGGGGGTCCCCTAAGAAGACCCCCGTGTCCTCTCCTATCAAGGTTGCATCTCCATCGAAGGTGTGTGAAAGTCGTTTGTCCCTCCGCTAGTTCCTCCTGGTTTGAAGGTGGTACCCAAGGGCAGGATGTATTCCGATTAAAAATAACTGTTATAAGTTATATGGGCATGTGCCAACCCCAAGAAACGTTTTTGTATGTTGCCACTGCCGCAACTTCTACATCGTGTACCGGGTGCTGGTTTAATATCAGTCTCTTGACTAGATGGCCCGGACTAGATTGCCTTTAGCGATTTTCCCTTTCTGTGAGAGACAATCGGATGATCTGGAAAGATCCTGGCAAGGTTTGGTTGATCCGTAAATGAGTGTCAATGGTGTTTTCTCTATAAAGTTGATGAAATCAGTGGTGTCTTTTATGTATGGCTCTTGTTTTTGGCAATAATGGGTGCAAAAGCGAATCGACAAAGCTGGATATGTGCTCTGTGGGGCCACCGTATTGGAGCCTTTTTTGTCTGAAATAGGGCACCGGGTTTCGACTTAGGGAAATGTATGAGACCAAACATGTTTATATGTGGTTCCTTGGCAAACCCCGCTTTATTTCACAAAAAGTGTAAAACAAACTAGCTCCACATATCCTCGCTGCCAGAAGACAAACTGTTCACTTTTTCTGATTTGATCTCAACACAGGACATTGAGTTGCAGAGACGCGAAGAACTTCAGAAAAAGCTAGCGGCGGACGCGGAGAAGAAGAAAAGGAAAAAGCGTAAGATAAACCTGTGAGTGCGTCAAGCCGGAGATGGTATGAAGCTGATCTTGATTACAAAAACAATCCTCTTGTGGCACCGGTTAAGTCTCTCACTTACATGTCTTGGCTCAGGTACAAGATGGTCATCACTGACCTAACGAACATGGCGCGCCTATCGTGCGCTGCTCTCAACTTTCCCGCCAGATTGACGCTTATGATTTACAGTGTTGAAAATAAGTACTCGACAACGCACACACAATATGTCTTGCTCATCGAAACGGGAGAGAGGAGGGATGAGTGTCACCCGGCTCCGTGTGAGAGGCACAAGACCTTATGTTGACCCGATTTATTTGTTCAAGATTGTAGATATTTCAAAATTAGGTTTCCACTTCAGAGCAGAATACTTAGTAACCAAGTACGTTCACACCAGACAGTGAGATTGATCTGTGAACAGTTGCTTTTTTCTCAGATCGATCTATTTCAGGATTTTTCAACAGTGCACACGCGTGCCGGTAATAACTCAGTGTGAGCGTTTTCATTGTTCATTTTCGCAAGTTTTACTGATTTGACAGAACTGAGTAGCAAACTTTTTTTATCAGTTGAATGGCGCCTTTTACAGTTAAAAGCTTAATATCAAAAGGCAGTTTTTGGCAAATCTATATTCATGGTTTAAACTAACAAGTTTCAAGTTGCTATGATCTTGGAGAAAGTTACGATTATCAGTTAAATAGAAGAAGGAGCAATTTGGAATATCAGAGTGCTGTAACACCTGCATCTATCAGACAACTTGTTATTGTAACTACGTCGAGTAGTAGTTATTCCCATTTAAATTGTCGAGACAAGCAGGCGTGCTTGCAAATCAACGTTTGTGGTAACAGAAAAGCCTGCACAGGCGCAAGAATTTATAAGCTCTTTACAGTTACGTAATAAACTTTTTTGGTACAGAGATGTGATGTCGAACTGTGCACAACAGTCATAAACCAGGCGAGAAAACCCTTGAAAACAACTTTTTGTACTTTAATTTATAAGAGTGATAATTTTTTGGCCCATTTTGAGTACAACTGGACCTTTTATTTAGATTTTCTTGATGTTTCTTGTTGCATTCCACGTGTTTTGGGTGAGGTCATTTCCTCCTCGAGCCTTGTAACCGCGCCTCAATACAGCGAATATTGTTTCTTGTGACCGGATATCTGCATCAATTGAACGATAGCATTTTTTACGACAAACACCATGTCGCCACATGAAGTCAATTCCATTATTTTGTCCTGTTTCAATACAACGGTTGTGTATGTCTGTTCTTCTTAATTGATTGTGTTGCCCTGGAAACAGCGGAAACAGACTGATTTACGTTTTTAACTAAGCGCGTACCTCAGTCAAGATTTGGATTCTATTTTACTCTAATACAGAGAAGTACAAATTTATTATATTAAATAGACAAATCATAACCATAGGCAGAAATGAATGCCAAACACTTCGCGCCCCTTCAAGGGTTTTCTCCGATTTGTATCAGTTTCAATACTGTTGTGCTGGATATCTGACCAAGTCTTTTACTTACGTGCCGTGCGCCTCTCAAGACACTTGGTGATCTCCTTCAACTGATCATTCGTTGGTAGATAACGCCTTTTTTTGTGCGACACTTTTTTCGTTTTGGCGTCTGTGAGTCGATCTGACTAGTTGATAATTGAATATAATATTTGGCCGCAAATTGTGTTTCAGTTCACCTGCTCGCATACCTAAGTGGATAAAATCTCGCAACGCGATTTCATCATGTCGTATCAATTTGGTTTTGCGATGAAAGAAATGTTTCTGAGCAAAGCATGCACGTCGGTTCGTTAAGATGTGAAATGTAACCATGTGGCCCTAAAGTTAGCCTGCTTTACCAAAAAAAGTTTAAGTTTGAGATTCTTGGGTTTTGGTCATTTTATCACTTGCAAAATCGATTCGATCGATGGAATTGCTAAAAAGTATGCTTTGATATCATGTGTAAGGAAGGCTACACTTACACTCATAAAATCGCGTGTATTAGGCCACGAGTCTTGTCCGAAGGAGGTTGACTGTATGTGATAGGCTTCGCGAGCTAAAATTGCATCGTGTGAAAGTAAAAGAATGTTTATACCACATGTGGCGTGAAGTAAAATGGAACATGACAATCTTTTAGTAGACTGTTGTTTTTCTGTGTTTGTCGCCAATCTTGTGATTTAGCACACTGGTCTTTTCTTCATTCAGGGCCAGAATGCTGTGCACTAGTCCCTTATTCCAGTGGCCTCTCCTGTAGAATTTGTGTTACGCAGACCAAAGCAATATGAAGGAGATAATGATATCATTACCTTAAAGTTTATCTTTGATTTAGATATCTTTATTTGATGTCTCTCTGTGTGAAGAAAGAGCACCGGACGGACAGTATTCCAACCTACAGCCTTTCGCTGCACAATACAGCTTTAAAACAAAACAAAGGCGAAAATATTGCGCAAAGCATCGGTGTGCTGTAAATCAGACGATCTGCTAAAACGGCCGAAAATTTGCGAGCGCGCAACCACAAAATTAACTTCTTGAAACAAGTTTTGATAGACATGAGTAAATTTTCTTGTCGGAAACTATCGTATATACATATATTATCACAAAAGCAATCTTTGCCAAGAAAGGCGATAAATTTTTAGGGTTCGGTTCTGCATAGGATTGAATTAAGAATAAAATGTTGGGAAATGCTGCGAGGCTATTTCAAGTGCTTATGCGGGGCTAACGATATTACCGGACCGTGTTGGACTAATACCCGCGCAAGCGTTTAGAAACCTGCGTCGCATGTACAGTCCTCCATTCCACTCCCAAGGCAACCGCCATCCTCAGCCAGCCCAGCTGTTGTCAGTCTTTTCATATGTGAAGGCTGAACTGGCAGCATTTTCGTGGTATCCAAGCAACACTCAGACATCGTGTCAATATGTGGCGGATGTTATTTTCATTTATGACTCTATAGTTTTTTGTGTGTCTCATTATGGACTGTGGCGGATAGATGTCGTTGTGATAACAGCATTTTGTCCAAGCTGTCAAAAAATAAAAGAAATTTTGTAGCTCCACCTTTGAGGCAGTCATTGTGGTTAGGTCTTTGTCGTGGACAGTGTGGAGGCGTGATTTTCGCTTTCAAAACCGATAGTACGGGACAAAACAGCGCCAAATAGTTACTCGTGTTGTCAAGCAATTTTGGTACGTATGAGGTTTCCTTTCTTTTATTATTAGTACAGAGCGAAGACTGGTTCTATTTACAAGTTCAGTGGTATAGTGTTGTATATTAACGAATCAGACCTGCCGTTTTCCACCTTGTCTGGTTTAAAAAGTCATATTTTGGGGATACCCGTAAAAATAATAAAAAAAATGAGTTCGTCGTAAAATCTTTCAGTGCAAAAGGGAAAACTGAGGAAGTGTATTCATCAATTTTCTTTTCATTTCTAGTTAATGATGTTTTCCTTTGCTCGTCTTGGAAATAGTCAAAATAGAAACTCGCGGTTTCTTTCAAAGTGTAACTCAAAGATTGAGGAAGCAATTATTCACTATTATCTGCAAAGCTAAGATAAAAGTCTGATATGCGTTTTATTTACATTATGCACATGCTTTTAATACGAACAATTCCCGCCCAAGCAGCCCACAAATTATAAGCCTTGCCCACGAATGAACGGAGTTGAACATCTGAAAAACAAAACACCTGATCAATTAAAATCTGTAACCTTCGAGGACCGAGATGTGGGAGAAATATATTTTCGAAGTGTTTTGATAAGTCGCAGCATTTCATATTCTTCCATTCGACTTTATTGTGTACAATTTTGATTTGTGAATCGTCAACGTATTGATATTCCCTGTCAAGGCTTTTACCTGCACATCCGTGTGATTGGTCACTTTCAAAATAATAGCTACATCTTCCAAATTGTAATTAAAATTTGTCATTTTTTGTTTGCTTGGAGAAAACTGACGCGCATTTGGCTCGGTGTAGCCTGGGCCCGGCCTGGCTAGGCGCGATACAGCGCAACACAGTTTGTAATGTGATGTAGTAAACACTATCTTCCTCTCAAATCACTTTAGACTAGAAATGTTGCCGGTTCTCCTGTTCGATTCCATAAATAATGTAACACGGGATTCAACGGTTGTGGACACTATTTCAAAACTTGACAGTAGCTTTATTAACGTGCGTTTCACCGAGTGCCAAGCCATGGAAAATGTGTTGACTTTTAGCACAGCCTGAGTGACAAATACGAATTGGTAAACGCCCCCAGGTTCAATTTTGGTACTGAACAGTACAAACATTGTTGCAAATTAAATGACTATAAAGCGTCGCTCTTTTATCAATAATGGCTCGGAAAAACTGAATCTGAGCTCAAATTAAATGGCTTTGTCGCTCAGAAAAATGTCTCGCTCACCAAAGTCAGAGTTATCACTTTTTGCTCCACAAACCAGTTTAGTATCCAACGAAAATACAAGCATACAATCGCGAAACTCCGCATTCAAGAGCGCAAATTTTGGTAAATATCTTTGTTCATAGCTTTTCACAAACTCGTTTGGCCCTGAAACATCGCAATACTATAAATTGATCTCCTTGTTACAAATACCACTTTTTTGCGATTCCAGTGTCTTTCATTTTTATTTTTTATTTCTATTGTTGACGCTAAACCTATGAAGATCAGGTATAATTTACCTTCCAATATGAACGCCGAACTACTCGACATGCCGGTTTTCAGTGAGAGCTCATATACGTACTGATCTGCAGTGTTCAGCGTTTGTCGTGTTTCATTTTAGGCCGCGTTCACACTTGGTGCCCGAACACGCCCGAGTACGATTCTCGCCGGGCATAAATGGGCCTAATGTGAACACACCTTTTTTTCAAGTAACCACGTCAGAATTCGGGCACGGGCAGGGTGCCCGAATACAAGACCGAGACTTTGTTCTCGGGCTCTAAAGTAGGCACCACTTATTGTAACCCAGCTTGATGACACTTCCGCTTTCTCACTCACTTTTGGCGCTCGTCGTCTTACTTCTTATCTCGTGATCCAATAAGACTTTCCGGACCACAGTGCCGTTGAAATATCGGTGGCTTGGGAAAGTGCCAAGAACGAATTTATTGGTATATTCAAGTAATGATAATGATCATAATAATAAATACTGGTGATAGTAAATATCATAATGGAGTGGTGGAGATATCCAATAGGCCATGTTCGAGATGCCTGTTGCTTGTTTCAAAACCGAGTTTACTGCATAGCCTTTTGAAAAATAGTTTTACTCGCAGCATGTTCATTTTCACATTCATAAGAAAGGAATCGCATTTGGCATTTGGCATTTGGCCTCGGTTTGAAACAGAGGCAACGGGCATC
This sequence comes from Plumapathes pennacea, assembly GCA_964036295.1. Classification (NCBI taxonomy): domain Eukaryota; kingdom Metazoa; phylum Cnidaria; class Anthozoa; order Antipatharia; family Myriopathidae; genus Plumapathes; species Plumapathes pennacea. The sequence continues at coordinate 19,987,211 of OZ038464.1, read as the reverse complement.
TCGAGTTTCAGGTACGTATTTCAAAGTCAAACAAAACACGAAATTTGTTTTCTTCACTATAGAAGATATCCAAGCGTTGATCATAGAAATCTACCATATCAAAGCGTAATCTTGCTTACTGTAGCGTGAACCTCATTTGATAAGAATTTTAAGTGAGCTCTTGCAAGGAAACAGGATCTGTGTGGGAAAGAGACGTGACACACTTGACACCTTGAAAATCGTGTTAAATGTGGGAGAGATGTCACTACCACCCCATTTCTGAGGTCAGCAATAAAACGGAATTTGAATTTGTATTCCATTTAGAGCTGTGCCGAGTGCAACATCCGGCTTCAGCAGAACTAAGCTTCCTCAACGGTTTATGGTGTAAAATGTGGGCTTTCTGTAGGTAACTGTGGTCGCTGTGCTATAGCACAATAACCTTTAGCAATAAGCGCTCTGAGGCGCGCGCGATGGTGAGGATGTTGCTGATAATGGTGCATGGTGGTGATGATGTTGCTGATAATCGTGACGGTGATAGTGGGAGTGATTGTGATGGTGACAGTGAAGTTGCTAGTGGTGATTACAGTGCCATCTTCTGGGCATTTCCGTATCCAGCTGAATCGTAAAGCGTTCCCCACGGTTTCATCTCTGAAGCTAAAGTCACCGGCTCAGGAACTCGCTGAAAGCCATAATGATTTGTTTTCCGCGAACGGGTGTAATCATTTGAATTCAACGTCCGAAAAAACAAAGAACAAAACAAAATAGGGCGCCAGCCCATATAATACATGAATAATAATTATAATAATAATAATAATAATAATAATAATAATAATAATAATAATAGTAATAATAATAATAATAATAATAATAATAATAATAATAATAATAATAATAATAATAATAATAATAATAATAATAATAATAATAATAACTTTATTTTGGTGTCAGTGTAAAATTATAGCAGTACATCAGGCTAGAATCACAATAGGTACTACCCTCCCCTCGGGATCGGAGCGGACCAATTGAGAACAAGTTCTTTATACTGATCATCGGTTCGAGCGGAACTTTTTGCCACTGGCTGTTTACTGTATTCTTTCATTTGCTTGCCTCGTTGCCTTTTGTTCAAGGATTCAATTGAGAATTTCTGACTAGCCATAACGGCACCAGCTCCTCACTGTATTCTTTCTATTTCCTGTGACCAATCAGTTGGGTTTTTGTTATTGGCACAGAAGGAAACGAAGCTTAACAACCGCATACAATGGGCGAAGAACTGAGGGACTCAGAGAGAAGGACAGAACGGTGAATCAATGACACGAAATGTAATGTGAAAGCACTGTAAACGGACAAGTTAATGAAACAGAGATAAAAAAAAAAAAAAGAACAAGCTCAAAAAATATGCGTACTCAGACCTACAGACTGCAAGGCCGGAAAAAGGAAATTTAAACAACATTCAAATGACTGCGGGTAAAATTAGAACGAAACAACGCACAACACTAAAGCAAAGCAAAGGAAATAATGAGGAAGATAGAAAGGTATCAAATTTCACCAAAACAGCTAGCAAGCTGAGCTGGACACGGCACAGCACAGCACGGTGAAAACGTACTCTCTACGATGCTGGCTTCACCGACACGGAAGCCACCATGTGCTCTCATGATCGGGGTCTGGTGAGTGTTGTGTACTTCTGCCTGATTACTTTTGCACTCCCAGCCCAAGAAGTTCTAATCAGATTTAATCTGCAAATCCAGATAAGTCGCTAATCTTTCCCGGCTTTATGACTTGAAGATTTCGACTTTGCGATAATTAAGTTGTCTCAGCTTTGATTGGATAATATTTCATTGGGTGCTGCTCGCATGGCGCCCGAAAAATGCCTTTTGCAATTAAATTCACTTGATTTTTGATCTCGCTAATTCATATTGAATACAAACAGGCCAGTTCACAGTTGCTTCCCGTTTATAAATGAATGGAAAACACGTCAAATGACTTCGTTCTGTTCTTAATTGCTCAGGAGTGGTTTGCGTCAACAGTTAATCCGATAAGTTTTTTCTAATGAGCGATGAGTTGTTTTTTTCACGTGCTTTGTCGCTTCGGCTGCAGTTGTTTTTGTTGACCCAGCTTTATTTTCCAACGAAACACGGCAAAAAAAAAAAAAAAAAAAAAAAAACTTTATGAAACGAACTGCTCAAGACCTCGTCCACAGTGAATCTTGGATTGGGCGCATCGCGAAGTGGGTTTAGTGAACTAAGCCCTGTCAGAAAAAGTTAGAATATTGAAATGGAATCTATTTAATAGAGAGTGCGGCAAAAAGTGAATAATCTTATCGTAATCAGAAGAATTCGGCCAGCCGACCCTATAGAAAACATTTTTATCGTCTAAAAATAAATGGTAATTTTGCCGACACCCTATCTTTACCATCCCTCTTACACTTCTCGTTTTTATGCCGCTCGGGGTTTCTAAATGCCTTGATTTGTTTTGAGCACACAAACCGGACTCTGAAAGAACCGAATCAGTGATTTGTGAAAAAAGAATGAAACTATCGCTAAAACAACCTTGATTTACGTCAAAAATATGCTGTTAAAATCAACATTAACAAAAGAATTTGCATCCCTTTTCAAAACAGCCTCGAGCGACACTTGTGTGTAAAAAATAAACAGGCTGTAAAACAAACAAGCAAAGAAAAGACAAACAAATTTGCAGTCAAATCGAGGCGGTGTGAGTGATTTAGATACACGCAATTGGGAAGATCTCTAAAGGACCCTGAAAAAGACCCTCGGCCGGTCGCTTTTGCGGTTGCAAAGTAGGTATGCGAACAATTTTTTTTTGTCCCTCTCATGATTTTCAATCAACTTACCCATCAACAACTCTTGGGAAAATGAATATAAATATCACAGGGAAGCCGTTCGGGGCGTGTTGAATTTCAAACCTTTGACATATTAGCCGATGTAATTCGAAGCGCACATCCATCGCTGTTCCGAGCCATGAGAAGTCACGGCAGGATAATTTTTCGCGAATATCACGGTTGTACATTGTTCAGCTTCTTCGTCTTTTTGTGTAACGAGCAGGTTGTTCAATGTGAGTCCTAAAGTGTGCGACAAAAAGGTACGAGAAAGACCAGAACCGTGTGAAAACTATACGAATACTTGAGAAAATGTTGATCCGTCAAAGAATTTGTCGGGACTTTATCAGGATTTGATACTCTAAAAGGCTTAGGCGTTTTTTTCCGGAAGCTCGTGGGAACTCGCTTCTAAGTACACAGTTCCACACGATGCTTTATTTTCAGTCGTACTCTGCGAAAGAAACTGATCTGTGTGGTTTGTCAACTTTTTACATCTGCTTGTTTGCTCGGAAGCTAGAGGCGTTCGCACTCGCAAACCGTGTTAATCCACATTATGTAAAGTATGGCTTGAATGCCAAATACAGAAAACAATGGAAAGCAAACAAAAGGCCAGGTCTTTTTTTTCACCCTTCAAAGCTGTCACAATATCCCGATCTTATCCATTAAACAGATTATAGAACACAACACAAAACAAACGGAGTGGGTTTCTTTACAACAGCAAGCGTCACTCGTCGAGTTAAGATCGACGCTTGTGATTGGCTGCTCGTTGTTGCAACAATTTCCCGCTAATTGTTCGTTTGACGCGATTGGTCGTCCCGAGTGCCTGTGCTATAATACAAGGATAATACACTAGCCATGCATCCGACTTTGCTTTTATAGATGGAGACTCAGTGAGATAGCCCATGCAGTCGTCGCACAACGCGTTGTGGCATCATGTTTGTGCTTCTTAGCACGTTATGGATTCTAAACGCCATTCTATCGGCCGAAGGTAAGCAAACCTCGGCGATTCGTGACAGAATTCGCCGTAGTTTTGAAACGACTCCGCGGTGGACCTTTCACTGTGACCGAGCGCATCGCAGGGTTTCTCGGAGTATTTTGTTCGCGATGGCGGCGTTTGGAAAGAATTCACTGTTTACGCAACACATGCGCTTAATTCTGTTGGTTTTAGGTAGTTAGAATTAATCATGATTTGTGGATTTAACAGCAGAAATAATTATAACCACCACGCCAATGAATCTTTGCATTGAATTGATTGTAAATTTCCGGTGAATAATCCGCCGGAGTGCTTCACCTTTTACCACCGGTCCTCTGACCCTTTTCTAGTTTCTTTCCAATCGAAGCATCCACTCAATCATCTTGTGCTGATCTTTCAGGCTTCGGCTGTTGTCGCCGCCATACTTCGGGGTTTGATCACTGTGGAGTTGCATGTAACAAGGTAATGGTCACCTTCATACGATCTCAACGGGGCATTGGGTTGCGAAGAAACGTTTTGGCCGTGTCTGCCGTGCTGTTTTAAGATAAAACTGCCGTATTTCCTGTGAAGACGATCATGTTAAAGTGCGAAAAATGCTCAAGCCGGATTGTTTCGCGAATTGCTTAACAAGTGTTCGTGCTAACATCAGATATCCTGTTTTCTTCTTCAACATCAGTATGAAGCTCAAAGGGATATGAGTATGCGCTATGAGAAGCTCAAAGAGCTTCCAGTACACTGTCCTGGGCACATGGTAAGCGAACTACTGTACTTCTTCGTCAAAAGTGTTTTGTTCAATGCCGACATGTTTGAGAGATTTGGGGGTAGGCCTGGCTGTGAGGGGAAGCTGTGAGATTCCACGGAGCTTGATATCGTCTTTCGTTGTTTGTCTTTCAGACTAAATTCTGGCAGTGTATGAACAAGTCTAGTTCAGGTAAGGTTTATGCGAACAGCAAGCGACGCATTGTCAGTCTAATTTTCACTAATAACTTCTGCAAATAAAGGCCTTGCTTGGCATAATAGGCCAATTAGGATCAACCTGAAATCGTCGCCTTGTTGATTGCCGCAGTAGAACATCATAATTCCTAGATAGAGTTCGTCAATGACTTCTCTTAAAGTTGTTCTTAGAGCATCAGCTTACTTGGCGCTGAAAACTTAATACCAACAGGAGAAAGGTCGTGTCATTGCCAAGTGAACCCACAAAGTACTTATCCATCCGTTGTGCTTCGCTGCATTTCGTTTGAGGGCTTCTCGATCACCTTAGCCGACAGGGAAAAACAAACTGGGGATTTTTTAAATGAAATTTGCCGTTATCAGAATAAATGTGAGCGTTCCGTGTGTCGAAGTTGGGTGTGCGACAGAGCGAAAATTCTAATCGTTAATAGGAACCTTTTAACGGTGCATCAACTTGTATGCAAAGCGACCTAATGGAAATTTAATTGGGCTCTGTATTGTTTTAGCTTGACCGATTATTTTTCTCGTTTCCTTGAAAGACATCAACTGCACCAGTTAAAGCGTTCACACCTAAACGGTTTCTTGGTGAGAGTAGTTTTTAATCAGGGCTTGGGATGACAGCCTCGCAATTCTTGCACGCGCGCAAGTTCACAACAAGTTGTCGGGAATGGTGTGTCGATTTTGAAACGCTTGTGTGTTTTTGTGATAATGCGAAGATTATGTTTAGGCCCTTTGCTTGAGGCGTTAATGAATTATTAATTGTGTGGTTGTGGAAAAATCATGGCTAGTTCTTGTACGGGCTGTATTTTCTCGCGTTGTTTGTGGGTTTCTGAGTGTTTGCCGATTCTAGAAACCCACGACTGTTCGGGTCTTAACTTTTTGAAAGTCAGTATGTATGCTCGATTGCTTTTGTATCTTTTCGTTCCACGTGGGAGGGGAAATCACTTAGAAGGTTGCTGAGCACATTGAGAATCAAACTGGAAATGTACATAGTCTTTTTTGTGAGGTAGAGCATTAATATTTTAGTCCTCTGTTCAGATTTTTAGTAATGTTTGCCTTTACCCTGAAGTTTGTTATCCTTTAGCTTAACACTTTGCAGTAGCTAGTTTGTAGAACTCAAGTTTGATAACTTGGTGTGACCTGTATCCCTTGCATTTATTTCAGTAAAATAGAATATCTATCTTATATTTCATACAACAATATTGCAAGATGCAGCATATATAGCCTTTGAAGTATACATGAATCAGTTTTTTTTTCGTCTTGATGCCGGTATATTCTAGCTAGTAAGTGCATAATTTCTTCATAGAATTTTCTAGTTGGATGTGAAAGTTGGGACTTACCAGGGCAGAGATAAATGCATTGAACCCCTGGATTTCATAAAAAATTATCATGTTGACAAATGTATACCAGGTCATGGCTGAAGAATGTCCTAAACCATTTATGAAGCAGTTTGAAATTTAATCTTGTTAGAAGGTAACCTTGAGACATCTTTTTTTTTTTTATAATTTTTGCCTTCTGAAAGTCACTGCCTGTTGGCTTATACATAGGTGAAGACCATGGTTGATTTAATGACATCTGTTAGCCTCTGGTTATTTTGTGGACAGTGGAATGTCAAGACTGATAGAATTTTCTTTTTGCCCCCCTGAGATTTTTTAATCAGAGATTGGAAGTTATCTGATATGTTTTACTTCACCCAGCATGAAGGGACTATGTTATTTGACTTGTGAAGGCCACTCCTATGTTGCAGTCTGGAGTTTTGTCAAGAAACAACTCACAATCAAGTGCTGAATGATTTTTGAACACTGAATCCTACATTTGACTGCTGTGAAAGTTTGAATGCCAACTGTGTATTCACAAAAATACTGACTGGAACAGATATTGTCAGTGATGATTTTACCAATACTGATAAGTTTGATGTTCTGAAATTTATTGTATGATTATGAGACATTTTATTGCTTGTTGCTCCACCTAGCTGACCACTGATAGTTTTGAATTTGATATGGACGTGATAGTATTTAGTATGCATGGTGTTTTTAATCATTTCAGACAACCACCCAGTAGGCAAGATAAACTTCAGTTTTTTGAAATGTTCCAGACCATTTCACTGCATAGTCATAATAATATCTCAGCCTGGGGGGACAGGGTCCTCCTTTGTGTATTTAAGCTATATAGGTATGTTCTGCCCTAAAGGTTAATAGTCTTGGAACTGTCAGAGAACCGACTGGCACAGAACGACCCTCTCTCCTGCTGCCATTCTGTCAGCCCACATTTTACAGTATCTGACTCGAAGGAAAAGTTTGTATCTAGGGTTGGATTGCAGTGGCACACTGAATAGTTGAGGACATAGACTGACATGAAATAAATTAGCTGTAGAACTCGCAGAACTGTGCTTTCAATATTTGTTAGGTATTGGAGTTTAACAGATTTTATCTAGTGCAGCAAAGCAGCACACATCTGAGATTATTACAAGCCCTATTTTCTTATGGTAATATTAGCTAGGGTAAACTCTGTACTGATAGTGTTGCAGAGAGTTGTTTATTTAGTGCAGATTTAGATCTGCAGTCATATTTACAGGGTTTCTTTTTGCTGAATATATGTATGGTACAGGCTATTCTAAAACCAGGCTCTTTGATTTTTTTTTTATATATATATATATATACCTGGCTGTTGAAAAGAAGTAGCATGGTGGGACGTACAGCTGGTTGAAGTAGGATGGAATCTTTCATTGTTTTCTTTGTTGCCAGTTGGTAGAAACCCCATGGATGTTTTCTTGAAGTTATTTACTTGTTGTCAAACTCAGTGCCAGTAATCTTTTGCAAATGTTAGCATAGGCTATGGCTTCGCCTGAATTCAGTTGATGTTATGGAAGTTCTGTTTGGCAGATGGCCATTTGTTGGGATAAAAGCACTGAAGATGTGAAAAGTATAAAAGTAAGATGTGTATAATGTTCAGCGTTCAGTACACATGCATGTGTACTGTATATGGTTTGGTTTGAATTTAGTAAAGAGAGTGGTTTTACTGTAGGTTTCTTTTGGTGAGAAGTAAGTATTTTTTGGGAAAGTTGTAAAGCTAAGTGAAGTAATTGGGTCATGTTACACAAACATACATTTTAATGTCATGCATCTGCATAATCCGAATCTAATTGACGTAACGTGAGTGTATTTATGAGTTGTAAAATCCAGTTTCTTCACTTGAAGCATTTTTCCTGACTATTCAGTGGCACAGTGAAAGCCTCAGATTTTTATCTGGATATGAATGTTATTTTTTGAAATCAGGATGTGGATATATTTCCATAGGAATGCTTTTCCTAATATTGTTAGTTTTGCAAATAAAGCCACTATATAATCAATAAGTTTGTACATCTTGTGATCAGAACAATAAATAATATTACCGGATGCTTTTCATGAATATATGATAAATCATTATTGTTTGTCCATCTTAGCATGTTCCTTCAACTGTGTCACTCACCCAACGAATGCTTTTGTTGCAGTCCATTAGGGCAATGTGTTGTCTACCTCTGCAGGGGAACATTTAGGAAGTTTCCTGTTTACTTCTGATGTGCACATACAGATGGCCAGTGCCTTTGTTACAGCTTATCAGTGCTTCTGCAAATACCGCCTCTTCTGCATGGGGCAGGGGTGTTCAATTAGTGTTACTTGGGGGCCCATTAAGGCCCATTATATCAGTTATGTGGACAGCGCTTCCTGTGATTTGTTTGCCAGAGAGATTTTGGCTAAAATCCAGATACAAGGAACACAACATGTTTATAGAGTCAAAACAAATACCCAGTGACTTTACCATGTGGATGAGTGGGTTATGTTGCTATTTTGGTGAATAACATTGGGAAGGTCAGAGCAGGTCACACATAGTATTGTTAGTTAAGCCAGCATGTAAAAGACCACGTTGTGCTTATCAAGTAGGATCTTGTACCAGCTGTTAGACAAAAGGTGGTACCCAAACTGCCCTAAAGAAAGTTGATAGAATATTGCTAGTCTGAATATATTTACTTGCCCTGTAAGTATACTGTCACATGACTGGATCATTATTGTTTCATGACTGAATAGTGCATGGATGTGTAAATCAGCCAATTGTGCCATTAATTCTTGATGACGACACGATGTCTCAAACTTGAATTTTGTAGTCATTTATTTGTCAACTACTTGCAATATTCTTTTGCGTGATCAAGCAGTCTCCCACTGATATAATACTAACCTATGAAACATCTTTTCTCTGCAGCTATATCAAAATACATTGGTTATAACTGGTCGACGTATCAGCGGACATGTTGTGTTCTGGGGTCTTCAAGTGCTTGTAAGAAAGCATGCTTGACTGGCAAGGAGTCTGAGATTAACGCCAGCTGCTTTCTTAATGATGAGGTGGGGACTGTATTTTTAGGGATTTTATTTTAGGAAAGCCTGTTGAAAACAGACTGGGGATTCTCTTATTGACCAGAACCCTGAAATTGTCCTATCTTGTAAGAAATGCAACAGAGAATCTACTGGAAATGAAAGATCTTTAAAATATATCAGTACAACAACTTGTGCAGTTGTATGGGGAGGGGGGTATGATGTGGGGGCTTGTACATCTGAGGGTAAATTAGATGGTTTTCCTTACTGTCTTCTCCCTCCTGAGTTGCTTTTGCTGTTCTGTTGCAGGATTCAGCAATGTTTCGATGTCTACAAAGACATGAAGGTAGGTTGTGACACATACTTTTTGCTTGAGTTGATGGACACATTGATAAGCATTGCAGTACATATTTTGTACATCCAGTACAGAGCTCTTTATTTTAGTTTGAAAGCAGTTTGGTAACTTTATTCATCATCGAATGAATAACGATTTGATCAACTATGAGCTAGAACTGTGGATAATGTTATAAGTTAATATTACTAATTATAATTTGATTTTATGGCAGCATCCAAGAATTGTTGTAGGAGTGCTTCTGCTGACTGCATGAGGGCCTGTCAAGTGGTATGTATGTTTTATTGTCTAAATTAGCTTATATGTAAGCATCCTTTTTTGCATCCTGTTCACATTTCACCAGCATTGTGTTGTTGTTACAGGTGTTCTCCTCAGATAATGTACCCAGTGAACTTCAGAGGACCAGGATGAACAGGAAGTGTCATAGGAAACGCAACAGACATGTCGCTACTTGTGTGAACAAGTTGACATCAAGAAGTATGTGTCACAAGGCTTTAATTTCATAGCACACCGAGTATCTAGAAATTTTTTGATCATTCCATCTCCTTCCTGCATTCTGACTCACACATTTGTTTACAATATTTTTTTCCTGGCCTTTTTCATCCATCAATTTACATTTACATTATGGGGGGTCTTGCAGTGGGGAACCCAGCTCTGCAAGACACAGGGAATAATAAATAAATAAATAAATAAATAAATAAATAAATAAATAAATAAATAAATAAATAATAATAATAATAATAATAATAATAATAATAATAATAATAATAATAATAATAATAATAATAATATAACTAGATAAAATAAAAAAAAGGATGAAAAATATAAGATAAAACTATCGATGTGTAACAGTCAACTAAAAACATTACGAAGTCACACTGACTTTTACTCTTCCTTTATAGTTTGTTTTACTTAATGAACACATGTTTTGTTTTCCTTGCTTTCATCTAAAACACTCAACCACAATGTTTTTTTTGCATGGTCTCATTAAATTATGTTGTTGATAGTTATTATTTCCTTTGCATGCTTACCAACTTATTTCTGTTGCTTTTCTAGCTCCAGTAGGAAAACCTAAAAGTAAGTATCTTTGTGATTGTGGACCTGACAACTTGTTTTTCTTTTCTGTATTTTACCAAACTTATCTATTGCTCAGAAATTGAAACAAATTAACAGCATTCTTCTGAAACATACATTGTTTGGCACCCAAGATCCAAGTAACTGCAGCTTTATAGTTATTATATATAAGCAGTGATATTATGTCCTTGGAATAGAAGATACTAAGTCAGTTTTAATTTCATTTTTTAGGTCTTCAGTGCTGCAAGAAAGCTGATAATGCAAAATGTAAAAGAGTTTGTCAGTCGGTAAGGCTTTTTCCCACAGAGAAGGAAAGAGTTATATTTGTGTTTGGACTTGAAGATGCAAGGCAGTGCACTTTTGATGAATCAATCTTTGTTTACAAATCTGAGGTTGATCAAAGTCTGCAGTACAATAAATTACAGTTATTGCAAAACAAAGTTGAATGCAAGTTGAAAATATGTGGAGTTGACTTGTTCTGACTTGATGGGCCAGGTTTTTTACATGTGACCAGTAGATCTGAACCAGAAATAAATGGAGAGAACATTTTCTCACATTACCATCCATTAATTTTATCCAGGAACTGATGTCCGGGAAGATGACACATCAGATTTTGGACAACATAATTAAAGTTTGCAAAAAACCTTTTAGTGTGAAAAAGGAGGTAAGAGCCTATGTAGTCTCTTGAACAGAAGTATCTGCATTCTAATAACCATTATAGAGCCGTTTTTGGATGACTGTCGAAAACCATAAAGCAAAGTAATCACACAGGCCAATCACAGAGACTGAGAGAAAACAGTTCAGCCAATCAGAAGCCAAAGTAATTCACGTTTGGTCTTGCGTTTAGTTTTACTTTCCAATCAGCAATGCGAGTACACGCCATCGCTTGCGTGATAAGTGCTTGGTTTTGGTTTTGTTCCTGATTGATCAAGAATGCTGTCACACTTGTGTGGACCAATCCGAAAGCGTAGCAAACTCAAAACCAAAGCAATGACATGATTACTTTCGACGGTCATCCGAAAACGGCTGTATTATGCACACAAGGCAATAATAATCAGTTGTCCATTTTTAGTAGTTTTGTAAATGTTGACTTTTTGAATTGTATTTGGTAACTTTACTTCAGAATTCTGAGATGTGGCATTGTCTGTACCAAGGAGTCTCACCAAAAGGTGAGGTATATTTGGAAATATATATATTAATAATTATATGGATATATTTGAGATACATTATTGCAGATGTTTAATTGGTCAATTTTATGTGATGATGATTACAGAGATGGCATAGGTGTTAGCTTGATTTAGTTAATGTGCATTTTCCCATCAAGTGATGTTAAGTGAGAGTTGATATAACATTCCTCTGAGTCGAGGCTTAGTTGCCAAACGTTTCATAGAGCGGTTTTCGGATGACTGTCGAAAGTAATTGTGTGATTGCTTTGGTTTTGCGTTTGCTTCGCTTTCGGATTGGTCCACACGAGCTTGTCGGCATGCTCAGCCAATCAGGAACAAAACCAAAACCAAAACCAAACACTTCTCACGCAAGCGATGGCGTGTACTCGCACTGCTGATTGGAAAGTAAAACCAAACGCAAGACCAAACGCGAATTACTTTGGCTTCCAATTGGCTGAACTGTTTTCTCTCAGTCTCTGTGATTGGCCTGTGTGATTACTTTGGTTTTGGTTTTCGACAGTCATCCGAAAACGGCTCTAACTGTATGCTAGTTATCCTAGGCATACATGGACATGGCCTGAAAGAGAACTTGGAGTTGATCTCTCCCAGGTAAATTGCTTGGTTTGACTTAATTCTGTGTTCCTGTTCTATGCAGGAAAGCCATCTGAGGAACCAGTGTACAATGCAGGTGAGACTTGTGAGTGTTATTCAAACACTATAATTATTTTTATTTAATATCTTTATTGTGCATCTGCTGTCGAATTCTCCTTTTTCTGCCTCTCTTGATAACACTGCTAATTGAAATAATTTGAAACTTTGCAGTCCATGCTTATGATGGAGCACGGTTACAATGTTGTCCTAAAGCTGTGGATTCAGAGTGTTTTAGAATATGTGTTTCGGTGAGTACCAGGATGTGCTGGAGTTGAGATTGATCTTCTACATAGAAATTTGGGGTGATTTTGGAGGTCAGGTGGGGTGGGTAGTAAATTTGAAGGGATCTGGGGAAAGGGGAATCTTGTTAAAATTAGTTAGACACAAGAGATGTAATACTCTTGTTTGAATAGGTGTCATTTATGTTTGTTTTTGACAGATGCATTCTTCTCCCTGGGGAAAGAAGCAAAACTGGGCTATGTTTGATTTGAAGTGTGGTTATGATCCTGCTGAGGTCAGTACATGTGCACAGAATACCATTTGTATAATGTTTACTCACTGCAAAAAGCATTTGCCGCAAATCAGTCCACTTGACATAAGTTGTGTATGCATCACCACGTCCAGGCTTATAAATCTTAGTTCCTCGAGTCCTAGCATTGATCAGACAAACTCCTTTTTAAAAGTACACGGACAAGTTTGATGTAGATAATCTGGCAAGTCAGGCAGTCCATATAACGCACCAGTTACCTTTTATGGAGGGAATAGGGCACTACAGTAGCATTAAATAACAAATAAAATATGAATAACCTGGAGCAATCTTATTTTTGGTTTGCAGACTGCGATGATGAACTGTTTAGCAGATGGTAGGTATTAGTTGTTTATTCACTTGTTGCTCCTTGCGTTGATGATGTCCTTTTAGTGTGTGCTTCATAGCCTCTGATAACAAGTCTGCTCCCAGTTTGCTGTCTAATGTCTGATCTTTTTCTAAACTTCTCTGAAGTAAGGACAATTTTTAATTCTGTCATTTTTGTTGTCAGTTTCAGAACCCTGTCAGCTTGGTTGTACTGGACTGAATTTCTGTACAAACTTTAATAACAGGTAATTTGGGGCTGATTTACCCATTTAGATAATTTCCTTTGGCCTTTCCCCACCTATCTTGCATCATTTGGAAAACTCGATTTCCTCTGCAAATAACTGAGAATAGGCCCCTCTGAACATCCCTGTTGAAGTTCTTACGCAAATTCTTCGTTGCAGACATACTGAGCTATTTCGCAGTTGTAAAACCAGCTCTGATGCTGCTGCAAAGAGATTTATGAATGACTTGCAACAGAAAGGACACATCTCTTTGCCCCAAATGATTCACATTAAAGACATCACAAAATGTTTACCAGAAACATGGAAGGTACAGTATGCACAGATCTTTCGATTACCGCTGAAATTTTTTCTGCCCTAACAGCTGAATGGTTTTTGATCGTTTTTTGTAGGCTTTGGTTTGCGTGTTACAAATAAAACCTTGTAGTGTCAAATCTCACCGGAGCACAATATGCAGGTAGGAATAGTGATGGTTTATGGTTTCTTTATCAGCAGTCCACTGTAATGTCGATACTCTTGTTGATTTTGTTGAAAGGTGATCTTGTTGTTAAAGTCAATTTTGTTGTTGTTCGTGTACAGGTCAGACTGCATAAATATTCTCAGGAAGTGTGGCAATGCAACCTTCTTTTCTGAGGAAGATGCCGTGGAGAAAGTGTGCAATGAATTATCGCCATCTGAGGACCAGTCGAGCTGTATTTCTATCGACAAGTACCTTAGTGAGTACCACCAAAGTTCAACAGTGATTTCATTTTAGGCAACATGTCAAGATGAAAACAAGCCGTGATCCGTTTTTGGTAACAAGTAAGCTTGTTCTCACAACCAAACTCACGCAGTGGAAACGATTACAGGCTTTGTGCAGAAATGCTGTCAAGTAAGGTAGCATCGACTCGTGCATGTCAGACCACAGCTTGCTGTTATTATTTTGTACAAATAAGTATTTGACCTTAAAAGTCTCAAGTGTTGTATCCCGTACTCGGATTCTCTGGTTCCGGTTTTTGATTGTAGTTTTAGTTTGTCAAACTTTTTGTCTTTATTTTCAGAACCCAGCAAGTACACGGATGTGACTGACCAGGGTACGTGTGTCTACTGCTCTCTAGTTTGCTGTTTTTGTTTGGATGCAGAGTTTTTTTTTTTTTCAGTGTGTTGATTTGTTTTTGTTTTTCCCTCTAGTTACCCATCCTTGTAATCCACATCCATGTGGTGGTGAGGAAGTCTGTGACATCAACCGACAGTGCTACATGACTCCTGTTGACATGTGTGAATCTCACCAATGTCTGCCAGGTCAGCAAGCGAACGCTTTGCAATCAGCACTCGCAAGAATAAATTTCTGTCTATCCGCTGTTTATGCGATATTTTATAATGATTTCATTTTGTGTTTGCCGTACACCCATCGATGTCCTGCCAAAATAATTAATGTAATGTAATTGAAATATTTCTTGTTTGTAGGCTGTCCATTGGGAGATACGAAGACGTTCTTGGTACGAACTGGAGAATATGCAAGGGTAAGTCAGTTGCGTCAGTAAATTGTCAAAGTTGTTGTCTTGTTTTGTTTTGAGTGTTTGTAACGTTTTTTTTTGCGTTTTCTTTTTGTTGTTGAGGTCGTACATTTATTGGTGTCTCCTACGAATACCCGAGATTAAAGTTTTAGTGTTTTATATTTTGCTGCGGCTGTACTTGTTCTGTTTGTTGCTGTGCGTTTGTGATACTAAACCTCATTCTTCATATCAATTGTTTGTCTGTCTGCCTGTTCCAGGTTCCCGTTGCAAGTGGTCGCCGAGGATGTTTCGAAGTTTGCTACTGCAATCCAACGGGCAACTTGGTCAATTGTATTCCGCTGGAATGCGTGCCGCATCTTCCATGTGACGACAAAGTAAACGGCGGTAAAATAGGTAAGTAAGGAATGCGGTCTTTTTGTCCCCTCGTGGCCACCACGAGCGCCCGACCCCACTCCACTCTGTATGTATGCCCCTCTCTCCCTCTTTTTTTTTTTTTTTTTGTCTCTTGTACACTTCTCTACTAAAAAAATATGTTTATATGAACTAAATATTGTGGGAGAGTTAAAGACGTGGCATCGCCCAAATTCATTACATGGCGGGAAAGACACGTGCTCATATCACAGATTTACTAGTTTTCATGCATATTCTAACTTGATAAATGTACACACAGCTGTTATATACAGCGGGTTCAGTAAGACGTCAAATACCTTACAGTGTTTATTCGTATCAGGTTTTTCCAACACTACGTTTGTTCGTCCAGTTTATTAACCTGTTCTGTTGTGTTTGTGCAGAGGACGGTGCCAGGCTGAAGATTGGATGTAACTTCTGTACGTGCTTCTCCGGGGAACTCATGTGCACCAAGAAACAGTGTTCCGCTCCAACTCTGTCCTCTCAGGATGAAAGTGGTGAGAAAGCTAACGGTGTTGATCGATCATGAGTAGCGTACCTTCACCCGAGCTAAATATTTAAATCACTTTCACTTATCAGTGGGTCAGTCAGGAACGCACGCACTTTCACTGTCACGCATTCCTTTGAATGCAACCTTAAAATGATTTGCTAAAGCACTGGACTAACTTCACCTTGAGCTGTGTTCACACTGTGGTGCAGGGTCACTAACAGCTAAACACTACTTGTTTTTTGTAGAGAGTACCATTTCCAGGAGAAATCATTCTCCGAGTGACGTCGATTATGACATGGCTGTGACGCACTCTGGTCTGTCGTGCGGCTGTGCTCCAGTGTACGAGCCAGTGTGCGGGCCAAACGGGAAAACCTACCACAACCAGTGTCTTGCTCGGTAAGCATGGAGTGGTTCAAGGCCTGCGGCTGCAAACGCCACTGTTGTCTTCTTTGTCTTCCCTAAATTGCTCTTATACTGCTCTTATTGTTAGGAGAAAAATGAAAGCGCAACTCTAGGAAAGCGTACGTGAAATTGTTGTGAAGTTTCGTTTCGTTGAGGCACTGACTTTTTACTTCTTTGGTTTACACAGTTGTGCAGGCTTCAACTCTACTCAGTTAAGAAGAGGGACTTGTGTGTCATGGAACCCTTGTGAATCTAATCCTTGTGGAAAACACGGCCGGTAAGTCAGAGTATTACAGAAAAACAAAAAAACAAGTTACAAAAACAGAAAAACAAGTTACGTGTACAAAACATGCAAATCGGTCAAAAATAAGCTCAGACCCTGAAACTCGTCAATGCTTATAAAATCAGCAAGAAAGATGTGTGTGAACATTGCTTGTGATCTCTTTGAAGGTGTGTAGAAGACCGTAAGACCTGTTTGGCGGTGGACCAAGCCTGCAGCCAGTACTACTGTGGTACGTATTTTCATCCGGGTTACAACATCCTTGTAGTTGTTGTTGAAATTACCATAAACGGCTCTTTTTGGTTTGCAGTCAACAAAGGCATCTATTGCAGCAATATTGGGCTGGAGCCTGTGTGCGACACAACCAATACTCAGCACCCCAATCCGTGTACTCTGCTGTCCAGTCGGAAGACGATGGCATACAAGGGATTCTGCAAGGTATAGTCGTCTTATTGTCACGCCACATAAGTGTCTTTCTGTCACCCCATGTTTGTGCGTTGTTTCCACGCCACATTCTCTAGTGCCTTGGTCAAATATATTATCATCTCGATTTCGATCTCGTCACCATCAGACAATCATGTTCTCTGTTGAAGATTAAACGTGCGTTTTCTTGTTTATTTGTTTGTTTGCCCTTGTTTTAGGAGGAGTGTAAGGATCCAGTGTGTGGCGTGAACGGTGAGACTTTCTCCAGTCGTTGTGCTGCGTTGTCGTCCCGCGTGACTGTGGATTATGATGGAGAATGCAAGGCTGTCGGAAGTGATAAAGGTGCCGAACTTTGCTTGCGTCTCAAATGAGCAACCTTGACGATACTCCTTTTTTTCCTCATGTCATTTCTTATATTCCTCTCGTTTCCCCAGTAATCCTTCAACTTTTAAGACAAAACGAAAGACGTCGAATCTTGCCGCGATCAGACCCAACAGTGTTGTTTCCTGTCTCTCCAGTACAGACACGATTAGACCTACAAACAACAACACAAGCAAAGAAACAAACAACAATAACAATAACATCTTCATATGCACCAGAGTAAGAATCACAGTTATCAATATTCATCTGCTGTTGCATCCTTCTAGTTTTCGTCTTTAAGGCCTTGTGTGTTTCTTTACGTGTGATTCAGGAAGTGCATGCGATGAAGTCGAGTGTCCGCCCATGAAGGCCAAGAACTGCCAGGGTATCGTGCCCCCGGGCGCGTGTTGCCCTCGCTGTGGTGAGTCTGGTCATTAACTGTGTCTGCTTCTGAAAATTGTGTGTTATGCCTCGTTCATCTACGAGTCACAGTGAATCAAAACTTAGTCTGATGTTGTGCGCGTTGTATGTGCGTGTGACCGCGTGCGTGTATTTGTGGACCTCTCATGCTTGAACAATAGTTATAAGTTAGGTAGTTATAAGTTACGGTGTTGAAAGAAACCACGATTCCTTCAGTATTCAAGTTTTGCTTGTTTTTTTTTTTGTTTTTTTTTTTTTCTTAGCCGCTCAAGTGCGTATCCTGTACAGTTTGAATCAACTGGATGTCAACAGCTTCGGCTTCAACAACCGCGGTCCTGTAACTCTTGAACGAGTCCAGGCATCTCTCAGACGACACATCACCACGGTAAGCAACCTGGCACACATGCGTTTTTAAAGCCGTTGCTCAATAATTATTTATAATACTTACTTAGTATTGCGAAGCGGTCTCCATCACACTAGACATTTGTACGTGTTTTGAACTGTGATGTCGTTCCTAATATTTTCTTTCCCTCGACAGTCGGAGTGTGACCTATTTGGATATCAAAGCATCGAAGGGGACATCGTTATCCAAGTGATGGTCATTACTAATACTCCCACAGAGCTGCAGGTGCGTGTGTGACAAAAAAGGGAGCTATTTGGTGCGTGAAAGGATAAGCTCGTCGCGTACAGTTTTGTATAACACTAGTCGTAGCGCATTCATTGGTACAAAACATATCAAACTTTTGGTCAACATGAATAATTCAAAATCAACCAAATGTGTATATTTTTTTAATGAAGCGAACATATACCCTGGGTTGAGTGCAATAACTAAAGCCGTTCTCTTACTTACGCATTATTGTAAGTTCTTGTCACTGCTAATGCTTTCGGCTTGCTGATTCACATAACAGGACCAGTTGAGTTGTGCAACTGCTGTGCCTGTAGAAATATTTGAAACCCAGATTAACTATTTGATTGTTCGATCTTTTATCTCAGGCAGGAGTTTCTGATGGCTTTTTTTTTTACACGTTTTGCAGGTGGAGGCGTGCAATAGAGAAGCACAGAAGATAGAGGCGCTGATAAACACAGGTAGCCCCGCCTTCACGTCGGACGTGGTCCTATCCACTCTCAAGGGAGCCTGGTCCGAGGTTCCAAAATTTTCGGTTGTCTCCCTGCAACAACGGAGCTCAGCCAGTAATTGTCGGTCAAGTATGGTGTTCGTCTTGACTTGTTCCTTGTTACACTTCATGTGGAGAAGAACAGGACTCAGCTAGCAGTAAAGTAACTACAGAGAGATTATTTTTTATTATATACAAGAAAATGGATAAATTATTGCTATTTTTTACAAGATATCTTGCCTTTAAAATAAGGGCATGTCGGAGATGTTTCTTATTCTACATATTGTACAGAACTGTGTAGTATACGTTGCGAAATGTGGACCCAGGAAAGTTTTGGGTCCAAATTCAAACCACAAATGCCAAGAAATACTAAAACATTAAAGTAAAAAGTGCAAAAATAGTTATATCCACAGCGAAAACAATTCAAACAAAGTGGTTAAATCAGTATATAATAATTTTGCTTTTCCTTCTTCGAGAAGGCGCATTGTGCGGTTTGAAAAAGTTCACTCTCGACCCTTTTTTCTTTGTTCGCACTTTTCAGAAAAAAAGGCTAAACAGTTATTAGAATAGTTACTTTCGCCGAAACAAGTTTAAGCTTTCCGTGGAAGACAATGCAAGAAAACTATAATCAAACCTTACGTGAATTATTAGTTAAGCCAATCAACTGTATCAATAGAAGTAGCGAACTTTCTACCAATCATCGTAAGCCCACGTGTGAACAATACAATGCATGCTAATCACGTGGCTAAGTACTGCGTTACTTACTGTACAGCAGCCACCTTGACATTTTTTGGTTAATACTGAATGATGTCATTCATTTTTCGTCATCCAACCCTTCTGCAACGATGTTCTGTGACTTTAAATGTCCTGTTAGAAAGTGGATGTTCTGTTCCGTAACCTCTTGACCTTTGGTTGTCACGCCGCGTGCTGAAAGCAGCGGTTGGCTGTGGACAATGTTCACTTTTTTTATGGAAAGCACTTGTTCTCAGCAGAGGCCTGGGTATAGAATCATGGCAGTTTGTGCGCAGGGATGGGGCAGGAGGCAGAAGTGAGCTGGTTTTGTGTTTGTCGATTGCGTCACAGTAGTTGAACTTCGCTCTTAACTGTACAAGGCGCATGGAAGTCTCTAGTGCGCTATATTTATTATTTTACTCCTAAAATGCTAATCGTATAAAAAGATCCATATGTAGATACCATGTCATCTAAAATATGAATATGTCTGTAAATAAGAAATTAGGTTATAATACATTAAAACAGAGTTTTTTTTCTTGTGGTTATTTGAGCTGAAATCCTGTATCGTAAAAATCTAGTGCCTGACCACGTGTTCAGTGTGAATTGGCCAGTCCTTGAGAATTCTCCAAGTAACACTGAACCTTATTCAGGTTTGTATGTGTATAAATGAAGGACCACTTGATTTTCTGTGTGCTTTTCTGTATATCTGACAGTATAGATCGACTTAAAACAAAGCAGTTTAGTTGAGTTTTGACACTGGGGGAGTTATCTTCAATCCGCATGCGCAGTGAACCGCTCGTGGAGTCGTTCGACCCATCTTGTCAAACTTGAAGGCGGGCTGTCCGCGAACTGTCGAGGAAAGACATCAATTAAAGACTGACAACTTCTCAAAACCCAGGACGTTGAAAGCTTTTTCTTGACGCAATTGAAAGCCGTTTATTTTACTGACAGTGGAGTGGATAAATGTGTCATTTTACCTGGAAGTCCGCCACCGGAAGTTCGGTTTTGGCGCGAGTGTCTTCGATTCTGAGTAAGGTCACGTGGTGGGGGTGCAGCAGGTTCAGGGTTGTGCCTAAATCGTACCAACGGGAAGGACAGCCGCGCAAGACTGAAAACGAGTTTAGATCCGATCGCCTCACGACCGAAAATCGGACGATGTCGGTAAATCCTGTCTTCTGTGTATTTCATCGAACGATGAAATGAACAAGCCTTATTGAGTTAAGTGAAATAACATCGCTTCCTTTCATCATAGTTTAGACGATTATAATACATATTGAACCTCGTGGCGAATTAAACTGTAGAAAATGTGACGTGTCCTTCCCGCTGGTACGGTGTAATCGTGTCGTACCAACGGGAAGGACAGAGTGAAATAACTCGACTATTTTAGTCGAGGATCATTTTAAGTGAAGAATAAGTGTATCTTCAATAAAATCAAGTGGCATCTCTTCCTTTGGTGGTGATTTAGACAACTGAGGCGAACTAAACTGTGGAAAATGTGATGTGTCCTTCCCGCTGGTACGATGGAGTTCGATCGTGCCAGCGGGAAGGATAGCGGGAAATAACCAGACTATCTTTAACCGTATCTTCAGTCGAGGATATACAGAGTAAAATGTACCATCGGAAACTTAAGTAGAATTGCTTGACTGAATTATATTTGACACAAAATTAGCCTACGACAATCCGAAGACAGCGTACCAGCGGAAAGGACACCACACTTTACTATACTCTGCTTCACTGTGAGGCTCATTTTGTGTCAAATATAATTCAGTCAAGCAATTCCACTTGAGTTTCCGATGGTACATTTTACTCTGTATATCCTCGACTGAAGATACGGTTAAAGATAGTCTGGTTATTTCCCGCTGGTACGATCGAACTCCATCGTACCAGCGGGAAGGACACATCACATTTTCCACAGTTTAGTTCGCCTCAGTTGTCTAAATCACCACCAAAGGAAGAGATGCCACTTGATTTTATTGAAGATACACTTACTCTTCACTTAAAATGATCCTCGACTAAAATAGTCGAGTTATTTCACTCTGTCCTTCCCGTTGGTACGTACGACACGATTATACCGTACCAGCGGGAAGGACACGTCACATTTTCTACAGTTTAGTTCGCCACGAGGTTCAATATGTATTATAATCGTCTAAACTATGATGAAAGGAAGCGATGTTATTTCACTTAAACTCGATAAGGCTTGTTCATTTCATCGTTCGATGAAATACACAGAAGACAGCCATCTTGGATTTACCGACATCGTCCGATTCTCGGTCGTGAGGCGATCGGGTCTAAACTCGTTTTCAGTCTTGCGCGGCTGTCCTTCCCGTTGGTACGATTTAGGCACAACCCAGGTTCAGCGTGCACACGATCTTTCCGCTTGTGCCCAGCATCACGCGGACACGTCTTAAGGTTGGTTCCCAGTCCGCCGCGTACCTGTGGTGTCAGAATCATAATTTCTTTATTTATCCGTTCATCTGCAAAATTTAATTTATCGACCAAAAAATAAATAACGTGGCTCGAAATAATTTCACGACAGTCTACGTTCCTTTGCCCAGTCACTGTTTCGGAGAAAGGAATGGTTTATATTGCAGGGACTCCAGGTAATCAGTGAAAACATTGCTGTCGACATCTGCTTTGTGCGCCAGTCACAAAACTACCACAAAGATTGTTATTTATTGTGTCAGTTAAAAAAAAAAAGTTTAATGTTTCGTCACGAGCATCACATTCTGTACATGTCGTATCTAGAGAAGAACTTAGCCGCTGTAAAAGCCGATCAGTACACATCTGATAGTCACTTGTCTTCCCCCGACTTCTTCAGTGTATTAGTTTCAACACATTTCTCTTATAATACTCAAAAACACCGGGCTGCAATGACGTTAACTTGACGTGTATATAAATCAGAAGACAAACTGCAAGAGAATTCAAATGAACACAGACAGTAGGGTAGGTAGAAAACTTTCAGGTACATTTACGCCACAATTAATTGGGACATTTTCCCAATCCAGAAAATACGATCAGGGACTGGAGTACAAGGAGCGGCGCATCACAAAGACTCACTTGGTTTGCAGTTCTTGAATCTCTGCAAGTACCGCGCGGTAACTTCTAACACGTGTCTTTACGCCATGTACCAGCGCCACCACATCATTGGTACGACGCGCCTCGGATATCAGATCGTCAATTTGGAAAGAATCCACGTTTATCTGCAGATGAGAACCAAGAATGTGACGGGAAAAGCTGCGCGCACTATCCGCATCATCGTCTTCGTAATCATCATCATTATCATCATCATCATCATCATCATCATCATCATCATCGTCCTCGTGATCATCGTCATCATCATTATCATCGTCATCATCATTATCATCGTTGTCATCATCATTATCATCGTCGTCGTCATCATTATCATCGTCATCATCATCATCATCGCAATTGTCATGATAGTCTTTACTGTTGTAAGAAGGGAATCGTAATTTGTCTTCAGTGGACAGGATTATACCCACCTGGGCTCCTAACAACTCTGGTTTGGTGGTGTCCACTTTGAACTGAATTGTGACCTCTGTGGCCACCGCATCTGATGACGCGGCAGAATCTCTTATCTCCAACACTATGGAGTCTCTGTGCACAACCTTCACTGTGATTCCACTCAAGGCTTTCAAGAGATCAATTGTTCTTGTAAACCTGGAGAGAAGGAATAACAAAACGTTTCAGCAGCGGTAAAATTGAATGGTAGTAGACAACCCCTAAAACACAAAATACATGGCACATTACCATTGGCCAGCTTCTTGTAATTGAGTGTTACTCTTTTTGTGCAGCACATCATTTTGCTCCATTTCCCTCATCAACCCTTGCACGTGTTCCTGTAACCTGCATACTTCACTCTGAAGCAGCATCTTACAGTGCTCTAAACTGTTGATTGCTGCATTGCACTGCTTTATAGCAAAGCCAGCTTCAGACTGAAAAATAACAATGGCATATAAGCATAAGGAAGGGAAACGTTTCCAATCCTTATGTCGTTGTTATTTACACTATGCTTATACTTTGTGTGTAGCTTGTGAAAACATGAGCCTTTGCTAAAGCAGGGGACATGCCTGATTTGATTGAGTTTGAGAAAGTTTATTAGCAATTCATGAAATCTTTACCCATCCTACTACACCATCACTGACTACATAACCTTTATTCATTGTTTCATGTTTACATTCACCTGTTTTTGTTTCATTTCTTCCAGAGTTTCTGCACTGCTTTTCTAAAAGAAAGAAATACAAAAAGCATGGAAGTCCATGGAAGTCATTCCATTTGCACCACAACAGCCTCTTCAGGACCTGAACCACCCCAACTGTAGCCATCTAGTTCAATCATATACCAAAACATAACAATGTTGGCTTACAAAAGGTATGGATCACTCACTGCACTTAATAACAGGACCAGATCTTTCCTGCATGGAAATTACAGCCACAAAAGAAGTGTGTTCACAACTTTATGCAAACATACATGAAAAACTGGAAGACACATTTTTTTTGCCAATCATGCATGCTTTGTTGGGTGGGCAAAATACTCAACACCTTCTCATTTTCCAACAACAGGAGCTATGCACTTAGTAAGTTTATTTACCAGCCCTTCAAGTTTATTGGCCATTTCTCTTGACTTTTCTTCTAGAAATTCCAACTCTTGTTTCTGCACAGAAAATAAAGTTAAAAACAGCTTGATGTATGAGCACTAAAACACAGTATGTGTCCATAACAAACTATACTACTGGTAATGTTGATTGATTTTATTGCTGAAATATAGTCCAGAGCTCCTTGAATTACTGAGTCATTAACAAACTTCAGATGTCACGGAAATATGCAGTCATTGATATCAAACCTTGCTCTTTGATGTGACAAGCTTCTTTTCAATAACTTTCAGTTTTTCCTTTAGTTCATCATGTTCTGAAACAACAACAAGAAAAACACACACACATACATCAAGATAATAGATACTTAATAGATAGACATAAAAAAACTCAGGAATAATTACATCAAGTACAGAATAAACAAACCACTGACTTTTCAACAAGGTGTCTCCCAGTCTATCAACACCATCCTCAAGATGTTCAACCTCCTGCTTCATCTGGTTGTGTTTCTCTTGTTGTTCTAAGGTGAAGTCAACATACAAAACCTCAAAAAAACTACAGTTTTCAAAATGATGCTTCATGGTACTCATGGTCTACCATATATAGTACATATACAGTACATAGTGGTTTTCAGTGCTCAATAGAGTTCCCTTGCTAGCTGTGGTCGTTATGATTATACTAGGGGTCTCATTCAGTCAGCAACCTTTTTGAAACTACAGTAAATGACACTAAGTCATCCTCTTTGCTGTCATTGAGGGTGGTCGTTGCCAGATGTTTTGTGTCCTTAATGATTCTTTTACGTGTCATGGTATTGCCACTTCCGTGGTCATAAAAGTCAACGATGTGGAAAGCCACGTTTTCACAGTGAAAGTGCTAACCGCTGCGGGTGCACTTACCACTGTGGGACTATGACTCGGCTTTATGTGCTACAGATTATTACCCTGTATATCAGTTCCAGTTATTACCATCCCCACATCCCAGGCCAAGAAAAAGTTGCCAAGTTCACTCTCTCCCACTCTTTTTATCTTTTTAGTTTATAGTTGTCTGCACAGGGCTGTTGGACATTCTCAGAGTGTGTGTGTCAGAGGGGAGTGGCTGGAAGCCTGAGAAAACAGACGTCTTCTATCACGTGCTCAATCCAAACCAAACCCATTATTGAAAGATGTCTGTTTCTAAGGCTGAGGGGGGAGGGGGGAGGATTTTGGTAACAGCTGGATTTGCTTGATGGATCATTTTTTCATTGGTAGTTGTATATAGGCATGGTATGCAGTGTATATACCCTCTCTATTGGTTTCCTTAGCTTCGATTGAGCTATCTGGCCAGTTCTCATCCTTCAAACCTTCTAAGAAATGATATTTTGCTTCCAAACCAGTATATTTTAGCCCAGAACGTTTAAGTCGTTCCTGAAAGAGTGAAAAACATACAAATTTATCAGAAAGATGTGATCAATTGTGTACAACTGTGCCTCATAGATGACAAAAGAAGTAACTAAATCTTTTGCGTATATTACACTAGAATTTACTTTAAAAGAGCAGAAAAGTGTGGATTAATGCAATCGTTTAATATTTTTAGTACAGAGTATACAAATTCCTGAGGTAATAATTTTGAAATGAATTTTCAGTTTCATTGTGGCTCTGTACTTACTTGCTCGTCATACAACTGCCTCTCTGGGTTGCTTCCAGCATTCTGAAGGGCGGGTGCATGCTTGTATTTCAAGCTTGTCAAATTGTCACTTGCATTTGAGATGTCTCGGAAAACTCTGGATATTTGGATGAAATATACATGAGGTATTTCACTGGATCACATTATGATATCGGCAATTCCGACGTTCCATCCCACGTGCCAACGCTTATTACTCCAAAGAAACGATTTTATTTGTCAGTACCTTTCTACGCTATCTTCTTTTTCTTCCTCCATCTTTGAAGTGAGCGCCAAAATATGATGATACAAACCGATTTGGTCAGCGGATGATGACGTAAGCATATCAAAATACAAAGTTTGATCAATCGCACTCGTTCCCAAGCTACACCTTTGCGACGCGGACGTGAGTGTGTCGTGCAATCCTGTCGTTTGTGTTGCTTTTGTCATAAGCCCCGATGTTTATCCGCCAAACTTAGCGTGCTACAGAAGTATCACTGGACTGAAAGATGAATGCAAGCAGGAGAGACATGCACATTACCAGGTATGACGCCGAACGCGGCCAAGGGAGCGATAGATCTTCGAGTGACCTTACCTACAGGAGTTCCGCCGACACATTCCGTCCTTTTTCGCCGTCCCGTCGCATGTTTTGCCTTCTTTGTGCGTTTGACTTCCTTCTCACATTGTTGATGTGGATAATTTACGCCCAGGTAAGCATCTTAATAATTAGTTAATTTTATTTTTCTTGGAAAACAACATTTTCCAGATGATACAGTTCAGAGTGCTGATCGGTCTTTTAGTCTCTCTTACTTATCCTTTTAACATTGACATGACGGCTTTGTGGAGGGAGCAGTTTTTCGTCGCATTTTATTGCTGAGCGACGCCTCGTGTTCCGTGAAATTTCCCGGTAGCGGAAACGCGGAATTAGTCATGGGATCAATAATTGGTACTTGCGTTCTCTATCCTCAGTTCATAAAATTGATTGATTTAGATCATGTTTACTTATGCACCAGTCAATTGTAACCCCCACCTCCCACCTCGGGGAATGGTGGGGACATGGATTTTCTTTGTTGCAATAATCGACTATTCCCCCACCCCATGGGACATAATGTGCTGACAAATCCCCCACATTGTGGGGCCAAAAATTTGGCAACATTTTACAAAAGAGGCTTTGCACAGAAAACTTCTCTCACGAACAAACCGCGTGGTCGAACTGGACGAGGCCGCATTGCATCATATTTTTGGTCAAATCTCCCATCTTGAGCCCCACCTCCGCAGGTCAGGAATCATGAAGAGAAAATCCTCCACCCCTTCGGGCTTAAACACCTTTCAAATATGAAAAAATGCCACACATTTTCCCACCATTCCCCGAGGTGGGGGGGGGGGGGGGGGGGGGGTGGGGGTTACAATTGACTGGTGCATTAGAAAAAAGGGGACTATTTCATTATTCCACTTTGCTCTTCTGGAATCGAGGCATGCTCATATCAGTTTTACATTATACTTTCAGGGTTTTTCAATCGGACTGAGTAAGACTTTTAGGAAAGAAGTCACAGACTATAAATTTAAGTCATCTCTATTTGATATTCTGGTAAGTTTTCTTAGTCTGATGGAGTTGGGCTACCAGAGGTTAGAACTTTTATCTTTAGATAATAGTCTAGAAAAAGGCATACCGGTATAATTTTGATTAATTATTTTGGTAAAATTATACTCAGAATTGGCCTGAATCTCAATTACTGGGGACAAACTGGAGAGTGATTGAGATTCATGATAGCTCCAAATTTCACCCCGCCCATGGGGCTACCCTCATCAGCTGAGGCCCAGACCCCTAGCCCAAATCTCACCTGGAAATTTATTGAGGTGGCATCTCTGAAAATATTAGCCAGACCACAATACAAGACAGTAATGCATCAATCAATTCCAGCTGTTACCATCCCCAGGCTGACCCTTGGGACCTTTCATGACCTTTCACTCAATCTCCCACTCTTTTCCTATTACCTTTTACGGTTAGATGGTTACAGCTGGAATATTGATCTATGCATAATTCACAGGCCCACCTCACAAGGTGAACATTTACCAACCCCAAGATATTGTTTAACACCCTGAGATGAGTTTAGTTTGTTTGTTGTGATTACCATCTTGTAAGAGACCTGACAGAAATATCTTGGATGCAGGTTCTTGCTTTATGGAGGATGACATTGTTGCTCTTGGCGTATGCCTTGTTTCATAGTCGCAAGTGGTATGTCATTGCTGTAAGTATTGTATCATGTACCAGATATTACTAAACTCTCTATGCGTAACTCTCTACAATGTTATGTAATCTTATTTGGGTCTTGAAGTATGCTTGTGTGTTATTTTGTTCAAAGAAACTTTTCTTGGTGCCTGTGCCACGTGTAAATAATCATCTTACTAATTGAATACCATTATGGTCTACACTGAAAAATTAAAGCTACTGCTTGTAAATGAAAAGTATTAAATGATGATTTATATCATGTTACCTCACAGGTGACCACCTCTGTCACAACAGCATTCCTTATAGCAAAAGTGTTTAAGTTTGATGTAAGTATATTAAATATGTAGTACTATTAGAGCATCAGCAGTCATCCGAAAACTGCTCTAAAAGGCCTGGCAATATCTCTGTAATCTGCTCAGTTTATGTCCTATCTTGGTGTGTGCTGATGTCATGTGTGTGTACAATTGGGTTCACGCGCCATTTTGTTTTACCGGAATCTGCCAGGAGGTGAATAGTACTTGATATTCCGAAATTGAGGAGCCAATCAGAGTGCGCGAAAAGCATTATTTACTTGTGTGGTATATAATTATATAATATTATCATATAATTAATAATATGGCACTGCACAGCTAGTATTTTCCAAAGTACTTGGACAATGTCTTCATTGCTCATTTGCAACATACACTTTACTTGTACTTTTGATGTAAAACACTGTGGTTAACATTATTCCCTGGTTCTCATAAGGATAATGTACTAACCCCATTGACAATAAGCACTGACTGTTAACATCTTGTCTTGTTTTTAGTTTAAAGAAAACCCTGATACACATCCTATGGATTACATTATTGTTTTAGTCTCCCTAATCCTGTGCTGGGGAGAAACCTGGCATTTAGATTTCAAGGTAAGACAACACTGATAAGTAGAATTGAACTTGTAATAAAACATTATATCACTCAACCTTCATTACAGTTCATGGCAGTTGAAGACATTTTTAGAATGATATGTATTACAGAATATGTCCAAAGACCCCCTGGACCCTTTGCTGATTTTATTGTGAGGACACATTGGAGTTTTGAAAAGCTATATGTTCTGGTCTGGCAGGTAATACCTTCAGAACTCAAAGCAGAAGGAAGACTGTTAGGTAAGTGATGAATCAGGTTTATGTCAGTAATGGACTTTTGTTAAGTTACAGTTACCCCAAACATGATGTGCAACTACAATATAATCTCCAGAAATAAAACTTTAGGGGCTAAAAAATAGTGAGCATACATTTTTTTAGCTTGTTGGTTGATGTTTCTGAGATTGGATGTGTTACCAAAAATATGTATCAAAATGCTGCTGACGTCAAACTTTGCTATAATTCTTTTTTGACTAGGAAACCTGGACACCACGGCTGGAGAGAGGGATCCACTACTCAGAGGAAACAGAGATGGGTACGAAAGGTTTTTGTGATCCAAAAAGTGCTGGTGGGAAAATAGACACAGCCTTTAAACTTCTACCAGACAGTGAATTGAGGGAAAAAACAGTTTTTGTTCTATTTGCAGTGCCTACACTCCATCTTGGGTGTCAGAACACACCAGCTTTTTCACACCAGAGCCCAGTCCACCAGGTCAGGATATATGCCATTGATAATTAAATTATTATCAGTAGTATCAGACCATACCTGTAGTTATGTGTACATCCAATAGGGCTGCAACTTTCAGTTCTTTTTTTCATGGTGGACTGTCTCTAAGGACAGCTATAGCAATCACTCATGGATTGCCACATTCTAGTTCTGTTTTGTTAGCAAATTTTTTATTACCGGTATCTTCATGTGATAAGTTGTGACTGGGAATGTTTCAGGGTCTGATGATGAACATGATGATAGAACTCGGCGTTCACCAGGAAGATTATCACCAGGGGTAATGCACATTATTATATTTTCCCTCTATATGGAAATAAATAGACCAGTGTATTTTATAAAATCCAAAACAAGTATAATATATATTTACTTAAATCCCAAATAATGATTTTAAAACTTCACATTTCCAAAATCCTGTCACCAATTCCCAAATTCCGGACATAAAATATACCAAATCCCATGTCCCATAAAACCTATTGGGGACCCTGTCATTATTTTGTATATAATATTTTGTGAAAATCATGCCAGGACGTTTAGTTTTTATTCTCTTTTTTGTGTGTGTGGATCAAGGACCGTGCTTACATTAGAAAGGGCAAGGAGACCTGTGCAATTACCTGGGAGCTGCTGAACATGAATGACAGATGGAAAGTGAGCAAAGCCCAGGTAAAACAACAGTTTGTTTAATTTATAATTTTATAATTTTTAAATAACAGTTATACTGTATAATGATTGATTTGTTTGAAAGATTTTGTTTGCAAGTGATCAGAATACATGATTGTATGAGTGTGCTTTTATTACAATATTGTTTATTTTTTCACTCCCACTAGTAGTCAATTGACTTTACGTTTTTCATTGCCACATGCTGTGTATCATATGCAGTTTGGAGAACTTGATTTTGACGAATTATCAATATCCTCCTTACATTTAATTAATTTTTCCCAAATGGTTGGTAGCTTCTGCATTGTGAAGTCACTTTTTCTTAAACACTCTGAGTGTAATAACATTCTGTGTTATTCTTTCAATCTGATAGAATGGCATAACTGTGGAGACTCATGTGACATCAAGAGGAAAGAAAATTTATAGACTAAAGGTATGATATTTGGCATGTCAAGATCAACTTACAGTACATGTAAGGCAGACATATTCATGATCAAGGTAATTCACTTGATTACGTCCTGGCCATGTAATAATTTGAGGTCAGAAGTTAATTTACTTTGCTTACAACAGGGTTTTCTAGACGCACCTCTTGATGACGTGTTTCAATTGATCATACTTCACCCTGAGGATGCGGTCAAGTGGGGAGACAACGTAACAGAGTGTAGAGTAAGTATTGTAGGCTGAGAAAGTTAAATAGACATTTAGTTATTGCACCAGATAGTCACAGGATGAAATAGCAAGAAAGTATAAAAAGCACAGCCAGAATTAGGAAATAAGCAAAACAGCAGGGTGCAAGATGCAGCAGTTTGCAATTTTTATTGTTGCCATGTAGTTGTGTGACCTGGTGTTCCTACCGAACCCCCTTCATAAGATTTTTGCTAACTTATTAGCTTGTCATTTAATTTGCGATGTAAATAATGGTCATTGTCTCATGAGCTTGCTCTAAGTTGTTACCTGTTGTAAGTAATCTGTTCATGAATATATTGAAGGTCAAATGCATGGTTTGGCTGAAATATCACTCCCAGTGGTCCATGAGGAATATGGCCTACATATACAACATGTGCATGAGCCCTGTGCTAATAGTGTGCTGTTATCTGGGTATCACTAAATATTTAAATCTAGTTGCCTCTGGCTGAATGTTGCTCCTACAAAGCAGTCATGATATTTTGTTACTCCATTTAATGTTTGCGACAGACTTTGCGTGAAATTGATGAACATACCGACATCGTGTACAGCGTGACAGGTGATGCAGGTGGAGGAATGGTGTCGAGCAGGTGTGTGTTGTCAGGACATTTTCCTTGGGCACAGGGTTACTAGGGCTAACTAATATTTAGAGCTGTTTTCGGATGACTGTCGAAAGTAATTGTGTGATTGCTTTGGTTTTGCATTTGCTACGCTTTTGGATTGGTCCACACAAGTTTGGCAGCCTTCTCAACCAATCAGGAACAAAATCAAAACCAAAACCAAACACTTCTCACGCAAGCGATGGAGTGTATTCATTGCTGATTGGAAAGTAAAACCAAACGCAAGACCAAACGTGAATTACTTTGGCTTCTGATTGGCTAAACTGTTTTCTCTCAGTCTCTGTGATTGGCCTGTGTGATTACTTTGGTTTTGGTTTTCGACAGTCATCCGAAAACGGCTCTATTATATAAGTCCTCAAATGTGAGGGGAGAGGGGGTGAAGGGTTGTGGTTTTATCAGTGGTATATAGCCCCATCATATTACAATAGTTATAATAATAATATTATAACATTAAAAAATTATTTTTTTTATTATCTGGCACAAATAGTACACACACCCTGATTGATCAATTTATGGGTCCATAATGTTTACTGTATTGACTGGCAAACTATGGTCATGTTTCTTTCTCAGTCTGTCCGTACTGTAACTTGTGGATTCTCAGTGAGGAAAAAACATCTTCCTCCATGGCCCTGCATAACTCACTGTGTGAACTGCAGACTTGGGATATAAAAATATTGTTTAATTAATTATTGGTGTATGTCCTACACTTATGAATATTACAACTACTCATACTATTACTGCAGTAACTGTTATTTTAACACTCCTTCATAGGGACTTTGTTAATTTACGTCAGTGGGAGAAAAGAGGAGATGCATATTTATCAAGTAATATTGCTGTCACATTTGATGGAATGCCACCTAGAAAAGAATGTGTTAGGTAAGGTGATATCTTATCAGTGGTTTGTCTATCATAAAGTTGTGTTTTGGCTTATGTTTTGAGCAAAATGAGAGCTACAGTCGACTTCCTCTCAGATAGACACCCTTGGGACCTGTCCAACTGTCCATTTTAGAGAGTAACTGACTGGAGAAATGGCAAGGACTGCTCCTGTCATGTGTCCATCTTAGAGAGGTGTCCGTCTTAGAGAGGTGTCCATCTTAGAGAGGTGTTTGTCTTAGAGAGTCGTCTGTTAAGTGGGAGTTGGCTGTGTTAGAATTTTTTCTTAAGATAACGATAAATTAACTTGGCCCAGACCTCTGGGTTGAGGTTGGCATCTCTTGGTGCACTATATTATGTTCACCTGATATTCCTCTTTTTTTTTTTTTTTTTTTTTTTTTCGTGCCGATTCAGAGCTGAAAATGGTCCAGGTGGATGGATGTTGCAGCATGCACCAGTGGGAAGCCCTCACAAAACATGCTACACCTGGCTGTTTGACGTGGACTTGAAAGTAAGAATAAACACTTACACATGCTAAAATAATGGTGCAGCACCCCAAAAGCTAGTGCAGTATCTTTTTCACCGGTGCCAAGACTACCTCTTGTAGATAGTCTTGGTGTGAACATCAAATATGTGATGTAAGTCCTAATACATGAGATCAAACAAGGAGGGCACATGCATGCAGTCAAAATTGCAACATTTCCCCTTGTGGAACAAAAGATAGCACAGCACAACTTACTTTTATGGGATAGTTGCAAAATAGGTACCTTTGGACCAGTCGTATCATATTCATGGGAGGTTATAAGCAAGCCCTTATATCAGCTCTGATCACAAAGCAGTTGCATCTGCATATTGGCACAGCAATATTTTCGATCGGCTGCTTTAGCTTACAAGATTTAACCTCTTGTAGGTAGTCTTGGCACCCCTAAAATTTCAGGCACCAGTACGACAATAAAATTTGGACTGCCATGTTAATTTACACAGGATGAATTGAGGTGCCATACTTAAGAAAAAAATCGACACTAACTTTTGAGGGTGCTGTGCTCTATTTTCAACATATGTAAATGGGACTATAATGCATCACTTGCCCAAAAGTCAAGCCTTACGAACAATTTCATTTGACTTTTGGGCAACCTGTCCTGACACATTGTGGCACTCTGTGTTGTAGGGCTGGTTACCCCAGTATGTGATTGACGCAGCCATGACAACTATGCTGTACCAGTCAGGAGAGAGTCTGAGGCGATATGTACATGAACAGTTAGGTGTAGACACCGTACAAGGGAATGAAAATGCTTGACTTCCAGACACAGAATGACCTGGTTGAAGAGAACACAAAAGTTTGAAGAAAAACTGATCACCAACTACAAGTCACAGGAGTCTGGGTCAGAAAGATATGCAGCTGATCGGGGTCTGTACTGAAGCATGTTCTATATTGATAATAATATTACCGGTATGCTTTGCTCTGGTTTATGTAAGTACCATGTCCCAATAATTTCTTGTCTCAAGCTAATTACTGGCCCACTGTAGTCAGTCTTTTTACAACATACACATCACCAGCAAGTTGACAAAAGTTTAATTTTATAATCTGCATTAGAGGGATGAGGGTCATTTTGCAAGAGGGAGGGAGGGGGAGGAGGGTTATAAAAAGAGAGGTCCAATGGACACACATTTCATTAGGCATTTTATATGAGTTACTTTAGACAACCTGATCAAAATAGTGTTCACTTTTATACATCAATGTGTGATGTTATCTAGTTTAATTTTACATTTGATGCAGGTGGTTGCAATAGTTTTACTTTTCAGGTACACTGGCTGTTTTTATATATCTTAGACAACAAATAATTTGTCAAATAAAATTCATCACAGCTGAAATTTATTCATCAAGATAAATACAGAAAATATGAATTAAACTTCAGAATTTTCTTGACCATTTTTGTAAATTCAAAAACATTTGAAACACTTTTTTAAATATTGGCTGTGATTAGAAGTAAATGAGGTATACCGGTACTCGCTGACAGCTCGAAACAATCAGGTGGTGCCTGGTTTCTCTATCTTGATGAATCCTGTTATATGTTTTAAATTGTGCATCTTGTATTCATATTTTTGAATATATTATTTGTTGTCTAAGATAAAAAATAGCCATTGTTGTGTAGTTTTTATTTTTGATTCTTATCCATATAATACAAAAATGAGAGCAGATCATGATATCATAAATTAAAATATGTAAACAAAATTACTGCATGAGGAAAATGGAAAATTAAAATACACTGAATAATAAATTATTGAACTGCTCAGGCAGAACTGAAAAGTAGTAAGAATTGACTGTTGAAAGTCAGTCTCAGTCACTGAGACTTGAAGAGAAAATTCAATCTTTGTAGTCTGAAAAGTGGGGAGACAGCTGACATTTCAGTCAACAACCTTTGGTGTACTCATCAAAAAAGGAACCAAGAGCTTCAGCATCAAGAGGATCGAAGTGCACAGTACTTTCCACCAATCAGAGGAAGCAGAAACTTTCTTTATCCAATCAAATGGCTCGCCGAACGAACCAATCACGAAACAGCGCGCCACATATAAAACTATACCGTTGAAGATCTTTTTTCAGTTACAGTTTAACTGTTCGTACAAACTTGTGGGAAATGGCTCGTACAAAGCAGACCGCGCGTAAATCAACTGGTGGAAAGGCTCCACGAAAACAACTCGCCACTAAAGCAGCGCGAAAGAGCGCGCCAGCCACTGGTGGTGTGAAGAAACCTCACAGATACAGGCCTGGTACAGTCGCTCTTCGTGAGATCCGTCGTTATCAGAAATCCACCGAGCTGTTGATCCGCAAGCTGCCCTTCCAACGTCTGGTCCGTGAGATTGCTCAGGACTTCAAGACCGACCTGCGCTTTCAGAGCTCCGCCGTGATGGCTCTTCAAGAGGCTAGCGAGGCTTACCTCGTGGGTCTGTTTGAAGACACCAACCTGTGCGCCATCCACGCCAAGCGTGTGACCATCATGCCTAAAGACATCCAGCTTGCCCGCAGAATCCGCGGAGAGCGAGCATAAGAAGCTCGTTACCTCAAAACCAACGGCTCCTTTAGGAGCCACCAAATCAATAAAATCCCTGACTAATACGCTTCAGCAGAATATGTCCGACACTTAATTTTTTTTTTTTACAAAATCATTATGTAAAGAATCGTCATGAAGTAAATATGACTGCTACCTATCTAAACCTGAAAGTTAGTTTTTTGTTGGCGGCCGGCAAAGAATCACCGACTGGCGGTTCCGTAAATTTGGCGCGACTATCGCAGCAAAATTTGATTATCTGCAGAATAAATATTTTCGAAATACATTAGTCCGCTGAAGCATCAAGTATACCGCCATGTTTATGCGGCTGTTGAGATTTGAGAATCAGCTTTTTTAGTCTCGAGTACTGTCATGCGAATCAAAAGTCACAGCGTACAAGCGTGTTGAGGTATAAAAACAGTCAGTGAGCTGGCGACATTTCATGTGCATACTGTGACCCACAATGAATGAAATAGTAAAGACATAGCACGGTCGCACTACTGCACTGTTTAGTTTATTTGATAACTAAACATCTAGAGAAAAAGGGCGGCTTCGAAGTTTGGTGGCAACTCATCGACATATTTCTGACCGTTTCTTCCTGACATATTCGGTGGCCGTTTGCACTCAACAGTCATAAATCAAAATGTCGACATTTTTGCCGTTAAAAGTCGAAAATTGCAACCGAGACACTGTGGGCCTTCACATTTTGCTTATTTGGGTCCGAGATACATCCACAAATCACCCACAGTCGAAGCTCTGTCGTAAGCGGACAGTCACGTAGCCTGTACGAAACCCCGTTTTAAACACTAGCTCAGTCAAACTTGTATTTATACATTCTCGTAAGCGGCCAGTTCCAGTTACGAACACTTTTTCTGCTTTCCAAGGGTGTCCGCGAACGGGAGCTTCAACTGTAAAATTCAGTTTCTGGCGCGCGCGCGTGAACCAGCCATTTTGAGTGTGTCCTTCTTGGTCGTGAAAATGTCGCTCTCATTTCATTAATTATTGAAAAAAGATACATTTCAAATCAAATTCAAGAAATAGAATACCTTCTGTAAGTTTTTCAGCTGTAGTTAACATACAGCAGTTAGAAACCGCCAAGAAATTTTATCCTAAAGCTCTACAAGTTTAAAATTTGTCCGACATGACCGTTCATAACACCATCTTTCATTGCTCTTTTACCTTTTCCTGGCCATAATACTTGTTATACCGATCGCCTGATACCTAAGGTCAAATAAATATCTCAGAAAACGACGATTTAGCAAGCAGAAATTTGATAATTCGCTTGGATATGAAAACAAACTAACACAAGAACACTGCCATGTCGCGTTTTGTGCACGTGTTTCCTCGGTGGTCCGCTTCTTCCAAATAAATTAGTTCGAACACCAGACCTGATTCATTCACAGTTCAGATCTGTTTTGAAAATGAGCGCTTCACCAGCAAAGAAAAGTCAGAAAACGACGAAGCCAGCCAAGCCGGCTGAGCATCCTCCGTACATCGACATGATCAAGGCTGCCATTCAAGCTCTCAAGGAGCGAGGTGGTTCTTCCCGCCAAGCGATCGCGAAGTACATCAAGGCCAACTACAAGGGAATCACCGACGATAGCCTCAAGACACACTTGAAACTCGCTCTCAAGCGTGGTGTGGTAGCAGGCAAACTCTTGCAACCGAAAGGCAAGGGAGGCTCGGGCTCTTTTAAGGTGGCGCCATCAGCTAAAGTAGAGAAAAAGCCAAAGAAGAAGGCAGCTCCGAAGAAGAAACCAGCCGCCAAACCAAAGACTTCACCGAAGAAGAAGCCAGCGGCCAAGAAAGCCAAGAAACCAGCTGCTAAGAAGCCTGCCAAGTCCCCTAAGAAAGCGGCAAAGAAACCAGCAGCCAAGAAACCGGCTGCGAAGAAACCCGCAGCTAAGAAGCCAGCAGCCAAGAAACCCGCAGCCAAGAAACCCGCGGCGAAGAAGCCTGCGAAGAAGGCTGGAGCGAAAAAGCCCGCCAAGAAGTAAAAGTCTTCAAGTTCAACAAAACAAACGGCTCTTTTAGGAGCCACCAAGTGTCCAAAAGCAATGACCATACTAAAGCACTAAGCACTTAAGTGGTTAAAACCAGATAAAGTTCTGTCTACCCCCACTTCGCGCCGCCAGGCAAGGGGAAATGTGTGAGCTTCAAAGCAAGAAGTTGCTCTATTCTTTTCTTATTGAAACAAGAAATCTGAATTTTCGGAAACAGTCAATTTACTCCAACTTTCTCCTAAATTTTATTCCAACTTTTTTAAAAAAGAAGAAATATACATTTTCCCTATTAACGAAAAACAATATTTACGTGCAAGTTTTCATGCGTGCAATATTTGCCGCTGAAGGATTTGACCTGGATACTAACAATAGCATACTGTATGCACCAATCAGAAATCTACCTTGCAATGGTGTCCTGTGCGGGCCAATCAGAAAATTGATCTATCTCCTCTGAGGTCCTCTTTGGTGCTATATAATGAAGACTAGTTTGAGGTCGCAATCATTCGTTTATTCGGTTGGAAATAGTTCATAATGTCTGGTCGCGGAAAAGGAGGAAAAGGTCTGGGAAAAGGAGGCGCCAAGCGTCACCGCAAAATCTTGCGAGACAACATCCAGGGCATCACGAAGCCCGCCATCCGTCGTCTTGCTCGCCGAGGAGGTGTCAAGCGTATCTCCGGACTCATCTATGAAGAGACCCGCGGTGTTCTCAAGGTTTTCCTGGAGAACGTGATCCGTGATGCTGTCACCTATACCGAGCATGCCAAGCGCAAGACTGTCACCGCCATGGACGTGGTGTACGCTTTGAAACGCCAAGGCCGCACTCTGTACGGTTTTGGCGGTTAGACCTGTGCCGCTGCACCAAAACAACGGCTCCTTTAGGAGCCACCAAATTTGTCGAAAGTTAAGACCACGCTTCGTGAAATGCGCACGCTATAAAAGAATAAATAAAATGAAAAAACTTTGCTCCGTTCTTCGTGAAATGCGCATGCACTAAGAATATATCAAGTAAATATGCGCTATGCGAATCTGGTAAAACAAGCGAGTTTAATAGTTTAGCATCTTCATGATATCTTTCGAAAAGTAAGGCACTTCGCCAACACTTTCCCATGTTTCTTGTGTCCAATATGTCGAGCCGTGTACTGATTTTCGTCCAAGTCAAAGAACCGATTCTTCTGAGTAGAAGCGCAAAGGAAAAATATGGTAATTTTTTGCGCCACCATGAACAAACGGTTTTTCCCGCTCAAGTCAACCGTCTATTTTTGGCATCATCGTTCATTGAGCGTGTTGAGCCGTTGACCCTTGACCGATGTGACTGCAGCCAATTAAATGACAGAGATTTCGATCCGCATTTTAATTGATCCACAGGGAAAATTACTATAAATACTGAGGACATCGCGTTGGCTTTATCAGTTTTGCAGCGCAATTTGTAAAGCAAGAGATTTATAAGTCATGCCTCCCAAAGTAGCTTCGAAAGGTGGAAAGAAGGCCGCTAAAAAGGTCGCTAGTGGAGACAAGAAGAAGAGGTCTCGCAAGCGAAAGGAAAGCTATGCCATCTACATCTACAAAGTGATGAAGCAAGTGCACCCTGACACTGGCATCTCCAGCAAAGCCATGAGCATCATGAACTCGTTCGTGAACGACATCTTCGAGCGCATCGCCGGTGAAGCTTCCCGCCTTGCCCACTACAATAAGAAGTCGACCATCACGTCTCGCGAGATCCAGACGGCTGTGCGTCTGCTTCTTCCCGGTGAACTGGCCAAACACGCTGTGAGCGAGGGCACCAAGGCTGTCACAAAGTACACCAGCAGCAAGTAAAGCGGTTTTACCGCCCAAAAAAACAACGGCTCCTTTAGGAGCCACCATATCTGATAAAAGTAAACGGCTTTACACTTCTTAACTCATCAACAACATAAAATGTATAGACAAGGATCGAAAACATAGTGGTGGCCAATTTTTTGTCCTCGTATTTTATTTTTACCCACAGCTACAACGTCTGTCGAGCTTTTTTATCGCGCACCGATCAAAGCGGATTGTGTGTATAAAACGAAGCGCGACTTGTTCGAGATCATCGGTACAAGTGCGGAGTCCGTAGCCACGTTCCTAAAATAAAGAAAAGTTCTGCTAGTCGGAAGTTTCAAAAGCAACCGGTTTCCCGCCCAAAAGCCAGAGCTGAACGTTACTCACACCAAAGTATACTCATCAGAAAGTTTTCCGGCTGGACATAGGAAAACCGAATCAAAAGCAACGTTACTGTTAGCCTGAGATCAGACGGTCGGAGATCGTTCGTTTCTCTTCCGCTTCTCTCCCCAGCAAGGTTCTTTTTTATACTGCGGCGTGCTCAAATACTTATGAAGCGCTATCGAATCGACGCACTGTGAAGTGTTACTGGTCATTTCTCTAATAAATGTGGTGGCTCCTAAAGGAGCCGTTTGTTTGCTAAAGTAGTAGCCCGCTACTTTAGGCTTTCGCCTTCTTTTCAGTCTTCTTGGGCAGCAACACAGCCTGGATGTTGGGCAGCACACCGCCCTGAGCGATGGTCACGCCACCCAATAGCTTGTTGAGCTCTTCATCGTTTCGCACGGCCAACTGAAGATGACGCGGGATGATCCTGGTCTTCTTGTTGTCACGAGCGGCGTTGCCCGCCAACTCCAGAATCTCAGCCGACAGATACTCAAGAACAGCGGCCAAGTAGACTGGAGCTCCCGCGCCAACACGCTGAGCGTAGTTGCCTTTGCGGAGAAGACGATGGATACGACCAACAGGGAACTGAAGGCCTGCTCGGGATGAGCGGGATTTGGATTTGGTGCCCTTTGCCTTGCCTTTGCCACGTCCAGACATGTTTTCTAATAGTCTCTTCGATTCGGGGATGGAAATAATGATTTTCCACTCTTGCAGTGGGCTTTGTAGCGTAGCTTTGCTATGCAGAGGATCGAAATGCACCAATCAGAACACTGATGACTCTGGAGATAGCACCGAACAGCCAATCATCAAATGCGCATTCATTAACCTTTGCTTTGTTTTTCCGGTGCAACAGTTTGATCGGACGCGCACAGTGCAGTTTATCTCTCTTACAATCATACATCACATCACAAAGACAATGAATAGATAAATGTTCTAAAGTGAGTTTTTCGTTTTTTTCTTTTATAAAAAACACCAACTGGTCGAAAACCGATTCCCCTACTATCCCCTCCCTCAGAGAAAAAGTCGCTAATTGGGTTCCAGGCCACTACGTACCGCATCAGGCAAGGGTGTCTAGAAAACTAAGACCTCAGACCTCAGACCTAGAAAACTAAGACCCCCCAAAATACGCGAAACAATTCGATCGTTCCTTCTCGTAATTGCTCGGTTAAAGCAATTATGAGAAGGAACGATCGAATCGTTTCGCATATTTTGGGGGGTCTTAGTTTTCTAGGTCTGAGGTCTGAGGTCTTAGTTTTCTAGACACCCCATCAGGCAAGGTGGATTGGAAAAGCAACTCTGGTGTATTTCAACATTTTATTTCTGTGACCTGGGGTTGTTTGAATAGACCCTATGTGATGACTCTCCTTTGTAATCAGGCCTGGGACATCACTAAAGAAGACTGCTTCATTTCATGGCCATTACAAAAATAGTAATTAAGGGAGCTTCTTTCTGATATCGAACTCAGTTGTGGTACAGCTGAAACCAACCTGGCAGTGTAATGCTCTTTGTGTGTTTGACTCTTGCACCTGCAGCTCATCAAGTGTTTGCAAAGAGTTTGCATGTACTGCTGGGGTAATCTTTTATGTTGTCATAGATCCTGACAACATCAGGATAGTTATTTATGTGATCTATCAGTTTTTCTGCTCTTTCCATTTGCCCTTCTGTGAGTGACACAAGTGTGTTAGGGATGTACTCCAATTCTGTTGACAACACCTGGTCTGAAAATCTCAAGGTCAGAGCATCGGCAACATGCTTTAGGTCTTGAGTATCACAAACAAACTGGAAAGGATTAAAAAATATATACCTGAGAATGTTATATATAAATGACCTTGCTATGCCAAATGCTGGCCTTTGATCACAGTAAAGTGATAATCTGACAGAAAACTGCTGGTACTGTAATTTAATACACTGTCACCACCACTATCATCACTGTCATCTTCACTGTCAGAATCACTGTCCTGTTGCCATCAACATTATTATTGCTCGGACACTGATCTTCACTAGTACTTCAATATACTTTATACAGTACCAGTAAGTGGTAAAAGAGTAAGGAATGGTTCACATGGTAAAGCAAGCGCAAGCATTTGGGCTTGCTTCAAAAATTTTGCTGTGTGAACCAGTTGCTGGTGCTTGAATTTAGCACTAATTGCTTTAGTTTACGTACACTGTACCTTGATGACAATTTTCTCATCTTCTGATGTTGTGAAGTACAGATTCTCAGCACCAACTTCTATGGCAACTTCTTCAACCTAAAAGCAAGGAACTCTTCTGTTTTTAGAGCTACAATGACACAAACTGCTGCCAACAATAAATACTAAAAGTGTGTTGCAGTGCTATGAAAATATGCTTGCTGGAAACCCAGCCACTGGAGGCTAGATTTAAGTGTTTGTTATACAAACAATTATACAGCAGCATAGTAACAGAAGACATGTTTTACATTGACATGTCTCTCATACTGTCATGCCCTGTCTGTGTCTCCTATCTCCCTATACTTACATGATGGTGGAGTTATATTTGTCTACTGAATGAACTTGGTTTGGATAGAATATTGTCTTACCTGATTGAAAGCATTTTCATCTGGGTAATTTTCAGGAGTATGTTCCTTCTCATTGTGATTTAAGTCTTTTAGAGTAACAATCCCTTAATAGTGAAAGCAAAATACAAGTGTTATTTTGTGGGACTTAAAAACAAATAAACAAACAAAAATAAACAAGTAAACAGACTATGATGATAAAGAAAACAGTAAAGTTTACAAATTAGATAAAACAGTTTTGAGCATA
Organism: Plumapathes pennacea; assembly: GCA_964036295.1. Lineage (NCBI taxonomy): Eukaryota > Metazoa > Cnidaria > Anthozoa > Antipatharia > Myriopathidae > Plumapathes > Plumapathes pennacea. The sequence goes on along the minus strand of OZ038464.1, from coordinate 19,944,725 downwards.
CCTTTATTGTCAAACTGAAAAGACACTGATCCTCCATCTTTATAAGAACCACTGGCAAAACAGAAACATGCCTGATTATTGAGGAGAGCAAATTCATTAGAGCACTACACATCAATAATGATAACTATACACAAGACTTATACACAAGCTCAAACTGAAAACTTTGACAGCAAACAACAGTTTGAGTCTTGACAAATAATGGCCTAATGACCAAAAAATAAATAATATGATCATAAATAGGTCTTAGTTTTCACTTGACTGTACAGTAAGCTGCAGTGGCGTATAACTGTCTCAGTCAAAAGATCATTCAGTTGCAGACAACAATCTGACTGAAGACTTACCTCACCCAAACAATCACTCTCTAGATGAATGACTGCTCATGTTCTGAGTAGTTTAATCTACAAAACAAGAAATTATGTTATATTTACCCATTTTTCCTCAAAATAGTTGCCATCTCACTTTTGACCTTGACTTTGTTTGTGGTGAGTACGTCTATTAACAGACCACATGCTCCAGGACCTCGAGCTTCAAACATTGTGTGCTGATAAGGATTGTCTTTTGTCTGCATACATTAATGGAAAGAGAACACTTCTGTCACTGGATTGCTTCTTTATCCCCTTTCTTCTTTTACCAACCTATTCTCACATGTATACGATAGAAATTTTTGACAGCCTGAGAGTAATCATTTCAGTGTAAAACTTAGTCTTTTGTGCACAGGCCAGGCATACATAATATATAATATAAAAACATTTGGAAAAGTCTACCATTTAGGTGTCCCCTATTAGTAGAGGTTGGGTCTCCCTCAGCTATAACATCTGACACATAAATAAAGTTATTGATTGATTGATTGATTATAATGTTCTCATGAGAGCTTTCATTTGAATGGTACGGCACACCTTTAGTTTCATTGTTTGAGCTTGAGTTCAAATTTTCCCATTTGGTTTATAAAATATCTGTGCTTACCCCTGCTCCAGACTTGACAGCATTCTCTATACTGCTTTTTGGCATTTTGGCCATCTTTGCTCGTTCCAGGATGCGACCAAGCCGTGAATTTAGGGCGGGGTCTGAACCACCCTCTGTTGTCATGGAGAGAATAATGGATTTGGAGAAAGTGGCATGTGATACTAACTGTAATAACCATAGCAGTGCTTGTTAAGTACTCCTCTAAATGCACCCCCTCTGACCCCCTCCCCCACGTCCCCCCTCCCCCACATCCCCCACTCACCCTCACCCCCTTAGCAACCCCCTCAGCAAGGGAAAGGCATTACTCCGAGTACGTTATTTTGAAGGCTGAGTGCTATTATTCTTGTTTCTCACCTCGCACTGTGGTAATAATTTCCATGGCTAACTTTCCAAATACTTTGCTGCGCTGAAAATCTTTGTGCGCCTTTTTGAACTTGATGTTTTGCCAGTGGCTATGTCCCGCCATTCGTGCCAATAGCTTTGGCGAGCTTTCAAAGACCTTAGGAGTTGTACTGCGCACTAAAAAGAAAGATATAGCTGTGCAAACCATGTACCGACTTTTGGCCATCGCGGCCGCCATCTTGGTTTGGAATCTCGTCCCAGACCTCCTTCACGCAGTGTGGTTATTAGTTCACGTAAGCTTGCACAAAAAGTCTCAGGCATTGATGTTTTAGATAGGTCGTGACTAAACTGGATACTCCAAAATCAGGTTTCCGAGTGAAGACTGGGACCAAAACAACGAGTTATCGGCGAAGTCGTCCGGAGCCGTTTACGAACATTGTGGACAAAAAAACGACCTCGGTTCGTCTGAAGCATCTAACACCGGAAGACAGTCAAATAAAATTCGGCACTGGAAAGGTTTTAGAAGGAAAAAATTAGCTCGGGGAGAAAATACTAAAGAAGAAAGGCTTGTTATGGCTGATCTGGCACAGATGAATATTGACACCGAAGATAAAAAAATCCCACCGCGTGAACTGTTCCGGAGAGCGATTGAAACGGCTTGTGTACGATTCTGTGTTTCTTGATCAGTCTTAACTCCAGAAGACGAACGCATTCACGATAAGACATGCTATGATAAGACATTTAAGCATTTAAGATTTAAGCATTCGAAGGTGCGAAATGTCAAAAATCACCACAGGGATGATAAGTAAATAGGAACAAAAATGAAGCCCATAGAAGCCAACAGTTATAGACGGATCAGATTTCCAACGTATCCTAAATTTATCCGTATTTACTGTATTAGGATGCTTATATAGATAAGTTATTTTCATCCAAAACCACTGTGTTCTCGAGCAAATGGCCGGCTGACCCGAAATTTTACAAATAAACAGTAATATATTGTCCTTTTCACGTTCACGACTACAATGCTTCTTGTGTATATCTGTTGACTGGTTACAGTTTCGACCCATGTCTTGAGCCGCTTCAGGTTTATTTGGAGTTGACCTCCACGTCCTCGTAAAAGGAACACAGGCGGCGCGACGCGGCCAGCCGAACGGACTTGCTAATGCACGCCAAGAACTTTCAAAACATCAACGTCACTGTCGTACTGTTTTCGGAACACGGTCCGAGCTGACGAAAATTTCATTTTTGATTCGGTCCCAGTTTCCTCTCGGAAACCTGATTTTGGAGTATCCAGTTTAGTAACAACCGTTTTAGATACCCCAAATTTGCGAACTATATTAATGATTTACTTAGTCTGCTCTCCTATTATCTATCCTAGAAAACTGAAGTTGGAATGAAGTCGCTCGTGATCGATTTTCTCTGCTCCCCTTTTCTTCCTCCTCTCCCCCATACTTCGCCGTCTGTCAGCCTGGCCAGGTTACCAAATATTAATTCACACGAAATCCGAGAGAGAGGACACGTACAAACCATCAACTGGAAGAGAGGATTTATCGACTTCGAACTGCTGATAATATCTCCGTAAGGAACTGAAAACCGAAATGCAGTGGTTTGAAGGAAATATTCCCGAGGCTATTGCGGAATCCCAGCGCAGGAAGGTGGTGTTTGTCGTCTATGTTGAAGGCATGTATGCGAAGCTTGTACTTTGCTTGCTTGAAGGACGAATGTCTTTTACTGCTTTGACCTTTATACTTATAAGCTCTTGTTTCAATAGACCAAAATGAAGATTCACAGAAGATGAATTCCGCTTTGAACGAGCCACAGGTATGATATGAACAGAAAACTCAAGGATATTTTGAAATCTAATTTTCCACAGCCTGAAAGCACGAACAAAGAAGCGGTTGACTTAGCTGTGAATTTTGAAATCAGAAAAAGCTGAACAAATAACCAAATCAGTAGTCGTGTTCATCTCGGTTGTTGTCGATTTTTTATCCTGCCGTGGATATTTTTAAATAAAATCGGGAAAATATAAATCGTTTCTTTATACTGGACTTTGGCATCCAATTTTGTATTGCCATTTCACCATTTGTTTATGTTGAGACAATAACAGAACATTAGACGTACATAATTGCTTATGGCTTTGGCTGTGCCCTAAATTTGCTCGGTCCAAATTGAATGTTTAGCTACAGCTCCACATTTACAAAATAATGTATGTGTAGTGATCTTGTCACTTAATGGTTATGTGTAAAATGGTTGTCACCAAAATCCTCAAGTTTGGGACAGAGCGGCCTGTCGAATATTAAACTGCCTGGTGGGCAGATATTACCAGCTCTTTTGCTGCAGTCCAAAATCTGTCTTAATATTACTGTATCAGGCTCCAAAGTGTCCATTGTGCTTTCATAAAATAAATGCACATAGAGTTATGTTTTATTGTCTCAATATTATGAGTTAACATGCTGTTGTCATTGTTCCCACTACAGGTTGGCAATGCTTGTTCACAGGAGTCTTACGTTGCAATCAAAATGAATGTCAACAGGTGAAATTATTTCCTTGAATTAGAGTCTGTGTGAGTTTGTTTGTCCATGCACTTTTTTAAGTACTGTATCTTCTCTTGTTATTTTATTATAATAAAAATATTTTGTAAAGCACTTTGGACAATTAGTGGATTTAGCTCTATATAAAAGATTATTATTTTATTATAAAATGTCTAACTGCTGAATACGTAATGTCAACCAGGCATTCTGTGGTTTTGACCAGACCCAGAATAAATGGCTAAGCTATGAAAATCTTGCTCCCATCTGAAGAAGTGCAGTCAAAGTGTACTGTCTTCAGCATGCTTGATGTGTGAATATCTATAACATCCATTTGACAACAGATGCTGGTATTTTGGTTAAGACTTTAAAAAGACAATTTCTCACATTTCTTACGTTGTTGTAGATAGTTAATATGTGATCTTGAATCAGTGTTTATTTATAAAGCTTACAGCTGCAACATGGCGTCTAGTATTTGCATATAAAAATATTTACTGCTGCTAAGCTATGCACTCAGTCTGATATGTGTGATACTGATGGAATTTATTTGCATGTTTTATATTTTGTCACAGTCAGCAGTGCCAGCAATTTTCAGCACTTTGTATCCTTTTTATTCTGTGTAGCGCTAAGTTACTGCTCTCATCTCAGTCTAAACAGAAAACCTTTCTAACGATGAGGGAAGTATAAGCTAACTGCCCAGGCTAGCCTTATGGTTATTACAGTTAGCTTGCACCAATTAATAAGTGTAACTTCTTTTGTAGTAATGTAACAAAGCTAAATGCGGTGCTAAATAAACTATTGATTGATTGATTGATTGATTGAAGTATACCTGGGAGACCAAGAAAATACACAGTTTAGACAACCAAAACATGACTTGTGGTTGTCCCTGGAACAACTGCAGGAGCTCTGACTACATTGATCATAGCCCATTCCACCTTCATCACTTTATAGATCACATGTTATTGACTGCACAGTTTATTCACTGGAATAAGTTATTCAGTGCATACTTATTATACCCAGGATGCACTGTAGGATGATACAGTTAAACAAGTTGTCAGGAATTCTTTAACTCACTACTCCAACTTCTCCAGATCCTCTTGTTTGTGTTCCTGTCATTTATTTTATTGGCAACAAAGGTGTGCCACTTGAGGTGGTCGGCGGGGCTGTTTCTGCAGATGTGTTGGTCAATAAAGCCACTTCAGCGTTTGAGGTAATTTGTCCATGTAGTGATAAAGTACAATACAATCCAGTACCCAGGCCTGTTAGGCCACTGGTTTCTCAAGAGCCTGGAAACAAACTGGACAGTGGCTGAAATTCAACACTGTACTATACAATACAGTCAAACCCTGCTATTTCGAAGTCCCACGGGACATGAAAAAAAGTTCGAAATAGTGGGGTTCGAAATAGCCGATAGTAAATGACTAAAAAACTATACCCACAGGGATTCGGCTTGACTTCGAAATAATGGGGATTTCGAATTATCCGAGTTCTAAATAGCGAAGTTCAACTGTGTTAGCATTAAACTTCACTAGCAAACAAGGCAGCTATGTACAAAATAAACATTTGAATGTTTTTGATTTTGTTGCCTCAGGCTTACAAGGCATCCACTGAGGCTGATATACCAGCACAGAATCCAACACAAGACAGCTGTGTAGCAAACAATAGCAGTGAAGAGCAGCCAGCCAGTCCAGAAACAGCTGCAGGAGCTGCCAGTAACCTCAACCTGGACAATAGAGTACAAAGGTTAGTTGTTAAATAAAATCAACAAAACATATTAGTTTGGTCTTCTTAGTAAATTATGTATTGGCATCGTGAAGGAAGGTCATGGATTCAATTCTTGTTGAAGCCCGGACTTTTTTTCTCGGTTTATATCCTTACAGCTGCTTTATAACTGCAAGGGTCACGTTCTCTATCATTCTATGTTCTGCAGTTCACATGTATGTGATTCATTGTGTACATCTAATCACATATCAAAATATGTATCCCTAGTAAATATTTTATTTACTAAAATAATATTATTACACTGCAAGACTTCATTCATATTAACAATATTGTTACTGGCATGACCTTGTATAACTTTTCCCACAATGAAACCATTTTTGGGTCAGTTGTTCTATTAATAATTGATGTTCCAAGTATTCTGCAATTTTATTCTATGTGGTCTCATTACAGATTAGTCCCGAAAGAAATATTAACCCTTAGTTATGTGTTATTTTAGAGCCAAGCAACTAATGGAGGAAACAAGACAGCAAAAAGTGGAAAAAGCCAAAGAGGTAGAGATATTGTGTGTTGTTCACACCTCAACATAGTATATGTATAACAGATAGGTAGGCCACGATTAGTCTCCTTCACAGCCGTTTCCTGGGTCATCACGTAGGATTTAAATCATAACATAAAAATGTATTATCTGTGACATAAGCCAGTTAGAAAAGGTGTTGTTTAACTTGGCAAAAGTCAGCTTTGGTTCTAAATTTTAGCTGACTAATCTTCTCCCCACCCCGACTCCCTGAGAGCTATGCCCCTAGACAGAGGGGACCCCACACCCAAATGTCTTGCATGAGAAAATGTGCTTAGAAAATCCTGGTAAAGGGCTTGGTGTTGTCTGATCACAGGATGAAAAGAACAAGGAACTACAGAGGCGAAAGCAGGGTCAGGAAATGCTTAAAGCCAAGCAGGAACTGGACAGCAGAAAAACTCAAATGATTCAACAGAAAATCAAGGAGGAAAAGGCCAAGGAACGTGCACATCGAGAGGAAGTGCGGCAACAGATTGCAAGAGACAAAGCTGAAAGAGATGCAAAGCGGCTGAGAGAAGTGCAGGAACGACAAAACACCATGGAAGGAGCTCCAGATGCTTCTTTTTCTCCCCCCCCCTCCACCTCACATACACCTGAGAGATCTGTGGACAGCAAGAGGTAAATGTACTGTGTACTACTTGTGATTAGCATTGTTTAGTTGTTTTAAAGAGTCCATTCATAGTCATGAAAATCATTCAAACTGGTGAAACATCTGTTCTTTAGTGGCTGCATACAGTTCTGTTAGAATGAAGTTGCCTGTTGTATAACTTTGCAATCGTACAGAAAACTAGTTATTATATGTGTGGAAAATTTCCAGAATAAAGTTTTTACTTATCAGTATAATGTACCAGGCTGTACATTATAAAATTAATTAAGTATGATGCATGTTTATTTTATTATAATAAATTACTTTATGGTATTTGATTAACTTTGCTTAACCTTCCTTTTCATCACATTACTGCACACAGCTATAATAAATCATTGTTTTGATAAACTAATTTTTGTTTACATTACAGCTATGCAAATACTCGCCTTCAGTTTCGCTTCCCTGACGGTAGTTCAGTAACCAATACATTCCCTGCAGATGCCCTGTTGGAGGCAGCACGGCAGTTTATAGTGTCTGTAAGTAAATATGACAGCGGTTAGGGGTATGTGTATCAAAGGAAATCTCTGGAAGATTATTTTCATGGGTGCATATTCAATAATTATTCAAATAATTTGACAATTTCAGTGATAAATAAATTATTCAAATCTACTAACATTCAGGCATTCGTTTTTTCACTCTGCAGCACTCAAATGCTTCCAACTTCAGTTCTGGTGTTACACTACTCACAACGTTCCCAAGACGAGAGTTGTCTGATGATGATCTCATAAAAACATTGAGGGACTTGGGTCTAACTCCCAGTTCAACATTAATTGTGGTGCCAGTAAGTCCACTGTTAAGTTATTGTTGGATGATCATAGAGAGAGTTTGAGCTGTGTTGAAAAAGCTGCACATGCAGTAGATTATACATTACAAGAGTAGTAAATGGCAGTGGCATAGGACAGCAACTGTAGCAGTAGCTGTAGTACATGTACTGTAGCAGGAAAGAATATTTAGAGCAGAAAAGGAACAACAGGTGTGGGCACATTTTCATTGTTGTGGAGCTGTGGACACTGCTATCCTGTATGTTCAGCTGTATAACAAATTAGTCATATACACATTGCCTGCCTATTTTGTCCATCTAATAATGTCATTCTTGTTCATTAGAAGAAACAAACGAGATCTGTCCAAGGGAGGTCCTCTGTGTCAGACCTGGTCTTGTGGATTCTCTCGCCACTTTTTGCCCTTATCAACTTCATAAAGATAATCCTCCTTGGCAGCCCCAATCAACCCAGAGGAGCACATGGGGAGAATAGCAATCCCAATAGACAAACCAGCCAGCCAAGGGCAGATACACGAACAAAGTAAGCCACAAAACAATAAATAGGGCTTCCCTTATGACTTCCCTCTGTACATGTGTGCCTTTCCAAGGTAAAAAGTCTGAAACTTTAGCATGGCCAAACCAACCAATCACAGTAGTGCCCAGAGACATACATACTACCTTGACAGCAACTCTTCACTTGACATATGTAGCATACTACCATCATGACTGATTCTTCACTCGACTATGAAGATGATCGGGGGGGGGGGGGGGGGCACTCATCATAATTTTGGGTGGGGGTGTGCTGCCCGGTCCTGAAAACCCACCTGATTTTCTATACCCTATTTCAGACCTGACTCCAAAATTTATACCCTATTTCAGACCTTTTTTTAGAGATTTTTTGTTCTTTTGCAACGATTTCAGCCCCATGGTGACATATTTCTGTTAAAATCATACCTATCCCAGACCAAAAAGACAAAATTGATACCTTATTTCAGACCAAAAAGGCAAAATCAATACCCTATTTCAGACTAAAAATGCTTGAAAATGATACCCTTTGGGGCGGCACATACCTATGTGGCTTATATATGGGAGTACCCCCCCAGGGAAGATGATCGCTGCTCAAGTGGTTGAAACTTCTGTCAACAACAAGGGTCTTTCTAAGACTACTCTCATCCAGACTCTCATACTTTATGAGCATTTTGTTCTCTTTAGTTCTTCAGGAATTCGCAGACGCGAGGGAGGTATTCACCGGCTGAGAGAGACAGAGGATGATGATGATGATGAAAACAACACATGGAATGGGAACTCTACACAACAAATGTGATTTCATGTGCAAAATGTGAAGGAATGGAAGCCACAGTACACATGTTCCCCAATGGAGGAGGTCAAAGGACCTGTAGATTGCTGCCAATACATGGGAAAACAGTACAGTACTGGTTACCTTAGGATGGATCTTAAGTGCATGTGATTAGTTGAAACAAGGACCTTGCACAACATGTAATATTGCACAACTGTACTTCTTTACCATAAAAATGAGTTGAACAGCCAGGGAAATAACTATAAAATTGGTGAATAATATTATTTAAGAAATATATACAGTAACGCATTCCCCTGTGATATAGCCTCGGCCGGCTCATGGTTTTCCTATGCTACTCTCCTGTTTAGATGAGGCTGTATTACACTGGAATGGGTTACAGTTCTTTTACAAAATAATTAATCAATAAAATGCATCACATTATGTCAGCGTGTTACAGTTATTTAGCCATTCAGGACACACATGGTATCATAGTTATTTTATGTGTAGTCCTGAGAAGTGTTTTATCAGTCAACTTGACTCGATCATCAGTTATAATATTTTGTTCCACATTGTGTTGTTTTAGAAAAGGCAAATGTATAAGCTGTCACATTGATATACATCAAACCTGACACATGATATTATTAGTGCAAGGCACAAATACTGAAAGCCAAAATACAACCCCAAGGGAGAGAGTACTCCCATATATAAGCCATACAGGTATGTGCCACCCCAAAGGGTATCATTTTCAAGCATTTAAGTCTGAAATAGGGTATAGATTCTTTGGTCTGGAGAAGAGTACTAGATTTTTCTAAGTGTCTGAAAAATGATACATTTTAATCAGTACAGGTTTTCATAACCTGGTAGCATGTTCCCACTCAAGATTACAAGGAGTACCCACCCCCATATACAATACAAACAACTTGATTATTACTTTGTCCTTTAAATTCAGTATTGCATGAACAATCTCCTGGAAGTACAATACTATTCCCACTATTTCCTTAAATTTTTAGTTTATGTAAATCCTGTGAATGATTAGTGCTTAGCTGGTACTCCAGGGGCTATGCAGCTACAGAATGGCAAGAATGCAAAGAAAGTTTTCAGTTTTTGTTGGGTTTCATAAATGGCAGTATTATTCTAATGAGAATTCATGCAAGAGCAGTTTCATTTTGTTGCTACACAAGATCCCAAGGCTGCTATAAATAAATTACAGTTCTGAGAACTTTGCAGTAAAGTTATCATCCACCCCAAATGAGGTATATAGGGGATACTACCATACATGTTTCTCCAGTTTCTCAGAGTTTTGCAAGTACATTCTCTCAGTTGATGGAAAGAAAGTCTGGCATTCTAAAGTAGTCATAAATTACCACATCTCATGTAAGACAGTGTTCGAAGCATCCTTTTCTAACTTCCATCGCATCATCAAAACATGACCTGTGCCCTGAAATGTGTCTGAAATTTGTTGGCCTTTAATGACAACTTGACGTCATGCCTTGCTTGTTTCTTGCGTGCCAGCCTGACATCTCTCACTCTTTTTCTTGCTACTTCACCAACTGTACCATTCCACCCTAAGGCTCTGTAGTCTACCATGAGATTTTTCACAACTCTTGCTTGCAACTGTCTTTCTTGAGGAAGATGCTGTTTATAAATGTGGCGAAGGTCACGGTGACCAAGCCTTGCTCCTGAGGGCAAACACAGCTCTGACGTAGCCTCATCCACCACTAGTGCATTTTTCTGATCTTCTAAATCTTGTTCTTCATCTTCTTTCTCTTGATCCAGTTTGTAATCTGGATAGCTGGTGCTGAAATCATAGAAGTCTGCATACTCGAGCACAGCCTCACCATCATAGTTGATCTTTGTATGTCCCTTGTCCACCATGTGGCTCTGCACAGCTTCAATGGAATAGAAATTTTTGCTTTTCTCGTTGCAGTACAGACACATCTTTCCCTCTCCAACTTTTTCCCCAAGGTATCCCATCAGGCCATGTAAATCAACTACATAATCTAAGTCTGGAATAAAGAAGCTGTGTGACCGGCTCATGTGTTTCATGTTATCCTCCAGCGAGATGCTCTGATGTGGACAGAAGAGGCATTCTGTGATTTCAATCGCCTCTTCTTCAATCTCTTCATCATCATCATCGTCATCATTATCATCAACATCATCATCACCTTCCATTTTCACTTCTTTGACATTGGATGGCTTTGCAACTGAGGGTTCTCCGATCTCTTTTGAGCCATTTGCTTGTCTAGACCTCTTGTTACCCTCCGTAGTTTCGCCATCGGTTACTAAACCTGTTTTGTTCGCTTTTTCAGCCAGGACTTTGTGCTTTTTGGATTGCAAGTGGTTTGAATGAGCATTCTCCGACGAAAACGTCTTGTTGCACAGATCGCAATGTAAGGTGATGTCCTTGTTTTGCCTCTGAGCTTCTATCTCAGCTTTCTGTGCCACGACTTTCTCTTGAAACACTTCAGCTGTAACAGGAGGAAGCTCTGCTACTTTTCGCTTCAAGTTGTAGCGATGCCAGTCGCTCTTGTAATGACCGCGCTGAATCTCGCTGTCTGCGAACGCGACGCGACAAGTGATGCATGTAAACGAAGGCATTATGCTTTACGAAAAACACAGACAAGGTACTAATCTAACAATATGACTCAATTTGAATCAAAATTGCTGATTCATAAGTAGCAACCAAACATGTGTTTTCATGTACGTTGTGCAATGCTACGCGCGAAGTGTTTGGCGGGACATAATTATGAGCCAGCGCTACATCCCTGTCAGCAGGTATTCTCATCATGGCGGCGATTTCGAAGATCATCCTCGTTAGATTTCCGCAGTTTGTTCCACTCTGATCGATAACACACTGATGTCTTCTACAAGTGGAAAGCTAACAGAGGAACAGAGGAGGCGCATTGAAGAGAATCGTCGCAAGGCGCTGGAAAAGCGAGCGTCGCGCGTTGTGCAACAGAAGTCAACTTTGTCCCCAACTTTGTCTACGTCGTTTGGAACGGGCGGAAGTTCGTGTACCGGTAATGCCACGACCAACAGCTTATCCTCGTCGTCGGATGTATCTCGAGTGAGGCCCTCACAAAATAATAATGCTCAGAACTCAAACGGTCACGGTCTCGGAAGCAGTAGTGTCGCGCTGTCGACCAAACAAGATGGCGCTTCACTTTCCGATAATTCCAAGGGCAGTGCCCCCAACTTTTATGCCCTAGGTTCTAAACCATTTCTTCAAACTTGTTTAAGGTTTCAGAACCCAAAGCGACAACAATCACTTGCAAGTCCGCCGTCGTCCACCTGGAAATCAAGACCATCTACCAGTTCTTGCAGCAAATCATTCGATACTTCCATGGGTACGAAAGCTCCACTCCTTAAATTCAGTAAAAACGCAACGGGGAGCAAATTCTTTTCTGCGGAGAAGCCAGTAAAAGCAAGCTGTGCACTGGTCAGCAGGGGGCGATTTACTGTCAGTGTGCCCTACCAAGAGCGACTAATCGGCATATTTAAGACCATGCCGTCCAGAAATTACGGTAACAAGCTTTTCTAATGATATATCTATGTGAATAAGAAAAACAATTTCTCATAGTAGCTGGGTACAATAACAAGTTGGACCTTAGCTTCCCCCCCCCCCCCCCCCCCCCCCCCCTCTCCTCCCCTCAAAGAGTTGTGTGAGGTATAACACTCCCAGACATGCCGTACCTACATGAAAACTGAAGGATGTGAGAGGGAAAGAGAGGACATATCTTGGATGCCCAACATGAAGAGAAGCACACTGGGAAGTTTTTTTTATTCTGTAGAATAAAGAGCTATAGGTGATTGAGATATAAAATAATGACTTGTAACTTGTGCAGATTATCCTTAATGGATACATTTATCCTTTTCAGATGCAAAGACAACAAAATGGACTTTTGCTTTGGAAGATTATCAGAATCTAAGTAAGTGTAAGAACAATAGTTTTTAAATCCTACAGTAGCTACTGACCCCCGAAATGATAGTGATTCTCCTAAACATTTGGTTGAGAAAGTGTGTGAACTGTGATCAAGTGAGAAGTGATCATTCCATGGGAAACTATCAAGTTTCCCTCACTGTATGATGTAGAGTCTCCAGCAAGAAAATAAACAAGAGGGTAACTCTCAGAAGAGTTTTGGCTGCCAAGTCAATCTTTTGGTCGGGAATTTAAAAAATTTCCACTGGTTTGCCGTGGTGTGGACTCTTATTTACCACGATTTACGTCATCACATGGTCAAAATGTTGTGGACTCACGAGGCGCTTCACCGAGTGAGTCTGCAACTAATTTTGACCATGTGATGACGTAAATCGTGGTAAATAAGAGTCCACACCATGGCAAACCAGTGGAAATTTGTTTTTTACGAAAACATTTAGAAATATACAGGAAACTTTCGTTGTATTTCGCTGCAAAACGTGACATGCTGGCATCAGCATCGTTGTCTGGACTCTTATTTACCATGGTAAATTGACCAATCAGAGAGCGAGAAACTAGTGTGTTGTGGTAAAAAAATTTTTTTCTTTTTTTTGAACTTTTTTTGCAACTCAAGTGTACAAAATAAAACCCTGCCCTACTTTTGTCAGTAAATTGTGATGTTCTAAATGCTTATATGCTCTATTTTTTCTAATTCAGTGTCAGCAGCAAAATCACTGCCACCCCATATTAGTGTTGAGCCACTTCCCAAGTCCATCATAGCAGCATTCTTCCACTCTACGCCAGGTGTGCTGAAAAACCTGTCTACTGAAGAGATCAATCTCAACTCAGTAGATGCCAAGTTGGTCAAAGCTTTGATGCCGTTTCAGAAAGAGGGAGTAAGGTTTGTTCCCTAATGACGACCATTGTCGTGATATTGGTGATGGTATTTTAGTGACGTTTGTGAAACGTAGATACTTTTATCAACATAAGGTTGCTGTAGATATGTTGTAAACACTAGAACACTAGTGTTAGCTGATGTTTCAAGCCTCTTCGTCAGAACAGTGCTTTCTTTTAACAAAGGGCTCATGCTTGAAAGGTCAGCCAATGCAGCGATCTAGCTGCATCAACCATACATTGATGCAGTTTATGAGATGCAAAAGGTTTGTTTTCCCATTTTCTGTTCTAAGCTGAGTCGTGAAAGTTCCTCCTCGTGTTTTAGTTTCAGTATTCGTCATGATGGCCGGGTACTGATTGCTGATGATATGGGTTTGGGCAAAACTATCCAGGCGATCTGTGTAGCGTGTTACTACCGCAAAGAGTGGCCCCTGCTAATCATCACGCCGTCCTCACTCCGGCTCACATGGAGACAGGTAAATACGCTGCTCATAAAAATCCTACAGTTACCCGTCTTTCCCTCGTGCACGTTTTTGTTTTGTGTTTGTTTGTACCAAGTTTCATGCGATAGCAAGATCAGCTGCGCTTTACATAAAGCAGTAAACTTTCCTCGTATGACTGTCAAAAACCAAAACCAAAGTAAGGACACCGCCAATTACAGAGGCTGTGAGAAACACTTTTAACCAATCAGAAGTCAAAGTAATAATCAGCCGTATGAGGAAACGCCTTGCTTGCTTGCGTGAGAATATCGCAATCGGGTTTTGCTTTTGCTCCTGATTTGCCAAGAATGCTACTAAACTTGTTTGGATCAATACGAAAGCGCAGCAGAGCAATCACACGATTACTTTCGATAGTCATCCGAAGACAGCTCTGTGCACGCGCGCTTGGTGTCGTCTCCTTTTGCTAGCCTTGTCGTTCTGTGCGAATTACATTGCATAATCTCTTGACTGTCGCTCTCAACACTTGCCCTTTCCTCTCCATCAGGCTTTTGTCAAATGGATGCCGTCGCTGGACCCGCAGTTCATTAACGTGGTGTTGACCGGCAAAGATAACCCCACATCAGGCCTCATAAACATCATCAGCTACGACCTGTTGTCCAAGTTCAAGGATGAAATGAAGAAGAAACAGTTTGGAGTGATTATTGCGGTAATGTATGATTTGCACTGAAGGTGTTTTACACGTTTGTCACTTGCTAGTTTCTCCACACTGAACTACACACAACTGATTATGTATTGAAAGGAGAAGTTCGGTTCTGATCATTGTTTGTGCTAAAAAATATTGATAACCTAATATGCTGGTGGTCAACTGAAGTGATGTATGTGAAGCTCAGCTCTGGAATGCATAGTTTTAAAGTCGTCTTTTTCTTTGTTGTGATGTTTCAGGATGAGAGCCATTGTATCAAAAATTACAAAACCACGCGAACAAAGGTGGCCATGCCTCTCTTAAAGGTGAATAGACTTGAGGACAGGACAAGAGAATGAGGGAATAAAAGAAGAATGGAGGGAATAAGATAAGGCGCTGACAAGCGAGTATGATTGAGCAGAGTGTGGAATGGAATAAATAAGAGAAGAAATGAGAAGACCAGGGAATGGACGGAAGGGAGGATTAAGAAGTATTAGAAAATTTAACTGAAGATAGAAAATGGGGAAGGAAATGCAATCCAAAAAAAAAAAAAAAAAAAAAGCGGAATGGAAAGAAGGGAAGAAAAAACACGATATATATATATATATATATATATATATATATATATATATATATATATATATATATATATATATATATATATATATATATATATATATATATATATATATATATATATATAAATATATAAATATAAATATAAATATAAATATAAATATATATATATATATATATATATATATATATATATATATATAAAAGATTAAACAAAGAAAAACTTCACTTAGTCAGCCGGAAAAGAAATATTCCAAACGAACAAGAGAACGTACAGAGTCCCTCATCTTCATATGTTCGTTTTTTCTCCCAGAGTGCCACGCGGGTGATTCTGTTGTCGGGGACCCCAGCCCTCTCTCGACCGAGTGAACTCTATACACAAGTCACCGCCGTGCAGCCAAAGTTACTCCCCTCCTTTCACGAGTTTGGGGTTCGCTATTGCGCGGGTGCACAGGTAAAGACATATAGGCCATGACAAAATCAGATTGGTCACATCAGAATTTGATTTATTGTCGGTTTTGAACTACAAAACGAATTTTATAATACAAGCAGCTTAAAGCAGTTACCGGTTTGGAGATTTGCGGCTTTTAACGGAAACAATGCTGTGATCTTCAGACCCAGTACCTTCTCCGTTGTCTTTGTAGATCTGCATCCTGTACATGTCTGTAAGTAACGTTTATTCTATCCGCTTGTCTTTACACAGAATCGATGGGGCTGGGATTACTCAGGGGCATCTAACATGGAAGAATTGCAACTTCTGTTGGAAGAGAAAGTTTTGATCAGGTGCGACAGAAACGGTCAAAGAACAACCTTTTTAGGATTATTAGCGTCACTGTCGTGGTGCCGGGTGTTGTTCATGGTGTTGGTGTTAATTATAATAATAATAATAGAATAAACAGCAGCAGCTTAAGTGACAAACAGTAACAGAGCCCACCAAAATTGCATCCTAATCTACATTTTGTGCTGCAGACGTCTCAAGAAAGACGTTCTTTCTCAGCTGCCCTCCAAAAGGCGACAAATGGTGAGGCGTCACTTCATTTTTCCTGGCGCGCTCTAGGCAGGTGCTAGTTGACAAGAGAAGTTTTGTATATTTTCAGGTGATGTTAGATCCTTCTTTGGTAAAAACAAGACCGTTAGAGAAGGCGGCAAAAGAAGTCGCCAATGCACAGGTTCTGTTCCAACTTCTGTTCTTGTTCTTGCTGTCGCTGTTTCTTGTACTAATGCTTTTGCTTTTGCTCTTGTCTGCTTTTGTTGTTAAACCTTTATAACTAGCTGTGTTATTGCTTTTATCGTCAGCGAAAGGAACAAAACGGCGCTCTGCTGCATTACTTCTTCGAAAGTTGTGAAGCGAAAATCCCGGCCATAAGGTGAGACGACAAAATCAGCGATAAGAACCACGTGACATGACCACGTGTACTTAACTTGCTAACACGTGACGTACATGCAGATGCGCTCTGACACGAATTCACAAAACTACAGCGGGCAGCGTTTGTTTGTTGTTTCAGAGAATACATCTTAGACCTGTTGGAAGGTGGACACAAGTTTTTGGTGTTTGCTCACCACCAGGGTATGCTGAATGCCATTAGTCAGTGTCTGAAGAACAAGGTCAGCGGAAACCGCTTCAGGAAGCTTGACGTTTTCTCTGGTTATCGTCTTTCACTTCTGTCTGTACCCAGTCCCAAAGCAGCCACCTCGTCCTTTCCTTTTTTCGCCAGCGCAGTCGTTTTGTTTTGAGAGTATTCTTGTTGCTTTTTTTTTTTTTTTTTTTTTTTTGCATCTCTTGACTTTGTTTCTTTCTCGGTGCCACCTTGCTTCTTCTTCTCTTTCACATTCACCAACTGACTTGCAGGCAAAATTCGACCTCTTGGCAAGAATACTAGCAATCTTTCGCCGACAGTCAGTACTGCTTACACAATCTATACCAAGAGCAAAGTGCACAAAATATAACTTCTTACACTAAAACTGCTCCGTAACATCTATTCTTTTTTTTTTTCTTCTTGTGTTCTTCCCTTCTTTTTCCTTGCGTGCTTTTTTTCTTTCCTTTTTTGTTTCTTCGAGCTCCTTTGTTTGTCTCTGCTCGACTTTGTTTGCAGTCCAAAGTTAACCTGATTAATATCTCAGTTCCTTGCTTGTTTGTTTATAGAAGCACCAGTTCATTCGTATCGACGGCAGAACCCCGGCAAGCACGAGGCAAACATTGTGCGACAAGTTCCAGAAAGACAGCGATTACGTGGTGGCAGTTCTCTCCATCACTGCAGCAAACACAGGTAATGAACAGTATTGTATTGATGACGAGAACGATATGATGACTTAGTATGTTAACAGAGCGACGCGACGAGGATGCACGTACAGTGGATTGCTAAGGGCTTAACCCTTTCATTCCCGAGAGTGATCAACTCCAATTTTCTCTTTTCATTCTCCCACCAGAGATATATCCTACAGTATGGAGAATTTGGCATTTGATACTTTGCACAAGTGACAGCTGATTAAAACATTAATTCTCATTTCATCACTCATGTTTTCCTATTTTATGGTTGGGAGAATTTGTTAAAGGGTTAAAGCGACATAACGTACTGCTGCTATTTGTGAAATGAAAGAGCGTTACCTCAAAATCGAACGTGACCAGTTTTTGCGCAGGTCTGACTCCTTTTTTCTTATTTGTTTGTTTGTTTGTTTGTTTTCACAGGTTTGACTCTGACGGCTGCGACTGCTGTGGTGTTTGCTGAGCTCTTCTGGAACCCTGGTGTAAGTTGGATATGTCTTGCATTAACTATTCTGAGTGTCAGGCTCTCCAAGGGGAGGGGAAGGGAGGGACAAAGAATAAAGAAAATAATGGGGGAAGGGGGGAAGTAGAGCCGTTTCTTTCCCTTAACATTTTTTCTCGTTTTCTTTACCTTCCCTTTGAGGAGGGCCTGGGGAAAAGTCCAGTTTTCGCAGTGTTGTCCATTCCTATGGAAATTATTCTATAGAAATGCAAATCCTCGCAGAATAGTTTGGATTTTCTTTTTTTTTTTTCTCTTTTTTTTTTTTTTTTTTAATATTAAAGAGAAGGTGCACTTTTCCGCACAGTGAAAGCAATTTTCTTAGACTACATCCTCGCTCATTTTTTTGTTCACAGGCGCTGGTCCAAGCTGAAGATCGCGTTTACAGAATTGGACAAAAGAACTCGGTGAACGTTCATTACCTTGTAGCTAAAGGAACAGCGGACGACTACTTGTGGTGAGCGTTAGGGACAAGATCCCCCCCCCCTTGCCCCCCTCCTCCTTCCCTCCCCTCTTCCGGCGATGTCCAGATTGAGACATTCTGGGTATAAATTTAAAATAAAATAAAATTTTAAAGGATAACGAGTTCAAAGCCTGCGGAGCCTCCCTGTATAAAAATTCTTCAAGCGCCCCCCTCCCCCCGGACAAGCAGCGGCTCAGGGCGCGTCTTTTTCAAATTATTCTGAAATGCCGCTGACTTGTCTTCCTCAGGCCCCTGGTGCAAGAAAAGCTGGAAGTTCTGAACAAAGCTGGGCTCAGCGAAGATGACTTCTCCGCCGCGGATCTCACTACTTTCCAGGTCAGTCACCTGTTACGTATCACTTGTGTCTGTAATGTTCATTTCTTTCTTTTCCAAGCGGTTTATTTTGCCTGTATGGCGACTTTCTATCACAGGACCCAAATCAGAAAACGTTGTTTTCATACATCGAATCATTCATGGAAGAGAATAATGAAGATCTAAGCTCGATGGACATCGAGAAATTTGCAGTAAACTCTTCGGGCAAGACGGCGGACAAATCTGAAATTGACAATGTAGATGTGATGCCAGAGGCAGATAGTGACGTCACCGATGACGTCACCATTGACGCTACCAGTTGGATTGATGCGATAGAAGAAACGAATGTCACCAGCGACTTCTCCTCTGCAGATGACGCTGCTGCCGGTCCCAGCCATATTGGCGACGAATTGCTATTCGAACCACGCCCTAAGCGCGCACGGAAATAAACTGGACTGCCTCGCATGACAGGATACTTATAAGGTACACTTCCGAGACGTTTTGAAAACATTCACGTGATGGTGCCAAGAGAATAAATCTGTAAATGAACAATGAAAGGAAGAGTTGAATCGCCCGAAATGATTTCAATTTTGGCTGACGTAATTGCTCCTGACAGTACTAAAATTTGATTTTCTCCGCAGTTTCTCACTATAAAAGATACATCGTGCAGTTGGAAGAAAATGACATTCGATAGCTTGCTCAAATGAAAGCTGATCAAACTACCCATTCCTACAACCGAACTTCTGATGGTTGGGATTTCGAGCTCAGGAGTGAAAAGGGTTGAGAGCAGTGAAACCATGCGCCATTCCAGTTTTGTTCTGTAACTAGCTCCGTATTCTGGAGCGACACAGGACGAAATGATAACTCCACTGGAACTTGAATCGGGAGTTATAGATTGGCAGCGGCCCAAATATACTGAAACAAAACGAAGTGGAGTTTCTGGTAGGATTCTGAGCAAAGTTACGAAACCGGGTTGATACTTCCGTAATGGAACTCGAGGCAAATTCGAGCTTAAATTCCCTCGTTTCAAAATATTCCAAATTTTGGAAAACATTGTTTAATTTTCGATTTGGTCTTATTTTGGCCGACATTTGCCGAATATAAAGACGAAACAAATTGATAACTTTGTAGAAAGACAGAGCTGCCGTAGAATACAACAGAAATTATGTACAATCGTGTGCTTTGTATAAATTATTGACTGTCTTATCTAGCTACACCAGTACACGTCTTGCGTTTCTTTATAGTTTTAACTTTTCGATTTGTGTTTCACGAATAAAGCCAGGCGAGAACCAATGTCCCGGCTAGGAATCCTTCTTTCCAACTGTGCCGTGTTTCATGAAGTTGCGCCCGAGCCAATTTCTACATGATTGGGCAGTTCTAATGATCTCTTTGCGCCTAGTATTTCGGACGTTAAAAGCATTAAGCTCTTATGGATATTCAAAAGAAAGGTATCTTTAGAAAACACATTAGAGAATTCTCGTTGAAAGTCGAGGATTGGAAAGGAATATGCTGTAAATTAATGTTGCACTCCACGCTAAACCAACTGAAAAATATTGCAAAAGCTGAGGAAAGTCCCCAGGCGAATAAGGTACACAAAGTGAAAAGCTGTCGAACAAAACCAGAACTTTGTCTACTTGCGTGCAAACAGTTTCACGCCCCGGGGGGGGGGGGGGGGGTACTCCCATATATTTCCTATATAGGTATGTTCCGCCCGATAGGGTATCATTTTCAGGGTCTTCTGTCTTAAACAGGGTATCAAATTTTACATTTTCGTGTCTTAAACAGGGTTTTCTCAAGATCCTCTCCTCTTCCCCTCCCCCCTCAACCACATTTTTTTGCACTCGCCATTTTTTCGCGCGTCCAGTCTTGAACAAGGTATCCAATTAGAGCACATTGTCTTAGACAGGGTAGCAAAATTTCCATTTTTGTGTCTTGAATAGGGTCAGGGTTTTATAGAGTCGGCGGAACACCCCTACCCAAATTCCTATTGATTACCTCCCCCCGGGTTTCACGTCAACGTAGTTGAGTGGGTAACAAAACAAGATGCAGGTTCGACGCAAGTCGAAAACTTGCGTCCACTCTGTAATAAAATCTAAAAATGTAATAAAATCTCAGTTTTTGGTTTTCGACTGCCATAGCTTTTATACGGCGAACACTTCGTGTGAGTTGAGCTGGCTTCATTTGCATTGTGTTTGGCTCGCGAATGCGTGATACAATTTGTGTGTATGCCAATATGCAAGTTTTCAGGAAGTTTTTTGGCATGACATTCTGTGGTCTTGAAGAGAAGCCGATGAAGATCAAGTCGCAACTCTACGCATGCGCAATTTGTACTGAGAATTCAATTTCTCAGCTATTCACTCGACTTGAATTTAACTCTGTCGCGCGGAAACCAGTGCATATAGTGAAATACAGGTTACAAAAGAATAATATAAAGATTTTTAATAATAATAATAATAATAATAATAATAATAATAATAATAATAATAATAATAATAATAATAATAACGATTTATTGACAGTGTTTCCACGAGGTGGCTCTTCACCTGTCAACTATTCTAAAACTAAGCTCTATGATCTACCTGAAACAAAAATAAATAGGAGAAAAATTATAAGCAGTTTCAAACACTCAATGCAGAATATACGAAACTACGGCTCCTGACCTGACCTAAACGCACCGTTGTTCCAAACAAGAATGCTTAGTTGTTGCGCGTTTTGCTTATAACCAGTGTTTTATTCCCATTCAGCTTTTTTATGCATTCAGTAATTACAATGAGGGCTCCCGCAATGATACAATTTGTGTTGTGTGCCAATATGCAAGTTTTCAGTTTGTTGACATTAAAAGTGCACATAATTTTTGTTCGCAGTTGACATTATACAGTATATTGAAAAAGGAGCCAATGAAGATCAAGTCGCAACTCTGCGCATGCACAGCCTGTATTCGAGTTAAATTATCCACTTGAGGGGATCCCGTCGATTCCGTACGGTACTCTTGACATAAGCTTCAAGCGAAACCTTCATACAGGATTTGTTTTATAAGTAAGTTTCATTTTGTTTGTTTATAATTTATTTCATTTTACTGCTTCATCATCGGTGGATAATGACAAACGAACACAGTGCGTAACACTGACACGATGCGCTAACACTCAATGACGGAGTGCATGACCACAACAGCGGCGCATAGAAGGCACGGGTTGCCCTTTGCTGTACTGTCCAATCGTTGTTATTTAGCCGATATCAAATGCTGTTTGTTTTCCAGAAGCGCTATTAGCGCTGTCTTTTAAAAACAGCTAACTTCAACGCAAATGCCGGCCCCAATTTTGGGCGTAGCTTCCCGCGCTTTTATTTTATTCTGAATCCGACTCCAATATTCTGTAAGCCTGAAGCCAGAACTCTAAACGCCGACTGCACAACTCAGTTAATAAACCAGACTGTGCCGTTTACGAATTACTAAATAAGTATTTAGGATGATTCGTCAGAGACAAATAATCCTATTTATTAATGTAATTCGGTTATTGGACGAATCTTGACGCATAATTCGTCAGCAATTGGATGGGTGATTCCTCAAGACAGATATCCTTTGGGTTATCTGTCCAAATTTCGTCTTTTGACTCCTATCCTGAATGCGTTATCTATCTGACGAATAACTCATCTTGACGGATAATTCGTCGCCGGTGAATATTGATTAATATGTGAGCAACAGTGTCATAAACCTGTAGTGAATGTCATGAAAAGGTGGATTCCAGTGAATTCGTTCAATCGCGCCGCGAATCCACTGTGAAAAAAGGAAAAGCAAAAAAAAAAAAAAAAAGTTCAGAACGCCATAGTTTGGCACAATGTCCGCTTGTTTTTAAGAAGCCTCTCGTTCACATTTTTTCCGAATCGTGAGGTTGTCAAGGAATATTGAGTGATAGAGACCTACAGGTGACAATAGAATAATGCTCAAGAAAACTTCAAACGCCCCGAATAACCATAAAATGTTTCAACAACGTCTAAAATATCTGAGAGCCAGTGTTTGTGCAACGGACCTGATACATCATGGCTTAATCAACTTTCATGGGAAAGTAAAACAAATAGCGCGTTCATTTGTGGCTATTCCGGAATAACAACAGCCGGAATAAGACGCGAGAGCTATTCCTACATTGCAGAATATTTGGAAAACCTCTCCTCTGCTCCAAGAGGCAGAATAGCCGCAGGAATAATGACGTCATTGCTTCATGAATACAAAGATGGCGGCAGCTGGTCCTGTGTGTTTTGTTGTTGGCGCGGACTGCATGAACTTCCTTTCCTGCCAGACAACAAAACATCCGAAAGAAATTCTGCACGTACTTAAGAAGGAAATCGTCTAAACTAAGGCTAAAGTACGCCAAAGCACTAAATACAAACAAACTGAGATATTATTTGGTCCTTGACAGGCTTCCAATGGTATTTTGCAAATACTGAACAAAAACTAAGCTGTTCAAGTAGGACTTGTATTTCCGATCTTTCAAACGCAGTCTAAATTAACTGTGGTTTGAAAAATAAAATTAGCCCATTTGTGCGCGCTCACATTGTTTTAGAGTGACAGAAGTTAGTACTGACTCTATTGTTAAATTTGTTGTTTAGAGTGCATGTAACTCTTGTGAATTTGCATGTTGGAATTAAAAGTCGGAACTTAAATAACCTTCGAAGACTTGACTTAAAATAGAGTAAAGAAGGTAAGAAGAATGAATAATAATTCTCTAAAGCCCTGGCCAAACGGTTTTTCCAAGTAGAGCCAAGTTACAAGATCAAAACTTGCATGCGGTTGGCCAAACGGTACTGCCAAGTCGAGGAAAAAGGCTAGAGGGAGACACGATAAGATTTTCCACTTTCTATTTTTATAATGCGTTGTACCGGCGAGGTTGTTTTAACAGTTCATAAGGCCAAACTCGTCCTTGAGACTCTTGTTTTACTCTCAAGCCTGGTCCTGGCTCAGAGTGGACATCGCTTATAAAAACGGGAGTCGAATTGCGATGAAATGTTTCATAATAACGAGTCAAATTTAGAACTAATTATTACTAATTCTAAGATAAACCACGTCTTGGCAATGTCACTGACGAGACAAGTTGCAATGTATATGTCACACGTTGCAACAAGACATGCACGCAACGTTGCGAAAAATAGAAGACGGTTTAACTTTTCTTGCAACTTGTCTCGCAATTTTTTGTCACGTTGCAAATTGCAAAGAGGGGGTGCCGCGCGCGCAATTTATTCTGTAAAGGCCATGTCACAAGAGGCAATTTTTCTTGCGACTTGTCTCGCAACGCTGACAACCGCATTGCGAGGCAACTTTCAAGGTACATGTCACACGGACTACGCAACGTTGCGAAAACAAAAAGAATTTTCTGCAACTTGTCTCAAAATGTTTTGTTGCAAAGAGGGGGTGTCGCACCCGCAACTTCTTCTACAATTTGTCTCGCAACGGCGTTGCGTTGCAAGTCGCAAGAAAAATTACCTTGTGTGATATGGCCTTTAGTCTGCGTGTAAAACCGGCCCGTAACGTTTACGACTCTGTCAAGTCATTATCAGTTTCCATGCCAGTGCCACCTTAAATTGTCGCCCTGTGTCAGATGTTTTAATTGGTCACGTTGTCAATGCGGGTATTAAAAATGTGTATCAACAAGTTGTGTTTAAGCTATTAGTCCTAAACGCTCAATAGAGACATTTTCGTTTGATTGTTTAAAGAAATAATGTCCTTGCTTTGGGTTTTTTGCGTTTGCTACATTCCGGATGGTCCAAACAAGTTGAGCCTTCCTTGCAAGCTCCCCATTAGCTGATTTCCACAGATGATCATCAGCATTTCTGTTTGTTTTAGTATTAGCGCACCATTTCTGTCCGGCGTATGACCAGACAGTGTGGCTTCAGATACGAATTCTTCAGCTAGTTTGAGGCTACACGCGAATGATGAACGCGTTTTCTCCGTCCACACTCTATTTCGTCCGCCCTTAAACGCAAAAATGAGTCAAAAACACTAAATACAGAAAAATCAAGCGCTCATCACACTTTCGAAAAATTTCGTTTTCGCCGTCCACACAACAACAGGAAAATTGCGTTGTCAAAAACATTCCACTCTGGAGAGCGTTTTTAAAAAGTTGCGTTTTCGTGACCGATTCTTGCACTCGGCAGGCTCGGTGCCAGCACTGACGCAAGCACCCACACAAAAGATTCAATTTTTTCTTTTCTTTTTCTTTTCCTTGCGTTTTGCATCGCCTTGTGCGGCAAAACTAGGTAATTTTGCGATCATATGCAGTCTCAGTTAGTGAAGTTTTGCGTAACTGTCGTGTGTGACTTAATTTTCCACTCAGCTTTTTTTGAATATATATTCAGTTATTACAATGATACAACTTGTGTTCGTGCCAATGTGCAAGTTTTTAGTTTGTTGACAAATCTTTTTTGTTCACAGTTGACATTGATTGGAAGAGGAGCCAATGACCCATCAAGTCGCAACTCTGCGCATGTGCAACCTGTTGAGTTAATTCTACTTGACAGTATCCGCGAGCCCATGATGGTACTGTTTACATAAGCTTCAAGAGAATCTTCAGAACAGGATCGATTTGTTTTATTAGTAAGTTTCGTTTTGTTTGTTTTACAGAAGCCGGGCTGCCTTTGTGCTTGTTGTAGAATCAAACGCTGTTTGCTTTTCCAGAAGCGCTGTCTTTTAAACCCAACTAACTTTACCTTGACTACGCGCGGTTTAATTGTATTCAGTCCGTCTCCATCATTCACTGCTGTATGCCGGTTAAACTTCTCACGGAAACCAAATAATTCTCTTTGTTAATATAATTTGGCAAGAGAGGATGATATATTATCCTCTCTTGAATTTGGCTATTGGATGAACCTTGACGCATGATCCGTCAGCGCTTGGGTGGATGATCAAGACAAATAATCCGTCGGGTTATCTGTCAAAATTTGTCTCTTAACTTTAATTAAAAAACTCTTATTGACTGATAATTCAACGCTAGTCTAAATTGTGAGCAACAGTGTCTAAAATCTGCAGTGCGAAACTAGTGAAAGTCACGAGAAAAGTGCGATTCCAGTGAACTCGTTGAATTCGCACGCCGCACGTCGCGAATCCACTGTGGAAATTCGGAATGCCACAGTTTGGCACGATGTCCGCTTGTTTTAAGAAAGCTTCTTGTTTACATATTTTCCGATTGCTGAGATTGTCAAGGATTGTCGAGTGATAGAGGTTTACAAGTGACTACGGTATATGCTCGAAAGAATTTTAAACGCTCAATGTGGAGTACACAAAAAACCATAACATATTTCAACAACGTCTAAACTACCTCCCGACGTGTCGAGCAAGAATGTTTAGTTATTGCGAGTTTTGCAGCCAGTACAGTTTAGACTTTCATATGAAAATGATTGAATGTAAATTAGTGACTAAAAGACGTTTTCGTTTGGATCTATTCCGGAACAAGACGGCGTTCGCGGTCTTTTGGCAGGAACTCCTATTGCGAAATATTTGGAAAACCTCTCCATCTATTCTGCTCTGAGGCAGAATAGGAATAATGACGTCATTGCTTCATGAAAACAAAGATGGCGGCAGCTCATTTTCAGCCTACAAAGGTGGCCCTGTGTGTTTTATTGTTAGCGCGCACTGCATGAACCTCCCTTCCGGCCAGACAACAAATATCAGAAAGAAATTCTGCACGTACCTAAGAAGAAAAATTGTCTAAACTGAGGCCAAAAGTACGCCAAAGCACTAAATACAAACAAACTGAGATATCATCTGGTCCTTGACAGATTTCCATTGGTATTTTGCAAATGCTGAACAAGAAGCTGTTCAAGTGGAACTTATTTTTATAATTTTTACGATTTCTGTCAAGTCATTATCAATTACTATGCCATGACTCATAGTGTGCCACCTTAAAGTTCTCCAGTTCATAACTCGAAACGAGAAGGTTTATGAACATCATCGACCACATAATTATTTGCACGTCTATTGACACAGAGTTGGTGATATAAGCAGTACACCCGCTAGTCCTAATGTTGAGCTTTGTTCGTTCTTCAAAGTGTTCAGGCTGCAAGGTGGTGCCGTCAGTTGATCAGCGGTTCACCGCGAGAAAAATGTAAATTAGCTTCACTGAGACGATGAATATAAAATGAATGGGGAAATTCAGATCACGATCCAGTAATTTGCATCAAAACGTCGATAGAGCGCTACTGCTCGTAAAGTTCTAGTGTTGTAGGTTTATTAGCATAAAGTATGGCGTTTCACTCTGTTTCGTACGTGATGGAATGCAACTGATATACGGTAGCGACATGAATCGGCGAGCCGGTGAATTTATCAACCTTCCGCTATACTGAACATTTGTTCTTGGGTGTATCGAAAACGAAGACCCCGAAAACGAAGACCTAATACCCAGAAAACGAAGACCCCAAAATAAATTAACATAAATTTGCGGGGTCTTCGTTTTATGGGTCTTCGTTTTCGATACACGGTGGTGGGTGTATCGAAAACGAAGACCCCAACAGTAATAGCCAACAGCTTCACTAAGTGGCACTCTATTTCAGACTGCTTGTTCAAGCTTTACGACGAGTGGCAAAAATTGCGGGGTCTTCGTTATATGGGTCTTCGTTTTCGATACACCGGTGGTGGGTGTATCGAAAACGAAGACCCCAAAAACGAAGACCCCAAAGGGAATCGTCCACTTTCCTGTATTTTGCGCGTGGTTTCTCTTGAAGTGATCTGTCTACGGTGTTTTGTAGAGCTTATCGTGCTGTCAGCTTTTCTGCCATGTTGTTTACTTGTGGCGTAGCACCGCTGACCGGCTCACCTTTCGCGCGCACAAGCAACACGCGCCAGACAATGCAAATTTAACCAAGTTCACATGAAAGTCAACGTAAATTAAAAACGTTGAGTCGGTTTATTTCAAGTTTGATATTAAACAGACTGCAAGAATCTCTTCAGGAGCCGGTCAGCGGTGCTACACCACAAGTAAACAACATGGCAGAAAAGCTGACAGCACGATAAGCTCTACAAAACACCATAGACAGATCACTTCAAGAGAAAAATACAACGCGCAAAATACAGGAAAGTGGACGATTCCCTTTGGGGTCTTCGTTTTTGGGGTCTTCGTTTTCGATACACCCACCACCGGTGTATCGAAAACGAAGACCCATATAACGAAGACCCCGCAATTTTTGCCACTCGTCGTAAAGCTTGAACAAGCAGTATGAAATAGAGTGCCACTTAGTGAAGCTGTTGGCTATTACTGTTGGGGTCTTCGTTTTCGATACACCCACCACCGTGTATCGAAAACGAAGACCCATAAACGAAGACCCCGCAAATTTATGTTAATTTATTTTGGGGTCTTCGTTTTCTGGGTCTTAGGTCTTCGTTTTCGGGGTCTTCGTTTTCGATACACCCTTTGTTCTTGTTTGACTTCTTCCTTTTGAATCTTGCAAACATATGATCGAAAATTCCTGGCCGGAGCCGGGGACAGCGTTCGTTTGGCATGATCTCAAACATTTCTAGCAATTATAAACAGTGGAACCTCCCTGAGCGACCACTTCTCGTAAGACCACTTAACCAAAGTACCGATTGCTTTCTCAGTCTTGAAGGAAGGAGTAACTCCCTTTCAAAAACCGGACCGGACAAAACATTGACACATCGCACTTGGAATGTGTTGAGTTAAACAAACCTAACCCAAGAAAGCACGGTTCTTGTGCTGGCGTGTTCTTGACAGGTTCGGTGCAAGCACTGGCACAAGGAAAGAGTTGGCACAAGGGTTCGATTTGTCCTTTTTCTAATGTGTTAGCGTCTTTCGCGAAAAAGAAAAACAGATAATTGTGCGATCATCTGCAGCCAGGATTAGTGATTTGTGTGACTCAGTATCTGGGCCGCAGTATGTCCTGCAGTTCATTTTGGAATGATTTTCCACTCAGCTTTTAATACGTTGCGATTTTACACACTAGTGTGGTGAGACTTCCTGGTGAAGCAATGAAATGCGCGGCTTTTTCTGTATCAACCCATCCGCTGCCTGCTGTGTCAATGGAACGCACTGTGATGTAATTTGAGCGGTCAGAGTCTGATCGAGTTGGGGCCGGTTCAACTGAAGTTTTGAGTGATAAAGTGTAATGTTTTCGTGTAGTTTCCTGTATTTTTAATTAAATTTCCTTTGAACTGGTGCCAATTTAAATGAAGCAGGTAATTCTATTGACCCAGCACATTTATGTTTACTGTGGAACAGCCCTCAATCAACAGGTTGCACAAGTGCGGCTTTCGCAATATTTAAAGCGTCGTTTAAAACGAAACAAAACACATGCAGTGCACGCCCAGTCGTATCAGCTGGAAATGGGCAAAACAATGTTATACTTCTAGTGGCATTTTATATTTCAGCTCGAACGCTTTTCAACCCTGTGTACGTGACAGGAAATCTGCTTATTGTTTTATAGCGGACGCCTTCACCGAAGCATTAACCGGATGAAATTAAGGACAGCAACTTTGTTTATAAAATGCGAAGTGGCTTCCTGCCCTGACGAATACTTCCATATAACGACAGGACCATACTCGATTTACTAAGAGTCTCAGTGAAGCAAGATGATTTCTTTGCTCCACTTTGGAAGCTTTATAGTTTTAATTTTGTCATTTTTTGACGGCGATGTCAACGCGGCCATGCCGAAGCCATTTAACGATACAAGACAGCGAACGATTTGGATCAGCAGGGCCACTGAAGTATTCGTCAAGAAGATATTCACAGAATACGGAGATAATCAAACGGGCACGATATCCAGAGAGAAGCTCACGGATCTCATGGGAGCTCTACATATTTTGGGAAACATCACGAGCAAAACTGCTCATCCGCTTACAAACAAACTTCCCAATCAACCGGAGCACTGGCATGATACACATCACACTACGCCATCAACGAGGTCGAAGAGAGAACCGACTGGTTTGGACCATGTCGAAAGTATTGGGCACAAGGTATGGTTTTGGATATTTTTGTTGTATGTAAAAGCGGCATTACTGTGATTGATATTTGTGACCAACTAGTGGCGAAACTGGTATCACTGCCGGATAATTGATCAGAAGAGACCTCAATTCCCATATAATGTGTCGTTCTCTCCCATGGCACCCCCACTTTTCGGTGAGTAAACCATTTGATGAAAATCTGGCATTGCCTTTGTTTGTCGAGTTGCCCTCTCAAAAGTTGCTTTTCGTTAATTTGACAATCTGTCTATATATCTCTGGACTAACAAAATATATTAAAATCGCCCGCACACTAAGTCAACACGTTGGTCTGTACGTGTGGCAGATATTCATTAATCTCTCTGGTTAGCACTCAGAAGATTTCCACGAGGGCCGTTTTGTCGAAACAAGCATTTTATATCTGTCAACGCCGGAGCGTCTGAAACTCACGGGTAAACACGGCGAGCGCAGTGCTCAGTGACTGGCAATCACGCACTAACGAAACACAGCTGCCTGTAAACTGTGCGTGCTATAGTTGTACTACACCGCGACAACCAAAGAATCTTTCTGGCTCACCAAGGTCAAGATGCGATTTTTGCACGGAAACTCAGTTCACTTTATAGAGATTATCACAGCAAGCGGAAAGAATCGAGGAAAATCCGCGAGACTGCATGACGCTTTTCTCGATTAGATTTTTTTTTTTTTTTTTTTCCTCAGGAAATACTTCGGCGAAGATTGTGAACTCGGTCAGACATTCAAACTTCCAACTCCTTTATTTATTTATTTATTTATTTATTTATTTACCCGCTTCAATTACACTGCGTACAAATTAGTATAATTAGGATAGCTCATAGAGAACTGATGTAGTTCACTTATAAAAATGAACCTCCTTGTTAAAATAATTTGGCCGGGTATTAAGCGATACAAACTTGGATGAGTGATATTATGAAAATCACTGATCTATGGATCCCATTGAGACTCTTTGATATCAACTCATGTATGTGATATCAACCTCTTGTTATCCCGTTCATTATACAGAGACTCTTTGATATCAACTCAATGTATGTGATATCAACCTCTTGTTATCCCGTTAGCTGAGTTTCGATTTTATCATCGATATATTTTTAACTTGCGTTTATCTTGTATAAGATAGTCTTGTATGCGATCACCCAAACGGTTCGTTATTGTATGTGAAACTATGACACCGTTTTAAGTTTTGTACTGAAATCAGCATCTGGTCATCAGCGAGCGGGTTATTTTCCGTGGAGTGTTATATTGCACGCCATACCATTCAAATGTGGTACGAGTTACAGGTCGGTGATCGAGATGACAGATTAATAGGCGGGTTGAAACACAATATTACTGGTCGAGGTACAACTAGATACAGATCGCTATGGTGGGTCGAGAATCACGATTACTGATATCTCGATCAGAGAATTTTTTTCTCAATCAGTAATCTCGACTGATCACCGATTTGTAACTCGTACCACTTTTGAATCGCGCAAAGTAAAGGCAAATTCACACTGGACGCGTCGCGACACGCCATAACTGCACGCCGTTGTCGCGTTGAAATTAGCCCTTGTTCTATTTTTACGGCGTCGCTCTGAGTTGACGCGTTGTCGCTATGTCGCGGCGTGTCCGGTGTGAATCGGATTGAAGGAATGACCGGGATCTAATTTTGTCGCGCCCGTATGGACGCGTCGCGAGGCATATTGAAAAACCTGGACTTGATTGGACTGGACTGGATAGGACTCTAATTTGTAAAACCTGGACTTGATTTGAAATAAATGTCAGTAAGATTAAGTAAAATTTTAGTAATAGCGTTTATTTCGAGTTTACTATCTTGAAAGCCTCGTGTGAACCAACGGTTTTGGGCCCTGCCGAATGATTGTGAAATAGTTAAAATTATTATATACATACTGAGACATACTCACGAAAAAGCCATATCGTAAAATTTCGTACGCAAATGAGTTCTAGCCAATGAGAGGCCGCGAACGACGCTTTTCACACGTGAAAAAAATCGTTCGTCCAATCACAAGCTGCGAACGACGATTTTTCACTACTTTTAAAGGGTTTCCCGGTCCCATCATAAATGTCTCAGTATGTATATAATAAACAGAAAACATCATGGAAAGTGCTTTGTACAGTTTTTATTCACTCGTTGTTTCGTATCATAAAACTCACTCGCTCGCAAAGCCTCGCTCGTTCGTTTTATGATACTTCACAACTCGTGAATAAAAACCGTACGCGCGCACTTTCCATGAAGTAATCTCTATTTACCGCATTGTGGGCCGCCTTTGGTTATGACTGTGGGAGTATTGCCATGTCTTCCAAGTGCCTTACTCCCAGGGAGACCTGAACTTTGATCTCCCCTGGTAGCTTTTGACAGTAGCACACGACACGTGCTTCAGCCTGTAATCGTCCATTGTGCTCCTATTCTTGAGAAGCCTACAAATGTCGAACGCCCTTTGTGAACTTTGTGAACATTCAGAAGCAAGGATACTTTTCCTACCTTGCCCCGGCATCATGTTTCCTGCCATCGCTGTGCAAACCTTGTTTCGCATTGTCCGGTGGTTATGAAAAGTAACTGAAAATTGAAACGCTATTTACCTTACACCGTGGACAACGCGAAACAAGGTTCGCACAGCGATGGCAGGAAACATGATGCCGGGGCAAGGTAGGAAAAGTATCCTTGCTTCTGAATGTTCACAAAGTTCACAAAGGGCGTTCGACATTTGTAGGCTTCTCAAGAATAGGAGCACAATGGACGATTACAGGCTGAAGCACGTGTCGTGTGCTACTGTCAAAAGCTACCAGGGGAGATCAAAGTTCAGGTCTCCCTGGGAGTAAGGCACGTGGCAGACATGGCAATACTTCCACAGTCATAACCAAAGGCGGCCCACAATGCGGTAATTTTAACTATTTCACAATCATTCGGCAGGGTCCAAAACTGTTGGTTCACACGAGGCTTTCAAGATAGTAAACTCGAAATAAACGTTATTACTAAAATTTTACTTAATCTTACTGACATATTTTTTTCAAATCGAGTCCAGGTTTTACAAATTAGAGTCCAGTCCAGTCCATGTTGTATGCCCGCGCGATATGGCGAGTGTTGATGGTGTGGGATCGTGCTGGGGGGTTTCGCCGGCACGGAAGTTTCGTTTAGTGGACTTTGAGCTCTTGAGATGCGGAAGGTACGGTTACAATCACGAGATCTGCGAATTCCAGCGTACGGCATAAGCCATTCATTCTCGTTATGTGTTGCCCAGTTGTTAAGCATTTTCAATGCAGAAAAACATTTGGACTTAACTGACGACTCAGATATTGGAGTATGTTTTCGCTATTTCTCGTCGGCCTACTATTGTAGATCGGAAACAAACAGTGATGTGTACCCATTTATTACAGAATATTTGGCTTATAAAAATCGGGTTCTGTCAGAATTGTTACAAGGCGGAATAAGGGACAAACTGGAGATTAACAAGAAAGACTATTTTTTAATACCGTGTGATAAGCCGAGCTAAAACACACTTATCATCTCCGGCATCACGCAAAAAAGGCCATCTCTCTTAGAGAAAAAAAAAAGTATTATATTTACAAATTTGAGAAGGGAGATTACTGTCTAAGAAATTAATATTTCATGTTGGCTTGCCGGGCTGAATTCAGTATGCGGCCTCCAACTGTGGTATGACATTATCGCCCCGGGGGGGGGGGGGGGGTACTCCCATATATTTTCTATATAGGGACGTACCGCCCGATAGGGTATCATTTTCAGGGTCTTCTGTCTTAAACAGGGCATCAAATTTTACATTTTCGTGTCTTAAACAGGGTTATTTTCCAAAGATTTTCTCCTCTTCCCCTCCCCCCTCAACCACATTTTTGTTCTCGCCATTTTCGCGCGATTTCTTCGTATGCTCCAGTGGAAACGCGTGCAACGCAGGCTAACTTATCTAAACTTAGTCTTGAACAGGGTTTCAAATTAGAGCACTTTGACTTAGACAGGGTAGCAAAATTTCCATTTTTGTGTCTTGAATAGGGTTAGGGTTTTATAGAGTCAGCGGAACCTCTCTACCCAGATTCCTATTGAGTACCCCCCCCCCCCCCCCCCTCCCCGATTATCGCCCACAAGCGGCATTACGGATTTTGCATTCACTGTTCTCAATCCACAACGAAAAAGGTTCATGATTTTCACATTAGTCGTAGAAGTATTAACAATTCAGTTTTTGGGTGAAAGAATGCATCATTGGGTTCTCCCTGTGTAGCAACTCAAGCGGTCGTTTTATCAGATCTTGAGTTCTTCTATTAAACTGTAGGTTTTACCTCACTTCAAGGGATTAGAAGTTAAGGCGTTGTTGTCGCTGTTTTTGTATAGGGAGTTGTTTCGTCCTTCGTGCAGCATTGCATGATTAGAGCATGTGTCTTCAATCGACAAACCGGCTATGCGGAACAATCCAAGGGTATTTCCAAATCATCCTTTTTAAAATGGAACTGTTTTTTTTTCCAGTGTATGACACAAAATGAGATGCTGTCTCTTCACGGGATCAACTCGTCTGACGGCATCAGCCAAAGAGACTTTATCAACATGTGTCCATCGCTGATCTACCAGATAGAGGGGCATGCATGCGAAGTCGCGCAAGACAAGGAGGAACACGCTCACTTGGAGGAAATCGAGGAAGACTCGGAAAAATGGAAAGGTAAGTTACAAGCAACAACAACAACAACAACAACAACAACAACAACAACAACAATGACAACAACAATAATAATAATAACAATGGCAACAATGGAAAGTTCAAGGAGTCCAAACTTTAATTCTAGGTTTAAATGTATACCCAATCTCCTCGCGGTAAATAAAGCCTTGTGCCACTATCATAGGCAGAGCCAAAAACCAACCTACTAAACGAACAAACAATTAAATAATAACATGTGTTTTTTACCGTTTCAGTATGGACTTACGGTCTTGTATCCATCACGGTCATCAGTCTGACGTCACTGTGTGCCATCGCCGTTGTACCGCTGATGGGCCGCTCTGTCTACACGCGCGTTATGTCGTTTCTCGTCGCCTTAGCGGTGGGAACCTTGGCTGGGGATGCTCTGCTCCATCTTATACCTCATGTAAGCTGTCACATTATGTATAAGAAAGTGGTTTCATTCTTCAAGAGAGAGAGATGAAAGTTGAGAAGTGTGGGTAATGAGAGTAGTGAAGAAAGCCCAAGCGAGCATCTTTTTCTTCTTTTTTGTCAGGCATGATTTGGACATTCAATAATTAGTTTTGTAAACTAGTGCCTTGTTGCCGTCGCATAGCAACAGTCGTCAGTCAGTTTATTTGTATTCTCTCACCAGGCCTTTATCCCAGCTGAGTCCGGCGAGGGACACTCGCATGAGAGCTCCGAAAATCCCGTCTATAAGGCATGCGTTGTGATGTTTGGGATTTACGGATTCTTTTTGGTGGAGTGCATCATGAAAGTTCGCGCTGTGAGAAAGGACAAGCATAGCACAGCGCATGTGTGTGACAACGTCAAGCTGATTAAAGTGAGTGCGGCTCTTTTTTTGTTTCGCTCTATTTTTAAAGGACTTTTTAGTTGGCCAGTATTTTTCTCGAAGTTGGAATGGACACCGAGATGCATATGGTCGAAGATAATTAGCGTATGAAGAACCCGTGGATTGAACGCAAACGTGATGGATGAATCCTCAGTAACAATAACAGCAGCGAAATTTCCTTTTAACATTCACAGAGACACAAGAGGAAACACCAGTCCGAAGAAAAGGTTGGGTCCAGGCTGGCCGGGATGCAGCGCACCCACAGCTGCGACCACGCGCACTTTCCCGCCAGCAATAGCGAGCCCAGGCATTTTGCACATCCGGGATATTCGACTAAACCTGCTTACCCGGATGATTTAACAAGTGAAGAGCGATCAGAGCGTGCGCACGAGGAGAGGGAGATCAGGTCGCTCATTTCATCATGGAACAGCCGTGATAACTGTTTCTACGACAGCTTTCTGCCTAAAATAAGCAAGCAGATAAGCTTCAGTGACTCCGAACTGCCAGGTACACGTCGTGACGAAAACTGCGTCAGTTTGCTTGGGAATTCTAACGACAACTTCCGTTTCAGTGACGTTAGTTCTAACCATGGCAGCAATGTACACTGGGTTCATGATAAAACTGTCGTTGGGAGCTCAAGCAGTGTCCATAGGACGCCGGCAGAAAGCGAAGGACGTGGACACGAGCATGGGCACGATCACGATCACGATCACGGACACGGACACCATCACGATCACGAACACGAACACGAACACGATCACAGACATAATCACGGACATAATCACGGACACAGTCACGGACACAGTCACCACATGGACAAGAACACCTCCATAGCAACGGTTGCCTGGATGGTTATAGTTGGAGACGGCTTTCACAACTTTGGTGACGGTATGGCCGTGGGAGCAGCGTTTGCGGCGAACTTAGGAACTGGATTAACGACGGCCATCGCAGTGTTTTGTCACGAGCTCCCACACGAGTTAGGTATGTCAGTGAACAGAGCTGGAGATGTTGCTGTTTATTTTTAATTTGTTGGTAGTTCATGAATTGTTGAGTCGATTGGTCGGCTGATTTGCACAATTATCTATTGATTGATTGACAAATTGTAATTATGAATAAAAATACACATGAAAGTAGGAAGAGCAGAACTAATAGTGGTAGTAAACTCAGTAGTAGTAGTAGCAGCAACAGCATCAATAATGGTAGTAGTAGTGTTGGTAGCTTAGTCTAGTATTGGTAGCGGATAGTTATTAGAAGTGTAGTATTTATAGTGGGTGGTAGTTCAGTGTAGTAGCAGCAGCAGCAGCAACAGCAACAGCATCAATAATGGTAGTAGTAGTGTTGGTAGCTTAGTCTGGTAGTAGTAGTGTTGGTAGCTTAGTCTGGTAGTAGTAGTGTTGGTAGCTTAGTCTGGTAGTAGTCCCATAGTTAGTGGAAGTGTAGTATTTATAGTGGTAGTAGTAGTATAGTGGTCTGGTAGTAGTAGTGTCGGTAGCTTAGTCTAGTTGGTAGCGGATAGTTATCAGAAGTGCAGTATTTATAGTGGTAGTAGTAGAATAGTGGTCTGGTAGTAGTAGTGTTGGTAGCTTAGTCTGGTAGTAGTACCATAGTTAGTGGAAGTAGCAGTAATAGTCAATAGTTCAGTGTAGTAACAGTAACATTAGCGGCACAAGTAGGCGCCATAGCTTTATCTGGTCCAAATGCTGCAGTACTTCGCAGTGCTGTATAAACAACAGCGATGCAGAATTAGTTCTACGGGAGTAGTGTTGGAAATGGCGAGTAGGAGAGAATATATAATATATATAATATTAGTGTACTAGTGCAGGATATTGTTTAAAACGTTTCTCGCTCATTGTTTGCTTCGCAGGAGACTTTGCTGTCCTTGTGAAGTCAGGATTTACAATCAGACAGGCTATAACCTACAACATGGTTTCTGCGGTGATTTCCTATATTGGTCTGATATTGGGTATCATCCTTGGTGATTTATCGTCGGCTCATGGCTGGGTCTTGTCCTTAACCGCGGGGATGTTCTTGTATATATCTCTGGTTGACATGGTAAGTGGCTGGTTATTATTATTATTATTATTATTATTATTATTATTATTATTATTATTATTATTATTATTATTATTATTATTATTATTATTATTATTATTTCTCTATAGTTGACATGGTAAGTGGCTGGTTATTATAATGAATGATTCCCTGTGCCAATGCTGTGGCTATTGTAAGTTTTGCTAGCAATTAAAAAACACGATCTCTCATATTCTTTTTTCCACAGCTTCCTGAACTGAATAAGTTCATCTCAGATGGTGGGGGCTGGAGTGTTTGTCTGTGTCAGAACGCTGGAATCTTAACTGGTGTCGCCATTATGTTGACCATTGCTCTTCATGAATCTGATTAGCGGGAGCAGCAGATCGGGTGGAGTCTGTAACGGCGGGTGCTTGGCCTGGAGTTTTACATTACGAGAACTGAATGTCTCAATTTTAAATACAGAAAAACGATCTGAATTATAGATCTTTATTGTCTTAATTAAGAACACAGTTAGTATTTAGAACTTTAGGTATATTGTCATTCTAAACTTGAGCTCCGTAGTTTTTGATGTCCAAAAGACGCAAGCTTCAAGCGAAGTGTGTGCAGAAGTCTGACTGCATGCTAGAAATAATCACTGTATATTGAACGTGAAATTAAGATCTAATCCTTTGGTGGATGGTTATAAGACTTTGCACATGCAACCTGTAATGTTTTCTTAGCTAATTTGTTTTAGCATCTACGAGAAAAGGACTAATTTCTGGCGTGGTCGTGTATGAAATGGCCCTGTGATTTCATCATTCTCATTTCACTTTACACTAAATGTTTTTCGTGTTCATTCTTGAACATCAGTCTTTGTACCTCCGAGAGGCCATTTTCTATTGTTCAGTGCACCTCCAGGAGGCCATCTTTTATTGTTCAGTGACGTCACTGAGTCATCCCATGATGCTCTAGTATATACACAGCGCCGGTTTCGCTTTTACGTGTTTGAGCTGGCAATTATGAACAAAGTTGTTGTTTGTTGTCTCATGGTTGGAAGCTATGCATTCTACCAAGAGTAGTGCTTTAAAAACCCAGTGACGACAAATAGCAGTTAAATGTTTTAACACAATTTTAGTAACCTTGCTACCACCTTCGCCTGATCCTGAAAGTTTTTTCACGATGGAGAAAAGAAATCTCTCCACTATCTGAAATCCTGAACCGTCTGGGGCTTTTGAAACGATGTGTTTGTGTTTCACTGTCGTTCGATGACTCTTCGTGGAGGCATTCAGTGACGTCTAAATTCGAGTTTACGCAAACTTCAATTTCTGTAATTTTTTTTTTCCACAAGCTGATAATTATTTTGAATGTTCAGTAGTTATCTTTGAATTTCCCAGAATTTAAGTAACGGTGTAATTTTAGCTCACTTGTCGCATACAACCTTGTTACGACACGGTTACGAAACGCATCAGTGTAAATCAAACTTACAACATGCGATTTGTGTCGTAAGGCGGTCGCATACAAGAATCGTAAGCAAAAATTGTACTGTGTGAATCCGCTAGACATCTATATATAATATTTGGTTCGGTTAATTAGTTTATTCGACATTTTGGTAATTAGCGAGTTTGTTTGTGAAAAAAAGTTAGTGGGCGGTTGAGTTTGTTAGTTAGGATGAATTATGTGTGTCTGGGTGAGTGGTGGGTGTGGGTCAATAAGCGGGTGGGCAGATGTGTGTCTAAGTTAGTGGATATATGAGAGGGTGATAAGGGCGAGTGGGTGGGTGGGAGTTTAGTGAGCGGTTGAGTTAGTTAGGATGAATTATGTGTGTCTGGGTGAGTGGTGGGTGTGGATCAATAAGCGGGTGGGCAGATGTGTGTCTAAGTTAGTGGATATATGAGAAGGTGATAAGGGCGAGTGGGTGGGTGGGAGTTTAGTGAGCGGTTGAGTTAGTTAGGATAAATTATGTGTGTCTGGGTGAGTGGTGGGTGTGGGTCAATAAGCGGGTGGGCAGATGTGTGTCTAAGTTAGTGGATATATGAGAGGGTGATAAGGGCGAGTAGGTGGGTGGGAGTTTAGTGAGCGGTTGAGTTAGTTAGGATAAATTATGTGTGTCTGGGTGAGTGGTGGGTGTGGGTCAATAAGCGGGTGGGCAGATGTGTGGCTAAGTTAGTGGATATATGAGAGGGTGATAAGGGCGAGTGAGTGGGTGGGAGTTTAGCGAGCGGTTGAGTTAGCGTGTGAGAGTGAGTGAGTGAGTGAGTGAGTGAGTGCGAGAAAAAGAGAGAAAGTGAGTCAAAAAGCGAGTCCTTGAGCGGGTGGTTTAGATAAGCGAGTAAACAAGCAGGACGTGTGAGTCGTTGACGATGTTGGAGCGCCCGTGTATAGGACCTGGCAAAGCATCCAATGACATTAGTGAGATAACTGACGAAAATATATTTATACGGACGGGCCGTGTTTGACCCGTGTGAGCGCGGCCAACTGAACTGACTGTAACACGTGACACAAGCAACGTTGTTGTGTTGTGTAGTTCTTATGTTAAAGTTAAAGTTATTAATTTTGCTGATCCTGACCTTGTATGAGTAGATTTACTATACTGCATTAAGAATTGAGGCTGTCTACAAGATATTTACAATCTTGATTTTTTGCGCTTGACTGTGACTGCACCTGCATCCGTTTTACCTGAATTACTGGTTGAGTTTAGACATTATATAAACTAGTATTATTCTGCCTTTAAAGCGCTTATTTATCGGGTCGCTTCTACTTTAATTCTAGCCAAATATGACGATAGGGTTTTTAAAATTCTGCAACTAATTTAAGGTTAGTCGGCTTTATGTTTTATCTGTTGGGACTATCGTATTATATAAGGGAGCTGCTGTTTCAAAAAAAAAAAAAAAAATACTATAAAGTAATAATTACAGTCACACGTTATGATATTAAGGGAGCTGTTTTAAATAAACTTTGAAGTAATGATTGTAGTTACAGGTTGTCGAGTCAGTCTCATGACTTTCGTTAAGCGCGGTCTCACCTTTGGTTAAGTTTGAACTCGCATTCACACATGCTCGTGATTTGGACCCGTGCTTTGCAATCTAAATCCATGCAGAGAACATTTGCATGATTATACACATACTTCAAGCTTCTTACTTTTTAGGTTACCAAAAAAGTGCTTGCAATTTTAGTCTGCAAACATATTTTTCTTGAATTTCAAGCAAAATCGCCTAAGGTAAGTTTTCGTGAGCATGAAAATTTCTTTTTTTTAGATCTCGGAAAAGAATTTCAACCTTAGGGAAAGTTCATGTATTATGACAACGGGGGAGTGTGTGTGTGTGTGTGTGTGTGTGTGTGGGGGGGGGGGGGGGGGTGGTGGGGGGTGGTGGGGGGGTGGGGTTTGAAGCATGAAATCAGCAAACCTTCGAAGCATGAAATTCGGAGACACCTTTTCTTCTTCAATGTGTCAACATTAGGTTGAAGCAATAAATAATCTAATAACATGCATACAATAATATCTGCATTCTGATTGGCTGAGAGCACGTCAATTTATCCCAAACAGTGCAAAAATGTGAAATTAACAGTGCAGAAATGTGAAATTAAGAGTGCAGAAATTTGAAATTAAAAATTGAAAAATTGTATGCGGCCAATAAATCGGAACACGAAATGAAGCTGATCTGCGACTGAGCTATGTTACTTCACGTCTTTCGCAGTGCCAATTTTAAAATCATGTTTCGTGAAGGAAAACTTTATAATTTAGACACAAGCACCGATTTTAGTCGGCCACGAGCGTGTCACGGCTTTGTTGTCACGGTATTCAAAAGCCCATAGCTCCCGATAGATACTTTGTATCGACCCAGAATTTTGTTTTACGTCTTAAGGCATAATAGTCTTGAACATGTTAGTGTATTGGACTTATAGGATACGTTACTTTTGAGATGGCTTTTTATGATGTCACATGAAAACCAAGAATTGAAATACCTGATAATTTGCATACTGTACAAACTTGTAAACATTCACCGGAAATGGATATTTTTGGCTTTTTTTCCTATTATAACTCAACATATGCACACGCGCGCGTCAATTTACGTCAGCTAGCGTCGCAAAACACAGCAGAGTGAAACATAACCGATGTTCAGGTCTTGTGCGCTACGCCACAGACATGACGCTGTCCCATTTCCAACCTAGTCCCTTGTATCCTAATATGGAAGTACCGGGAGGCCTGGTTTATTTCTAACATGGCCGCTTTGTTATGAGTAGTTTTCTGTCTTTAGAGGTCTTTAGCGATGTTTTAGAGTAACTTGGCCGTTTGATTGTGGGTTAGGAATGGAGGAAAGCTCTAATCTCGTTGTGAAGCCGGCAGACCCTGTT
This sequence comes from Plumapathes pennacea, assembly GCA_964036295.1. NCBI lineage: Eukaryota > Metazoa > Cnidaria > Anthozoa > Antipatharia > Myriopathidae > Plumapathes > Plumapathes pennacea. Next base: position 19,903,014 of record OZ038464.1, on the reverse strand, counting down.
GCTCTCAAACGCATCTTCAACAAGGTTCGTCTTTGTAAGCTTCCACTGCATCTGTTTGCTGTAATGGTTATGATAACGAATGTTTATAATACTTGAGGGCCAAGGAGCCTAACTACTTTACCTGTGCTACACCATTGAGTGGATAGAGGCGTAGTTAGTGAGTGAAAATTGTGAAAACTCCACGTCACGGGAGTCACGGCATGATGGCCATTTTTTAAAATTGATTTGATAGAGCATTCAATATAATCTCGTGTTTACCTTTAAGTATCAGGTTTTGCCATTTTAGTGGATATATTTACCGTATACAGCATGTTTTTGCAATTTAACTGTTAGCAAAGGCGATATTGTAGTGGCCTAAATTCCTGGCGACATTTGCCGTTTCCGGGAAGGTGTTACAGTACGCGGGAAGGTGTGTTGAACAGATGTTTTATTTACTTTGATTGCTTTCGCCATGTATGATACAAGAGAAAGGTAGGAAGTGGAAAATATTGTTGAAAACTAAAATAGTAAGAAGAAAGACCTTGGCAAGTGGAGGGTCACCATAGCAGCTTATGACCAGTTACTGCAGTGAATGAGTTTGAGCGCTATTAGACACCGGTACAAATGGATGTGTAGCGACACATCTCAGAATTGACTATCAGTGTAGTGTTGTAAAAATTTGTCTACTGAAGTGAGAATAATTATTGTAGGAGTTTCTCTCCTTCTAGTAATAAAGTATGCCATTTGTGCAGCCTAAGATAACCTGGCAACTAGCAGTAGCCCAGCAACTTTAGCTGACTCTGCAGATGACACATAGCTAACTAGTTACCTGTAAACTGACTACAAAGGACAATGTTAGAGGACTGCTAAGATGGATATGGATAAAGTTTATTTGCAAAATTGAACATAAAGGGAAGTGTTGGGGTTATTCATTTTTATAGGAAATTTCCTGGGTATACAACAATTTTATCAAGAAAAGTTTAATATAGTACAATATGCAATAATGTGCATAAATCAAAAGGCTGTGTTGATGGTTTCAGTATGCAACAGTGGAAGAAGAAGGTGAAAAGTTTATGAGCCCAGAGAACCTGATCAGGGACTATCTAGGGATGCAAAAGATAGATGAATACAATGAAGTAACGCTTCAACTACTTGCTGGCGTTGTAGACCAGACAAAAGACAGGTACGGGTAAATGGCAGTTTGTTGAGTTACAGAGCATACATATTGATATTTGTTGTTCATTTGACTAATGTTAAGTGCCACTGCAATAAAATGCGTGTGCACACTTTTGATTAACTGATTATTTTTCTTTAATTTTAGGCTTATATCATTTAGTGAATTTCTGGCATTTGAGACACTACTTCGTAATGCAGATGCCCAACACAAGCTAATTTTCCAGCTCTTTGACTTGGATGGCAAAGGATCTGTTTCTTTTGGTGGGTTGTGACAATCGTTTATATCATTCTTTAAACGAACATTACGTTTTATTAACCAGATTCCCAAGCTGCATGTGCTACAGTGGAACCCTGTTAATGCAGCCACCATCAGGACATAAAAATCTGGCTGTATTAATGGGGTGGCCCTAACAGGGTTTTCAGATAAGAAAATGACAGGGTGCTTATATACATGCTTATATAACGAGGTGGCTGTAGGTAATGGGGTGGCCATAAGGTGGTGTTCCACTACTGTACTGCAGCTATTCCGCAGATACTGACAGCATATTTTCTGTTTCACAGATGAGTTTGAAAGTGTGATTAAAGAGACGACTTTCCACAGTAATCACAAGTTTGACTTTGGTTCAGAGTTTATTTCTTCCTACTTTGGCCCTGATAAGAAAAGGCTTGTTGTCTTTGAGGAATTCTCGCAGCTTCTTCAGGTAGGTCCCTTTAGTGAGTCACTTGTTTGAAAGACATCAAGTGCAGGACTTCTCTACTAATGTAATAATATATACACACTACAGACCTTAGTACTGTAGATTTTCAGATAGACAGATCCAATGTTTGCTTTATTGGAATGTGTTTGTGTGGTAAGAGTTTAAAGAAGAACATAATTATGCACACATATGCATTAAGTGTATAATGTTAAAATTAACTATATTTCTCCTTTTCTCTATTTTCCCTTCTCACTAGGATTTGGCTAAAGAATATCAGCGGCAGGCATTTTTCCATGCCAAGATGAAGGAGGGTAAAATAACTGCCGTCCACTTCTCAAACATCATGAAAACGATCCGTGGACATGAGCTGACTCCTTACGTCAGGGCATATCTTTTAGCTGTAAGTCAATTCCAATAATTGTTTCAGATCTGCAGCATGTTATCCAGTGTCCTAAGCATAGAGTACAAATTCTCACAGCCAGTTGGGAAGAAAATGTATGTTGAAGATGTTGTGAGAATTTACATCTGAATCTGAATCAGCTTTCACTTTAAGCATTAAGCTATCAAATGCCAAATTCTCCTTACTGCGTGAAACATGTGTGGTAAGAGACTGAAGAGACAGTTAAAGTTGATTACAATGCAACAAAAAGGCTTTCATTAGTAGCATAACAAAGGTTTTGTGAGTGAAGCATTCACTACAGAGCATGTTCAGACCTGTATGTCAATGTATAAATCTTTTCACTGGCCAGGTTGGAGGAGGAGAAGCACGGCATCTTGTCAGTTATGGATATTACAGAGCTTTCAACACTATGTTGGATAACATTCGGACGCTGCATGACTTGGCCATGTCCACGACCAATGGAAGTCGCTTCAGAGAAATTAAACAAGGTAAGTGTACAGCAGTAGACTGGTGACTTAGATTGCTGTAGATCCTTCAACCAGAGACCTTGATACAGTAGTGTATCATCCAATTATGTAATGATTTCTTCTCAATTGGTTTGAGAACCACAGTATACATCCATGTGTGATACCATACAGCACAAAATTTCAGCCTACCAGTTGTAGTTGGGTCTGTGATCCTGTTCAAAGAATGCTTGAAGATTTTGAGGGAAAGTGAGAGGGGGAAAGAGTTAATGAGAAGAATTTCTGTATTGTTCCTTGGGCATGATCAGGTTTTTTTTTAAGCAGCTTGCCCAAGAGCAAGCTGTAGTTATAACTCACTTACCCCAGGTACACGTTGTTCAAAGAACAAGTTGTTGAGAAAATCTGCTAGAGTCCCAGGATAATACATGTAGACATGGTTTGCATCTACTGTAACTTACTATATGTTTGTCTTTGTCTTTTTCTCACACAGAGGATCTTCTGATTTCAGCCAGGAACAATCCTGAGGTACAGTACATGGAGTTTACGAAGCAACATCAAACGTTTTGACTTGAAGCATGTTTTGAACTTGATGATGTGTAGTTCTCTTTGTAAACATAGCAAACAACAAGAAACATGTACATGCACACAAGCAAGCAGGAACACAACAACACAACTGCAGATCATTATTTGTGAAAGTGCTGTTTTTTTTTGTACACATTGATAAATTCATATCATGGCATGGGTAATTGTGAACAAGTTGAACTGTCGGTAAGTGGTCGGTATACGATTTACCGACCACATACCGACCACGCGACTGACTTTACCGACCACTCAAAAACTTTTACCGACCACTTACCGACCACACTTTTTGCTACGTATTTTTTTAAGACCCTTTGATTTATTCGCGATGTGATTTGCACGTGTGCTGTAATCGATGTGCGTGAGCGAAATCAGTCTGGTGGCGAAGTGAAGTTGTCATTTACTTTTATTGAACATGATTGTTGCATTTTACAGATCACTCCTCTGCAAATAGACATTCTGTTTCATCTCTGTGATGTGGAACACAAAAGAAGGTGGGTGTGACTGATAATGTTTGCTGTTGCTTGGTGTACTTTATTCCATCTTTGGGCATCTTACATGTACAGTATCTGTGTACTTGTGTCTAGTTTCGTTCACTAATTTATTGACTTGACTTGTGCAGGTTTGTATATTTATAGTACATTTATATATCTGGTGTATGCAAATCAAGGTTGATTTTTTGTTCTGATAGTTCCTAAAAATTGGCTGCTTCAATCCTGTGCAACCAAAAGTCAGCAGACTATTGATAAAAATATAAGACAAGAACAAAAAAGATCTACCGATGTATCTTACATGAAATCAGTTTTATATGTGGTAATATTTGCATTAGACTGCAGGCCATAGTACATGCTGATATTTGGGTTCAGACAGTTTTTTCACATGCATTACAATGTTTTTGATAATCGTTTAATACATATATCTTATTAGACACTTAGGCGTGTAGTACGGCTGTATATTTTTACGAGTCGTGCAGTATTTTGGCGAGCCGCTTCGGCGAGCCAAAATACAAACGACGAGTAAAAATATACAGCCGTACTACACGCCTAAATGTCTAATAAGTTATTTATTATACAACTCCCTTAGTAAAAGATGTAAATTATTTTTAAATCGCGGTACGTTGTGTGACCAAAGTGATACGTTTTCCGCGCGCGATATGTCAATCAAGTTTAGTGCCGTGTGCAGTGTAAGCAAGCGCGGATTTTGTACTTGCAGTACTTCTAGTCGTTGTTTTCTGAGCCGAGTAACATTGAAGCTGAAAGAGGTACTTTAAACAAAGTTTGCGGGGAGATCTGAGATACTACATCACATAATGTGGTCATAAACAGAACAAATTGGACGAACGAGATGTGTCAACATTTTCATTTTCGTCGAGTGCCATGAATCAACAAACAGCCAGTTATCGCCTTCTCCTCACTTATGAAGTATGAAAAGGACTTTATCTTGTGACCAGTGGTGGTACAGTTTGCATTGCCGTTTCTCGATAGAGTTAATCATTGCCTGTTGTTGCAAGTCGATGCCATAGATCTTGGACTGGAATTACACACCGAGGCAAATCCAACGGCTGTCGTGTTGAATGCCGACAAGAACTCGTTTCGAGATTGACAGGGATTCTTAAACTGCTCTCAGAAAATAATATTGATCTGGCTGGAAATACTATGGCCTGATAACCGAACTGTGGTGTGTGGTCTGACATTTTGTGGAACGGAAAATTAGTTATGTTGCGGCAAATTCAGTTGATTTTCTGACGAAGAAGCTGGTCTCCGTGCTCGATTTTGCGTATCGGATAGTAAGCCAGGTCAGTTTAAATTCTGTGCTTCTTTCTTTGCTTAATAATCTCTAGAAGTGATGTAAATACCAGCTGTGCACAGGGTGACTTTTATACGAAAAGCGAAAGAAAAGAATTAACGGCAGCGAATGAAGAAAAAAAAATTTTTTTTCCTTAGCAACGTTGAATACGGCTGTATCTTTTTTACGTGTCTATGGAGTTATTCGCACGTTACTATGCGGTATTTTCACGTTACTAAGGGAGTTGTATAATAATTACAGGTATTTTAGTTTTCTGTTTATCTGAGAGGTACTGCAGGGCTCTGAGTATTTTCTCCATTTTTTTTTTTTTTTGTTGTGTTTCAGACGCATCACAGTGTCTGATATTCATCAAATAGTTCCCAAGGTGGACGTATTCAAGGTTTTCTCAACAGAAAGGCGTGATATAGAGGTACGTATGGTGTTGACGCGCGTTCTCTACAAGTGCAGTGCGCATCTTGCGTTGCATCAGTCACATTCGCTGTTACACTTCGTAAAATAACCTTTTTTGTGTAGTAGTTCATGGATTGGTGGTCTATATCATTCTTAGTTTAGGTTTTATTAATTCATTTGATTGCAGGACGTACCAATGGAACCCGAAGAAGAAGATGTATCGACGTTGTGGCGCACGGTTGAACAAGCTTATCGGTTCACTTTGGGTTCCATTGCAGGAGGTGAAATGCGAGTTTTCTCGACTGTTGCGTGAAGCGCTTAGGAGCTGTTACTTTTTGTGTCGTCTGAATCTCACTGTCTCCTTTCCTTGTGCTTGTAGCTGCTGGTGCCACGGCTGTATACCCGATCGACTTGGTCAAAACTCGAATGCAGAATCAGCGAGCAGTGCTCCTCTCAGAGAGGAGATACAAGAACAGTCTCGATTGCTTTTTCAAGGTGATCAAGAACGAGGGTCCGCTGGGGCTTTACAGAGGTGCGTCACTGTTAAACAAGGCGTGCTCCACAAGTATTGACGAAAACTAAAATCTGCTGTGTAGTTTTCTTCTGCTGAGGATTCTGCACGAAAAATTGGGCTAGAGACTAAAGTTGTGAAATTTGTGTACAGCGAGGTCTTAAGTAACTACTTATTATGGTGGCAGTTTTTCAAGCGAAATTGAACTTTTGTCCGTTTATATTAGGTTTGCCACCGCAAATCGTTGGCGTTGCTCCGGAAAAGGCCATCAAGTTAACGGTAAGTAGGATTGACTAAGGACACATTGACAAGAGAAACATGTTCAAGTTTGTTTTTACGAGTTCTTTTGCTCTGGTCGATCAATGCTGTGCTGCAACTGAACTGAATTTTTACTTGTAACATGTTCAGGTTTCTGTACGCTCGTCATTTTATAATGGGTTTATCTCACTTTGGTTTTGGAATTTGTTTCTACAGACAAACGACTTTGTGCGCGACAGGTTTCGAGACAAGGATGGTTTCATAAGTTTGCCTTTTGAGATCGTTGCTGGCGGATGTGTAAGCACACTTTGTTTATTTTATTTTATTTTATTAGCTTCGCCATTTCATGTGGCAGGGTATCCGCAACAGCAGTAAGCCAATTACTGCGGGCCCTTGCTAGCACTGAGGGTGGTCACTGCCAGAGATTTGGTTGCGTCCTCAGCGGTTCTTTTACGTCCCGTTAGAGACATTTTACGTGGTCATCCGAGCCACGAGTAGAGAGCCAGGTTTTTACACCTCAATTTTTCACTGCCTTGAGTGGGGTTTGAACCCGAACTCTGCATCCCCACGTGTGCTAGTTTATAGTTTTGTGCAGGGCGTGTCGGCGTCTCACTTATTATTATTACTATTTTTTTGGATGACATTACTGTTCCCTTCAGGGTGGGGCTGCGCAAGTGTTGTTCACCAATCCACTGGAAATCGTCAAGATCCGGCTGCAGGTGGCGGGCGAGGTTACCACGGGGCCCAGGATTAACGCGATCAGCGTCATAAAGGAACTGGGGCTGAGTGGCTTGTACAAGGTAAGTAAGTCGGGCGCACTAGGTGGACTGGACTCTATTTGTTCTGACGGAAGGCGTCAGACAACACATTCTTAGTTTACGGCGCTCAGCTTACAACAAGCCGGGTGAGGTTCGGCCACCAAAACAAATATGGTATAACTCTACAAATTTTCAATTTTTAGCATTTTTCGAGTAAGGTGATCATACTTGGTTGATATGGGAAGTTCCAACGATAATATGGGTTGATATCGAAAGCTCGATTGGACCGTCTTCTTTAGATAGATTTTCTATACTGTATTGTTGTTATTATTATTGTTATTGTTATTGTTGTTGTTGTTGTTGTTGTTATTTATGCCGTTTAATCGCTTGTTGTTGTTGTCTTCAGGGTGCTAGAGCGTGCTTTCTTCGCGACATTCCGTTCTCTGGTATTTATTTCCCCGCCTACGCACACTTGAAGAGCGCGTTTACTAACGAGGACGGCTACGTGGGAGCGGGAGGACTGTTTGCATCTGCGATGATTGCAGGTTGAAACCACACTGTAGAGCATAGAACTTGGACACCCATATGCCTGCGAATGTGTGACTGTCTCGGCGTGTGTAACATTGTCCGTGACTCTCTGATAGTAGGACTGTTGGTGTGTCTGTGTTACTGTGTGTCCGTAAAATATATGCGTGACTGTGTCGTTGTCCGTTACTCTGTGCTAGCGTGACTGTGTGTCTATGCTACTGTGTGTCCGTCAGTATGTGCGTCACCGTGACCATACTCTTTGTGACTCAGCGTGCGTGACTGTTTTTTGAGGAATCTTTCTCCGAGCTTGTTTATGTGAGACCGGGCCTTAAACTTGAGACTAGAGACTGGGGAGTTTTTAAGCTGGAGAATGAAGTTTAAATTTTGTGAATGGTGATAGTCGACAGCAGTTCTCGTGATGTGTGTGTTATGTTTTGTAGGAGTGCCAGCAGCAGCAGGAGTTACTCCAGCAGATGTGATCAAAACCAGGTTACAGGTGCGGACCAACAAATACTCCGAGTTGTCGCGCTGTTCACCGCATTATAAAATTAACCAGGAGTTACTTTTATCGCGTGAACGAGTGTTATTCGGTGTGAAGCGGCGTGTGGACACACTGTTCTGCGGCGGGAGCCAGGGCTGTGAAGCGCTGTTCAGTATTTTAGTCAACAACACTGTAGTACATACCAATGCGATAACGTGTGTCTGTGCTTTTGACTCTGGTTTATTCAACTTGCTGTACGGGCAGGAAAACCTGCCTGCCACTCAACGGATCACACGAGATGTTGTTATCGTCGGTCAACGTGAAATGTTATCAATTATGATTCTTTTTCCTTTTCTTTTCAGGTCAAAGCTCGGCAGGGTGAAGCGGTTTACCGAGGAGTGTACGACTGTTTCACTAAAGTCATGAAGGAAGAAGGCGCAAGAGCGTTCTGGAAAGGAGCTGGGGGTACAGTACTCTTCACACCCTTCACACTTCTTACATCTTTACTCATTTTTCTTCCTCTCTTCCCTTAACATCGTGCCGGCGCCCTTCGTATATACTGTAATCGTGAGGAGTCGTGTGTGAGTCGGGATGAGTTATGCGTGGGTCGGATTAGTCGTGTGTGAGTCGGCATGAGTTATGCGTGGGTCGGATTAGTCGTGTGTGAGTCGGGATGAGTTATGCGTGGGTCGGATTAGTCGTGTGTGAGTCGTCATGAGTTATGCGTGGGTCGGATTAGTCGTGTGTGAGTCGTCATGAGTTATGCGTGGGTCTGATTAGTTGTGTGTGAGTCGGCATGAGTTATGAGTTTGATCATGTGCGTAGTTTGATTTGCAACAACACGTTTGTTTTCCCGCAGCTCGTGTGCTCAGGTCGTCGCCACAGTTTGGGGTGACGTTGCTGACGTACGAGATGCTGCAGCGAGCTTTCAATGTGGACTTCAGTGGTCGAGGGTGAGTGATGTCGCCTTCTGTTCAACAAGTGAAATGATTTGGTTTTGTTTGTCAGGCCAAGTCTTCTCTTCTTCTGCTCGTTTCGTAATTCATTCGATTTCACATTTCGCACACTTATTCAAATGTTTTATACTAAAAATATCATTGCAACTTTGTTACAATACGTCAATACAATTTCGCAAGGTTTTCGTCCGAGTGAGTGTAGAGTCATTAGGAAGACTGGGGCTAGCGGTAGTCGTGTTCGGAGTCCAGTTAAGAATGTTCGTGAAATGCTGATATTTATCGCGCGTTGTTATTGGTCCTTCCTCTACAGTGCTGTGGTCCAGCCCTGGTCAGAAGCGCAGTCGTATATCAACCCCGAGATCTCGCGACATCCTGATCACATAGGCGGAATGCGTATGGCCGTGTCGACATTTGCTGGGATTGAGACCAAGTTCGGACTCTGCCTGCCCAAGTTCCGCTCGCCCCAGGCTACCACGGCTCACCCGGGCAAGGAAGCATGACGTCACATCTCCAGCAGATAAGTTTGTGAACGTACACTGTCAGCACCTCAGTGTTTTTCTTTTCTTTTTTTTTTTTTTGGTGCTGTACAGTTCAAACAAAACTCAGCAACAAGTGCAGTTATTGTGCTTTGGTCAGCGGCTGGGCACATGTGAATGTCACGTGTTCGTTAGCTGGGCGTGAAGTTGAAATATATTAGCAATATTTTAATTATTACTATTATTATTATTATTGTTATTATTATTACTATTATTACTATTATTATTATAGTTAGCAAACTAGCCATCAGACAACAAACAAATTGTGTCGACATAGTCGCCGAGTAGCGACCTGTTGAACACTGAATGAGTCGAAGCCTCGGACAGATAAGCACATATTCAGTGTTACTAACAGTTCTTACACTTCTGTATTTTCCCGGTTATTTTTTGTCAAATTCCGGTGTTGATCTGAAAACGATCCAGTCTCGTGAGATGCTGTGCGTTGAATAAATCGTATGATACATTACAAAATTCTATATGGTTGTTGTGGTTCAAGTTGGGCGTTTGTGTGATGGGTGGGTGGGTAGGGTAGTCATACACTGTAAGGCACATCGTTATCATATTGCTCAATATGATCGTGGTTTCGTCGAAATGGATGCTTTGCAAGTGTTCCGATTTTTGTCTTTATCAAATCCTCTTGAATACGTTGAATAATACAACTAAAATGTTATGTTGAGTTATTAACTGAAATAGTGCAGAGAATACCTCAAAATTAACCTTCTGAAGATCAGTTCACGCAAGACTGAATTGAGGAGGTTTACAGATGCCAGTGGATTGTTTTTCCTTCTCGAACTCTCAACTGAAATTCATTCAATATATTGTTCGTATTCATTCAGTATATTGTTCGTATTCATTCAATATATTGTTCGTATTCATTCAGTATATTGTTCGTATTCATTCAATATATTGTTCGTATTCATTCAGTATATTGTTCGTATTCATTCAGTATATTGTTCGTATTCATTCAATATATATATCTTATTAGACACTTAGGCGTGTAGTACGGCTGTATATTTTTACGAGTCGTGCAGTATTTTGGCGAGCCGCTTCGGCGAGCCAAAATACAAACGACGAGTAAAAATATACAGCCGTACTACACGCCTAAATGTCTAATAAGTTATTTATTATACAACTCCCTTAGTAAAAGATGTAAATTATTTTTAAATCGCGGTACGTTGTGTGACCAAAGTGATACGTTTTCCGCGCGCGATATGTCAATCAAGTTTAGTGCCGTGTGCAGTGTAAGCAAGCGCGGATTTTGTACTTGCAGTACTTCTAGTCGTTGTTTTCTGAGCCGAGTAACATTGAAGCTGAAAGAGGTACTTTAAACAAAGTTTGCGGGGAGATCTGAGATACTACATCACATAATGTGGTCATAAACAGAACAAATTGGACGAACGAGATGTGTCAACATTTTCATTTTCGTCGAGTGCCATGAATCAACAAACAGCCAGTTATCGCCTTCTCCTCACTTATGAAGTATGAAAAGGACTTTATCTTGTGACCAGTGGTGGTACAGTTTGCATTGCCGTTTCTCGATAGAGTTAATCATTGCCTGTTGTTGCAAGTCGATGCCATAGATCTTGGACTGGAATTACACACCGAGGCAAATCCAACGGCTGTCGTGTTGAATGCCGACAAGAACTCGTTTCGAGATTGACAGGGATTCTTAAACTGCTCTCAGAAAATAATATTGATCTGGCTGGAAATACTATGGCCTGATAACCGAACTGTGGTGTGTGGTCTGACATTTTGTGGAACGGAAAATTAGTTATGTTGCGGCAAATTCAGTTGATTTTCTGACGAAGAAGCTGGTCTCCGTGCTCGATTTTGCGTATCGGATAGTAAGCCAGGTCAGTTTAAATTCTGTGCTTCTTTCTTTGCTTAATAATCTCTAGAAGTGATGTAAATACCAGCTGTGCACAGGGTGACTTTTATACGAAAAGCGAAAGAAAAGAATTAACGGCAGCGAATGAAGAAAAAAAAATTTTTTTTCCTTAGCAACGTTGAATACGGCTGTATCTTTTTTACGTGTCTATGGAGTTATTCGCACGTTACTATGCGGTATTTTCACGTTACTAAGGGAGTTGTATAATAAATTGTTCGTATTCATTCAGTATATTGTTCGTATTCATTCAGTATATTGTTCGTATTCATTCAGTATATTGTTCGTATTCATTCAATATATTGTTCGTATTCATTCAGTATATTGTTCGTATTCATTCAGTATATTGTTCGTATTCATTCAGTATATTGTTCGTATTCATTCAGTATATTGTTCGTATTCATTCAGTATATTGTTCGTATTCATTCAGTATATTGTTCGTATTCATTCAATATATTGTTCGTATTCATTCAATATATTGTTCGTATTCATTCAGTATATTGTTCGTATTCATTCAATATATTGTTCGTATTCATTCAATATATTGTTCGTATTCATTCAATATATTGTTCGTATTCATTCAATATATTGTTCGTATTCATTCAGTATATTGTTCGTATTCATTCAATATATTGTTCGTATTCATTCAATATATTGTTCGTATTCATTCAATATATTGTTCGTATTCATTCAGTATATTGTTCGTATTCATTCAGTATATTGTTCGTATTCATTCAGTATATTGTTCGTATTCATTCAGTATATTGTTCGTATTCATTCAATATATTGTTCGTATTCATTCAGTATATTGTTCGTATTCATTCAATATATTGTTCGTATTCATTCAATATATTGTTCGTATTCATTCAATATATTGTTCGTATTCATTCAGTATATTGTTCGTATTCATTCAGTATATTGTTCGTAATGCCTAGTTTCGGGCGTTAGCGGCATTTTATGCAAATGGCCCTGGACGCTCATGTTTTTTGTTTTTGTTTTTTTTTTTGAAGCCTGAATAAACCGGTGACATGAAACAAATCAATTGGCTTTATACCGACCGCTTTGCGAATAGCGCTTTGTGAATGGAAACCCAGCAATAACGGCCGACAAAAAAAAAAAAAAAAAAAAAAAAAAAAAAAAAAACAAGAAAGGAAAACAAAACGAATAAAACAAAAATAAAGAAACGAAAAACAAAAAACAAAAAAACAAATAAAAACAAAAATAAAAACAATAAAAAAACTTTTGTGGATGTGATACGTATTTTTCTCATTCTATATCCAGATGATCTAATTAGTATTCTGAAGTTCTGTTGCCTTTTGTGTTAGGTGGCAACTCTTTTGTGGGTATTGGCTTCAGATATGCAAATCCTCAAGGCGTTAAAATTTAATGCGCTCAGGTTACAGACCTACTGCTCGAGTAAAGTAAACCCAACTTGCAAGGTTTGCCCTTTTTTCTTGTCACACGCCAGCGGGAGTAAAACTGGTTATTTTGCTTGACAAAACCCCCAGCTGAGTTGAAAACTTAAAAGTTTTGCCTTCGTTCCAGTTTTCTGTCCTTTCATTTAGTGGAGGACGAACGAAACTGAGGCTCAGTTGAACAGGAATAGCAAAATGTGTAAACAAAAATGAAGGGACCAAACCGACTACAATAATGAAGACGTTTTTATTCCTCTCTCCGTAATATGTCGGTGTCCAGGCTTAACGGAACTGGGCGCTGATTGTGCTGATTGGCTTTTGTGTTTACTTTGACTTTTAAGTAGCCGCTACGCGGTAAGGCTGCATGGATTGCCTTCATATCTTATTGCAATTGTAATTATAAACATTTTCCGCTTATTATTAAGTCAATGTGATTAAAATCTCAAGAAATTTTCTGCAAATACTATCTGAAAGCTGCCCCGGCCACTTGAAGTCGATATTCATCTTGTTCTCGTGAGATTTTTCTATCGATGTTGGGTAATTTAGCAAAATTTCGTAAAAGTTTCAGTGAAGTTTAATTAAAGTTGTTTTGTGGTTTTTCTTGTCGGCTTTCTTGTTTTAGCGTGCATTTTCAGGCTTTGACTGCCTCTTCAGAAAAAGATGAAGAGGGTCGGGAAACCAAGAAGATCCAACGAAGGAAGGCGGAAGCGACGTTTCGATTCTTGCTTTGCAAAAAAGTTTTTTTTCAGTTTTTGTTCAGGTTTGAAAGTTGAAGCCAGAAACTAAAATGGATGCCACTTTTAAAATAATTGCCTCCAGCTGTTAGAATACTGGGATACTAGACAAATTAACAAAAGTTGTTGATGGTTTTGAGTGAAACGCTTCGGTGTCGCTGATGTTATTCGCGGCCGGGTGAACACTTTACATCCTTGCTGTTTCAGTTGAAGCTGGGGCGGATAAGGAAAAGCGCTCTGTTATGGAACGCAATAACGAACTCCGTCGAGAAAAGTCCGTCATTTCTTCTGACTCTGTGGTGCTGATATTCCGAGCATTGTAGTATTTTCTTCGCCGTTCGCACATCAGCTTCAGCACGGCTTTCCGAAACTGGACATTGTGTGTGGTGTAGATTACAGGATTAAGAGCAGCATTAATGTTTGGCAACAGATTCACAAAAACGATCTTCAGCAGACTGCTGAGCCAAGGCGGAATTTCATGAAACACTTCCGGGCTGAACAGACTGATGAGCGACAGGACAAAATAAGGCGACCAACAGATACAGAAGGCGCTCAGAAGGATTACCAAAGTCTTTGTCGCTTTCACTTCAAATAAGATGTTTCCTTTACGACCACGGGCTGACTTGTGTCCCGTACTCGTTCGTCCGTAAAGCGACTCGTGTTGCTGGGCGAGTCTCCTTGCTTGTCCTACAGCAACTTTAAACACGAAGCAGTACATGACTAACATGATGGTTAAGGGAGCAAAGAATCCAATAACAGAGATGACAGTTAGAAATATTTTGCTCTCGCAGTAGCAAACTTGGTTTTCCACGATCACCCCTCTTGCTTGATCCGCCGGGTCGTCCGACCATTGCACGAGAATGAGCGAAGCCAGCGTGCCGGAGTATCCCCAGAGAATGATGAGTGTGATGATCACTCTTCGCGTGGTCATCCTGGTGTCGTAAGTAAGTGGCGCTGCTATCTTGGAGTACCGGTCCACACTGATGGCTGCCAAGTTTGCGATGGACGCGGAACAGAAGAGCAGATCGGTCCAAACCCAATACTTGCAAGCAGCCAGATCCAGTTTCCACGCATAACGCCACAGGATGTTCAAGACGCGGAAGGGAAGGCACATGACGGCAAACAGCAGGTCCGCCGACGCTAAACTCACGATGAAATAGTTAGTGGGGATTTGAAGCTGACGGACTGTCAAGACACAGTAACAAACTAAGCTGTTGCCGAAAACACACACCAACAGGACAATGATTAAGACCAACGCTTGGAAAGCTATTTCATAGTCCGTGACATTCGACGAGGACCAACTTGGTTGAGTTGTAGTGTTGGCAGATGTAGTGTTGTTTGACATTTTGATGTCCGGCTTTGGATCAGAAGTGGATACGCTCGGCACTCGGTTGTTTTTATGTTGGTTCGGCGCTTTCACTCCGTTGCCTTGGTCGTGACCTTTTCTTTTCTAGTCTGCTGAGACATCTGCAACACCACACGGCATTGTTTGAAGTTATTCCGTGGAGGCGTGTTGTAACCTGTCGATGTGTTTCTAAGAGAGGTTAGACACAAGGGATGGGTAGTGGCAGACCACACGAGATATAAACACGTTTCCTATTGGTCATGCAGAGCTTGTGATGAAACGTTACAGATGAATTTACTTTGTGAAAGTAAACTGCAGTAACTAAATGCTCTAAAAGCGGAATAAAAACAAACACACCCCGAGGGTGCTAATGTGTGACTGCGATTAAAAATTAATCTGTGGAAAGCGAAATATCCTGTGAATTGTTCCTTGGTGAACGCCTTTTCAGTCTTTTTGCTCGTTTCCGATAAACTAAATCAGTGCGGACTTACGGACGATTTTCTGGGAAGATTAAACAATCCATTTTGATTGTCAATTAAGAATATTCATGCTCTTGCTATCGGTGGCGACAAATTAAGAAGTTTTATCGTACGTTCGGGTTCAAATATTGAGCTAGTAAAACAGCCAATTGAAAATCACCTCCACATCCGTGCCTTCCTCCTTTTACACGTAGACTTTCGAATTCATTCATTTTTCTTAAACACCTTTTCAGCACATTTCATTAATCTGACAGCGATGTTTCCGGATATGAGTATTATTTTTTAAGTTCCACATTTGCTTTTAATAGCCCGTCGGGCTTTATATTGATACAAATTATGGCCTGAAGAAACAAAAGAGCCGATAACTCCCTGTGTTGTACAGAGGCCGCTTAATGCCGAATTTACTTGAGAATGCCCGGGAAAAAAAAGGTAAAAACATATCGAGATTGTTTCTTCGGGCTGTAAAACTAATAAACAAGCAAGACTCCATACCAAGGTAAAGCGCTTGCTGAGTAGCAAATAGGTAAAAATATTTAAACAAATAGAAATTAGGCGACTTTATGAATTTTTATTATGTCAGAGGGACTGAACCGGATAGTAAGATCTGCCTTGTTCTTTCGCTGCATAAATTTACAGTGAATTTTAGTCTCCTTGCTGTGAAGCTCTAGAAGTCGCCCACTCAAGGAAAAATTACAATTCAACAAAAAAAAAAAAAGAGCGCACCAGGGCAAAACAGACTATTAGTGAAGCGATGATCAATTTTCTCATATTTATTCAGGACTTCAAATGCAAACCTTTCACTAGAATATGTCCGTAGCTTCATTTTGTGCAGTGATTCTTTTTTCCTCGAGTGCTTTGTATTAAAATCGATCCCAGAAAACAGAGTTTGTACAAAAGAGTACAGTCCAGGACTTCGCCACCAAATCTTGGGCCAGTTTCGCACTTTCTGTTTACAAGCAGTAATGATATTTCATCAGAACTCCGCTAATACCGCGTATTCACCAAACCACACATTAGCAAGTTGTGGATTTTAGGAGTGAACGTTTTAATTAATTCCACCCAAAATTTTAACTTTTTGTAACATGTGTTCCATTTTATCCTCTGAAGTAAAGGCAAACGTGTACACTACCGAGTCGCTTTGATAGTGCAGTTTTTCGCCAATCGATCAGTCTGAGATTGTGAATGAAAGAACAAATACGCCGAAATTTTTGCTGATTAGATCGAAGAAGAATCTTTAAAAAATTATAAAAGATAAACAATTTTTTAGTTTCACAAATGCATGTGTGACACACTAATGGGAGACATTTTGATTTAGTTCGTGTGCTAGAAAGTACTAAGGCTTTGGACCAAAACCACGTAGTGGCGCCAATTCTGCGCTTTAACTAGAAACGAGAAGAACGGAATTTTTCATTTTATTTTAATTTATAGAAATGTGGACAGTCGCAGGCTATTACACGGTCAGCTTGTGACACTCGTTTTCAAAACCCAACTCCTGCAGGTTTCATGCGTCATAGTCATATTTACTCTTTTATGAGTAAGGAAGGAGGTCGTACGCGACAAACGCGGGGTGGTCTGATGTCGCACTGTTTAAATGGGAGCAAATGGAAAAATGTTTTGGAAAAATAAATCAATTTTTGAAACAATAACACATTTAATTCAGAGTGGGTTCTGATTCGTGCAAATTTCTTTGGCATAATTGCCTCTCTTCTGAAAGGAAATGAAATCTTTCACGTGGCTTGGTGATCCCGCGGTCTTCTATATTTGGCCGTCGACGAGTTGATAGAAATTATGCGAAAGAGTTGATGTTCAGTGTCATTTACTGAGTGACTAAAGTTTGTGAGAGTTTACGCCAGAGAGAGTAGACGCCAGCGAAGGCTCAGGTTATACGGGAAAACAAAAATGTGGATTTCTTGCACCCTTGTGTTTTATTTAGAGTTTAGGACCGCGGTCGCACAGACTAATGATAACTAAGCATTCAGAGCAAAACGACGGTCTCTTCGAAGTTACTTACCGACAAAGTCGTCGGCGAATACCTGTAAAAGCTCTAAATGCCGACGTTATTTTCGTTAAAGATGCAAGTGCGGCGCGGGTTGGACCAGAAATCATCGGGCGCACTATTTTGCTTTCTCTCGACTTCTATTAAGAAACGCTGTGTCATCTGCCATAAAACTGAGTAAAGCTGTTCACAGGAAACAGGGGATTAAGCTGTCCAAATATATACACGCCGTCTTCGAGGGCACTTTCTTTGGATTAAAATCTAAAGGACAAAAACAAACAACGCAAAGGTGTTTAAATTAAATTGAAGATTTTCCGCAATAGTTACTGAACGCGCGATGGCCAGCCTCGGGTTTTATTGGTGTGACGCAAACGTATGACAGTGAATATTGCGCACTTGTCGTCACGGCAACACCCGTACTTTCTCAGACCCAGTTCCAGCAGTTTGGCAAAAAGGCGTGGTCGCTAAGCTTTTAAGAACGAGGAAGAGGGTCTATTATTTTCTGTCCTGAAAGAGTGGTAGATGAATACTAGACAGAGTCATACACATCTTGTCCTGTACTGTAGGAGAAAATCACCACGTGAGTGGCGCCTGTACTTTCCCGCCGGTGGAGAGGTCAATAGATACCAACCGGACTACAGAAACGCCAAGAATCAAGTTCAATTTATTTTATAGAATTTACGTGTAGAAAAGATACATGTGACAACCCTGTATGTTTAGAAATATAAATCACAGAAAATTTGTAAAATTGACTGAAGAAAGAACGTGATGAAAACTGATACGCTAGTCTGTAAAATGCCAGAAGTATCAAAGCAGATAGCTAGGCTGGTACACGCTGGTACTTTCTTTGGCGGAGTGACAGTGCATGCTGTAGACCGGATTTCTTTCCGCTTATTATAAGCTAATCAGCTTAAAAACAAATCCATCACGATAAAGAGCGCGTTAAAATGAGTCCAACAGTCAAGCTTCAGAGTCATAGATCAAAGTAACAAATGGACCCCATCACGAGATGACCGCGTCAAAGGCCACGTAAACAGCTGTCTCCCTTCAAATCCCCTTGATGGGAGGCGACTGTTACATGCTGCAGGCTAAAAACGCAAAATGATATCCATCACTAAAAATGGCTTGTTGACACTTATAGTCCGCACACAGACAACTTCAGAACTGTAGGAAGAACTCACGCTAATATAACGGAAGAAGAGTTTCAAAAAACTAAAAATAACGGTAAGGTCTCGCTAACCTGAATACACAGACTAACCTAAACAGAGTCAGCTAGAGGGCCGCCAAATTACGAGTTTCAAAACAGAGGAGGTGTCTCTGAATTGGGGTTTGATCTGATTGGTATAATCGGACGATCCGGCGTGCGGTTTAGTTTATGAAGCACTTGACACTCGGTCACGTTATTAATAACCCCGTGTTCTGTCTGCACGCGAATGAATGGACGCAGTTTTCTCCAGCAAGTTCGTTAATGCCCGTAAAGGTCCGACGGTCTGGACACAGTGGAGCCGTTTACGGCGCGTGAGTTCATTTTCCTTGTTATATAAGGTACTAATTGAGCATTGTCTGTATGTCAAGAGGGTCGAAAACTGGGGCTCAAATTTGTCTGTTGACCGTTTTAGCAAAACTTCAACTGCGTCCTCCTTTCCTTTTCGTTTGTGTCGGACACGTTCCTGCTTCATGTGGACCTGGCAAGCTTCAGCTTTCGGTTGGCATCTTGCGCGACAAACAACATTCCAATCGTCACCACTCTTCAACTTTATTGTTTCGTCGCATTTCTTTGTGGGGGTCTGTCTATTAAAATTCCAGGTTTTATGATGTTTGTGAGATGGGAGATATAAATCTGGGAGGACAGCAACGTTTATTGAGATTACGTAGTCAAACGGTGAAGCATATGGTTTGAGTTTATATAGCGGGTACAATTTAGAGCGAAGTTGATAGCTACGAGTTGCCCGCGAGCTTTCCTCCATCTTGGCGTTGAGCAGGTACTGTGAATGTCCGTTCTAGTTTTACTGTAACAAATCTGAGCTGCGACATAATATAGACAGTTCATGTAGGTTTGTATTTACCAACGCCGCGGTCTCTTCGTTGTCCTTATCTTTCGTGCGTTTGTCGTTGTTGCAGTTGAAGTATTAACCGAACTATTCAACTGATTGATTGAGTCGATCTATTACGGGTTTGGTGGTCCGGACGGTGTCAAAAAGCCCGCTTGGATTTGTTTTTTAAACCTCGTGTGGGTTGTGATCTGCAGGCCTAGTCAAATGGCATTGTATATTGTTGTATCATTCGCAGTATTGCCTTAGTGGCCAATGTCATTTTCTTGGTTACGTATCTATAGGTTTATACCTCGGTTGTTGGCCAGTATACTCTGCGGTATGTATGTGTTTGTGCAGAGATAGCTAGATTGCATTCACATGTGTGCTTGAGTGTTGAAGTGTGGCCGAGACTGATAACGGACGAAATGGGAGACGACATTAAAACGATATTCAACTACAGTTGAAGCGGACACCCTTGGGAAGGAGAAATAGTGTCCGTAACTGGAACTGTCCGCTTACGAGAATGTGTAAATTCAGAGTTTGACTGTCCTTAAGTAGAGCTGTCCGCTTTACGAGAGTGTCCGCCCAGAGAGCGACTTTTCTGGTTTGATGGGGGGGGGGGGGGGGGGGGGGAGTTGTGGTCAGTCGGGACATGCGTTCGCGGAGTTTGTTTATACACCTCCGCTCAGGATGATCACCGAACATTCCTAAACGAGATCATCACAAGGTGCTAAGTAAAACACAGCAGGGAAGCAATACAGACCCATCAGATCACTGTTAGGGAAAACGGTCTAGTTTACCGGAGATTGATCCCAGAAGGTTAATTGTCGATCCCGGTGCATTCAAATCTGGGAAAGCTCAATTTCGGGTGTTGCCGGGTCTTTTTTTTTTACGCTATAACGGCTGATTTCTCAGGGTGATAAATGATAAAATAGATTTTAGTGTTCGAAAATGCCAGGCACGGTTTGTTTATTTGCAGATCAGATCCACTTTTTGTAAACTGAGGGAATGTATTTAGGAATGCAGAAATGAATTTAAACATTTCGACACTTTCAGTCTAAAATGAACAGCGCTAGCAGCACAACGGTAGACTGAGTAGGAACCTTCACTGCAGCCCTTGCGGAAAGTAACAAAGCCCTCCTTGCATTCTTGCTGTGCAAATGATCTTTTGTGCGAGAAAATAATCAGGAAAAGTTTGACAACAACTAACAAGATTAGGCTGTTTACTGGTGAACCGTCGAGCAGCATGCAGAGATTACATCACACATACCAGATAACAACTCGCCGTGCTTGGACTTGCGTGCTGTAAGCCGGCCTCTAGAAAATTCGAGTGCATGAACACTGGTTGATCAACATCGTCTGTGGTCAGGGTACGGACTTTAATTTGCGTCAGTCAGAATTCTGCACAATCCCGGCTCAAACAACAAAACCCGCGTCCGTGAACACGGAAAAACTTTTAGAAACGCAAATTCATTGAATTTTTAACTTCAATTTCCAGCTCTCGACAGTAGGTGAGGGCCTTGTTTGCTGTACCCAATGAGGGCTCCAAATAATCCTGACTTTTATAAAGACGAGACGGAATAATGCCTATACATTTCGCTGTCTGATAATTCGCGCGATTTTTGGAGTAATCGATGAAATGTATGATATCGAATTTTTTATTAGTACAGTATAAACATCAATTATGTACATTAGTGTCAGTCGTATGGTATGACTTGGAAGATTTATGATTATTTGTTCTGTGACACAAACAAAGTGGATCATCAGGATACTAGGCTAATTATGAATCACACGTGCAAGAACACATTGGAACCATGCGGACAAATCCGAACGTCCCCGTTTTACCTGACATGCGCACAGCATATGTTGGAGACACATGCGTGTTAAAGGACGTTAGTTTCGCCTGATCGAGGCGCTCGTGAACTGATCGGATAACGGTATCAAGTTTATCAACGCTTCTGAAATGGAAAGGACATGCAGCCGAAAGAGGGCGGCATAGAATTTAGCGGCACTTCAAATAAACATTAGTGTGCCTGGGCCATACTTTTGAGTAAATTAGCAATTACGGACTCCGGGAGGCACTAATGGTTCATTTATCGCCAACAAGGCGCTCATTTATGTCCACGCGGTGGGTGGGTGCCAGCATTTCCAACATTGCATCAATTCTTGGACTGGCACAAATCCAGGCTACTTGACTTTGTTATTCCCAGCCCCGGCTCTCCCAAGAGCTTCATCTATTCATACACACAACAAGTTCTCCAATTAATAACATGCATACAATAATTTCTGCATTCTGATTGGCTGAGCGCACGTCAATGTATCCCAAACAGTGCAAAAATGTGAAATTAAGAGTGCAGAAATTTGAATTAAAAATTGCCGACAGCTGGCGCGCGTATTTGCGAAGCCAAACAAAACAAAAGGGCATGTTTTCATTCCTCAGGACGATTCCGATTCTGTTTGCGAGAAAACAAAGTTCTTGAGAGACACGTGTGAATTGTAAAGAAATTGAAAAAAATTGCGCGACGTAAATTATTGATGCATGTTATTAACAAGTAATCACCTGATTTCTTGTGCAATTTTGGAATGCATTAGCACGAGTAAATTTATTCCAAACACGAGGAGCCCCAAAGCCTGCATTCCGGTCACAACAGGGTTTCCTACCAGGCGTTGGGTTGCTACGTCCAACGCGTTAATTAGATTGCACCTAATAGTCATGGTGGTTTTCGGTCCCGCGAAATGTCTGTCAGCAATGTTATTGTTTTGACGTCTTGAAAGCCAAATATAGAGAAGAGCAAGTACAGTGCCTGTAGAATCAAATTCCAAACCATTTTGAGTTCATTCGGCGGGCGCGCGTTATTACGACGTGGCTGATTGTTCTTTATTGTGGAATTGGCTCGGCATAAACACTGGAAACACTGGTGCGCGCTGAATGCAGTTCTTCTGTCGCGAGATCTATGTGTCCAAATGACGGGAGACAGGTTCTGTTCCGAGAGCTGGCAATGGATTTGTTCTTCGCCATACTTGATATGTAAAGAGAGGCCAACAAATGACAGCTGCGCAACAATCAATGTATCAACTTCACCAATCGGCGCATTGTTGATACACTGATAGACGAAAAGGGGTTCAAAGCGAAGGTAATACAAACTAATATGCCACTTTGGAAACACGAGTCATCACATCAGCGTGTCGACACACAACGAGTATAAGCGCAGGTAACAAGCCTAAGAGAAAGCCGAATTGTAGTTAGGAATGAAGATAAATGTTCTGAACATGTTATTCAATGTTTATGTGCGAACTGCCTCGGCAAAAACCGAAAACCCGTCAAAAGTTGAATAACCCGCCAAAATCGGGTTGAAAGCCCGCCATCCCGCCAAAAGCAATCCGAACCACTGCTCAAAAGGCCAGATCAAATCAGGGGATACTGGGTATGTAATATTTTCCTTTTGGTCTGGGAGAGGAACATGTAATTATGTTTTATCAAGCAAGAGTATTAGTGGAACGTATAAATACGTATGTTTTTCCTCTCCTATTTGGGCAGCACGCCTGCAGCAAAAAATATTTGTCTGATCTCGTGATGTTCGGGGAGCAAAAACGAACTGTGCACCTATAAATTTTTAATTCTAACAACGAAATTAATCCTAAATAAGTATGGTTTTCCCTCCTGTTTTGGGCGGCACGCCTGGAGCAGAAACGAATTATTGGGTGACACGCCTGAGATTCTGTGGGTAAAAACATACTCCGCGCCTATAATTTCTCAATTCTAACAGCAAACCTAAGTTATGGTTTTCCCTTCTGTTTTGGGCGGCACGCCTGGAGCAGAAACGAATTATTGGGTGACACGCCTGAGATTCTGTGGGTAAAAACATACTCCGCGCCTATAATTTCTCAATTCTAACAGCAAACCTAAGTTATGGTTTTTTCCTTCTGTTTTGGGCGGCACGCCTGGAGCAGAAACGAATTATTGGGTGACACGCCTGAAATTCTGTGGGTATAAACATTCTCTGCGCGACTAATTTTCATTGCTAACAAAAAAAAAAGAGGTTTCCCCTTGGGTGACATGTCTGAAGCAGAATAATATTCCTGCGAATTTAAAAAAATGGTCTGTAAAAAGAAGTCATAAAAATTGATGCCGACTGATGTTATTTTCATCAATTTTCAGTTTAGCAGCACAGGAAATTGTATAGATGCGACATGGTTTGCAGCGGTTGATATGTTCCTTGCAGAGTAGTCACATAAACGCAGTGCTGTATTTGAGAAAATCAAGCGTCAATTTTCCTGGCCTTTGACTAAATCCGTACTTCAGAGGCTTTCCAGAGCTGAGGCCGGCCGCCCGATAAAAAATTTCCACAAACAATTTTGAGCGGACAGATGAAACATGCCGGAATCTGTTCGATAAAGCGCCCTTGAGTTCCGTCTGCACGCACGTTATTGAAGAAACGAAAATGTTTATCAGTCTTTTTTTAAACCTTGCGAGGGAACCAGACCGATCAAAATAAATCAGCAGGTGATGGAACACACACGGCACCCACTGTTTTGAAAAAGTGACAATCTTGCATTCCCCAAATATTTCATCACACTTTTCTTTTCATTAATACGCGTCCTGTGGTGATTTTGCGAGTCCATTTTGGCCTCGCAAAACTGGAATGTGGGTCTCGGGGCTCCTCATGTGCACTCGAAATCATGCGATTACCTATACAAACCGTTTTCTGGCAACACCTTGAGTTTCAGTTACAGATGAAATGTATAATTCAAAGACGGAATCCTAGTCGCGCAAAGAACCTGCAGAACTAGAGAAATTAAATGGAAAATAATAGGCATTAATATGGGTTCGTTGCAACATGTGCCTTTCTGAAGACTTGGTGAACTTCCAAAGTGTTGTGATGTACCTGACCAGGGGCCAATTAAATTACATTTACATGTGTATATTTGACAAGAGTCCAGGGGTCAATTCAATAAGAATTTACACGTGTATTTTACAAGTTGGACCATTATTCAAACACCACTAAACGGACTTCAATCGGACAAAAGTTTGCAAAACATTACAGATACAGCTCTCAATTGTTTAACTGGAACTGATTTCGTCATAGCATTGGATTAAAGTGTGTTTTAACGCGTGGGAAAATTGGCCTAACTTGTAAAATACACTTGTAAATGTTTTATTGAATTGGCCCCAGTCT
The DNA here is from genome assembly GCA_964036295.1 of Plumapathes pennacea. Classification (NCBI taxonomy): domain Eukaryota; kingdom Metazoa; phylum Cnidaria; class Anthozoa; order Antipatharia; family Myriopathidae; genus Plumapathes; species Plumapathes pennacea. Next base: position 19,878,430 of record OZ038464.1, on the reverse strand, counting down.
TATTTGGTCCAACAGTGTAATTTTGTGCCCAGGTGTAAAAGAGTTTTTCCTAGCTTGCTGATTCCCTTTTCTCTGCGACCCCGATGGAACTGGTGGTCTAGAATTTTCTAGTATAAATCCGGTATGTTTATTTTATTTTCAAGCAGTTTAAAGAAGCCTCTAGACACATGATCTCCATGGTAGCAGCATGCATATGGATCGGTTGTCGTGCACTTGACGCTGGCTTCCCGGCAGCGTTAAGAGTGCGAAATATCCGCATCGCGTGTGACTGAAATGAAATGACTTACTTCCCAAAAACGTGATCGAAATGCGGTACTTGCTCCAGTGACGAGTGTGCTTTTTGTTTATAACAAAAGTCGCGAACCAGTTCTAAAATCATTCATTCCGTTGATCACGTTGTTAACTGAATGGTAAGTCGTTGATGATAGCTGATACTGGTAGTCCCGAAAAGTACACACATGACTTCATCGCCGACATAATACACACTGAATTTCACTTTCCAGAGCGCAGCGGAAGACTTCAAGACTGAGCCGTCGTACATCGTGTGGATACGCAGCCTCTCTGTGTAAGGTAAGATTCACTAGAAAGAGTCGCGGGGCTGGGTCTGAGTTTGTGTATTATTTCTGTCTCCTTTCAGCTGTAGTTAGAAGTTTGTTAGTGTTTATTTTAAAACCAGTCTACACTATAAATGCCTTCCTGTCACCGGCATGTGACGTTTAAAGAAAGTCACAACATTGAACGTTGAAAATTATTTGTTTCTGATATTGTTTGGAAACAGCTCGGTGTACTGTGTTCAAACTGTAGGGCAGTGGTTACAAATAATTGACGTAAAGCCGCCTTTCAGTCGACTGAGTTCTTGTATTGTTATCTTAAAATACGACACTAAAATAACAAATAATGCTTGATCCGGGGCTTTGATCACACACAAATCACGTCAAACAGCAGTACAGAAGCACTAAAAACGCATTCAACAGATGACTAGAACATGCAAAGGAGAAAAGCTGCGACGTATTCATTTTTATTATTATGATAATAATACTCTGTGATATAAATAGTACAAACTGGCAATAAGTGTTTTTACAACTTCCAGTTTTGAGCACGAAGTTTCTTCGCTATAGTTCCTTCATGAATCTTTCTCAAATTGAAAGTCGGTACACACTGTATTCGGTCCTCCGTGATACCTAGGGAAGACATGGCGAGTACATAGCTAACTGGTTGCTTGGCCTCCAAGGCAACGATTTGACTAAAATAGACATGACTTTTTGAGCGCTTACGTCTCGAATCGTCGCTAAATTTCGACCCGGAAGACTGACTGAAACACAGGAAAGCACACCCAGAAAGGTCAAGTGAACATTATGCTGCTTCAGTACATATCAGCACAATAATTGTTCGAGTTTAAATTATAGATTAAAATTGAAATTTTCGTGCATTTTCAGTCGAAATCAAGTAAACGGCTCAATAGTGATAAAAACATCGAGTGACGGCCACCGTTTTCAGTTGCTGCTAATTTAACTGACCGAGTAGTACTGAGGGACATCGCGTCTCAATAATTTCTTGGACTGAAGATTCACGTTTTTGCCCCTCACTGATTATCTTAATTTTCGAGTCAGCGGTCATTACCCAGAATGGTGAATATATTGGGAACCTGCTGTGTGTTGGTGAAATATTAAAGAAAAAACCCAGAACAAGGAGCAAGCATGTTCAGGCTATACCAGCTCTTCCTTTTCTGTAAATAGAACCGGGAGGCGACTCTCCCTAGATTAGACCAAACATTATTCCAAGATGGCCTCCCCGAGTCATTATTTGTCCCTGCATGGATACTACTGACACGTTAACACTCCAGCATTTCTGTAAATGTGCAACTGTTTATTCCAGCAGCCGGAATACTATTCTCACCCACCAGACTGCTACTATGGTTTTCAACATCATACGCCATTTGCTTCCATTGCTACACTCTACAACAAAATTAGCGTGTAAGAGCCCAGCAAAGCTCCTTGCAGTCTCAAAGCAAGTGCCCCATAGCCAAGACATACGCGGTAATAATGACAAAGATATAAAATATCGGATAAAAAGCTGATAGGGGCGTGAACGCAGTCACGACTCTGTGAATTTTCTTTGTTTTTTTATGTCCACTGTTATCGCTCCCATGATCTATTGGGGGCGTTTTCACCGGCGTGGCCTGTCCTGTCGCGTGACTGTACAGTATTCGATTGGACGTCAATTTGCGTGGGTGCATGCTGGCACTCTTTCGAGGCATCAGATGGAAACAGATTAAAAAATATTGAAGGCTTTTCCACATCCTCTGTAATCTATTGTTTACTTAAACAACACTGTCATAACGAGGCCAGATCGAATTGTGGCGACACGACCAGTCCAGTAGGACTATTCTGCAATATACGAAACATTGACTTACACGTATACAAACTGGATTCTTTCAACCGACTTTTGAAATCCATGTAATGTAGATGTTTTATGGACTTGTCCAGAAAACGACTGTGGCATTAATGTTAACTGTGTTATATTTGCTTGATTTTAGGAGGAATATGCCTATAGTCTTTCGAGCCAAGCGAAAGTTTGGTTTGAAGACATGTATAATTAATCCAATCTTCAATTCCACACAATTTCAAGACATCTTGATGATCAGTTACCGTAAGCGTACCTGGTAGTTTTTTTCACATATAGAAATAGCGCCCGGTCGCACCAGATAGCAGCCAGTTGATAATCACTACATCGAAAGCAAGATGACGACTTCTTTGGGGTTTGGTGTAGATATAGAATTAACTTATATCAATTCATCTATTGGTAGCAAAGCACCGTTTGCCAGTTGTCGACCGATTGTTTTTGTCGAAGTCACAAGTGCGAGCGGGGCCTTAGTGAAATATTAATATTTGAAAAGAAGATAGTCTCCGTATCGTAACTAAAATAACATTCCATTTATATTTTGGGCACCGCAGCACGACTTCAGAATCGGGATTACTATAAAGGCTTCCGTCTCTAAGGCGGCCCTCATTTGCGCTCAAAGCACGCGGCTTCTTAATCGGCTTGGCGAGCATTAGGTAGTCTTGAAATCAGCGAGTACAATGAAATATCAATTGAAAACAAGGTAGTCTCCGTATCGTAACTAAAACAACCTTCCATTTATATTTTGGGGTCTCAGAATTGGGATTACTATCAGACAGGTGAATGCAGTTAAGGTGTAGTTGTGTTGTTTTCAACTGGCCGGCTTCAGTCGCGAAGTAAAATAAAAACAAAATATGAAGAAGAAAAACAATCAAAAACAGCTGCAAATGCATTGAACAAAGGAGCTATCATCTATTATCAATCTGTTAGTAACCTCAAAGAGAGAAACAACACAAATGAGAGAGAGAAAAAAACAATAAATTCCCGCTCGTTACCAAACAGGTACATGCAGCGCAGCACGATAGCAATAATGACACGCCCACATTCACAATGTTCATCAGGCTGAAATTCATCAATTTCGGACGACAATCTTTAATATGCATACACTTGTTAACACAGATATCAGTTTTCTATTTTTATTGGACATCCAAACATTCGCGTTTCACGAAAAGTTCCGATAAACCGCGGATTTTTTTTGTTAGGAAATCAACACGAAAAACAGCAGGCACAATATTTGAGCTGCAGATCTGTAGCTAGGATTTCTAATATGTTTTGCAAACAAGATGGCTCCACATGACGTCAAATAGATAAAGACACTGCATAAAAGAAAGCCCTTCTGGAAACTTCTCATTTCTCTCGGACCGAAACCGACTTCAAAGCGTTTTTCTTAGTAAGGTGACGTACGATTACATTTGACTTTTAAGCAACGGATCTTTGTAAAAAGAAATTCAATGTCATTGTTTAATTTTGCATTACAGTGTCGGCCGTATCGAAGATTCTTCTGCGCGTTTATAGCATTCATCGACTGATCGTGTTCATAACTTCAAACAGTCGGCTACGTCGACAGGACGTGGCCCTCAGCCGGTAAGCTTGCTTTACATTCTGCTTTACATTCTGTTTTACACGTCTGTGGGATCATACTACAGCGTGCTGGAGTTTCGTTGTGGATCTATGCAAATTAGGGATGCCCCATCCGCGCCCAATACAACTGCCTCCAATCGCCGGATATTCACTTTTCAGCTTCCCGCTGCTCTGATAACACAAATTAGTTGACGTTTATCTCGGTCGATTTAGGTTTTTTTTTTTTTTTTTTTTTTTTTTTTTTTTATCCCGCTTAGTAAAACCGTGAAGCCCAGAATGTTCTGTCGAAGGTGTTTTGATACGTGTGAAATGTCGTTTAAGAACGTAACAAGTATTTTCGAAATTATGACCAATGGAAAGGATAGAGTTTCTTGTGGTCACTGTTCTTTTTGTATTATTTTTACAAACAAAAAAACTACTCCATGGTTTAGTTTATTTCAGTTTAGATGACGCTATGCGTAGGCTTCGTTTTTATTGTGCTATTAGCATATTTGTTTTACCATCTTGGCATTGGCCCGCCATTTGGCTTCAGTGCTTTGGCTAAACTCACGAAAGACAATAGTTGACATATTCTATGGCAAGCTGTTGTTTTTCCGTTTTAACTTGGCGGATAACACGAAACCTAAAACTAGAGTTCCTTTTGGGCTCAGTATGCGAAGGATGAATCCATACCGCGATTTAAGTAAACGAGTACTGAAACCAGGCAGGTCCTCGGCTTTCACGAGTTCATTATGATCTGATAAACGTTTTTGATTGGCCCATTTGGACTTTAATTTTTCTCTTTCTTTGGGGTGCTAAATTATGAGAAAGGATTGAGTGGAATTTTCTGATATTTTTAGTACGTCATTGCGAGTCAAGTCCAGTTTAAAAACAGGTGGAAAAAGCAAAGTTGACGTATTCCATTTCACAAAGGAACTTATACCGATTATTTACCGACAATTTCAAAGATTAACCTTTTTTGGTTTCAAGAAATCACCGCGTAAGTTACAATTAAAACTGTCCAAATTAATACTGTCCTTTACACTCGGTTCTGCCACATCTGGCAAATAATATCTTCATGATTTAATTGTGGCCATTAGTATATCTCTTACTGCTCGAAGGATATTAAATTCGGCCGTCCTGTTGTTACGGGGGCTCGCGCTTAGTAGACTCTACGGTCGACTGAAGAACCGGCTAAAGAATGACACTTTAATACAGCTGTTATTATTATTTGGCAAGATTTCGTTTTTCTTTTTTGCGGTTTCTTGTGAAGTGCAGGCCCCAAATTTTCAGGCAGTTGCCAACAGTAAAGCCGCCCTTGGGCCGGAAATGAAAATGGTGTTGGTTATACAAGACAAATGAAAAGTCGTGTAAAACTTATTTCGTCGGAGTTTCACCATGCGCTTTACCAGACGTTACTGGTAGGTTGGGTGTTGGACGCCATAAAAGCGCCGAAAATCGAGTTGACAAATAACGAGTTTTGAGAGTCACAAACCAAAATGTCGTAAAGCGCCGCATTTTTCAAAATTTTAATTTTCATAAGGTTTTGCATGGCAGTACTGACTTGGCGCGCGCAATCTTGCCTGTCTACTAAACAAAACTTGGTAGCGTCGCTTCGCCGCACATTTTAGTTTATGATTATGAAATTCGTGCATTGAATAATTTTACTATGCTCTTTCCAATGGTGTATGCTATTTTTGTCTTTGACCAAGCTTTATTATTTAAGCTGTCATTAACGTGATAAGGGTCTATTACTATCTTGCATACAATAATTTCTGCATTCTGATTGGCTGAGCGCACGTCAATTTATCCCAAACAGTGCAAAAATGTGTAATTAACAGTACAGAAATGTGAAATTAAGAGTGCAGAAATTTGAAATTGAAAATTGCCGACAGCTGGCGCGTGTATTTGCGGCAAAGCCAAACAAAACAGAAAGCGTATTTTCATTCCTCAGGACGATTCCGATTCTGTTTAGGAGAAAACAAAGTTCTTGAGACACTTGTGAATTGTAACGAAACTAAAAAAGAATTGTGCTAGGTAAATTATTGTATGCATGTTATTAACAAGTAATCACATGGTTTCTCCTGCAATTTTGGAATAAATTAGCACGAGTAAATTTTTCAAAGACCACAAATTGCACTCGTGCGGCGCTCTTGAAAAATTTACTCGTGCTAATTTATTCCAAATTGCACTCGAAATCATGCGATTACCTATACAAATTGCTCTGTGATTCGAGGTAAAATTTCACATCGTGTGTAAGCCCCGGTTTCTTGTCCGCAATGTTATTTAAAAAAAAGTGTAGTGAACTAACTTACGGTATACTAGTTTTGAGTTTCTTGGCTTTGGGTTTAACGAGCGTAGCACTTGAAATAGTGCTGTCGCTTCCACTGAGTTTTTGTACAATGACCGCTGACCCCAAAATAAGGTTAATCGCACGGTCGAAAATGCCAAATATGCATATATGGGTGGTGTCGCGGGTTTCAGACGAATTTGGAAAACCCAAAATGGCCAAAAGGTTGAAACTTTATCATCCTCGGTTGTGTTGCCATGTCTTCCTAATTTGGAGTATTTTCATGTTCTGAACAATGAGAGGAAACACTTTGGAAATTTTTCCGTTTTGTTGCCCTACATGAACGTCAACTCAAGGATAATTGCCCCAGGCCAGTCGGGAAATCAAGACACTTATCTCGAGAAACGGCGCCTACAATTTGCCATCATACTGAATGAGTGACTGCAGTCACTTTAAACATCATTTGGCAGCATGAGCGATCACTGTCCTGTTTATGTAACGGACAAACACATTTATCTAAAGTGCAGATGGCAGATTGTTCTTAGTTTCAACGGCTGAGAATTTAGAACAGGTTAAGACAGGTGAGAACAGTTTCACTTGTTTGTTGGAGTCTCGGACCATTTGGCGAATGACAATCTGTTCCTCGGGGGTAGGGTGAGTGGTTCTGTAGATACGATCAGAATGCGAATAAGGACGTTTTAATAACCCTAGCGACGAGTCTAAGGCTTGTTTCAAACGTCAAACCTGACATTTTCCATTCCTTACTCTTGCTTTACTCGTGTGAACCAGTGCATTTCGTATATTTTGATATCATCATATCCATGATATTTTTGTCGCTTGTTGGCTTCATTATCAGCAGATTTTGTTGCGATATGCATGTTTGATAGCCTTAGTTTATTTTATCTCACACTTTATCTCTGCTTTTTGAATTGTTGCTAGGATACACGTATGTTTCATCTGGTCTTTGCAAAATTAGTATAACAAACCTTTCAGTAAAATTTGGCAGAATCATTGCCTCCGCGTCAGTAGTGAATCAATAAGTGAACTTTTTGTTGTTGTCAGTTAGATGAACAGATAAGCGGCGAACGGAGAGATGTCTCGCTGAACCGAAAGGAAGAAGTGTCGTAATATGTATTTAGAATGCACTATATTCGTATATCTGACACCTGTAAAGTTCGCTATGTAGATCACCTCTGTAAGTTTCTTCCGCTGAACGAACTTTGGTGTGATGAATCAGTGATGTGATTTACGGCCGTGCAACCCGCTCGTTCAGGCTGCGCAGCCAACCTGCTTTTATTCGGTCCACAAAATTCAATTGCGTGTACATTGCAGTACTTTCAAATCAAATGCGATAAAATCCTATCGAATAACATACTTAATGTATTAAGTGTTCATCAAAATTATGTTGAGTACATACTAAGCCCGCCATGCTGTTTTTTTTTTTTTTTATTTACTTCAGTGTATAAGCTATTTCGTGTTGATGTGTGTCAGTGTTTTATCCCTGGATTTGCCACAAGCGCGGCATCACTTCACTATAGCTAGTTTTTAGTTAATTTAAATTCTGGAGTACATTGGTGTGATTTTCAGGTTTTACATGTTTCAACTGACTATAGTGATTGTATACTTAGCCTGCAAATATGGTTGGTTTCTTAGGACAGGCTTAACCCAAATCTTCCAAAGAATTAATAAGATCTAATACATATTGCGTCCTCGCTGAGAAAGAGCCCTTCCTATGTCTGAGCTTATAATCCTTGCGTCAGTTCCTGTTGTCGCTTAGCCGTTAAGAGTGAAATTTCTACTCCTACGCAATTTGTGCACGAAACGCAGGTGATATTTAACCAATTTTGTACTGCGTTATAGCTTACAGTTCCTAAATGTTTACTTTCCGCTTTTACTTTTCTACTTTCCGCTTTCCTTTCGTAGTCTTTTTCGTGTACACAGGATGACAAACAGAGTTGGCCGAACGGGATAGGTCGACATCAGCATCAGTGCTCATATTAACCTGTTACGTCGTCCTTTCTTCTAGTTGTAATCTCTAGGCGTGCATGATATAACTGATAGTCTTTGTCATTCGTTAATAATTTACTCTTTTCAGAATTTTATTGAGTTGTTGTGATTCTCTCTCGCCAGTTGAGTGGGGCTATGAGGCCCTTATTTGAATTTTTTGGTTTTCATGCACCTTATGGTTCCTTTTTTTCACAGGAGAAACCAAAGAGAACTGAAATTCACTTTTCGTCTGAAGACACTCGTCTGTCAGGTTCGTACTGTCATATTGTTTTCAGTGTACAACTTCATGTATTTTAATCCTTAATCGTGGGTCTTTTTTACCGACTTTTTAACCGACTATAGATGTAAGCAACTTTGGCTTTTTCTTCCTCCTTTGCGTATTGCTTCACCGTCACACGAATACATTCAAACCCGCGCGTTAGTACTGGGATCTAACTTGCTTATTTAGCAGCAGGGCAGGCCACTATCGTAAAATACTGCTTGTATCACTGTAGACTGAGTCAATTCAAAACTTCACCAATTCATTCTATTGGACTGGCTTGGCGCATTTCTGCTGCGGACTGAATGATTGCATTTTCACTTTTTAGACTGGAGAAATTAAAAATAATGTTTTGAAAACTCAATTAGCAATGTGGCAGGTGTGCCTGTAAAATATAAATGCAAAAAAAAAAAAAAAAAAATCAGTCCGTCAGTCGTATAAAATGGAACTTCATTCAGCATTGAAAACAATAAATGATACGTGAGAAAAATGTTTCATTCCTTCCTGAGTGCGAACTGAAAAAAAGAAAATTTAGATTTGGGGATCAGAGGAAGCGGTTTGGCATGTCGGGCGGCGTGAATAGCAGTTTTTCATTGCACAAGCACCATCATCTGATAAGTAAAAATAGCCGTAACTGCATGTTTCTTGGAAATGGTTGAAAAGAATTAGCTGCCGTATTCCCAACTCATGAATGCATGTCTCAAACGCTCGTTAGCTTGATAAATTGTTCATTCCATCCCGTGATGGCCTCTCTTGTTGGTCCATTTGTTTCGTCGAAGGGCTCAATAAAACGTTAGCCAATAGTGTTTCCTTCAGTGGAAAAAGAAGTTGAAATATTTGATAGAGGGACTTGAAGCACATAAAACACATTTTAGCGATGCGCAAGAGGAAAGTGCAAAATCAGTTGATTTCAAACATAATGTTTAAATTTGGAACTGAAATCAGGCCGCTTTTCTTTCTAAAACTGCTGGTCCCAAATTGTTTGATGATGGAAGGGAAGCGGCATTCGTATGCTGCAGTTTGTCATAAGAACTATTGTCCAATCACAGGACAGCTTGTAAGTCGGACCAAGTAACCAAGTCTGCGAGCGTCCGAGTGTTTGTGTGAACATGCTACAGAAACGCGTAGACAATGTTCATTTTCATGCATAATTTAATATGATATTATGTTCATTTTCATGAGGAAACTTTTGCATTGGCCCTTGTTTGAAACAGAGGCAACACCGAAGCATATCGGAAATGGCTTATTGCGTGTTTCAAACGAACTCCAAGAGAAGATTCAATTCCCGGTTCCCCAAAAGAAAAGAAAAATTGTCGCTTTTCCCTGTGCTAACAGCAGGCCTAACCAGGCAATACAAATGTTGATTCCTAATTGTTTGTGTGTCCTCAAATATATTTAAGAGCTCTTTTTGAAACAGCCAGTTTATAGAATGTGAATAATGAATTTTCGTAGTGGGAAGCAAGGAAATAGTATATTCTCATAAAAAAAAAATTAATGGAGTGTACAGGATCCTAGTTTAATTACTATCGTCGCCAAAATCTGCCTTTTTGTTTCTTCACCTCAGTCCCCATTAAAATCCAAACCGCTCGGAAGTTAGCAAAGCACTCAATAATACGATTTAGTAAATACTAGCACTTTGTATAATGGCTGGACTAACTAATTAAAATAGGGATTGAAAAAAAGCTTTCAAAGTACTAAAGTACGAACAACACGACTGAGTAAATAATATAGCACTTTGTATTAGTCTTATGCTTTCACCAACTAAAATGAAAAGAAAAAAATCCTCAGAGTATCAAAGATGAGTTAGTAATTAAAGAAGACGTGAGTTGAGCGGCAAGTAAAACAAAACAGCCCATTTCTGGTGTAAAGTTTTGAAAGAGTTACTGTCCTTTTAAAATTTGTTTTGTCCATTCTGTGGTGTGCACACAAAGAACTTGGGTCTAATAGAAAAACTGACAAGACGTTCATTCTATTGATAGCGCTCCTTGTGATTGCAAAAACGTTCCCGCCTGCAAGCTGACCAATCACAGCGCGAGTAAACTGGAGTAGGTTGTTTGCAGAAACACTCTGATTTGTCAGTAAATGTGTTAAGCGGTGAATTGTTAATGAAAATAATTAAACAAGGAAACACACATTTCCGTTCATGTTGTATTTAAACGGCACATTTCATAACGAAGCCGGGACCGAGGTGAAGGAGACAAGGTAAGAAATAACGCTAAACCTAGCTAATAGCGGCTTGTTACCTATATAACACACAGTACAGAATGCTTTATCTATAAACCCGACTGAATTGGAAAGGAAAGCTTAATATGTCATGAAATGTGAGACCTTACTTTTTGCCGACGCGCAGACTACCGTATTCAATTTTTTTGATAAGTCGAAAAATACGATATAAATTGCGTATTTTACCTATACTAAAACCCGGAACTCTTTCAATCCGTTACTTGATCTGTTATAATATCGGCTGTGGTATGATCAAACGTTAAGGTGTTAATATCGAGCCGTTTCATTTTATATTTTGTACGCGTTGCATTTCACCTGCGCCAAAGAAGATACGCGGACTTCCCGTTTCTTTTCCTGGGCCGGACTTTGGAATCGTCTGAACGTGAGCATATCTGAAAAGTGCTGTCTTTAATTTACAGACAAATACATCAATAAGAAATAAATCAAGCGAGATGGGACGTTTTCAGATTAATGTAATTGCTTACAAATATTACGAAGCATGTCGAGTCGGAGTTCGAGAGACCACTAGTATTATGGAGTAAATTTCCTACAGCACTTGTAACGCACTTAGTTTCGAACAGCCCTGCAGTTGAATGTATTTTTATATTAACAATGTACTTTCGCGTTTCGAAGCCATCGAGTGTTTCTGTATTCAAGGTTGTACGGCTGAGGCCAGATATTTTTCAGTGTTACTGGTACTAGAAAACTTAATACCACAATCCGAGTTACACATGAAAATGAAATTTCAATAAAAAGTGCTGGCTAGAACTAAATGTTACTACAAATACTATAATCGCAGATATGCCTTTGCCCTGTAGTTGGGTTTTCGGGATCCGGGATTTTCCTCCACTTTCCGCTAGGTGATTATTAATCGTTTATAAACCATAGTTGTATAGCGCAACGTCACTAGTCGGCCGGTCGCTAAAAATTGTTTGTCGCACGGCAGTCTGGTTGTATTGTAGTTCTGACTACGCATTTTCCAATTTTTGTAGACAAGCTAAACTCCAAAATTCTCTGAGACAACTTTCTGCACGCAACTACAGAATAATCCGAGAATTTCAAGCCAAAAAAGGCGCTATTAGAATTGTAATTCAAGCAGTTTTGCACAGTCAGCAAAGTTGATCTTCGACACCGAAATTTAGTGAATTTTAACAGAAGCAGCGATTGCTCCAGCCAACGCTGCATCCTAACCAAATACGTGTATGGTTTTGATCGTTCGATTTCCATTGTATTTTGCTCTTCCTTTCTGAAGAAGTATCTGAGTTTTAACACAATATTGGCGCGATACTACAGCATTAGCGCCGTGATTATTACCCTCGCAGAGCTTGGGGATAAAGATACCAGCTGACACCTGCCACGTAAAAGAGACAAGAAGTCTACAATCGTAGGTTATCGGAAACTATAATGATTCGCGGCCTTACCACGGCAGCTGACAGCACGTTTATGCAACCAATTCGAGAATGGACCGCGGCTGCTGTGCATTTTCACATAGCCGTGTATAAACCATATAGGTATGTATATGTGCCGCCTAAAATGGTGTTGTTTTCAAGCATTTTAGTCTGAAATAGGGGCTGCAATGGGTTATAGTGCACAAGCATGAAACTTTGTTCAACACTGTTATTATAGAGTGTATTCATTGAGAGTGTTCGTTTGAGTGATTACACCTTCAGGTTTAATTTTATAGTTGGAAGTGAACGTACTCGCATTAAGAGCTGTCGTTTACTAAGTGGTCGCACCTTTAGGTTTTCAAAGTATTTCTGTTTGTGTCAAATTTGGTTTTGGCAGCAAATGATTGTATTTCTGTGTAAACTATACGGTAAAGTTTAAGTTTAAATGTGAGCAGAATGAACCCAGTACACTATTAAAACAGAACCTTCAGCCGGATGCGGCGTATCAAGAATTGCGGCATTCCAAATTTAGTTCATTCGCCAGGGTTTAGTTAAGTATTTCTTCGTGGTTACCGAAGGCCAAGCGAGGGCCCAATTGGACGCAAGTCAAAAACTTGGATTGTCCAGGGCTTAAGACTGTACTTGGAAATCTTGAAAATGTTGACTGTGATGTGAAATGACGCATGAAAGGGGCACTAATTTTGTCCTTGAATATTGCACCATTTGGTTTCCATGCCATGGCCCCATTTTGACTACCGTTGAATTATGGCCCTTCAAAGACAGTGTAATCCCATATCCCCTGGTGTGTCCTTCTCGCATTTCTTCCATTTCAAAGCACTATGCGCATAGTCGGGTTACGTAATGATTGATAGAGATGTTATGTAATGAGTTACATTGCTGGGTTGCGATATCTCCTTTAATTTACAATATTTTTTGTCGCGAGTGATCTCGATCGGACGATGCGGAGTAATGTTCGGCTCTTGAACAAGAGCATCGGGCGTCACCCGGTCACCGCGTTGTCACTAGGCACTTAACATGGCCTACAGAATATCACGAGTCACTCCTGGAGTTATAACGAACGGGAACTTACGGCACTGGGACAACTCAGTCTTTCGTAAAACATTTAATTGATTGTTGCAACGCGGCGTTCTGTGAGAATTCTAAATACGATAGTAAAAAACATTCGGGGCGCATTCGTGCTATTTTAGAACAGACAGCATTTATCGCAGGACTGCCTTTTTTCCTGGGGGGGGAGGAAGAGGGGAGAGGCTGTACAGTGACATGGCAGTGGAAGACAACTGTGAAATGGGATTTTTTTGTTTGATTTACAGCAATAGCCATACAATAATTTTAGACCAATATTTGTTGTGAAAGCAACCGCGCTTTAGCAACTTATATGCAGGTGCTGTACAACCCGCGCTTATAGATTATATCTAACCAGAGTGCGGAATTTACATAACTTTCTCTATAGCCGGCCACACCCACTTAGCTACACAATACAAATTACGAACAGGCTCTAGCCCAGCCGTATCAACAATGTACTATTTTACTCTTTACATTACCAATACACGCCTGAATTCCGTATAAACACGTATTTGAACGAATTTAGTCTCAACAAAATTCCAGAGTTACAAAAAAAAAAAAAAAAAAAAAATAATAATAATAAATAACATTGCGTGGGTGTTTCGATATCGTGTTAGACTCCGCGAATGAAACTCACAGTTTTAAAGAAGGTGCGTGCGTTAATAGCAAAACAACTGGCGCAACACCGAGTAAGTTTCTTTTTGATGTGGGGTGCGAGTATGATTTAGCATAAATATGATGAAGTGTCGGCTAAAATGACTGCTACGGGATCAGTAGCGTTACAATACTGCAATGAAAAACCTGATGAATAGATGCTGCAATAGGATAATTAAGCTATATAAGACTTGACGATGTTGGGTTTTGTTTTACTGCAAGCGAGCATATTCGCGGTCCCTGAAAGTTAACGCGGGCTATATCTCTTTGTCATATTTATAGCTGAACTTCAACATATTCCAGCCCGTGCCACGAGTCGACAAACGACCACAAAGGGTTTCCTTTGTAAAGAATAATGGTAGCACACAATGGCTTGAACTTTGCTCCCGCTTTAACGTCTTATCTTTTTTTCATCTCTAAATGAAAGAGCTTTTCAAATGATAATTTGGAATGTTCGCTGTTGGTTTTTAGACCGGAGTTTGTTTTCGTGTTGCAGTATATTTTCCTCGGCAGGGGCTCCAATCGAGACCCTTCCTTCCCCTGACGTGGTTCCGGGAGAACGTCATTTGGCCTCGAGCGATCCGTTGTTGACGCATTTGTAATCTTCATTTCGTGGTTGCTGCGACCTTCCAAAATAAGCTTGTGTCATTAGGAAATGCCCTGCAGGCAAACACTTCTGAAGCTCTATACCAATGTCGCTCTGAATAGACTGCTCAATTATTAGTTGCGCGGTGCACTGCCTTCTTGTTACAGGCAGGTTCACACAGAATCGTGCTGTGAGAAGTGCTTTTTAACCAGACCGTGGTTCATTCAGGGACACAATAGGTATGTAAATTTCTTGTCACCAACACACGCAACCAGGCTCTCATCTGTTCGGATTTCACTTGGCTCATACCATTCAATCTCATGGCGAAGGAAGGTAAATTGTACACCGCACGGTCGGAGAACTAGACATACATTTGCTAGACTGGTCAGGTTGGTCTATATAAAGCGAACAATGAATTAGAGGCGTTAATGGCGTGAAGTGAAGGGGAAATGGTTCGTTATAAATCATTTTATAGCGCACCAGGATCGGCCACATCTTGGATTAGGGTGTAGCGTTCATGTCCTGCATGGTGGCTAGAATACACCTGCCGTCACGTGAATATTTTTGATAATGCTCACAAGCTCACCGAGTTTTTTTTTTTTTTTTTTTTTTTTTTTTTTGACAAGAAAAACCCAAAAATGCCACCGAAAGATCGTTTGGATAGATACATATCTTAATCTGAGCTCGGGCTAAATCTGTTGAAAATAGGCACGTCATAGCGACAATATCGTTTATGCTTCAACGATGGTCGCCGCAGGATTTGTTTTTTGTGCTGCCGCGTCAAATGTTCTTGTATTAGTCAGACTGCAAGTCGACATGTACTTTCCAAAGTGCGTGATGTATACAAAATAAGCTTGAATGGCTACATGAGGAGCCAACCGGGCATTGTCACGGTACATGATTTTTCTTTGTTTGACAGCTCACTTCGGTCAAGCATCAAAATGGCCCTGATTTCTGAGGGTATGCAAATTTGAGTTGATGACCGGCAGTAAATTGTTGCTGTGGCGAGACGTAAGTTCCGACGATTGTCTTTCTCTTGATTTTTAGACCTGGTTTATGCACGTGCGAACACCAAACATCGCTGCGAATGTCTTGTGGGTCGAAAAGCAAGTATGTCTCCATTCTGGGTAGAGTGTTTTTCTTGTTTGTGGGCGTTCCATAAAATGCTTGGCCTCTTCGATGAACTATTTAAAGAAATGCAATTGCAGTAGTTCTCTCTCTAGCGAACACAACTCGTTCCTCATAGCCGCAAACGTTTGTGTGACTTAGCTCCTAGGCCATATTGTACAGACTGTGAACACAAGTAGATCTGTAATGTATTAATTCAATATATGTTGCCCACATACATGAAGATTTAGAGCCTGTGCTGTTTGGGCCGATCATTATGTGATCTGGTCAGTCAGTTTTCGCCTTCGAGGGCTTTGAACTATTATTCTGAGAGACTTAAAATCATGTCGCTCGAGAACCTTAACTCACACTGATTGTTCCTTCGCCATAATCGCTATGCTTTTTGTTGCTGCAAAGAGTCGGTTGTCTATTAGTAGCTGTGATATTTGAACGAAGAGCTAGTGAACTTACATTCTTGTTGTTCACGTGAATCTCGGGAGATCTAAGGTAGAAACACAAGTATTTTTGTCATCTGAATGGCTGTAACACTCAAATAACGAAAAGTCGCAAAATGGCGAGTCCTGTCAAGAAACAGCTGTGTATTCGAATGACTAAAACCACTAGTCAAAGACAAGTGATAGATTTAGGTTTGGCAGCCAATAATCGCCTGCAATATATCAATCATAAAATTCAGATTATCAAAGTTGGTAGTCTATCAGAAATCGTGTATGCTCAGCTGTATTTAAAATGTTACGACTACTTTTAGAGACGGTTTTATTTATTTCTGTACGCTCCTATATTCGCCACCGGATGCACAAAATTACCTGGAGAAATTAAGTTTTGAGCGAGAAATTGAGTTGAAGAGCGATAATTTCAGTTGTATGGATGTTTTCCCTGCATGTTCAGCATGATATTTGTTTACATTCTCTGTCCGGCGTTTTTAGCTTGTGTGACGGTATAATCAGGTCAATGGAACAGTTATATAATTGACGGGGCATTTTGCTTGGCTGGCCCTTCAGATCCAACTTTCCGTCCAGTGTGAATGAAAAGAAGTAGAACACTGAGTCAACACCGTCGGACTTTTTTTTAGTTTGAGGCATGCAGATGAACCACTGATAATGGATGTGGACTTTCAACAAAGCCTGGTCTCGATTTTTTATTTTGTAGGTTTTGATCCACTGGTCCAAGTTGTGGTCTAATACGTTCGCCTTTGTGGTCGCAGTCTTTTTTGACCGTGTTTGGTGACTTAAGCGCCGAAGGACCAGTAGCCTGGTGGCTTTTGCTCGAGAGAGGACTTATACCACAGTCCATTGCCTTACAAGTGGTTTTTTGCCCGTTGGGTGAGCAGAAGACTTCGGTAAGTGGACACTGGGTGCTATTTTCTCGCCACGTCGTCACTTTATCGTGTATGCCTTGTGTATCATGATGTTTATCTCTAAATCACTTTACCTTAATACATTAGTTCAAAAACGCTTCCGAGTAAAAAGAATATTTCTAATTGTTGTGTGAATGTCGATGGCAAGCAGACCAGGTGCTTCTGTTCGAATTTGGACTGTTCAGGATTATTAGGATTAGGTATGACCAAAATCCGAGTGATGTTAGGGCATTAATAATTCTAAGTATTGATGAGCATTTATCGCGTCGTTAGTACAGAAGTCTTTGTTTATTATTTAACACGCTGTGATAATTGTTTTAACCAAAACTATTCGAAATCTTTATGGCGGGTAGTTTTGTAAAACAAAAAAGCAAACACTTTCAATTAGAGAAATAAATGCCAAACTTTGTTGTACGTTTTCAAGTAGTTAGTTGCCAGATGATACTCTTGTTTCACAACATACTTCCAAGCCAATAGGATCAAAACAATAAAGTTCAAGCAGTCTGTGCTCTTGGCCTAAAAATAAGCCTCCTTGGAAACAGGCTGTATATATGCAGGCTGGCATGAATGCGAAGCCGGGTCAACTATTTTTATCCGCATAAGTGCGAAGCCTTCTCGCATATTCTTTTTTAAGCTGTTATTAGAAATTGCATGTCCGGATGGCGTAGAGAGGTCAACGAACTGTATCTGATTATGAAC
Source organism: Plumapathes pennacea (assembly GCA_964036295.1). Lineage (NCBI taxonomy): Eukaryota > Metazoa > Cnidaria > Anthozoa > Antipatharia > Myriopathidae > Plumapathes > Plumapathes pennacea. Next base: position 19,860,799 of record OZ038464.1, on the reverse strand, counting down.
GCCTTTCAGCCTCCCGCTCTAAAGAAATACCGAGTATGCCAATTGTTTTTATTTTCTCTATACCCTCCAGCGCGTTCCACGTTTCTCAGTCTTTGACTCCAAATAGTTTCTTTATGCTAAAACAGTGGCATTTGTTTGCTAGGGAACGTTCTCTACACATGCACGCCTTGTGGCTGCAGGTATTGATAATGATTTGGTGATTTGGGGTTAAAAGCTTCATCGCCTGGCCGATCAGTCTTTGTTTCTTGATGAACTAACATGCCCAAAGTCAAGCCTTCACCCAAACCGCAATCAATCAATCACGCACACGGTTTGCAATGCTCATGACATTAGTTTGCTTAGATACGCAAAAAGGCCAATAAATCGTCTGTCTAGTTTGATGAAAAAAATGAGTCATTTGTAAAAGTACTTTGTTGCTAAAATCTCGCATTGTTTTTCTTAATTACCTCTTCTTTGTGTGCACTGCACTTCCTGCAGTGTTTTTCTGTACACTGCAGGTTTTGAAAAACAAAACGAAATCAGAAACTATTCGGTTAATAGGGTAAGGTGTAAAATTGGTCGAACTAGTTTGTAAAACACACTTGCACCTGATTGTTTTATGGAATTAGCCCCAGGTTGTCTTTACCGAAAACATATGGCGAAAACTAAAATTTCCAAGCTTTCAGTTTATTTGCAATAAAAAAATACTTGTCCCTAAGAAATTCAGTGAAATCTTGTCGAAAGTAGCCTACTTCGTCCAGAGTTGGCGAAACATAACTTTAATGCGTGACAATGCAGTTCAAAGGACATAATCAAGCAAAAAAAAAGCGTTCTAGATCGGACGCGTATGATTTCAATATAACCCATCAGCGTTTTCGTTTCTATTGTTTTAGATCGATCACAGATACTGTTGTTTGACAGCCTTTTAACAGAATGATTGATCGATTTTGCATAGATTGCATGCAAATAAAATTACAATCTTCACTCGAAAGTATTGCAGCCATAAAGCGCCTGTCTCTCAGTTCAAACATTGCTGATCAACTTTGCCGATCCACTGACAGCAACCGTCGAAGTAATATCGTTTACAAGGTTTGTAGCACGGCCGGCGGCAAAGTGACTCAACTTTTAGTGCGGCAGGCTAAAGTTTGCTTAACACTTCTGTTGATGTGCAGACTACGAACTGGTTTATTATTAAGGTAAAAGCCAAGCCTTTAACTGAAAACCTGGTGATTTACATGGTACTATTTACATGGTTTAAACTATCGGCCTCACAGTACGTTCTAGGGCACGTTTGCCATAAGGTTTTAAATGACGTTTCAAAATATTTTATCCGTTTTAGCATTTCGTGTAGCAGGGAAAGTGCTTGCGATGCTTACGTCAGCTGTAAATTACCAGATTGCTGGAAACTTCGAAATCTTCAGTTTTAATACTTCTAATTTTAGACCAAAGTGTTGTGGGGCTAGCGTCACCCAGTCCCAGTTTAGTGCATGAAGTACAATTTGATTTTTGATGCGATTCATTTATTGACAAATTCAAACGAGTCTAATAGAGGCCGGTCAACCCAACAGTACGTCAACAAAACACTTTGGTAAAATTTAGCCGGTAGCAAGACAATTGTCTGCAGTCTTCAAAATCGCGCTTTTCAAAACTTTTATATTCTCCGACACTTTAATTTGGCGATTTTATCCAAAAGTTCGCGAATTCTCTGGAACATTCATTATTGATAATTTGTTTCAAATACTGTAGGTGTATCCGGACAACAGATAATTTTCGCATCGATTTTTTCACAATCGGGAAGTTGATGTAATTTGACACCAGAAACCCATCATTTCACTGACAACTGTACAAGAACTTTATAGAGCAAGTAAGATAAGTAAATTATTTACGGCCCCAACAACCTCATTTTATGCTGAACAGATAGTGCCTGTAAGATATTTATGTGATATGTCAGTGCTTGTAATTCGTTGTTGCATGCTGTTAACAGTACCCATTCAGAGAAAAAATGTGAAAAAATTCTTATTGTGGTATTTTGAACCACGTTTTTACAGAAAAAAGTGTCCGTTGTCCTCCTTAAAGGAAGTTTATATACAGAAAACACAGTGAAATTTGGCCGGGACCACGCAAACATGTCCGCTTTAGAGAATTTTCCGCCTTACAATGTTGTCTGCTTTGAGGGGAGTTCACTGTATAGCGGTTCAGGATCTCAGACTCCAAGCAAAGCAAAGCAAAGCAAAACAAACTACGCTAGCTAACTACGTGTAGCCAGGCTTACAGCTTTAGACACACATAATACCGGGACGACTTTACAAATCCAGTTTGGCAGTTGCCAGTGTTTCACCATACTGCTGGCCACACTTGATTGTGAGCACCATAAACGGGCAAAAGACACGCGATGTTGTTTGCGGTCTGTTCACACTTTGATCATATTTGTGCATGTATTCTTCCTGTCTTGGCTATGTACTATTTGGAATATCTATCAGGGACTTTGAGATGAAACTTTAGGTACGAGAACTATCCTCGGTTGTCGAGCACGGTGTATATATCTTTATTGATACAGATTATTCCAGTCGTAATTTCAAACTACTTCGATATCTTCAAAGTGTATCTAATTTATTAAGTACAAAAGTTTGCGTCTTTCTCATTCGTATTGACAGAGGGGGGTCTATGATGAAGCTCTATATCCTATTTGCATTGACCTTGAGCTACATATAGTTTATTTGCGGTAACATGTGAAGCCAACATTCGGAATGTTGTTCATGGTCGTGCAGGGAGCGAGGTCATGCAATGATACATCCGTGGTCACATAGTTTCACTTCTCAGCGGCTCTCTTGGCGATCCGTTTATAACCAGGCCGGTACTGCTTTCCGGAAGAGCCCGTTAAATATGCTACTGTGATATTATATTTGAGAATATCTAACGGAAACGATATGAGGTTGTTTTTCTCCAAATTTCATGTATCGATAAACACGAGAAAATGTATTTGTGAAAATTAAAAAAAGGTAATGATTGTGTTAGATTTTGCCTTCTTTTTTTATTCATCGTTGGACATGAAACTATTCAGTCTAAACTTTGGTTTAGTTTGTAATAGTCAGTGTATACTATATATCATGCAAAATGTTCGCCTTGAGATGGGCAACCGGTATAACGACTCAGCAATACTGAATAATTTAGATTGGAACTATTTCCGTTTAGGACGTGTGATAAAGGCTGTGGTAATTTGTTTTGCTGTTCGAATCCACATTGGAGGTCGAATTAAGAGTGGACAGCAAACAGCACCAAGGTAAACTGATTGGGCATAGCATTCTATTAAACTGGTCAGCATGGACGAAAGCGTCAACGTAAGCGTTCTGTATATTACTGGCCGGCGATTTGCTTAACTATTAGTAGGCATAATTATTCCTTCGCCCTTTTTTGCCATTTACCTGGCTATTTAGGACCCAGTTGTTCAAAGAATGATAACGTTAATTGGATTTGTTAGGTCTATGTAAATGTCATTTCCGTAAGTTTTAGCACGAGGCTTATATGAATGATTTTAATAATCTATAAAACAAGATATGCAATAGGTCTTTGTCCAAGAGCTGGCGTTTGATTCTCTAAAAAAATTACAATAGTTAGTACAAGCGGCTATAACGATAGGCCACCCAATAACAGAATGGGATACAACGTTTTTCTTTTGTGCAAAAAAAAATATAACAAAAACAAAGCAAAACTTGAAGGTTTATTAAGAGTACAATAAAAAAGTACATGTGTTGCTGACATGCAGAATCGATACGTTTTAATGTCTTCCAAGATATATGTCAGCTTCCATCTTAATAAATATATTAGTAACGGGCTTCTTCAGCAGGATGAGTTAGCACTTTGCCCGTGATGCTATCTATATCCGTGTGAGACAGTTTTATCTCGGCCATCTTGAAATATCGTGTTCGAGGTACGATCTTCGCAAGAATTACTGCTCCCGTCACTTTGGGCACCTTGTTATTAGGCTTGCGGCAAACAAACAAAATTAATTTGCATCCGGGCTATCTTGTAGTAACACACACACACACACAAAAGATCAACATTCGCGCCAAAAAAGGGCTCCCGCGCTGGAACTGACAAATTCTCTGAGGACGCGGTGCAGTCTAATCCCTGGCTCGGTGTTTCGTCCTTTCTATTGGATGTCGTGAATCAATGGTCGAGTATATTTTTGTAATTCATCTGCGGAGCTAGCCGAAGAATTAAGTTCACTTAACAGAAAATATCCCGCCTTATGATAACTTTACTCCAATACTTACTTGTGTTGCAAGGTTACAGTCCCAATTCCCGCAAACGCGCCATTTTTCGACCACTTACTGTCAGCATAAAAGTGCCGGTGTATTTAGTGTGGACTGAAAAGTGATACATGTCAATTATCTCAAAAGGTCAAAGCCCTACAAAGTAAACTTATTGACTGAGGTATTATTTATTATCTTTAACCTTATTTATTATCTTAAATACAATGAACCTGTCACTTATTGAGGACAAAACTTCAAAAGTTCAATTTAGAGTGAGTCAAAGAATGTATACGTTTTGTTTTAGATAGATAGAAACCTTTATTTGTACATGCAGAACCGTAGCTTACAAATCATGAACTGCTATCAACAGGAATTCACATGAAATAGTCCATCATGGTGCATGCACCGGTTCCAGTTTCATTAAAATATAATTGTATTTCATCACGGAGGTCGCTCTCTAACATATTTTGTTTGACATACTGAATTTATGTTCACGTTTCATGTAGTGTTAATTCACCGTAATACGTACTTCGACCATATTAGGCCCATCTGAATACTATGATAAACAACGAGACATTTGACATTAGCATGTTCGCCTTGAGCAACACTATTCGGAAGGACGTTGCAGGATGGTCGCCAGTCTCTTCAGGTCACGGTTATATCTTTCTGGGTCGCGAAAACGGAAGTTTGTAAAGATTTTGTTTGGATTTGAAGATGCCATTAATCATTTACTCTCCAAGTGAAACTGGTCTTAAAAACCTGAACCTGCAAATATTATAACTAAATGTTTCTATTTATCCAAACAAAAACTTAAACCCATGGGAAAGATATATCAGTAAATTGTATTTGTGACTCACTCTATTGAAATGAAACTCTGAAAGCTAATTCTACACCCCAAAAAAGTCCCATTATGTTAAATGTATAATTAGTAAAATAATGCCACAGTCAATAAGTTTACTTTGTAAGGCTTTGACGTTTTGAGATAATTGACATCAGTCTAACATAAAAAGCTATAAGTCCATAGGCTTAGCTCGTATTGTTACCGATGCACATATTTATACGGACAGCTTAATTGGTGGTCAACATGGCTGGTGCATGTAAAACAACCAAGCTGCGAGTTATCAGAGTAATTTTATCGCGAGTATACCGGTATCATTCGCTGTTTTGATTTCCCGTTTAGGAATAAGGACCATAAACTCCCGCCATCTGAGCGCCACAGAGTCCCAAGTAGACAGTTCTGTAAAGAGGAGCCACAAAATGAGCAACTTCTCAAACTTGACCAACGTGACGGATATTCCGCCGGCGACACCGATCTTCAGCGCGTTGCAGCTTGAGCTACTGATGGTTTATTACATCATTGTAATCTTCGCAACTGTGGCTGGTAACGGTCTGGTATGCTTAGCGATATATTTCGACAGACGTCTGCGAAGTCCGACCAACTGGTTTATCGCGTCACTGGCTGTATCCGACCTTCTATACGGCCTTATTACGCTTCCGTTTCGCGTCGCCAACGCGTCTGGTCTTTCCCTCAGTCTCTGTCAATTCTGGATCTGGAGCGACATGTGCTCCGCTGCTGCATCCATGGCCAACCTGGCAGTCATCAGCGTGGATCGTTACCTCAAAATCACCGGCCCGTTCAACTATGGAGAGAAGATGACAACAAAGCGCTCGCTTGCTGCCATCACCGGGGTGTGGATTTACGCGTTCGTACTGGCGTCTACCTCCATCGTGCCGTTAGGTGACGAGGGAGTGATTCATGATGAATATGGGTTTTGTAAAAACGCAAATAAGTATTTCTACACCTTTGCGAACATTGTGGCCTTTCTGATTCCGCTTAGCATTCTGGTAGTGAGCTATCTGCTGATTTATCGCACAGCACTGAAGCAGTTTCACAAGCTGAAGAAGCCAGAAAACCCCATCACTCAGGAAAGAGAAGATCGCAAGACACAGCGGAGGACCGTGCGGGACTTCAAGGCCACCAAAACCTTGGCAGTGGTGGTGGGGACGTTTACCATTTGCTGGTTTCCGTTCTTTCTGATATTCACTATCACTCTGTACGACCAGGAAGTCTTGTTCAACCTTCCAATCCCGTGGAACAATATCAGCATCTCCGTGTTTGTAATGATCCTGCCCAACCTGAACAGCGCCTGCAACCCCGTCATCTACGCATACTTTAACAGTGACTACAGACGAGCATTCAGGAAGATTGTCACTTCCAAATGTGCTCTGAAATCGTCGGATTTTAATGACAATAGGAAGCGTCGTGCTTCTGTTTCGAGTTTCTTCTTGAGCTTCACTCAGCCGAGACGGAACAGTCCTCATGAGCACGACCTGATCAGTGGAGCGACCCAAAAGGCCAATGGGACAACAGTTTGAGAAGGACAAACATAACAAATGTTTCCATCGTGCTGGCGGCGAATTGCGGCGCATCATAAGCCCACCGCTACCTTAGTGTCCATTTTCTCCGTCCATTCGGGGACCGTTTCATAGGTTTCAATATAGCTTAGTGTGTTAGTCAGATATTAAGCAGTGAATTAGCTAAATTCTGACTTGGCTTGATGAGACGACACATCAACGAAAAGATTAAGCAGATCTGTGGGGTCAGCAATGGAAAACAATTGAGTATTTTTCATTTCAGTGTTAGAGATTTTGGCTTCTCGTCATTGGAAAGCAAGCCGGCATACGATTAAAAAGCCAGGGCTTCGCAACTACATTAGACTTTTAGCAACTAATTCTTATATTGTCGTACGTCTGAACGTTTTATACGTTCCTTACGTTCGGTGTGGTGACATCTGATCGCTTGTACGAGAATAGCTGATCAAACTCGAAATTCTCGTTGTGACCCATACTCACTTTTTTGCAAATAGTAGGGAGAAAATGCGCTCCAGATTTGAAAAGTGCGCGTCACGATAAAGAAAAACGAGTTGTCTTCAAATTAAATGCGATCTGGACCCTTTAAGCGGAACGAGTTTATAATTAAAATGTATTAGAAGCATGCCACGAGACAGTACACCCAAAGTCATATCCGATATTTCAGTGTCATACGTTATTAACATCATTATGTAAATATATCGGTCTATAAAGCAAATAAGGTAACAGAACTTTTGTTGATAGCTTAACATACTTTAAAGGCGCAGCCTCTAGTGTCTTCGACCTTTATTGGCCAAAAATGGACCGTTTTAGGTTATTGACTAAAGAGAAATGATGCCTGATGTGCAATTGGAATGTACTTGTACGGAAACGTGACTCACTTGTGACACAAACATCTGAAATCCTTCTAAACGCAGCATGTACATCCCGAACTCAGTCCCTGAATGTATACCGCTCCCATTTCCACCAGTAGTATACTTACAATAGTATGTGAGTGCGGGAGTGGGAACAGGAGTGCGAGTGGGAATGGAGGCTCACTCCCGCATTCACATACCTTTAAGTATACTACTTACATGGATTTGAGTGTGGGGGTGCAAGCGGGAATGCCAGTTTGTTTTCGCGCGATATCTCAGCAATTACTCGCAGAAAATATCACAAATGTATTGCAAAATGTCTTCTTGTAGTCCCCAGGAGGTCACAAAAGTTATAAGGAATTTCAATTTTTGGTCAAAATAGGCCATTTTTTTTTGCAAAAAGCATGTGCCATAGCCTTACAATTTTGTCAAAATTTGGCTATTTTCGGCCAAATCTCACAATCGCATGAAAATTTCAGGAATCGTTCGTGCGAGTATAGCGAAAGTTTTGATATGAAATTTGTGATGTTTCATTGAGCGGGTCGCGAGAAACAAGCACAAATCATCGCCTCGCACATCGCGTACTTTTCGAACAAAAGAACCAAAATATGCGTAGTTTTCTTGCTATATCTAGTCAACGGCTTAAGAAAAGACAAACAAATTTCTATTAAAAAGTCTCGTTATATTTCCAGGGAGGTTCCCTGAAAGTTTTAAAGGTTTTAAAATTTTGCTCAAGATCGGCCATTTTTGACCAAAACTATGGGCTATAGCCTTATCATTTTGTCAAAATTTGGCTATTTTCGACCAAATCTCACAATCGCATGAAACTTTCAGGAATTGTTCGTGCGAGTATAGCGAAGATTTTGATATGAAACTTGTGATGTTTCATTGAGCGCGTCACGAGAAATAAGCACAAATCATTGCCTCACACATTGCGTACAGTATCGAACAAAGGAACCAAAATATGCGTAGTTTTCTTGCTATATCTAGTCACCAAGTTAAGACATTGCTCGAAAGGTGTGACGTTTTAATTAGGGCATGATTTCTTTGAATTTGCTCGAATTTCTCACGACCCACGGGCTAAACGTTTACAAACACTATGCAAAAACCGTCGGCATAGTCCCAGGAACGTTTCCTGAAAGTTTCATGCGATTCTGAGATGGTCGAAAAATCTTGGAATTTTGACAAAATACTAAGGCTATAGCACAGGGTTTTTTGCAGATTTTGGCCAGAAATTGAAAACTCTTGAAACTTGGACTTTTACAAGACTTTTTGCAATACATTTGCTTTATCTATCTTCATCCGTTGGCGAGATATAGCAGCTTAAAGTTGGCTCCATTGCTCGAAAGGTGTGATGTTTTAATTAGGGCATGATTTGCTCGAATTTGCTCGAATTTCCCACGACGAGCGGTCTAAAAGTTTACAAAAACTATGCAAAAACCGTCGGCATAGTCCCAGGAACGTTTCCTGAAAGTTTCATGCGATTCTGAGATGGTCGAAAAATCTTGGAATTTTGACAAAATACTAAGGCTATAGCACAGGGTTTTTTGCCGATTTTGGCCAAAAATTGAAAACTCTTGAAACTTTCAGGAAACCTTCTCTGGACTAATACAAGACTTTTTGCAATACATTTGCTTTATCTATCTTCATCCGTTGGCGAGATATAGCAGTTTAAAGTTGGCTCCATTGCTCGAAAGGTGTGATGTTTTAATTAGGGCATGATTTGCTCGAATTTCTCACGACGCGCGGGCTAAAAGTTTACAAAAACTATGCAAAAACCGTCGGCATAGTCCCAGGAACGTTTCCTGAAAGTTTCATGCGATTCTGAGATGGTCGAAAAATCTTGGAATTTTGACAAAATACTAAGGCTATAGCACAGGGTTTTTTGCCGATTTTGGCCAGAAATTGAAAACTCTTGAAACTTTCGGGAAACCTTCCTCGGACTATTACAAGACTTTTTGCAATACATTTGCTTTATCTATCTTCATCCGTTGGCGAGATATAGCAGTTTACAGTTGGCTCCATTGCTCGAAAGGTGTGATGTTTTAATTAGGGCATGATTTGCTCGAATTTCTCACGACGCGCGGTCTAAAAGTTTACAAAAACTATGCAAAAACCGTCGGCATAGTCCCAGGAACGTTTCCTGAAAGTTTCATGCGATTCTGAGATGGTCGAAAAATCTTGGAATTTTGACAAAATACTAAGGCTATAGCACAGGGTTTTTTGCCGATTTTGGCCAGAAATTGAAAACTCTTGAAACTTTCAGGAAACCTTCCTCGGACTATTACCAGACTTTTTGCAATACATTTGCTTTATCTATCTTCATCCGTTGGCGAGATATAGCAGCTTAAAGTTGGCTCCATTGCTCGAAAGGTGTGATGTTTTAATTAGGGCATGATTTGCTCGAATTTGCTCGAATTTCCCACGACGCGCGGGCTAAAAGTTTACAAAAACTATGCAAAAACCGTCGGCATAGTCCCAGGAACGTTTCCTGAAAGTTTCATGCGATTCTGAGATGGTCGAAAAATCTTGGAATTTTGACAAAATACTAAGGCTATAGCACAGGGTTTTTTGCCGATTTTGGCCAGAAATTGAAAACTCTTGAAACTTTCAGGAAGTCTTCTTCGGACTATTACAAGACTTTTTGCAATACATTTGCTTTATCTATCTTCATCCGTTGGCGAGATATAGCAGCTTAAAGTTGGCTCCATTGCTCGAAAGGTGTGATGTTTTAATTAGGGCATGATTTGTTCGAAGTTCTCACGACGCGCGGTCTAAAAGTTTACAAAAACTATGCAAAAACCGTCGGCATAGTCCCAGGAACGTTTCCTGAAAGTTTCATGCGATTCTGAGATGGTCGAAAAATCTTGGAATTTTGACAAAATATTAAGGCTTTTAGCATTGGGTTTTTTGCCGATTTTGGCCAGAAATTGAAAACTCTTGAAACTTTCAGGAAACCTTCCTCGGACTATTACAAGACTTTTTGCAATACATTTGCTTTATCTATCTTCATCCGTTGGCGAGATATAACAGCTTAAAGTTGGCTCCATTGCTCGAAAGGTGTGATGTTTTAATTAGGGCATGATTTGCTCGAATTTGCTCGAATTTCCCACGACGCGCGGTCTAAAAGTTTACAAAAACTATGCAAAAACCGTCGGCATAGTCCCAGGAACGTTTCCTGAAAGTTTCATGCGATTCTGAGATGGTCAAAAAATCTTGGAATTTTGACAAAATACTAAGGCTATAGCACAGGGTTTTTTGCCGATTTTGGCCAGAAATTGAAAACTCTTGAAACTTTCAGAAAACCTTCCTCGGACTATTACAAGACTTTTTGCAATACATTTGCTTTATCTATCTTCATCCGTTGGCGAGATATAGCAGTTTAAAGTTGGCTTCATTGCTCGAAAGGTGTGATGTTTTAACTAGGGCATAATTTGCTCGAATTTCTCAGGACGCGCGGTCTAAAAGTTTACAAAAACTATGCAAAAACCGTCGGCATAGTCCCAGGAACGTTTCCTGAAAGTTTCATGCGATTCTGAGATGGTCGAAAAATCTTGGAATTTTGACAAAATACTAAGGCTATAGCACAGGGTTTTTTGCCGATTTTGGCCAGAAATTGAAAACTCTTGAAATTTTCAGAAAACCTTCCTCGGACTATTACAAGACTTTTTGCGATACATTTGCTTTATCTATCTTCATCCGTTGGCGAGATATAGCAGTTTAAAGTTGGCTCCATTGCTCGAAAGGTGTGATGTTTTAACTAGGGCATGATTTGCTCGAATTTCTCAGGACGCGCGGTCTAAAAGTTTACAAAAACTATGCAAAAACCGTCGGCATAGTCCCAGGAACGTTTCCTGAAAGTTTCATGCGATTCTGAGATGGTCGAAAAATCTTGGAATTTTGACAAAATACTAAGGCTATAGCACAGGGTTTTTTTGCCGATTTTGGCCAGAAATTGAAAACTCTTGAAACTTTCAGGAAACCTTCCTCGGACTATTACAAGACTTTTTTCAATACATTTGCTTTATCTATCTTCATCCGTTGGCGAGATATAGCAGCTTAAAGTTGGCTCCATTGCTCGAAAGGTGTGATGTTTTAATTAGGGCATGATTTGCTCGAATTTGCTCAAATTTCTCACGACGCGCGGTCTAAAAGTTTACAAAAACTATGCAAAAACCGTCGGCATAGTCCCAGGAGCGTTTCCTGAAAGTTTCATGCGATTCTGAGATGGTCGAAAAATCTTGGAATTTTGACAAAATACTAAGGCTATAGCACAGGGTTTTTTGCCGATTTTGGCCAGAAATTGAAAACTCTTGAAACTTCCAGAAAACCTTCCTCGGACTATTACAAGACTTTTTGCAATACATTTGCTTTATCTATCTTCATCCGTTGGCGAGATATAGCAGTTTAAAGTTGGCTCCATTGCTCGAAAGGTGTGATGTTTTAATTAGGGCATGATTTGCTCGAATTTCTCACGACGCGCGGGCTAAAAGTTTACAAAAACTATGCAAAAACCGTCGGCATAGTCCCAGGAACGTTTCCTGAAAGTTTCATGCGATTCTGAGATGGTCGAAAAATCTTGGAATTTTGACAAAATACTAAGGCTATAGCACAGGGTTTTTTGCCGATTTTGGCCAGAAATTGAAAACTCTTGAAACTTTCGGGAAACCTTCCTCGGACTATTACAAGACTTTTTGCAATACATTTGCTTTATCTATCTTCATCCGTTGGCGAGATATAGCAGTTTACAGTTGGCTCCATTGCTCGAAAGGTGTGATGTTTTAATTAGGGCATGATTTGCTCGAATTTCTCACGACGCGCGGTCTAAAAGTTTACAAAAACTATGCAAAAACCGTCGGCATAGTCCCAGGAACGTTTCCTGAAAGTTTCATGCGATTCTGAGATGGTCGAAAAATCTTGGAATTTTGACAAAATACTAAGGCTATAGCACAGGGTTTTTTGCCGATTTTGGCCAGAAATTGAAAACTCTTGAAACTTTCAGGAAACCTTCCTCGGACTATTACCAGACTTTTTGCAATACATTTGCTTTATCTATCTTCATCCGTTGGCGAGATATAGCAGCTTAAAGTTGGCTCCATTGCTCGAAAGGTGTGATGTTTTAATTAGGGCATGATTTGCTCGAATTTGCTCGAATTTCCCACGACGCGCGGGCTAAAAGTTTACAAAAACTATGCAAAAACCGTCGGCATAGTCCCAGGAACGTTTCCTGAAAGTTTCATGCGATTCTGAGATGGTCAAAAAATCTTGGAATTTTGACAAAATACTAAGGCTATAGCACAGGGTTTTTTGCCGATTTTGGCCAGAAATTGAAAACTCTTGAAACTTTCAGAAAACCTTCCTCGGACTATTACAAGACTTTTTGCAATACATTTGCTTTATCTATCTTCATCCGTTGGCGAGATATAGCAGTTTAAAGTTGGCTTCATTGCTCGAAAGGTGTGATGTTTTAACTAGGGCATAATTTGCTCGAATTTCTCAGGACGCGCGGTCTAAAAGTTTACAAAAACTATGCAAAAACCGTCGGCATAGTCCCAGGAACGTTTCCTGAAAGTTTCATGCGATTCTGAGATGGTCGAAAAATCTTGGAATTTTGACAAAATACTAAGGCTATAGCACAGGGTTTTTTGCCGATTTTGGCCAGAAATTGAAAACTCTTGAAATTTTCAGAAAACCTTCCTCGGACTATTACAAGACTTTTTGCGATACATTTGCTTTATCTATCTTCATCCGTTGGCGAGATATAGCAGTTTAAAGTTGGCTCCATTGCTCGAAAGGTGTGATGTTTTAACTAGGGCATGATTTGCTCGAATTTCTCAGGACGCGCGGTCTAAAAGTTTACAAAAACTATGCAAAAACCGTCGGCATAGTCCCAGGAACGTTTCCTGAAAGTTTCATGCGATTCTGAGATGGTCGAAAAATCTTGGAATTTTGACAAAATACTAAGGCTATAGCACAGGGTTTTTTTGCCGATTTTGGCCAGAAATTGAAAACTCTTGAAACTTTCAGGAAACCTTCCTCGGACTATTACAAGACTTTTTTCAATACATTTGCTTTATCTATCTTCATCCGTTGGCGAGATATAGCAGCTTAAAGTTGGCTCCATTGCTCGAAAGGTGTGATGTTTTAATTAGGGCATGATTTGCTCGAATTTGCTCAAATTTCTCACGACGCGCGGTCTAAAAGTTTACAAAAACTATGCAAAAACCGTCGGCATAGTCCCAGGAGCGTTTCCTGAAAGTTTCATGCGATTCTGAGATGGTCGAAAAATCTTGGAATTTTGACAAAATACTAAGGCTATAGCACAGGGTTTTTTGCCGATTTTGGCCAGAAATTGAAAACTCTTGAAACTTCCAGAAAACCTTCCTCGGACTATTACAAGACTTTTTGCAATACATTTGCTTTATCTATCTTCATCCGTTGGCGAGATATAGCAGTTTAAAGTTGGCTCCATTGCTCGAAAGGTGTGATGTTTTAATTAGGGCATGATTTGCTCGAATTTCTCACGACGCGCGGGCTAAAAGTTTACAAAAACTATGCAAAAACCGTCGGCATAGTCCCAGGAACGTTTCCTGAAAGTTTCATGCGATTCTGAGATGGTCGAAAAATCTTGGAATTTTGACAAAATACTAAGGCTATAGCACAGGGTTTTTTGCCGATTTTGGCCAGAAATTGAAAACTCTTGAAACTTTCGGGAAACCTTCCTCGGACTATTACAAGACTTTTTGCAATACATTTGCTTTATCTATCTTCATCCGTTGGCGAGATATAGCAGTTTACAGTTGGCTCCATTGCTCGAAAGGTGTGATGTTTTAATTAGGGCATGATTTGCTCGAATTTCTCACGACGCGCGGTCTAAAAGTTTACAAAAACTATGCAAAAACCGTCGGCATAGTCCCAGGAACGTTTCCTGAAAGTTTCATGCGATTCTGAGATGGTCGAAAAATCTTGGAATTTTGACAAAATACTAAGGCTATAGCACAGGGTTTTTTGCCGATTTTGGCCAGAAATTGAAAACTCTTGAAACTTTCAGGAAACCTTCCTCGGACTATTACCAGACTTTTTGCAATACATTTGCTTTATCTATCTTCATCCGTTGGCGAGATATAGCAGCTTAAAGTTGGCTCCATTGCTCGAAAGGTGTGATGTTTTAATTAGGGCATGATTTGCTCGAATTTGCTCGAATTTCCCACGACGCGCGGGCTAAAAGTTTACAAAAACTATGCAAAAACCGTCGGCATAGTCCCAGGAACGTTTCCTGAAAGTTTCATGCGATTCTGAGATGGTCAAAAAATCTTGGAATTTTGACAAAATACTAAGGCTATAGCACAGGGTTTTTTGCCGATTTTGGCCAGAAATTGAAAACTCTTGAAACTTTCAGAAAACCTTCCTCGGACTATTACAAGACTTTTTGCAATACATTTGCTTTATCTATCTTCATCCGTTGGCGAGATATAGCAGTTTAAAGTTGGCTTCATTGCTCGAAAGGTGTGATGTTTTAACTAGGGCATAATTTGCTCGAATTTCTCAGGACGCGCGGTCTAAAAGTTTACAAAAACTATGCAAAAACCGTCGGCATAGTCCCAGGAACGTTTCCTGAAAGTTTCATGCGATTCTGAGATGGTCGAAAAATCTTGGAATTTTGACAAAATACTAAGGCTATAGCACAGGGTTTTTTGCCGATTTTGGCCAGAAATTGAAAACTCTTGAAATTTTCAGAAAACCTTCCTCGGACTATTACAAGACTTTTTGCGATACATTTGCTTTATCTATCTTCATCCGTTGGCGAGATATAGCAGTTTAAAGTTGGCTCCATTGCTCGAAAGGTGTGATGTTTTAACTAGGGCATGATTTGCTCGAATTTCTCAGGACGCGCGGTCTAAAAGTTTACAAAAACTATGCAAAAACCGTCGGCATAGTCCCAGGAACGTTTCCTGAAAGTTTCATGCGATTCTGAGATGGTCGAAAAATCTTGGAATTTTGACAAAATACTAAGGCTATAGCACAGGGTTTTTTTGCCGATTTTGGCCAGAAATTGAAAACTCTTGAAACTTTCAGGAAACCTTCCTCGGACTATTACAAGACTTTTTTCAATACATTTGCTTTATCTATCTTCATCCGTTGGCGAGATATAGCAGCTTAAAGTTCGCTCCATTGCTCGAAAGGTGTGATGTTTTAATTAGGGCATGATTTGCTCGAATTTCCCACGACGCGCGGGCTAAAAGTTTACAAAAACTATGCAAAAACCGTCGGCATAGTCCCAGGAACGTTTCCTGAAAGTTTCATGCGTTTCTGAGATGGTCGAAATATCTTGGAACTTTGACAAAATACTAAGGCTATAGCACAGGGTTTTTTGCCGATTTTGGCCAGAAATTGAAAACTCTTGAAACTTTCAGGAAACGTTCCCTGGACTATTAGAAGACTTTTGCAATACATTTGCTTTATCTATCTTCATCCGTTGGCTAGATATAACAGCTTAAAGTTCGCTCCATTGCTCGAAAAGTGTGATGTTTTAATTAGGGCATGATTTGCTCAAATTTCTCACGACGCGCGGGCTAAAAGTTTACAAAAACTATGCAAAAACCGTCGGCATAGTCCCAGGAACGTTTCCTGAAAGTTTCATGCGATTCTGAGATGGTCGAAATATCTTGGAATTTTGACAAAATACTAAGGCTATAGCACAGGGTTTTTTGCCGATTTTGGCCAGAAATTGAAAACTCTTGAAACTTTCAGGAAACCTTCCCTGGACTATTACAAGAGTTTTTGCAATACGTTTGCTTTATCTATCTTCATCCGTTGGCGAGATATAGCAGCTTAAAGTTGGCTCCATTGCTCGAAAGGTGTGATGTTTTAATTAGGGCATGATTTGCTCGAATTTGCTCGAATTTCCCA
The DNA here is from genome assembly GCA_964036295.1 of Plumapathes pennacea. NCBI lineage: Eukaryota > Metazoa > Cnidaria > Anthozoa > Antipatharia > Myriopathidae > Plumapathes > Plumapathes pennacea. The sequence goes on along the minus strand of OZ038464.1, from coordinate 19,844,433 downwards.
CGACGCGCGGGCTAAAAGTTTACAAAAACTATGCAAAAACCGTCGGCATAGTCCCAGGAACGTTTCCTGAAAGTTTCATGCGATTCTGAGATGGTCGAAAAATCTTGGAATTTTGACAAAATACTAAGGCTATAGCACAGGGTTTTTTGCCGATTTTGGCCAGAAATTGAAAACTCTTGAAACTTTCAGGAAACCTTCCTCGGACTATTACAAGACTTTTTGCAATACATTTGCTTTATCTATCTTCATCCGTTGGCGAGATATAGCAGTTTAAAGTTGGCTCCATTGCTCGAAAGGTGTGATGTTTTAATTAGGGCATGATTTGCTCGAATTTCTCACGACGCGCGGGCTAAAAGTTTACAAAAACTATGCAAAAACCGTCGGCATAGTCCCAGGAACGTTTCCTGAAAGTTTCATGCGATTCTGAGATGGTCGAAAAATCTTGGAATTTTGACAAAATACTAAGGCTATAGCACAGGGTTTTTTTGCCGATTTTGGCCAGAAATTGAAAACTCTTGAAACTTTCAGGAAACATTCCTTGGACTATTACAAGACTTTTTGCAATACGTTTGCTTTATCTATCTTCATCCGTTGGCGAGATATAGCAGCTTAAAGTTCGCTCCATTGCTCGAAAGGTGTGATGTTTTAATTAGGGCATGATTTGCTCGAATTTCCCACGACGCGCGGGCTAAAAGTTTACAAAAACTATGCAAAAACCGTCGGCATAGTCCCAGGAACGTTTCCTGAAAGTTTCATGCGTTTCTGAGATGGTCGAAATATCTTGGAACTTTGACAAAATACTAAGGCTATAGCACAGGGTTTTTTGCCGATTTTGGCCAGAAATTGAAAACTCTTGAAACTTTCAGGAAACGTTCCCTGGACTATTAGAAGACTTTTGCAATACATTTGCTTTATCTATCTTCATCCGTTGGCTAGATATAACAGCTTAAAGTTCGCTCCATTGCTCGAAAAGTGTGATGTTTTAATTAGGGCATGATTTGCTCAAATTTCTCACGACGCGCGGGCTAAAAGTTTACAAAAACTATGCAAAAACCGTCGGCATAGTCCCAGGAACGTTTCCTGAAAGTTTCATGCGATTCTGAGATGGTCGAAATATCTTGGAATTTTGACAAAATACTAAGGCTATAGCACAGGGTTTTTTGCCGATTTTGGCCAGAAATTGAAAACTCTTGAAACTTTCAGGAAACCTTCCCTGGACTATTACAAGAGTTTTTGCAATACGTTTGCTTTATCTATCTTCATCCGTTGGCGAGATATAGCAGCTTAAAGTTGGCTCCATTGCTCGAAAGGTGTGATGTTTTAATTAGGGCATGATTTGCTCGAATTTGCTCGAATTTCCCACGACGCGCGGGCTAAAAGTTTACAAAAACTATGCAAAAACCGTCGGCATAGTCCCAGGAACGTTTCCTGAAAGTTTCATGCGATTCTGAGATGGTCGAAAAATCTTGGAATTTTGACAAAATACTAAGGCTATAGCACAGGGTTTTTTGCCGATTTTGGCCAGAAATTGAAAACTCTTGAAACTTTCAGGAAACCTTCCCTGGACTATTAGAAGACTTTTTGCAATACATTTGCTTTATCTATCTTCATCCGTTGGCGAGATATAGCAGCTTAAAGTTGGCTCCATTGCTCGAAAGGTGTGATGTTTTAATTAGGGCATGATTTGCTCGAATTTCTCACAACGCGCGGTCTAAAAGTTTACAAAAACTATGCAAAAACCGTCGGCATAGTCCCAGGAACGTTTGTATTTTCTACGGTTCCATTTGTATTTCAAATGGAACCGTAGAAAACAGAAAATCATTTTATTGCTATTTTCAGGTTAACTTGTCTACTGTTTCAGTAAAACAGACAGAAAATGTAGACAATTTCTTCACATAAGTTGTCACAACTAAACTAAAGTTTCAATCATTCTTAATGAAAAGATTTGGAAAACATTTCTGTCAAAGAGCAATTGAGCCTAGCCTCCCTCTCGAGTGAGACTAAGAACGGCTGTACATGAAGCTAAGTTGAGCACTGCTACAAAATAATCTGGTATAAAAATCTTCTTTTGTTGGTCTATTTTCTCTAATTCAACTGCTGGAGAACGAAATGATGTCAGGATAGAGAAAGAAAGACATCCGAGTTATAAATTATGCTGTTTCCTGTTCCTTCAAAACACCTTGTGATGTCAGACAGACTTTCTCTATATGCTCTCACCAGTCCTCTCTCATGCACTTCCAATAAAGCAGGCTGGTGCCAAGTCAATATTGTTGGGCAGTCACTGGTCACATTCATCCATTTCTACTTGGTTCACAAGATTATCTTCCCCTGCTTGCTGTCACACATTGTGCACTAGTCATTGTATTCACACAGATTTGTTTGGTTTCTCATCACTGCTGGAGGTAGGTAAGGCATCACTGTGCACTGTGTCCACTGGTACCTCCTCAGCCACTGGGTCTGCCTCTTTTGGTGGTTCACAAAGCTGATACACAAAGAAACAGTCAACACAGAAATAAACAAATTCTCCCTACTAGTCAAGATGAGAAGCGTGAGTGGCACAAGTAGAATTCATAGTTTTATCAGCTAAATCACCATCCCTGGGAGGTCAGGAGATTTGAAGTGTTGATGCAGGATTTAAAGGGTCAACAAATGATGGTGTGAAATACGTAGCACTTAGCAGCACTTGTGAAGGCACCTTTTTCAGATTCTCATTGAACTTTTCACTGTCTTCGAGGAACTTTCGCTTCTTTCCCTCAAACTTCTCTTCGATCTGTTGAAGCTCACTCTCAAGCTTCTTCTGATGGAAAGAAAGAATTAAAAACAATGAAAGAGCACACAGGACAGAAGGAATGAAATACAAGAAAGCAAAACAAACAAACAAATGTTGAGGAAAAAAAAATTCCCACATGAAGTTGGTATGACAACCATAACAGTGGTAAGAAGATCTCCAGCCTCACATAACTGACTTTTTATGTTGCTTTGCAACAAAGTTACCTGGTGAGCAATCAGTGACTGCACCTGACGTTTCAGTACTCCCAGCCGAGTCTTTGTAACCACTGCAACAAGAAAAATAAGGGCTCCGTCAACAAGCTCTACAGCTGTCGAGTCTGCAGGTATAACACTCTGCTGTCAACAGATGATCGCGCTACCTATATTGAAACTGATTTATCCTTCTATGGTACAGCAGTGAAATCTTGTGTAATACTTTTTAACAAGAGTGAGAGCAACAACAGCAACAGCAACAACTACATGTGTTACTGGAGATGAGCATGATTTTCACACAACAGTGTACTGACCCATTCGAACATCTCTGACAAGAGTGTCACCAAACACTTCTGCCATCAACTTGTGGTTCCGCTGGAAGCGCGCAGCAGCGATGTGCTTCAGAGAGAAGGCATCATCATCATCTGTGAAGAGTAAGTAAGTTCACTAGGTGTCCTTTTTCAAATTACATGCAAATTACAAAGTAAACACCAAGTGCCTACAACTGTGCAGGTACAGGGTACAATACCTCCATCATCATCTACAGGTTGGATACCAAACCTGGGCTCATCCATCTTCTGGGCAAAGAAAGAAGTACCACAAATTACATGCACTTAATAGGTTAAATGTAATTTAGCTAAGTTAACAACCAAGAGCGGTGTAATGTGATCAGTAAGTGCAATGCAGTCAGTGGTATCCAGTGTCAGTCACATGCATGGGTGACATTTATTGGAATGGCATTAGTGTGGCAGAGAGCACAATGAGAGAAAACAGAAAATGCTGAATTGAAGGGAGAGGAAGAAGATAAAAAATGAAACATGGAAGGGATACAGTGGAAAAATTGAGAACAAAAAACTGAAGAAAATGAGAGAGGGGACAGAATAGTGTGGAAAGGGAATGGGTAAATTATGAAGAGGACTACACATAATAAAACAGGAGAAGAAAGGAGACACAACACACTCACACCAAATGGTATGTTGCCCATGACAGCTCTCTCCATGGCTTGCTGTTCTTGCAGAGCAGCTTGTGCTGAAACCCAAGTTATATTCAATTATACTCAAATAAATACACAGTCAACGTCAGGTAGTGCTGCTGCTAAATCAACCCAGAAACCTTCCAGCTTCTTAACTATCAAGGCTGCCATATGAAAGTCCTGGTTTTTTTTAAATGTTTAATTTTGACAAAGAAACAAGGCAATGAAAGGGTAGGCCTGTATACTAGTTCAAGCATTCTGTACTGTACCTTCATATGTAGAGTTAAAGTAGTGTAAATCTCTTAATAATATTAAAATAATAAATAACATCATCACTGCAGAAAATGATCAGTGGTCCACACCTCGCCCTTTGGCTACAATCCAGGCTTGGTAAGTTGGGGAGTTGTGATATGCTTTCATGGCTTCGTTATACTCCACCTAACAAAAATACAGTATATAGAAACTTGTTAAAAAAGGAATATTACTGTAGAACAAACATGAATGTAAAAAACATACCGAACAGGGCTTTATCATACTCTGATTATATACATTTCAACCAACTACTGGATTGGGCAAAAACCAAATTCTGCCAATTTATGAACCAGACTAAAACAATATAAAATGAGACACAGTTGAAAGCTACATGCATGCAGTGCACGGTCATAATACTACATCCGCCCACATGACCAACCAAAAGCTCTCAATAAACACATGATCTTAGTATTATATACTACTGACAATACCGTGTTGTTTTGGAGTTATTCTAATACTGGCTCACTCTACACACATTTTCCATGTGCATTACAATACTTCAGCAAAATACAAACAATGTAACACTCTCCTGTACCTTCTCTATTTCATACTCATCCAGATATTCCTATGAAAAAATGACAAATCAAGGAAAAGAACTTTAAACTTTTTACAGTGTATAGCACAGCTGCTGAGTTGCCTGGGCCTTAAATATTAAAAAATCTGACTTCAAAAGAAACACAACCTTTTCCAGATAAACATTTTCCTGTGACTAAGTCCTATGTCATGTGTCATATACTGTAAGATATCCATGTGGCAAAAATAAGATCTACATGATGGAGTTTATTTGACCAATGTACAGTACATGATTAACTGATCACTTCTCAGCAAACACTTTTCTCCACCACTTCCTTCTTCACTTCTCTTCCAGTCTACAGTACATGTGACATTTTATAGTAATATCACATGCTTCCACCATTCTACCCTGACCTTTCCATCAATCTATTCCTGTTATAACTTCAGGATTCCCAGGCCTAAACCAGTAGCCTTTCCTACCCTGACCTTTCCATCAATCTATTCCTGTTATAACTTCAGGTTTCCCAGGCCTAAACCAGTAGACTTGCCTGCTTTTCCTCATCAACCAACTCTCGCCACATCTGGCCAATGACCTTCCCAATTTCCCACAGCTTCAGTTCTGGATGTTGGTTTTTCACCTGATCCCAAACCTTAAATACAGTAGAAGGAACAGTTTACTTAGCATGGTATAATCTTCCAATGTCACATGTAAACTCTGGGAGTTAATGTGTGGAATTCTATATGATCACCAAGGGAAATGAGCAACAGAAACAATAATACCATAACTTGAGAAATGAAGAACAACAAAAGAAGAGATTGCACTTCAAAAGTATGGTACATGTATTATGGCTTCATGCACTAAAATATCTAAATAATCTATGTCATCACAATCAAGTGGACCAATTTTTAGAGGAATAAAGTGCAGTGGGATATGAAGTCTACTTCTGGCCAACTTAGAACTGAACATATGAAGTTCAACACAAATCTTATCACAGTGTATAGAGAAGCTGCCAATACAGTGCAGCTGTTCAGTGTGCACATACAGTTTTACAAACCTTTCTGCTGTATCTCATGTATGGCATGAGGGGCTTTTCTGGAGGTTTGGGAGGTTTTGGGATGCGAATATCTGAAGACTGCCAAGACAAGATCAAATACACAATCTCAGAACTAAAATATAATAGACACATGAGCAAGTGCAGTGGAAAGGTAAATCAGTGAGTATCTGAAGACTGTAAAGAACAAGATTAAATACACAGTCTCAAAACTAGTCTAATAAAATGCATGTGAACAAATGTAGCACTTGGAAAGGTGAAACACTGATCTACAAATAGTGAACTATGATGCCTTGTTATCGCAACACACGCCTATCCATCGCTGTATCTGTGATGTTCTTCCCAGACCTTGCCATGATGGTATGATACTCATGTTTAGTAGCTTTTTGCACTTAGTAAATGTTCCACAACAGTGGTACTACGTTATACAACTACTGTTTACCTGCTGCATCATTCTCTGAGGAGTGAAGCGTGCCTGGTTGTAGGCACCAGTCCCCATCTGCCCCCACTGGTTTCCACCCTGAACAAAAAGAAATAAGCCACACTCTGTAGTACACTCTGAGCACAACATCTCCTCCAAACCAAGGAATTTTTAAATTCAGTCAACAAGTCTCTATCCCTAATGATTTATAAGCCTTACATCAGACACAAAAAGTAAAGCAATGAAACTCACCATGGCAGGCACGCTTTGATGATAGGGAGGACGAAACCTTGCTGTGCAAAATGAAATTTAAAACATTTTTAATTAACAGCTGTCTTGTGAAGCATAAACTGAAACATGAACAAGTCTGTGGTAGATACTCGCTTATCTCTGAGCTGTAATGTACAACTTACAGGGATCATGTAATTGATGCAAATTGATATTAAGCAGACAAAAAGTTCCTTTAACTAACTACAACAATCTTCCTGGAGACTACTCTAACCCAGATGAACCCAGCCAAAGTTCATAATATGTCACATGAAACTTGACCATTGATTGCCAATATCAATTAATTATTATTGATTGTTATTGATTATCTATTTCATAGACTTACAACAGCAGGATGTAATTTGATTACATACGAGGGTTTATCAAAGTATGTATTTCAAAATTCAACAGACACAAAAATATGGCCATACTGTAGCTTGAAAGAGCAAGTCAAAAGAATTGATCAGTATATAAAGTTGGAATGTCAAGTTTTACAGCATTATATTTTTTCCTAGCAATGCTTTCTGAACCGTTGCTTTACTGGACCCAACTCATCGCCAGTACACTGCAGTCTATATCTACTAAATTTCCATTGTAACAAACTGACACCGTTTGAGAGAATCTTAACTGACTGTATGCAAATTCACGGAGACATACCAGCTGGTGTGGAGCCTGGCTGGAACTGTTGTGGTAGACCAGTTGGCGTGGAGCCTGCGTGAAACTGCTGTGGCAAACCTGGTCGAGGGTACGGCCTGAAGTTTGAAGTCATACGCTGGTTTCCCGGAAACGATCCAGGCACAGGCATGGCCATCACAATTTCCTCTCTCCACAAAACACCGTCTTATATAGAGCTATCTTTGATGAGAAGTATTCAAGGAACTTTCTGAGCTTGATCCAGCACAACAGTTTCAAGGTAAAACTAATATAAGGCCTTCTCTTTATCTGTGAATTGTCTGAACCATCACAATAAAGCCGCCATCTTGAATAATGCTTTTGCGCATGAGTTTTAAAATCCGCTATGCAAATTAATCGCGGGCTCTTATACGCAAACGCGGGGAAATGTAAAATAGTGGGGCTTATTAGAATACTATAAGGGCGCGTTCTGTTCGGTCTATTCCGGAATAGAAATAGGGATGATGATTAGTAGAATTCCTTGGTTTGGAGCTGATTTGGTTCGAAATGCCAGTGTGAAGGTTTTCAAAACCATTTCGAACAAAATTCCTCCCGCAACAAGCAACACTTTTGGTGATTTTAGCTATTCCTATTCCGGAATAGACTCAATCGAACGCGCCTTAAAGCAACGATCTTTTAGTCACTAGCAGGTGAAGCAAGGATGCCGTAGTCCCAGTACTTGCCGTTAGGCAGGGGGAAACTGGTCACTCGCTAAAGCTGCGAGGTAATGAGACTTCTCAGAGCAATGTCTTTTAAAACGACTTTATTTGCTACTGACATAAATATTACGGGTGAGGCCTCAAGGTTTTATGTAAGAGTGAGTGGATTAAATACTCCGTCTACCTAATATAACTCAACTAGGACTTAAATTGATCAAAAATAAGTCGACAGTGGATTTTAATTGATCAATTGCGAGCCCAAGATTCGCGCACACTACTCTGAGAACTGGGGTATTTAACAAAATATATAAACTACTTTATAAATCAACAATACATGTACAGTCATAGAAAAAGTCTAAATCTAATAAGGATAGAATATATCAGTACGGGGTTAAGACGGGGTTGAGTTTTTGGTTATACAGGACACAGCACAGTCTATTATAAGCACTACATCACGTTGGTAGAACCGGTCTACAGCCAAAATTATTATGGCTTTGGCTGAGCATTTCGAGTGCTTTCGACCATGACTAATGTTTGAGTCCTTACGAGAGCGGCGAAAGATTCTGGGGGCCAATTCAATAAACATTTACACGTGCATTTTACAAGTTGGACCCGGCATTATTCAAACACCACTAAACCGCAGACTCTACTCCAGCAAAGTCTGTACAATATTACAGATACAGGTCCCCAGTGCACAACCACAACAGTATTTGGCCATTGTATTGGATTAAAGTGTGTTTCAACGTGTGGAGAAATTTATCCGACATTGAATTGGCCCCTGGATGGAGATTCCAAGATAAGATGGGATTATTTTTGCATGTGCTTTAACGAAGGGCTAATGTTCGAAATGTCAGCCAGCACATTGCGCGGCGGTTTACGATGTTCACAGGCAATGAACCTTGCGTTGACTCAGTGTCTACGACATGAATTTTTAAATTCACGTAAAACGTACTAACCGTGGCGCAAAGAAAGAGAATACAAATTGTAAGGCGCATTAAGTCCAAGTAAAACTGCCTATACGTCACAAAGTCAGTAGCTCGCACAACTTCTACTCCTGCACATATATGTATAATACAATAATACAGAGGAATCTCCCGTAAGCGACCACCCTTCGTTCGGCTTTAAATGGTCGCTTGCGGGAGTTTCTCATGCACCATGGATTGCCTAAGTAAGATCTAGCTTTGAGCCACAACCAGTGTCAAATAATGCAGTTTTAGTTGGTGAAAAAAAAAAAAAAAAAAAAAAAAACCCTTAAGTTTTAAGAAATCGACCTTGTGTCCTGTTGTACCCTACATTTCATATATTTTCCGGTAGCTCTGCGAAGTAATGTCCCCTTACATTGATCCACGAGTAAAATGATATAAAGTACATGCATACAATACCACTCAGTATTGCACTCTGTGAATGTGCGGAATTGCCTTTTTCTCGGTCCGTATTCTACGTTTTTGCTTTTGTCACCGCCATCTTATTTCACGAACAGAAGACCCTGCTGATTATTCGGCGCCAAACCATTGTTGCTGGCGAAAGGGTTGGGGTTCGCGTACCCGTACAAAATGCGTCTTTCATCTGAGAGAATAAAACAAAGAAGTTGACCACCAGAACTACTTCTAGACTCTTTCTTGTGATTCGTCCATCGTCATAAATGTTGTGAAAGCGGCGCTCCAATCAAGTCACTTTACAATGCGTGGCCCAATTGACTGTTCAAAGCATATTGTCCAGACAGAAATCGAAACAACTTCTGACAGTATGATCCAGTAGTGTAACGTATGGAATTCTTATAGTTTTATAGTTTTCTGATACACATTTTACTGATGAATCCTCCAGATGCCGGATCAATGCACTTACCCATTTCAGAGGACTTCCACTCTTCGCCACACTCTTCATCATCGTGACCATCAAACACTAAAAATAAATCAGATGAAAGTGAAATTCAGCCAATAAATGCATTTGTTGTTGTTTATAACACCACAGATTTTTTTTACAAACTTGAAGGATTTTACCTCTGAGCAAAGAGACAACTAATGTCATACGCTTCTACAGTATCTTCTGCCCAGTATTTAAATTAACACTAATATATTTATATTAATGGTCACCTAGTAAATAAATTGAAATACCTGAATGATATTCGGCTCGAATTTTGTATCCAGCTCCCAAAGAGCAGTTGTTAGATTCCCATGCGTAAGGATGCGAGTACGAAATCATGATGCGGGGGCAGCTGAGGACAACAAGATCCTTGTCTTATTAACTGATAACTTGGCTGCTCACGCTGCCGGGGGGAGGGGGGGGGGGGGGGGGGGGGCGGGGGGTGGGAGGAATACTCTCATATATAAGCCATATAGGTATGTGCCGCCCCAAAGGTATCGTTTTCAAGCATTTTTAGTCTGAATTGTCTTTTTGGTCTGAAATAGGATATCGATTTTGTCTTTTTGGTCTGGGATAGGGTATAATTTTAACAGAAATGTGTCACCGCGGACATTGCACAGGAATGGAAGAAAACACAGGGCGGAAATCGTTGCAAAAGAAAAAGAAAGTATTTGATATAGGGTATACATTTTGGAGTCAGTTCTGAAATAGGGTATACATTTGTGGAGTCAGTCTGAAAGAGGAAATATGATATTTTAATCTGAAATAGGGTAAGGGTTTTTAGGACCGGGCGGCACACTCCCACTCAGAACTATGATGAGTACCCCCCCCCCCCCCCCCCCCCCCACCTTCCAGGCTTCTATAACTTGGTGCAATCTTATGACGTTTACGAATTGTGTTTTCTCACCCTCAGGTTAATTATTAACCTTGCAAACTGAGTCAGATTAGTGTTGTGAATCTGCCGGCTTTAGGCGACCAGAACAGGCTTCTCAACTTGTGGTATTGTAAATTCAAACGGAATCCAGTAAGATGAAATACACATAAGATCTTGCGCATAATAGTATGCGCGAGTTATTGTTCCGATGCCCAAGTCAAACTTACGAACTTTTCGTTTGCACGCAAGTTTTGTGAATCCGCGGCCCCTGGAATCAGCTGTCACATACTCACGTGCCAAGTCTGCAGGAGGAATCAAAATTGTGCACGCCACTTGGAATCTGTAAAAGGAAAATGTTGCAGTCCTTACATGGTCATTTGATTTCCAACGTCATGTCGGTGTCAAGTGCAGATGGAGAGTCTGATAACACGTGAAGAAACATATATACAGACACAGAGTCTTAGTGAGTAAAGAAACATACTGACGAAATATCTAGTGTAAAAGTGAAGAAACATGCAGACACAGCAGAGCCTTGTTACAAGGGAAGAAACATAAGGGAAGAAACACACAGCCACATAATCTTGTTACATTATAGTAAAAAAACATACAGCCACATAATCTTGTTACACTAGTAAAGAAACCATACAGCCACAGAGTCTTGTTAAAAGTGAAACACCACACTGCCACACAAGTCAAGAAACCAGAGTCCTCTAACAAGTATCTGAAGAACTAAACTAGAAGGACAGATGGCAAACTATTCTAACTATTCTAGCATTTGACTTACTTTGTAGAAGACAGTATTGGTCTGGTCCGTCAAATCTTCAACTCTGAACGTCCCTACAATAGGCACAGCAGTCAAACAATCCAAACAGCACTAACAGTCCTAACACTATCCTTACAATTGACACAAGAGTCCTAAAAACGTCCTTAGTTACTTTGTAATGATATAAGCGTCCTAAAATCTTCCTTACTTTGTAATATTTCAATTAAGCAATATCAGCAATACAGTTTTGAATGGTCAAGCTTCTATCGGATTGAACTGGCAGAGTCACGTACCTTCGGTCACGCCTATTTCCTGAATGTCGCCATCAGACAACTTCCGTCCAGGGATTGTGACGTTAGTGAAGGGCACACACAAGACAGAGTTGGAGCAGTTGTGTTGTGCTCGCTGAAGGTGATCATTATTATTTGAACTGATACTGACCACTAAGGTCCATCCACCTCCTGAAAAATGACAACCATGACTTAAGATGAACGTTTGAGCTCGAATATACCACTTTGCATGGTTTTGTTACCAATTTGGGTTCTTTGCTGACCAATTTAGATAAAAAAAAAAACATACATATAAGAACAACAGACGTTTAAAAGACTTATAAAAAATACATTGGAAAAAAGCGGTGGGGTGGGGGGTGGAGGGGGGGTAGGAATAATAGAACATGCAGCACAGCCATCTTTTTATCTCTATGAAATCTATAGTTTGATTGAATTGGTAATGCCTCGAAAATCATAACATCAATTTTCGATCTCGTTATTAGAACTATTAGCGTATCAATAATTGCATTTAGCGAGTCTACCAGCCACACGAACACACACTGTCCATAAGGACAAGCCTGAAAGGTAGCGGCTGTTGATGGCATATTTACACTGACACGCCAAGTCTTTGCGCGCCCTACACACTTCCCTTTATTTACACAATTCCCTTTATTTACACACTTCCTTTTACTTAGTTATAGTGCATTGAAGCTTACCATAGTTATCCATGTCACAGTACACCTGGAGTTCTCTGTCTTTGATCTTGATCCAGTAGTAATCGCTCTGTGCTCCTGGCTCCGCCTGCTTCACTTCAGCGCAAGACTTGTAGGATTTCTGTAAAAAATTAAAAGGAGAGCTACAAACGTGTTACGTAGAACGCACAAATGCACGCACGCACCCAGGAACGTATGCATCCACACAGAATGAATGAATGACTAATCCAGAGTACACCCTTCCCTCTCTTGTTGTCATAAATCTTTGAAAGGAAGGTTGTTATAACACTTACCTTCTTCAGGGGCTCTGCAGTGTCGCAGTAGATGTGACTGGCCTTGTCCTGATAATCCTGTGGATGCGTGTACCTGTCAGCATCGTTCAGTTGGCATTTCTTTTCGTTCAACAGAAAGTTCCAGCTTTTGCATTTAGGATGAAAGTCGCACTTAATCGTGCAGTTCAGTAGGTCAGTAACTGTCGATGTTGACATCACATGATTTTTTAGGTATTTTCCGTACACAGAAGCTATTGTTTTGCACTGCGGCGTCATCTCGCAGCCTTCCAGAAGGAATTGTAGGAATAGCAAGAGGACAAGAAATTTCATTGTAGCTGTTGAAACAACGGGATGTGAGTATTAGTGAAGGTATTTATTTCAGACGGTGCGATGGGACATTTCTAGTTGAGCTAAAATATAAGCAGCTGCTTAGTTTTTTTATTTGCTGGTGTGCATTCAATCATTTTTAATTTTTTTTGAAGGGGGGAATCTTCAACGTTTATCTTTCTTGTTGTTATGGCAACACTGTGTCGATTATTTAATATATCTTAACGACAACAATGTTGTGAAAGCTTGCGTAAAATGACTAATAACACTAAGATAATTTGGCGCCTGCCTCTAGATGCGACAATTAATTTAATGAGCGAACTAGGCTGTAAAGTCGATTTTCCCTTTATCTATCAAGAGATCAAACGAAAAGACAGTTCAAAAACATTTTAGATCCATTTTATATGAAACTGGTGACTGTCAATAAAAGTTGCGCACAATATAAATCATCTGTTTGTAGCGCTTGCTGTCTTGAATGACTGAGGTGCAAAGAATAAAACAAAATATAACACTATACTTCTTGAAACCCTGCCACGTCAGGACTACTCTACGGCCCCGTTTAAACTAGAGTGAATTTATCCCGATTCGTGAAAGCACACAATCTGATGTTCTCAGTGAATATACGGGGAAAAAACGAATCCGAAACCTGAGGTGGGAACTTTGTATTTCAAATAGTTTTCAAGTGAAGGGAGTTGACGTAGTTACCTGAACAATGCTGTCACCACATAAACTGTGCGTGTTCTTGAATGACAATTCCTTGGCAGGTCACTGGGTTTTTTGGTCCTGAAGAGTAAACTGTAAATTGCAAACCAATTGCTGATTATCTATGAGCAGGTGCTAAATTAATGAGTAATTGCTTTTTGCACAAAAACGCAGCAAGATATTCACCAAAAGATTGAGAAAAAGGATTTGGATGATCCAGGTTCATAACAACTAGATCAATCTGATAAAAAGTGTGCATCTTCAGCCATACAACAAGAAATGGGAGTTCTAATATAAACAACATTCAGAAAACATACGGCCGATGGCGGACTTAAGGATGGTTTTCTCCAGTTTGAACCAAGATCATTTGTAATTTGCTTGATCTAGAGTACTTATTTCTATAAAATCTAATAATTATAAAATCGCTGGTGTACATTCAATCCTTCCCAAGTTAAGGCGGTTTCAGATGTTTATTTTTCTCGTTGCTATGGTAATAGTGTGAATAAAAAGTTGCTCCGTTCGCTTCTTAACTTAACGACAACAGTTTTAGTAAAAAAGACAATGATTGAAGCATGCGCTTTTAATTACTTTTGGAGGTTTGCTTTCCTGTTTGAGTCAATGCTAGATTTTCGGACTGAGGCGAAATATTAAAATGAAATACAAAAGCACTTTGCTATAAAATTTGACCCACTCACACATCAAGATACTGCACTAAGAATACAAAAGGAGAGTCAACAGTGTTTTTACCTGTTTGAGCAATGCTGTCACTAAGCCGGTTGCACCCAATATTAATAAACTGTGCGTGTTCGTTGAATGACTTTCTTGGCAGATTACTAGATTTCTGGGTCCTGGAGTGCAAACTGTAAATTGCAAATCAAGTGCTAATTATCTGTGAGCAGGTGCTAAATCAATAAGTACAGTGGAACCCCGCTGTTTCGAAGTCACACGGGACATGAAAAAAAATATCGAAATAGCGGGGTTTCGAAATAGCCGATAGTAAATTAATCCAAGGGGATTCGACTTGACTTCGAAATAACGGGGACTTCGAATTAACTGAGTTCGAAATAGCGAGGTTCGGCTGTAAATGCTTTTTGCACCAAAACGCAGCAACTTATTCACCAAAAAATCGAGAAAAAGAATTTGATTGATCCCGGGTTTATGACTGGATCGACCTTGTGAAAAGTGTGCATAATGCAAACAGCATTTAGAAAACATACGGCGATGGCGGACTCATGAATGGTTTATTCAACAGCTAGTCAGAGTAGGTTCTAATTCTCCTAACTGCCCTCAAGAAAGTGTATAAATAGTTTAATAGTTTATGGAGAATTTATCTTGATGGTCTGACCAGTTTGAACCAAGATCATTAGTAATTTGCTTGACACTGAGCGCTAATTTCTGCAAAAATAAAATAACCTTCCTAAATAAAGGAGTTTTTGGACGTTTATTTTTCTCGTTCCTATGGTAAGTGTGAATAAAAAGTTGCCGCATTCCTTCTTAACGACAGTTTTAGTAAAAAATGACAAGGATTGAAGAAGCCGTTTTTAATTATTTCTAGAGGATTTTACAAAGATTGAAAAAGACAGAAAAGTAAAGTAAACTAAAAGCGATCTACTGCCTATTAGAAAAAGTGCGTGGATATATCATCACAAACTTTAGAAGCCATTCAAACCTCTCAACTTATCTTACTACAAGACTTGCGTTCCACAAGTGAATCTAAGGCCCGGGTTAAACGTCGATGTTAGCATGCGTCGAACTCAGTGAAAATTAGCTCAAACAATGGATTTTGCTCATTTGCATTGCGTTTGACGCATGCTAAGATCGACCTTTAACCCGGGCCTAAGATCAAGTAAAACGATAAATAATTGAGCGACTGTAAAGTGGGCTTTCCCTGTTTATCTTTTAGGTTATCGCTTTCCTTTTTGAGTCAATGCTAGATTCTCGGTACGAGGCGGAATATTAAAATCAAATACAAAATCAATTTTATTATAAAACTTGACCCACTCACACATCAAGATACTGCACTAAGAATACAAAAAGGAAGTTAACAGTAACCAATCAGCGACGAAGTTCAGCTGAACTCATGGAAGTAAGGTTGCTACCTCGCGCGCCCAGAGGTCGTTTCCGCTCGCTTCGTAATTCTTGTCCAAAAACTCTTAAAGAAGTAATATACCTCTGGAATCAGGGTGTAAAGGAGCCCGGACACCGAACAAAACTCAATGAAAATTTAATAGCTCTCTAAACGCTTACAAGTGATCTGCAACAGACCGTTTGAGACTACTGTACAAAAACTTTATTTTTAGCAGTTCTACCTAACATCGATACGGCAGTCTTCGAACCAGTGGTTTCACATCAAACAAAGCGTTCCCACAATGCACTACTGGCTGCGACCTTGTCAAACGCCAAGCGCCAGGGGAACGTACATTTCGCAGGCAGCAATTCTCAAGTTAGTGATTGCTTCGAATACAATACACTTTTACAACTGCAGTACTCTGTTATATATAGCCGGTGTACGTCAGTGAACAATGGACCATTCAAGTAATACCAAACTCGCTGACTTTCTGACAGAAAAAAAAGCAGGCCGATGTAGCACTCCCCGTAATGTCTTGCATCATTTGTCAATGAAACTACGTTAAAAAACGGAGCTGCTACACACACTCACAGGAAACCTATAAAAAAAACGACGCTTCCGACAGCTGCTGGACTCATTTTGCATTTAGTGAAAGTCGGTTAGTACAATCCAACACTCAGCGTTCAGCGATATCCACATCAACCTTGCGATACTTTACAACTAAGCCGACGCACACCAAACTAGTCCCAACAGGGAGTGGGACAGTATTTCATTTTACAACTAAGCCGACGCACCCCACACTCCTAAGCATTTCATTGACATAATACATTGTTCGACATGCCAGTACTAGTTCAGGGGACATTTGATTTCATCAGTAGACTACTGGGGACACAACAAGGAAACAAATCACACAAAATTGCAATCGAAGCAAAAGTACAATCGAAGCAAGACAGATCACCACGTGGTTTGAATACTGCCGACAAACTCTATGAAGACAGATTCACACGATTCACCGATTTCAGCTTATGTCATGTAGAACTTTCTCACGACACACAATAAAAAGTATTTTTAAACCTCATGACGGTCATGGCTTGCGACTTGTCGTACGAAGGCTGCAAAGCAGAAGACATAAGAGCT
This sequence comes from Plumapathes pennacea, assembly GCA_964036295.1. Classification (NCBI taxonomy): domain Eukaryota; kingdom Metazoa; phylum Cnidaria; class Anthozoa; order Antipatharia; family Myriopathidae; genus Plumapathes; species Plumapathes pennacea. Next base: position 19,827,594 of record OZ038464.1, on the reverse strand, counting down.
AAAGCCGTGTCGTGTGAATCTGTCTTATCTCTTATCTCTTAGCTTTTCGACTTCTTCGACTTGGTCTTCTTTTTTCCTTTTCTTGGCACTCTCTTCCCTAGAACGACCTTCAGTTTGTCTTTTATAACGCCTTTCTTGTTTAGCTGTGTTGGAGAAACCGGCACGACACGGCAAAAAGCATTGAGTGTGAGGAAAGAAATGGCAACATCTAAAACAATTTATCATTTAATGCACATCCACAACGGGATCAAAAGCAAAGTACTACAGATGAGGAGAGGATTGTTCGTTACCAATCGTTACCAAGATCGTAACTGGCGCGTCGAGATCGTCTTCATACTAATTCAAGAAAAAGTCGCCTGTTCACAGTCGGCTCAATCTTGTACCGATCTCAGATTACTTTAACTGACCAGTTTGAACTGGTCCTCAGTGAACAACATGTGTGTGATACAAACGAGATCTTACCTTTCTGGGGTATCGAATTTTAGGCTTTAAGTTGGTCTTTCTCTTCGGTAATGTGCTCTTCATACGGTTGGATAAATCTTTTACCCTGGGATAAAGAAACGGGTAAACAGACGTATTTAGTAGAGTCATTACGTCAGGAAGTCAGGGCCAACGTAAACAGGCGCACAGAATAGTCCGTAAAACACGCGAGACGTGGAGGAGAGATTACACCACGCATAACTCTATTACATTTACAGTACCAACCAACGGCATATTGGAAACCGTGTTGCAGTAATTCTAAAATATTAGGCAGACAGCATTGGGTTTGATTAACCCTTTCACTCCTGAGTGATCAACTGCAATTTTTTTCTGTTATTCTCTCACCAGAGATAAATGGTGTAGTGTGGAGAATTTGCTGCTTGATAGTTCACTCAGACAAAAGCTGATTGAAGTATCAATTCTCACTGTATCACTCATACATTTTCTTCTTGAATAGTTGGAAGAATTTGTATACTAAGCTCAGGATTAAAAGGATTAAACAGGGCTAACTTTGTACGGAAATACCGTGTGGCATGAAATTTTCGTGGGCATTTATTTTCGCGAATTTTACGAACGAACTCCCGCGAAAATTTACTCCGTCTATTTAGATTACTGAATTTCAATTAAATTGACTGCAAACAATATCCCAGCCGTTTTCTTTGCAATTGAAAAACAAAACAACAGTGTGTGCGGTCTCTCTGTCAGTTTATAACTCTAGAGGAAACCATCTTGTTACTATGTACCAGTGCCGAACGTGAAATACCGGACAGAAACTTGCCTGAATCCGCGAAAATTTGTTTCCAACAGTAAAATCTGAAATCTAAATTCGCGAAAATTTCCTCCCGCGAAATGCAATAAAATCAGCGAAAATTTCCTGCCACACGGTAGACGGTGTTCTTGCTGCGCATGTGCGTCTTTCTAAACAAGAATGTCAAACAGTTGAGAAGTCTGTGCGGCAAGGGTTCCTACACTGTACCTGTAGCAATACTGTGCCTGAAATATCTTTCGCAGGTAATGTTTTATGGATCAAGAAGCTGCACCTACTTGTAGATCCGAACAAGCCAGTGTTCAGAGGTAAACGCTTCCTCAATGTGTTCTAGTTTGAAATGTTTGTTCCCTATTTCGACATTTCGAGTTCGGTCGAATCCGGATGGAGAACGAAAGTCGAGCTGCAATAGACAAAAACAATCAAATCACGTAAATAACAACAACAGAAAAAGTGAAAAACAAACGTCTTCATACAGTGAATAGCAGGTTATGTTCGATTGGTTCACACGAAAGTTCTCACCTGTAGGTCACCAAATCGGTAATAACACATTTTGTACATCAAACAGTTGAGTAAGACTTGAGATCCACCAGAGTCTACACGGAACTCGCCTTGGGGAGTGAAATAATCGGACTCCTGCAAAACAAAAGATACGTAAACTATGAACAAAAATTAACTTAAAAGAATTACTTCGCAAAAATTGGTATCTGGACTAATTTGAATGTGCTCCTTTCATTCCAGAATGAAAAAAGTAGTACCTGTTATTTTAGAGGGTGTTGCGGTTGCGAGACCGCTTGATGAAAACACTCTACTGTGTGAAAACAAAGCAGATTCCTGCTGTCACGTACGCGAAAACAAAAAAACAAAAACAAAAACGTACGTGCATTATAAAACAGTTATTTGCTTTAGTTTTGCTAAATATCGACTTGGACGATCATCATAGTCAGTAGACATGTGTTTACCTTGATATCTTGCGGGTGTTCCCCCTCCGCAATCCTGACCATCCACAGGAACTTGTTGATGTCATCACCCGAGTAACCAATCACGCCTCCGAATATCACTAGCACGTAATCAACATCGAGCATGCGCATGATTTTGTACGCCGCTGTCTCGTTGGACGACATGGCCTTGCCAACCTGCGAACGACCAACAGGCAGGAGAAAGTGTTACAATAACGAGACAGTGAAAAGCTTCAAACAACTGAGCAGCAGAAAATGTGCACTTACCAGAGCAATGTGGCTGTTATTCCACGTGTTGTTGTCCACGAGAGTTGTCCTGTTGGCCATACCGGCAATCTGGTACCCATAATCCCACCACGACATTACCCTGAGGGGGGGAGAGGAAAGTAGGAATGTGGCACAATCTACTGGAAGACACTGTATCTTGGAAATAAAAAACGCTACTCTTCGTTCTAAATGCTGAAAATTAAAGCGTTGCGGTTGTGAAGGTTAGCAAACAAAAAAATGGGAGGGGGAGGGGGAAGGGGGAAGGGGGCGTTGCTCATTCTCTTTCAAGGAAAACAGGCTGCTGAAACATTCCTCCAATAATTACCCACCCCTCCCCCATATTAACAAACCTTGCGTTGCCATCAGTGTTCTGCCTCAGCCAGAAATAAGCTTCTCTGAAGTCATCCAAGATGTTCCGGCTCCTACAACGATGACCAAATACATGTCATAAGACGTAAGAAAAGAGAGAAAGAGGCCATTCCATGATTTAAACCTCGTGATAAAAAAAAAAAAAAAAAAAAAAAAAAAAGAAAAACTCCCTCGGAAATCTCATTAAATGCACAGTAGGGGTTGCATTTTCCGCGTTTAAACGGAAGCGTTTTCACCTCCTGTGCACGAAAACTACCAATTTCGGTGATAAGAACGCATCATGCGCGCACACTGCTTGTGCGCATCTGATCAAAGGGCTCAGACCATCACACTAACTTTTTTTCCAAGCAAGCATCTAATTCTGGCTTCCACTGTCACACAAATCCTACTGCCCCCGTTAAAGAGACGGCAGTCAGATCGATCAGTCTTAACGTAGGCGCCTCAGGAAAGTCGAGCTCCGGATGTAAATATAAACATGAGCGCGCAAAGCATCTACGGTGAGAGAGTCTCTTTAACGAAGGAAAATCATGATCAACTCCTCACCCGTCATGGTTTGTGGAGGCCAACACCACCGAGGGGCTGGAGTACGCGTTACTGGTGACCCAGGTGCAATGCACAGCAAACATCATGAGCATCATAACAACACACATCACAACCATTCCTTTTAAGTTCGCACTAACGATCCCTCCCTCCTCTTCTGTTGCTGCAGTTTCTTGCTTCTTGTTCGTGCGGACTCGTTTTCCGGGCTACAGTAGGAAGTAAGAAAACAAGCTTCAGAATCGCCAGAAAGAACTTAAGTTTGACATGATTCAAAAGTAACAACAGGACAGTGATGGAGGACAGTTACATACACAATAACTATCAACACTGTTATCTCCAGTCACCTCTGCATTGTCTATTGCATTTTGTTGGTAAATGTGTCAGTACTAATTCTCAGAACAGAATCAACACCGTCTGTCCTGGCTCAGTTTACTGATATCTCACTGTAGCACAGCAGGAGAAGAGATGGCTAACAGAAAATATCAACCTCTCTTTGACATTATTTCTGCTGTGCAGGATTATAATATTTAAATTCAGAACATCAAGAAACATTTAGAGCAATTAAGTTTGAGTGAGGTCAATACAAAAGATACATGTAATGTATGTAACATGGCAAATGTAAAGTGGTAAGCAAGCTCATCAATTTTATAACATTCAATAATTTCCCAACTTTACCTTGTCATAAAGATCCTTTCTTTTTTTGCGGTCTTCTTCGTCGCTACTGTCCCTGTGGCTGTTCTGTTGACCTTGCAGCTCCTTGCTCGGTGGCGGCCGATCATCCACTAGGTAATTATCCAATGTGACAGAGAAGGCAATGGCAGCAAGGATACAGACCACTGGAGTCAGAGTCAACATCAAACGCACCATCACACCAGCAAAGTACACTGCCGTCACCGCATACAGCACCACTGCAATGCAAGGAAACATCGCAGAACAAAATCATCACTATCATCGGCATCACAACCTTTATCAGCAGTACACCAAAATGAAGCAGAGCAACAGTTGAACCGTGTTTATGATTTGTAAACTGCTTCATGCTGCCCCAGTATCAGAGGTCACATCTTAATGACTGCTTAAATGCGTGACAAACTTTTAATATTGATAAATGCTACATACCACACATTCTATAATGTACTTGTGCAATAATAATAATAATAATAATAATAATAATAATAATAATAATAATCATAATAATCATAATAATGAAAGAAAATAATAATAATAATAATAATAATAATAATAATAATAATAATGATAATAATAATAATAATAATAATAATAATAATAATAATAATAATAATAATAACAATAACTTTACTTAAGTGTCAATGTATTTAGCTTTTTACAACCTAAACACAACCAAGTGTGAGACAGTTTGGTGAACAGCTGTGGCTTACCAAATACTCGCTCATCGTTAATTTTCTTGATCACCAGCCATAGTCCAGCGGGGAATGTGCAGATGAGGACGTGCAGGTCAAAGAAGAATGAAACCCACGTGGTGGGCTGATGTTCAGACACCGATGCAATGATGGGAATGTGGATTTTGGCATATCTGAAAACAACATGGACTTATAACAACATGCAGGCTTATTTCAACCTAATCTACACAGCACTGTTTCTTACTTGTGTACATGCATATTAAAACAGTTCACGTATCCATCTGCCTTGGTTCTAATCTCTTTTCCAAACTTTATAAGACAAAAGGACTCTCTCAATCAATGAATAAGACTATAAACTGCTGCAATGCTACAGAATTGACACCATGGCTATCATCACCATCGCTGATTATCATCACTGTCATTCTCACTGCTATTATTACTTCTATTGTCATCATTGACACAGTTAACACTGTCAGGATTGTCTCAATACTAATTCTCAAAACAGAATTAATATCATCTGTTCTGGCTCAGTTTATTGAGATCTTAATGTAGCACAGTTGATGAGAAATGATGGCTAACAGTCAGCTCAACATCTTTGTACAATTTGACTGTGCAGGAATCATTACAATCAATATTCTCATTTACACAGCATACAAAGCACCATTGGACAACTTACCCAGTATCATAGAGTGAGTAAAACCGTCCACTCCAAGGAGCAATGAAACCTTAAAAGCAAGTGGGTCATGATAATAGTAGTTTATTTACATGACAGATCCATTAAAGTCCTGGGCCCGGTTTTTGAAAGCACGATTAGGCTAATCCTGGATTAGGTCTAAACTTTCATGTCATTTATATGCCGGCAAATGTGAAGGTTTCGCCCACAACAACTTCCTTTATGCGTTTTTAAGCTGGAACGAGCTTTTTAATCCATCTTCAAACAAAACTCTGCAGTTTATTGGCAGAGAGGCCGAGAGAAAGAATTTCGTTAATACTGGATTAGCTTAATCGGCTTTCAAAAAACCGGGCCCTGATCAACATCGAATGATAGCTGATGATAGTCAAGGGATTGCAACTATCACCTACTATCATTGACTATCATTGAAAGCATGATAAAATGGGAAAACTCTCATCGCCTATTATGGAAAATTTGAACATATTTAGAGAGAAAAATGATAGTGCATAATTTGTGAGGGAAAACTATCATCACTGTTTGATCAGGACTTTAAGGTACACTAAGTTTCTAACATTTAATAATGTTAGAAACTCTGTAAACTGATAATTATGTAGGGTGCACAAGCAAGCACACAAATTAGAACACTTAAAAGTTATGAGGTGTAGTACAGTTAGTAGTACATTTTTATTATAATCACAAGGGTAATAACTTTCTTTGACTGGTAGTGTGTAGTATACTACTTTTCACAAGTGAAAAGAATACACAATATTGAATTTTAAGGTTCTGTTTGTTGACTAGTTGCTTCTGGTCCTGTGTGGGTATAGGGCCCTGTGAACTCACCAGCATATGTGAGAAACACCACAGCCACAAACACAAGCCCAGCAAATGCCACAATGGTGAAGAAGACAAAGTGCTTGATATCAGACCATGAGACTTTGCTCTTGATATAAACTAAAAATCCATAGGCCTGCAGCAGAGCAAAGGTCCCTAGAAACAAATGAAGTGCATGAGCCAAAAAAAGGTAAAGGGAAACAGGCACAGAAATAGGAAGAAATAAAGCAAAGTTCCTTAGAAACAAGTGAAGTGCACAAGTAAAAAATAAGGGAGAAAATGTGGAAACAGAGAGGGAGAAAACAGGAGACAAGAGAAGGGAGGAGAGGAAATAAAGGACAAATGATAGGAAGAAAAGGAATGGAGAAGAGGAATGGAAAGAGGGCATATTACTGTGCACATATCACAGAGTATCAACCTACCTGCTGCAGCCATGTGCTCGCTGGTTCTGATTGGTTGGAATCCCACAAAAGGAATTTGCATTGACAAAACAAGTCCCATGATAAAGAAAGTGGTGTATGCTACAAGCACAAACAAAGGCAAAATAAATCAGGTTCCTGAAAGACTTGAACAAGTGATAAAATACAGAAAAGAAAAGGAAAGAAAACAGTCAGAAAAGGCAGAGTAAAAGAAATAGAACAGTACAAGCAACAGATCACTTGATGATGATAATGTTTGCAATATTGATAAACTTTGACAAAAGTAGTATCACTATTAACAGTAAACTTTACAAGTTAACAACAAATTACTCACCAACAAATAGTCGGTATGAGAATCTACCCATGAGAAGAAGAGCACAAGCATGGAGAGGAATCAGGTTTATAATGAAGACATATCCTCCCCAGGCAGACACCTATGGCAGAAAGAAATATGCAAGCTTTCAGTTAAAATTAGAAGGAGATAAAGGCTCCCTTCAGTCACCTCTGCCTTGTCTATTGCAACTTGTTGGTAAATGTGTCAGTACTAATTCTCAGAACAGAATCAACACCATCTGTCCTGGCTCAGTTTACTGATATCTCACTGTAGCACAGCAGGAGAAGAGATGGCTGACAGAAAATATCAACCTCTCTTTGACATTCTTTCTGCTGTGCAGGATTTTCAATTTACATGTACCATACACAAACATTTTTGTATGCATGAGCAGCATGAAGGAAACACTTCATAACTTTCTGAAACAACAACAAAATTGTTATTGCACATGTGAACCAATTTACACATGCACTGTGTGCTAGAGGACCAGCTATAGCTAGAGCAACCAATACAACAAGATCTTACCATATAAAAGTATGCTAAACTTGTACATGCTGCCCAGAATACAGACCCTGTTTTCACAGATTTGATCTGAAAATAAAGAACAATATAAAAAAAGGAAAATTAAAATATAAGACAAAAGGTACAGAAAATGCATATGTAACATGCAGCAGAACAAACTTGAGGTACAGTATCATACCCAGAGGTAATATGTAATTTGAAGAGCAAAGATTGCAATGCCTTCGTTATCATAAGAACCAGCTACAGAGCGGGAGATATATCCAGGAACTGCAAGAGAGAAAGAAAAGAGAGCAAACTGTCATTTCCTCACTGAAGTTGTCATCTTGAAATATATAAAGTATAACAACTTACCTATAGCAATAAAGCAGGCTGCAAACAAACCAGCACGGTCATTCCACAGTTCTTTGGTCAACAAGTACGTTGCTATTGCTGTTAGGCCACTATATAAAATGAAACAACAAGTCAATTCGATCCGTACTGACTGTACAAGAACATGAAACATGGTCTCCACTACAAATTATTTATCCCTTTATATAAACATACAGTATTTGAACAATACATTTGCTACAAAAGTTGTTGGCTTACCGAGGGAGCACACATACATTAGATATGTCATTATTAATATATTTTCAGTATGGCCACATAATTTGTAGTGTACAGTAGTATAAATTTTATCCTGTAACCACTACAAATTACTTGACCAAACTGATATATTTTGTTTACCTGAAAATTGGAGCCAGGAACACGCAAACGTCCCTGATGTGAACTGTCAGATGAATTGTGTTCATGAACCAGTGAATAGCAGAGGAAGTTACCATAAGTCCTGGATAAACCTGCATAAGTACAATACAACATACATAGTTTGGCAAACTGGTTTACAGGTTACTCTGCTGCAAACCACATCCACAGAGAACATTTTCTAACAGTAAACTGTCGATTCAACAAAACTAATTTGGAGTGGTTTTCAGACGACTACTATTGAAAACCAAAACCCGGAGTATGTACAGCACACCACCAATCACAAAGGTTGTAAGAAACACTTCCAACCAATCACTAAGGCTGTAAGAAACACTTTCAACCAATCAGAAGCCAAAGTAATTTGCATTTGGTTTTATTTTGAAGACATCAATCAGCAGTACGAGGAAATGCCATTACTACTTGCTTGTTTGCATGAGAATACTTGTATTGCAATAAGTTTTGCTTTAGCTCTTAATTGGCTGAGGATGCTACTAAATATATTTGGACCAATCTGAAAGTGTGGCAAATGCAAAACCATAGCAATCACATGATTAACTTCAATAGTTGTCCAAAAACAGCTCTACTATCATCAAGTGGGCGTAGAAACCGTGGCTTACTACTAACAACACTAATATTATTTGAAGTACACATACACATTCTTTACAGTACTGTACAACACCAAAAATTAAAAAATAGAATAGAAATACTGTACAACACATCAAGAAGATCTGACTCACTGTGCCACCAACAATTCTACCCAGTGGGTACCATGCTCTCTCATCAAACCAGTTCAGAAAGTTGTAGAAACCATGAGACACCAAGTGGTGGGTGGCCCGGTAGTTGAACCTGATGAATGACACAATTTGAAGAGATGATTTATTAAATTTGGATAAGAGTGTACACATAGCAGCAGCCTCCCAATGCAAAACACAAGGTGTTCATGAAATTAATACTTCTTGTTTTAAATTGAGTTACTGCAATTTTAGCAGCCAATAAGGTGGTGACACACTGTAAAACAACAAGTATTAATTTCATGAACACCTTGTGTTTTGCATTGGCAATGTGCAGAAAAGTAAAACAAACTTGGAGCAAACTGGGTTTATATGTATTATACCGCAAAACTACAAAACTTATAATCTCTGATCATCCAAGTGCATTAATTTAAAAATATATAAAATAAAAACTAATGCAAACACAAGAGGAACTGTCAGCTGGATATGTATATAGACCACCACTATATGCAAAATATCACCTGATGCAGACAGAATGCAGATCCTTGTTAAATTTGCATTCACAACAAGTGAACACAACTACACAACATCTTCAGCTCTGAAACAGGTTCTTCAACTTCAATTATGCCAGGGGGTGGTTGGGTGGGTGGGGGGTGGGTGGGGGAGGCACTAAACTGTGTCTTTGTAACAAATGTCGAGTCTAGCAAGTAGGTGCTTATTAAATAATTCAGAAATTCGTGGAGACTTTCACAAGCTACTTTTAAAATTTCTCAAATAAACGGGAACATGTATGCATGTGTGTACACGTGTGTTGAAATAGAATTCTTGAGCGACCAAAGTGCGTCCGATCCATGGACTTGAATATTATATTTGCTGCAATACTTTTAAGTACAAAACAAACTAGAAAAAAAAAAAAAAAAAAAAACGAACCATCTGAACGTGAGAAAGAAGCGCATCAAATCCACTTGGTCAGTGAAATATCAGCAGCTATTCAGGAACGCCAACAGCTTTAGTAAGTGAGAATTAACTCACTTCTTTGTTAGCAGTTCACGTAGAATGCTAACTGCCGTTTACACAATCTCGAAATTACTTGAGCTCCACCACTCACAAGGGAAAAATTGATTATTAGGATACTGCTGTGAACGACAATCTTCTCCGTCGATGTTTAGTACGATATTCCAAAGAGCGGAAGCTGATTGACTTACCAAGGGTCGAATTCGTGAATTATGCTCTCAAACCGAATCACGGCGAACAGGCGGCTGGAAAAGCCTACAAGCCAAGCCAGAGACAACACGGTAAAAGTCAGTAAAGACTGCCATCCAATCGTCTGAGTTTTGGATTCCAGTTCGGAAGATTTTCGATCTTTAGCAGCGGCACTTTCTTCTCGGTCCACTTCCATCTTGAAATCTCCCTGGCCACGTTGTCTAACGCCAGCCAATCACAGACCAAGATGCAGCTTGTCTCCAAGCTTCACGCGCCAGCTGGTCTGCATGGACATGTGCGCATGCCCCGCACCCAGCACTACAAACACTACAAAGAGGTTCAGATGGGGCTGTCTCTAAAACACTAAACACTTAAATTTTAGGCACTTTAACAGCTAACAGTAAAAAAGTGTGCTGTAACAGTAGATTGATTCGTACCCAGACTTTTCCGCTGTCTTTACGGAGCATGCTTGAAGAAACTGTCATTGTATTTTAAAACCGCTGGAAGCGGACTCGCCTATTAGGGACATGTCATTATTTGTCGTAGGGGGTGGCGGAGGATTTGGGTAGAGAAGCATGTTATTATATCTGATTCCCCCATCAATTTCTTCTTTTCTTCATTTATGTTTGCTGTCGCTGCTGGTCGTCTCCTTTACAAATCGAGAAATTATTCGCTGTCTGTGTCTGAGGTACCATCACGAAATGAGCTTCTCTCCTCCGCAGATGCTTCATAGGGGAGGGGAAGGGGAAAGAGGAAAAGAGGGCGCGGGGGGGGGGGGGGGGGGGGACGACGGGAAGGGGCGTTGTTCCCCGCGTGCTTGATTTCTCTTCCCCAGGTCCCTACGCGCTTTTCATCACCACGCAAAGTCAACCAAGGAGCCTCTGTAGAGGAGAGATACGAATAGCTGCAATTCCAACCCTGAGCCGTTTCAAGTCTCCATGTTTACACTTGTCATAAAGAACTCAAAGTAAACTGTCACTGATGTGATAACGACACTTGTGCCAAACGGTTGAGAAAAGTAGCAATTAAGAACCATCCAGTAATCGTGAAAAAAGCACGCGTACCTCACCAGGCAGCGTGTTAATTCATCGCACAGGAGTCTAAGTGGCTAAAACACGCGATTGAGTTGCAAAATGTTCCGGTTGCCAGTCAGGTCTGGGCTTATACAGTCGAAGCTCTCACATGCGACCACCTCGGGAATTCGAAAAAGTGATCGTAACTGGAGCTCTCGTAAGGGATCACATGCTGAAACAATAGAGGCCGGTTCCTTACAAGAGCTTTTAGCATAAAGATGCTCGGATACTCCACCCAAAACAACCAAATGTCTTATTATTACTGTAAATGCAATCAATACGAGTCAGACCCTTTGAACGGTCAAATGCGAGAGCTTAAAACAAAGGAAAAACCAGTTAGTAAGTCCTGAACGTGGTCGCGGTCACGAGCTTTCAATTACAGAGTTTCACAATGGTGGTCGTAACTAGAGTAGGTCGCTTACCAGAGTGTTCGCAAGGAGAGCTTTGACTGTATTTGTTCGAAGAGGCTTTTGTTGGGCCTTTTGTTTATTCAAGAGGGCGTATTGTCTGGGGGGAGGGGGTGAGTCACTTTGTGGTCTTGTGAAATCTCGTCTGACCAATAGCGTGCCGGGTCCATAGTCCACGAAGGTGTCTGGTGCACATGCTCCGGCAATTTGTTGTCGTTCGAGTCAAGTTGTGGCTTTAGTGCTCAAGATGGAGTCGACGTACAAGTAAGCGGCATTTATTTACTCGAGTTTCATGTAAGCGATCTTGAGCGACCGGCCCAGACTTCTCCCTCACAGACGCCTCCCTGTTTCCTGCATAAATTATTGCGCGAGTGACTGTTCTGGATGAATTGACTGAGCTGAAACGATCAGAAGAGTATTGCGGGACTTCAGGTTTATTTTGAGCCAATCGACATTATCACAGGCGGCACTTTATGTGATGCTCTAGCTGGAGCCTTGTTCTTTTGTAGTTTTCTTTGTTGGAGGCCGCAGCGCTGTATCTCTTGCTGTCCTGTGGGAAGAGGAAATTCTCGATTTGGTATGGTGTGGTATGGATCTGTTTTAGTTTGAAGTATGAACACTTTGAATTTCTGTGCTGGAATGGGTATGGATTTTGACAGGGGATTGACGAGACCACACATGCACATCCGGAAAACTGACAACAAACCTCCAGGGAACAAAGTGGCATTTTAGTGCACACATCGTTTCAGTGTGGACAAAGGCGAAAAAACATCTTTCCAATGTTTTTCTAACGAACTCGCATTAGTATGGACGGGGAAGGCTGAGACTATAATAAGGACACCGATAAAGAATATTCCCTACTTTGACACGTGAGAAACAAGTCTCAACCAAAATATATTAATACTGTAGTCTGAAATTAATGCAAATTTGGATGTCACCCCTTTTTTTATGAGGACAGGCGTTCATAGAACAACACATGTATTACAAATTTTATGTCAGGGATAAATATGCTCGTCAGTGAAAAAGCATAACAGCCTGTCATGTGGTTGCGAGGAAAAAGAAAAAGTAGAGTGGTCACGTGACCAAGCATTACAAAGCAGTACAGTCGAGAAGATGGCGCTTAAAATACCGAACCGAATCTTCGTTGGTGGAATCGCATATTGTGTAGGTTTGATGTGTTATGACACAGAATACCACAGTGCTATTCGTAAGCAGTCGCATTTGAGTCACTCAAGTTGGATGCGATGAACAGCAATATTCCTTAAATTACCACCGTTTATTAATAATTGTTGTTATATATTATATTATGTTGCTTCTTGCAGACAACTAAGCATGAGTTGAAGGAATTTTTCGACCGGTACGGCGCAGTTCGGGAGTCGAAAATAATTTATGACAACGGGGGACTATCCAAGGGGTAAGTGACTACACAGTAGATGACGATGTACGTAGAAATCAAGATGTTAATAGCAATTATAAGTGGACATTTTTTGTAAACTGACTTGAAAACTTTTGAAAACACAGTCTTGAAAAGATTCGCTCTCTAGTTTTCTTTCCGTTTCTATAACTCAGTTTCACGCGCAAAGAATCTGAGCATCAACAATTCTTCCGATCGTCGGGATGTTTACACAGGAGTACAAATTAAAACTAAGAACCTGATTGGGATTTGCGCAGTGACTGATGAGGCAAATCTGAACGCCGCAGAATGAAATATTATCTGACGTTTTGACCGTTAGCTCTTCATCAGAGCACTAATTATTTGACGACGTTCATCAACGATTGATTCATTGAGTTTAGGAACGCGGCTGTATTAGCAATTTGTTTTGAAAGACGGGTGTGCTTCTGTTTTATGTTCATTTGCATCTTATCTGAAATAACGAAGAGCAAGTGATACACAAAGCGCAAGCAAAAAGAAAGAGAAAGGCCCTTTATTCCTTAATACGGCTTATATGCGTCTGCTTGTGATTATGTTGCTAGTGACGAGATGCGTATAGAACGGACGACGCAAACACATTCCAAGGACATAATTTAATAATCCTCTTTTCATTGTGAGGATTGCGTTTGTGCTTGCGTGAACTCTAGCTGTGCTTTACCACTTGTCGCCTGCCAATAGTGTAATGGTGTTTTTATACGATTATAAAACTTATTAAAGCAAAAAGCGTAACTTGTTCTGAAATCAATCCATCAAGTTTTCACTGCGAGTCGGCGCAACTTCAGAAACTGAATTACATGTTTTATAACGCTATAGGATCTTGAAACATAATACATCTACACTGGCATTTCTACACTTTGCTATGGTTGTGACAAAATTCTACTATAACACTCCCATTTTGATCAAATGTTTCTCTTAAACTAGTTGCGTACCTACAATACTAAATTTTGCTCATTCTACAATGAGCTGACAGGAGGTGATTGCGTTGTCTGTTTCTATCTCTACAGAAGTTCTGTAACTTGTGAAATATATAGTTGTCTGCATTCCCAGGGTCTCGACAAAAGTATGATGACATGATTAGCTGATCACACTGAGAAAAACACAAAACACTTGGGTGTTGTCATACTGCCTCTCCAGCCCAACTTACATGCAGAAGTAGTCAGTGCACATTAACAGTAATGTAACTTGACTATGCTTTCGCGTAGGAGTTTGTCCAGTGTCGAGGACACTGAATACAAAGAAAATCTGTAATAACACTGCCACAAGAGCACCACGATCAACTGCTGGCCCCACCCAGCCGAAAAAGTTGCACTGGAGACAAGACGCTTTCGGGAACAAACCTCAGGCTCTCACGTCAAAGACATTGAATCTTAACGGCGCTTTTTCCAAAATATTGTTAATGTTAAAAAATATATAAATACCGAAATATGATCGGAAAATGCAATCCAACCTCTGGTAACCACGCTATCTGGAACTCGGTTTCTTTCATGTCCCGCGGGACTTCGAAATAGCGAGGTTCGACTGTATATGGATAAGGTCTTTAATCCTCTTTTGCGCCCACAGGTTCGGTTTTGTGACGTTTTATCGAGAAGAAGACGCACAAAGGGTGTTGGGAATGGTGAGTTGAAAGCAACACGTCTTGTTTACCAACAAGATACAAAATCACGTTGCGCAGCGTTTACCGCGGGACCCGAAATAAAAAATCAACAACAACAACATGAGGGACATCATGCAGTCAGTATGCGAAATCACAGCGCATTTTGGTGGAACCAAAACTTTCACTTTGGTCGTTTTTAGCTAGAGGTCGTCAAAGTATGGAAGCTTTCTTTGTGTTATACGAATCAAGTATGCTGTTCCGTTTCTAGATACAGTAACTGAAACCATAACTTATGCATTTTCTATTTGTTTATCTTATACAGGGATCAATATTTTTCAAAGAAAAACGGCTCAACATATCGGAGGCATACAGGAAGGTAAACCCGAACAGGAGGCTCTAGTATTAAGGATATTCATTACAGAAAACTAAATTAATCAAGATGTGATTTTAAGGTTCAGATTAAGCTAATCCAGGATTAACCAAATTCTTTCCTTCGTTCTCTTGGCTCACAATCTGAAAAGTTTTGTTTAAAGACTAACTAAAAAACTTCTTTTAGCTCAAAACTTACCAAGAACATCAAGTTCTGAGTAAAATCTTCCCGTTTCCCCTTTCAGTGCATATTAACAAGACTGGGAATTTGCCAGTGAACCCGCCAGTGAACCCGTGAAAAGAATTCAAATACCTTCAAGTTCACATGAATGTTAGACAACTCGATGTAACCAATCAAACAGTTGTCTGCGGCTATTTTCAAAGCGTTCGAGGCTGAGCACAATAACTCAAGCCAAAATCGTTCACTGAAATACGACGTATACATACATAACTATTTTAAATCTCCACATTCTGGTACTTATAATGATTCCTATATTTTATTCACAGGTCCCCACATTTGCCATGTTGAACTATCAAGCTCCAGGTGAGAGAACTGAGAGCTACATTAGGATTGCAGTACTGCATGCCTTCAAGTGACTAGTAATGACAAATTAAGGAAAACTGGTGCTTACAAAAGAACTACACCTAGAATTAACAGCAAGCAAAATTGATCAATCTGACTTACTTTTTTCATTTTAGAAACTTCTTCACAGCAAATTACTAATTATTGTGCAAGTGACGGACATCCGTTGCAACCTTTTCATTATGGGATACAACTTTATGAATCACCTCACGTTTTTCAGGTACGTTATGGTAACGTGTGTAACTTACGTCAGTTGTATGGTTGTCGTTTTGTCTGATTTTCAAGCAAACAATTATCGCGAGAAAACAAGAAGAAGAGGAAGCATTGTTTTCCATAGATAATGACAGCTGGATTGATCAATGCGTTAATAATATTATTGCGATCGTCAAAGTCGCCAAGAAACAAACGCAAAGAACAAACTGATGTACGTCCGTGAAAACGCAAGCACATGGAAAATTATTTTTTTGTTTCCACTGTGAAATAAGCTGGGACTCTTGCGTTGTTGCGCTTGTGTTGCTCTCTTGCAGGCTACCTGTGATTTTCATGGAGTATCGCAGCTCGTATCTTTGTTTACACAGATAATTCAACCGTGTGTTGATACGAGACCACGTGGGTTTGTTCGCTATGTTTTTGGGCACTAAGTGGTCGCTCTTGGAGGTCCATTGAGTGCGAATGTTTTGATGATTCTTGTGTCTGACCAGTGCGTCATTGACTTAGTTTGTGTAAGTGACTATCTCTTTCTCTCTCCAGTCTTTGCTGGGCACACCGCCAATCACAGAGAGTGTAAGAAACACCCCGCCAATCACAGAGGCTGTAAGAAACACCCCGCCAGCCTTCGCTGCCCCTCAGCCTGGCTTTCTTCCACAACCCAATTACCCGCAACCTGCTATGGTGCCCACAGTCGTGTATTACGTATGGTATTAGCTCTACACATCCTAGTGACGCGTACCTTTCTGTCAGTCAATCGACGGCGCTCTATCTGAGGTGTATAAAAGGACAAATTACTGCGCGAGGGGCAATTTCATTTGAACCAATTAGGACGTGTAACTATAATCAGAATATGGCTATTTTTTGTTTTAATAAGAATTCCTGTCCAAGGTTTGTGTTAACAAAAAATAGACGATCTCTTCTGGGTGACAGCGAATTCACAACAGACAGTTGCGTTAGGAAATTTTCAACGTTATGTGCATGATCTTCACCTAACGGCGGCAAGAAGAGTCGCACAATGCATGATAGAAATGTTCGCCGCCATAAGCTGCAAACCTTGTTGTGAGCCCGCGGTAACGGTGCGAAGTAACGTGCATGAATACCACTTATATTTAGTTGATTTTAACGATGTACATACATTCTCAATGATTTTATCTTTTATGATATAATTGTGAAAACACCGAATATCAACTTTGAAGAATATTACACAATCCAATTACTGAAATAATTATAGCCGGGCAATCCTAGAGTGTACGTTTTGCTGCACTTTTAGTGCCTTATTGTCAGTCCAGCGGCAATTATTGTAGGATATGCGTGACGCCGTCGCTTTAAACGGATTGTTTGGTTCTGTTGTAAAAGAAGTAGTCGTACAAGTTTGCAAATAAACAAAGGTTGCAAAACCCCCAGTGTTTGGCTAATTTTTAAGCTCGCGTTCACCACGAAGTGGTGAAAAGCGAAGCTTCATGCGATCCAGTCAACTGGAATGTGTCCCGGTGCTGTCAACAATGGATTCCAAATATGGAAGTCGTTCTGTTCCCATATATATCACCGACAACGCAACAAAATCGAGAACGCGATCGTCGAAGTAGTTTTTGCGGTGGCATTTTTAAGCGTCCCACCTTATTGCAGTTAAGACTGCGTCAATCAGTCAGTCCGTCATGCTGTGTCAACAATTGCCTTTGAAATTTGAGCATCAGCGAATACGCATGAAGAAAAGAAGAGATGGGAAGACGTTTTCTGGAGTTATTTTGATTGTTATGATTGTATTCCTGAATTGCCAGTAGATCTGTTGCACTTCAGAACCATTATCACAGAAGTTGTGGTAAATTCTCGGTTGTTTGACAAGTGTAAGTCAAAGTTGAAAGACCCGTGACCACTGACAGCTCTGAGTGACTTCGGCTTGTCGAAATATTTCTATCGTTTGATTATATTTGCTTTGCTTCGCATAGTTTTCGCCAGTAATGAAAAATGCTGTAACAGAACTGGAAGAAGAATTCGAAAATGAATTTGACCAAAACCGCAACTAATGTCAACAAGTTATCAGATTTCACTTAAACTTATTCGACTTGAAACTCAGCCAAAAGAAGAAAGGCGTGTTTTCTTTAAGCACGTATTTAGTAATGCAGCCTTGGCTGGAGTATCATGGCCTTTGACGAATATGTAGATGTTGAACATAAGCTGTGCATGACATGAGTAATGAAGTCACGGATAGACTTTTTTCAATGCGACTCCGGGAGGTCTCCTTCCGGTTCAAAGATTTGGCACTCGGTGAAGAATTTTAAATTCTCCCATTTCGAGCGTCTAAGTTTTATAATTTCACCCTCTGCCGCCTTGTAAACGAGGGTTTTCAAAACTGAGACTAAATCGAATACGCGGTTCAGCAAAAATGGAGGCCCGCGGAAACGGATGCAAACTTCCACATACTACACTGCGTGCAGAACCTTAGCTTCTCTCTCTACGTTGGAAACGACTTTCTCCGTTGGGCATGCGCAAGCCCTATGCGACCAAGCCTGTCGAAGCCTCGTTTCAAAGAACACCGTGGACACAAAAACAGTCAGCAGTTTACCGAACTGCACATGCTGGGCAGCCCCGACTCGTATGACCGGTTTGTTGAGGCAAAGAAACTGGTTTGACTCATCCAAGTATTTGGAAGAACGGCTCACGCATGCTCAATAAGGAAAGTCGAGGACGTTGGCAGAGTCTCCGACGTAATACTCGGAGGCTCTGCTAGCAGGGTACCACATACCTAAAATTGAGCAATTTTTACGATGTGGCCTTGAGCCAGTTCTATTAAACACCCACTCCCGCAAAAGTACTTTTTACAAATTCGCGAGCTTACAGCTGCCTTGCTGCTTTGATTTGTAGGAGTAGTCGAGTCAACACAAGAGCCGGGCTCCGTCGCGATGGTGAACGACTTGTGTACACGCCGTTTGGTGCACGCTATTTGTAATTGATCAGTGAAGTTCTTGGAGTCTGCTTCAGGCTGCAACGGCAACTATTACAAGGTATTACTACATAATTATTACGTTGCGTTTACTCGGGGGACGCAGAAAATTTGAAAAGATTATTGCAAAAGGACCGCAGTTGAAATTCATGCAAACATCAAAGTTAACCATGGCACGAGACCACGTGACCGAAATCATGACCTTAACAAACTCTGCCTTTATTCTCATAATACTTTTCCACAGCAAAGGCATATTCTGTTTGTATATACGGTGTTTGACTATAAAGTAACAAGTTAGGAATATACGGCTTCTCTCACTCACAAAGTGCGTATAAAAATAGCGCAAAAATATTCTGCTACACTGCCATCTGAAAATCCCAAGAGGGAGGTTTAAAGTGTAAAATATAGTGAAATATACTTTTATCGATATAACACAAAACCCCACTCCGTACATTACGATCCTTTGCTCCCTGATCATCTCTAGAACACGTTAGGTAAAGTCAGAAATATATAAAATAAGTAAAATTTAAGAAGGAAGAAGCCCTTCATAGTTTGCAGAAAAAGCAATGGTATATGAACGTAGGATATAGTGACCTTATATGGTTAATGACGTGGTGTGTCGACTCGAACAGTGCTTTATGCACTTGTTTTCATCCGGGAACCAAACTAACTGGCGAATTCCAAATTTGCTAACTTTACAGAAAATGTCGTGATGACAGGGCGCGCAAAACATCATGGTCTGCCACGAGAATTCTAAGATAGTACGGAAAATGAGTTTTCCTCCTTCGAAAATATATCTTCTAATAAAGATTCGCTTAATATTAGTATCATTCGTCATTGTTATTGGTCATTGATTATAAAACTCCCTGGCCTTAGCAGGGAATAAAACGATCCTACGAAAGCGATGAATGCAAGTAAGATTCGTGTTCGCGGGGCTTTTTCATGTCTGGGTGGGGTCTCTAACTGAGTGCAAACGCTTTTGAGTCAAAACCAAAATTAGCGTAAAATGCATCAACGTGGTGGAGTTTAACGTCATTGTTTCACTTTCTTCACTCCCTTCTACAACACTTCATTTCCTTGTACTGTATGCAGCCCTGCCAGATCTATGCTGATGCTCGGCTCCCCTCTTAGGCATTTCATTTCTATACCCAGAGGAGTCCCTCGCTTCCAGGTAGCGCATTCCGGTTTTCTGAGTCTCCATGGCAACCGTGTCAGTGGACACGTCAAGCCTCGTTGCTAGGACTGCCTCGTCGTTTCCCAGTGATCGCCGCCGCCGGCGCCAAGCTCTCTGCGCAGCAGTCTTTTGTGCATCTCCTGATATGTCTGACCGCTGACGGTTCATCTTGAGGTGTCGCTCTGAGTGCATTTCTTCCAAGAGCTCAGCAATATGCTGGGCGTTTTTCTCTAACTTCTCTGTTGGCACTACCTTACTTGTGCCACGGCCAACTCCCCGCGCCTTAGAGGGCAGGAGGTCACGTGAAGCGGCTTTCTGTGAGAGCAGTCTTGCTTTTGGCCCACTGTCACGGTTCCCAGCATTCCCTGTGGCACGAGACTTGAATATGATTGGTTGAGGTCTTCCAGCATCGTATTGCGCTGAGCCTGACCCGTGTTTGTGACTGCTGGACAGGCTCATGTTGCCCGGCCTCCAAGAGCTGGCTGGAGCGCTAGTAACAATTCTTAGAGCTGGTTTGGGGTTGGTGTTTTGCTGTACACTGTTGACACGCCGCGGATTCCCTGGGTTCTTCTTCACCGCAACTTCTCTGATGTCGAACTCTTTGAGCTCCACAGGAGTAGTCGTGCGCACCGAGCCAAGGCTCCTCCTAGTTTTCGCTGCGTTCCGTTGTCTGCTTCTTTCCAGAGTGATCCTGATCTCGGCAGCAGACGGAACACTTTGTCTAGGAGTAAGCCTTTTTTCCGACTTGACCTCCTCCCCAGTGACTTCGCGTTTTTTCACCTCGTGACTAGAGAACTGCGCGGCCTCACTTTTTGGTGCGATCGCTAAAGTTTCAGGTCCCGGATCAAGACTGTTCGTGCGCACTCCAGACTCGCAGTTGCGCATTTCATTAGAGAACGAGGATTTCCTGGACGCGGACGACGTTATGCTGCTCATGCTTGTGGAAGCCTCGTCGGTTGAAGATTTCTTCAAAAAACCAGCATCACCAGGGAAGCCTTCCTGGGAGTTGGATTCATAATTAATGATCTGCTCAGAGGGGCGTCGTTTGGGCGAGCTTGGCACATCTGTGTCGTGATTTGTGCTCAGCCTGCGCTGGGGTTCACTGCTGACTGACGATACATCGTCGTCCTGTTCTTTGACCGAATTTCGATGCCGACCTTCGGAGCTGAATTTGTAGTCCAAGTCAATAAGGAACTTCAACTTCTCGTCAAATGTTTTTGATAAACTTAACGCGCACTCCCCTTCTTCTTCGTCTTCACTGGATGACTCGGTGCTGTCCGAGCCGACAGATCTCACCCCCTCGTGTCTCGTGTGCAGATCAGGCCCACAGGGGCAAGCGTAAGAGATTGGTGCACCGATTCCATGCGGGATGACGACACGTGTTTCATGTGAGAGTACCCGATCTTCAGACTGCATCATATGGTGTGGTGACGGAGGTCGCGCGCAACTTCTGCTGTCGCCACTTGTCCGCGGAAGATTCCTCGCGGCAGGAGACTGCACATTTCTGGAACCTTCACGATCAGCTCCATGGAGGTGCAGCGAGTCCAGCGAGGGGTTTTTGCTGCTTGGCGTGCTGCTACTCCGACTGGTGCTTGAACTGCTGGCCGAATCTTCCGCGTCAGACAACTTCCGGTTGGCACGGTGCGCTTCCGGTGACAGGTCTCCGCTGGAGGACTCAGACCGACTCTCTGTCTGTGTTGCTCCCAGTTCTTTTTCCTTCTGTAGCCGCTTCTTCTCGTCTGCTCTTTGCAGCAAGTTAAGTCTTAACAACCGAAGTCTCGTCCCTTCAGTTAGGGTTTCAAACTTTGGCAGTGTGGAGGTAGGGTTCGCCTCGCTCTCTAGTGGCTCTTCGTCTGGCTTCGGCACGTTCTCGTTTTCTGTCGGAGCAGTGTACTCGCTGGGACTGGTTGCTTTCTTTTGGTTTTGAGGCCTATAAATGGGTGGGGGCGGGAGCGAGAAGGAGTAGGCCTTCAAAGACACCTTGCCCTTGGGACGCGACTCCATCATTTCCAAGAGCGACACGTGTGGTGCTCCTACAGGCGACTGATCGCCACTTCTCTTATACCCTGTTCTACTGAACGGCTTTTCTTGTGTCGGTGAGTTGGATCTGGAGCTGTCCGAGGTTGGGATGGGTGTGGTCTGTACCCTCTCTACAATAGGGGAGCTGGGCGTGATCTGTGCCCTCTCCACAGTAGGGGAGTTCTCTCCCGAGCCAGGCGCATCTGACGTGGTACTGGTCTCCGGTGAACTGACCTGCGCGGCGTCCGACTTGCGTTTGCCGCGCGGGAATTTGGGAAATTGCAGCAACATGCCACCCTGTCCGACAAAGAACACGAAGTGAGCCTGACAACAGCATAAGGAAAGGCAAGTTGAAACATTTCTTGAAGTGACATAAGTAGTCGCGTGAGTACATGTAAAATCACTTGCGCAAGCCTTGTTGTCTGTGCCACACTACCAAATATGTCACCTTAATGTTCTGTGAACTAGTTTGCAAAGATTTAACACTGTCCGTCCGTCAAAAAAGTCATAAATACCTTGGACTTTAGACTTCCATCATCGCCTGAAATAAAACAGGCACATTTAAACCACATTTGAGCCACATAACAACAAAGAGACTGATAACTAAACGTACAAAGGTGGCTGAAGCCTGCCACAGTATGTCCTTGGATAAAAAAGACAACGAACAAACTGACAACTAACGTACAAAGGTGACTGAAGCCTGCCACAGTATGTCCTTGGATAAAAAAGACAACGAACAAACTGACAACTAACGTACAAAGGTGACTGAAGCCTGCCACAGTATGTCCTTGGATAAAAAAGACAACGAACAAACTGACAACTAACGTACAAAGGTGACTGAAGCCTGCCACAGTATGTCCTTGGGTAAAAAAGACAACGAACAAACTGACAACTAACGTACCAAAGCTGACTGCAGCCTGCCCCAGGCTAGAAAAGACAGTCTCCGAAAGCGTGTGCTCTTGAGGAAGATCCGTCACCGGTGGAGGCTGAAAAATAAAGAGACAAAGACATCTCGAAGATATTCATCATCACAGTCCAGAAAAATAATCTCGCACAGAAAAGTAGAATATGAAGCCAAAGAACACAACCACGACAGCTACGAACCATGCATGTACACACACCTTGGGTGGAGTGTCGTTTCCCGCTTCTCTGTCATCAAAAAACCAGTCACACTACAAAGAGAAGAAAAGAAAATGTTCAAGACGCAGGAAAAGGGAGTGAGTGAGCATTTAAAAAGGAAATAAAAAGGAACTAACAATAGGTGAAGAAAAAAGTAGCACAGAAATGAATACTACTAGACATAAGACGGGATGAGCAGGGGAACGAAACAGTAAAAAAGAGATGCTGACGTGAATGAGCAGCGATTCCACGATGCGGCATTGGTCTGACATGTCCCTCACAAGTGACATCATAGTGTCTTCACCAGTTCGTACAAGTGTGGGTCCAAACACAATGGCCAAGTTACGAGCCTCCATCTGTAGTTAAATGAACAAACTCAACAAGTGCTAACGGTATGGTACAGCCGAGAACGACAGCAAAACAAAACTAGTACAAATCAGTACAGAAGACAAAAGGCCCAAGTGAATATGTGAAAATCGCCTTGTTTCCCCGTGCGACTTCAATGCTTCTTTTCACTTTAGATTGTTGTTAAAACATGGGCGGCAGATAAAAAACAACTAGTACGGCATGGGACAGCTAAGTAGTATACTGTATGCAATATGAACAAGCCACAGGACTAACAATGAGTATTGCATGTTTATGTGGCTGGAGTTTGCGCGAGATAATCCCAAACGACACAAACCTACAACTGCCCACCTTGTTCTTCTCGCAGTTCTCGGAGACCAGTTTTAGGTGTGTCATCAACAGCTTCAACGTCTCAAAGTTGGGCTCCGGAAGCTCTTGTATCTGAAATATCACAATTCCTCGTGTGAATGACCAGTGGTCCAATCATAATCGACATCGCAAGGTTAGCTGGGAAATCTTCCCTGTTACTTAATAGCGTGAAACATGTTTGGGAAGCCTAACTACGTGTATGGCTCACAATACTGCAGCAAGTATAGTGCAGTAGTAAAGCACAACGCGATATTTCTTACCCAAGACTTGAGCGACAACATTCTCTCTACTGGACTCTCTTTTCTGTTGGCTTCCAAGAAGTTATCGTACAAATCTAAAAGCATTAAAGCCGAACAGTCAACGAACAAGTCACACAACGCAAAAGCGAGCAAGGTAACCGTGCCTTTACCAAATGAAGTATGGTAGTCCTACGCACTTGACAAAGAACCAATCAAAATAGCACAAAAAAGCTACACAAATGCGGGAAGGCTCACACAGGCAGAAGCACAACGCGACGAATTCACTGGAATATATCAACGCCAGTCTTTTAAAAACACGCAAAACATTGTTGTCGGCCTATACCTGCCGTGACCAGTCCCTCGGGCAGTTTTCTGAGGAACTGCTTCAAAAGACTCGTCATGTTGTTTACGTCATTCCATTTCTGTTGGAACAGAAAAATTTATCCGTGTGAGAAACGAAATCGCAAACTATTATACAAATATATATAATCTTTCTAAAAGTGAATAGCCATAAGTACATACCTCCTCCTCAAAGTTAATGTTATCTGCACCCTTGGAGTTGATTTCCTCCTGTAGAGCTGTGACACTCGCCGCGTTTCCAGGTACTCTAGCAACACATACAAACAAGACGTCATCATTCACTTGACACGTGGTCCGACATCCCGCCCCAGGCCCCACCGTGTTTAACTCAGAGCGATGGCCCGGCCAGGACAGACAACTCAGTTCGTACAATCACTGTAATTACAATTGAATCTTTGCTCTGACGAAAGGCTAACGTTGGAAACGCCCGCCAACACATTCATTACGGCGTTCACATAGTCAGCCTTACATTGAAACAGTGTACTTCATCGCTACGACTTTCACTGACTGTATCACAGAGGAGCTGGCTGAAAGGAGTGGCAAATCGCTTCCTATCAACTCCTTGATACACATTTTGAACAAAGAACACCACCCTTCACATCTTATGTTTGTAGACACGTAACGGTAAACATCGTTTGGTCAGGTGAGATCACGGGACCCTACAAAGGGAATTCTGACAATAGGATGAAGAATACCTGTACACTCCCACGGTTTCCAGACCTCTCTGCTCCACCACATCACAGCAGTGCTCCACAATTAGTGGCACAGACTGAGAAGGACAAGCGAGGAAAATGTTGTCATGGTGACGAGGCTGACCCAAGGAATGAAGCAGTGCAAGCTCACACGACACGACACGACGCATCACGACACATGACGACAGTAAGAGCTAGCATATGCAAACGTTAACCACTCTCACACAACTATTCACCAGCAACAGAGACCAACAAAAAAGCAAATACAAGCAAAAAAACAAAAACAAAACAGCAGAACAACCGTATTGCTACGGTCCAGCGGTAGCGTTGTGAGCACCAACCTTGTAACTGCCTTCAAGACAATCCTCCAGTGGAGCACCAACCGAGTGCCCTAGAAACAAACAAACAAACAAACAAAAGAAAAAACGTGCACGCACGACGTGAGAATCCATGAACAGAGCCAAGGAACTGGGATGTTTCCTTTCGAGTTAACAGCTTGTCCGCTCCAAATCCAAAGAAATGCTCACAAAAGGACAATTTTAAACAACTTCGCAATTCGTAAAACTGCAAGATTACCTTGTGCAAAACTGTTGATTCCTGCTGCCGATCCTGCGGTTTTCTTCTTCTTCTTGTTCGACTTGTGCCAGTGATTTTTAGTGTTCTCTCCTGCGAAGAGGAAGTGCATGCGGACGTCATCAAGAAAACAAATCACCACAATCTCCACATAAAATGCAGACATTGGGACTGACAATTGCTTAAGCCTATGGACCGAGAGCTACCTTTATCCTTCTGACCCACAGTGATATTTTTGAATGACAGGCTTTTCTTTAGGTTCGTGATTCCTCCAGCGATGATCTTGGTGCTGGTCGGAGGCGACAGCTTGTACGTTACTGCTGGAGTTGTAGACCTGAAAGTGTCACACAATATATTCGTTACGGTCACACAATATATCCGTTACTGTCACCACAATAGCTAGCCAGGCAGATTTGAGATGTGAAGGTCTTCCCCATCGTTGGCTACAAATACAGGGCGTCACAATATCTTACAATTATAACATTCTTTATTCAGGAGCCCGACTTCACCCAAGAGTGTTTTGCAGAAGAGTCCTGTACACATTTCTTGCACACACACAGAGTGGTTATCCCATTTTGGGTCAATGTTTCTGCGATAATGGCTACTGTTTTATAAAAATGTCCCGGGCCTCGCAGTGACAATTAATAAATTTCCACTGGTTTGCCGTGGTGTGGACTCTTATTTACCACGATTTACGTCATCACATGGTCAAAATGTTGTGGACTCATGAGGTGCTTCGCTGAGTGAGTCCACAACAAATTTTGACCATGTGATGACGTAAATCATGGTAAATAAGAGTCCACACCATGGCAAACCAGTGGAAATTTGTTTTTTGCCACAACATTTAGAATATACAGGAAACTTTCTGTATTTCGCTGCAAAACGTGACATGCTGGCGTCAGCATAGTTGTCTGGACTCTTATTTACCACGGTAAATCGACCAATCAGAGAGCGAGAAACTAGTGTGTTGTAGTAAAATATAGTATTCATATCTAAAATGCATATCAATAATATCAACAGCACGTGTCGCACGCATTCTCACCCCGCTGTCTCGTGTTCAACATTCCTGATTCTTCTGATGATCACACTTTCACTCGTCACTCCATTTTCCTAAAAAGGACATCCAGTATCACGTGACTACAATGCTCAAAATACAGACACAACTGAGCAGATAACTACGCGTTTGCTCGATTTTTTTGTTTCCAACATGACGTGCTAAGACTGCACATCTCCCTACAGAGCGCACGAGCAGTGTTCTCTTCCTCCCTGGGTAATAAGCATCGTCCACAGTCCAAACATACACTGAATGACAACGCAGTAGCTAAACTGTTCCGAATTATTACGATCTCTAGATATATTTGTATATAAGTAAACAGTGTAACGGCTGAGTCTTTTTTATTTTTATTTTTTGCCGGTGTGCCGTTCAAGGGTAAAATGGATTGGAACCTAAACACTCACATCTTCATCGGGGTTGTTGTTGGCCTGAATTGCTGAAATCCACGACATCATACTGCCATGGTCTTCGGCCTGAAACAAGTATCACCACTATCATCATCATACATAACAACTGAAACAAGTATCACCATCATCGTATACAACAGCAGCAACAATCCCCTTGGTTCTTCAAACGCACAAATGAGAACCAAATTTACACTCAACACTTATCAGGATCTCCAACAAGCTCCAGCCCAGTTAAACCTCACAGTTTCATATCACCGTTCAATTCCCATCTTTCCGACGCAGCCGTGCAATTTTGCGTTCCCTGAAGGCCTGGGTCGAGTTTTTTTTTTTCTTCTTTTTTTTCGCCTGCGCAGAAAGCGAGGATGAGGAGAGGAAAATATTTTATGCAAAATTTCTATTTGATACACTTTCGACTGCAAAAAAACACAAGCAACCGAGCCCAGAAATCGCAAATATCAAAATGCAATAAGTTTATACGTTACTTCCATCAAACAACAATGCGATTTCCAAGGAGGTACAGGGACAACTCCAGTCGAGACCGAAAAATGGTCGCATTTACAAAACCACAGTAATGACCAGATTAATATAGTTTTTCAGCCCGACACGCCAAAGCCCAAGAGGGAAAACCCACAAAACTGGTATTCAACACAAAGCTTGCACGAGATGATCAGAAGGGCGACAGAACAAGTATCGGCGACAAGGCGCCGCCATCGCTTTTCAAGACCGACCGCCCTTCCTTTCGGCATTCCCGCCGACTGAAAGCGTTAGAAATATCAGCGGTCGCCGAGCATGTTTATTGGACCCGTTGTCAAAATATCTTTTGGCGATCAAGACTCAAACAGAGTCAATCTCACGAGTGATGTGCTTGTGTTGAGTGATTGTATGATTACAATCGTAAGAGGGTATTCTATTCCCACGCTACGACGCAAAACCAAAGACAAATAATTTCATGTGAACCGGGCAAACACAAGAAAAACAAATCTTCTTTTTCCTTTGTTCTTGTGCGTGCGTCGCTATTTCGCACGTGACGGGGAACACAAGTTTTGGTATAGTAGTTCTAATTTCTCGTCCGCAATCTGGTTCCGACTACCCTGCGAGCAGAACCTTCCTTCACTCTCTATACGTTGGAAACGAAGGAAGAAGAAGGCTCTGCCAACGAGCTCCACTTTCTCCGCTGAGCATGCGCGAGCCCTATGCGACCAAGCCTGCAGAAGCCTCGCTTCAAAGAACACAGTGGGCACGAAAACAGTCAGCAGTTTACAGAACTGCACATGGGGGGCAGCCCTGACTCATATGACCGGTTTATTGAAACAAAGAAACTGGTTTGACTCATCCAAATGTTTGGAATAACGGCCCGCGCTGTCGCGCATGCTCAATAAAGAAAGTCGAGGACGTTCGCAATCTCCGACGTTTACTCAGGTTCCCACAGAACTACGATTTGCGTACATGTATGTTCCTGAAAAAACTGGCCATGAAAAGTTCTCCAAATATTCGCCTGCTTAAACCTCGCTTTAGTGCCAGGTGGAAGCTCGACCCAGGCCGCGCGGGATGTGAAACAAAGCAGCAGCTGCTTACCTGGAATAGAAACTCCGAGCCGTTGAACGTGGTGACCCTGAAGACGTTTTTCCGTTTGGTGTAATCATGAGCGATGTCCACGATACAAGACTTGATGCTGACTGGCTGCTCATCTGAAGAACTCTCGCCCTATCACAACAGAAATTACATACTCGTTTGAATTGTCACTCAAACTCTGTAAATAAAAATTCTCATAAGCGACCGCTCCAGTAAGCGACCGCAAACACTTTTGGGAATTACTAATTGGTCTTTTCCTTTGTTTTAAGTTCTCGTAAGCGACCACTCGAAGGGTCTGACTCGTATAGTCAACACTCTACTGAAAGTGAACACTACTTGATCGCATTTACAGTAATAATATGACATACTGCGCTAATGATTCGTTTGATAAAGCGACCAGCCTCTATTGTTTCAGCGTGTGGTCGCTTACATAAGACCATTCTCGTAAGCGACCAGCTCTAGTGGCGAACACTTTTTCCGAATTCCCGAGGTGGTCGCATACGAGAGCTTCGATTGTATAATTCCGCTAGGAGGACAAACACAAAGGTAATTACTGACGCATTAAAACTTACACTGCCTTGTAGCTTTCTTATGTAAACTGACATTCAGTCAGCTCTCTAGACAGACCATTAAAACGGACGAGTATGTCCTCATGAAACTTGTGATTTCTAAGAGTTGCTTTTGACAAACGCGATAACAATTGAACACTGTGAGAACGGCCTCTAACTCTTCATTCGAGTATGACCGACAGTGTTTACAACTTGTCGGTTTTCTGGACGTACACGCGTCTGGTACGCACAAAGTTTAATCGTGAAGGAATAGAGTGTTGTGTATTTACCTGGTGAGAGTGGGTCTTGTCTTTCTGTAGGTACAACACGTGTCCTCTCAGCACAGCGTTCACCGGCTTCCACGAGCGAGCGTTGGAGCGCTGTCAAGAAAAAAAACCACAACACTGCATGACACTCTTGACAGGAAGTGGTAAATTCGGCTGTCAATTAACGACAACCAAAATAAAACCTCCCAATCCGTGCATGTTATAACGTGAAAACAAGTTTTCTAATCGGAAGGTAAGGTGAAAATACATTATGTCCACGTCTAATGTTCAACAGATGATGAACTGTGTTGTGAAGTCCACCCACGCGCTCTCTCGTCTGAGGTGATCTGGCGCGAGGGTTGAACAGCTTCGGTCTGTTTCACTGCAAGTTTTTCCTTTTCTCCCTCTTAAGGCTTTTGGAATAAAAACATCTTAAATAAACCCACTCGTATGACTTTAATGGCCACAAGCGTTACGAGCGGCTTTGTTCCGGCAAAATCCGACCCGGCGAAAGTCCTCAGTCCTGATAGAAGCTTCGTTCAGAGGATTCTAGAACTATATCAACGTACTCGCTTTGTGCAATATAGATTTTGATGACGTCACTTAAAAACCACACTTTTTTGTTCATTCCCGGAATAAGGGTCAAACGAAAGTCTCGTGCACATCGTCTCTGCAACCAAGTCCAGCGGACAGTTTATACCGAACTGCACTACGCGCGAGCTCCTTAAAAAAGTTATGTGGTGTCCACGGAGAATGAAACTGCAAAAATCAGATGTTATCGGAAGTAGGAGATACATTGTTTTCCTGTTTAAAGTAAACATTCAACTTCTTATTCACTCGTGACAGCTAACACACCTCTTACTATTCTCGATACGAACTATGCTTTGGTGATCAACAGTTTCTGATCTGTCTGTTTATATTATTATCTTTTACGCACACTGTTAGTACTTTCATGTTTTCCTGTACAAGAGTTTTGACTTGGAGTTTTCAGAGATATCAATCCAAGTTAATTAACAGCTTGTAAGAAAACAGATAACACAGAGAGAAAGACAAAGAGAGCGTTCAACCATTCAGGTGCAACAATAGAATCGTCATTCATGCCCTGAAGGAAACGGAAACAATTGGTCACGGGTTTCAACCTACACTATAAAGCCGTCCGAGCTCTCAGTTCATTGGGAGGTTTTCTATTTCCTGGGCGTTTAAGTACATGTACTAATCCCACTATTCTGTTTGCAAAACACAAAAAGGAAGAGATCGGGAGAGGTTGAGCTTGGTTGAACTGAAAAAGTATGATATATTAAACGACAAAACCTGAAGTCTGGTTTTCCACCAGTTCACTAACTCTGGGGGTGACGTCAAAAATAAAGCTCGTCCGAAGAACTTTTGTCTCAGACTTAAAGTGGATATTGAAACTGAAGTAAAAACTCTGGAGTCATCAGGACTCCCTGGTGAGTGATGTCACATGATTCATCAAGACAGATGGACAGACAGACAGACAGACAGATGGAAGTAAGTGGTGGACCGCTGACCTTGCCGCCATCAACAATGGCCACCTTCCTGAAAAGCAATCCTTCTTTGGACACCTACAAATACAATGCAGACACAGTAAGACACACATAGACATCCATAAAAAAATACAGTAGCTTCATCAAGACTGAGCAACAATACACATTACAAAATGCTTTGATGGGACTATCTCCAGGTGCAAAGTTTGTCAAAGTATATATTGGTGTGTGGACATTTTGTAAGCCCGGAATGTGCTGATGTGCTGAGTGGAAGAGATCCTCGTTCCCAGGCTCTAATCCCTTCCTCTCCATCCAGGGGTTGATAGAAGTGCCTCGGTATGAGGACGAGTCGAAGACTTTACCTCTGAAAGGCCAGGCACTCCCTCCTTCGCCTCCTGCAGCAAAGATGACAATACGTTAAGTATTACCAACACTCAACTAAAGAACCTTCAACAGTGTCACGTACCTCGAATACTTCCTCATTTTCCTCCTGCATTGCAGCGAGTGAGTCTAAAACCCTGGGCGACGTGGGGGATGACGTAGCAATGACGTAAGAGGTCCGTCTGCTCAAGCCACGCCAGTACAACTCCTTTTCAGTCCCCTGCACAAAGAATGAGCAGATCCCATGCACAACGATTACGTTTTGTAATCAAGCGTTAAATTCTGTTGCATTAAGTTTATAACGTAATTGTGTATTCAACTAAATTTGTAATGAATGTAATAAGTGGAATTTTGATGAATATGCTAAAGGGCTGAACAAGCAGCGCGACACGGCGCGCAATAATTGCACTGTGTCTACGTAACATGCCGAGTAGTTGAGCTAAATACCGCTTCTAAAGAGCCACAAGGTCTGCAGTCAATACAGACGCCTGGAGCGCGAGGTCTTCATGTAAGACCCAACTGAGTGCACAGGTTCACTCACCTCGTTGTCTCCTTGCTCTTCCTGGGAACAGCTGTTTTCAGACGTCACGCTCGTGTCCTCACACAACTCCATTCCAGATGACACGTGCACCATCATCGGCTGCAAATTTGACGCCGCGGATGTTGGCGGGAAATGAGAAGACTTTTGAGGGCCGTGAGAGAACACAAAACTCGCGTTTTGATTGGTTGCGCTCCTCCCTCCCCCCTGCGCTGTGGCCATCAGGTAGGAGATCCGCCTCGTTTTGGGGCCGGCGCTCGTCTCACCCGGATCCGACTGTGAAAATATCACCTCCTCATACGAAGGCTTCTTGGGAAAGACCGACATCTGACTCGAAAATGCCGCTTGCTCGTTAAAATCGTCAGACTGACGTGCGGCTTGAGAAGAATCGCCAAACAGCTCAGAAGAACTACCGTCAGGTGAAGGGGGTCCGTCGCCATTCAGTTCATCCGGCCGGCTCTCTAACAATGTTTCACACACAGTAGAAGACTTCAGTCCTGTTGGTCTGTCCTGACTGGCACGAGCCACACGAGACAAGTGTTCCGTGGAATCCACTATTGTTGTCCGGCCTTTGTTGAAGCCAGCATCTGATGCTACAGGCTGTCGAGCACCCGAGTCCGAGTTCGTGCTCAAATAACTGGTAGACAGACCATCCGAGGAATAAGTTCTAGGCGCCGATAAACTGAACTGCGGAATAACATTTGATGCTGCACAGTTGGTGTGCGATAAAGTTTGGTCTCTAATGGAAAGTGAGAGCTTCTTGTCCTGTTGTGTCACGTGACCCCGCGGTTCTGTTGTGAGTGACACGGAGCGCGCCTTAGGATCATCGACAACAGACAGTGAGCTGCCTGAAGAGGCGCCTTTCTCAAAATGCAACGCTCTCGCCCGACCTGTACTATCCGTCGCTGCTACGAAGTAAGACCCGTTCATGTTTGTTAGAGAACACGAACCAACCGAATTGCCCTTCCTCGGCAGATGATTGCTGTTGTTGTCCAGCGTGTGAGATATTCCTGTGATCACAAAGCCTCGGTTTTCCTGAGCAGCTCTGTCCACTGAATTCCTCCTTAAACTCACGGACGACAGGGAGCTGGTGGACGCGTGGTCCTGGGGTGAACTGTTTTCTGCAAGTTTCAGGCGAACTGACGATGCTCTGGGAGCAGGACCCGAGGAACCTGGAAATGATGGTGTGACCGTTGCTGTGGAGATGACGGACGAACTGCTGTGACTTGCTGGCCACTTGTACTTGAGTTCAGCGATGTTGGAGGTGGAGGCAGGCATGTCACTATAAGACGGAGTAACCTGCCAACGGACGTAAAAAAAAAGAGAGAGAGAGGGGTAACACTTTATTGGATCAGCTGATCGATATTATCTTCTTTAGCATCAAAAACTACCACTATACCACTAATCCCTTTATCGCCACCACCATCCAATCATCATCTTCACCATACCCTTCCCGTGACCATGACCAACACCAACACCAACACCAACACCATCACCAACACCAACACCATCACCAACACCAACACCAACACCATCACCAACACTAACACCATCACCAACACCAACACTAACACCATCACCAACACCAACACCAACACCAATACCAACACCAACACCAATACCAACACCAACACCAACACCAACACCAACACCATCACCAACACTAACACCATCACCAACACCATCACCATCACTATGAGTATGGACCACCACTGAAGCCCTCCACTCAGTCGGATCTTAAAAAAAAAAAACATTTCCAAGAGGTGAACAGGAACAACAGATGGTTTTACACTGCACACATACCAGCTGGAGCATACAGTCCTCCTTTGGAACAACCCCAAGCTCCAGGAGATCTTGGCTGTAACACAGAAGTGAGATTTGTTACTGCAAGTCAATGCTAGCAATTTTTGCAGTACAGTACTTATTCAAAAAAGAATAATGTATCTTTCTTTCTCACTCCTGAAGGTGATGATTTTCTTCTGGGGTTGATGTCCACCTAGCCACCCCCTCCTCCCAACCCCCAACCCCTTCATGCTTTGACTAATAATTTGTAATAATTTGTCCTAGTAACTGCATTCACCATATCACAACAATACATAATCTTAATATTGATTATCAGTCACCTGACCAAGTACATACCTGTCTTGTATTAGCTGTACCACCTGGTTGTATGATTTACCAATCACTGAATCTTTATTTACAGAGATAATCTGGTCCCCTGCAAAAACAACATTTGGTTCATTCAGCCAAGATTAAGTCAAATTCAGACATGACCCAGTTGATCACCAGAGCACTCTCAGGCCTGTGTAGTGAACATTCTCTCCCACGAGCGGTCAACTTCAATTCACTCTCTTAAAGTTTCAACTTTCACCACCTCAGTCATGATCAGTTGGGTTATTAATTTACCTGTGGATAGACCTGCCTTGTCTGCAGAGCTGTTCGGTGACACTTGACGAATAAACACCACATCCATCGGCTCTGTCTTCTGCATATCCACCTCTTCTGTATGATTTCTGGTTTTGTCAAGCCCATTACTATTTGTTCTGCTGGCCTGCAGGGATTGTACATTAGAACGGTTTTCCAATGACTGTCGAAAGTAATTGTGTGATTGCTTTGGTTTTGCGTTTGCTTCGCTTTCGGATTGGTCCACGAGTTTGTCAGCATGCTCAGCCAATCAGAGACAAAACCAAACACTTCTCACGCAAGTGATGGCGTGTACTTGCACTGTTGACTGGAAAGTAAAACCAAACGCAAGACCAAACGCGAGTTATTTTGGCTTCCAATTGGCTGAACTGTTTTCTCTTAGTCTCTGTGATTGGCCTGTGTGATTACTTTGGTTTTGGTTTTCAACAGTCATCCAAAAACGGCTCTATGTACAAGAAACATACACACACAACTACAAGAACTCCTACAGTACATCATGCAGTTCAAGACCTACAGTATATAACAAAGTTTGCTTGCCACTGATAACTTTCTCAAATCATGCAGCCGGTTGCTAATTCAGAGCTCTGTATTCTCATGTAGGAACTCCCCTTGCTACTGTGATCAGTATAGAGTAGGTGTTTGCAGCTAAAAAAACAGTGCTTCACACACAGTGTATCAATATTCATTGTATAGGTTTTACATGAAGTGCCCACCTACCTCATTATTACTGTTATGTAACAGATCAGGGGGGTAAATCACAAAGTGTCGAAGTGTGAAACCAAAGCTGGTTCCATGTTGCTGTAAGCTGACGCTCTTTATAGCTGGGCCAAATGTTCCATAGCTTTCATTGTCTTCATCTTGAGGAAATGCTTCTTGACTGTCCTGTAAATTGATGCACATGATATATAACAATATGTAAAATTGTACTTCATGACTTTGTATTTCCAGAATCATGAGCAGGTTCATTGTGACTTGTGATATTATTTTAGCAAACTCTCTGTGGTGGATTGCTACTGTGTTACAAACTCAAGCTCATATACATGCATGTATGATACCACATGTGTGAGGTACAGTGTACACATACTAAAAATATCTAGTTCAGTCGTATATTGATAGCACAATCTCATAGGTTAAGAAGCAATATCTGCAATATCGATTCATTGGTCACTTTGCAAAACACAAGAGGCTTTTATAGAGGGCATATAAATCAAGAGAAATTGAACCCTCAGAAATGATTTATTCAATTCACTTTTAAGACACAAATTTTAGATATCATTCAGTCCTCTAGAAAGTTGCTTTAAAACACTTGTGTGCTTTCTTAGCCCAGGTTCCTGTGGAAATCAGACACTATTAAAATTAATAGTATCACTCTCTGTACTATTGTATTATAATTTTTACCACAACACACTAGTTTCTCGCTCTCTGATTGGTTGATTTACCGTGGTAAATAAGAGTCCAGACAACGATGCTGACGCCAGCATGTCACGCTTTGAAACAAAATACGAAACTTTCCAATATATTTCTAAATATTGTGGTAAAAAACAAATTTCCACTGGTTTGCCATGGTGTGGACTCTTATTTACCATGATTTATGTCATCACATGGTCAAAATTTGTTGTGGACTCACTCAGCGAAGCACCTCACGAGTCCACAACATTTTGACCATGTGATGATGTAAATTGTGGTAAATAAGAGTCCACACCACGGCAAACCAGTGGAAATTTATTAAATACACCACACCTTGTTTGAACACATCCTGTACAGTACATCAAGAAGAATAAGAGGATTCATTAGCAGATTTGTCTTCCACACATCCATACATGCAACTGATTCCTCCACAAGGGACTTAAATTCTAAGATTGACATGCATAGCACACAAAAACATCACTGTGTATATTACATGAGTGAGATGTGAAGGAATTTGTACTAATCAGCTTGACTGGTCTAATTTTAGATAAGAACCCTTCAATGTGAACACAACACTTGGCAAGCAATGTAGCGGGAAACAGACAACCACATACAGCTCCATTATCAGCTATAAATATAATGCAACTGACGTTTGCTTTTGCTTCATCGTGCTTTGAACAATCACTATAAATTTCTTTACATTTGCTGTAACTACTCACATTAGCATGAAAATAAATGACTCTAAAATATTTTAACAGTATATTGCATGTGTCCATAAATAAGCTAAAGAGATCAATTTGACATTGACCCAACAGGGCTGCAAAAACCACATCCTGTTGTGTTTTAAAATTATACATCCACAATATTTTCATGTTGACTCCTTAATGTACCATAAAAATCTTGAACTGATTTCAATGATTATACCTAATTCACCAGCTCACTTCTCATGCCTGGCTCAAGCAAACAGTATTTTCTGAGGGCACTACTACTAAACAGCTAAACAACAAAATGAAACTGTGTTGTACAGAAAGACATTTTTGCTGGCGTTTTCACATTGAAACATTCATGTTCACATTCACATCAAAGCTCAGACATTCTAAATGTTCGAGAACTAAGGACTCTTTCTGCTTATGTCTAAGAAGTTTTAGCTAGAGTTATATTTTCTCTCAATTCATTTTCTAGTTTATGTTCAGGTTTTCCTTTTCTTTTCACTGTTTTGCTGTTTAGTAATGCTCATCTTATGACGATACTGTCACACTGTTAGGGCTTGAAAATGCACTAGCCCAAGGCTCAGGGCTGCAAAATTCGATTCCAGGTTAGCAAGAAATGTTTGTTTGTTGCTTGACAAGCAAGTGGACATCTTTCTTTTTCTCAATTTCTTCATAAACTAAATATTAAGGTACATTTTTTCCAAAATGCTTGATTTTCTATACACAAACATAAAAAATATGTAATTATATAAGTTCACATAGTATAATTATGTTAATAATATTTATATGCTTGTTCACGTGTCCATGTGTAACACTCTTTCCCAGGTTCCCTCAATGACACCAGACTAAATGTATCAAACATGTGACAATTCAAAAATAAATGCTAAACGCTGATCTTTCGAAATCAGAAATAAATTTGGAAACAGAAGTTGAGCTGTCAGGTTACTGGATATGGGATCAATGCAGCCATATGTCAAAAGAATGGGGAGATTTTGATGTTTATTCTGATTGTCGATTTGCCAAGAAGTGGTACATTTTTGTGTCACAAGACAACAGGAGTAAATCCAATTTATCTGTAGATAGGATACAACATAAAATAAAGGTTTGCACCATATGATAATAGATCACACTTCTCAAGCAAGCATGACAAAGCATTTGACCTTTGCTTTTTGTTGACACACTCTGGCACATGCATGGACTATATATTCTAAGGGTAAATAACACTATAACACAGCTACATACTTCTAGCAGGGTATATCTTGTATATTTGACAAGTAAATGCACATATACTACACATAACCACAGCTTTCAGACAGACAAAAGTGTCTGCTAATTCCAGTGGTTAAGAACATCAAAATTACCATACCCTGAGGCAAATTCTGATCATTCCTTCTGTGGAATCATGCTGATAAAACAAAATATAAACAATAAATGTTGTATGGTGTTCATGTTTTTAGTGTATACAATGCATCAGATTTAACTTCCATCAAGTAACTGCGAGTACTGTACTCTCTTAAAGTATGTGTAGAATTGGCATAAATTATCAATATTGTCACTCTTTAAATACAGGTTACATTTTTTTGTAAGCACATGCACGACAAGGAAATATCAACTTTAGAATCCACAGCACGTTAAGGGGTAACAAAAACAAAGTATATGATTACAGTCATTATGGTATGATGTAGAACCAATACTTTTCTATCTGCCTTTTCTCTTTTCTCTTTTTCTCTATAGTTAAATTTTGAGAAGATCATACTATTGCATAAATTACATACGGGCACACTACCTAATGACAATAATCAAAGGTAAAAAATGCATTTCAGTTACCTCTACATGAACTGAAAACCATGAGAAATTTGACAGGATAATCTCACAGAATATTTATTGCATTGAGAAAGTATTGGAAGTGCAGCATGAAAATCCCATAAAAAAGCCATGAAAATATATACCCAAAAATTCTTGGACCAATTTCATAGGATATTCATAGAATTTTAACGGCATTTTGTACAAAATTGCAGTTCATAGTGAGTGTTTACATGTATCATTTTATTATGTATAATGTCAATCCAATTGGAAACTCCTTAGCTTCTCACAAATGTCCTGTTTTTTAACATCCAACTGTGTTGTAACCAGACCTGCAGAAGTGATCGGACTTGGATCCCACATCTGCTGGCCAGCTGAACAGCAATACAATGGCTCTAAATATTAATTTTGTGTTTGTACATAAGAAGATTCTACATACTGGCACAGATGTTGTACACTTCATACATGTTATAGGCTTACAATATATATCCAAATCATAAAACTTGAACTATAAGTGAAAGGGACTTAGCTGACACCTATCCAGGCAAGGCTTTTAAACTAACAACCTTGACTTAGGATTATACAAATTTATTTTTCACTTTTATTACTTCGCAATTCGGTATGAGTTAATCAAAAGCGTACTAAGATGATCATCTGTGGTACAGATTATCAAGTTAAAGAACAGCAGCATGGCAACTATGAAACATGCAACAAGATAACACACGAAAAACCAACACAGAATAACCAAGAACAGCAAATAGAAGCCCAAGTACAAATCAGATCACCATATATTCCCCCAGCGGGTGTGAGTGTTTACAATAAATACGAGTCCTGCCTCACGCCTGGTGTCTAATACTAAACAATACGAGTAATACAGCAAACCAAAGAAAGAACTACTCAAGCATACAAATAATAGGTCTATTAATCGTACCGAGAAAACTGATTTACAATCCTGAGCATCCGCAAACATGCCAATATGACAAACACGCTCTCACAACGAACATGCCATTAGAACGCTGCCGGATTTATGCACACACGGCATCCGTCGTCCCACAAATGGACTAGAATTATCTGGCCAGGTGACTTCATGAACTCGGCATTCGAAACAAAGCAGAATCTCTACCAATGTCAAGCGGTCAACGACAAATGGATTAAATTCATTTGCGAGAACAATCGGCAACTGGCGCGCTCGCTCGCTCATTGAGCGACTTGCGTGAGACGAACAACATTGAATCTCACAACATATTGGATGCAACTGACACAATCAAAGCAAATATAAACATCTTTTAGCTGAAATTTCACATCGACGGACCTTCTAAAGCGAAACACACTCCACGGACCGACAAACATACTCCAAGGAAAGGTTTTGAGAAATTGGATTCTCCGATATTCCGATGGAACGTGAAAGATTTCCGAACGAATAACAAGCGACGGACACTTCAGGCATCAGGTTCACACGATCAAAAAAAGCTGTAACATCCGTTAGCATTTGCAAGCAACCATGATTACAGTACTATACACAGTCATTACGGCATTAAGAAAAGAATCAATTAGACTCACCTTCAGACTTCCTCCAAACGTAGCCATAAATTCACGCCCAATAACTGCTTCGCTTAACCCATTTTGCAGCAATAGCATCAGATACGAGAAAACCACGGAGTATCAAAATGCCGAATTTCAGCAACACTGAAGCGGTCTTCCACACATCAGCCGAAGGCTTTGTGGAAAACTTGTCCAGTGACTGTGGCTAAAAAAAACAGTTCCCTCAGAGCTGAGCGAGTCAAAAAACCTTGCAGCTCAGGAGATTTCTTCCAGAGGCAGACGGGTCTTGGTTTTGCTCTTTAAACACAATCAAACACGTCCTCTGTACTGCGGTGTTAAAACTCAACACAGAACAATTTCCAAAAGAACATTCACATTGCAGTATCCGGTGGAACTATTCACTTCTTTGTTGCACTTGAATCGACAGTTTCCGCGAGCAACAGGGCCCCGCTCAAAATAACATCTCAACGAAAAAAGTTCCACTGCTTGTTGAGAACAGCGCTTCTTTTAGACGATCATTCGCATCAATCGAAAGGAAAATGTCGGTACAAACCTGTCCACAGTTCGTTTCTATCTTTGCTTTACAGCACGTAAACATCGAGTGGTTTAGTCACGTGACATACACCGTCAGCTTGCAAATGAGGCTGACTCGACAGCTCTTGCACATGGCCAGAACGCCGAACGCCGAACGCCGGACGCCGGATGTGCGCATACGATAACCACACGAGATGTCCTGATTGATCTACTGAGCCCTTTTGGTCTTATCATCGGGTCTCCTGCTTCCTTGGGATAGGAACCAAATGAAATATAGCCAATCGGCTAAAAGCCTGCCAAAGACCGCTGCACCACTAGAACTTTCGCATATGTGAGGTGCAGAACAAATTTTGTGTCTAGATCTGTTACCACCTAAGGCGTGGCTTACGGAAAATGCCAGCACTTACGAGATGCGCTGCAATGACTCTATTTTTATGACTGTAATTTTGAATTTAACAGGTTGGAACAAGAGTGACCGAACTGAATTCACAAAGCATGGGCAGGAGGCGGCTGGCTCTCCTCCCGGCCGGCGTATATAAAGATTAAAA
Source organism: Plumapathes pennacea (assembly GCA_964036295.1). Classification (NCBI taxonomy): domain Eukaryota; kingdom Metazoa; phylum Cnidaria; class Anthozoa; order Antipatharia; family Myriopathidae; genus Plumapathes; species Plumapathes pennacea. Next base: position 19,786,648 of record OZ038464.1, on the reverse strand, counting down.
ATAAAACTGATATATTTCACTGATAGTCTCAGGACACCTGACACCAAACATCGGTGCAAACGGCAGAGGGACAACTCGTGTGTTTTAATGAAAAATAATATGCACACTGAAACTGTTAGAGATTGACGCATTTCAACGTTTCAGTCCGCGATATTTGCGCGTGCCCGCGTTTCAGTGGAGCTTCCCCCCGGCCGCAGTCATGAGGGCAGTGAGCGCGGACGACATAACAAACAACCGGAAATGACAAACTACCCCAGTTCTCGAAATGGCTGTCAAGTCTCCCTTTAGCAACCAGCACGGTTCGATATCATCCACATAAGGTGGATTAATTGATTATTAATAAAGAAAATGTGAACGACCACTCAAAAAAACGGACTCTTCGCCTTCAAGCGAACAGGAAATTATTTAACAACGGCCACGATTGGCCAACAACCCAAGAAGTTTGATGAGTTTCCGCTTCTTTTGAATCGCGGAAACAATTCCCCCCCCCCCCCCCCCCCCCCCCCCTTCAAACGACAAGTCTTCCGGGAAAAGAAGGAATCTGCTCTGTGTTGCTTATCTGTGCAGTGACTGTACGTGTTGCTATAATTTAATTATATTCTGTTGTTCGTCATATTCTACCGCGAGATTTATCTGCTTAATACACGTACGTGTTGTTATCATTATGACTGTTGTTCTTCATACTTGACTGGGGCAGTAACCTTCCTTAGCGTCGTTTCCTCGCCCCGCCTTCATTCGTGGCGATCGCTCATGAATCGTCAGTTTTAAAAAGCTCCGTGGATCATATGGCTATTTATAGGCCGTGATGCAGTGACCACAGCCCCGGGACGGTTCGCTGTCATAAGCGTGTTTCTTTTTACAAGATAAAATCACGTCTGTGCGGTGACAATGAGCATACTGTTGTATTTCAGGCTTGTGTTAGAATTTAAGAATATTAAAGCGCCTGACTTGTTTACGTGTTTTGATCAGCCCTAACTATCTTTGGCTCTTCCGGCCTGATAATTCTAAACCAATTACATTTAGTATTTCTCCTAAAGTCCGCATTCCGTCATGCAAACAAAACGTTTTTATTAACATGCCTGAGAATAAAAATATAAGAAAGATGAATATCTGCGAGTGACAATGAGCGGAAAACTTCTCAAAATTTTATCTTAAAAGAAACCCATGCATGCAGACAGCCATGCCGAGCCTGGTGAACACTGCAAGTTTCGGCTCAGGCCGAACAAATTAGTTCATCAAGTCGACTGCCGCAGTTCCTTGGATTTTGAAGTAGCTTTGCCAGAAAGCAGAGAAACTGATAGAGTCTGACATAAAAATAGTGCCAAAAACTGACACCGCGACAAAGACGACGTATAGACGGGGAGCCAGTCAGACACAATCGCCACTTATCTAAGTCTGATTACACAGAAAGTAGCAAAAATCGATTTTACAAGTCTAACATGTTCCACCGGTTGCCGTATTGTCAGTAACAGAGTTCTAGTTCAACTTTCACGGATTGGCATAAACCTCGCGCCCGAATTCTTCAAGTGACCGATAGCAGTTGTAGCTAATTTTTTACGTGACCGTGTGAAGATCGAGCGCCGCCGAACTGACTGAACTGATCAGGAGTTATCACGGTATGATGTTACAATATCGAGGGCGGTTCAGGGTAAAACGGCCTAGGGGATTCGGGGACATGTTTCCCCGAAAATAGTGAGTTGGCTCTCCCATTTCCTGCCATGCCACATTCCGGAAGCTGGGGACATCGTTTTAGAGAATCGTAAACCGGTCAAGGGTCTGGATTCGCGCATTAAACGTTGAACTGCGGCAAATAACGACTGTGCCCGTCCACAAACGATGCGAATACACCCGCCTCCCGTCCTCGGGAAGCTTTCGCGGGCTATCGAAAATTTGGACATTGCTAAAAGATGAGGTCACCATTGCCAAATCATTGCTTAACAAGATAATCGATATGGAACACCCACCACGCGCGGCTTTTTACCTTTACTGATCTTCAGCCACTCCGATCCCTGATTGAGTATGCCTAAGGTTCATGAAGCCGAGCGGAAAAGACGGTGAAACACGAGCTGATACTTGAACTGCTCAGTTGAAATAATGGGAAGTTCACGCCAATTTTCTTCTTCTTCTTCTTCTTCTTCTTCTTCTTCTTCTTCTTCTTCTTCTTCTTCTTCTTCTTCTTCTTCTTCTTCTTCTTCTTCTTCTTCTTCTCCTTCTTCTTCTTCTAGTTCTTCTTCTTCTGACTCATTGGTTTCCTCCTGTTGCTTCGCTAGGCCGAAAAGCAACAGGTTGAAAATCCGTCTGTTTTCGAAGGCTAGACTCAGTACCATCATCAGATGTCGACAGCACTGGCAGTTCAGCTTTACAGCTGTGCTTCGATGTCCGGCTATCAAGTCTCAATACGTTCTTATCAGGGCAATCACTGATTAGAAGCTTCAGGTACTGGAACCAGCAACGCGGAAGAATATCAGGTGCAAGTAACGACACCCAGCAACTAAAGAGCCACTAGAAAATATTACTCAAGCTGTCACGTGATCAGTGGGTTCAGTTCACGCGCCTCTGAAAATTTTGGAAAATAACCCAAATTCCTGGCGAAAAAGCAGGAATGATCACGAAAACTAGCTGTTTTTTAGCTGCTCCGCCTTAAGGTGGTACTGGAGGCTAAAGTAACCCACTCGGATTTAAACAACTTTTACACCTTCGAAAATTCTTACAATAAGGAGCTTGTGTGCCAAGTTTTACGTCTGCACCCAGCCACGCTGGAGACATAAGTATCCGGCAAAGTTTGTTTCTAGGTACGGGTTTTGCGGCAAAAACGAGGAAAATAACAGAGCTCCCTGATAGTCATATAATTCCGCTGCAAAGCAGCTTTCTTGAAGTACTTTTTAGCTGATTAATTTAAAGCAAAATTTGATTATAAACTGAATAAAATGATAAAATGAACGAGCTTCCGTCTTCGCCGTTACACATGTCTGAGCTATTTTACTTCAGACCCAGGTCGGCTTCTTGCCAACATCTTGTAATGAAAGAAAGGAAGAGGGTTTCGAGCGCCATCTAGGGCCCAGGAGCATGCGGCTTTTATCATTACAGGTTTCGAGAGAGACTGGGTACGGACACAGTGTGGTCAGCGGCTGTTCACATTCGACATGGCAAGATGGCGGACGAAGAGTATTTTCGTTGTTTTAACTTGTTTACAAGTCCAGATACGTGTCCCGGAAACAGCAAGCGAGCGCATAACAAGGTAATGCTAAGCTTGAGTGGTTTAGCTTGCTTTGAAGTGTTGATTCGGCAGCGTTATCAAGAAAAGTACTGTGTTTTTTAAATGTCTACATCTTAAATTCTTCAGATTGGAACCCGAGGAAACCCTGCACAACCAGGTACACGATTCAGTGATCGACGTTGATGCTTGGCCGCTTGCCCGAGGCAACTAAGTAGTTTAGCTGGGCAGGTAAATTTGGTGCAGTGGTTGCCCGATCGGGCAAAGAAATGACTGATTTAAAACATTCGCTTGGAATAAAGAAGAATCCACAATCATCACATTCTGGTTCCAAAAGAAAAATCACACAAGTCACCGATGGCGGGAAATATTTGCTTTGCATGTCTCACTGTGCTTGTTCCCTTTTGCTTAAGACTTGTCCTCACTAGCGCATAAGCATAAGCGCAAGCACAAGCATAAGAATAAGAGAGTGACAGTGGCGACATAAGCATAATGTAACGATCAATTTGAAACTCGCACATCCCCCCCCCCCCCCCCCCCGGGCATTTGACCGCCTCCCTTGCCCGGGGAGGCGGGAATTTGACCAAACCCTCTCGCCCGGGGTGGGGCATTTGACCAGAACCACGGAGGGGTGGGGAATTTGAACTCGTTCCCTCAATTTCGCCCTGCTTTACGCGAAAGTGTTTTAGCTGTGCGTACGTTGTGTGGTAAGTGTTTATTTTGTCTAAATTGAGAGGCATATCAGTGAATGTTCCAAGTACAACGTTCATTTATCAAGGATCAATCTCCGATGTTGCGCCGTTACGATTTAAACAACTCGCAATAAAGCGCTGTTTCGCTCAAGGTATGGTTTGAAACCTTATCATTGGATGTTAAATAAATGCATTTTGTTAGCCGTACGGTTTAAAGAAAAATGTCAATGACTTTAATACCCTCGGTGCGTCGGAACACGACTCGCGGCATTTCTTGTCAACAAACGTGTCAATTCCCTTCGACTTTTTTCCCTTTGCCCAGTATATAAATAGTTTATAAATCTGCTTCAGTCTTGCAATCACTCATATTTACTTCCTACAGTGTAATTCGCTTAAAGAAACAATTTTAGCCAACGTACTCACCGTTATCGAGCTCGGACGCGCGCGACTTTCACAATAACAAGTCAAATTGTTAGACGTGTATCTGTTTTTCAGGGTTTTTTTGCCCCGGGGGTGGGGCATTTGACCACTAAATTCAGCCTTAAACCGGGGCATTTGAACAGTCATTTTGGCCCGAGGGTGGGGAATTTGACCATTGGAAAATCGAAAAGTTCAAATGCCCGGGGGGGTTGCCCGGGGGGGGGGGGATGTGCGAGTTTCGAATTGATCAGTACATAAGCATAAGCATAAGCATAAGGATCAAACATGTCCGTTCCCTATGCTTATGCTTATGTCACCACTGTCTCTCTCTTATTCTTATGCTTATGCTTATGCTTATGCGCTAGTGAGGACCAGGCTTAAGTCGTCCTTATGAGACTGTTGCATTTCTTAGTTGTCTTTTTCATCTCCGATCTTCAAACTGTTCAAATCTTTGTTCTGGTTCAAATTATGTTCATTTCCCCATGTGAACCCTTTTGTATGAGAAAGTGTTTGCTGTGAGTCAAATTATAAATTGTTTTGCATAAAACTCTGTGGAGTGGGGAGGTCATTGGTCAAAAACAAGATGGTGTCACGATTAGTACCCACATAGGCCTCTGAGAAGATACTGTAATTCTTGCATAAGAGCCTGGGGGTGATTATTTCGAACTTCGGTTTTGAGGGGAGGGGGCACTTAACAAAAAAAAATTACAAGTCAAAGCAAAGAAATGAATTAACTAAGATTATACAGGAGCCAGACATAGCAATGATGAATTATGAGTTGGAAGAGAAAAAGTCAACCTCAACTATTAACCACCTGAAATTTTAAACAAGCAAAATTTTTTTCTGTTTTGCTCAGGTCTTACATGACAAAGAATCTGCTGTGTTCCATTTGGTTAATCTCAAGCCAGGAAGTGATTATGAACTGCGGGTTTCCTACCCTGCTACTGTGAGTACATTCACCATTCTAATTAGTAAAATAGCTGTTATTGCAGATGTCAGCGGTTTGACATACAAACAAGGCGAATGGGCCATTTTAGCACTGTATTGACCCAAAAGACTCGTTTGCATGCTTCAAAAACTAAAAAATATTAGCTATTCCTTTGCATTTGTCTTTGGTTTGTAAATTTAGAGCTTACACTATAAAGCACCATTTACATGATGTACTTTTATGTTTTTAGACACCAACCAACTTCCTGATTCAGTTGATGGATCACAAGTCCTTTCGTGGAAAGAATAGCAGAAAATTAATGAATATCGAAAAGATCACTTTCACTAGTGAACACCGTGTCACTGTAAGTAATAACTTTTTACTTCTGTCAGTGGATCACATGGTAACACTGTCCCCCAACATTATGTCCAAACTCTGAACAGTCAGTGAACAGCTGTCACAACGTGAGAAGCACTTCTTAAACTTTTCCCTTCGTGCCTCGATTCGGACTTACGTATATATTTTCATACTGACAAATGTTCTCGTTCTGCGGAGGTTGAGTTCGGTTCAGATAACAATGGTATTTATGTCCGTAGTGTTCCAATGAAATAGTGCCCTGAATCTGGGAACAATGTGCGATATTATTAGAGACTAACAAAGAGCTAACTTCAAACAACCATACAGCTGGTACTATGTGATTCATGGACGCACAAACTGGGTGGCTTGGTCAGCTAACGTCATTTATGACTTCTCTGATTTACAGGAAAAGCTCGTTCAAGTTACAGCAACACGCATTGGTGTTCCAAAAGATCCACAGAGACTGGGAGATCCGGTCAGATACAATATAGGTACATACGTGCTAGCACATGCATAGAGCGCCGAAGCTTACGAAGTTCAAGTTGTGTAGTTTATACTTGGTTTTTACAAAACAGTGTAAATGGACTTGTTACGCTTTTCTGTTAGATGAGCTCCTACTGATTTCATAGAGAGGAAGAAGCCAAAGTGAACAGTCAAATCAGGTTGCATATGCAGGAGAGCTACTGGGAGAGAGCACACATTGCACTTACAGTGGAACCTCCCGTAAGCGACCACCCTTCGTTCGTCTTTAAGTGATCGATCGCTAACGCGAGGTGGTCGCTTACGGGAATTTCTCACCATGGGTGGCCTTAGTGAGATTCAGCTTTGAGCCACAACCAGTGTCAAATAATGCAGTTTTAGTGAGCAAAAAACAACTTGTGTTCTTAGAAATCAACCTTGTGTCCTATTGCACGTTACATTACATATGCAAGTGTTAGTCCTTGCTCAGAAATTTGCCGTTTGAGAGCATAGAGTGGTCGCTTACTGGAGGTAAAAAACAATAGAAAAACTCAAATGGTGAGCCTCAATGGTGGTCGCGGTCGCTTACGAGAGGTTTCACCAATAGAAATTTGACTAAGTGACTAACCGGTCATTTGTTAAGTGGTCGCTTACGGGAGGTGGTCGCTCAGGGAGGTTCCATTGTAGTTACAGATTTAGACATCACCAATTTGAAGTGTGATGATTTTGTGCTCGTACGATAGAAAAAGCATCAGTTGCACGGTATGTAGTTAAAATATTTTCGTGTTGACGCCTTACATTATTTTGTTGAGAAATTGTTCAAAGACAGAGCGCCAGGATTTGTGTGTCCAACTCTATAGCTCCCGGATGTTTTCACAATTGACTGTGTTCACTGTTTCAGTTCTGCAAGAGCTTCACTTTGGGCTGCCGGGGGAAGTGTGGAAGATGGGACTGCTGGTCGTAGCCATTATCGTCTTCGTTATCAAATTTGCTTCACCGAGAGTCCTTCGACTCATCGAAGAGGAATTTACACGGACACAGAAACAGAACAAATGACTGTACCACAAGCACGAGGAGCCGCGTGTTTGGCGCCACACCCTCATAAGAGATACCTGACAAACTTGCGACTCGCGTACTTTCGAAAGCCACGTATTATGGTTTTCCTTGGTAGGTTTCTGTAAAACAGTCGCGCCCTCTTCCCGTCCGTTGGCCTAATACTGATTTTTGTCGAAAGAAACATCGAAGAATTGAAATGGTCCAACAATAGAAAGCCCCAGATATCAATCTAAGTCAGTCCGCATGTTACTTGCCGTGTGGTGCAGAGAGGTCATGTGTTCTTCATAAGTTGCTGCAAAAATATCAGTCAGCATACAATAACGACTTATATGCCACGTCTGATTATGACAAGTTCAGTTGTCGACTTGTTAAAAAGTTGACCCGCGGGTAGTAGAGAGGGTATCTATTTGCTCGTTTGGCCGGGCTGTCCCTAGTGCCAGGTCGACCGGTAAACACGGTGCAATATCGATTTTCACGATGAGACTCAGCTGACTTCAGTGTAGCACGTGACCCTCTTTTAACACGAAAAATGTTGGTACAACAATCGTCGTGTCGCACGGACGTTGCATGCGACAGGGTGAACTCTATAAAAGTAAAGAAAGTCAAAAACAGGATGTTGGCTTATAAATCCACACTCGGTTCATGACCTCTGCTACAATATCAATTTCACGACATTTTGGTATCTTGGCAACACATAAACACTTTCTCGCACGCAAAGTTGACACAAGTCTTCGGCAACGGCGAGCGAGCAGCTTACTTCCTTGTTGCTTTTGACTTCATTTGCATACGGCGCACAATGGACGGAGAAATCCTCCGCGTAAGAAGCCGATCCTACCGAAAGCAAGCTCTGCTGGGCATGGGAGGCTTCGGGGAAGTGTTTCTTGTGCGCGATTTGGAAGACGACACTCCGTTTGCTCTGAAGCAAGTCAAGATTCAAAGTGCTGCTCACACCAAGATTATTCTACGAGAAGTACGAGCCCTGCTAACTCTGGTAAGACATAAACATGTCGTAACGCTGTTCAGTTGTTCTGTTACTTGTTCTGCCCACGAGAAGTCTGTAGTCAACCTAGTAATGGAGTACTGTGTAGGAGGAAATCTCAACCAGCGACTGGACGCCTACAGCAGCCCGGGACTCAATCTGAAATGGATGATTCAGCTCGCAGATGTAATGTCGTATCTTCACGCAAAAGGCGTCCTTCATCGGGACCTAAAGCCGGAAAACATACTTCTGAATCGGAGCGAGGATATCAAGCTGGCCGACTTTGGACTCGCCCGTATTTACAGCAGGCACGATCCCAGAGACACAGGCCGGAGCCAAATGCTTCATTCCGCGGCCGGGACTCCATTGTATCTTCCTCCCGAGGTGTATGAAAGCAAACAATTCACACACAAAGGAGACATCTTCTGTCTGGGAGCGGTGTACCAAACCATCAGAGAGCGGAGTGCCGTGGTGATCAAGGGAGTGAAGCTATACGCGGCTTTCGTCACTACTAAACTTCAGATCAGTGGACGCAGGGTTAGCGTACCTCTGGGTAAGGCTTTGTGTTGTAATCATAACACTAAACCGACCTTCAGGGAGGATCGTGACGCGGTTGACACGGCAACCAAGAGAGTCATTTCCTCTTGCACGCGATACAGGCCGGAGTCGCGTCCTGATGCAGGACAGGTCTACCATTATCTGCAAGGCACTGTAGAACGGTTGTCTTCAGGTCGTTCTCAAGCTCGACATCCTCTAGCGAACTTTCTGTCTCGACTTCGTTTGCCTTTAGTAAGAGCTTAGATCAACATTTTGAGCTGGGAAGAATATAAATGTCGTTTCCTTTCGTACAGAAGTGACACAAACCCTCAGTTTTAATACGATATATGTTCTTTCGTCAAAATGTAATATCCTGCCACGGTAATAATATAATTCGGCCATGTTGCCACGTATATAATTAAAGCATCATCGTTGCGTGACAGTTCCAAATGATAAAATGTAGTCTATAATTACGCAAAACCATATATGTAACAGGTGCATGCTGACAAGATTCCAATACTTATTGTATAATATAGTGATAAATTAATAAAGAAACCGGAAGTGAGGTGGTTTCATTAAATTGCGTGATGATATTCCAAGTGGGCAGTTTGAGCCTTAACACTTTCACTCCCAAGAAGAGTCTGCATTATGAGCTTGGAGAGTGAAAGTGTTAATCAATCCAGTACAATTACCACCAACACACTAGCAAATTAAAATAGAAATTGCTGGAACAAAAGGATATGAACAGTAATATAAGAATATCACTTGAAACCAGAACAGTAGCATCAAGTCTTGTTTTATTATAAAATTCCCTGTATTTAATACATATGTACAACAAGCTTCATAACATTTTGTTGTAGAAATGCTTCATTATTGTGAAAATGCAAAATTGGGTATGTGTCAAGTAATATACTTTATCGAAGTGATGTTCTTAAGTCTGTGCAGTTACACTGTATGCCACAAAAAATAACACTTTCTATATTTTGTATGAAGCTTTCTGTTCAGATCATAGTTTAAATTTTGTCACCATTACAAGTTTTCAGCAATGACACAATATTTAAAACACAATAGTAAGCATACTCAACAACATCATTTGAAATAGTTAGTTATTTGAGATGTAGATAACCCTATGCTTCTCTACAATCTCAATGTCTCTTTCTAATTGTTTCATCTCGGCCTCCATGCGTTCTTTTCTGGCTTTCTTTGGTGCAGTGTCAGTCACCACTGACAGACCTTGGTATTGGTGGTGAAGCTCTTCCCAGTTCTTCTTCAACCCGTCAATGATACCATTTCTGTAAAAAGCAAGAAAAAGTGTATAAACATTTGCATATTGTCCCATGTTCATTTTTGACTCAGATCTGGGAGTCATTAATGGGGTTAGGAGTTGCAAGGGTTGGTGGTTCCCATGTACGGTAGTTTAGTACAGTAGGTTTCAGTGTACAAAATTATTCTTTTGATAGTCTCAAGAAATAGGTACATACCTTTCTGCCTCTGTCAACATTTTCATGGCACCTTGTCGGAACTTTTCTTGAACATAGGCATCATACTCTTTCTGTGCTCGATCCACTTCTTCCTTGCGCCTCTCTAGGTATGCTGGGGTCTTACCAAAATCCTTTTTATTCACATATTTTGGTGTCAGTCCTGATGGGTCCAAGGGATGGGTTGCACCACCACGAGTGTCAACAAATTTTTTTTCAGGCTTTTTGGGCACAGACATGATGTTTTCTACAGCATTTGCTGTTATGTGGTTCTTGTTGGATCGCAGTCCCATCAGAGGCTTTTCAGTATGTTTTGGTACAGCAGGTCGCCGACTGGCATCATCAGGGTATTTAAATGATTTTTCTGCAGATAAGAAAGAGACATCTTTAATACATCGCATGTTAACCCTTTTCTTTCTCACTTTTAGACATTCGACTCTATTTATTATGATATCCACCAGAACGTGTTTGAAGTTACAATTCACCACTGGTTGCTATGAACGACTTGTTACATTTTTATGGAGCTACTTAATCCGTAAACATTTCAATCGGTCTGGGTCAACTCTTCACACAACTGAGCCCGAACGAACACTTACTTTCTGGTAGTTTAAACTCCTTTGAGTGCTTAGGCATAAAACTCTTTGGATCGTCCGTTTCAACCTTCGGTGGGCCCTGGGACAAACAGAAACATGCGGGTTAGGCAATCCAGCTCGAGAGGAATGAAACAGAAACGAATTCTGACGAAAATGAAAAAATCATGTCTCGATTCATACCATTGTTTTGGACGATTGCTTGTTGGATTTGTATCCTTCGCGAACAGTCGACGCAAAGGTCGATTTGTACCTGAATGACAAAAGAGGGTGGTAAGAACTCTGTGGACGTGGAAAAGAAATGAAGCACATCAAAGCTGCGATCCTGTAGATTGTATATCTTCCTTTCCAAGCATGACGCAAAACTTAATACTGTAATAATAACAATAATCATGATATGAGGAACAAGGTTTGACTCACCTGGAAGGTTTGGGTGGCCTTTCTTGAATTCTTGGGATGAGATTGTAAATACTTTCTCCATGCTCAGACGATGTCCACCTTTGAGATGCTAAAGCCATGCTGAATTAGGGTGTTCTATCCCTACAAGGACGACTACTTCTCCAGAACACAAGCTCAAACTATCTGAACAAAATGGCGGCGCTTCTTATGAAGAGAGAATGTTGACTGCCTTGTTGCCAAGGGTTGCGAGGGACACTGTCTTCTTACGATTGGCTAAAAGTGATCACGTGCCGTGTGCGCCCAACATGTTTAGTTACTTAGCAACCATTTATCCAGTAGTGCCCAGACTCTGCAGTTTGTCGCTCACCCACGGGTTAAAGCAGAATGAAAGGAAATCGCGCCTGAAATAGTGCACTATTCGAGTCATTTTAGTTGAAAACAGTTCACTATCCGAGTCATTTTTAGTAGTCGTGAACTCAAAAGAAAACAATAGCTGTGGTTACACACAAGCCCTTTTACCGTGGGTTTAGGCACTTTTACCACGGGAAACACTTTCTGTATGTGTAACCACAGTTTCCCAAGCCAAATTTCCCGGGGGTAATCTCCATGGATACATCAAAAAGAACAAAAGCGCCCATGACACTTTCAGCGCAAGCGATCTAAGATTTTTTGATTCCGACACAGGCGGCCCAGGCTCCGGGGGTCTGTCTGTCTGTCTGTCTGTCACGCAGTGATATGTACAGAAAATTATAAGGAAATGTATGGGGAAAAGCAACGATGTGGATAAATCGTAAGATTTTGAATGAATTAAAATAAAAGCTGGTATAACTGTTATTTGTGGTCTCTTGAGTCCCTTGTGTTGATTTCAAGCCGCTACGGCCACTATTAGTGGGAGAAACCTCCAGGATTTTGTTCACTAATAGTGGCCGTAGCGGCTTGAAATCAACACAAGGGACTCAAGAGACCACAAATAACAGTTACACCAGCTTTTATTTTAATTCATTCAAAATGTTACGATTTATCCACATCGTTGCTTTTCCCCATACATTTCCATATAATTTTCTGTTACGCAATAACGGTCGTGTCACATATCACTACGTGACAGACAGACAGACCTCCGGAGTCTGGGCCGCCTGTGATTCCGACGGCAAATAGACCAATCAGCAAGCGCCGACTGAAGTTGAGGAATTCGGAAAACTTTACGGCAAACTTTACGCCAGATCGAGTATTTTGTTTTCAGTTTGCCGCGAAAATTGACCTGCAAATAGCTGTGGCCTCGGAAGAAGGCAAACACCGGCTAAGAGCTCTGGCAAGAGGCCCACGCTCATGTGCAGCTTTGGCGAACACAAAGCTGGCGAATTGCGAATCAGTTCAATTGTACGGATTAGACGCCTTGGAAGTTTTTTACTGTGTGACCTTAAGCATCTCGGGTACCAGAAATCCCAAGGTGAATTTGCCGTGGTCAAATTTACCTTGGGTACCACGGTGTGTGTAACCGCAACTAATATTTTGGGGACGCGTTTTGCAAACTGATCCACCTGAAGGCACGAGATAAATATTCACGTGAAGTACTCGCTGTATTGATTTCTTTAATTGGTTACTTTACAGTATAAAATACAATGTCTTTACGGTAGTGAATACCCTGCGTCTATTTTCTTCTTTCCCTTGACAAATCGTGTTGTAAATTGTGTGGTATTCGAATAAATTTTTATATTAGTGTATTGTATTGTATCACAGAGAGATTAACATTCGAAAGTTCAATGTGCCGAAGTGGATTGGCACCCAGGTCTTTAATAATTTATTCCTTTAGCGGGCTCTGAGCCAATGACTGAGATTGCCGCCATGCCTGTCTGAACCGCCCTTCTTCAAAGGAATCCACGGAGATAAATCTCAATTTTTAGTCGCAGAAATCACCCTCTATCTTTAATGCTTCAAAGGAGTACTCACTCAGCTAGCCACGTTAAGTTGCTTTCTGGCGAGACTGGCTGCTACAGTCAGGTGAGTTTTAGAGCTTGCACGAGCATTCTTGCTGATGTGCAGTGCTAGTTTTTCTAGACTGTCAGTGCAGCCCCATTTTTAAATTACGTCAAAATAAAATGTCTCTGGCGGGGTGAGAATCCGCACTCTCGTCAGTGGACACCAGGAATCAATGACTTCTTAATTACAAGAACTGAGTCTCGTCTGTAACCCAGTGTGTGAATGTTATGCTTGAGAATTAGGTGCATATCTTTAGTCAACACAAATCCTGTACAAACATGGCCATGGGCACCGCACATATCCACTGCCTGCACCAGACTCCTGACTTGATGTGTACAAGACCTGAGGCTCAACGACCGCGGACACGAGAAGTCACCGTGTTTAATGATGGTCGTTTTACGAAGCACGATGTAATCTGAAGCCCAAGCACTGTTTTGGAAAGCGGTGATGTTTCGCTCAAACCAGTCTTCTTTGGCATCAGTTGCACTGGGTACTAATTGATGATGTGACGGTGGTCTAGTGATTTGACTCGAGGAGTTACTAACCATCGGCTTAAATACCGAGGAAAAGCTTGACAAAGTGGCAAGGAGAATGGTGATAACAGATCCACATAAAATCATCTTTAAATAACATGCCTGTCCGTACCTCGACACAAAGTACTTCCTCATCTTGGCAATTATCACGTCCGCGCTAAATTTGTCAACATTGCACTAGACTTCCTGGAGTTACTTCCCTCAGGGATTTGGCAAGCGGACCAATCGTCAGGAAAGTTGAGCTGGTATCAACTGGTGACCAAGGCTCTGAACTTCGACTACCAGACGCGTACAAGTGAACTTCGGCAATGTGGATGCTTAATTATTAAAGTGAGTTAACCCGAGTCTCTTTTCAAGCGAACCACTGTTTAACATTATGCAAACAATCAGCTTTAATATTAATATCAATATTAATCTTTAATATTAAGTTGCCTTACGACCAAGTTCTGGTTCTCCTCAGAGGCGGAGCCTACCTGGAACAGCATCGTTGCGTGATGTTGATTTTCCAGTATTCGTCGCTAGGCACTCTGCTACTCCATAGTCAAGTCGTGACGACTTGGTATTCCATTGGCCTGAAAATTTGACTCGACGGCCTAAAGTGAGACCTACCTAAGCGTCCGACTATTTAAGACGACGCACACCCGTTTCGTTAGATTTAAACTATAGTTATAGAGTGAAGAATTTTAACTCTAGCGCACAGAGTCGAATAAACCGGTGCCTTAAGCAAAAAGAAGATCTCCGTTTCCTGATCCTAGTAGCAATTCTCTCCGATCAATATGCTGTGTCAGCTATTTCTCAGTCTGTGACGAACTTATTTAATACCTCTCGCGGTCAATATCTATCAGACTGGAAAAATGTCCGAGTGAGCCTTTAACATAAAAGCGGGCCGCGAAATTCAGTTGACAACTACAAGCCTATTTCGTGTATTTCCCGTTATCGCAAAGTGTTCGAAAGAATCCTGTAATGTCAGTTGTATAACTATTTAACGCTATTTTATAAGAATCAGTTTGGCTTCAGAAAAATGCACTCGACTATCACTGCAATGTTAAACTCCACAAACACCTGGCTCATAAATATGGACCATGGTCTACAGTTCAATATTGCAGTTCTCCTCGGTCTCAAAAAGGCATTACCACGGTCTTTAGTTGAAAAAATTGAGATTTACGCCGGGTAAGAAACAATTTGCTCTTGAGAATGTACTTGTCGGAAAGAAAACAAAGCTGCCTAGTAAATAATTCACAGTCTAATAAGAAATTTATAACTTGTGGTGTCCCTCAAGGTTCAGTCTTGGCCCACTTCTGTTTCTTATTAACTATCTCGCCAAACTGTCTTGAAAGTGCAATGCCAAGCTTAATATTTGCTGATGATACACATATCACAATAAGAGGCCATGATATCTCGGATATTGTAGAGTAGTAGTAGTATATACTGTTGTAATTTATTTACCCACTTATTACTGATGAGCATAAGCTCTTGACTCAGCACTAGCCACAGGCGGAAGACTTTTTTCTTACTGGGGGGAATACATAGGAATACATGGAAATACATAGGAATACAGGGGAATACATAGGAATACAGGGGAATACGTAGGAATACATGGGAATACATGGGAATACATAGGAATACAGGAGAATACGTAGGAATACATGGGAATACATGGGAATACATAGGAATACAGGGGAATACGTAGGAATACATAGGAATGCATAGGAATACATGGGAATACATAGGAATACAGGGGAATACGTAGGAATACAGGGGAATATGTAGGAATACATAGGAATACATAGAAATACATGGGAATACATAGGAATACATAGAAATACATAGGAATGCATAGGAATACATGGGAATACATAGGAATACATGGAAATACATAGGAATACATGGAAATACATAGGAATACAGGGGAATACGTAGGAATACAGGGGAATACACAGGAATACAGGGGAATACATAGGAATACGTAGGAATACAGGGGAATACACAGGAATACAGGGGAATACATAGGAATACATAGGAATACATGGGAACACATAGAAATACATACGAATACATAGGTACATATACATATTTATGATATATATTATAATGATACATAATAATAGGGTTACGTGAAGTACCAACCAACGCTTGGGCCGCCTGTAGCTCCTACACTACTCATCTACATAAAACTGAAATTCGCCTGAACTGCCGTGACAGATCACCTTACCGTCATCATTGCAGTTTATTGTCCTGTTAAACATTACTGACAGAATACAGTTGATTCATTTAGTGTTTTCTAGGTTTGTACGCTATCTGAAAAACATAAGAGAGATTCTCTCCTCTCGTTAGTAATTTCAGTCAGCCTTAAAACTGCAAACGGAGTGCTACCTATTCGAAGTGCCGTAACTTTCAGTGAACCGAATTGAGCAAAGTGAAACTGTCTTTTCGTCAAAACTGACTGTCTTGGGGTATTAATAGTTCAATAAACAATAGCTTTGCTTGTAGTCGCAGAAAACCACACAGTGGGGACTCCATAAGCCACCAAGTCTTATTGTTTGGATAAACCAGCCTCAAGTTTAAGGTTTCGGTGTTCTTTTTTGTGGTGAAGGATAAAGTATTTACTTACAATTGAAGCTGACGTCAGGCCCCATTGACATTGGTCGCCTTGGCTGCTAGTGATGTTAGTCGCCATCAAGTACACGTTGATTCGTGTACCATTATTTACATTTAGTATCAAAGAGCTTGACATCGCTTGACTGAGCAGTTCGGGACGGATTATTACCTCTCAAACGGCTCGACAGGATATAAATTTTCAAAACTATTGAAAGTGAGGTTTGCAGGATCAAATGAAGGGTAGAGAACAGCGTCCAAATGTTTACAAATAGTTTCAGCTTGAATGAAAACTAAATAAGTCCGGTTCGCGCTAGAGGTACCTCTGGAACCAGGGTACAGTCAAGGTTAAAATATTTTTAACTAGAGGTTAAGTACAAACTTGACCTTTTATAGGGCAAAACTAAAAGTCAGTTGGAACAAAGGAGTCTAAGAGGGTTGATTTACGTGTTCAGGAAAAACAGATTATACAGTATACGAGTGTTAGGAAAGACGATTACTTTCGTCTAGCTGCCCACCGGCTCATGACTGCTAGCTGGAGTCCTTAAGTCAATGTTATGCGGTAGCAGAACAACCAGGCTCCGATTTTATCGTTTCCGCGAGCGATTATCAGGAAGTTTATATTGTCTAACAATAAGACGTGTTTCTCCTGAAATAGCGAAATAAGATTCAAAGATGCCCCTTGTATTGTTGTTCCATCACGTTCCATGCATATCTACACGCAGCTGACATCGTAATAGTATCGAGGATGTGATTGGATTTCACTGAGTGCGCGACGGGGGTTGAGCGTCTGTCATCGGTCTTTGTTTCAAATTGTTTTGAAGGTCGGAATTAGCACCGACTTTGCCGAGTGGAGCAGAAGCTTAAAAGTACACCAGGTAAAGTGTGGTTAATAAGACCTACCGAGTTTGGGAGACACCTAGTCTGCTCTGAGTTCACTGTGTTGAACGTAGCCCGCAATAACAATTGACGGCGGTAGCCGACTTCTCGCGAGGGCCGGTGAACCGACTAAAAAAACCATCTACATTGGCTCAATACACGCCTTCACACCCGAAATTTATTTAACAGCTGGGAAGCTGTCAGAGTAAGGTTTGTTCTGGGTCATGGCCAGCCGGGCCACGATCCACAGCCCCTGACTGCCGAGTCTCTGGAGGGATAATTACATGCATGTCCATTGCACACTGAAGGCCATTTTTATTTGTATAGGGAGTATTTGCAATGAAACGACAGGAACACAAAGTGTAGCATTGCTCGTGAGAAAACCCATGTAGCTTTGCATTTGCTATTAACCCTTTCAACCTTTGGACCCGGCGATCATGAACTTTTGAATCTCTCCTTTACACGTAAAAGTGATCTAGGACACTGATACGCACAAGTTCTACGTTCTGCACCACACATTCAAATGAAAGCCGGTCCCTTTTGCGAAGAATATGGCTGATTCTTCGGACCTTGAACCTCATAGGCAACATGATTGCATTGTCAATTTTTATTGACATTTTGAACAAAAAAGAAATGCTTCGTTTGCATATTAACAGCTGTACACTCGGTTTTGGGTGTCCTCGGCATATCACCTTACTTCAACCAAGAGAACGTGGTGGCATTGCCGCGGTCATGCCGCTGAATTTTCGGATTTTCTTAGAAAATTTTGCATTGGATTGGTTTCATTCCATGATCACAGGCTCTTGATCTCGAGAAGTTTCGACCAAAGTGGAAGACAAAGTGATGGTGAAGTCATGCCGCTTGATCGTCATTCTGCCGTTTCTTTTTCTCGTACCGGTGCTGTGTGTTAACAGAGTATTGCCGACCGCAGTGGCCACACACGCCTTTGTTGGCAAATACCCAAGTACAACTGATTGTCGTTTTAACTTTTTGAAAAAAGTTTGACACGTTTCTCGTTTCTGGTGCAACATCCGACTATTTATAATTTTCATTTTTTAAAACTGTGGGCATTACGTCACGGCTTACACGTCGGTATAAAGGAATGTCTACATCATACGGACAGACCCTGGACAGGACAAGCGAGCCTCTCAATTACATACATTACAGAACAACACCCAGGAAACCTATCTTACTTACAACATATAGTATGCAACGTGGAATTTATAAGGAACTGAGTGCGAAGGCTATTGTTTGTTCTAAATTTAAAGATACGCATACGAGGAGGTGTATAAGACTTGTTTAGTCAACATCGGACGAGCACGATGATTCGCAGTGGCTGTATCATGGCTTCCACCGCGTTCAACAGAACATTTCCATTTTGAAGTGACAAGTCTGACCCAATTCGTGAAATATTGTCGAGAACGGCATGTTTTTGACCCACTTTGGGCGCAGGCTTCCGTGTACGAGCTTGACTCTGTTTTTTTTAGTATTCACAAAAGATAATCCAGGTTCGAACAAATCACGGTACAGCAAGAAAATTTATATTTGATCAAATCTGGGATCACAAAACTGGGCCCGCAGCAAGTACAAGCACGTACGACTGTCTTTATGGACACGTTTATAGTGACCGGTGAGTGCAAGACGCAGCGTGCGCCGAGAAAAATAGCTTTATCCTCGTGGCCCTAAAGTTAAACAGGGATTGGCGATCAAGACTGATCACCTGTGGTGTCAAAGCGTGCGTTGTTTCAGTTTCACATCTGAGTGGCCACGTCCCCCGCGCAGCCGGTTCTGTCGTGTGGAGGCCGGTGAGTCCCGGCGATCCCGCGGTCCCGATACAGAGTAGATCAGCAATTTGTGGTTAACTGTTCGACTGGTGTTTTACTGTGAATTAAAACAACCCTTTAATTAGTTTGATTTCATGCTGTCATTTGATTCAAACAGAACCACTAAACTCAAAGGCCCAAAAGGAATCTTGCACAATTTCGTCGCATGCAAACGGTTTCCTTACAACATTTAAACCTTGATAACTCTGAGTATAATCATTTTATAGACGCAATGCAGGTACCAGATAATCTAGCTTTTTCCCCTTGCCCACAAACTCTCGTCAAATTTTAAAACGACCAACGGCTTCGTTCGGATCATTGAGCCGGGACTTGGGGAAATGAGGTTCAATCCCACAGTGCCACCCGGCAGATGAAAGGATATATACCTCTTGAAGTGGAGTTTCGTGGCCCGCGTGTCCCGCTGCACGTTGCTGCATGTCAGTTGAGTAAAGTATAATACATTTTTGTTTAAGGGTTGATTGTTTTTAGCAACTTACATGCTGGAATTCCACGACTGATTCAAGCCAGTCATGACCATTTTCTGGAACACGGAAAGCTAAATTTGTGGGGTAAACTTTCATGATGAATATTTTTATCCGTCAGTTTGTTTTTCTTCAGATTTTTATCCAGTGCCAACAAATTTAAGCTGCTTTCATTTCGCAGTTACGTGTCAGGAATTGCTAAAACTACAGATAAAACAGGACTAGTCGTTTTCGTTTTGCTTGGGAGTTGAAAATTTACCTAATACGGGATCATCTTTGCCATATGGGCTCTCGCATCAAACAGTGGAGGACTATGATGTGAGACAATTGCCCTTGGAATATTTAGTGGATCACTCGGTAATGGGAAAAGGTCAGAACAGCTTGCGTGTAGATCAAAGTGTATCGGTGACTAAATGTTAAAACGTCAGATTTATCAACTGATTTTCAGAACCAACTGAGGCCGAAAATTGATTGCGGAATTATTCCCAAAATTTCAAGACCGGATCTGCATTGGCTGGGCTTGTCATGTGAGGGACTCACTGCTACATCATTTCAGAAGAAACACATTGTTTAACAAGGAAAATTGTGGGCTGGCATAAAAACTGCATATTTGTTCTGATCCGACTCAGCTCTGGCACGCATTCCAAGATGCGAAAAGATTAAAACCCAGGCCATATCATGGCCCAGGGATTAATTACCGGAACTCTGAAGCGCGGCCTATACGACGAGAAGCCGTGCAAGCAAATAAGATTCCTCGAGTTGACTGAGGAATTACTGCAGTGTCTTCAATAAAACTGAGTCGTAGCCATGGTTGTAGCACTTCTGCCCACCTCTTAATACACAACAACACCGTGTACCTTGTGGGTTCTGTTCAACAGAAAAAAAAGTACCAAGAGAAAACTTCAACAAGTGCTTACAGATTTCACAAATTGATGCGCTACAGTACGATTTCAATTCAAATTTAAACAGTGGAAAAAATAATTAAATTGCCTAATTGGGGCATGCAGAACGTATTCCACCTGACACACATCACAGTTGATCCAAAGCAAACTTGTTAAGACTGGGCTGGACCTACACGATGTAAAATTAAGCTTTGCTTTCAATTGGTAAGCCAGATAATTCTTAGAGATCTATAGCACTGAATCAATATATCATGCGGTTGTGCGTCTTACACATAACATTTTGCTTACTTTCGTTTACTAATTCCTCTTATATCAACTGCATTCCGGGCGAATTATTGGGCTCATACAATAGCGGTTTGAAGAGATTTTTGCTTTTATCAGAAATTAGCTCTTTATCTTCTTTTTTATTTCTTTTTTTCTTTCTCTCTTTTGTTGGTTTGCTGTGGGGTGAGTGCCCCATAAAACAGAAGATAACGAACATATTTCATAGCTGACTGATGTCCCTAACTTTAATATCTCATAATCAAATCACTTGGATGCACTGGCCGGATTTCCTAATACATGCTTGACCTTTAGCGATATGGCATCTTGCCATCATGCCAACAAGTAGTTTCTCACAAGGAACAAGGAGCTCCCTTATATAACTGAAAGATTAACTTTGTCGGATTTACCTGATCTCAAGTATACATTAAGAGGGTTTCCGCTGTAAACTCGAGCATCTATCACGGTAAAACGGAACAATTCTTGTACACAATCTATTTGTAAATGAGAATTTTCACCACTTCCTTGAAGATCTTGATGCCAGGCATTTTTCATTATAACACCGAAAGATAATTCACAAAACTCTCCATAAAACAGGAGGACGAAGTTTCCTATCAAATTCTTATTTTGCAATGCTAACGCACGTATAATATGTACGTTTTGAGCTGGGAAGGCAACCAAAAACACTCACATCTTCCCTTACTCTTCTTGACTATTTTCTGTGTTACTCATACATGAACATCTTACATACTTAAACTACTGAGAAAATCACAGAAATAATGCTTCTTTTTCTAGTACTAGACTTTTTGCGTGCATTGCTCGAGTACAGCGGAAAACCCCTTAGTAACTTTATCAGCATAAATATAGCTTTTACGCTAGCAACATGATGTTAACGTCACAACTAGGACTCCCGGGTCTACGTGCTGTTTGTGATCCTAAATTTAGAGAACAAAAGACATTCTCATTCGATTGGCAAATACACGAACCCCACATACTGCAGACAACACTTAAATATTGTCCGCTCAGCACTCTTCACTTTTCAGTTGATCAGTTAAAGCCTAGAGAGGCGGTGACGTCTTTCGTGTTTGCACGAATGTCTTACGTACGTGCACATTCCCAGCTGTATTCAGGTGTATTCGCATTTTTGAGGGGCATTCGTCATGAAACCCCACGTGCAAAGGATTAAAACCAAACTGACGGCGGAAATAGCAATGTGTTTTCCTTTACACACCCAGGATTTCCTGTTACACATTCAAAGACAAAATGACAGTTCTTGATTGGTGCATATAGGTATATATACCGCTCTGCATCTCCACTTGTTCATCAGGTTTAGTCGCCGAAGTTTCAGTGAGCAGTTTTACCCACACAAGAAGAAGATGAAGCAACGCGAGGCATGCGTTACTTTTCCCTTGGCAGTGTTCATATTGCTCTCGATGACACTTACGGTCGCCGAGATTCCTAACTTGTTTCCAGGAGATACTGCTCCCCCATTTGTTTTACAGTCAACGAAAGGCCTCTTAAAGTTCAACAGCACAAACTCAACCTTTAAACTGCAGCCCCCAATTGTGTTCCTCGCCTTCTCCAACAACTCTGGCTTCATGGAACAGCTTATCGACAATCCAGATTCCATTGAGTCTCTGATTCACCTGTCGCCGGAGAACACGCAGTACGTGTTCATGTTCAACGAAAGGAGCAAAGAGTACGCGGAAAATTTGAACAAAATGTTCTTCAACATCTTGAAAAGGTACCACCCTGAATGGTAAGTTCAGTGATTAAATCACCATGTTTAGTTCGTCAGTTTTGCAAACAATATTTATGACCATATATATCTAGATAATATAAGCACTGTTAGCTGTTCGTCTTAAGTCGTTGTCGAACAGTCTTCGCCATAGCAAAAAATTCAAAATGGATCGACTGCGGCACTCATAAAAGAAATCAGTCAGAATGGGCGAGGCAGAGACTCGGAGATCAATCTTCACTAAAAATTATTTCGAGTATATAATCTCCTTGACGTCACAGAGTTATGGACATTGGTCCCCTTGTAATATTTTTCGGCTTTCTAGTATTTTAGTGACCAAACGTGACAGCACATCGCACCTCGAATATTTTTTTTTTAGTTCATAACTGAGTTGCTGACTCACACAAGGTTTCCAATTCTGTATGTTTGTAGTCGTGGCTTTGGCACTCCCGGAAATCTGCCCACTACACGGCCCGCCAGCGGTGTTTCAATGTAAGTTAGTTCTAACTACGGGCAGTATTCAGTCTGCATTTCTCTTGTTGTGTGTGAGTAGGTTATGTGGAAACAATCAGTGTTCTTCGCCTCTCCCAGACTTTAACTGTTTGTTGGATAATATTAAACTTAATGCATATTTATTACTGTCATAAAATATATATGTAACCGGCGAGTCATAGTTTTCGACGCCCTAACTTAATTCACTGTGATCATCTTGATTCCTTCCGTTTGTAGTTCCCCATACTTTGGTACACCCGGAAATCGGCCCACCGGCGGCCACAGAACACGAAAGCCCACCTTACGTCGACAAGCAGGGTAAGATGCACCTGGCGGTACACACGTTTTCGACTCTTGACGCTGTAATGATACACTACCTTCTTTCTATTTGTTTAGTTGTAATTCCATCGCTCAGCAAGTGTAAGAGTTTGCTCTGACGAAAGGCTAACGCTCGAAACGTCAGCTATTGTTACTCTTACGGCGTTTCAGTACCGTGATCAACTTTTTGTTGATACACCAGCGTTTTTATCACCACGCCGGCGCAGTTAATCTAGTTCCATTAAGAGTTGGTATCACACTAAGAGTCTGTCTGTTTGTGTGTCAGAGGAGTTTTCTGCATTTCTAATTTAAAGAAAATTACGGGGGGTTAGGGTTAGGGTTAGGGTTATACTATATTTATTACTGTCATAAAATATATATGTAACCGGCGAGTCATAGTTTTCGACGCCCTAACTTAGTTCACTGTGATCATCTTGATTCCTTCCGTTTGTAGTTCCCCATACTTTGGTACACCCGGAAATCGGCCCACCCGCGGCCACAGAACACGAAAGCCCACCTTATGTCGACAAGCAGGGTAAGATGCATGCACCTGGCGGTACACACGTTTTCGACTCTTGACGCTGTAATGATACACTACCTTCTTTCTATTTGTTTAGTTGTAATTCCATCGCTCAGCAAGTGTAAGAGTCTGTCGTTTGCTCTGACGAAAGGCTAACGCTCGAAACGTCAGCTATTGTTACTCTTACGGCGTTTCAGTACCTTGATCAACTTTTTGTTGATACACCAGCGTTTTTATCACCACGCCGGCGCAGTTAATCTAGTTCTCTTAAGAGTTGGTATCACACTAAGAGTCTGTCTGTTTGTGTGTTAGAGGAGTTTTCTGCATTTCTAATTTAAAGAAAATTACGGGGGCTCAGCGTCATTTAACTACAGCTCGTTAAAACGTAAAGGATGCAGTGCAAGCGCACAGTTATACAGAGCGTGAAAGCTGCCCATATTTTCAGTGTTGTACAGTCAACACAATAGTTTCCAACTCTCACCGTAATTTACTCATTTGACTATCTTTCTGACAAACTGCTTCGTCCGTTTCATTTCAGGACTGTGAAGCAATTCACGGACCAGTGGATGAAACGCGTGCATTTCATTACGTTTCCTGTCACAGAGTTTGGTAACTGGATTCCTCGTGTGTTGTCCCAGTGGTACTGCTCTGGGCATGGCTGCGGGCTGGATCAGCTGGTGATTGAAAATAAACACGGTGAGAGAGTTGAGTGATTTGAGTAATTTTCTTGGTAGTGTTGGCAAGATCCACCTTATTGATATTTTGTTATGGTCGTTAATTGTGCCTTTGCTCTTTGTTCGTTGTATAACAGCTGCGTGAAGAGACAGTCAAGTGATTTTCATTTTCGATTTATATGATTTGTAAACTAAGCGCAGTCTGTTTTTTCCTGAGAACTTTTGTATTTTAATGGTAACGTCCCTATAATCTTTTCCCAGGGGTGGATTATCTAAAATATTGCTTAAAGTAAAATCTGTTTTGTAAAATTGTAACTTTTTTGAGTTTTCGAGCCTCATCGTGTAGATTGTTATTCATATTGCCTTGCGCCATAGTTTACCGTATCAATATAATTAATTTCATATTTCCACAGGTGACATTTCAAAGATCTCTAAGAGACTGGACGCAAGATATGATTGGTTGCCCTCGCCAGATTCCCTGCCCGCCAAATTTGGTCATCTGAATTTTGTGTATATAGGTGACGCCTGCAGTCCTGACATCAGTGCCAATGTCAGCGGTAAACTGGCACTAGTTTCCTCGGAAGGACATTGTTCGTATTTCAGAAAGGTAAAATATGTTGAACGCGTTATCAAGTACAAATTAAAACCACGACCTTGATACATTTTGTCAATCTCAGGATCACAGGCAAATGATTTGCAGTTCAGATAAAAAGTTTCAATTGCTATAAAGCACAAGTCCATTTTTATGATGTGTTCAGTTTCGTCCTCTAAGACTTCGTCTGTAAGATATACGATGTAATCCTACAGGTCTTGAACTCCCAAAAGAATGGAGCTGTTGGAGTGGTTGTTATCAACAAACGGCACCGTACGACACTACAAGACATGAACTGTGTGGGCAACGAATGTTACACACAGCTTAGCATCCCAGCCACCATGATTCCATACGAGACAGGTCGGATACTTAAGACCCTGAGTACGGATTGGTTCGCTAGGTTTCAGACTACTCCTTTTAACAACTTCTTCTTCGGTATTGACGGCCAGGGCAAGTTGCAGGAGACTGGGTTATTTTTGTTCCCATCCATGAGATTCATGGCGTATCAAGCTCAGTGGTGAGTGAAATATTTTGAAGGAGACATTAAAGAATCAAACAAAGTGGAGGGGGCGTTGTCTAAAACAATCCATAACTAATATTAAAAAGACGATATTTTTTGGGATAAATGCTCTGCAACAGTGACATAGAGCAGCACTGAAACCCTATCATGATGAATAAAACATGTTGTCTCGGTTGGGGGAAGTATGAAGGAATAGGGTCAAATTCTAGTGAAAGAATTTCATTTCCAATTATTAGCCAAGTTGGAGCATGCAATGTTGGGTCATTACTCTTGACATAACTATCGATCTTTTATCATTCTCATTGAACATTGATAAATCCGTTGGAATATATGTACTGAAAGAAATGTATTGGATTTTCAAGGTTCAATTACGAGGCTGAGATGTTGCACAATTTAACTGGATCTGCCAGAATTATCAACATATTCAACCAAACCGACATGTCAGGAAAAGGAGCTAACTATGCTACAGTGGAAATCCCATCCCTTAACGGTAAGCCTTGCAATCAGTTATCTCAAGTGCATGTATGTGTCTATATTCATTCCTACGATAGTAATATCTTCTCTATCTTTATCTCCGATTTCGTTTATCTCCAAGATTTTAATCAACCTGTATATTCTTGTTTTTTGTTTTTGTTTGTTTGTTTGTTTTTTTGTACTTTATTTTATTCCATATTATTTATTACATTGGTGTTCTCAGTATCGAATGTGTAAAACGCTTCCAGAGTAACTCACTGTTTCTCATCTTTGGCTTCCGCTGTCCAGAGTTACAGCAGTATGAATATGTCGAGCTGGACATGTCGCTCCGTTGCCCGGAAAACAGAGACGACACGTGTCAAAACTTGTGTCACGTGGTACAGGTGCTGGTGTGCTGCGGACAAGAGCTTTGTGGTGAAGAGCTTGGAAGGTGGATCACTGCGTTCAAAAGGTGAACATCCCCTGAGCTTCCCACCAATAATAGAAAAATAACTCCATTTCTTTGATGGATTACCTTTCTGGATGCGTGATAAGGTTCGGTTAGTCTATTTAGAACATTGTGATTTTCACTACATTTAATCACATTTGGTCTAATTCTTCGGGTTTTAGACGTGGTTTACTTGTTGATCACAACATGAATTGCGCATGTGGAGTACGGATGGAGAATACAATTGAAGGTTACCCAGAAATTCTAGCTAACGGGAACTTTTTCCGGAAGATTGTTGCAGCTCATGTGGCAGCAGCTATATAATAGTCGATTGAAAGATTACTTTTACTGATTGAGTTTTGTCGCTTGCAAATTCCATAATATCGTCCTTCGTAAAGTTTAAGACCTCTCGAGGGGCGGAGGTGTATGATGCAAATCGTGAAAAAACCCTTGATGAAACACCTGGTACCAGAGGGTTTCCGAGCGAAAACGGAGGATTAGAAAACCTCTGGGACCAGGGTAGTGATGTAATTTATCATTCTGCAATATCCGGGTAAGAAATGAGGCAGGTAAAATTTACGTTTTTGTTTCTTTTACAGACCAATTGGCCACTGGCTGACACCTGTCAAGTCTCTCATTCCTCTACTCTCGTCGGGTAACGCTGGCTCTACAAGTAAATGCATCTTCAAAGTCAGCAATGCATCTTTAGCCGTGCCTTGGATTGTAACCTTGAACATCCGACTCGCGGGGAAACTCCAAGGTACGTCCATTAAAATATACTTGAACACTGGTTGTCAGGATCTCAAAATATTGCTTGCACTGAATACTACTAAATAGCTGAATACTACTGATTAACTTCTGAAATATGCTATAGTTTTATCTAAAACAACCTTTCTGTTTTTTGTGTTTTTGTTTTTGTTTTTGTTTTTGTTTTTGTTTTTGTTTTTGTTTTGTTTTTTTCTAGCACAAAACGCTCTCGTCCCTTTCAAGATCGAGCCACTCTACCGGGGCGGCAGATTCGACAAAAAATACAACACAAAATACCGACCAATCACATTCACTCCCCCCGCAGACTGCAAACGCGTCGAGCTAGTGGCGGCAATCACGGGTCGCGGCAGCGACAAAAACAAATGCGCCGAGTTCTGTGTGACGTCACACCACTTCGTGATCAATTCGACGATCAACTGTCACCATAACAATTCGCGCGTCTTCAAAAACGCGGGAACTGCGATGGGCTGCGCCGAACGAGAGGGCATGGTACCTAATCAATACGGCACGTGGTTGAATGGACGAGTCGGTTGGTGCCCTGGGCAAGACGTCGTGCCTTGGGTCGTTGACGTCACACAGCAGGTCAAGATGAATCAAAAGAACACCATCACTTACCATGGATGGTTTCAAGGAACTGACGCAAATCCGACTGCCAACCCTGGCGAGATTATTATGTATTCCTATCTGGTTTATTACAAAAATTCAACACAGGTTTCAACCACCGTCTGACCCCCAGATCGCTCATGCATGGTCAGCTAATCAGCTTGTACGTAAAGTGTACTTTCCTTCTTTATAGTCTATATTTTTCCAATAGTCGCTAAGAAATTTTAAATTTGATTTGTGCCATAGTAAAATTAAAGTATCAAGTAATTGTGAGGTACTTCGGTCAGTTAAGTCACGGTCAGTTTTCTGAAGGTTAATTATTAACTGTCCGAACGTAGGTCAAGCGTGGCCACTGTAAGCGTGACAGCGTGACAACGCCTTCTTTTTACAAGTTTGTTCATAAGTTAAGATATTTTTATGTTTTGTTGCATGTGCTGAGTATGAGACAGAATTACAAATTATGCACATCGCAGTTGTAATTACGTTGAGAAGGTAATAGCAAGTCTCAAAAAACTTCCCACCGCCATGTGTGGCAGACGAGTGTAATCTAAGCATAAGATTTAAAGGAAGCAGTTAGTAAATAAAAGTAGAAATGAAACATTGTTTCTCGGTTGTTCCATTTCCTCGAGATCCATGAACTTTCAGTCCTATCACTTTAGTATATATATTAATATACTTAGTATATATTGTCTTCTTGAATTGCTAAGGCGTTATTTTATTAACCGTTTGTTTAGCATTTATGTTTGCGAACATCCCAAGCAAGGGTGTAGCAAGCATTTTTTGCGGTGAACGCACAAATTTTCTTGCGCGAGCCTGTAGAGTGAAGATAAAAAAGGCTGAATTTCCGGGACGCACGTGCCATGCGGAAAGGAAGCTACGCCCCCTGCCAAGTGCAAACTTCCTTCATGTAATTACAAAAAAATGTGACTAAACTAAAACAAAAAACCTTGATTCTCTTTTTGCTTCTCTTGATATAGACATAAATAATGGTGCGTTCGATTGACCGTATTACGGAATAGGAATAGCTAAAATGATCCAAAGTTTTGCTTGTTCTGGGGGAAGTTGTCTTAAAAACCTTCACGCTAACATTTCGAACAGCTCCCGATACATCTCGACATAATTCAGCTCCAAAGCAAAATATTTATTAATCAGTATCGCTATTTACCTTTTCCGGAATAGTCCCAATCGAACGTGCCCTAAATTCCCTTGAGCCATTCATCAGCTCAGGCGTTTTGTGCCTTGTTGAAACTTGGTAGCCGAGTTATTCAGGAAAAGCACGTCTCACATACCAAACATGATCAATTGTTTCGATACCTTTTTAAAATTTTGGTACTGAGCTGCACAGTATATAACTTTTTATAAAATATTTGCCGGCAACTGCCGCCGCGCATTCCCGCCAGTTGAGCGACGCCATTCTATCCCACAATGCTGTGCGCTTCAGGTGACGTCAAGGCAGCCATCTTTTCCTGTGTGGGTGCAGGAAAGACATGAGAACTGTTGACTAGAAAATATATCTCATTTCCACTCCTCTTCAGCGCATTTCTTCGACTTTGGGTAGCAGAGACAACGATGAATGTTCTACACATTCAAGGAATCTTCTAGTCGAAGACGATTTCGTCCCGGAGGAAGGCATTTTTAGTCATTCATTTGACCTGTGTGAAAACCAAACGGGCTTGTCACGAGAGTGTATTGTTTATAACCGTCGCTTGACATGAACGTATAGTGCTGGTATACCTTGAAGACGCCCCCAGAGGATTGAGGTGGGGAGAGATAGACGTTCCTAGTCCTTTGGCAACGGAAAAAACTTTGAAAACGTCCACAGTTCTTGAGCCGTTTCTTTGGTACAGTTGCACGTCTGAAAAGTTCGGTGTCAAGTGATGTACACAATGGCTTCCAGGACTCAAAATCCGCATGGTCTTAGACAGATAGGCCTGGATGAAATCTGGGATGACTTGAGAGAGGGAATACAGCACGTTTATAAGCAACAAAGCATGTCTAAACCTCGATATATGGAACTTTACACGTATCTTTTGCTGCATGTCTTTATTACGTACCAGGATGTTGTAATTGATACAAGCTATTTTGTTTTACAGTAGTGTTGCTGTTAGGGTGTTTTTGAAGTCTTTTGGCAGTCAGTGGGGATATTATGACATATATATTTTTGTTATTATTCGCACCCTCACCCCAATTATTGGTTTGTTTAGTTGTCTGGTATGTTTGTGTGCTTGCACGTGTTTGTATTTCACGCTTGCTGTTGGCATGTTCAGGAACTGGCTGACCATATCAAAATGACCATATGTTAAAACTTACAGTGAAGGTAAAAAGTATTTTTCCTTGACAGTTTTAGCCATGTTTATAACTACTGTACCAGTGTTCATCAGCAGTCCCAGTCCAGGGTGCCAAAACAGAAGAAAACACCAAATCAAGGAGGTACTGTACTGTATTTTACAAACTGTAGGGTTAAACATGCATCTGCAGCTGTCCCTTTGCTGCTTGTACACTGTTAATTCATGTATATCATTGCTGCCAAAAAGAAGCCCTTTCACTTGGATGGGCACAAGTGTTTAAAAATGGCCAGTTTGACTACAGTATTTAGAGTTCTAAAACTGAGCCAGCATACAGTGGTCTTATGATTGAGTCAGAATGGTATATTTGAGATACAGCACAGCAAGTAATAAAAATACCATAAGGTTAGGGGCCATCAGCATATTCACCAATTTCTCACTAAGGGTGGGAGTGGTTGATCCAAAACTTAGATGTTAGTGCAGGGATTTGATTTTAGAGAAAGAGTGGGCAGGTAAGTTTAGGTGGATATTAAGTAGAAGAAGGGGGGGGGGAGGGTGGGGGAGGGAATGGACATTAAGTGGGGAACTGGTGAATATGCTAACACCCCTTAAACCCGTGTTAGAAGGAATTCATTTTCTGCCCTTTCTGGGTGGCTTACGGTGTATACATAGTTTAACTTACACACAGCTGTTCAGCTGAGCAGTTGACTGTGTATACACTTCATGTATGTATGATGATCCAATGCCATAAAAATACAGCCAATCAGAAAGCTGTAAAGTGCAAGTGTGTTTTGGCAATATTCCACAAGTTGTGGTGTGTAAAGTTTTTGAGCTGACTAGGAGCATTACTCGACAGAAACATGACTATGGGATAAAATACTTATTCAGTGCTTTCCTCATAGACTTGCCTTTTCTTTGTTTGTACACTTGAACCAAATCATTTAAGAGATAATACAGTGTAAATGTATTGTACTCACCATCTCCCCAGAAGTTGTATGGAAGGGGCTGGGTTTTAATTTAAAGTTTACCACTATAAACAGTCAAGTTTTATGAGTGTTCCTTGTATGCTGCAATAGTAAGATCCACATGTCAATGTTCTCCTGTTTCTAGGGGCCCAGTTTGTTGGACATGAGCTTTATAAGAGATTAAAAGAATTTCTGAAGGGTTATCTGACAGTCATGCAAAAGGTATTGTATAATTATGTTCATTGTGTTAGTTGAAAACACACAGTAACTTATCAAATTAAAATTATAATAAATTATTGTGTGCAAGTAACATACTGACCCCTCTCTTGTGATGCCTCACTTTGGAGGCAATGTCTGTTTGAAAAATTATATGCATTGGATGGTTCAGTAATGTTCTCTTGTGTTGTAGGATGGAGCAGACTTGATGGATGAATCAGTCCTCACATTCTACACTCAGCGATGGGAGGACTACCGGTTTTCCAGTAAGGTGCTGAATGGTGTGTGTGCATACCTGAACCGGCACTGGGTCAGAAGAGAGTGCGACGAAGGAAGGAAGGGCATCTATGAGATATACTCGGTAAGAACAATGTTTCACTGAACCACACACCCAGAGATTCCAGTAACCCCTTGCATGGTATCAGCTGATACTGTTTGCATACAGTTGGAGTTTAGTTTTTTGTATATGTTGTCAGCACACTATGGGATGTACAAATAAAATTTGACTTTTCTATAGATCAAGTAAAGACAAAAGTATGGATTTTTGAAACATTCTGCAGGTGTTTTAGTGTAAGGTCACATACCATGCATGAAGATAGTGAAACCACATGTGCTTCTTTATCTTGAATGACTCACAGTTCCTGTCTCTTCCTCTCCCTTAGTTGGCCTTGGTGACCTGGAGAGATTCACTCTTTAAACCTCTGAATAAACAGGTAAAGATTCTGACTTGACCCACAATTTAGAATTCAAGCCCCAAAGAATCAGCAGCCCCCCCTCTTCCCCACTGGAGTTTGAGTATCACTTCTGACAGGGTTTACACTCTATTTTTCTCTTTCCTTCTTTTTGTCTGTCTCTGTTTCATGGTTTTAGGTCACAAATGCTGTTTTAAGATTGATAGAACGTGAGCGAAATGGTGAAACAATCAACACCAGATTAGTCAGTGGAGTGATTCAGTGCTATGGTAAGTGTGGTATTGTTTGGTGCAGGATATTTGAGGATTTAGTGAGTTACAGATTGAAGTTACCTTTACTGACTTACTGCTTTTGACATAAGTGTGACTGATTTTCTAGTCCCCTGGTGTTTTGTCTTTTTAGTAGGTAAATCACATTAAAGGATACCAATGATCGAATTAATTTAATGAAGGGCATCTCTGTTTCTATTTACCAGTTGAATTAGGTCTTAATGAAGATGACCCCACAGCAAGAGGGCCAACTCTAAATGTGTACAAGGCTTCATTCGAATCAGATTTCCTTGGAGGTACAGAGAGATTTTACACAACAGAAAGTACAGACTTCATTGATGAAAATCCAGTAACAGAGTACATGAAAAAGGTTGGTTTGTACTCTTCAACAAATAATAACATTGAACCTACATGTATTAGAGCGGTTTTCGGATGCCTATCGAAAGTAATTGTGTGATTGCTTTGGTTTTGTGTTTGCTTTGCTTTCGGATTGGTACACAAGAGTTTGTCAGCATGCTCAGCCAATCAGGAACAAAACCAAAACCCAAACCAAACACTTCTCATGCAAGTGATGGCGTGTACTCGCACTGCTGATTGGAAAGTAAAACCAAACGCAAGACCAAATGCAAATTACTTTGGCTTCCAATTGGCTGAACTGTTTTCTCTCAGTCTCTGTGATTGGCCTGTGTGATTACTTTGGATTTGGTTTTCGACAGTCATCCGAAAACGGCTCTACTGTTAAACTGAACACATCATACTATAAGCAGTGTCTATAGTTTTTGTTCTAGTACTGTATGTAGTGTAGTTACACTTTGAACCATCTTTATTCAACAACATTAACTTATTTATACATTTTTTACAAGATAATTGAATTTATTATTCAAGGTGCAGGTACATCATCGGTGCATATCTGTAAATGCTTTATTTGACTGAAGGATTACTTTCTGAAAAGCTCTGTTGACAGCCACAAGGCATCACCAAGTCTCTGTTCAAAGTTTTGTTCAACACTTATTGGAAATCTGAAGGTGAATCAAAGTACAGACTTTGGAGAGCTGACACATGAACATATTTTGT
Source organism: Plumapathes pennacea (assembly GCA_964036295.1). Classification (NCBI taxonomy): domain Eukaryota; kingdom Metazoa; phylum Cnidaria; class Anthozoa; order Antipatharia; family Myriopathidae; genus Plumapathes; species Plumapathes pennacea. Next base: position 19,753,460 of record OZ038464.1, on the reverse strand, counting down.
AGGCTGAAGCTCGTTTGCTGGAGGAACAGAGGCGGGTCCAAGTCTATTTACACGAGAGTACGCAGGATGAGGTATGGTTTATTGTTCATCTTCACAAATTGTGGTGGCTTGAATAGATAAAATATTATCACTACACTGCAGACACTTATTTTTCTGAATCTGACCTAAAGTTTGTTTTTCTTCCCAGCTTGCTAGGAAATGTGAACAAGTCCTGATAGAGAAACATTTAGACATTTTATATGCAGAGTTCCAGAACTTGCTGGATGATGACAAGAATGAGGGTAAGGTTTTTCACATGTTCTATAGTCTGTAGGGCAGGCTTTGCTCTAATGAATGGTAACATGGGTTTGACATGTAGCTTTTCTATGGTAGGGATATACTAGCTACAACTTTAGGTATCATCCCGAACAAGATTTCTGATGAGCAGAGGAGATGATAAGGAGTGTATTCAGTGACCTTCAGATAGTGAAATGATATTGATACGTACTGTATTTTGTAAACCCTACAGAACTGGTGTATTCCAGAGACATATTAAATACAATCATATAGTTGCACAATAAATATTATTTGTTCATACTTTACTCAGATCTTGGCAGAATGTACAATTTGGTATCCAGAATACCCGATGGCTTGGTGCAACTCAGAACTCTTTTGGAGAACCACATCTGTCATCAGGGTCTGAATGCTCTCGAGAAGTGTGGAGACCAAGCCTTTAGTGTAAGCACACATACTGTACAATCATATACAGTTATGAAGCCATGTACAAGAATGTGCATGCTTGGTTTATCATTTAGAGTAATGTAAAGTGTAGAAAAACTTGTTACACCATCAAGTAAGCAGATTTTCTGACTGAATCTGCACTTTATCTTTTGTTAGAGGTTCTTACTGAATTGAGTCTACTGAATTTGTTTTTGGTAAAACAGGATCCCAAGGTTTATGTAGAAACAATTCTAGAGGTGCATCGCAAGTACATTGTGTTGGTGCTGACAGCTTTCAACAACGATGCAGGCTTCGTTGCAGCTCTAGACAAGGTGAAGAGGTTTCCTAAATTGTTAATCCTAATGTTGTGCATGTTGCTTTATTGAAAACTCCAGACTGAAACCATCCAAACAGTACTGTTATGTTGTACAAGCAGTTGTGCAGTTATGCAGCTAATATTCTTCTGGTCCTGCAGTACAATGGGCTCATTGTTTCAGTAGAAGTTTTGTTCAGTCATGTTTTTGGAAAGGAAGTTGTTGTAAATCTGTTTGAACATGCAGTTGAAGAAGTTAGTACAACACTGAGGATTAAACATTTGTCACTGGAGACCAAATACAATAACAGATGTAGTTAAGACTCAACAACTTATTTTCTCATAATTCTTGCCAGGCTTGTGGAAAGTTCATCAACAACAACTCTGTCACAAAGCAAGCACAGGGTTCATCCAAATCTCCTGAACTGCTGGCCAGATACTGTGACTCCCTGCTCAAGAAAAGGTGAGAGCATCTAGAGCAGACTGCTACTGTACCAGTGGTACACTGGTTGCGTTGAGCTTCACTATATCAACACTGTTGACCCTTTTATGACTTTACAGTTCAAAGAACCCAGAAGAGGCAGAGCTAGAGGACATTCTGAATTCAGTGGTAGGTTTATTATAATGCTTGACATTCTCTTGCTGCCAGTATAATAATACTACCATATATTCAACACTTGTTATGTTCTCTTGTTCTCAATATATAATGTGTCAGCATGGTGCAGAAGCACTTGAGGCATGATGCCACAAAGTTCAAATTCCCAAGTGCTTCTTCAACTCAATACATTGTAGTACATTAATTGACGAGTTATTTATTTTACAAGGCAAATGATAAACAGCAAGAAGAAAACAAATGAAGTTTGATGCATGAATGTGCATGTGAATATATTGTGTCACAATGCATGCAGCATTTGCCAGCCTTAACCAATCAGATCTTGTATACCATTTTCCTTATCTTAATGACTTTGTATTTTGTTTCATGTGCAGATGGTAGTGTTTAAGTACATAGAAGACAAGGACGTTTTTCAGAAGTTTTATGCAAAGATGCTAGCAAAGAGACTGGTGCAACACAACTCAGCATCCGATGATGCTGAAGCCAACATGATCTCTAAGCTTAAAGTAAGATTACTCTTTAACTACAGTTAGCTTAAAGTAAGATTACTCTTTATTATATAGACACGAGTGTTTTACTGGAAAATATACCGTGCGTAAAATCCATACGAAACTACATCCGGGACCCGAGTAGCGTATTTTCCATATCCTCACTAGTGAGGATATTGTTTGCGTCATTTCCCGCTTTTGCACGGTTGTTTTTGCAATTTCTCGTAAGACACTCGTGTCTAATATAATAAAAAGAAAATTACACAGCGGCTTGAAGATATGGATTTTATTTTCTCATTGTAAAAACAATATTTTACTCACTCGCGAAGTGCTCATTCGTAAAATATTGTTTGTACCACTCGAAAATAAAATTTATATCTTCACGCCACCGTGTAATATCCTCTATTTAACTACATTAGCTTAAAGTAAGATTACTCTTTAACTACAGTTAGTATTACACACTTGTGTGTTGCAGGAGTCTACCAGTAGTCTATCTGCAGCAGACTTGTGATGCATTCTTTCTCCTCATGCTGTTATTTACCTCATCAAAGTACATTGGACAACGATATTACAATCTAAGACATGCTTGCTTTCAGTACACTGCCATACAGCTTAAGATGTTGATGTTAATGTTCACCCTTGTGGAGATGCCTTGTAGAATTGTAGATATTACATTGAAGATCCAGGGAAATTAAAGCAGAAATATGTCATGTGGTCCCCCATCCCCATCCCAACCATGATAAAAATGATAAAAATAAATATTAGTGTGCACCTCAGCATTGCAGTTTTGTGACATTCCCTACTGTTGCTGTCTTTTCAGCAAGCCTGTGGGTTTGAATACACCTCCAAACTTCAGAGAATGTTCCAAGATATTGGTGTGAGCAAAGATCTCAATGACAAGTTCAAGGAACATTTGAAGAACACTGGGCCCTTGGACTGTAAGTGGAAAAGAGAGAGAAGACATGAAATGAGACAGTTGATTGAAAGTTTCCTTGGTGCTGTACTGGTCCAGGAAATGCAGTAGATAATAATCAGAATATAGCAACTCAGATCGCCATACCCTACCTACTCCAGCATTGTTTGCATGTGCATATTTGAGTTTTGTATTCCACTTAATGTAAGTGCACTGTTTGTAATTTAGTGTCCTACTTCTCAGGTTACTTACTAAAGTTCCCAAGCGTTGTTTTTTTTTTTCTAATGCAAGACAGCCTTCTGTTTTGCTTTCATCAAGTGTGCACTTAAGAACTAACAAATATATTTTTTTTATTTCATGAACTTATCACCAAATTTGTTTTGTGTGTTTTGGTTTTCCTTGCTCTATTCTTACGTCTGTGTTTGTTGTTGTTGTTGTTGTTTTTGGAACAGTGGATTTTTCTATCCAGGTGCTGAGTTCTGGTTCGTGGCCATTTCAGCAGTCGGCCCCATTCTCTCTCCCAGCAGAGGTACACTGCTTTGTTCTTGGAGGGGGTGGGGTGTGTCACTGAACTCTGGTGGCTCGAATTTTGCAGACATAAGAATATGCGTGGCACAGCGCATGTCTGAAACAGGTCCTATCTTTATGCTGACTGGTTGCTAGCAGTGCAGTCGAAATTACTTTGGTTTTCATTTTATAAACGTCGATCTTATTCGTTTTTACGGGCAATGCAAGAACTACAGATTTCTCTCAGTTCAGACCGTACCCCCAGTGGGATTATCACTAACAAGTGCCTTTGATCAATGCTTGTTTCAGATGGAAAGAAGCTTTCGTCGATTTACAACGTTTTACAGTAGCCAACACAGCGGTCGGAAACTTCACTGGCTTTATCAGATGTCCAAGGTTCGTACATCGCCGAGGAGCTACTAAATTTGAGATAGACTCTTTTGTACACTCATGATCTAATTTTCTTTGGAGACAGACGTACAGACAAACGGACAATGGAATGCTACTCCCTGTTAGATAAGTGACGAGAACAAAGTCAATGTATCGACGAGAGCTTGATATGGATATGCCTTAAGCAACAAAGAATGCTTCAGCCTCACGAAGCTGATTTTCTTTGTCAAAGCACGGACTGTAAGCTGACAATTACTTCTTGTTTAAATGACGTCTGTTATCTTTCCAGGGAGAGCTTGTTACAAACTGCTTTATGAATCGCTACACTCTCCAGGTAGGTTTTCCTACTGCAATATTGCAGATTTGGGCGTCCTGGCAGAATGAGTACTATTTTAAAAGTATCGTTTGAGTGTCGTTCTTCCTCTTAATGCTGATACTCAACCATTTTCTGCTCCTGTGCAGTGCAGCGCTTTATGGCCCAAATTTTGTGGCGTATTGTGAGCTTACTGCGAGGAATATGTGTTCAGTTAGCGCGCAGGGTCGAAACTTCATCCCATATCTTGTGATGTTCCTTTGTCTGAATATTTGCATGTTTCGTTTATTTAGGCATCAACTTTCCAGATGGGTATACTGCTCATGTTCAACACGGTTGGCAATTATACGGTGGAGCAAATCCAGGAACAGACACAGTTGAAAATGGTACGGAGGTCGCCAAATACGCCTCAATGCAGGTTTCTTGCGGTGCAGTTAGAAATCGAAAGTGAGAGTGAAGGAAGGGAGGGGAGGGTGAAGGATGGAGGTGTCCGTCGTATTTATTTTCTGCTTTCCACAGGATCTGCTGCTTCAGATGTTAGCCATTCTTCTCAAGACTAAGTTACTGGTGAGTATTTTGCACCCGTCCAACACTTCAAAACCCTTGCACCTTTCCTTTTTCCTGGCGTCTTTTGTTTTTTTTTTTCTTGTTTTGTTTGTTTTGTTTGTTTGCCAGGGTTGTTTTTTTCATAACCTGATAACCGTTTTATATCCGTTAATTCCATGGTTAATTTGCCTTCAATTTCTACAGATCTGTGAGGACGAGGAAGACAGAACGAACTTGAAACCGACCTCGACTCTCAAGCTGTTCACTGGATACAAAAAGTGAGTGCCGTCCACATCCTGTTCTGACAGAGGTCTCCTCCGCTTCGCTCCTTTCCTGTCAAATATTTACCTATCCTTCTGGTTTTTGCTTCACTCTATTTTTCCTGAACCTTACTGACCAAAAACAAATATGCTTCACCGACGTTGTCAGTCAAAAGTCTGCAATTTCTTAAGCTGCATCGTACAGGTATAAGGGCATCTCAAGTTATACAATACTTAGTGTAGCTCATGTGTTCTGCTATGAACCTCACGCCTCCGTAAGACCGGTCTCTCTTGACGTGTGTCCTTGTGGTTATTACAGTAAGAAGCTGCGAGTCAATATCAATGTTCCCATGAAGACGGAACAGAAGCAGGAACAAGAACAGACACACAAGTACATCGAGGAGGACAGGAAGCTCTTGATCCAGGTAAATGTGCAAACCCATCACCTTGTCTTGTGTTCTTTTGTGGTGGCTAGGATCGGCAATCTTGTATTGTGCATGTGATGGTTTGGAGGCTTGTGCAGCGTGCCATGATGTGTTATGATTTGGTGTGATGTGTTTGTGATGTGGTGGGGTATGGTATGTTTTGTTTTGTGTTGTGTTGTGGTAGCTACGGTCGGGAATATTTCATTGGCTTGTGTAGCGTGCCGTGATGTGTTATGATTTGGTGTGATGTGTTTGTGATGTGGTGGGGTATGGTATGTTTTGTTTTGTGTTGTGTTGTGGTAGCTACGGTCGGGAATATTTTATTGGCTTGTGTAGCGTGCCGTGATGTGTTATGATTTGGTGTGGTGAGTACGTGGTATGGTATACTATCTAATGGGTGATGGTGTCGTGTTTTACATGTAGTAACCTATGCCGTTGTTCTGCCAGGCTGCCATAGTGCGAATCATGAAAATGAGGAAAATGCTGAAGCACCAGCCTCTGCTGGCGGAGGTGTTATCGCAGCTGTCCAGCAGGTTCAAGCCCAGAGTTCCGGTCATCAAGGTTTGTACAGTCTTTTAACAAGCGCACATTTACATACAATAGACATACAGTATACCATAAGTTCAAGCCCAGAGTCCCGGTCATCAAAGGTTTGTACAGTCTTTTAACAAGCGCACATTTACATACAATAGACATACAGTATACCATAAGTTCAAGCCCAGAGTCCCGGTCATCAAAGGTTTGTACAGTCTTTTAACAAGCGCACATTTACATACAATAGACATACAGTATACCACAAGTTCAAGCCCAGAGTCCCGGTCATCAAAGGTTTGTACAGTCTAACAAGCGTATACCATAACAGACACTTTGCCATTTAATCATGTTTTTGTGCCGTATACTTGCAGAAGTGCATCGACATTCTCATCGAGAAAGAATACCTTGAACGCGTTGAAGGGGAGAAGGACACGTACGCTTACCTGGCGTGAAAGGATTGAGTTCAAACAATACCCGAGTACCGAGGATGTGCAGACACAAAATTCAAATAAAACAATTCGCATCAAAGACTCGGAACCAGTCCTGCACAGCCGCCCGTGTGGCGCGGCACTGTGTTGCACACGTAGTGTCGTCAGACCGAAACGCGACGTTCACATTTGTCCAGTTTGTGAGAAGCGTTGCATGTCGGTTGATTCTCTGTTCTGAATCATCGTAGCAACACAAAAAAGAAAAGCAACGCTCTCTGGCCCTTTAGTAAATGCGTTGCTTGTTTGTTGTTTTTTGTTTTTGCCACGTAAACATTTGAAAAAAGAAAGAACGAACCAAATCTAGTGATGTGCATGTCGTGTTTAGATATTTAAGTATTTTTCCGAATTGTTTTTATGGTTCTTGTACAAGGTTAGGTGGAAATAAATTTGACAACAAAGAATGCGTTGCGTTGCGTTGCGTTGCGTTGCGGTCGTTTGTTTGTTTGTTTGTTTTCAGGAGAGTTGTCTATCCCCCGTGCATTTTTGGGTCTGCATTACTCTGATAGACCGCTTGGTTTCTTCAGGTTGTAATTCTTCCCCTGTTTACACCAACTGATATATCGAGTATGAGTTTGTTCGTTCGTTTGTTTGTTTATTTGTTGTTTATTATCGTTCGGATAATACTCCAGAACAACTGGATTAAGTTGGTTCTGTGGAGCGCGCAGTGACCTGCCGTGACAGTATTTTCCGTTCGATCCCAGTATTCTCACTTCAATGTTCACTTCATCACTTGTCTCATCGCTCGTCCGACTGACACAGGAATTAGTATTGTGTATTTACCGTGTAATTTGGCTGAACTCACTGCTGCACGTTGTCTGTTGTGTTTGAACAGCTGTTCCTTCTGTTGCTGGTGCCCAGCGTCGGCATGTAAATGAACTAATCATTGAATATACGATCCATGTAGGTGCAGTCACTGACGCCAGTTTCGGCAAATATTGTACAAACTGATGAATAGTGAGTTCTGTGATGAAATATCAAAAATATGTTTGCCTTGACAGAACATGCCACCCAGCGAAACAGATGACGTAGTGTGATGGTGAAAGACTGTGTGCGGTGTGCGGGCTGGTGAGTTGGAGCGAGTTGTCTGTAAACAGGCCTGCTAGTTTCCAGTAAAAATATAAATACATGCTACTGACACTCTTCAACAGCGCCAAGTTTGGGTATAATTTTGGTTTGCACTGAACTCTGAATGAAAATCATGTTTTTGTTTTGTTGTTGTTGCTGTTGCTGTTGTTTTATGCTAGTTCTTTTTTCGCAAATAAATCCTGTACTAGGTCTGAAGTTTGTTCTAATCTAAAAGAAGAGGTTCATTTCAAACAAGTTTCCTTTACACTTTTTATAAAAACCAGGGCAAGTTTTTTAAATGTTTAAACTTGTTTAATAAGAACTTGTTTGGCTACCGTCAGCGCCCGGGGTAAAACGGAACTGAACTACAGCCTGTGCGAGGTTGTTTGAAATACGCAATATAAAACAGGTTTACAACCAGTCCGCAGTCAGTAGTTAAAGCTTGATTTCATTAAACAGGTTTAGCTGGTGTGAATGGACCAGTGTTCGCTAATATGTTTTAACCCTGGATTATGACTCTTTCAACACTGTTCTGTGTGTTGTTTGATAACAAATTACTCTTGCTATCGTCGTTCTCATGGCTGAATTCATTTGGCAACATGTCAAACTCGTGATGAAGGTCTCGGCCGACTGGCTTCAAATTGTCCCCCTGGAGGTCTCGCTAACAGCTGCACTCAGTTTTCAGCTTTGCTTTGGCACGTGGCATAAGAATAGAAGCAGTGTTATTTACACGCGTCCCGGGGCGATGTGGTTAATATGCACGAGTGATTTAACTCTTCATATTTCTCTGAAGCCATGGGTCGAGTGGCCCTTCTCTGTGGTAACTGAGCCCCTGGGCTGTTGTTGACTTCTCAACATTTGATACTTCATTCACAATTGCCTGTTCCAGCGCTGGATAGCTGCCCTCTTTCGATCTATCTAACAGGTGCTTTTACAAAGGCGCTTCAAGTCTCTTGACAGCTACAAATTGGCTGATGGCGCCTTTGCTTAGCGGAAGAAGGTTTACTGACATAACACCTTTTGTGGTGAGAGCACGCGGCGTTCGTTATCAAAACAATGTAGATCTCTGTGCAAGTGCACAAACTTTTGTTTTCAACGCTATGAGTTTGTACAATTTTGTCGCTGAGTTCGTTAACACATAAGTTGTTAAAAAGACAGCTTCCTAACGGGGTGAATGGCCCGAAGCCTCTATTTCTGTAAAGCGGCGTGTTACGCATAAGTTCTTTCCAGAAGGGTAGGTATTGTCGCTAGTAATCGGTGAAGAGCCAATGGGAGAACACATCTATTGGACGATTATTGAATGTTTGTATTGTTTTGAATCACGCCATCAGATGTAGCTTAGCTCACAATGGACTTGACATCATCAAGAAACAAGAGCCATCAGTGAATCAAAGACTCATTGTTTTTTATTTTTCCAAATATAAACTTTTAATACTTTAGTTGCTTAAACAGAATTATAACCCCACGGAACTTCTGTACAAAAACTTGGTGTCCAAGTTCAGTGTTTCTCTATTAAACGATGCGTTCATCCTACAATATTAGTTAAATATTCATGATACTTGTTGCACAGATGCGCAACCACTGCTTTATTTCTATTTGAGATTGATGGGTTCTTCCGCGTAGTTGGTAGTGCGTGTAATATTACTTCAGAATACCTGTTCGAACTTACTCAATAACTTTTCCACAGGCAATACACCACGCTGCTCGCACGAGGTACACTTTGACCGATAAATCTAAAACAATTATAATACTGCCAGCACTTTTTACAAGTATCGTACATTGATTATAAAGCTTGTGACGTCGGTCTGTTCATTTCGAACAGTCAATCGTTCTTCAGGATTTAAGTACGCATAACGTAATTTATTTACAAAGTTCCAATTTATCACAAATCTGTACATGGAGTGCACACATGATATGTGACTCTCCTGTTGCGGACTGCACCGGCCAAAACAAAGCCGACCCTACCGGCGGCGAAGGTTTGGATTTGAGACGTTTTGCTGCCTCGTGTATCGTTTGCATTTGCACGACCGAACAACCAACACTCGGTATTTCTTCTCGGAGCCGTCGTTACAGTATACCTTCACTTTTTTCCTCCTGATTTCGTCTTGTACGCAGCGCCATATTCTTTTCTTTGGATTGCTCACTTTGGAAAACTCCTCGAACCAAGGCAGTGATTCCATTGGCAGGCATTGCCCTTCACAAATCATGTCACGAATGGGCCTACGACTTGTACAGAACCCATTCGACACGTATCGTCGAATCCTGATGCCATTGCAGCCAAGATTTAAAATTCCTAAGGAAGACAAGACAACAGAAAACTAAATATTCGGCATTAGACCTGAAGCTTGACAACACCACCCGCGAACATATAGATCAGTTATTGAACAAAAGTTCGTGGGAGCAAATAGAAAGCAAACAATGTGAAAGACTGAAAATAAGACAGAAATAAAATGTGTACTTCCACTGAATTACGGGGTCGTTTAATACCTGACTGCTGCACCGGTTGCTGCAGCGTAAATTCGTTTGCCGGCTGTGCCGTTCGTTTTCCGGCGTTCTTGCTGGTCGTCGTGTCGTAAACACGAGGTTGTGTTGGTTGTTCAATGTGTTGCACAGCTGTGATATTCTGGCGACCAACTGTATCATTCCAGCACAGACACCACGTAACGAACACGAAAACAAGCTTGCGATACCAATGCTGCGAGTAAAATGCCATGTCCATATGGGGAATTTGACAACTCTAGAACAGTTCTCGTGTCCCAAGTTGCACGTACAGAATTGAATGGTGGAGTGTAATCGCGGAGGCGAGCTGTGAATGTCAATAAGTTGTGCTTGACCAGCCAATCGTAACGGGCGCGTGGGCTTCAGCGGGTTAATTAGCGCGCGCGAGTTTACAATGGTTGAATTGAACAATAATAACGAGTTCCAGCTTCAACTGTGCCATTCCTTCTCTAGCAAATCATAAACTCATTGATGAAGAGCCCTCGGAATCTATATTATGTCTGAGTACATAGAAGGGTGTTCTTTTCTGTGTTTAAGTGTGCCGTTAATGTTAATAAGGTGTAAATGTGCTACTTCATGCGCAAGTTTCCGGTGCTCATTTGTGTGTTGTTCCTCCACTGGAAGTCAACAAGCACGTTTCAGTAGATGACACGTGCGTTTGTTTTGATGTTGTGGTGCGAAAAACTTATCGAGGGGAACGGAGCGCAGACTAAATATATTCCATTTTATTATATAGACACGAGTGTTTTACAGGAAAATGTACCGTGCGTAAAATCCATACGAAACTACATCCGGGACCCGAGTGGCGTATTTTCCATATCCTCACTAGTGAGGATATCGTTGGCATCATTTCTCGCTTTTGCACGGTTGTTTATGCAATTTCTCGTAAAACACTCGTGTCTAATATAATAAAAAGAAAATTACACGGCGGCTTGAAGATATGGATTTTATTTTCTCGCGGTCAAAACAATATTTTACTCACTCGCGAAGCGCTCGTTCGTAAAATATTGTTTTAACCACTCGAAAATAAAATTCATATCTTCGCGCCGCCGTGTAATATCCTCTATCTATGTCGGGTATGGGTTGTAGAGAGCTTAATATATTCAATAAAATCATTCACAATAAAGTCGTTTCAACGAGCACACTCCTGACTGTTATTGTTGACAAATGCTAAAGAGATTTCAAAAGCATTAGATTCACAATCAGAGTGCTTCACTTCCAAGGGATTCTAATATTTGGCGGAAACAAACCGTTTTCAAAACGCATCCTTTTAGTGACAGGAAGCTTGCTGGAAAGTCTCAAGGCATTCCAATAACTTTTAGTCAAATCAGTCATTTTTGAGAAAAAAGGTTACACCCTATGGTACGGCAGCGGTATTAGTCTGTTACAGAAAATGCCCAATTCTAACAAAAATCAGAATCCCCCGCAAATCATCGGCTTACACATCACAATATTAAAAAAGGCCTTGAAATCAACTCGTTTTTCTGCCTTGTTTCAATAACAGCTGCAGGAAATATACGCGCAAGATGTATTGCAAAACGTATCTTATTAGTCCCAGAGAGATCCCCTGAAAGTTTCAGAAATGCTTATTTATGGGCTAACAAGTCCCAGAATCGCATGAAACTTTTAGAAAACATTCCTGAGTATAACGACGTCTCACTATGCAAGTTTCGATATTCATACAGTTGTCGCGAGAAATAATGGTGATGTTACACGAGACGATTTTTAATGACGATTTTTCGCCCAACACCTACAATTTTCTAGCTAGCGCTTTGGCTTTTACTCTAAAAACATGGCGAACCTTCGCCAAAGGCAGAATTTTGTGCAAAGATTGCTATTCATTGATAGTTCGACGATTACTAGGCAAGAAGTACAGAACAAAAAAAAATGTTGCGCAAAAAATCGTCTTTAAAATCGTCTCGTGTAACATCACCTTAAGGCCCGGTTCAGACGCCGCTCCTGACATGCGCCGAACCTAATGCTTGAATTAAGTACGGCAGAAGAGCGGCGTCTGAATCAATTAGGTTCGGTATATTTGAATTAGGTACGGCAGCGGTATTAGGTTCGACTGGCGCTGTCGCATAATCCGACCTGCGAGCGACGTTGATTCAGACGCCGCTCTTCACATGTGCCGTACCTATTGCATGAATTATTTTAAATTATTCTGAATTAAAAACATGTATCCTTAAACATAAGCACTATTGTGTATTTGGTGCGGCAGGAAAAGTTCGCCGTTTGAATCAACAGTCGCTCCTATGTCAAAAGAGGGTCGAATCTATTACTATTAGGTTCGGCGCATGTCAGGAGCGGCGTCTGAACCGGGCCTGAGATGGTCGAAAAATGACCGGATTTTGACAAAATACTAAGGCTATAGCACAGGGTTTTTTGCCGATTTTGGCCAAAAATTGAAAACTCTTGAAACTTTCAGGAAAGCTTCCTTGGACTATTACAAGACTTTTTGCAATACATTTGCTTTATCTATCTTCATCCGTTGGCGAGATATTGCAGCTTAAAGTTGGTTCCTTTGCTCGAAAGGTGTGATGTTTTAATTAGGGCATGATTTGCTCAAATTTTCTCGAATTTCTCACGACGCGCAGCCTAAAAGTTTACAGAAACTATGCAAAAACCGTCGGCATAGTCCCAGGAACGTTTCCTGAAAGTTTCATGCGATTCTGAGATGGTCGAAAAATCTTGGAATTTTGACAAAATACTAAGGCTATAGCACAGGGTTTTTTGCCGATTTTGGCCAAAAATTGAAAACTCTTGAAACTTTCAGGAAACTTTCCTTGGACTATTACAAGACTTTTTGCAATACATTTGCTTTATCTATCTTCATCCGTTGGCGAGATATAGCAGCTTAAAGTTGGCTCCATTGCTCGAAAGGTGTGATGTTTTAATTAGGGCATGATTTGCTCAAATTTTCTCGAATTTCTCACGACGCGCAGCCTAAAAGTTTACAGAAACTATGCAAAAACCGTCGGCATAGTCCCAGGAACGTTTCCTGAAAGTTTCATGCGATTCTGAGATGGTCGAAAAATCTTGGAATTTTGACAAAATACTAAGGCTATAGCACAGGGTTTTTTTGCCGATTTTGGCCAAAAATTGAAAACTCTTGAAACTTTCAGGAAACTTTCCTTGGACTATTAGAAGACTTTTTGCAATACGTTTCCTTTATCTATCTTCATCCGTTGGCGAGATATAGCAGATTAAAGTTGCCTCCTTTGCTCGAAAGGTGTGATGTTTTAATTAGGGCATGATTTGTTCGACTTCGCTCGAATTGCTATCGACGCGCGGGCTAAAAGTTTACAAAAACTATGCAAAAACCGTCGGCATAGTCCCAGGAACGTTTCCTGAAAGTTTCATGCGATTCTGAGATGGTCGAAAAATCTTGGAATTTTGACAAAATACTAAGGCTATAGCACAGGGTTTTTTGCCGATCTTGGCCAAAAATTGAAAACTCTTGAAACTTTCAGGAAAGCTTCCTTGGACTATTACAAGACTTTTTGCAATACATTTGTTTTATCTATCTTCATCCGTTGGCGAGATATAGCAGATTAAAGTTGCCTCCTTTGCCCGAAAGGTGTGATGTTTTAATTAGGGCATGATTTGTTCGAATTCGCTCGAATTTCTATCGATGCGCGGGCTAAAAGTTTACAAAAACTATGCAAAAACCGTCGGTATAGTCCCAGGAACGTTTCCTGAAAGTTTCATGCGATTCTGAGATGGTCGAAAAATCTTGGAATTTTGACAAAATACTAAGGCTATAGCACAGGGTTTTTTGCCGATTTTGGCCAAAAATTGAAAACTCTTGAAACTTTCAGGAAAGCTTCCTTGGACTATTACAAGACTTTTTGCAATACATTTGCTTTATCTATCTTCATCCGTTGGCGAGATATAGCAGCTTAAAGTTGGTTCCTTTGCTCGAAAGGTGTGAAGTTTTAATTAGGGCATGATTTGCTCAAATTTTCTTGAATTTCTCACGACGCGCGGTCTAGAGGTTTACAAAAACTATGCAAAAGCCGTCGGTATAGTCCCAGGAACGTTTCCTGAAAGTTTCATGCGATTCTGAGATGGTCGAAAAATCTTGGAATTTTGACAAAATACTAAGGCTATAGCACAGGGTTTTTTGCCGATTTTAGCCAAAAATTGAAAACTCTTGAAATTTTCAGGAAAACTTCCTTGGACTATTACAAGACGTTTTGCAATACATTTCCTTGATCTATCTTCATCCGTTGGCGAGATATAGCAGCTTAAAGTTGGTTCCTTTGCTCGAAAGGTGTGATGTTTTAATTAGGGCATGATTTGTTCGAATTTGCTCGAATTTCTCACGGCGCGTGGGCTAAAAGTTTACAAGAACTATGCAAAACCCGTCGGCATAGTCCCAGGAACGATTTCCGAAAGTTTTATGTGATTCTGAGATGGTCGAAAAATGACCGGATTTTGACAAAATACTAAGGCTATAGCACAGGGTTTGTTTTGTCAAAAATTGAAGACTTCTTGAAATTTTCCGGAAACCTTCTTTGGACGATAGCAAGACTTTTTGCAATACATTTGCTTTATTTATCTTCGTCCGTTGGCGAGATATAGCAGCTTAAAGTTGTCTCCTTTTCTTGAAAGGTGTGATGTTTTAATTAGGTGCATGATTTTCTCTAATTTGCTCTAATTTTTCACGACGCGCAGGCTAAAAGTTTACAAAAACTATGCAAAACCCGTCGGCATATTTCCTGGAACGATTTCTGAAAGTTTCATGCGATTCTGAGATGGTCGAAAAATGACCGAATTTTTACAAAATACTTAGGCTATAGCACAGGGTTTTTGTCAACAATTGAAAATTCTTGAAATTTTTAGGAAGCCTTCTTTGGACAATAACAAGCCTTTTTGCAATACATTTTCTTTAGGTAGTTTTTCTGCTACGTCTCGTCAACGTCCGTCCCACTTTCGAACAAAGGAGCCGCCCTTAAGTTTTGCGTAGTTTCGCTGCTGCATCCCGTCAACGACTGAAATAGGATAGAGCAAATATATTGCAAAAAGTCTTTTTATAGTCCTAGGAAGGTTTCCTGAAAGGTTCAATAGTTTTAAAATTTTGCTCAAAATCAAAAACTGTTTCGAAAAATGGCCATTTTTGGCCTAATCTCAGAATCGCATGAAACTTCCAGAAGATGTTCCTGGGAGTATGGTGAATGTTTTGATATAAAATTTGTGATATTTTATCCAACGGGTCACGAGAAACTAGACCAAATCATCACCAAATGTATTGCAAAATTATTGTTATAGTCCAAGGAAGGTTTCCTAAAAGTTTTAAGAGTTTTAAAATTCCGCACAAAATCGACCATTTTGGGCAGAAAGCATGGTTTACCATGTTTTGAAAAATGGCGATGTTTTGCTTACTCTCAGAATCGCATGAAATTTTTAGGAAATGTTCGTGGGAGTATAACGAAGGTTTTGATATAAAATTTGGGATATTTTATCCAAGGAGTTAGGGTTAGTTTAAGTTTCGAACAAGGGAGCCATAATTTTTACGTGGTTTCGCTGCTGTATTTTGTCAACGGCTGAAATAAAATAAGGCAAATGTGTTGCAAAAAGTCTCGTTATAGTGCCAGGAAGGTTTCCTGAAAGTTTCAAGAGTTTTAAAACTTTGGTCAAAATTAGCCATTTTGTGGCAAAAAGCATGGGCATGGCCATTTTTGGCCTAAGTGAGATTCGCGTGAAATTTTCAGGAAATGTTCCTGGGAGTGTATCGAAGGTTTTGATATGAAATTTGTGATATTTTATGCAACGGGTCGCGAGAAGTTAGAGCAAATCATCGACTAAAATATCCCAATTTTCGAACAAAGGAGCCTCAAGTTTACGTGGTTTCGCCGCTGTATTTCGTCAAAGGTTGAAATAAAATAATGTATTGCATAAAGTATCTTTATAGTCCCAGAAAGGTTTTCCGAAAGCTTCGAGAGTTTTCAATTTTTGCCCCAAAATCGGCCATTTTGACCAAAGCACGGGCTATAGCCTTTGTATTTTTCGAAAAATGGTCATTTTGGGCCATCTCAGAACCGCATGAATTTTTCAGGAAACCTTCTTCAGGCGGTGACGAATCGTTGGCAGGAAAGCTACGCATAATTTTATTCTCCTTTGTTTGAGAAAGGTAACAGCTGGAATTGATCAATGCATTACAGCTGTGATTCTAGCGTCTTAAGAAGAGAATGTTCTCCTTAGAGATCGCCTGCCAGATGACACTTGGTACTCACAGTAAAGATTCAGGAAGAGTGAGTCTAGTTCGAAAGAAAGTCGTGGCAATCATGAATCACATATCAGCATCCCGCGAAACTCAAGTTGTCCATAATTTTATTTTCTCTTTTGCACGCATTATATCTGCTCACAAATATTACAAATTCAATTTCTTTACGTACAGCATATAGTCAAAATGTATTTTACATCATATAAATAATATTACTTCTGTCTTATCTCTGTATACTATATCAATGAAACCACAGCGGAGTGCAGATTCCTCTGCTGTCATTTGTCAAACTATTCTTGTCAGTCAACTGGAATAACAGAATGATGTTCTATCATCTGAAAGGTCCAAACAAACGCTGTTATACTGACCAAGAGTAAAGACAAATGGCTGGAGTACAGTGGTGAAGAGAGATGTTTTCATTTCCTGGTTTTATCACTTTCTTTCATGTAGAGTCTTTGCCCAACATGGACTAAAATGTCAAATTTTAGAATCAAAGCACTTGGCCGCATCATTCTACCTGAGATTAGGAACACCTGTGTTAAAATATTTCTTAATGGCAAAAAGTACGTCAGAACAGTACTTTAAATGGTGAAACCCCCATCCTTTTATGTTACACAGTTACTAAATATACCAATATTTCTACGAAGAACTGAATGAGAAACGAACAGGCAGTTTCGCCAAACAAAATTTACAAGGATATAAGACAGGAGAAGGACAAACTAATAAATATAGCACATCAAGTAAACTGATGCATGATTCTTCGTAGAAATGCCACAATGTTCAACACGATGCTTCTTGACGTGATTTATAGGAATTCTGAGCATTTGATTAGAATTTTGATTGAATACCAATATTAGTAGTTTTTAGCTCATATCTGCTACGAGAATAAACGTTCAATACATCATAGTTTCAGCTTTCGTTTGTTAGTGAAAGCTTCAGTGTATCCTCTTGCAGCAGATAGGTTTATTCTACAAGTTATCAAGTTGCTCAGCTAACCAGGCTGTCATGCACATTGCCCAAAAAATCACGTAAAATCGGCGAGTAATCCAATGGTTTGAAAAACGTTCACTACTACAATATAATTTGTATCCTGTTATGACAGCAAGCTGCCGATTAAAATATCCTTGCTCTAAAACGTATTCTAATAAACACAGGTAGAGTCCAGGTCCCACTCGGCCTGGTAACAGTTCGTAGTCGTGGCGCCCACGTAATGTTGCTGTGGGAACGCTTTGGTGTAGGCGTCTTTAGGTACGGGCACCAACTGCTGGGGTGTGTGCGGGGTAACAGGTTTAGGCTCCCGGCATTCCGGCTTGATGTACGGCTTCTGTGCATCAGGGAAGGCCATGCTAAACAGAGCTTCAGGGCTACACACGAACTTGTACACGTACCTCTCTCCCGCCACTTTTTGCATGATGCCCTTCTCGTAGTAGTAGCGCAGAGAACGGCTCAGTTTGTCGTAGTTCATGGCGGGCCTGTTCTTCTGAATGCCCCATCTTCTCGCTACTTCTTCTGGATCGATGAGCTTAAACTCCATGCCTCGGCCCGTCCAGGCGATGAACGAAGAACACTCAGGCTCATCTAAAAGGGCCACCAGAAACTGCCATAGCTGCAGAGAGCCCCTCCTCTGGAAGGTCCTACCCTCAGGGTACCCCATTCCATTGGGCAGCTTGAAACCCGACCCACCTGAGGCGAACAAAAAGGGTTTAAGACTTGAAATGTGGCACAGGCTTCTTCCGCTCCATTATCTCATAATGTTAATGTTTATCATGTGCAAGTCAGCGCATGCGCGCGTATAGCAATCACGGATCACATGTAAATATCGTATTCTAGTAATCTCTTTGTGCTCAAGGATGTACAAGGTCTTAATTTCTCAGTCAAATCTCCCGTAAGGGGACATCCTGGAACCTTGTCCATGTTTGTATGCAGCGTTTCAATAAAATACCTCCTCGCGTCCCTGCGTACAAGGGCCGGTATTTTTTTAAGGTTTGAAGAGGAGTGTTGATCACTCGCTTCTCCCTATAAACTAACAATCGCCGTTTACTCGTTTACAAATTGCAAATCTGATGCTAGTATAGTTTGTGTTGCTGGCTTCAACTTATCGCCATGGTTACATTAGATAATCAACACAAAAACGCGGCTTTGTCGTGTCAGAAAACCTGTTTCTTTGTTGTCGTCACTGGAAAGTGCATCTTACATAAATGAGGGCCATTAATAACTTTCTTCTGGGGTTATTTAGCTAAGAATTGCTTTAGCTTGTGACTCAACCATTCGACAGGAGCGGAAATAGTTTTGGTCTCATTATACACGTTTCATGTGATAGATTTTGGGACGTGATGGTGTAGCTCTTGTTATGGTGATCGCACAAGATTGCGCAGGTGAAATACGCACTCGACACGCTCAGAGGAAATTCAGACAATTTTCTTTTTGTTTTTGCTTGGACTGGGAAAAGTCCAGATCACTCTTTTCTTCGCTGTTTTTGTTGTTGCTTTTATTGTTTTGTGAATGTTCCTCGGTTTGAGGGTATAAGTGTTACATCCTGTGGCAATTGAGCCATTCATTAAATAAAAAGAACTTAAAGTGCACAACACACTAATGAACTAAGTTGTCCTCACTTCATAGTTTTCCGCTTCAAACAAAAACCGAGCGCTCATTTATAGGTTAAGTGTGCCAGGGAGGATATAGAAAACAGAAAGAACATACGAACACAGCGCAACGAGACAAAACAACACACACACACACACGCATAAACGGTGAGTCGCAATACGAAAACACGAGCAAAGCAACACGCCCAAATTACAGTGTGAAAAGTGTTGGTTACAGGCATGTATGAGCGTTAAAAAACTAAAGCGAACAAAAAAGAACGAGCCAAACACGAGTAGAAAGCGACAAAAAACGAGGAAACACAAATAGCGATAAAAAACCTTCGGTCTCAAATCTTAAGTTCGAAGAAAACGAACGAGGAAACTCGAATAGCGGTTAAAGCCTTCGGTCTCAAAACTTGACAAGCGACGAAAAGAACGAAAAAGCACAAATAGGATAAGAAAATTCAGTCTCAAAACTTAAAAGCGAAGTATAAATACAAGGCAACAAGTAGAAAAACGATTAGCAACTTCAGTCTCAAATGAAAAGCGGAGAAGAAAACCTTCGCTTATTTCAGCTAAGATCGAACAGGCCATTTTTTTTATCGATTAACTGTCTTAAATGCAAATTTAACCTAAGACGACAATAAACGTGCTGTTTGAAAACGGATGAAGGGATGAAGTAGGTAAACACGATTTATTTCGGCCAAACTGAGATTATAACAAATTCTGAAAAAAAAAAAAAAAAAACTAAATAATTTAAGATTTGTGGCTGGGAATAAGTGAGCAACCTTCGCAACAGTGATGTTCACTAAACACTGGAAATCGTGAAATAGAAGAGCTACAAAGGAACGTGAGACATATCCAAAGTTTTCTTTGGGTAAATGTTTGATTTCACTCAGCCTGAGAAAGCGTTTGAAGAGAATTTGTACACAAGTATCGAAACGTGGCGTTCGTTTTGCAGGAACTAACTCGGGGGTGAGCAATTAAAATTGTGAGGCGACGACCTGAATGGGCAAACATTGCTGATAAGATCCAGAAGCTCGGTTAATTAGGAATAAACGCCATTAAGCACTTGCACAAAAGCTCCAGTTGAATAAAGACTCCCTTCAATTGCTTTCATATTCAAAACGCCGATTGAGGACTCAAATCATGCCAGATGACACGCGTGCGAATTGGAAAAGATGATCCTTTTTTCGTTGGCTTGCGCCAGAAAAAAAGGGGAACGGCAAAACAAAACATAAAAGAGAGAGCGGCGGAAAACAAGGCGACGGAAAAGCGTATAGAAAAACGAAGAGAGAAAACAAAAACGCGAAAAAAATGGCGAGGAAAAATATTAATAAGACCACCAAAGAAAAGGTTTTCTGCAACGCAACAAGCTAATTATGAATCTTCTGAATTACGAGCATATGAGTCGGTGGGAATAATTATTTGTTGTCCAGTGGGGAATCTTTGGCGACTGTGGACTTTTCTCTTTCAATATTTTAATTAAGCAAATGGAAAAATTAAATTGGATCTCACGGAGTCGCCGCCTCTACCGAACAGTGACGCTTCTATTTTGATGTTTGGCGTAAATTGAATTACTGTAACGCACGTTTAATAGAGACGCTGTGGTTTTTGGCCGTTTTTTAGTTATGTTTACAGTTACATTGTGTTTTTTGTATCACTGCATTTTCTATTATGCCTTGCAAGGTAGGAAAAGAAGAAAATTATAATATATACTGCGCGTTAGTTAGTACACAAATCTGTAACTTTCTTGAAACTGAACGGCAAAACTTTCAATCTTGAAACAGAAAGATAAAACTAAATAAAACAAAAAAAAAGTGGCCATAGCCCTATATTTCTAAGAGCGGCCTTGAAAAATTTGAAGTTTTATTGATTAAATAAAGTTTAATGAAAAACTTCGTTGTTCATTTTTGATAAATATCGGTATATATTTGTGATGCACATCGATCTCTTACTTCGCGGCTGTAATCAAAACAACGCCTGCAATTAGAACAAAACTTGTAAGGGAGCTTTTAGAGCCTTCTCATATCACGTCTTATCACCATAAAGTACGTCATTTTGTCAGCCTTTCACAAGCTTATCGATGCCGCCTCGGAATTAATGCACGCGGGGCGTCTATTTGAAAGAGGCCAAGACAGATTGACGACTTTCAGAAATTATATTTCGCGTCGCTTTCTTGTCCAAGGAAACTTATCAGGTGCAGATAAGAAGTGATATTAGTTTTCCGAGAAGTGTTGTCACCAACAACAAACGTTTGTCAGGCCAAATGTAAATAAAATTAAACTTATTAAACTTTACGCTGGAAAATAAATTTGCTTCCCTGCCGCTTGAACAGCCAAAAAAAAAAAAAAAAAAAAAAAATGAAGCATCAATTCGGCGTGATTTAAAACACTTTTTCCTTCCGTAGTGTCTGAAGTAGTTCCACAAACACGCGAGTTTTTCACTAAGCAACGTGCGCTTCTCAAAAGAGAAACGAGTTTCAAACGGAGATTTCAGAATACGGATAAATGCGCATGACGATTGGCGCCAGATGTTCATGATTTCACACGCAAACCAAAACACACCAAAACAGTTTGCTAACCATTTTTTCGTGTTCTTAAATCCTGAAACCGTTCCACACAAGGATAAAATTGTACTCTCTTCTCAATATTTACACACAGTGCACAAGAGGGCCGTCTGATGCACCAGTCGGTCCACAGAACCCCATTTTTAATTGATAAAATATTATCGAGCCAAGCCGGCGGTTTCTTTCAAGTCACATTAACGACAAGTTTCTTACCGTCTCTATAATCTTTGTGGTCCTTATAGTCAACATATTTACTGTAATCCTTGTGGTAGTCTTTGTAGCGCTCAGAGAACGGCAGCGGTTCGTCATAAAACGAACGCATGTTGGAGTCGTATACGGCAGCTACAAACAACAAAACAGAGCAAGTTTAGAATACCGTCGGTGAATACTCACTAGTTCAGGAGACAAGCTTTGTACAATTTAAGAGATAATTGCACGAAATCTAGCAGTACACTTGCAGTGAGACTTACACAGAACCAACAAACGTATAGTCAGTTAATAAAGAAACTGCTGGTAATATTCATGGTGAATATACCACAGTGTGCGTAAAATTCTCTCCCGGCTCCGTATATTTCCTGGTAATTTACAGCTAATATTGTGAGACAGAGCGCGTAAAAGACTGTGAAACAGAAAGATGATCAGGAGGAGAAAAGACACTCCGAGTATTAACAGTGCAAAATGCTTGAAAGTAAGCGAGAATGAAACTTACAGTGAAGACCACAACCGCCTCACTCACTATTCTGCATACATGACTCCGTCTAACCACCTCAATCAACCGTCTCACTCACTCTTTATACACGACCGTTTAACCGTCTCACTCACTCTTCATACATGACTCCGTCTAACCACATTACTCGCTTTTCATACATGACCATCGTTTATCGCCGCATGCAAATCTGCTCTCTGAGAATACAAATTCATTCCGCTGGTGTTAAAACAATTTTAAGCTCTGATAAGAGCAGCTTGAACAGGAAGGAAGGAAAGACCTTATAAACTGTCTCGATAGGTTCTTCTAGCGGTCCTAGACGATACAAGCAAACGAACGAGTCACTCACATTCAAGTAAATTATAGTTTTGTGAACGATATACTGGCGAAGTTTTCATTGGCGGAGCAAATACATTTTAGATCAATGTGAACCGCTAAATGTTCGAATAAACTCGCGTTCCGTTTGCGATGAAAGTGCTTTCAAATATCTCCCCTCAACCTTTTATCGTTTCCGCCCTTTCTTGTTGACAAGTCGTTTCCCGTTTAGCACTGTAAATATCCTGTCGGTATTTGGTATAAATTCAAGCATTGCCTTCCTTTCGCTTTCAATATTGTATAAGCTTTTACATGGAAACAAGTTGTGCCTCAAGTTCTCGAGTCTAACTGAAGTATTACTGAGTCTGCTGACATCCAGAGCTTGTCGCGCAAAAAAAGTGCATGTTCGCAACCCGCTCGAGAACCAGTGAAAGTTGCAGTCAAGTGGATTTTTTGCCGAATGGCTGTCTTACGGTAAAGAGAAACATGTACAATGTGGCGGGATATATAGATATCAAGTTTGTAGCCAGAACTAACGGTGCGCTTGTGCTCAAACGAAATGGCTGCGCTGCAAGCTAATTATAAGAAGATTTATTCGAAAATCCTTGTTGAAAAACGAAATGGCAGAGGGATTTTTTGTCAACAGGCAACCGCATCGTTATTGATAATTTGAGGCGGCCTAGCTGGAATTTAATTGCCTCAACAACGGATACGATCCCACAGGACGCCATTACACACTAACACAAAACAAGCGGTCACGAATACCCATTCATTACACCGAAGATCGAAATATAAATGTTACGCAAAATGTTCCTTGGATATTCTATTTTCCTCTCTCCCTCTTATTTCTCCCTCTTCAAGGCTATTCTTTCTATACCTTTACCAAACAATTTTCCCAGCTAGTCGACCGAATCGAATCGCGAAAATACGCAATGAAGCCAACGACTGAAATTGCTGCTGAACAATGTTAAATGAATTACAGGTACGATCTTATTGACATTGTTGCGCGGATAATTTCATTTGTTGATCAATTCGTGAAGAAGCTAAGCTTCTTGGGGTTTCTCGTCAGCTGCGGCCGAAAGGAAAGCTCAATTGAAGACTTGCTTAATCAATTCACTCCTAAATTCTACCGCATTTCAACTTTTAAATCTATCGACATTGGTAGAAGCTGAACACGAACTTTTACATGATTTTAATGACCTCGTTGGACAAAACTAAAAAGCACAATATCCGATAAAGGAAAAAAGAACGCCAAGACTGAAAACATAAACAAAACATGAAAAGGTGGTTCTGATTTAACTGACGCAGCTTTCGATGGCAAAATCAGGTAAATTAACACCTTCACACATTGGCAAGAGTTGCTTCTATTTTTCGTGAAAATTGCCTCCGCCACATTTCAGTATTCTTCCACTTGATCAATATCTCCAAGACTCGTAGAATTAACTTTGGTTACTCAAGTCTCGTCAGATAGTGCGATTATCAAGAAACAGAGTTCTCGTTTGGTGAACTAGCGTAGTCCGGGGTTGGTGATGCGTTCACTTCATGTAAGTGCCACCAACTTTACAAAATTAAATGCAAACAAAGACGCCACAGAGAACTTACAGAGAGGAAAGAAGATTGTACAGCACAAGCATACAAGAAACCACAGAGCTTAGACTTTACATTTAATTCAATATTCCTTCTTCGATAAACTTGGTTGTCAAAATGTATTTCAAAATACGCTGTACCTTAAAATAAAAAATGGGCCCGGCCCTGTCTTTTGCAATTACATTATCCGTTCTTTAAAAATTAAGAAGTTTGGGAGTGGACTTTTGTGCTGATGTTTACTGCATGCTGAAGTTGGCGCTGTTTTGTGTTCTGTGAATAGATTTTCAGGAGGAAAAAAAGCTCAAAACGCTAATCAGATGAAATTTAACCCATTCAATTCCCGGTGCACCTGCCGACCTTAATATGCGACCAACACTTCGCAAACGTCTCTCAACACTCACAGAAAATTAAATTAGTCTGAACAATGCCTGGCAAATGGCTCTCAAAAACTAAACTAATTTTAAAAAGGTTAGAAGGCCTATCACGCGCCGAGTAGCGACTGAAGCTTAAAATGCCCACTAGAATAGAACCTTGCAATGTGTAATTTAATTACAGAAATACGAAACGCAAACAAAGCTAACTTAGGCTGTGTGAAATCTGAACGAGAGAGAGAATTTTGTAACCTGAGACGTAAGGGTTTGAGAAAGCACGATTGCCCAAATATTGCTTTATATTGAATTAAAAACTTCCCAATGTCTCCAAGAAACTCACTTCGGAATGAGTTGAAATTTATTCTATAGGTGTTCTTTACCCCCTTTGTTATGGTTCAAAAGAACACCACATCTCGCTAAAAAAATTGGATTAAAAACTGCGCTTTTCCTATTAGCAAATCAGAACATCACTTCAAAGGATGTTTTTCTCTGAAAATGAAAGCTCTGAGTCGAAGCATCTGGTTTTGTGCTGTCACAATTTCGTGTGTGTTTGCTAAAAAAAATATTAAACTGATGCAGCAATCACCCACAAAAAACATCTGCTGCACAAATTTAAGATATTGTGTTCGGTTCACTCCATAACAATTAAAATTAATTTCAGCATTTTCTATCATAAAATCAAAGTGGCATAAATATTCATACGGTGCGGCTCATCAGAATGTCTAATTAGAAAGAAACAATGTAGAAAGTGACACCTACATTCTGGCGAATTCGCAGGCAGCCCGTAGCACTCCGAAGGTTGAAGGGTTTGGTGATGGTACGCCGCTAAACCCTGGAGTCGCTCTGCAGAAAAATAAAATAGAAATCCGAGAAGATAAAAGTGGTCTCTTAGAAAAATGCACGTTCGCTCCTGCTATTCTAACCACCCACATGTGCACTTAGCAAAGAAAAAGTGCCAACAAAAGAAGAGCATTTTCAGATTAAAAACATCCTTATCTTTCATCTCAAAACTTACAAGATGAAATGAGCAACGCTCTGAGAAATGAACTTGGGCGATGACGTACGTGACAAAGTTCATGATCTGCTGTTAATCCAGTTTGGAGAATGGATTACCCAAAATTGTATTAATTGTCGTAAAAGCTCGCGAAGAGGGGGTCATTAAAAAATAAGTTTGAGTCTTCATGAAATCTTCATCCAAGAATTACGAAGCAAAAGAGTATAAAGTAAATCTCTTTTCGAGAAACGCAGACTTTGTCAACACTCTAATACGAAGGTTATTTCGGCCAAATAAGACAGCACAAACTGCATTTCAAAAAAACTAAGAAATAAAGAGTACTGAATGTCACATGGGAAACCTATTTCACGGAAAAGAAAAGTAATAGTTGGCATTCATTCACTACAGCATTAAGCTTTCGAAGAAAATACTCATCCATTATTATCACAGGTTAGAAAAAGAAGAGGGAAAACTAAGATAGGTGACAGAAACTGCAAAATGTCAGTGGGCTACCTTGCTCATACGGTTTGCAAGTCGTGTAGTCGAGCGGTTCTTCTTTGATGTTAGGATAACTGCTCTGTGCAGTGCTTTCGAAGGACGCAGGGATGGTGTCGTAACCAAGTTGCCTGTATCCCTTCATACAGTGGAAGGTAGCTGCTTGACCAGCCCCACATGTGTACACCATAGGAGAACTGGTAGCCGCGTGAGATTCACTAATCATCTTCATGTATGAACTGCTCGGGTCGCTGTTGCTGTCCATTTTAACTTGACAAACACGAGGTAAAGTTCTGTTCACTTCCTGGCTACAAGCTCGTTCTGTTGGCTCTGACTTGATCGGAATGGATAGGCCTGGAACAAAACGTAGGAAAATAGACTGCTAGACAAAAATGCCTATTCATTGCCAAAACAAAACTAATGTTGTGAATGGCCCAAACAAAAAAGAGTGCTTTATTTACATAATTGAAAAATGGGATGGGGGCCGACCACAGAAAACAAGTGAATTTGAAAACTTTTGTTGAACCAGATAAAGCACGCGTTGGCGATCAGCAGGCACACACTGCATAAATATGATTTAAACTTTGTGATTAAAGTTCATTTTCACCAAAATTGAAATCTAAAAACTTTCACTCTGATCACGTAATGTTTGAGTGACTTTCGCCCTGAGTCCTGACTGGTTCGCGTTTGATAGATGATTCTCGATTAAGTTCGCCTTTTTAGTTTGAAAGTGACGCCAGCCTCGGGGCAAAAAAATAAAAACAAAACAAAAAAACTGAAATTGCAGAAAAGGTCTGTCAACGATGATATTAATTACATTTGTGTTTTAGTGGCCAGCAATTTCTTTCTTTACCACGTGTTTACCGACAGAACTCGTCTTAATTAACGTCCCCCCATCAAATACTTAGAGAAGCGAGATGAGAAAAGAAAAAAAAAAAGGCAAAATGATTAATATATATTCGATCGCCTTGGGTCGCGACAAATCTAAGCCACCGGATAACGCTCGCGGACATATAAACAGCGGTCAGTCTCCCCAACTGAAAACCTGTTGCTCGAGTAAATTTCATTTCCTTGACTGAGGTAACAATGCTACAGACCTGGCTCCTTACTGCCCGCAGCATTTGAGCCGTCAAGCTCCGGTACGTATTGCTCGTCAGCCATCGATGTCGATGAATTCGTAAACGGCCTGGCTACGAGAGGACAGGCAAGGAAAATACAATATTACTCAGAAAGAAAGCAAAAATCTAACTTTAATGAATTTTGACGATTTTACATCAATTATTTAGGTCGTTTCATCGTTCGCGCTAATAAAATTATACAGAACTCGAGGTCGCCTAACTGACTTCTTACCTTCATTCATCCAATGTTCCTGCATTTGACACAGATCCTGAAACAATTCTGAAAAATAAGGGCGCCGATATTCAGGGTAAAAAAAAAATACAATTGAAGAAATGTCGAAGCGGTAAAATATAAAATAAACAGGTTGACAGCGTTACCTTGAGAGTCTAAAGTTAGACTATCGCTGTGTTTTGGCCTTTCGTTGCCCGAGTAAGATTTCTGTTCGTTATGGAATGAGCGCGCCGATACCTGAGATGAAAACAAACCAAACATAGCAGCGATTGACAGAGGAATTCAGATGCCATGGAGCCGAGAACATAACTGTTTACCTGTGCGAACATGTGAGGTACTTCTTGGTCGTAGGAAGAATCTAGTTGGTACATTCTATAGGAAGTGTGTGGTAACACACCGGCAGTATTGGCGGTCAACTGTTTGCCGACTCGATCAAATCAGGACAAACGACTGAAAAACCCGCAGAGGTAATGATAACTGAATTTACGGGCTTCGAAAGAGCAATCTCTGTCAATGTATATCGCGTAGTAAGCACGTCGTATTCAACTGTATTTAGTGGGTTGGCAGAAATTTACATGACTTTTCTCGGTTGTAGTTTTGATGCCGGCGGCTTTTGAGCAAATTCGTCATTTATAGCAAGCTCGTTGCCCATTGGCTCTTCACTCTGTCTCTTTTGAAGTATGATTGGTCACTTGGAAGTAGCAATTCAGCTAGTGTCAATTTCCCGCTATTGACCAATCGAAACAATGACAACAATTGGAACGTTTGGCACACGTCAGAGACACACGATAGCCTTGGAAAAGCGTGTCGCCGAGATGCCATTCACACTTCAGTGTACGTCCAATAAGATAGAGCCATCAGCCAATCGCATAACCGCCTGTAATAAACTCTCCACTGCCCAAGTATAGCATGTTTGGCCGACTTTTCGGCGGTCCGTCATAGAATACTCTATCACACGCATAAATAATGCGCAGAGTGTTTTGTTCGGACACTCTCAAGATATAACCACAAAGAGAACTCTGAACAAGTTATTGACTTCACTTAAAGCCGCATACGAGCTCACCACAAGCAAGCAAGCTACGAATGAAAATTTGAATTCAGACGAGCTACGCTCAATGCACGAAATTTAATGAGAGTTGATTTTAATGCTCGCACTGAAAGGCGGCTCCTTTTCCAAACAAAACCCCCGTGGAAACTGGACATGAACGCTGCTAATTGGCATTGTGTCATCAGAAAATGAGTTAGCCTTCTTTTGTTCGTCGCCCTTAACAGCTGACTCTAAAGTGTTGCGAATGAACTAAGTGCTTTACCTCAGTGAAAGGCCCCTCCTCCACCCAACGAAAAAGAATTGGGGCCCATACGAACATGACGAATATTAGAAAGTCCCCTTTGAAAATTTACCGCAAAACACACAAGAACACTGGAAAGTTCATCACTGTCACGCAGCTTTTCTTCCCACTCTGAATGACGCTCTTTGAGCATTGTCGTAGACTGCTGTTTCCCGCGTACATCTTCCCACGCTTTTTTTCATGAATTGATAACGAAAAAAACATCGTTGGTTGGGAATAGATTTGCCGCAAATTGAGCGTTTTGAACAACTCGGTAAACTTGCTGGCTAGTTTGCTGTCAAAATGACAGTCGTTTCCGCCTCGCTCTTCTCGCGTTGTTTGGTTATTCCATCTGATTCGTCACAACAGCATCAGTTGTGTTGGGTGTTATATTTGACAGCCGTAAGGGCTATTAGCACGCAGTAAAACAGTTTTACACTAAAAGACAATTCTAGTCTCGCGGGCTAGTCGCCGCCCAAAAGCACTTTTCCATAGAAATAGCTGCGGACTTGTTTTCGGATCCCTGAATGATGGCGAGGATGGTTGCAGGTGCAGAGAACAGCAATTTCATTCGACATACCTGATGAAGTTTAGATTTTTTCGGCGTATCAAGGACAGAAGATCATTTAGTACGAAAAGCTACACTCGAACAGATTCCGGTGTTAGGACGGACCAGCCATCGTCACGAATATAAACTCAGTTTACACATAGATCAGGGTTGGGTCACGTAGTGTGAGTTACGACTCAATTGTTTGCGTGATTTGCTTGATAAAATCAAAGTGAACAACGATCTTTATCTTTCACGGGTAGCATCAAAGCTGAGCGGAGTATGTAATCTTCCCTAACAAATTTAACATTCCACCTAAACTGAAAGCTTGTACGTTCATCACGGGTTCTTTCAAAAAGCTAAGTCTTCAAACAAGCTGATTAGTATCTGAGGATATAAAGAAAATCTACAAAACATTGGATCTAAGAGAGCTGACGTTTGAAAACTAAGTACCTTTTAAGAATATATTCCGCTTTTCTACATACAATACTGTTGCTGTTCTTTGTGCTACGATAACACATAAGAGATTTAGAGGCAAAAAAAAAGCCGCTTCTTTTTATGGGATAGTCCAATGCCACAACTTTTATATATTAAATTATGGCCTTGTTTCCATTCATCAATTCCTCTTGTAGAATTTATAGTCGCAATTTTCAGAAGACATCGAGCTCTCTGAACTAATGTAATCATTCCTAACCTACGACTAGCGAAGCTCTGTGTGTACTGAATAAAGTCGGCTCCATGCAATACACCTTTAGTAAATAAGGATTTATTTTTTGTGTGTTATTAAGATAATGAAGCTGAAAGTTTGATGGTCCATCTTTACAATTGTCTGAAGATGCTGACACGACTTGAAAAAGCCTAGGGCTGAAAGCGGAAACATAAAACACAAATCATCGGCGACATCTAGGTCTGGTGGCTTGCTATGTGATTGCAGACCAGCTCAACTTTACCGGCACCTGACTCGCTAATAACATTAGATATTCAGTCTATGAAAGTTGTGAAAATTTGGACGTATAGCAGCTGCTTTCGTGTCGTTTACTCTGCGCCTGGCTTTCACAATATCTCTAATAGGTTCTGGGGGCATTGTTTCCACAAAATAAACTGAATTTACGAGAAGCTTTCAATCGCTTCTTTCGCTTTGAACCTCTTGTAGCCGACGCTGAATTTCCTAATTATATCTCTCGAATTTGGTGAGCAAAGTTTGCCGGTTCAGGCGTATTTGATAACTGCCTCGAGGGAAAGGGTTAATTTTATTCACAAATTTAATTTATTGTGGAGTTTTTGTATGACAATTGTTGTTTTTACAGCACAGATCTTAAATGTTTACTTTTCGTAATGTATATCGCTTCTATGCAAAAAAGAAAAAATGGAAGAAACACCTCGTTACGTAGGAAGGCCAACTTTGCTTCAACGTTCGGTGTAAAATACAATTTTTTTAGTTAAATTCGATACAACAGCTTAATATTTGCGAGATAACTTTTCGGTCTGATAGAAAATTACGCTTTTCCAATCGAAAATAGGCCTGAAAGTGGCGATTGACTTGGGTTCTTAATGAGTGTCATCCTTGACAATTGCTGTTTTTCTCGTGCGGTTCCCGGCTCTTTCACAACAACATATGGCCATTTACATTGAGAAGCGCTCAAGCAAAGTTTTGAAGAGAAGGAATATTCGAACACTTAAAAAAAATCGGTCGTTTGTCATCAAAAGGGAAGATTTGCTTGCACTATTGGCCGTGAAAATCAATACGGGGGCCAGATTGTATCGCACCTGTTGTCAACTCGACTGCGCACGCGCAACCGTCAAAAGAAATTGAGATATCCTGTCATACAGCTTTTGTCGATTTGAAAGACTTCTTTTCGTCGACCGAGAAACAAAGAACAATTGGTATTTAGTTCTGGTTCGACGCAGCTCTTAAAGACAACTGCGTAACTACTTCTTCCTTTTATTTATTCTTACTTGCGCGTCCGCTTTTCGAGTAATTTTAGAGCGAAGAACGATCAGAATTAAGAACATTAGAATATTTAATTAAATTATATTTAATTTATTTAATTTATTTTGACACAATTGCTTTGTCTCGCTAAGTAATCTATAACTTTAGAATCTCACGCTATAATGAAACGCGACTGACTAATTTGTTGGTTTTCTCTTTTCCCTATAATGCAAAAATCATGTATTCTCTGTTTTCAATGTAATTTGCATCCACCAGAAAAAAAAAAAAAGAAGAAAAAGATAGAAACGCGAGGGAAAAAAACAAAAACAAAAACAAAAAAGAAAGAAATACGGTATAGTTTAAAAAGAAAGGAGGAAAAAAGCCTAGCGACTTTAAGCTAACTGTTTCTTTGCTGAGTTGAAGCATTGCGTGCCTTGTGTCATGTCGACAACACATGACACGACGTTCCGGCAACTTGTAGCGGCCACTTGATGAACTGTGTGATTTGTTCTAGAGTCCGTGACACGCAATGCTCCGCAAGACTTGTACATCGTGTGTACATCAAGGGAAAACTAAATTTCATGACCTTAAACCCCATTGCGCGAGTCCTTAGCAACTAACATTTAACGGCCTTACCTGCTTCCGGGCGCGGAAAATATTCTGCCTTGCGCTTTGTGTTATGTCGTTAACGAGTTTAAAAGGCACCGTTTCCTTGAAAGAGATCACCTAACTGCCATTCATTAATAAAAAATTGGATGACACGCTAACTCGTTTGGATCAGGTAACGTAGCCAGTTGAGAAAGAATGGGTTTAGTTTCAAAATCGGCCTCCACTATTTCTATTTAAAATGTCTCTACCTTCAACTTAAGGTCAAAAAGTTTTTGATCATTTCAATTTATTTTCATAACGATTAGATGGACAGCTCGAGCATCTGTTCCCTTTCAAATTACTTTCTCTCAAGGAGGTTTCATTTGAGTTACTTGGTGTATAGAATTTCGGTAGGATAGTATGTTTTGAAACCGAAATCTCACGTTTAATCTAAAACCACAAAGCTTGCTTTTTAAAACTAGAGCACAACAAATCGCCCACAATATGTGTTCGGTGGTCCTTTACACATTTAACTCTTAGGAGTTTGTGTATTTAGGTTTTCTCGAATATTAGAACAAATAATATTTGACACAATTCTTTTTTTTTTCTATGGATGCCGCAAATTGGAATAATCTTATTCACTACGGGTTCAAACCAATGAATTTGGGTTCCACAACATAAAGGGTATACACATAGAGGTTCTCGTTTTTAACCAATAAACGCACGATTTATTAGGTCTTTGCCAATTAATGGGGGAGCCACACTGAATAGGCAATATGAACACCGAGGGTTTCCTAGATTGCATTTACAAATATAACATGCTTTTGTTTTTCGGGGCTATTTCCTGCCCACGTTAACGCCCACAGAGTCAGGAACAAAACAGTCGATGCTAAATCGCGTAATAAGCATCTTTAGGAACATCTATACGCTTGTTTAAAACAGCGCAAGCTTACGATACCATAGAGCTTGTGTCTCGCCCACAGTTAATTTTCTTCTGCACAAGCTGTTCATTATTTAGCATTGTAATTAAAAACTAGGTGAAAGCTCTTCTTAGGCAAACTTTGGTGGGCAGGTTGTAAGAATGAATTTCAGTCGTTTCGAACAAGAAATGGCGCCAACAGATTGATTATCAAGAGAAAAGCTTTATAACAGCACTGAACAGCTCGGACAAGCCTATGATAAGTTTCAAATTGAATGTAAAGTCGTGTAAGAGGTTCGCTTGTCAAGAACAGGGGTGCATAGGATAATATCACGCATTGCTACACGTGGTTTTTAATTCAACCTCCCTTAACAATGCTCCTGCTGTTTTATGTGTTACACAAGGGTTGTGGGGCGTTCAAATGTTCAATGTACCATTGAAAACCCGAAAAGATTACACGCAAATGCCGCTAACAATTCGTTGTTTCGTGAATACAAGCTGCGTGATCTTTAACTCGAAGCCGACGAATATCACGTCTGTTTTGCACTATTATCAAGTTCGATTTAGTCAAAGCAACAAAGCGGTAAAATCTTTCGTTTAATAATCAGCTAATTTCTCGGGTCTTCTTCACATTTTGTTACCTATTAGCCTTATCATATGTATATCTGGCCTGCCGCTCGAAAAATCTCGTGTTGTCTGCCAGAAAAAATCAGTGCTATCCAAGGAAAAAAGGTATCCAAGACTAAAGCGCACAACTCCATGCCAAGGGATGACAAAGAGAAACAGTCTCAACCAGCCTCGGTAAATCATAAACATACATCTGTTAATATGTCAACAAGAAAAGGAAAAACCCATGCTTTCAAATAATCTCTAGACAAGACAAAGACAAAGAACATTTGGCTAGTCGGTCTGCACGCTTTTCTTGGCTTTTCTTATGTGCGTCAGTTATTGTCTGATGTACTGCTTCTTTCACGACTAAAACAACAGCCAAAACTGTGGGAGTGTTCAATGTCGAAACTATTTTAATTTGTTCCAGTAACAAGACAGCTGGAGTAAATTGGGTGTGTCGAGGACACAACCAGTATTTTAGTACAGAAATCCTCGGTCATAAATTGGAAAGTTATTCGAAACTTAATTTTCAAAAATTAGTAATTAAAGGGAAATAACTCGTCTCAGCAAACTACACTAGGATTTAGATGTTAAGTTTTGGATTACACGAAGTAAATATATACCGGACTTCAAGAAAGTTTTATTTCATATAAAGTCTCTGCCGACTACTACTACCACTCATACAAAGGAATATCTAACCCCAGTCCTAATTGATCTGGAACTCTTTTCCATTACTAATTATTTCGAGTTTTCATTACACCTCACCGCAAATTGAACAGTTCTGGCTGTAGACAACTATATTTCCTAAAACACACAATCCTTTTCTATTATCGACATAAAAATCCATCACACCTTTGTTAACTGAAGTATGGGCAGGACATAATCAATTTACGTTCAGGAGGTCTGAACACCAATAATTACCACTCGGTGCGCTTTTGGCGAGCTTAATTTTCGCTGCAACACCCCTAATTGTTTCTTTCCTGAAGTAAAGATTTGTTAGTTGCCTCCCCGATACGCAGATGGCCTCCAGAGCGATTGTTCAGGACATGTCAGGCCACGAAGGCGGCAATTCCCTCTCTTCCAGTAACAATTAACCTTCTAATGTATCGAAGCAAGCATTTGTGCACTTTTATGATAAATGAAAACTTGATGTTAAATTTGTTCTAATTCTTAAAGGGGAAGCTCAAGTTATCAAGGGGAAGCGTTGTACGATCGGAGTGTAAATTGCAGAGTTTATGATATTTGTCGAGTGTGCGAGATCTAAACATAGGCTTTGTTACCTTCTTATTAAAATTGTAAAGGGAAGTGTCATCACTCTTTAACCGGAAAGGTTTGACACGCCAAATACCTCAGCAAATAATCACTAGAAGGACAAACTCGCTCCAAATGATTTCTTAAACAAGAAGCTTGCCTGATTCGGTAAATTTACAACACAACTGGGCTCGCATCTTCGCCGAGTACTTAATACTTCAAGGTCGCTCTTGTTTTACACAACTTACCATACTTCACAGAGAATGGTGTTATACGTCTCAGGTAAATAGAGAGCGCGTTGTGTTTGCTTATTCAAGTGCTTGAAAATTAAGTTGATGATTAGTGCTTTTATTTGCAACGTCGATCGGCCAAACGTAAAATATCAATCCTAGTTTCATGTTTTGTGTTTTTTGTTGACTTCGTATAGCGCTGGTGAAGCCGAAGCTGACTCGACAATAAGGGGCACTAATAATCGAACGGTATTGCTCTTGAAAGCAGTATACAACTTTTATATTATTTTAATTTAGCCTCTCATCCTGTTTGTACACGCTATGACAATAAAATCACACAAAGGGTTTCCTAGTTTTTTTTTCCCCAATAACCCAGTCCAAAAATTGATGAGAAATGAAAAATTATCACTTCGCACCGAAAGCACTTGCACGTGCACAACAGATAAATATCAAAATAATCAACTTTAATATAAACTAAGGAAAAAGAACATAACAACATAAGACAACACAACAACACAACACAACAAAACACAACATGGCATATAATATATCAACATTAGACAGCACTGTGGAACGATACAACACGAAGACATAACACAATGCAATACAACACAGCACAATGACAACACAAAACCATGACACCAGCAACAACATAACTCACGACATATAATACAACATGACTACACAACACAGCATAACACAACCCCATAATATAACGATATATCTAACATGATACAACAAAACAGCGGGCTTGAGCCGGGTCGCGCACTGGGATAGGAACGCCTACGAAATATTCACAGAAGGATTTTTAATTCAAGAATAAACCTTGCAACCTCACAATGTATTGTCAAGTTGTTGACTGGATTATCGCACTTCCGGCTTCGACAGCAATCAGGAAGACTAACTTTCAAAAACAAAAGTTGAGAGCAGCTCCCTCACGGCAGTTCCTCACTCAAATGAAAGGAACAGTTGTTCACGCAGGAGGTCGGCAAAGGGGGGGGGGGGAAGCATGTTTAGGTTGAATGTTGTGGCCATACAGTCACACTGGCTCCGACTGAATGTACAAGTCACGCGCAACAACCAAAAACAAACCAAGAAGCTGTCAATATACATTCCTTTCCAAAACTCTCAAGTTGCTGGTCGGTCCCGTGGGGCGCGCGTCTGGAGACCGAGTAGCCCTGGGCCAAGTAGCGGAAGCACGATGTTTAGCGATGTAGTGAGAATCTAACCCAAGCCCTGTTTCCTAATCATTCTTCGAAGATACGGACACAACACTCACACTGTGCACGTCACCGAGAACCGTGGGTTTCACTCATAATTCCGGACTCATTTAAAACAGCGTTTAGTTATATTTATAGCCGTGGAGCCACTCCAAACCTCAAGTTTACAGCGGTTTCACCCGCTGTGTACTCACTTGCTTATTTAGTGCTGTCTTTATCTTATCAAGCCTACCTTGCACTCTCCATGCTCCCTTGGGTTCATTCAGCCGACTCTCACTTGCCGCCAGTCCAGCTCACATCTCGGCCGCCCGTTTTCAAAAAAACCAGTATGTAACGGTGTCATTCTCCATCTTTATGATTCTCCATAATCAAAGCAGAGTGTCGCCATGCCTTCTACACCACACAACTTCTCGGCGTCACTGTATCACACGTCCGCCCGATCGATTTCATCCGCCATTTTTTCCTAGTGGTTTCTAGTCCCACTCGTCTTCCTCTGGTCCCCAGTTCCTACCGATTCATTTACGTGACGACACAGCTCTGACGGGTTTCACGTGTACGAATTCTCTTATTCAACAATTCCACACTAAAGTTTTCGTCTGAGTGCGCGCAGGGGAGGTGTCAACAGAAGTCTGATTTCACCACTAAGATTCACATAATTTATTTGATTCTCTTGTCATTGCGTCGCGGCCGCCCCTAGATTTAGAAGAGTAAATAGTTTGGCTTGTGTCTACATTGTATTGGATCCCCGTTGCAACACACTGAATATTAAACACGAGGTAACTAGAAAGAGACGTTTTGCTCCGTCGAAAGACTTTACTGTGTGAAACCACGTGACCAAAACCCTACCGATATAGAGATTGATAGGGGCCCCCCAGAAATGAAACGAGTGAGGCCATACGAGTAAATCCCGCAATTGGAGGCTAAAAGACTTTTAATGTTGTCTAGACGAGGAAACCTTGCGACGCAACATCGTATCACCAACAAACATGCTGACAATTTTCCCTCGTTTGACTGGTGAGGGTCACGGCTTAATGGTTTTTACTTATATGGTCCGCTCTATTTCTCTCCACGTGTGAAACGACCTGGCCGGTCCAACTTTCGGGACGCATCCCTGATACAATGTAGACAAAGCAATGGACATTTAGTCGGACGACCGAACAGAAGTGAGGAACCTGGTCCGTCCCAGCATGCACCGCAGAAATACATTTTCGACCCTGCTGCACCATATTCTTGAGTCAGCGGTCATTGTGCGACTGAGTTCAGTTTTCGCACTTCGCTCAACGCTTTACTCGACTAGAAGTTATTTCAGTATATTTTCTATAACCTAAACTTATGTAAAAGAAAAACATGGCTTGCACACAAGTTGAAATGTTATATATTGTAAACAAACGCTGACCAACGTGACGTAAAAAAACGTATTTCCGCGGTGGGCAGTGGTCCTGTAGGCATGGGACAGAGTCGCATTTATTATAGTATACAGGTGTTCAGAAACACTAGTAAATCTGAAGTGACGTCACAGGCCCTCTCAGGCAATCCAATAATTATTTACATCTGGAAATGCGTAGAAACTAGGATTGTGGCTGAGGTCCTTTAATTCAGCGTTGTGACGTCACTGGAGAGCATAGAATTAGCCTCGCCCTGGTGCTGTTAGTATATTCTGTAGTAGATTGACATTTATTTACACCATTCGGTTCTGCGATTTTGTTGCCAAGTTCTCACACTGCAATTAAATTTCAGTCGTAACGTTCCTAGCTACTAATTACTCCGCCGAGCTTATAATATTTCCACTGTCTACGCACGACGTAATAAATATTGATAGTTTTTAATCGCACCAGCTTGAATGCCGCGCAGCAGCTACTGCTTATTGAATTTTCTATCAGATTCCTGCTGATTTAATATTAGAGTACACGTCACAATGGCCTCGAAAAACGTCGCACGCCCAAGACTCCAGTTCAACCACGGCCAAGAAAGGGAGCGACTGACCTGAGAACGACAAGTGCCAGTAAAAGATTCACATTCAATGATCATTTCTTGTGTTGTAGACACTTTTAGTGACATCTGTAGTGTTTATGAATTCGTTTCTAGTGTCCCGCCTAAAATGAATGGGGACAAGGGTTCCAAGTGGTATCAAGGCAACAAGTGTCAGTTATGACCTTTGCGAAATAAATTATGAACAGATAAAACTCATGTATTCCCTCGGCATATCGGAGGTTTGCAGTGCAGACACGGGAAGGACAGGGTCAATCTGCACTGGGTCGTCTACTGCACTGTTAGAGTTGGTGTTGTCAGCCCTCGGGGTACTTTGTTGCTGTTCTTTTGTTGTTGTTGTTGCTGTTGTTGTTGTTGTTGTTGCTTTGATTTAGGCGCAATAAATTTGGCGCGGAGTGAACATTCTTGTTTTTCCAAGCCATTGTGCAGCGTTAAATTATGGTCGTGTTTGCACTGGTAACACGAGGCACAAGAGATTCAACGCGTGACACCCTCGCGTGTCACATACTACCAGACGTCACGGAGGAGACCTGGCTCCCCTTCCCGCCCTTCACACATGTTTCCTTGCACATGCGTATTAAAATTGTCTATATTCATCCTGAATTTATAAGAACTACTTAGACATGCCATTACTTAGACATGTCCTCAATTAGGACTGTACCGCTATCCTTAAAATTGTCCAAGTCGGTCGTTTATCCCCAGTGTCTTTATATAGATACAGATATATTTATATATATGTATTGCTAACCCTTCAGCATCCCGCTTGATGATACGACTTCTCTTATTCCCCGCATCAATTAATTTGTACTTTATGTTAAGTGAAGCGTTGTCCAATAAGATCCTCTTGTCGCTCCAATTTAGGAGGGGGAGGGGTGGGTGGGGAGTTACAATCCTCGCCCTACAATTGTTTAAAATCATTCGTAACTGATAAGAGATATTTCGACGTGCCTGACCGCGTTGGTCGCTTTCCTTTAGTGTCTATGTATACCGACATATATAGATATAGATAAAGTATAACACGCACCAGTTTATGTGCCAGGCGCCCGCATTCTTCCCACTAACGATAAACCAATCAAATTAAAACATCATCTAACCCCAGAATTCCAAATATCCGGTCCAATGCACATTAGTATGCCCTCGGAGTATTGCGTTGAGTGTTACTGGGGGATGGTATTGTTATAACTTTGGTCAGTACATAAAAGCCAGCCGTATAATACAATTTCCCTTACACTCATTATTGAATTCTCACGTTGCCAGAGTGGGCACCAGTAGGGGTGGGGTAGGGAGCTACATCTCACTCTCCAGCTCAGGCTCTCGACTGGTTCTCTTTCTAGAGAAGAACGAAGACTTGCTGGGCGGAGGCCCCTGGAGCATGGGAACCATGTTCTTGAGCTCGACCTCAATCTGTGCAGTGAATGACAAATTCTAGACGTTACGCAGTTGCCAGCTGATTCCAAACCACTTTTCGCCCGACATTTACAAGAGCACTGTAGGTTGTATTCGCTCCCTCTTATCCAACATTCACTGTTTCTCGTGGTAGTCGTCCATGTAAGTGAGACTACCAAACATAAAGCACTCTCTAAATGAAAAAGTTTAAACTTACTGTTGATGCCGGCTGCAGCCAAGGTTCGCCATCAATTTGCATGGGAATCAACCGCTTTGTCCTGAAAGGTCGGATCGGATCAGTTGAATTAATCTGCAGACTCAGGTTAATACGTCACTTTCTGTCCAATGGCAAAGCTAATTCTTGAACGTAAAAGAAGACTTGGTACAACTCCTTTTCTGTCAACATTTCAAATTCATAACTAGAATTCAGATCGAAGGTCGTTTTATGGTACTATTACCAAAAGAACTGGGGACCACATACTTGATTGTGATTGCGGAGCACTGGGCCAGTCTAATGCCATGCGCCCGCACTCCTGCGATGATTTGACCAACATAAATAGAGTTGGGCAGTCCTACCACCTCCAGCTGACCGTCTCCCATGTCTGAACACAAAGCAAAGCGTAGAACGTGAGTGAGTACGACTAAGGCTAATCCGTCAAAAACCACAGGATGGTTACCCTCTCCTCCCTTCCACCTTTATAAGTAGTACTCACCCTGTACTGCCCACTCTAAGTTATTCCCCGCGCCCCCGGCCCTGTTGCGCGCTTTCCTCGCCTTCTTCTTGTCTGTCTCTCCCCATAGGTTCGCTCCACCGTACACACTAGGGATGTTCAAAATGGCGATTCCCTCCAGTTGAGGCAGCTGCAGCGTATTGCCGTCACACTGCAAGGAAACTGACGTCACGCTCACAGACAAAAAAGACGTCACGCTCAGACAAATGACGTCACAGTGCGCAAAATATGCTACGTCACTATTGACGAAGTTGCGCAACTAAAATTAAATTGACTAAATTTGTATTCGTTAACACACACATTCACGTTCACAGACACAAAGCACTTACAATAACTTCAATCTCCTCGTGAAGATTCTTGCACGTGGCTGAAAGAGTCTCTGCTGTCCCACACTCAAAGTACCGCAGCTTGTTCTTCAATCTGAAATAACCAGTTCAACAGGCTCAACCGGTTCAACAAGCACTTCAAAGAGGTACCCTCGCGTAAAATGCTTAGCGTAATTTAGAAAGATAAAATGTACATTTAGAAATTCTCAAACAGCGTTTTGTCGATATATACTTTGACTAATCGAGAAAGCTCCGAGGGTGCTCTAAAATTACGGAACTTTCACTCTTTTTATGATCAAGGTGAATTTTCTGAGAAGTTCGTGGCTCATCAAGCTATTACAAACGGATTCTCCCATAGCGAGCGCACCACGAGGTTTCTTGTGTCAGGCTGGGAGAATAAATTTACTGTAGGCATTGAAAAAGTTATAAAGACGGTCCTAGTACTAAAAGTGTCAAGCTTTTACCGCTTGTGAACATTTGACACGATTGAGATCAAGACACGCACCTGCTGTTGAATTTCTCGGGGTTTTTCTCGCGTTGCAAGTGGAATTTAAGGGCTACAGAGGCATCCTGGGTAAACAAAAAAGAAATAAGAGCGAGGAGTTTAACTGCTGGTATATATAAAAATACATTAAATTATAAAACATAACAAATCCTTGTTGTTAACCATAATCAGAATAGACCGTTTGCAAATATGGCGGCGATATCAAGGGAGCGAGGCTTTTAACCTTTGCCATGGGCGGATGAGCTCTTGTTTACTTCACATACGTGAGCGGTAAGATGTGCTTTTCCGTGCCCCTTTTCTTACTTTGAGCGCTGAAAAAGTTCGTGAATCACTTTGAAATATTTGTCGAATCCTTGTAGAGCGAAAAGCAGTGTCTGCGGCGTAAGTCATGCGAGAAAACTAGCAAATAGTCGAAATGTTTATCGTCATGCAATATCTGATGGACTGCTCTGAAATGTTAATACATTTATCCGATTTATGCCACATTTAGTTTTATTACCTGTGTCTAGTTTTGTGTGGGGGATTGTAGTTGTATTTGGGTTGGAATTTGTGCGATATGAGCGTTTGCCGGCGAAAAATACTCGAGCTTCTAAGCGCTTCCCCCCACGGCACGATGCAATCTGACCGCCGCCCCCGCGCTTGATCTCAGGTCTGTGTCTGCGCTTTATAATCTGTCCGATTACCCAATTTTTATGTTACTGTGACTCTCGATATTGGTCAGAGAGCAGATAATATATTACAGTGGCGGTCAGAGAAGAATTGTGTAAAAGATCACGGGTATTTTGCAATGCATAGTGTCAAAACAACACACAGAAGCGTGCCCTTTCCGATGACGCGATCCGGATTTGCCCTTCCCT
This sequence comes from Plumapathes pennacea, assembly GCA_964036295.1. Lineage (NCBI taxonomy): Eukaryota > Metazoa > Cnidaria > Anthozoa > Antipatharia > Myriopathidae > Plumapathes > Plumapathes pennacea. The sequence continues at coordinate 19,711,793 of OZ038464.1, read as the reverse complement.
TTTGTGAATCACTCTCTAATTTAGTGAGCGGCCTTCTGTGTGGATATAACTAGAGCTTGTGTGGATATAACTGGCTTAATCTTGTGTGGGGCTTCACTTTTATGCCAGCTGCGGTAACACGAGGCTCTCACATAAATATTACACTTAACACTATGCAGATAAATACCCTAGCCACAACAAAAATAATTACACCTCTTTCAAAAGGTTTCATGACCATATTATCCTGTGACTTCCCTGACAGTCGAAGTCTTTCCTGACTTGCGAACGAACCTAACCGTCGCATTGAACGTAAAAGGGGGAAGACCATTTAGCGCTTTAGTCGTACTTTTGACATCTGGGATATTCTTTAGTGTCATAAACGATCCAGGACAGAGAGACACACTCCTGGACGTGTGTGATTAATATTTTCTTGATATAATTCTTGAGAAATCTGCGCAACTCAAAAGTTACTGACCAACACCGTGTTCTGCGTTTATTTATAATACAAAAGGCCGCTTCTGCGCGTTCGTGCGCTTAGAAGCTCGAGTATTTGTTCGTCGGCAAGCGCTCATATCACACAAATTCCAACCCAAATACAACTACAGTCCCTCACACAAAACTAAACACAGGTAATAACACTAAATGTGGCATAAATGGGATGAATGTATTAACATTTCAGAGCAGTCTATCAATATCTGCATGACGGTAAACACTTCGACTATTTGCTAGTTTTCTCGCATAACTTACGCCGCAGACGCCGTTCTCCATCCTACAGGGATTTAACAAACATCTCAAAGTGATCCACAAACTTTTTCAGCGCTCAAAGTAAGAAAAGGGCCACGGAAGAGCACATTTCAACGCTCGCATTTGTGAAGTAAACAAGAGCGAATTTGCCCATAGCAACGGTTACCACCGAAAAGCCTCGCTCCCATGAAATCGCCGCCATATTTGCAAACGGTCTATACAAAGACAACTACACAACTAAATGTTGCTGTTCGGTGAACAATTAAGTTGCACTCATTGGCAAATTGCCCATATGATCTTAGCTCGCATAAACAAAAAGAACACAAACAAAATGACTGACCACTCCGATGGAGAAATAATTGTTGATGATGTCCAAGGGGGGCGCGTCGTCCCCATCTGCAGAGTTGATGTTTTTTACAGAAATCCTCCATCTGACGACAAAAATACAGACGGACAATAAACAAACAAACAAATCAAATACACAACATCAGAGTTCGAGAAATACACTAACCCTACGCCCGGGGCAAGCCGGCAAAATCTGACTGATCGGGCTGGTAAGAAACGTTCCTTCTGTGCCCATCGCGCTGGGACTTTACTAAGAATTTCGTGATAATTTGGTGTTGCGTCTAAACATATTCCTAGTGTAAATACAGATAGATGTCTGAGTGTCCATCGCAGTTTGAGGAATGCGAGTGAAATCCTGTTAACACGTGTTACCTGTCCAAGCTGACGACGGTGCCACGCAGAACTTGGCTCAGGACCTTGGATATGCTACCGCCCTCGTACCCTGCGGGAAGTCACACGTTACTTGGAACGAAATCCAAATCAAGTCTAAAGCAATTTTTATGCCGATATCTTACCTCCACCCCACTTTAGATGCCTTGCCAAGTCGTTGCCCGTTCCTGAAAGGTTCACATCGAGTGACATCAGTGACTGTTGTGCACTCCAATTTGCCGAATTGATTTGGAAACCGTTTCTCTGGGCGTTTGTTCGTTGATTCGTTAGCTTGTTTGTTTTTTTGTTGGGATTGTAATGTTTCTTCGTGCCGTGAAAGAATAGACCTTCGCACTCAAATACGGCACTTCATCCAAAGCAATAGAAAAGTAAAGTATCGGGTCAAGAAATTAATGCCAGAAATGCTGGCCGGTTCCGTAGCTTTGTGAAGATGACACCAATACATCAAGAGCACTTACCAAGCGGTAGGATGGCCACGGGTGGCGCCTTTTTGATCTGCAACTTGTCTGGACGCAAACAAAGATACCAAGTTTATTATTTATCGTGTCTTATTTAACCTGGGCAAAAATAAATAAAAATGGGACACGCACAAAAAGAGACAAGACGAGAAAAGGAAACATAACTCACAAACAAACGCTGACGTTAAACAATGTAGACGCACTGTCTCCATGATTTACGTTTGATATTGACATGAAAGTGAAAACTCTGCTAAAAGCTGAGTTTGCGGGATCTTTTCATGACTGATATAATCGTGCGGAGGGATCCGATTGTGGTCAGGTCTAGGAACACGTTCAGTTAGTTGAGTTAGCCCCGCGTCTTACCGATTGTCGCCAAAACCCAGCCAACAGTTCCGTCTCCTCCACAGCAGAGAACACGGTAGTCGGACACTCCCTGGAAAAACTTTAACCTGAAACAACAACAAAATACAGTTGTACTGTATTGAAACACTTGTACTGCATGAAAACACAAACCTTGCCTGTAGTTCTCGCACAAAAAGAAACTTATGAACGTACCCTGGCGTTGGACCTCCCTCAGAAAGATTAAAAACTTGTCTTGGATTCAGTAAACTTTGGAACTTGTGCAACAACCTGTGAAACAGGGTGATTCTCATTACACACCACATTTTAAACACACAAACCAAATCAAATACTTTCGACTCGAGCAGCCCCACTCCCTAAATAGCGTGTATTACCTGGCTCCCTGTCGACCTCCGCTCTTTGGATTGATAAAAACCAATAGCGGTCGAGTCCCAGGCAGCGGAATGACCTGCATAAGAACAATAGGGCCGTTTATACGAGAGAAATAAGACGCGTCTTATCTAAGACGCGACTTAAATAAGACGCGAACTGATCGTATAAATGGTACAAAATAAGCGTTCGTGTCTTATTTTAGACGCGACTTAAATAAGACGCGTCTTATCTTAGAACAGGGTTTTCAGCTGTTCTTATTTTGTCCGCGTCTTAAATAAGACGTGAACTTCCTCGTATAAATGCCTTCGCGTCCTAAATAAGACGGGAACTATAAGTGCGCATGCGTAACAACCACTGACCACCCTCTCGCTGGCTAACAAAATGGCTTCGCAGTGCACAAAAACACCAGCAAAGACACCGACAAAACAGAGGAATACGTGGACTTCAGTAGAGGAAAAAGAATTCCTTATTCTTTGCAATTTTATTACCATGACAACTAATGAAACTGGTGGCTGCAATACTACGAGCACTTCACGTCTTTTCCGTCCGAAACATATTTATTAAAAATTTTTTTAGCTGTATTTTAGTGGCTCAAAACAACATACCAGGACGTGAACCGTTTATACGAGTACTTCACGTCTTAGACAAGCCTCGCTCGTATAAATGGGTCAGTTCGCGTCTTATTTAAGTCGCGTCTTAGATAAGACGCGTCTTGTTTTCTCTCGTATAAACGGCCCTAATGAGTCCAAGGTATATTGTACAATATTGCCAAGGTACAATATAAACCTTCATTAGCACAGATACTCAGGCTTTCAACTGGCATTTTACCGCATTCTAAACCTGATTTCACCTTCAGAGTTAACTTACTTCACTGCCTCCAGTCAACCTCCAAATAAAGAAAGAACTGTTATCTTGCCTTCAAAGCTGCGATGACTAAGTCACAACGCTACTACTTGAACTGGTCACACTGCGATATGAGTTTGCCAGTTTTGAATCATGTGCAAACAGAATACTCGTAATTCTCGCCGCCATGAAGCAAAGCAAATCCACGCACTTACCTGCATTGGCATGCCATCAAAGTTCAAGTACGAATTAGCACGTTTTCTTTCACCGTCAGACGGTGGTTCTTTCTTTCGATCCTGCACAATAAATTAATAAATAATATATATTACTGTTCTGTTCCCCAGCATGGCCGCTAAATTGCCACAGATGTGCGAGGGTTCATTTGCTTCAAACGTAACAATACAACACGTTGATCCGTGCGGCACTCACCAGCCCGGCCGGCGATATGGAGACTGGGGGCAAGATATGCTCTCTGTGTTCTCCCAGGTTGCACTCCGGGCCCACGTGTGTCGCGCACTTGTTGTGGACCTGCGCAGTCGAACAACAGGAATGGGACAAGATGAGCTCAAGATAAACGAAAGTTCGCATGCCTTGTCTATCTGTTAACGCTTCTTGATTGTTGGATTCAAAGGTAATCTGATTACTGTTTTAACGTTTAGCCATAACTGACCGAAAATATAGACTGATACACTGAACAAAACTGAACACACAGATACGAGCTTCTCCTCTTCAAACACGTGATGCACACAAACTCTTTACACTGGTAAACAATGACTCACGAAGAACTAGTAACGTTCGTGGATTCAGAACATGTCACAAGTTTAGAGACTGGACACGAGCATACCGTATACAACGTTATCCGGGTAACCGGTCGACAAATTCAGTAAATTGTTTCCTTACAAGTTATCACTGCTCCTTCTAACTTTGCGTTTTAATGTGGCACTGACATCACCTATGACGTCACTCTACACACTCACAATCATCTGGCACCATGCGCAGTGCAGGCCGGTTAGGCAGTTGTTCTTTACGGCCTTGTTGCATTTGAAGCACTTGCCGGGACAGTTTCCCTCCGTCCAGTGATGATCCATAGTCTGACGGCAAGTAAACAGATTACATGTCTTAACAATAACAGTTGCACCACATCCTCGTCCCCAGACTCTTTTCACTACCTCGCACCCATAGAGTAAAGAGTCTGGTAACAAAATTCTTAAAGTACCGATGATTGCTACTTTAGAACGGTTAAACAAGGTTTCTGGGGTTGTAGATTTGACAAATGACGGTCAAGTTTTAGCCCAATTGACGTGTTTTCGCCTCCAAGATGCTTGTCAGCAAAGGAAACTTCTTAGACAAAGACAGACAAGACGAAAAAATAGAGAGAAGCGTTTACCATCTTGGCCGACCTTCTCGTCTTCACGTAGGTATTGATGCAGGATGCAGGAGCTCTTTGAACACAACGCTCGTGAACCGTGTACTTACAGACTGCAACGAAATCAATGAGGTTTACTTTTTATATGTTTTCTTCATAACGTCTTTCATCCTGCAGCTTATATTTTCATTACCACAAGCCTTGACTTAACTGATAGTGTTACAGACATCTACAAAAAATCACGTGGTACTTACACAGGCACTGTAGGCCCTGTTTACGACCAAATCCATTCAACGGGTTATGACACATGTTGCAGTACGAAGGACGGTTGAAGTATTTCTGCCGCCACTGCAATGCAACAACAACAACAGCCATGACGACATACCGAATCAGAGTCTATAACAGAAGGGGCGTCTCTTACTTGCATTTTTATAGGTTTCACGTGGCATTCAAAGAATCCAAACACTCGCACATTTCATTACAGCTTTTTAGCCTGGCTTCCAGCTCTCCAGGACTACATGAAAGGCGACATTTCGCTTCACCACAAGTCAAGCAGAAAAACTGTGTCATATGAGAAGCGACTTTGAATGCTTAAATTATAGGTTCATTGTGTCAAGCGTGCGTGATTTGTTTTCTATTTGATTAACAAATTGAAGAGGAACGTAAACCTTACCTGGTGTTGTCCATCATCCCGTATTTGCTGAAAAATAGAAAAACAAACAATCGGTTCGATCAGGAGCAAAATTATGGAGAACACTGGTAACCACGCCTGGCGTACAGGGAAACACTTAGTACTTACAGTCTCTAAGCCAAGTAGGACCCTCAGGGGAATGGTTGTAAGACCACCCTTGACCCACTCTTCCAGGGAGATTTGGCCATCAGAATCACAGTCCAACTCTACCAACATGTCCTGCAGAATCTGCAAAGAGAACACATGGCCATAACTACGAATTCTACCTAACATTCCTAAACACAGTAATGGAGACACAAAGAGAATGTACAGTAAGATTATCAGATGCTCAATTCTCCAAACCTTACTCAATTGGTCTCCACTTGCAATGTGAAAGGAAAATATCTATCTCGATCGCTGATGGTTAAACAATCTCGCTTATAGGTCATGTACACTACGTCACGAAAGCTGATTAGAAAAGGCGTCCAGTAAGAATTTTACTGTTCCCGCATTTCTCATTATCAAGAACGGTGAAGGAGAAAACGAGTGAAACGTGTCTGTGTAGATTTTTGTGTCATTCCCAGAAATTGCGTACCACATCGGAAGTAGAGAACACGCCAAACTGGCTCTTGCACAGCTTCAATACTTACCGGCTTCAGTTCAGTCACGTCCCAACCCAGGTACTGTGCTACACTCATCATCTGCTGTGTAATGCACTCCAGCTCCTGTATGAACATAAAATAAAATAAAATAAATATCGTTTTATTTATAGTCGAAGCATTAGGGAGTGGTTGCCCATTCTCCCGAGCCAAAGGCTCATGTTTCAAATGTCCGACCGGTGGAATACCTGTAGAAAGAAGACAGGTTCAGAAGGGAAAAACCGTTGGAGTTGCCTCCTCGGATGAAAAACCTTACTACTGCCGGCCATGGGAATTGAACCCACGACCTCCTTGCTTGGAGCTTCATTACGGATTCAGGTCCACCACCCCCAAACCGCTCGGCCACCAAGTCAGTATAATCACATCAACAACAGCATCATCATCAAGAACATCACCGTGAACAACATCATCAATAACAACAAAGTGCCTTTCATGATGGAACGGTTCATTTTTGCTCCCAAACAGACTTCCCTGGTTACAATGTTTGTTCGGCAGTAAAGATTTCAAACGTTAGGACATTAAACATTCACAAACCTGTGAGTCCAGGTACTCGTTGCCATCACTGTCGTAAACTCTGAAAACGACTATAAATAAAAAACAATACAAAATATAGTTACATACAGAACAGGAGGAAAGAAACAAACAGACAAACAAACGAGGCAGACGAACAGAAAAGGACCAACTGACGAGAGAGGGAGAGAAAAACAAAGATGGACACACAGAGCAAAACACACCTGCACAAACAACCAGCCAGCCGTGCGGTGTACACGTAAGGAATGAAGTGTGGAAGGACGAAATGGATGAAACAGGCAAGAAGAAGAAGAAATGCCGATGAGTGTGTACCTACATTCAAGTTTGTCTTCCACTTTGCCGCCCTCCAGCATGGAGAGATAGCATGCGATCTCCCGGATGGACACCATGGGGACCGTCTTGACCGGTGAATGGACGTTTAACAGGTTTACTTGCTCACTAGAAGTTTTCTTGCGTTGTGAGGACGACCTGGAGTGTTGCGCCGGGTGCTCGTTTGCGACCTTGAATGCTACACACAGAAGAAAGCAAGTGAAGTTGCCACGTGGTTTGGGTTCAACATGCAGCTAACACAGTCACTCACAATTACTAAACCTTTCACTGTCGTGTTTTTGTGTAAAAACCAAACTTAGAAATTCAAATTCAAAAAGCATCAGCTCCGTTAAAAACGATACTACCATTGGCATGTACTAATCGAGAGAGCTTTCATTTGAGTGGTCACACCTTTAAGTTTCATTTAACAGTTCAGGAGATAGACGTTTGTTATGTCAAATTAAGGCTTTGGGTGTGAAAGGGTTAATGTAGCAAGTCATACATAATCCTGACGATTTCACTTCTTACAAGCGCTCTCCAGTCTGAAAACGTGTCAATCTTTATCAGTTCATCATGATAACTACGATATTTAAATAGGTAACTGATGCTCAAAATGACCTTGGCCACAATTGACTTACATTAGCAATTAGGCATCTTCTTACTCTGATCCTGTTTCTAGTGCACGTGCATATAAACGTGTGCTGATTCAATTCACTGTACTGTATTTACAAGTATTTATAAAATCATTTGTCTTTCACAATATTTATTCTGTGATCATCTGACAAATTTACCCATCAATTAACTTTTAAATGTACACAGAACCTCAAGCCATTACCAACTTCTCCTTACTGTGTGTGTGTGTGTGTGTGTGTGTGTGTGTGTGTGTGTGTGTGTGTGTGTGTGTGTGTCTCCCTCTCTCTCTCTCTCTCTGGTGAGAAACTGTCTTGGAGAAACCAAGGAATTGAACACTCCCAGGAGTGGAATTGAAGGGCAGTCTTACATTTCAACTGATTTAACATTTTTAGTACACACCCAGCTTAAGTCCACTTTAGTGCATTATATCAAAGCAAACAAAATAATGTGAGTTAAAGAATCAAAACTAAGAAATCAAAATAACTCAACATTTAACAAAATTATAGTGATACTTTATACAGTGTAGATATGGATGAGTTATGGTTTACATGACGTATTTACTAACCCATGAATGAGCCACTAGAGTGTCGACGGAAGTGCAGCTTTTCAGAAGACTTAGCGGGACCCACAGAGTCATACTGTGGGGTAAGAAACAGTGGCGGGGGTGTTGCAGTGCCTTTAACTGGTTTACTGTTAGAGTTTATGGCAGAATGTTCATTAGGCTTAGGGCTGCTCTCGTTTTCGCTGTCTTTTGCTTTAGATAGTGTGATTTCAGGTTTATCTCCAGCTGCGATGGCGGCTGCCGCAGCTACTAAGGCAGCTGCCCCTGCACCACTGTGGATACCAGGAATTTCTGAAACTGAAGGTTGATCATGCAACTTGTCACTGAGTCTTGTGTTTATATATTAGCACTGTATGAGCATGCATGGTACACTGAAACACAAATCAAATAAAAAAACAATAACATAAATAACGTAATTGCATGCACATGCTGGACTAAATTAAAACCAACACTTTGCTGGGAAATACTGCTCAGTTAAAACCTTCTCAAAATTTTCTGGTTTAGCCGACCCCAGTTTTTGTTGTGTGTAATAAAGTTTGCTTGTAGCAAACAAGGTGTGTTTTAGGTGATGTACTTGGGACAAGTAAAGTTTGTTATGTTACAGTCTCAAGCATTAGCTCCCTGGACTAGAAGCCCCAGATGAAATATCACTGAAATTCTGCACAACATCCTCAAATAGCTTCCAAAATTAGCAAAAAGGTCATAATATAATCCTACTTAGGCCTTCATCACAGCTCCTGGGGCATCAAACCAAAAAATATGTGTGGTGACTGTGTTGAAATACAAAAATGGCATTGATGTTTCAAATTAGCATTTTAGCTCTCTTCCAAAATATAAAACAAAAATTAAAACATTATTACTTCATTTGCATCTTCAATGATTTTGAAGTGTCGTCGGGCATGTGTCAACAAAACTTGGATCCTGTAAACTTCAGTCAGAAACAGTGAAATTTGCCTCAGTGATTATTCGATTTCCACTGACTGAACTTTGCTTATCCTTTCTGAAGAAGTATCGGCATTTTAACACAAATGGCATCATGTGAAGCAATTCTCAAAGCTGTGGAACTCTCTTGTGCTCAAGTCGGCACCAGTCAATGCCTCAAATAAATCGTTTCATTCATTTTCCCAGCTGGCAAGCTTTCCTACCATACAATGGCACAATGCACACAACATTCACAAAGATGAATTCTTGTTTTAGGCAATCATTAGTCAAGCTTTGCTCGGCTTCTTGTGTTACATTTTTGTATACCACGCTCAGAGGTCGCCCAATGAATGACTGACTGACAGCATTAAAAAAGGAAATAGCATCTCAATTACTACCCTTGCAAAGCTCAGGGATAATTCTTTTGTATTTACAGATAGCAAGTTCTAGCACAACATTTTTTTTATTTTATTTTTGTTTGTTTGTTTTGTCAGCCATGCTGGATCAGGAATCATCCAATTTTACTTTTTTCCCCTACCAACAAAAGAATAAGCTATAGTACTGCAGCAATTATAGCCCTCCAAACTAAACTAAGCAGCTCAAGGGGAAACACCAAAACTACAGGGCTCCACTTATAGAACATTTTCCTGTTCATGATTCAAGCATTGTACAATCTCACAAAGACTAAGCTGATTTGGAGATGACTCTTGAGTTTTACATTATTTCTAATTTTTCAGATAGTTGTAACACCTTTGCTCTTACTGCATGAAAATTTGTTCTGTTCTGAACCTCATGTTATATATTTTGTCTCTCATATTGTCTTGTATCTGTTGGTGAAACATTTTGACAGATTCATCATTTGTAAATTATTCATAGACAGTCATAATTTTTGTACTTAAATAGCAGTGAAACTGTACTTGAGATCAGATGTTTGTGAAACTAATCTTTTTTCTCCATTCTTGAGAATTTTGCACAGGCATCTGCTGTAGTTCACTTCTTGTAAATTCAAGCACACTCTTGCAACAACTGGAGGCTATATTCCCTCTAAAACAAATATGTAAATCATGCATAACAACAACGGTGAACACTTGCATTCAGAAAACAAGCACATTCATCAGACAACCATACACTGTTTACATTATTTTAATGTCAGCCATTGATATGAGCTGTCATCAAAATATTGAGTGATTCTGAAAATGTACAAAAAGCAAATAAAAGGACAAACAAAGTTTCTTTTCTGCTTTTTATACATTTTGTACGGCACTTTATAAGCTGGGCACTGACCAGCAAAACACACTCAGACAACTACAAATACCCCGAGTCTTTATGCCTACATGTATCATCTGCTCCCTCCCCCCCCCCCCCCCCCCTACTTTATAAGATTGCTGCTCAGTTGCTATATGGATCAGCATAGAATCCTCATACCTCAAATGATCCCAACCTTTCACTTCAAGAAAAGCATGCAAAACATGAATTAAATCCCTTTTGAAATAATTGGCCATGGAAACCATGACTTAATATTGAATTCCCATGACAGTTACCATTAAAATATCAATTAGACACTCAGGCAATTGCTAAACGAATGCTATAAATAGGCTGTCTTCATGAACATGATTGTATCATTAGAAGCATAAAAACTGGGTTGGGATCACTTCAAGTACCCCCGATACCAAGAACAGTCATTGAATCAATGTTTAAAATTACCAAAAATTACCAGGCATGGTAAAACTTATGTTGTCTACTTATGTATTGTAAGTGTGTGGACAGTGAAACACAAGGGTATGGTTTAAGTAAACCAAAAGGCTGACGTACAAACAGGAGGCTTTCAATTTTAATCAAGAATTTCAAAATTAATAATTGTATGTGAGAGTTAAATCATTTATATGCTAAAAATTCAATTTTATTTTTAGTGTCTTCATATATTAGTTGATTGTCTTAGTTTATTCTTCAATAGAGGAGTGTCAAATAGAGGTGTTAATTTGTTTTCAATCAGCATCAAGTAAGGAAAGCATTGCCCAAAACTGTGAATTGTTCAAACTGGAAGAACCATAGATAAAGTACTCACCTCGCCTCTGCTCAAGTTTGGATAAGTCCTGCTGCGAAGCACTTGCAACCATGTTATCAATAATCGCTTGGGACACCCCAGCAGATAAGGATGAAGACTGCAGACTCGACACAGGAACTTCTTTGTGAAAAGCCCAAAAGAGCTCTTTACAGAGTTCTTCACTAACATCATCGCCAAGGTATGCTGACATGAAAAGCTTGAAGCCCTCATAATCCATCGGCTACAAAAGAAAATCATCAAATCAAACTTATGTAAAGTAAACTCTGGTGTAAGAATATACAACAGGTCAATAAAAAAAAAAACATGACCATCGCTGCACTGTTAGAAAAACAACACACGAGACTTGCAGGGCACTGTAACAAGAGTCATTGTTTTTAGCTTTGTCCACGCTATAAATAGGCATGCATGAAGCAAAAAAATCCTTGTTGTAAGCTGGTTTTCAATTTCATGACTTTCTGTGTTCAAAGCTGTTGTATGATTTTTAAACTTGTCATGCAATGTCATTATATTTCTCCCACCTTTCATGCTAAAAATATAAAACTGACTCCTACAAATACTCAGCTGTACACGTATCAAACAACCTGATCTCTCCACATCTACATAATACACTGTGAGTCATAGTATTGTAACATTTTCAGTTTAGCTTTGTGAACTGGGCACCCAACCTTCTAAAATCAATTCAGTCTAATTTTAACCAATAAGTGCATGACTGTATAAAATGGAAGCCACATAGAAAAAAAGAGAAAAACATATGCTTATAACTTACGGTAAAATGCTCTTATTACACCACACTTGGGGGATAAATGGTTTATTGTGAGAATATGCAAATCTAAGATCCTTTCTATTTTGAGATACACCAAGTACATGCTTCTTTTTTTGCAGACTTAAATTTCATATAAACCGTAGATGAAAGAACACTACATTATGTTTATTTCCTGAGTGTAATCAGGACTTCAACAAGAAACATGGTTTTTTTAAAAAACAGCAAGTTAATATAATCAAAATAAAAAGATATGCTACTTTGCATGATGTCAATTTTTTCACAACAGGCTTTGGGTGTCACCACACAAGCAGGTGTTGGTGAGAATCTGTTTACAATGACCCAACTATTTAGTCACAGCTCTATCTGTAGCAATACTATCAGCCTGTATAGAAATCAATTGATGTGATTGTCTGACATTTTTTTAACTTAAATTCAAGGAGGAATCTCTGAGCAAAGTCATTGCCTGAGAACTTCAATAAATCACTCGCATGTCAAGATGTTTTGTTTCAAATAAAATGTGGCATCATATTAGCATATCTTCTGATCATTACAGCAAAATTCACATGAAACTAAAACACACAGCACACTGTAAGATATTAGAAACAGCAAAAATAAAAGGAACATGCACAGCATTTTATATCAATACAGAAACACCAAAAGTTTAAAGGACTTACTGTGCATGCAGGGACTTGAGGTCATCTTCGCATTAAATATTAAAAAAACTGAGATATTTTATATTTCCATGGGCATGGAAATGTAAACCTTTGCTGAATCTAAAATTGTGTGTAACAACAGACAGTGCCTTGATTTAACCAATGGATTTCTGTCGTCTGAAATGTCACTAATTGTTTACAAAAAAGATGAACCCTTACCTGTTCTGGGTTATATTGTGGGTATTCGCCATCTCTGAACTGTTTCAAAACATCTGTTAACCGGCTTGTCTTAGCATCTGTAAGTCAAATCACATATAAAAATAAAATAATAAGCCAGGATTAAATCCAGAGGGCCCACAAGATGTTGGTTGATATGTCACATACTAGCTGTATTGACAACAACATCATGCAAAATTCAAAGCACTAGTATCTCCTCACAGGGTTTTAAAACTTTTTCCACTGCTCTGATTTTGTCTTCTTCTGAAGCTCCAAATGTTAATAACCTTGTCTGGTTCATTTAGAGGATCTTGTTATCAACAAGCCCACATCACAAACCTCAATGTTCACTCGGCGCCTTAATTGCAGTTACTGTTCCTTCAAACTCATTTCAAATAATAATTTATCATCATTCTAACATGTTGGGAGAAATTAGAATAGCTGAAGGCAGCTGCACAGAAAACCCAGATTTATATCACTGATGCTTTTGTTGGCATGTAAAACCCAGGGGAAGTGAAATCCCAATAACTAAAGAGAAACTACAAATTCGGACAAATCCAATGTCAGCTTAAAGTGGTAGAAAATTTCTTGCTGTTTGGCTTCATGAGCTTAATTTTTTCTTGAAACCATATTAGGAAATATATTATATCCATGTAATTAAAAGTCAGAATGCTTAATTGTTTGACTGATAAAAGAAGGATAAGCAAGAAAAACTGCATGTTTCTGTAATTGGCCCATAGTTATGCAGCATATGTGCTCAGAGTTATATTATTGTACCCAACCAAGTACGGGCAAAATGAAAAACAAGCAATAAGCCAGAAAGATAAGTGAAATATTAAAATTCATGAGTTAAACCAGGAGCAAGAAAAACAATATTGTGAAGTTGAGCAAATAACAAGAAAATAAGGCATATAAGCAGAAAAAAGTAGAACTAAATATCAAAAATGCCTTGTAAATCACTCAACTGCAGATATCAAATAATAGCTAAACATATATAGGTACTAAAAGTATCAAGATATGGCTGTTGGCATTTGTACAAATTCTTGCCTGGGAGAATCTCTCTAAAAAAGCACTGTAAAGTAGGCACAACTGAGCAGCCTGTTTAGTTGATTGTTTGGTACATTATATAAGCAGATAGAGCTAATTCCTAAAGGGAAAATATAGCCAAGGCTGACTTTTTACCCTGCAATAATGATTAGAAAAATTCTACATAAATGTATTTCACTAATATCTCCTGTGGCTTTATGCCAAAAGCTATAAATATTTTATTACCATTCAGGGACGTTTTTTTATAACATTTGGTTGCGCCGATTGTTTGACTCGTGAAAAAATAAAAACAGAAAAAGAACACTCTGCAAAGAACCAAACAGAAATGCCACGCAGAGCAAAGTCCTCGAAAATGGAAATATCATGTTAAAAATAGAAACATGCGTTATCACATATTAAATACAGCCCAGCAGCGACAGCTCAACATGATAGTGAACCAGAGTCCAATATGAATTTCCAACCAATGCATGTACAAGTACAAGTATGAACCACCGTACAAAGATTCCCGAGCAAGGAAAACCTTGACCCAGATAAGAAGGTTAAATGGTAACACAGTCCGAGGTCACACTTTCTGATTATGATCCGATGCTTTGAGCGACCAAAATATTGTCGCGGAAGTGCAAATTTAAGAATCGAGATTTTTTATCAGCTTCGAAGTCTCTGGAACAAACGTTTGGTATAGCCGATAGAGTACCCCGTCTAAAACAAAACAAAAATAAACCAAACCTCACCACAAAACGTAAGTAAATATCTAGTGACTGACTGCAGTAAAGTACTTGAAAAAAGCTCATCGTGAACCAAACGTTCGAATAATGTACTGATGCCCTTTCTTTTTCTTCTTAATTTATTTCCGCAGATCTCGTAGAATTCCCATTTGCTGCAGCCCCACAATTACTACCCCCATTGTTTATACACAGAAAAGCGCTCGACTTACAGGTGAATCTTCATATATTAGTAAGAGTGGCATTAGATCGCATGTGAGTTAGAACACGGCACGTTTGCAGATCATAACAGCTGAGTCACAAAAGACTCGAAGTTGTAGGCTACATTTTAGATGAATCTTTATATCCTGTGCTTATTCTGTGTGTTATAAACAAGGCAAGGGGCCAAATCAATATGAATGATACTCAACTTTTACTGTTCTCTTTAATTTATGTTGAGTTTGATGTGGGCCCAAGGGAGCTAAAGAAAGAAATTATACACACAGAAACCTGATCCAGTGGTCTCCTTCTTGTCTCGAAAATACAATTCTTAACGATAATATGAATGAATTTAACCCATCTAATTTATTATGGGCTTAGAAGCTGTCGAGACGAAGAAGGTGAAAGAGGCGAGAGATACGGGACCGTTGCTGCCAGCAAAGCACAGCCCTTCACTTAAGTAATAGTTAACGACAATACTGTAAAAAAAATAAAACAAAAATCTTACACTTGGTGTACTCCTGAAGCTGCTGAAACTCCTCGGGCGACAATCGGTTCCACACACCAGTCGCATTTGAGTTTGACTTCGGTTCTTTTGCCGCCATCTTATATTAACTCGGCGTCACTGTCGCTTTGAGTCGATAAATCAAACTTCTCGCAAACATCATGAGGAGGAGGAACGTGAAGACAGGGCAATCTGTTTCACAAAAGCTTTCACCTGGCCATCCGCATAATACATTATTAGTTTTTTTAATGTATTCATTTATTCGTGCTTCGCCCAACGCTTTGGCTTTACACTCATACACGCTTGACTGGCAAGTGCTTAACCACTGAAAACATCAACCTCACGGCCGTGACGCACTGGGAACTATTCACCAGGAACGCCTGGAAAAAAACTAGACTCAACATGTCGACAAGTGGGCATGTTAATGCGGTCAGGACTTTATATCGCCGTATACTTAATCTGCACAGAAGACTGCCATTACAACAGAAGGCTCTCGGTAACCAATACGCAAAAGACGAATTTAGGAGACACAAAAATGTCTCAAAAGAACAAGCTACAGAATTCTTGCAGGAATGGAAGGTTTGTTGCACAAATATTTTCCGGTTGTGCACCAAGGATCGGCTACGTGCCTCTTTATATTTTCTTTTATATTTGTCCTTACTTTTTTAACTACCGTATGAAGAGGATGCTATATACCTTGTCCTCTAACACATGTTGTCAAAACAAACTTTACTTACAGTGTAGTACAACAAGCTGGGCAGTAGCATATCAATAATTCTTAAATATATGTTCTTCAGATTTATGCCGACACCCTGGAGCAGCAGTGGAGGAGAAATGAGATCAAGGGAATGAATTTGAATCCTGAACTTGTTGATAGCTTCAGAGAAGATCAGCTGGGACAGCTCTTTGAACTTTATAATACCACAGCTAGTGGTTACAAATCAGCAGATAAAGACCCTGACTTGAAGGGATGAAAGGTGTTACTGCAAGGAGCTGGTAATACATAATGAAATGGAAATTTACTGATTAAAATGAACACCACGATTACTAAAAAATAATAAACCAAAAAAGGTGAAAACAACAAGATTTATTATAGTAATATTTGGCTTTCTTTTTTATATTCTGGCAATGAAATGACAATGACAATGACAAAACACAGTTTACATAGATTTTGTAAACTGGCCCAATATTTATATTAGGTTTGAATATTGAAGTGATTAAAACTGTGAACTTAGAGCTCTGTATATAGCAATTTTATAAAATTTAGAAACCCTCACACTATAATATCATTTTATGACAATCTTGTCCCCTTAAGTGCAAAGGTTGTTTTTTGAAAGAATACAGCTTTAACAACTGGCAACTCAGTTCTCAGACATGCAATACTGCAAGATGCCCATGCATATACGTCCATGCAATTTAATACCTAATATTGGCAAAAGCACAACCCCATTATAACAAGGCTGGGAACATATTGAGTCAACTGTCCTAAAATCAGTGGAATGCTAGTAATTGTGAGAACTAGTTTTAGACTGCATCAGTGTGAAGATAAAACAAACACGGTGATAAATCAACTACTAGAAATACAATAATCACGGATATCCCCTTAGGTGCTGTTAAGCAACTTCCAGCTAACATTTTGAGCATTAGCCCTTCATCTAAGAAAGACTGGCTAACACTCAAATGTCAGCTTAAACTTTGCTTTCTGCATCCTTGAACTGTACTTTTCCAGACAGCCACATTGGCACTGACAAATAATATTGACTACACAATTACCAGTGACAAGAAAGAATATTGATCACTTCTGTTTAGATTTCAGGTATTCTGGGTACTTCACACATGCATCACGCATGGATGTCATAAATGATGGCACACCAGTCTGCAAAAAAGAGCCACAAGATGTCATTAGTGTGCAAATAATGTAAGACTTGACAGAAAAGTACATGTGTACTGTACAGCACAAACATTCTCCTCACCTTTGCAGCCCAATTGATGAGCCAGGATGGAATCATGCCTCCAGGGTTGTCAAAGTAATGCATGAATGCTGAAAAAGGAACATAATACATTCACCTGAGATGGTTGCTGTGTTTTCAGCATGTGTTGCTTCTGTTGGGTGATGGATTGAACAAGTTGCACTTTCTTTTCTTGTAGGGTGAAATCAGGTTCAAAAGGTACATGTGTATAACTCATCACCTTTGGTCCCCACTTTGCCATCACTTTTCATTGCTAAGCTTTGGTGGTAGTCAGTTACACGGATCACACCAGACTTGTTGGGAATACTTGAAAGTGGGTGACTGCGGGCAAGCACAACAACTACATTGACGCCATCCACATCTAGCTCACGGAACTCTCTTATGAACGTGTACTGTAATCATACCGTAATCCAAGATTGGTTTGCTAGGTCAAGGTTGGATAAACTCCCCTGGCATATGGTGTTGATTTTAGTGAAACAGTGATCTATTTTCAGACACAAAATGAATAAACTGAGACAGGAATGAAACATTGTTCACTTAGGATCCTTGTCCAAAATGACCTTTTGTAATAAATGTGTAATGCATCATGTGAACTAAAAGGAGCGACCAAGACAGCTGCATGTACACGATGTATATTTCTTTGGCAGCACTGTCTTGTGATGTGGGCTACAAAACATGATCATTTCTACAGTATCACAAACATGTACCAGCTCTAGCCAGCCTGATTCTAAAAGTACATTGATATATTAAATAATATTATTAAACAAATTTTGTCCGCCAAAAGGATACATCTCTATTTGACATGGGGAAAGGGAAATTAACATTCCAGTAGATTCCATTTGTTTCTGAATCTTTAAATTCATAGAGATCTAAATGGGGAGATAACAAAAATATTGTACGAATTATTTAGACTATAAAGACTATTGTATTAGTATTGTCCTGCATATCGAAAAAGCAAAAGCTCCTCCATTTTACCTTTGACATAGCTGTCCCATTTTTTGCGATAATCTAAATCCATGTACACCTTTTTGCAAACTTCTGGTATGACATCATATAAAAATGCAATGACCTTGTATTCATAGAGGCCTGATTCCTGTGAAATTAAAACAAGAAAAACTTAAATTTCGTATAACTTATTGGTGAAACTTATTTATTACACTCTGATTTCTTAGAAGATTGTTGCCACACCTAATAATAATTTTCAAAAGTCAATTATAATTATAGCAATTATAGTTATTTACATTATTTATTGGAAAGCACTTTCTTTCTACTTCAAGTTGATTCAATCTAATCAGCTTCATTATTATCTCAGGCCTCACTGCAGTCCATCTTAATTACCTCATCATACTTGCGATATATTTTACACTCCACTGACTCACGGCTAGTCTCAGTGAAGAACTCATACTCTTCAAGTTTTACAGCATCTATTTCCTGGGAAGCCTCCAAAAATCTGCTTTCTTCAAATAATGCCATGTCTGAACTTCAGGTTTCTGTAGAGTATAATACAATAATTTAATCCACAAGATGACTTGACCTACATCAGCTGGCCCTGGACCAAATATTCTATCAGAAAAATATTAGAATCATTAAACACTATGTCATGATTGTACAAACCAAGTTCTGTACACTGCAGTAATTTTATTTGTATAAAAAAAGTTGATTCAACTGCAGTACTATTTCATACAGCAACTGCACTTTAAACCAAACTTTAACAATTTCACACCCAATTAATTCTTTAATGTAAATGAAATCATATTATTTTGGTATGAGTACAGTGCATGCAACTATATCTCAGTTTGTGGCTAAAACTTAGCTGGCTAAAAAATAATGCAGGATTTGAATTTTTAAAACATACAACCAAGGGTTACAATCTATTTCCAATCACAAAGTGTCAAAAATAATATGCAGATATATATGGCACATGTATCATGTAGACAAGACAACTTTTATTAGAGAACCATGTGACTGACTATGTATGTATCATGTAGCTAACACATGTTCCCCCAACCCACTCACCCTTCCCCCCCCCCCCCCCCCAAAAAAAAAAAAAAAAAAAAAAAAAAACTTGCTTTTTGGTGCACTTTCTAGCGTCTTGAACAGGGTCGCCTTTTTCTAACATTTTCTTTAGAAATGTACGCTTTCATCGGCACTGTCGTCAGTTGTGTCGCGCTAGGCAACCAGAAGTAGCTCCGAACTATTTGAAACACCGGCCAGCCAATTTGAACAAATTCGATCGGATGCAAATCAGTGCAGGCTATCTGGCCTTCGATCCTTACAGATGTAAACCATGATTTATAACTGGTTGAACGGTATAAACTGTGTCCTGACTTGCTTGTTCCACGATGCCGGAATATCGCTTCATACTTTTATACGATACCGATCATCGCTGCTTTTACCACACGCGCGCACTAAATTTGAATCAAGAAGTCTATTCGTTGCCAAGTACTAACCTCTCTTCGGCAGAAGAGAATGTAGAACTGTAAATACTTGCCTGCGGTCATGAAACGCACGAATAAAGCCATTCTCTCATCTTCTTCAATAAAGCGAAACCGCTGACGTCCGAAAACACCCGCTCAAACCTGCACAAGGGAGAATCTCGATTTTGACACGACGTGTGTCCAATGATCTGCACACTTTATGACCTCTTAAATAACGAAACTTTAATTACAGCATATTCAAACTAAATTAAAACAAATTATGTAATCGTATATATGGAGGAAAGGAGCAATGCACATCTTTCAGACACATAATATTGTATTGGTAATTACCTGTGATCATAATGACATATTCTCCTAAGTATTGGCGGCACCGGTTCGTTAGATCACGGTCGGCACCTAAAAATAACTATAATTAAGAAAGTAAACAAAGTCAAGCAGGCGCAAAATGACAGTTAATGGTCCAAGTTGCTGGCGTCTCCTCGTCAGCTTTTGCACATGCCTCGGCGTAGTTAGGTGTCAACTTCCAGGCATCTCTCCGGAGAAATTCGCACCATCTTTCGCGCTTCAAACACTGAAGGGTCGAATTATTTACTTAACACGCCATCACAGAACAAGGAAACCTCGACATCCGGTCATATTTCACGCATTCACGCGGAACTCTGCTTTTCTAGAGACTATGTGGAGAGATGACCTGTCTCTGAAGAGATTTCTAGAGCTTTCGCCTCGAAACACGCATTATGTGTTCATGTCTTTGACCGAGTCGCCAAAGAAGGATGCACTGTGGATGAGAAAAAGACTCTACTCCGCCCTAGAAAAATACTTAGAAAGGTACGTTAAAACTAGCTGACTTTTTTTACTCTCTGTCCTTGTTTCACTCTCTGCGAACTACCAAAAGATGGAACCGAAGCAATCGCAAACACATAAATACATATACATCACTCACAAGAAGCTGAAAAAAGTCACACCACTGTTTGTAAGGTTGGTGGTTTGATGCTTGGCGTGTTGCTGTTGTGTTATTTCTGTACTTGAACAGAAATTCTAAAAAGAATAATCAATACTGCGTATAGAAAAATATAGAGATCAATATCTGAGTTCTATCACTACCTCGCTGCGCCCCACCCGTGCACCTCCCTATTTTGAGCCAATATCACGAGACACTCGGAACGGGGCGGGTGTCTTCAAATGTAATGTGGTTACATTAGTTGACGCTAAGTACTAAAGCTTATTAACAATCGGTTGAACTGTGTCAGTTCTGCCGAGATGGATAACATGGAATCAGAAGAAGAGAATTATTCGAAAAGGAGCCATGCATGCAAAATTGACGAGGAAAGCGACATTGACAATGACAGTCAAAACTCACACAAGCACGCATCATCAGAAAGGAAACCATTCTACAAAGTGTCAGAACTGAGAAAGCATTCCAAGGGGAGCGGAAGAGAAGATTGTGGCAAAAACCTGTCCCCGATGGCCGAGTGGAAAAAACGCTTGCACTTCACGTCCATGCCATTGTATGAGTTTGGTAACTGGATTCCCTACGCTTTGATGCGCTGGCCCTGTTTTGGGAACGACTGCGCTGTGGCACAGATGGAAGTCAAGTCAGAAGATGGTATGACAAGTAAATATTGCACAGACAGTTAGTACAGATCGTACCGTGCTCTGCAGGCACCATAATTATTTCATCCTCCATGCTTGCAAACTTGCAGAAAGCGCCTGACAACTGAACATGGCAGTTTTCCTATTACGTTGAAAAGGACATACTATATCTCTCGTTGCCCGACATTGCTAGGATTGAATCACGTGAATTTTTGATCATCGCAGTGAGTGAAGCAACTTAAGCAGTTGCAATGAGCCCGGAAAAAAATCCGAGCTTCAACGGGAATCGAACCCATGACCTTCACGATACTTACTTCGGATTTTTTTTCCGGGCTCATTGCAACTGCTTAAGTTGCTTCACTCACTGCGATGATCAAAAATTCACGTGATTCATTCCTATCCGCAGTTCATATATATGAGTTTATCACATATATACATTATATCATTGCTAGGATTCCAGTGTTTTATTTAATGGCACAGTCCATCCACTGCTGAGCCGCTAGCTGCATGCTCCGGCTTTCTTGGAAACAGTGTTTTGCGCAACATTCCGAACGCAGTCCAAATAACTCACCAAAACTTTAATATATACAGCTGGTGTTATTCATGTGGAGTGCTTCTTGAAGTAGAAAGTTTTTCTTTGCAGGGGAGGAGCTGCTTGTTTCGAAAAGGTTAGACGCCCGTTACGACTGGCTGCCCTCGCCTTCCATGATGGCTAAAAAATTCTCACACTACGAGATTAGATATGTTGGCACTGCGTGCAGTAAACATATGGCACCCAGTACGTGGACCACGAAGAAACACGTGTTTCATCACCATGACGACAAGGATGAAAGTAACATAGATGAGAGCGCTGGAGGAGGGAAGCAAAGGAAGAGGAAGGCAGTTGGTAAGCTGGCCCTTGTGTCTGGCGCGGGAAACTGTACATTCTTCGAAAAGGTAATACACGTTTTGTGGGAGGGGGGAAAGAAGATCAGTGGACTGAACCATCTCAGTAGTAAGTACTAACAAGTCCGGTGTTAGGTGGAAAACTCAGGCTTTTCCACTTATGTAAGGTCCTGTTACACTTAAAACTTCTCTAGAGTAAACGCGCACGTGGGCAATAGAAGAACCATAAATAAAAGCCTCACGATTAAAACTGACACGATTGACGTCTCTGTGTCATGTGACCTCGACAGATATTCCACGTGGCTTCCGCCGGTTTTGATGGAGTCGTCATCTACGCTAAACAAGGTGCACCCATCCTGGAGCTGAGGTGCCACAAGAAACACTGCTTCCTGCCATTGCAGATTACCGCCTCCATGATCCCGCACAGAGAGGGAACTCAACTCCGTCACCTGCTTTCTACTCACAACAAACTGAGCGTGAATTTCCAGTACACACCTCAGGAGAACTTCTTTTTAGCAATAGACGGTCAAGGCAAGCTCGCTGAAGTCGGTTTGCTTCTTTATCCGTCTCTGGAGTTCCTGGCATATGAAGCTACGTGGTGAGTTTGACTCTGTCCTAAAAGGAATGCATCGAATGCTTGGAATGCTAGCCATGTGATCACGTCTCGAGCTCGTCCACACGCTCCCAGTCCCCCATCAACGTCTGATTTACCGAGCTGTATTTCTTGTCCTGGCCTCGTTTCCAATCGATCAATCACAGAGAGCTGCTGGCTAAAGAGCTTGTGAAGCTTTTCGCGTTCAAAAAATATTCAAAAGATATTCCGATATAGTGGTTTTTCCAACACCGAGTCAACATCGAGTTGATCCCTCCGCCACATTGTTTGAACATTCCTCGCATATCCTCCGTAACTAGTGTTGGGGAAGTGGTAAAACAAAACCCTCGGATCGCCAGGAATGTCAGTGTTGGTCTTATAAACCCAGCCCCTCCTTTTTTTCTTGTTGGTCTTGTGCGCGTTATATATACTGGCTTACCATCACTCACTTAAACTCGCCTCATATGACATATTTCAGGTTTAACTACAAAACGGATCTTATACACAACCTGACAGGAAGTGCAAAGATAATCCACGTGTTCAACTACACGATAATGAAAGGAGAAAAAGGAGCAGTTCAAACAATTCATCTCCCACCTTTGAAAGGTAAACCAGTACATATCCACTTTGGGAAGTGTAAAAAATGGCGCGAGGCATACACCGCAAAACATTGTTGAAATAAACCATTACCAAATATATCATAATAATATTCCTTTGTTACTCTGAATAAGAATAGTTGGTGAGTTACTGACCAATACCAATTTTTCTGGTTTTGTATTTTGCTTTGTATTTTGTTTTTGTTTTTGTTCTTGTATTCTTTTTTTACCGTTCCTGAACTGTCGTCATTTTTCGATCTACAGTATGCACAAAACTTTGACATTGTTTTATCCGTACAGAGAGAAATTACCTTATTATCGTCCACTGCTAATAGTAAATGTCGTTTTGTCATCAGAGTTGCTGATGTACAGAAACGTGGAGCTTGACATGTCTCTTCACTGTGAAACGAGCAGCGATTACTCCTGTCCGCACTGGGATCACGTGGTGCACTTGACTGTATGTTGTGACAAGGCCAGTGTTCTGTGTGGAGAGGAGCTGGCCCGCTGGATCACACCTTATAAAAGGCGAGTAAATACAATGTAACTTGTTTTAAAATGTAAAGATAGAAAGTATAATGTGTTTCCGTCCAATGAGTTGGGAAAATTCGTATTCAAAGTACACACTTAACTGAGTCACTCAACGGTGCGATGATGATTAAAAGTCTCTTGACTGATAAGTCAGCTCTTGGTCCTTGCGCAAGCGAGTCTGGCGCTGCGAGGGATACCCAAAGGACTCTGCAAGAAACATTTGGTCAGTTCTTGACAGTGTCTCTTATGCCAAATCAGTAAATGTAACTCTCACTTGTGTTACACTGATATACATGTACTATGGGACATCTTGTATATTAATGATATTTTCCGCTGCATCAACAGAGGGATCGGTCGCTGGCTCACAAAGATCACCCCGTTGTTACCACTCTTCACTTCTGACAAGTGTACACTGCAAATGCGCCATCCTTTCTGGGAAAGAGCATGGTACCCTTCACTGGACATCAGACTGTCAGATCACATCAAATGTATGTATTGTTTAATACTATTGAACTCGCGAGTCACCGAGAAATGTTGGGAGAGTTTTTCCGGACTCAAAAGTCAACTGATTGACCGTAGAACAAGCCAAAATCAGCCGCGTGCCCTTTTAATGGTAGACGCTCCATTTGGAGTGTAGCGTATTTTTTGTGTGGGTACCTTTAATGTGATTTGTTTTTGCGTTTTAACGTAAAACGAACTTTTCACGAGGAATGAATCTTTTCTACTATTCTTTCCTTTTCTTTTTTTTTTTTTTTAGATTCTAAGCATCACTACAGTGGGAAGCAGGAAGACGAACTGATAGTACCTTACAAACTCATAAAGCTCTTCAAGGGCGGAGTTTTTAACAACACGTACAACAAACAGTACAAACCCTTTAAATTTAACGTCCCCGCATGGACAGAGAGAGTCAAGTTGGTGGCGACGATCACCGGTCACGGAAGTGACAACCACGGCTGCGCAGAATTCTGCGTGACGTCACATCACTTTATTGTCAACGGCAACGAAAATGTAAACATCTTCAAAAACGCAGCTACCGCCACCGGGTGTGCTGACAGGATAAAAGAGGGTGTGGAACCCAATGAACACGGCACGTGGTTGTACGGAAGGAACGGCTGGTGTTGTGGGCAGGACGTGGTGCCCTGGGTCCAAGACATCACGAATCAAGTGGAGTTTGATGACGGAGGAATTAACACAGTACAGTACCACGGCTGGTTCAACGGATCAGACCCACAACCCACCAGGAACCCTGGAGAGATTATCATGTCCTCTTATCTAGTATTTTACAGATCCGCTGAGGAAGTGCAATAGATAATGGAATTAATTATTAAATGTATAAATGAAATCCGCACTCTTGGCCGGAACAGCAAATTAACGGTATATACTATGGAAAGACAGAACTGACTGAGCTCAGGTCTTCCTCCAAGTCAGAACTTTTCCGTTTTTGTTTGTGTGTGGGTAGGGGGGTGAGGGTCGTATTTTATACATGAGAAACTGACCGTCACTACAATAATTATGCAACTGCCGACAAAGTTACGTTAATTTGCAATTTATAACAATTTATATCTAACAAAAGATCCGGTCCTGTATTATTCAATTTAGTGTTCTGCGTTTATTGTCTTGGGTTGAACACTGACAACACTAGAAAATAAGCACAGGCTTGCATGAAGCAGGCTACCAGACACGGTAAATGCATTGATTGACGACTTTATTTGATCGAGACGATCTCGTCCCAGCCTTAAAAGGAGTTGGAAAGGCAGACAGACAGACAGACAATTTGGCAGTGTGGGATCACGTGACTGTCATCTGACGTCACCTAAGTCGTCTTCCTGTTTTGTGCTGTTGTTCGCGAATAGACAGGGAAAAATCATGTCGGGAAAACCGCCAGGTTAGTTGCTCTGTTCTCCTAACAGTATGGATGGGAATGTTTATCCTCACTTTACCAAAAACAAAGTTGAATCGATTTGTTTACACGAAACGGGTCGTCGATCCAGCGAAACAAAATTTGCAGCCATCGATCACCGATACTAATATTGAGCTGTTCAGTGCATATCTCTTTGTAGGACGAAAGTATCAGATCATAAAGTTGAAACTCGAGACTTTACACTTGTAATACTCGGCAGATACGGTGCTACTAACGTAAAGATGCAGCAGATATGTGTATAAACACCGTCTGGAATGCATGACATTTTCAACTTACTTCCCTGTTCACGTGCATCACATGATCATCTATTCGTATTTGCGCTAAAGTAGAGAATACCCGGCCACTGCTTTCCATAACAATACAGTCTATTGAATATCATTGCCTCGTTCTACAAAGAATTACATTAGAATTTCATTAGATTTTATAAGTGGACGGGTATTCTATATTTGCTGCCGTATTTGCTGAGCCCCACTATACTTAGCGCCTTTCCAGGTGAGGTGTCAGGTTTATGATCGGACATGAAATATTTGGAATGTTAAAATTCATTCTCAGGATCATATCCACGACAACAGCAACCCAGCTACCCAACCCAACAACCAGCCTACCCAACCCAACAACCAGCATACCCAACTCAGCCATACCCTGCACAGCAGATGGTGCCACATTACCAGGGTTACCCAGTAAACAGTCAAAATCCTGCCACTCCTTATGGAGTACCTCCACCACCATATACTGCGACCCCACAGGGCCAGTATTACCCAACAGTGCCGCCTGTTTCAAATGCACACAATCAGGTTTGTGAGAGACTAAAGCTGCCTCAAGTTTTCTACTTGGTTCTTAGCTAGTTGGTTGTTGTATTTCAGCCCCAGATGCCTCCACAAATGTACAGACAGCCATATCCGGGTGCAGGTTCCTTTGGGCAGCCCATAGTGACCGCTGGGTCATATGACCCTGGTGCACGGTTTGGAGTAGGCGCAACTACAAATGTTCCGGTAAGTAGTGTATGTAGTTATACAAGGTCAATGCCAAAGCCAATGAATTTAGGTTTTGTAGGTGTATTTTAGTTCTAGTGTATACGTGAACTGGAATATAATTTTATTTGTATCTTTCAGTTATATAGTTTGCTCAAAAGCATGGAGTACAAGTTCAGTATTTTATCAAACTTGTCACTATTGATCGACAAAAGGCCTTGAAAATTTTATAAGTTGAAATTTCTTATTTCAATGTTGATTCCTTATGTAGAAAAGAGAACTGGGCAGTTGATTGCTTGCTCCAATCAAAACTGATGGAAGAAACAATTCCCACTGTCACTCATTTAAATTTATAAGTGTTTAGGAGAAACAATTATTGCTATCAACATGTACAGGAAGTTAAGGGTTTATAACACTGATAATATTCTGTTTTATTCTTGTTCAGCCCCCTCCACCAGGCGTGGCACCCACAGCTGCTCAGATGGCCTCTGCACAGGGGCAAAGTGTTGTGATGCATCAACGACAAGCTGGTTGGTTTGAAGGTGGACCAGGAGGTGGCAGTACCTTCTGGTGACTGCACCAAATGCATTGCAAAAACAATATCATATTATTCTGTTGTTTCCTGTCATTGTTATGTACTGTGCAATTTCTCTACAAAAATATGGTAGTTACAGTTCACAATATTATGCATAGTACAGTGTACAATATGTGATGTAATTCAATAAATGTGCTGTACATTAAAATAATACATAATGTGATCCATTAAAAAATAGTTTGTTCAATATTGTGATGTGTTTTTTGTTTTTACAATTTTTAGACACTTTTTTTTTGTATCATCTGGTGGAATGGAAAACCTGACCACTGAAAACAGCTGTCATGTCCAAAGTTGCATGTACTGTCATCCCTGCAACAGAGTCCAAGTGCTCTGCGGAGGGCAGCACCTACACACAAACATGTCCACAAACAATGATCAGACAACTAGGATTAAAGCCTGGTTCACACGAGTAAAGCAAGCGCAAACGCTAATGCAAGCGCAAGCGACCGGTTCACACGATAAAATTTGTGAAGCAAGTGCAAGAGAATGGAAAAGTTTTCATTCTCTTGCGCTTGTGTTTGTGCTTGCTTTACCGTGTGAACCAGCCTTAAGTCTCTGATCACTCCACCCACCCTTCCTCCCATCATATTTTTTCCTTTCTTTATGGGAGTCTGGCTGCCCACACAACAATAAAATATCTTACATGCTAAGACAGGTATAAATCAAATAGAATTGATCTGTCATATTCTCAACTGGAACAGATGGGGAAGAGCTGCTAATTTCTAAGATTTTTCAGATGCCCTGAACTTACTTTGTGTCTGTAGTCATCAAGTACACCATAGCATGTGACTCTATTTGCTTTCCCATGCACAGAAATGTCCCTCATTATACTCTGAAACAAAAATATGAAGGAAACACTGAACAAAGTAACTTGGCAGCCAAATCTGCAATTTGGGAATGTTAGTAAGAAACCATAACAGTGATATAGTGAAATACCAGGTCCTTTATGGATTAGTTTTAGTCTACATGGCACAAAATGAAACACAGTTATGTACTAACAACATAAAGTTGACATGGACACATTGCTCAAAACATCAGCTACAGCATCCTTTTCATAGTGTTCAGTATGTACACATCAATGTTTCTTGACACATGTAGAACTTAATATTATCAAAGGGAAACTATGTTGATGTTCACTCTGATAGGCCAATTACTATAACAGCAAGTAAACTATGTGCACAGTACCTTGAGGATATGCAGGGTCTGTGTGTTTTTTGAAATCACTACCTCCACCATTACTTTATCCTGTGATAAACTGCAGGACTTCAGAGTTTCAAACACAAGATTTAAGTCTGTTGTCCATCTCGTATTCTCCGCAAGGCTTGGTGTTAACTGCTGGGGTGAAGAGTGAAAGAGTGATGACACAACAGCAACTGTCTTCATATGTTAAGTATGTTGTGTCTAATTCTCAATATTTATCTCTTGCAAATCAACATAAATCATGAGTGATTAAGAATGGGGCATCCAACACACTTCTGGACAGACAAAACAGAGCACTGTCTTTTAAGTTCCATATGCACAGACAGGAGTGGATAACAGCTGGTATCCAGCACATCTAGGCTGTGAACACTGAACCCAAGAAGAAGAAAAAAGAACACTCACTGTACCTCATCAGGCCAGTGGGTCACATTCACAACACAAATTTTCTTGATTCCAGTTGATGTGTCTCTCAATCTGGCATCCTATTACAACCAAACATACTTAGCAAACTATGTACTGTAACAATAGTAAAATTGCTCTAGGCAATTACTTAAATGTATGTTCCACCTCCCACCCTCTCCCACCCTCTCCCCCCCCCCCCCCCCTCCCCTCCCATCTTGTTTCAGAACTCAACCTGCAACAAAATCTACCCACAGGCTGCAACATTGGGTTAGGGATGCAGGGTGGTGGCTATGAGCATTGGTTAGTTTTTAGGTGCCAAGTGCTAAGAACATTATTTTGGCATTACTAACAATAGTATCTCTATAAACAATATATCTCTTACCAGTATGCCTGCCACTTTGTCACCCACAGAATTTCCATTTACAGATTCTGCACAGACACAAGTGACCTAATGAAGATGAATAATTAATAAAATATTAGAAAGAGCCTGTCTTGATTAAGTCCCTTTTACACAAACAATTACATTTATATTACATTTTTTATGAAATAGGAAGAGGTTGGAGTCAAGGGGTTCTAGGATACCACATGGCATGACATCTGTTGGTCAGTTAGTATCATGTTAGTGTCTCCTGTTCTCTTTGCCATGTGAACCAGTGTGTCACCCATGTGAACCAGTGTGGCAAACTTTGGTACAGACCTCTGCTCCTCTCTGCTTTAATCTTGATGTGATTTCATTATGAATTTCTGGGTCTACATTTCTTGAACACAGCACCACAAATGGCCTCTGCTGATCTGCCAGAAAAGAAAAGCCGTACCATAAATTAGTGATCCTCGTTCACAATTCAATACTCAAAATTCTAGTGAAAACCATCCTAACTACAAATTAATGCACTGTACCTAGTATGATTCCTCTGGCAGCATGTAAATCTTTTACATGAGTCACCTAAAATACAGACAGTTCATACAAGTACATGTTTTAATGACATGAGAACATTTAAATTCAAAGTGGGAAATGACTGCACAAGCTACAGGTGTCATATTACTATTGACAAATTTTACCTTCCATAATGAGTGAGAACCATTGATGAGCTTGACTTTAGCTCCTCCATACTCTTGTGCAAGATGCAAGCACTCTGTGCCAAACTCAAAGTCGTGATCTGTGCACTGGTGAAAAGTCACAAGACACAGTGTGAATATGTGCCACATTCATGACCCTGCGTGGTACTAACATCCCTACCCCTAACCTCTCCCTACCATCACCTTCCATCCCTTACCCACCCCCTCCCACCCCTTACACACTCCTTCCACCCCTTCCCACTTGATCCCTAATTGGAAGGCCTGGTACTCAGGTTATGCAAATCTTGTTTCATTTCCAGTTTCCAACAAGATCACAATATTACTAAACACACCTTTTGGTAAGCATTATATATAACATCAAATTGGAAAGCTTGAGGCATTTCACTGGCTCTATATTTTGATCTGTGGGACAAACAAATAAATTAATCCCACAATGAAAACAAATATACATATACACATTATCTTGTCAAGTGATATTGAGTCAGTACTATATGTTCTGATGAATTAATTATAATCTTCAATTATCAATATTTTTATACTACTACACATAAAATATTCCAAAATGTAATGACTCAGTAGATCATATGACAGGTGATGATCATGTTTGAGTGACATTTACATATGTGCAATACTACATAATTGAGTCAAACATATTTCCATGATAACTTTCATGTGGTATAGAATGTTATTGAACTGTCATGTGACATTGAATCTATGGACATTGAAAATATTATTGAATGGCCACCTGTCAAGTGAATGACTTAGGAATCCATCATCAGATGTGGCAATAACAGTTGAGACCAAAGGTCGGACGGAACCAGCTGCCTTGAGAGAAAAAAGAAAACAAAAAGCAAGGTACAGAGTTAGAGTAAAGTGTACAGGAGGGGAGAAAAACCTGATATTGGTCAATCAATAATTCTTGAACTTCTGAATTCCTTGTGCACTTTTTGTTGCTGTTGTTGTTGTTGTTGTTGTTGTTTGTTGTTGTTGTTGCTGTTGTTGTTGTTGTTGTTGTTGTTGTGGCATTTAATTAGCAAAGTCACAACAGAGAAAGTCTGATTGAGATTAGTTCAGCCCAAAAAAATCCACCAGATTATCACACTTCAATATCATTGACTTGCTATAATATTAAATTATCATAATTTATGAGTGCTAGGTGTACTTTACCCCATGCTGCTTGGCTGCAATGCTCACATCCCTCAGAATTTGTTCATCAACAAATGGACGAACAGCATCATGGATGATGACCTGATGATTAATAGAAAATCAATCAATCAATGATTGAAGACTAGAAGTCACAGCCCTAAATCTTGTGATGTATGTGCAACATACCACTGCCGGAGGTGTCCTTCCTCCATCATTGAGCATCTTCACTCCATTCCAGATAGATCTGTGCCTGTCAATATATTTATATCAAATATGGACTTTATGTGTAGCAGTGTGAGTATACTGGGGTTAATGTTCACGAAACACTTTTTGTGAAAGTGGGACAATCCCAATGTTTTCCTTAATTTGAGAAAAATGTGAACAGATCACTACATGACTGCACATGCTGAGTTAATTTGCTACCCCATCAATAAACCTTCCAGTCAGAATAATTTGTTATACCTTCATCATTAATCACCTAAACAAATAACACATTGTACTATTTCATTTTTTTTTGTGCTAGACAATGACAAATTGTATTATTGAGCATGAAGTGTCAAGTTATATTTGCCTCACCTAGTGGTTCCTGCAACCACTAACTGAACCTTCTTGTGATCAAATTCTCTGACAATCTAGAAAAAAACAAAGCCGATGATTAAAAATGTGTTCCATATACGCACTGTAAGTGTAACATGAATTTTTGATATCACATTACAAAATAGATAATCACATTTTAGTTGAGTCACTACAAATTCTTGATTCACTCACATCAGACATCAACTCCCACTTGTCGCTCGCAACTGAAACGATAACTTCTTTGATCCACTTAACTCTGGAGTAGGTAGCATACAAAGTCAGACTGTCAGCGTACTGTATAATACATGAGCTATTCCAAGTGTACAAAAAGTAATGAAGTACACAGAGTACACACCGTTCAAAAGCTTGTAAAGTATGGCTAATCAGCGGTCTGTCATGAATCCTGCAGTACTACATGAAAAGCAAGAGCAAGGTAAATAAAGTCTAGACGCCACCAGCTGTAATCCAAAAGTGCACAAGCTTGTGAGCTAAAGATACAGCACGCATTTCTTGGGATTAGCTTTTTGTTTATTGCCATACCTGCTTTGGTGTCTCTAAACCCATCCGGACACCAGTACCTCCAGCAGGCAGGACAGCAGAAACCAGAAAATCCACGCTTTCAGACAGATCAGCCGCCATGTTGGAAATCTGTGACACTCGGCCGAACCTGGGAACAACACTGTCATCCTCCTCAGGCCACCCCCGACTTCGGCGAGAGCGCCTGCTTGAAACTGAGAGAAGGATAACAAGATGAACGCAGACGAGACGAGAACGCGAAAGAAACGAAAGTTACCGAGCTGGATGGCGCCATCGAATGAATCGCAAGCTACAAGCAAAGGTCATAATACACAGTCGACTTACTCTTTCAGTCACGTTCATGGTATTTACGAGTGATAAAACTGACGTTCAGAGCATTAGCCCTTCGTTGGAGCAAGCTGTTCCACATTAAAATATTCGATACTCAAAATTGAATAATCGTTTCTCGTTTTACACAACAGGAAACAAAGAGACGTTACCTTTGTTGAAATTCAGTGGCAGGATTTATTATTGCTACTATAAAGATGACTGCAACTTCATATGTGCTGATTTGAGGTTATGATCAATTATTTGCATTATTTAAAGTTTACAGAGTGTGGTATTTGATTTTATATTGTGTCACATTAAATTTTTCAAATTTTTTTGAAACTTATTTTAATAGTGAAAAACACAAACATACAAACCTAATTAGTAACTTCATTACACATGCATACATACCAGTTAGAAGCATGATTGTGTAAATTATCATACAAGTTAGCTATCCCACTGAGAGCTGCATGTATTTTATGAGACTAGCTTTATTGATGCGAATGTGCCATCAGTAGCCTAACCTTATCCACATTAGATATGAAACTAAACCAAAAACATCCCATGTTTAAAAGCCCTGCACATCATTCTGATGTTGTTTTGTTATTTCCTTGGTAGGACTCAGTCCAGTGGAGCTTTTGGTTTTGATATTGAGTGGCGAGTGTCCTTCACAAAGGGTGGGGGATCTAACAAGACCTCACTCCTTCAGCTTTGTCCAGACAGTTGTGTTGTCTACCTGTTCCATCTCTCTTGCATGAACGGTCAGTCACAAAAAGAACATGTCAAAGATTTACAGCAAGAGGATATGCAATGAGGCAACAGATGGACTTCATTAAACAAGATCACCACTTCACAAATCAGCACCAACAATGTTAAGAGTTATACATTTAGCTAGTAATACATAACTAAGTAACTAAGGAGGCTAATCCTACAGAAGGGTGAACCACAACACGTGAACCCCTCCACCACACCCTTATCCCAACAAAATATATGAACTAAGGGGATTTGCCAATGTTTCCTTACCTTGGACACCCATGTTGTACTTCCTTTTGCATGTGTCTGTCTTGTGGTTAGCACTCTGGGTTGAGACTACTCATAAGCTGAACATGAGTGTCTTCTCACTGTACTTTTATATCAGGCTTCCCATCTGAGCTCAAGGCACTCTTGGAGGATGGCAGCATATTGAAGGTTGGAGTGGGTATATCAGGGTATGTCATACATGAAGCCCCCTTAAACATGCCATATTCTCACTAGCAACCTTTGAGGAATTCCAGCTACCCAGCTCCCCCCCCCCCCCCCCCCCCCCCAATACTTTGCTTTTTGTTTTGTGTTATCCTTGTTGTGTAGCGACATGTCCAAGCTCGCCAGGGAATTTAACGTCCAAGCTCAAGGCATCATGGATCTTTCTGTTCTGGCCAACGAGAAATGTGACGCACGCGAGAACT
The DNA here is from genome assembly GCA_964036295.1 of Plumapathes pennacea. NCBI lineage: Eukaryota > Metazoa > Cnidaria > Anthozoa > Antipatharia > Myriopathidae > Plumapathes > Plumapathes pennacea. The sequence continues at coordinate 19,677,704 of OZ038464.1, read as the reverse complement.
GGAGCCTCACTGGACTTGTCATGAACCTGGTGAGTTAGTTAAATAAATCGATACACAAACGTAACACAAACTCGTAATGACGAGCAAACCCGAGAACTGGAGCCTCACGGGACTTGTCATGAACCCCTGGTGAGTTAGTTTTTTTTTTTTTTTTTTTTTTTTTTTGCAAACTGATCTTACTGAAACATGTTTGTCCAGCTGCTGTTGATGACAAGATAACAAGAGACCTCTTTTCGCCGTTGTTTTCTTTCTAGTTTAAGAGTCAACTCAACAAAGATCAGACCATCCGCTGCAGTAACTGGGAGCAGTATCCGCTGACCGAGGATCAGAAACAATACGCCGCCTCAGATGCTTACGTGAGTTGTTTGTTTGTGTTTTTAACACTAGAAAGTATGAGACAACAGTTGCACCTCTCCGTTTATTGATGTTTCTTCTTTCCCTTTAGTCAGGATATATCATCTACAGAAAACTTCTTTCTATGGAAACGAAACCCAAAAAGAAATCGGAGAAAGCACGCTGTTGATAAACAAGTGAGAACCGAGATCCACTGGCGGCTTTGATCAGAGAACTAGCAGTCGATAAGATCTCGTGAGAAAGGACGATCAGAGCTATGTCACAGCGTCACTAAATCCAGCGGTCACTCAGCCAAAAGGAACTCAGTGTTACTGGACGACAGGAGCAGTCTGACGTCTCTGTAGCTGAACGAGGCATGTTAGGTGAGGGATGTCGTCAAAAATCCAGAAAACGCGGCAAAGAGTCAAACGAGACACCTTCCGAGAAACGACAATTGATTTATTAACTATGTATTTCTTCTTGTTTTCGCGTGTTGAATTGTGTACTTGTGAACATCAATTCCTTTTTCTTTTACTTTACCTCTGAAGCGAGGGCAGAGTTTCACTTCCAAATACGTACTGTACGCTTGGCGACATTATGTAGTCCTCTCTGACAAAATATGAGAAATTAAATTACGACTATTTTTCAATTACAGCTTAGTTTCTGTGCTATGGAATGAGTCCGTGTCTTTCGTGACTTATCAATCGTCGGATAAATACGTCCTAACTAAAGTTCATTAGGGTAAATATGCTAAAGATCCGCACACGCGACGCAAGATTGAGCCGTGTGTCAGCGGACTTTTCTTGTTCTTCACGCATGCTCTCGTTAACGATACAATCCAGCCAACAAATACACTGACCCAGTTGCCGCCTACATGCGCATGCGGCCTACTTTCTGTTGTAATCTGATTACGTCAGAAAACAACACGTTCCGTTATTCGTGGCACGTGTATTTTCGTTTCTTTTATCCGCGGGGAAGCAGATTTAAATTATAATTCAAACTTTTAAAAATTCTAATGTAGGGCGTCTCCTCTTTGTCAAGTGTGATTTTGGATAATGAATTCTTGACTACTGTGTCCCTCTTCTTTGCATTCTTTTAACAGCAGTCTTCTTCGACTGAGTTCCAGACAGCGGTTTAGCGGTTTGTGATGCAACTTTCCCTGGAATAAACATTAGTAATCAAAATCCATGACAGAATACAGCATTGTCTCTCTGATTTACTGTCTCGCTCAACTCTAAGTTGAGAAATATTCCGTTTCTGCATGAAATGCATAAGAATATAAGAGATACCGGCGGGCTCCTCTGTTTCGAATTTCCGGTGGTTAGGATACTTTTTCCGGGTTGTTTCTTACCTTCTCGGTTGACCAAACTTCGAACTTCACATCACAGGGAAACATTGCGACCTCGCTCTTCTTCTCCGTCGCGTCAATGCACATTTCAGGGTCGTCAACTTTCAGTTGCCCGTCTTTGGTGAAGAAGAATTGCTACAAAAAAAGGAAAGTCTTCATAACCAACACGTGACATGCCAAGCGGGATGGGTGACTGCACGGGGAGGGAGAATTTTGGAATAAATTACTAGGCTGCCTTTATGAGGTGCTGAGTGTTTATTTACTTATATGCTACGGCAATGTTATTCCATACCCTTGCGGAAGAAGGTCTGGGATCCATTCATATTTTGCATGAAAAAGTAAATTTACAAAAATCTTATGAACCTCTCGAATTTAAAAGCATTTTGTCAAATTGCTCGAAACAAACAAGAAACTAAACAGAAACAGAAACTCTCACGATGCGTCAGAGTGAACTGCATCACCAACCTGGTTTCCTCCTTCCCCGTGACATTGGGAGATTCCCAGGCTGTCGCCCAGGCCCTTGCCCATCGTGTCGAGGCACCAGCGACTCCCAGGATTCCTGATCTGCGCAAGACAAAGACAAATGTGTGTTGTATTATAAGACTTTCACAAGGAGAAGCCTGTCTTGCTTATAGTTCATACTATCAAGATCCAAGACAGTGCAACGAAATACTGTATGTAAAGTATCATATAGTGCAACAAAGCACTGAATCAGAAACGGGTGCTATTCTCACCTCTCCGAAGGATTTGTAGTTTCCTTGACCAGGAATTGTTTGTTCTGGATAAACGTTGTCCAAGTACCACTTGAAACTCTTACAATGTAACCGTTCACGAAGCTGTAGTCTTGAAGTGATGTTTCCATATTTGAGGGTTCGTAGATCTGGTCGCTTTATGTACACGTGCTTGTCATAGTTATCCATCCACACGCGTACTACACGTGCCAGATTGACGGCCACCTCGTGATAACCTCCTGGAAACTTGTACGGGAAGCGTGACCGGAACACGTGGCCAACACGTGAACAAGGAACAATCTCCAGCTTGCCGCCACACTGCCAAATCTAAAGAAAATAGACCCATAATTCAAAGCTGTGATTCCCCAACTAAGAAGAAAAGGCACAGAGTGTATAGATATATAGAACATGGATGTCTTAGCCTATCACGAAGAATTCAGCTGAACCACTGACAGGTTTGATATGAGGGTTCGGGTTAGCACCCAAACTATAGTTGTTCGTCAGTATCTTACCCTGAAGGACATTTCGAGATTTTCGCCGCCCCACACGTCCATGCCTTCGTCATAGGAACCCGACTCGTAGAAATATTTACGGTCGATGGAGAACAGCCCTCCAGCCATAGTTGGCGTCCTGACAAGACATGGCATGTGACATGTGATATACTAATACGATTGGAATGCGAGCTCTAAGGGACGTGTTACTTGTCGATATTCTATCGCAACAATCCAGGTCCGGTTAAAAAGCAGCATGTGCCAGTTCATTATAAGAATAACGAAGAACCTAATAAATGTTGGTTATCATTACATAATAACAGGTGACACGCCACGGCAAGCTCCGGATACTAAGCCTCCGTAGTATTTTTTGCCATAGTTGACTCGATGTTAGATTTTATCACGGACTCAACTTACAGAGACACATGCTGGTAAAAATGCTGTAAAAATGCTGCGGGTTTTATCAGAAGCTTGCCGTGGAAAGTCAGTCCGTTTCAAGCACGGTTTAACAGTTCAATGCCGTCGTTCAACAGTAAACTCTCTGATCAAGCGTCCGACAAGCTTATCTGCTGGTAGTCGCACCTGATTGGTTGAGTGAGGTCTGTCCTCTGTTCCCGCCTTTTTGCAGGCAAACTGTGCCAGCTGAACTGCATGTCCCAGCTAAAACCTCCGATCACTTCCGCCGGCGTGGCCGAGTACGCGAAATCTGACGAACTGATGATGTCTATAACAGGAACTGCCACTATGGTGCGGTCCACCTTGATTCTCTCCAGTAAAGCTTCTAGCCATCCTTCATTAGCCTCACAATGTGCATCGAGGAACGTTATTACATCGGCCTTGGATGCAGCAGCCCCCATTAAGCGCGCACGGATCAGACCCTCGCGTTTAGTGGTCCTGATGACGTAGACGTTCTTCAGCTTCGCCACGTAATCATCAAGTGGTTTCTTGAGATAATCTAGTAAAATATCATGATAATATTTCAGTACGCCACGGCTGTCGCCGTTATCATATCACCATAACAACAATAGCCGGCAATAACAAGATACCATCAATGTCATCACTCATCAACACTCATCAACAGCAATATTATTTTCACCAACATCTTCATCAATAATGTCATGTTCAACGGCACCATCATCGTCTTCACCAATATTCGATATATTTTATTAGCTTATAGTTATTTCAAACTATTTTCTTTTTGGTGAGAACCGATGCAGTGAGCTGATAGATGCACAGATATGATTACACGACAATTAATAGGTTCCAGTGATACATTCACATAATCATCACGGAGAAAAACCGAAAAAGTTGTCCAAATTTCAGAAGCCAAACAGTGCAAGTGGCCACTAGTGTAACCAACCGTGTGAACTGAAGTCATCAATAAGGATAATGTCCTTGAGCAGCTTGGCAGGTGAGCGGTCTATAACACTGTGCACCGTGCGCAGTAGAGTACTCCAAGCCTCGTTATGGAAACAGATGACAACGCTCGTTGTCGGTAAGTCGTTTGGATACAATTTGTTGCGGCATCTACGAACACGAAAAGAAGAAACTTCGTCAACCATTGAGATTTATTCCTTTATAATGAAGTTAATCTCAGTCCAAAGCGTGCTGAATCTCTAACTCCCAACAACAGAGTTCTCAGCAACACGTCAAGATAAAATAGTGAGCTTTTGTCAGGGATTAAGTACCATGCTACGGATCTGTGGGTGTCGAGAAGGAGAAAAACTGCGAAAGAAAGAGAGACATTTCTTTGTAGTCTTGATAAGCCTGTCAAGTTCACCACGGAGTCCAGTTGTGTAAAGACTTTGAACAGTCCATGTCAGAGAACAACAAAGATACCACTCACAAGAACAGTCAACAACACGACAACGACGAAGAAAGGAAAACATGAAGAGAACAAACCAACTCAGTTATTATACCCATTACGATCACATGCACCTAAATAAACACGTGGGAGTGAAAGAAAAATGAGCTTGTGCAAGAAATCCATGACCTCTCTTTCTGCTCCTTTTTCTCGTTCAGTCAGTCTTCGGCACGTGGCATTTCAAGAATCTGCGTCAATACTTTTCGAAAGAGTTTAATTGATATTGAAGTTCAACAAAAATAGCGAACAGTAAACAAGAGAATGCGCAGTAATTCAAACACACTGAAAAGGATATTCCTAACACTGCAGAATCGAAGGCCTGCGGGTTTATACGTGATTATATATATATATATATCTTTGAAGTGAATTTAACTGATGTCCAAGACGAATGCAACTTGACGTCGCTATAAATAGCTGTACCGTTTGCGTGTTAATCTGACGTAAAACGGGGCCAAGAGATATCTGTGGTTGAGCCATTAAGTTGCTTGTTCATACGAGAGTGCACGTCTATCTTTAGAAACACTTAACTCGGCCCTCACTTACCACGACCAAAACAAAATACGAGCGCTTCATGGCTTTGTTCACATAATTATCTTTGTTTCTACAAAAACACCGCTGATAACATATGTTATACATCGTTTTTGTACATAACCCGGCTAACACAAGAAGGTTGCGTCTTTAGAGCATGGTCAGAAAGAACGAACCTTGAATATCAATAAAAAGTCAAGAATAAAGCGGGGATGAAATCTTCGATATTTTCTTTTTAGGATTTCTCTGCTTGACAATTTACAATAAAACCACGTGATTATCTCCACTGATTTGATTCCCCCATTCTTTGAGGTACAACATGTCGTCATGGAGACAGAGTCAAACCTGAACTGACTCCGAAATATTGTTCGATACACTTCTTCATTGTAATTTTTAATATTTATTTCAAACGCGCTCACCTACTGATGGCACGTCGCAACCTTGTGAACATTTCATAGATCTTCCGGGCTAAAAACCCTTTTTGAATGACGTGGTTCTTTGACAGACGTGTTTTATAGAGGAGCAAATAATATTTAAAGTAAATATCAAGAAACGCGGCAGGTTGCCAGTTCTATTTAATCACTTACCCGGAATTCCTTGTATCTGGAATAGAGCGGTGCAGGGAAATCTTCCTGCTTGCCAGTTCATTAAACGCATGTTTGCTGTATCCCTCTTCTTCCGCAGCCTTTTCGTCCTCGCCAATCGTTACGGCCCGACCACGTTCGCCGGGACCATTCGGGTCTCGGTCAGGATTCGTAGGCTCTTCGAGAGATTTCGTCGTCTTCATGTGCCGAGACACATCCAATATTTCGCCGGGAACTTTTTGGTTTTGGATAGCAGTTGGCTTTGTCTTCAAAACAACATTAACTTGTCTTTTGTCTGAACCTCTCCCAGCGTTTGGACCAAACAATTCACTTGCAATATCCGCATCGATCTTTGGTAAATCATTTTTACCTACTCTGCCAGCAATATTGCTCCTAATATTCACCTCGTCACGAGAGTGGAATCTAAGTTTTGAGCTCGCACGATGGTCTGAAACTTTCTCAAACTTATCTAAAACTTCATCCTCATCTCCTCGCATGATTCGCTTGATTCCTCTGCCCGTGTCCGCGGGCCGGTATCCTTGGTACGTGAAAAGTATAAATGTGTTAAACAGAAACCAAAAAACCGAAGTCAGAAGAACCACCAAGATGACTTGACGAGGCCGGTGAATCTTCCAACCAAACGCTGCCATTACGCAACAAACAGAATGATCTTTCTGAGCGCGGGGCCTTGGTTGAGCCTGGAAGACACAAAGCGGCCCAAACTCGGCTTTGGTGTGGGATATCTTTTTAGTAAACAGGCGGAATCTTCGCTGTTGAGTATCTTGGCCGCAGTGTGGAATTGTTATTGACCTTGGTTCAATACGCCGACCAGACTTCTCCGAATCAGGCTCCGCGGGCGCGGTCTATATAAACGGCTGAGATTGAGTTTCAAAACTAAATTGTTTAGGCGGCGTAGCAAATCCCTTCACAACCAGCATATTAAGTCAGTCAAATCAATGGCTTTCAAAATAGCAGGCACAGACAACGTGTTTAGTTTGCGCCGCTCTCTATATGCTCAGGTCACGCTTATTCAATAGCCGAGTATTGTGCGGTTAAAGAGCGACTAATAACTTGTCGAACGCGGCCGGAAACTCGTGTAATCAGCTGGTATGGAGTCTTTTGTTTAAAACAAAGAAGGCTGACAAGTTTTGCAAAGAAATTATGTCGATATTGGTGCCTGACGTGGAACAACCTTTCAAAAATATATATTAGGTTGCCTTGAAATCTCAAGAGCCGACCCTGTGTCAGAATTATCGTCCTCAGTTATTTCAGGAGTACAGAGAAACCTCGATATAACGAATGATATTCTTCAGCCCGGCTGTTACAGCTCAGTTATAGTAAAATGTATGTGAGCGGAAGCTCGATACAAGGAACCTCGTTATAACGAACGCATTTTCCCAGTCCCTTGGCCTTCGTTACATATCGAGGTTTTACCGTATAGTATTAATTATTGAGTTAAATTAAGGAGGTGTTCGTAATTTCAGCGTTGTATACTTATTTTCTGTCTACACACATACATTTTGTAAAATATTTGAAATCAACTGAAAGGAAAGTGACCAGGCAAGTGCACGCGGTCAGTGTGGTAAATATTGTCGCGGGTTGGTTTACTGTGTTGTTGTAAATTCTGGGCCCGGTTTTCAAAGCACGATTAGGCTAATCCTGGATTAGGTCTAAACTTTCATGTCATTTATATGCCTTCAAATGTGAAGGTTTCGTCCACAACAACTTCCTTTATGTGACTTTAAGCTGGAACAAGCTTTTTAATCCATCTTCGAACAAAACTCTGCAGTTTATTGGCAGAGGGGTCGAGAGAAAGAATTTCGTCAATCCTGGATTAGGTTTCAAAACTTTCATGCCATTTATATGCCTGCAAATGTGAAGGTTTCGTCCACAACAACTTCCTTTGTGCGTTTTTCAGCTGGAACAAGCTTTTTAATCCATCTTCGAACAAAACTCTGCAGTTTATTGGCAGAGAGGTCGAGAGAAAGAATTTCGTTAATCTTGGATTAGCTTAATCGGCTTTCGAAAGACCGGGCCCTGTTCTCTAAAACGTATTATGGTATAATAGCGGCTTTCTTTTGAACCATTTATCATGCGGTCGCACTTCATACATCACTCTCTTCTTCTCCTTCTTCAAGCACCAGGCGTGGCTCTGATATATATACGTCAAATTATGTCTCTTGATGCACCAAATAATGTGAAATGAACTTTAAGCCTGGTTTAGACGTCGCTGAACCTAATGCAAATGAGCAAAAACAATATTGTTTTAGCTAATTTGCATTACAGGTTCGGCGCATGTGCAGAGCGACGTCTGAACCGGGCTTTAGGGAAATAATTCTTGGTAGCATACAGAAACTTGATGTGCATAATATAAATGGTGTACAAAGACTTACACTGACTTCTTCATACTACAAGAGGATACACGGATGAAGTGAAGGTTTTACAATGCTTCGGGTTTGAAATTCATGCCAATAACCAACATAGATTTACACAAAAACATAAAATTAAAGAGAAATGCAATACAATCGTCCATAAAAAGATCGCAATTTAACATATAGCCCTGAGGTAAGATGTTGCAATCGATACACTGCTCAGAGAGAACACATAACAAGGCGTTACTCAATACATCAGCACCAATTCTTTATTAGACCACTGACCAGTCATGCGCGCGGATAGTTCGCGGGCGGCAGCTGAGCGACCTCCCCACAGATCACGCGGAGATGGAATTCGTGTTCAGTTATTGCGCTCCTGCGTCGTCTATTTGGACACGGACACGAACGACATGCACGGACACGCACCTTGTAAAGAGCGTGGCCCGCATGTGGTGTCTCGTGTTGACTGCTCTCTTGTTGATAACGTCCTGCCTCTACCGAACATTTCCCATTCAGTTTGTTCCGCGTCTGAGGGCCGTTAACTAGTCCATTCGCTTCAACCTGTCGGCTGCTGTGAATCCCTATTCCATTTCGTCCGTCTTGGAAAATTCCCAGATTTGTGAAAGTCTGCCGTCACACTTCCTGACTTTCGCGTGCTCTGCGTTGTGCAGACCGCGATCCAAGCAAATGTCGTGACGAGGATGGTAGAGTTTGTTGTCCTGTGAGATAAAGAGCGCGACAAGTAAAACACTAGTTACACACGCACGCACAAACGAACACTAAGTTTCAGGACAAGAGTTATCTGCACGCACCTTGTATAACCACTTCTGGTTGAGTTTCAGACCGTCACATTCTTTCAGCGTCAAGCCGTAATTGTTGTAGTCCAGACAGTTATCTTCTGACTTGAGTTCCCCCTTACTGGTCAACACAAAATACTGCAACAGAAGAAAATAAATAAAAAACGATAGTGTATTTACTATGGTGCAGGATTTGGCAAAAGCAAACAAATGCAGCACTGCTAAACTGACGATGGAATACTGTAAAAGAACAAGTGTACGGCTAAGTGGCGCGACATCCAAACCACAATAAACGTTTGGAGCGGCTTTTCATCGCATAAAGATCAGTAGAAGTCAGTTGAACAGAACAATGAAAGCAAAAATACGAGTGAACAAGTTACTAAAATGCTGATGAAAGTGAAAAAAAGAATGAGTTTCACAGCTTTCCGCATCTGCGTGCGGGCTCACCTGATTGCCGCCTTGTCCGTGACATTGGTACAATCCTAGAGGTGCATCATCCTTCTTTCCCAGAGTGTCCAGGCACATGTCACTTGATGGGTTCCGAACCTAAACCGCGTGTCATGCGCAAGGGTTGCTGTCAGTTAAAATACTCCAGAAAAGCGCCAATGACCATGAAACATACGGTTTACATCCGTATCCACTGCTGTTCAGAACCTCACGACAGCATATCACATCACTTCACATCATCACTTAAACCCGATCACCACCACTTCACATCATCACTTAAACCCGATCACCACCACTTCACATCATCACTTAAACCCGATCACCACCACTTCACATCATCACTTAAACCCGATCACCACCACTTCACATCATCACTTAAACCCGATCACCACCACTTCACATCATCATTTAAACCCGATGACCACCACTTCACCATCGCCATCACTACAACATCAACAACATCGCCACCAACATCGCGATCAATCACCATTACCATCACTTTTACCATCATTATAAACAACTCAGCTAAACAACACACTAAACAACACACTCAGAAAATATCCCATCCAACATGAGTACAAACTCTCACCTGCCCTGACGCCAGGAAGTTTATGTCTGGTATCTCCATCTCTGGGATAACATTTTCCAGGTACCACTTAAAACTCTTACACTTGAGCTTTTTCTTCAGCGCCAGACGCTCGCTCACGTCGTCGTGTTTCTTCTTCTTGAGATCAAAACGGATGTTGTAGAAATGCTTAGCGTATTCGTCCATCCACACGTCTGCCACACGCATCAGGTTTCGGCTCACAACGTCCAGGTCACTTCCAGCCCGCGCGGGGAATGAGTATGGGAAGCGTGGCCTGAACACGTGACCGACACGTGAACAGGGCAGCATTTCAATGGAGCCGCCACACTGCCAGATCTGAATAAGGAAACAGACCAAGCTTTGGTGTCATTAATTCTTATTTAGATCGTCCTCACCTATTTCCATTTTTTGTTAAGTTAATGCTTCTGTGGTTAGGGTTTGGGTTTTAGAATTTGTAGGGTTTTTTAACTTAATATTGCTTCTGATGGTTTGTGTCTGGTAACTTACTGACCCACTAACCACAGTGGGTTGGACGAATGAGAATTAGAAGTGAAGAAAAGTGAGGACACTACTCATGGATTGCTTGTACTCACTCTGAAAGAAATTTCCAGGTTTTCTCCACCCCAGATATCCATTCCTGTGTCATAAGTACCAATCTCCTCAAAATAACTTTTGTCTATTGAGAACAATCCTCCAGCCATCACCGGAGTTCTACAACGGAAAGAAGTGGAAACCTGGTCATGAAAGTTGAGTTTCTCCTTTCAATATCTGACTATACATATACACAACATGGTAAGGAGAAACTGTCATCTGATACGTGACTCAGGCCCAATGCTGGTTCAACTGTCAACACTCATACATTTCCTGATGGTTGAATGAATTTGCAAACATTTAACCATAGATTCCTGGATGAGCAGCTAAATTGGTGAAGGGGCACTTCACATGTGACTAAGGTTATAGTTTGTCTGAGGTATAATATTATGTGAAGGGTCATGAAGAGAAGTTTGTCTTGGTCGAAGATTAAATATCACATTATCCAGTTGTCACATGTTCTTTTCTATATGATTCAGTTAAATAGTATTTTGTGGTTTAAAAGGCATCATGAAATGATTCAGTTAAATACTATTTTGTAGTTTGAAAGTCTAAGAGCAGAGCTTCCCATACATATTTGTTTTGAGTAACCCACCATGAAGTACAAAATAAAGACAACAGTACATAAACTGAATCTGTAACTTGATTACCTTATTCCATCTGTTTCGTCCATCCTTCTCTCATTTTCATATTGAGGAACTGGTTTCCAGCCAAATTCCAACCTCCATCGAAAAATGCCACGATGCAGTGGCTCTGGCACCGCATGGTAATAGAATGTTTGATCACTAATTTCATCAATAACAGGCATCACTACATTGGCTCGGTTGTCATTAATTTTTGTCAGTAAGGGTTCCAGCCAGCCTTTGCTGCATTCACAGTGGGCATCAAGAAATGTCAGTACTGCACCCTTAGCTGCAGCTGCACCTTTTAAACGAGCACGAATAAGTCCCTCACGCTTCTCCAACCGTATAATATGGACAACTTTTAGCTTGGCTACATAGATTTCTAGCTTCTTCTTTAGTTCATCTGCAACATAAATCAAATGAATGTTTTAATAATTAATTATTGAGCTGTCAACCTAGAGGTTGAAAGACATTATTTACTGCAGTAAAATACTGGGTTGTTGACTGGTAATATACTGCCCAAAAGTTTCCAAGGCCAATCTACACAGTTTACTTCAGTCTTATACTGACATCTGCTCTTCTTAATAATTTATCTTTCTCGTGCAGAGTGAATGCCCCTACAAGTCAATGAAGGCTAGTCTTCTACCAATCAACATTCAATAGAGTGCAAAAATAAAAAATAAAAAAAATAAATAAGCAATATTATTGGACAAGGTTGATTTGTCAGTGGCAAGCAGATCAATAATATTATTTTCCAATGCTGGGGCAGAGGCAAATAAATGACCTGGGAGACACTGGCAAATCACAATATTTTGTGATAGCTAAGTTCAATTTTATCATTTTATCATTCAAGTGAACTTGCATTTCACAAATTATTTGGCATAAGATGTGTTAGGAAGCACACATTGTAGTGAAAATGAGCTGTCATGTTCACACAGGTGGAGAAAACTGGGCATGAGCAGAATGTTATTTGCAGTTGACACGCCAAAAACAGTAGCACGCATGAGCAGATACTAATTTTTAGGCAGTTATTTGCAGGTGATGTAGCAGTCTCTCGGCCAATCAAAAGAGAGGGAAAAAAGCATCAAATGATAATACTATTATTTTGTTCAGGTGTTTACCTCTGTCACTTGCATCATCCACCAGGATAATTTCTTCTATTAGTCGAGGGGGAGATCTGTTGATGACGCTATGAACAGTGCGCAGTAACGTTGACCATGCCTCATTATGGAAGCAAATTATCACACTAGTCTTAGGCAAATGCATAGGATATTTCTTTGTTCTACATCTGAAAAGCAACAACATTTGAGGTACCATTAAAATTTGTCTGCAAATGAATATAAGAAATTATCAGCAGCCATGCAATAATTTTATCAGTGTTGTACTCTGGGGATCTACTAAATATTATTATTATTTATTATTTTATACTTATTTGATATTTGCCGGTAAAGCAGAGAGCATGGGGTCTGGGAAACTGGAGCCGGAAAAAAGACGGCGTCTTTGGGAAACTCACGCCCCAAACTGAAAATGTATTCTCTGGCATTCTTATGTCAAGCATTTACTGAAATTAGGACCAGTGACCGCACTTCATGTAATAACAAAGCCACAAGACCGCGACTTCATACGGGAGGAGTTTATATATGGTAATTTTATGTTTGTGAGCGCCTGTTGGAACAACATCATTCAGACTGAAGTGACATACTTTGCGTTTCTTACGTCGACCAAGTTTCTCTGCAGTGAAACCTTGTCGCTCGCTACTCGATTGAATGCATGTTCTTTGTATCCTTCCTCTTCGCCGCGTTTTTCAATAAAGTTAAGTGACACAGCCGCTCCCCATTCTCCTGGTTTATCCGGGTTCCTGTCCGGCGTATTGTCGTACACTGCACGAGCAAACTGCTCGTCACCGTCGTGAATAAAGTCAGATTGGGCATCCGGACTCCTAAAGATGTAGTACGTCGCCAGGTAAATCCACAGAGACGACGACAAGATCACGAAATAAAACACTATGCGACGCTTCGGGATGATCATTTCTGTCAAAAGCTGGTACAGGTTTGCTCATACATCATTGCAAGCAAGGGGAAATGTGCCCCGCACGATTACCGTCCGGAGAACTGAACGTTGTGAACAGCACGTGAAAGACAGCACAGTTTCACTTTACTGTGCGTTCTGTTTTGTGCGCATGTGCACTTGTTCTGTGTTGACACAGTCGCGTGCCTATTGTGTTGACCGACAGTTGAATGGGTTTCTTTTGATTGGGAAGAAACTAGTCCAGACGTTCACCGGGAAATCTCTACCGCGTGGATTGTGTATCAAAAAAGAGCAAGGAAATATATTCAGTTGTTGGGCAGATGTGCAACAAGGAAACGCCCCTGCCAAGAACCGGCCGATATTTCCGCTAAAACTATCCGTATTTATACTCGGACAAAATTGTAAACCATTAGTAAATGATCAACCAGTTCGGGTGCAGAAAAGTTACGCCACTGGCCGGCCCGAACACAGGTGCACAATGGCTGACTATAAAACAGGGAACATTGTTAATTAATAATTCGCTGAAGGCGTTATTCCGGACCGGCATAGTTCTCATCAGTCTCGAATATTATGTTCTCCAGTCTAATTCAGACGACTTTTAAGATGATGTTACAAGAGACGATTTTTAACGGCGATTTTTCGTCCAACACCTACAGTTTTGTAGCTAGCGCTTTGGCTTTTACTCTAAAAACATGGCGAACCTTCGCCAAAGGCAGAATTTTGTGCAAAGATTGCTATTCATTGATAGTTCGACGATTACTAGGCAAGAAGTATAGAAAAAAAAAAATGTTGCGCAAAAAATTGTCGTTAAAACTCGTCTCGTGTAACATCATCTTTAGTCATTTCAGTTACACACTTTACAAGGCCCTGCTACACGCATAACCACACAGTTTTCATCGAAAATTTTCTAACCCACTTTTTAAAATGCTTTCTTGTCATGGTTGGCACTCGCTTCTTAGATCAATAACTTCTTAGAGAAAGCGAAAGAAACTTTCTAAGTTAGTCAGTTTTTCGTTGTTTGTCATTATCTTGTTTGCCAAGCTTGTTTATTAGTTCGTTGTCGGACTGTATAAAGTAATCAAATATTTACGTAAATAACGATCAATAGCGGCAAAGCTGCTGTCATGCGTAGTGTAGCGGGCGGTGTCGGTAGCTGCAGGCCCGGCTTTTGAACATGGCAGCCGTTTTCACGCACTGTAATGGTGCAGGGGCCAACTATTAAGATTCCGGTACAAAAAGCAAAAATGAGCCAAACCGACGCCAGGCCGTTATCTTTTATCTCTAACTGTATGTATGTGCAAGTGAAGAAATTGAACTACTCAGCAGCTGGTCTCCGTAGCAGGTTTTCTTGTTAAATTACGTTTATTTCGAGCAAAGAACTTCCTGATCTTTTTGTCATTGCCTGCCGGCTTCAAGTACAATTTAAACCAATATTAAATAGAAACGTCTGTATATATTGCTTAGTCTTCTATTGATCTTAATGAAAGGACTGAAGAGCACCCAACACATAAAAGATGTGCATAAATGAACTTGTGCAACCTTACCCCTTCATTCTGTGGTCCTCCAGAGTTCTGTGCAGGGATATCATGTTACTGGCTACAAGATTAAACGCGTGTTGCTCATAACCTTCATCTTCTTCGTCCTTCCTCGCCTCATCAACCGTGACGCCCTCACCCTTCGCCCCTGGACCAGATTTCTTGGCACCTTTGGGCAGGTTCTCATAATTGGCGGTCAGGAAAATCTCCTTTGCATGATGCACTTTTTTCCCAACCGTAGCCGTCGTAAGAGTTTTGTTGTAAAGTGCTTGTTCTTTCATAACGGGTGATTTGAAATCCGCCAGCGGTAGTACAGCGTTACGAACGCGTAGTTTCCATTTGGGCGTCTGGAGTGGAAGGTAATGCGCGGAACGTGTCTTCACTTCTATGTCCACCTCCAACGATTGAATAAGAAAGAAAGAAACCGTACCAAACACCCAAAAAAACGACGTCAACACGATGGTGTAGTAAATCAATCGACGTCTTGAAATTATGGCCATTTTTAGTGCGTGGCTTTTCGGGCATTCCACTGACGTAAAACGCTCTCCGTCTCGGCTAAATAACCATATTTAGTTCTTTTTGGCCGTATTTAACTATTTTAAAGGATTTTACAAAGTCATGTAAAGTTCCCCTGGGTCACGTGGCTGTGACTGCTGTGTCAAGTACTTCCCACCTGCGGTTCACCTGCAGTTCCACATGTTGAGTCGGTCAACCAAAATATACAACCAGAGCCGCACCAGTCAGCCGTGAATCTAGCATCTCATGCTCATTTGGCTCAAAGAATTCGATTAGCTGGCTCGTTTAAAAACTATTGAGTCACCCCTTGACGTCATTTCACCACAGGGGTGGAGCGGGGTTTGTTGAACAGCCACCATGAAAAACGACTGAGAGGTCCTTGACTCATCAATTACCGACGTAAACAGTCACGAATGGTGTCAAGATGTAGTTGCACCCTCCCCCTCGGGCTCCAAGGCTGTCATGACGTGTTACTAAACAGGACTCCCCCACTGCAACTTTCCGTGGTGAGGCGTGTGTGTTACAGTAAACTATTGGAAGCAGTTAAGTTGTGAAAAATACACAATAAACACCAGTGCATGACCATTTTCTTTGTACAAAGCCTTTCGTTTGAAGTCAAAAGGCAACACACGCTGTGACAACGGAATTGTAAAAACGCGTGTGCATTCATAGGCCTCGTGACGACGTTGACGCTGACCCACATAACGCGGACACTATTCCTAGTGTGCAGTTTGACTGCAAGTGCCTGAATAGAGCCCAGGCCGCCCTACTCAGGAATATGTTAGCTCAGATTTAGATTCCTTACAAGATATTTTTTGATTTTGCTCAACCTGAAATACAAGCCAATAAATAGAAGGTATTAACTATTTCAAACAGAAATATTGAGATTCGCTAACTTATTACAAAACATTTTGCTGTCTTATATTACGAGAACAATTAGTATAGGTAATCGCATGATTTCTCGTGCAATTTGGAATAAATGAGCACGAGTGCTACATGTGATTACTTAATAACATGCATACAATAATTTACGTCGCAAAATATTTTTTCAATTTCGTTGCAATGACAAGTGTCTCAAAAACTTTGTTTTCTCGTAAACAGGATCGGAATCGTCCTAAGGAACGATGAAAACATGCTTTTTGTTTTGTTTGGCTTTGCAAATACGCGCGCCAGCTGTCGGCAATTTTTAATTTCAAATTTCTGCACTCTTAATTTCACATTTCTGCACTGTTAATTACACATTTTTGCACTGTTTGGAAGAAATTGACGTGCGCTCAGCCAATCAGAATGCAGAAATTATTGTATGCATATTATTAGCACCTTTATTACATTTACAAACAAGCATGAAAAAAAGACATTGACAGTTAGTTGCTCCGAGCAACTAACACGATTTTTATCACAAGGCAGCGCCCTTCTTTTCAGTAATTAATGCATAATTTGTTTAAATTTTGAGCAGCACACTTGATTTCAGTATTTGAAAAATACTTTAGATCCTAAGCTAAAGTCGGATTCCCCCAGACATTATTGGAAATGTGAGAAAACTGACATCAGCTTTGTCAGACTCACTGTACTTTACATCTCTGGGTAGACTTTGAGAGGAGAAAGTTTGCCACATGCTACATTCTGGAGGTAAAGGTACAAGATTTGAGCCAGGGGAGGAAAGCTTTTATTCATGCTAAGTCTACCAGCAAAAGAAAGGAAAGAGGGATTAAAATTTTAAGGGTGTCTTCACATGTAGGCCTACAGGTTCAAGACATCAGGCAGGGTTCCCTTAGAGTTTCTATTCACACTACAGCTAAAGTCATTTAAGGGTGATGATGTAACTTTTAAGTTGAACCTAAAATTGCGCATCAGATTTCATTACGTACAGTAATGTCCAATTCATAGTTCCAGCGTCCACAAATGGGGCCACTTGAATCTCTGTCAGAGTCCCTTGGAGCTCTGGATAGTCCAGTTTTAGCCCCAGACACCCAAACTAAATATGTTCATTTTCCTGTCTGTTGCAGCTGGTGTCACCTCAGCTTCTTCCTAATGCATCAAACTTATTTTCTAAGTCGAGCCTTGGTCTGCGATCAGCAGGATTATCCATTGTCCTTGAGCCATGTCTGACTGGTTCAAAGTTCTTTCCACCGACAGGGGAGTCTTTTCTGTGAACAGACCAAAAAAAAAACAAAACAAACAAACAAACAGGTACATTAATATGAGTGTCTGGCCACTTTTTGCAATGTACAGGTGCACCTTTGTATGGCTTTAGTGCAAAGAGAAGTAATGTTTTAAACTGTGCATAAAGAACAGCTGTCTAGCTTGTAAATCTGCAAAATTCTACTGATGTTAAATCTGCTGAACAGGTTTCACTGCACAGACCTTTCAAAGCCAACCTGATGGTTGTGTTGGTGTGTGACATGTTTGTATGGCAGGTAGGCAGGCAGTCTCTATTATCTCCTTGTATCATTCACAGAGTTTGACACTGTATGGTATGTCCTGATGTGAAGACTACACTGTATGTCCTGTTGAGGAGACTGGCACATGGCAGCAACAGACTGCTCTTTATTTACCCTTTGCTAGCAGATGCTGCTGCTTGGAGAGTTGGAAAAGCAAATTCATTGTCTAGTTCTGGGGCCTTTTTAGATGAACCCGTCCTTCTGGCTGCTGTGGTTCTGTATGCTGGTGGGCGATACACTCCTGTAGGTTTGGCCTTTTCCTCTGGGACTTCTTGTGCAACTAGTAACACATGTATAATATTAATAATGATATGTTGCATTGCACAAGTGGGATAGAGGATATTACACGGTGGCGCAAAGATATGAATTTTATTTTCAAGTGGTAAAAAACAATATTTTACAAACGAGCACTTTGCGAGTGAGTAAAATATTGTTTTAACCATGAGAAAATAAAAGTCATATCTTCAAGCCACCATGTAATTTTCTTTTTATTATATTAGACATGAGTGTTTTACAAGAAATTGCACAAACAACGGTGCAAAAGCGGGAAATGATGCCAACGATATCCTCACTAGTGAGGATATGGAAAATACGCCACTCGGGTCCCGGATGTAGTTTCGTATGGATTTTACACACGGTACATTTTCCAGTAAAACACTCATGTCTATATAATAAAAATATATCTTTCACTGCACAAAAATTCTGTTGGGCCAGGTAACAGAACAAATTACAAAAAAGTAATGAAGTAACAGAAAAAAAAAGGAAGGCACTGCACACCTGGGGCTGGCTGGCTGGGCTGAACTTGCCATGGACCAACAGATTTCTCCTTTGTTGAGGTCTCTCCTGATCATATACAGTAAAACATGTTTTTGTAGCATCAATGACATTGTGTTTCTCAAACCTATTCACAGCTTTTTTAAGGGGAATATTTTGGGATATAAAGTTGCAGTTAAAAGGAACAAACCTTCCTCGTCATCAGGATCCTGTTCATTAATGTCACTTGCTTCTGTGTCAGGTTTCTCTCTAAAGAATTACAATGATACAACAATTGACGTTGTGCAGGGTTCAAAATTAACTTTTGTGCTCACTTGACCCAGGGATAACCACTTGTTCTGGTTGCCCCATTAAATTATCTTGGTGCCCCACATTTTGTTGAAAATTAGAATCATTGAGCAGCACTAAATTGTATCATTTTTCTTGAAGATATTGGTTGCCCAAGGGACTGCCATTGCACACTATTTGGTTCCCCCAGCATGTTTTTGGTTGTCCACAACAACTTAATTTTAAACCCTCAGCACTCAGGGGGGTAGAATTTAAAGCCATGTTTTTGCCAAAAACTGAGTCAAAATGGCCCCTTTGTCTAGCTACTGAGTTATATAAACATACTTCAGAACACAACAATGCATACACAGCAACACTGAAGACATACATCAGAACACAACAATACATACACACAGAAACACTGATGTACATCAAAACACAACAATGAACATACAAGATCTGCAGGGATTGGATCCTCAAGCCAGAATAGTCTTTCTCTGTGGGTTCTTCAAAGTCGATCCATTCATCAGCTTCCTGGAGTGAATTTATGAACAGTGGTGATCAATATTGACTACACTCTCTTCCCCTCTCTGCTGAATATATATAATTCATTTAGAAACGACAGGATACCAGCTATAAATCAATATTCCACACCCCCACTAGTCTATCCTTGGTCAAATCTGGAGTGGGGATTGGGCTTTGAATAGACCAATGCCCCATACGTCAATACGAGCACAACTGTCTCTATTCTCTTGTCTGTAACCAACTTACAGCATATTACTGCTTTATTATGCAGATTCCACGTGACTATGCCGGTATTGATCACTTAGGAATATTATTTATACCCCGTGTTGAACGGGGAGATAACACACTTAGACGTGGACAAACCTTGCGTGTGGGACCTTGTTGTACGGCTGACGACTTCTGTTCCTTAGACTTTTCTTTCTCTTTCTGAATGCCGCCGACTTGCTTGGTGATCGTATCACTTGTCGTGAATTTGCCTTTTCCCTTCTTTGCTTTTTTTTTCGAAAAGAACTCCTCGACTGACTTTTCAGTATCGGACATGCTCCAATAGTTATATAGGCAAAAGTGCCAGAAACGGGCCGCGAACCAAGGGAAAGTTAACGTTTCACTCAACTCTCTTCACCGAACTTTTTTTGCTCTCATGAAATACCATGCGTTGAACGCGCGCACGCGCAAACAGGGAGACTGGTCACTAGTGAACGATTATTATCCGAATGCTCCCGAGGATTTCCGAAAATAATTGAAAAAGAAACATGGCGGACGCGGAAAGCTGCAGGACTAATTGTGTGTTTTGCAAGATTGTAGCTAAGGAAGAAGAGTCACGTATAGTCTTTGAGGACGAAAATACGGTAGTCTTTCCAGACATTCGGCCTGCTACCCAGCATCATTATCTGATAGTTCCAAAGCAGCATTATGGAAACCCAAAGACCTTACATGATGCGGAACATGTGAGGTTGCTTGAGAACTTAGTTGCATTGGGTAAAAAAGTCCTTGGTGAACATGGAGCGGACACTAAAGATGTGCGAATGGGATTTCACTGGCCTCCGTTTAATAGTGTGCAGCATCTACATTTGCATGTCATATCACCTGCCTCTCAAATGGGCTTCATCTCTCGACAGATTTTTAAACCCGGTTCATTTTGGTTTGTGAGCGATGGCTGGTTACTGGAACGAGTGAAGAGACTTTCAGGTTATTCTGGAGTTGGAGAAACGGCTGCTATACAGGACTGACCAATGTACCTGTACATATGAAATGTTCATTTGATCCAGCATTGATTTTTCTTTTTACCCTATGAGCACTTTTTTACTTGAGCCAGAATAACCCCAAGGCCAATTTCTGTGTGGTCCTCATGACTATGTTTACAATTTTTTGGTAAGTTTTTGGCATCAAATGAAGATATCATCGGTAGTTCCAGCAAGCAATCTTTGAAGTTTGTAAGAAAGTATGCAATGCAGGACATATCTCTTTTTGTAGAAACATCTTTGGCTGACTTTGTGATGATGACATTACATGGAAGTCTTTCATAATATTTTGGACAGTCTTCCAGTTCATCAAGAGTCTTGAGCATTTCACCATCCACCACATAAACTTCCCCCTCAACGTTCTGAAAGAAGAAAAGTTATTTGGCCTTCCACCTTGCTTCTTTCTACTCCCCAAACATCTTCAACACGTAATGTGTGTGCATTTACATGTAGCCCCCCTCCAAGATTTTGTATAATTTTCTCAGTCTCTCCGAAATTGATATATTTATTTGTGTACACAGAGACATTGACTAGTTACACACTTCAAATTATTGGTTTCAAGCTATGCCAGACTCAGTATTTCTCTCACCTTTCCTTGTCCCGGTACCGACAGCAGGTACGGGTCATTCACAACCGAACCCACAACCAGAGGAAGACACTCTTTAGTCACAGCTTGTCCCATGTATGTGGCCTTTCCATTATCAGGGTCTAACAGTAAGTAATGGTTTGGTTGGTCTTTCTTTAATGTACTGTAAACGAAGACACGCACAGCGTTTTCAGCCATCGACCCCACGGTCTTGTTCCAGGCCTCTGGAATTTGCATTGGACGAAAAACCCCGGGGACGAGTCTAGGACATTGTGTTCAGGCATACATGAAGTATTACCGGTGTTTCGCATCTTTTCCTATTCCACAACACAAATGGAGTCCAACAAGGAAGGCTTTGCCGACTTTGTCCTACCAACCGCGGACAACTGGAGTCTTCTGGCAAGAACATATCACCCCGTGCAGGCAGGAAGTATTGACGGAACGGACACGATAGCACACGACAAGGCCGTGTGGCGAGCACTGCAGGCAAAATACAAACCGAACAAGAGAGTTGGTGGGGATCCATACAAGACTCTTTTTGTTGGAAAACTGAGCAAAGATACGACAGAAAAAACTCTGCTGAGTGTATTCCAGAAATTTGGTGAGATCAGCAAGTGCAGGCTTGTCAGAGATTTAGTGACTGGCTTCTCCAGGGGTTATGCGTTTGTAGAGTTTAAAGACGAAAGGGACACCAGACTGGCGTGGAAAGAAATGAACAGAGTTGAACTTGATGGGTGCACTATTCTGGTTGAATATGAGTTAGAGAGGACGCTCAAGGGCTGGATACCAAGGAGACTAGGAGGCGGGTTTGGTGGGCGGAAGGAATCTGGACAACTCAGGTTTGGAGGAAGGGATCGCCCCTTCAGAAGGCCATTACCTGTTAAATCGATGAGAAGATAGATTTGTTACAAGGAGAATACAATATTACTGCACTGCTATTTGGAGAAAAAATAAAATGTTAATATCTACCATAAATCTGTTTACTGTAGTGTGTATCAATGTTGATTTTAGTCATGAATGGGAGTATGGGACTTCAGGGAGATCTCTGAATCACCTGTCCCAGACACATGTAGGAGGGGGGGGACATTAAGTTTTACTGATAGAGGTGTTGAAGCACAAAAGGCATCCCTTTCATATACCTTCAGTCTGAAAAAGATACTCTTTTTCGGGCGGAGCCTCCCCGTATAAGATGAGGAGGACTGGGATCCGTACCGAGTGGAGTGGGACCGAAACTAATCATGGCGGATCTGGTGAAGGTTTTTGTGTACGGCACTCTGAAGCGTGGCTTTCCGAACCACCGTCTACTGGGGGATCCCCCAAAGGGGTTTGTAAAATTCCTGATGACCGGTCGTACCAAGAATAAGTATCCTCTTGTTGTCGCCACGGACGCCAACATTCCGTTTGTCCTTCCTTTACCAGGGAAGGGAGAGGTACGCTATTAAACTTTTGTACTTACGACACCGAGCCCCAACTCCCCGGGAGAGGGGTACTTCCATATAAGAAAGGACGGGGATGCTCGTCGTACCGCTTAGGGGTCAAAATTACGGTTTTGGTACCGCTTAGGGTGCTCAACATCAAACGTTGACATTTTTATGTGACGTGGTACCGTTTAGGGGTCAGGTGTCAGTCGAATGAACCACAGGCGGCCCAAGCTGATTGACTGTGTGACGTCACGGTCGGGTTTTATAAGCAAATGTATGGGAGATTTTAGTCGATCGATAACTCGAAAAATATTGCGAGAATAAAGTTTTAGACTTGCTAACCTTGTTGTTGTGGTGGTTTTCTTGCTGCTGTAGCGATTTCAGCGTGTTTCGCTGAATTTTTCCTCTCTAACAGAAAGATCTTTCGAAACACGCTGAAATCGCTACAGCAGCAAGAAAGCCACCACAACAACAAGGTAAGCAAGTCTAAGCTTTATTCTCGCAATATTTTTCGAGTTATCGATTGACTAAAATCTCCCATACATTTGCTTATAAAACCCGACCGTGACGTCACACAGTCAATCAGCTTGGGCCGCCTGTGCTCCCTCAAACTCTTGTCAACGTCCCCCATGTGCTGAGTCAGATCATTTTTGTTTCAAGAGATAATAAGTTTAATGACATACGATCGAGTTTGAAGAAGACATAATATTTGACCTTTTTTGCTTACCAAACTACTTCCACCCCAAGAGACTGAGTGGAGCCCAGACCCCAGTGTATTTGCTGTGGTTGATCAAGTACTAGATCGATTTGTGGGGAACGGGAAAAACAACAGAGAACTCAAGTCACTGATTAATAGTGTTATACAGCTTGTGCCATTTTTGTAATGTTTCTACTTTCCCCTCATCTTCTTTGTATTTTAAATTTTTTGCTGTACCCCTCATTTGCACCTGATTCACGTGTTGTTGCTTGTTTTGTGTGGGTGCTACAGCTTGTAGAAGGTGAAATCTATGAAGTGGACCAAGAAGCTTTGTCAACCCTTGATGTGTTGGAGGGACATCCAACTTGGTACAAGAGAACAGCTTGCCCAATCATCACAAGTGATGAACAGCAAACTGAAGTGATGTGTGACATTTACTGTCTGAACAACTACAAGAAAGAACTGCTAACATTACCATTACTGACTTCTTATACCCAGGAGCATAGTTCTAAATATGCTGGACCAACTGAACGATCAAATACTGCAAACATAAAGGAACAGTCACAAGATGTGAAGCCTGTATAGCCACTATTTAGGGGGACAGTTGGATGAGATCACCAGTAAAATAAAACCAAAATCAACCTCAAAATCAACTTGATGCTACCCATTGTGCTGGTGTCTTTTTATGACAGATTATTTATCATAAACTTGATGTGAATATGCTAAATGCTGTAAAGAATGTGCTTAGTATTTCCACATTGACTTTGTCGGTACTGTAGCAAACCTTAGGTCATGCATATTTACAATCACGTTACTAATTAGGTAATAGGTCATGCATAAGCTTCATACACACGCTGTTAGATACTTGTGTAGTCACCATGTTGGAATGTATACCTCGGGATCTCAGGAAAGGCGTAGCACGGACATGCTCGCGGCCTAAATAATAGATGACTCATAGTTTGTTCAGTTGGTAGGTATTGTTCTAACAGCCTAATGCTTTCACACATTCGCTAACCTTTGTAATCAGTTGTGCTGCAGAAATGCTTACTGACCCTAATCATGATGTGGCTTTGACCTTAATTAACTTGTTTACAATTCAGGAAATGTACTAGCCCATCCTAGCTTGTGTATGTGCTGCTAGCTAAGCTAAGAGCATATATAAACTGGTGATTTTAGTCCAATAAACGCATTCAGTTCAAGACTCAGTTGAAGCACTTGTTTTGACTCGTGTAACGCCCGGCTCCCGAACTTCTGCGCTCCTCGCTTCGAGACGACTTGGTTTCTCCCTCTCGACCTACATCCACTCGGTTCGTTACAGTACATTCTACATGCTACCACTAAACTAACTACAGTATTCCTTTGTATCAGTCTGTCGTTCACTTTGAGTGACAAGGCTTGTTATCAGGTTTTGTAAGGAGAGCTTGGTTGTGATGCAGACCTTGTACTTGACACATAGGCATACATTGCTTTCTCCAGGAGGTCTGCTCTTTTGACTTCTTCCTCATGTGCTCTTCTTAGTTCATTTTCCTTTGACCTAAGTTTCTCGTTTAGAATAGCAACCTCATTGTCTTTAGCACTGAGGGCTTCTTTATTCTGTCTGCCACTTTCCAGGATGTCAGCTTCTAAGCTTGAGATTTTGTCCCTAAGTTCACGTTGTGTTTTTCGTCCATTGTCAACCTCTGACCTCAGCTGAGCGACTTCCCCTCTGTGTTCTTTCTCTCTCTGGTCCAGTTCTTGTTTCAGACTGTCCACCTGTCTTTTGAGAGACTCGCACTCCCGGATCACGGAGCTGTTCTGAGTCTGTAACTCATTCAGTTGTGACAACTGTTTTGTGTTCTGTCCTTGAACATCATCACGTGATGTTTGAAGTATACTGATTCTTTCCTCATACTGTTTTGAGCGCAGAAGTTCTTCTTGTTTGAGCCTTGCCTTGCAGTTCATAAGATCTTCATCTGCCCTTAGTTTTGTACAAACAACTTCTGACTTTAAACGGCTCACTTCTCCTTCTAAGTCATTCCTTTCTTCCTCAAGCTGTTGGATTTTTAGTCTTGCAAAATCACTGTTTTCGATGCTCTTCTTTTGCAAAGCACTTATTTCTTTTTGCAGCATATTTTCCGTTTCTTGTAGCTGGACTTGAAACTTGTGATCACTGACTTTCCCCTTTGTAACAAACTCAGCATTGATTTGTTCATTTTCCGTTTCCAACAGGGATACTTTCTGCTCCAAGCTTGTGTTGTTGCGCTGAAGATTGCTCACATCAGCCTTCAGTTTCCTCTCTTCCTCCAAAAGCCCCTCCACTGTTTTGCTGTGTTGTGACCCATCTTGCATCCTCTGGTCCCTTTCTGAATGTAATTCTATCTTTAGGGAGCTCACAAGATTCTCAAAATCCAGACACTTTTGCTTTTGTAGAGACAGCTCTGCATCTGTAGCAGAGAGTTTAGCAGATACAGAATTGAAGGCAGCCTTCCGCTCTTCCAAGGCATCTCGCAGCTGTTGAACTTTCTCTTGTGTTGTTCTACTCAGCTGGTCATGGTTAGCTCTTTCTCTGTCCATCTCTTCCTTTAGAGTTATGATCTGCCCAATACATAAATATGAATACATAAATACTTATGCAACAAAAATGGGAAAATGATTTTCATACTGCAGAAACTTATTGAGACAAAACTTGCCATGACTAGCTTCTACTTTAGTTAATAATGAAGTGTTCATGGTGAGACTCTTTTGTCATTGTATTTCCTACCTCCATCCTTTTCAGTTCTTCCACTTTCTCCAGCTCTTTGTTCAGTTTCTCTGTCTGAATTCTTTGCTCCTCATACTCTGCCTGCCTGTCACCATTCTGTTTTACAGCGACCGTAACAGCTCGCAGGATGTCCTGGGGAATGTTATTACCTGACAGGAACAGTTTGTTACATGAATGTGAAGATCAGCATGGAAATCACATTAATCAGGTAGCAACAAAGATACCAAAAATAACAGGAATAATGGCTAGGCCAAGGCAATACTTATCTTGCAAAAGTCTTACTACCTTATATTATTCTATGGTATACCCATACTTAATAAATTGCAATATTACTTGGACCAGTACATACCCAACTAGACTTCAGCCTATATTCATGATACAGAAAAAAATTATTAGAATTATGACTTTTTCTGGATATAGAGAAGAAACTAAGCAGATATTTAAGTCACTCAATATAATGAATATATATGAGCTCAACAAATACTCAATAGCTCTTTTTATGTACTCATACCTTGACAATAAGTTACCTCAAATCTTCAGTGATTACTTTACAAAAAATGAAAAATTACATAATTACAATACCCGATCAGCCAGTAATATACACATTGATCATCAGAGGACCAATATTATGGAAAACTCTCTGTAAAGTACAGGGGGCACATATATGGAACAGCCTTCCAGAATCCTTAAGAGAATTGAAATCTTATACCTTATTAAAAAATTCTATTAAGACTTATATCCAAAATCATTTAGATTTTAGTGATAATTATAACTAAATTTTAGTTTGATAGTGAAAACTATATTACTTTTTAATCAAAGCCATCATCTGAGCTGCAATAATTGCACTAATATTATTAGTAATAATATTAGTAATTAGTAATAATTAATACTAATTATTAGTAATAATGAGTTGTTTATTTTTTTGACTGGGGATCTTCTCTGAAAAGCCCAGTAGGGCTTGCTAAGATCTCCTGCCACTGTAGTTATCAAGTGTAAACGCTTCCTCACTATTCTGTAAAATGATGGCGAATAAAGGAATTAATCTGTCAGCATGAATGTTTCCAAACTTGTGTAGAATAGACACAAACCTGTAAATTTCAATACCCTGTCTAAGACAAAAGGGCTCTTAATAACAAAAATTAAAAATCCCCCCTCAAAAAAAAAAAATTGTATCATTTAAAGTTAATTGTATCATTTAAAGTGACCCTGTGTAAGACTGGACCCCCGCCCCCCGTTGTACACTTCAGCCAAACCTGTCAAATCGAGGCTTGTTAAGTTCTTGTTGTACTTCAACATGCCCAGCATCTCTCTGCCTCCAAGAAGGCCCAGGTTGTTCCAACGTAGATCGAGATTTCGCAAAATCTGATTCCTTCTCAGAGCTGCCGCGATCTGTCCCGCTCCCTCGTGTGTTATTTGGTTGTTCCTGAGGTCCAAAACTCGCACGATTTGATTGAGAGCAAGTCCCTCAGAAAGAGAGGCTATTCCACTGTCCCACAGCCCAAGAGAATTCCACTCCAGTTGCAAGCTTTCCGTGCAAGTGTTTCTTTTCAAAAATTGACCCAAAACTTCGGCACCGCCACAACGAACATTGTTACCCTTCAAACTCAACCGTTTGATTGATTTATTTTCCATCAGCCCTAAAAGAAGCAGCTTGCACGACTCTTCACTCAGCAAACAATCAGAGAAGTCGACCTCTTCGAAGTGCATGTCGTCTGTCAGTGTTGTGGCAAGCGCACGGCAGTCCTCTGGCGTGAAGTTGTACGAAGACAGGTCCAATATTCTGGCGCTTTGCTCGTGTCCTTCTACAACACTCTGCACATGACGAACAACGGCCTCCAGTGGAAAGACGTGATGCTCACGACAAATTCTCAAGTACCTCTTGTGAAAGTTCTCCATCATGACGAGACACCTCTCTGTTGTTCTAGTGCATTGTGAAGTAATTATTATGTGGTTCCTTGTTGTGAACACTTGTCCTCTCCAACTGAAAACAAGAAAAGACGCGCCAAGCTCTCGTCCCAGACTTTCCACGCCTCGTCCCCAGGGCTTTACACGCCCGGATACAAGATGGCGGCTTTGAAGTCTGTGTTTTGTCCAGGTCTATTTAAAGGAAAAGTGGCTATTGTAACAGGCGGAGGAACAGGAATCGGCAAATCAATAGCTAGAGAATTATTGTACTTAGGAGGTAAAGTTGTTATTGCTTCACGGAAAGAAGAAAGGCTGCAGAAAACGGCGCAAGAGCTGAGAGTAATTGCTGATTCGAATAAGACGGCAGAAGTGAAGGTTATCCCTTGTAACATTAGAGACGAGGGTCAGGTGAGCTGGAAGAAAAACACTCATCTCAACACATGAAAGGGGGGAGAGGGGTGGGTCAGGGTCAATGGGTGTCCTGTCCCTATAAACTTGATAGGGGAGGATGGGCAGTGGGGGAAGATTTTTGTTCTTGACGTATAGACTGTCGAGTTTAAACATGCATACTGTTGTTTCTTCTTAAAGGTTACAGCACTTATGGAGAATACCATCTCCTCATTTGGGAAAATTGACTTTCTAGTGAATAATGGGGGAGGGCAGTTTATGTGTCCAGTTTCTCAGATGTCCACCAAGGGATGGAGAGCGGTTATAGATACAAACCTGCATGGAACATTCCACTGCTGCAAAGAAGGTCAGGACGAAAGCAATTTCAACTCACTGTATGATCTGAAACTCTATCGCTTTTGTTCAGTTAGTAACCAAGTCAGTGTGGTTTCAGCTTACAGGC
Source organism: Plumapathes pennacea (assembly GCA_964036295.1). Classification (NCBI taxonomy): domain Eukaryota; kingdom Metazoa; phylum Cnidaria; class Anthozoa; order Antipatharia; family Myriopathidae; genus Plumapathes; species Plumapathes pennacea. The sequence continues at coordinate 19,648,883 of OZ038464.1, read as the reverse complement.
TATGGATGAGTGAGCATGGAGGGTCCATTGTTAACATCATCGTTGACCTGTGGAAAGGATTTCCTGGAATGGCGTAAGTGTAGCTGCTTGATGAGTATGACAATCAAAGACCATGCAGGCCAAGACTTTTAAAAGTTCATGACTGAACTTTGTCTCCTGTTCCACTACAGGCATACATCAGCTGCACGAGCAGGAGTGCACAACTTGACCATGAGCTTGGCTATGGAGTGGATATCTAGTGGAGTTCGCATCAATTGTGTTGCCCCGGTATGTTTATATTCTGATTGACTGCCAGCCGTTCTGCTACCTTATTATTTGAATAAGTTTTGATAGAGACTCAAGTGTAAAGAAAAAAAAATGAAGATTGCTGATTGTCCCTTTGTTCATATACTTTGTACAAAATAATGCATAATGTGATAATAAATTATCAACACTTGTGACTTTTTTAGGGTGTCATTTACTCTGAAACAGCTGCCCAAAATTATGATGATCCAGAACTGTTTGAGAGGTCTCGTCACCATCTTCCTGCTAAAAGAACAGGGACAACAGAAGAGGTGAGGATGAAAGATTTTCATTGACAGCCCCTAGCAATAAATATTGAAAATTATGACCCATCAAATATTTCCTCCCATGCGTGATTGGTAAAATCGTGACACGTGACCGAATAACGTCCGCTCGTGAGCGGACATTATCAGCGAATAACCCCCGCCTGGCGAACTAATGCTGTTTATTGACAATATCCGAACACAGTTCTATTTATTTAGTCACAAAAATCATTACAAGATGACTACTGAGGAGGACATCAATTTATTGGTCGAAAATGCAGTTCCACAAAGCACTAAAAAGCTTCACAGTTTCCGCACAGTTATTTGCGCTGCGAGAGGAAATATTTGAAGGATAATAAAGACAATAAACTACTTTTGGCTTCGGAAATATGCACGGATAATTGTCCTTGGACATTATCTGTTCCTCGAAGCTCACAGTTGCCCTTGAGCTTCGCTCTTGGGCAACTGTTCGCTTCTCGGAACAGATAATATCCTCGGACAATTATCCGTGCATATTTCCTCGCCAAAAGTAGTTTATTGTTTATATAACAAAACTAAGGTTTGATCCTCAGGTTTCTGGTGCAGTGTGTTTCTTGTTATCTCCTGCTGCCTCCTACATCACTGGTGCAACACTCAATGTGGATGGAGCCTCGAGCCTGGTCTTTGCTAACCTCTGGCAAACTCCAGGTAAATACTGATCCTATAAAAATCCCCCTTCCCTAAGCTGGATATTGCATTGCTTTGACAGGACCAGCCATTATTTATTATATTTCTTTTTTGTGTTATTTTTTGTAGAGCATCAAAGTTTACCTGAATTCAAATGGAGCGATGGTGACATGAAATCAAAGTTATAGACTCAGCAAAGAAACAGGAGCAAAGTTGCATTCATTAATAATTATTATTAAAAATTACAAAATGGTACACCTTGTCTCAACTGACTTACTATCTAAGTACTACATGTGGGCACATGATTCAAACCTGATTCCTTTACACAGATTCTAGTCTGTCTACCTCTATGGTCCACTTGTTATAATATTGCAGCAGATATTGCTTCAAAACTAAGAGATATACAACAAAACTTATTATTAATATTAATAAATTATGTAAAACAAACAAAATGCTACTTTGGGAACATATAAAAATATCAATCATAAAGTGTATTATAGATATCTTGAACAACTCAATATTAATTAACTAATTATATCAGTATGATTAATTTAAGTAGTAATACTTTAGTCTTTAACTTGGAAAACAAATTCATGATGCCAACAGACATTGTACCAGACTATTTCCTGTCAAGCAAAGACTGCCTTTGAGTTCACATTTTTAGATTCCCTGTGTTTGTTTATGATCTGAGCACAGAAAAATCTGAACACCAAGAAACAGATATATAGAGTTAATCCTCGATGCTGCCGCCACACAACCTTCCTTCTACCTTGCAGTACATGTAAGTACGCATAGTTTGTGATAAGGTGGGCTTGTGCGTCAACAAGTGCTTGTGTGTGTGTACATGCTGGCTGAGTATGCTTGCCATCCACAGATACGTTTTAATAGTGTCCCAGTCCTTTTGGTCACCGTCGTTGAGTTTGCACCTGAACAGCTGTGACTGACTTGCAGAGCTCTGGTTCAAGCAAAAACTACAGTTAAGTACAGCTACAGAGGCTGGGTATGGTTTAAGTTGTTGAGACAGTCTCTTCACTGGCTCAGTCAGTGATCACAGAAAATCTTGAACATCATGATTTAATGGAAAACTGTGCCCTTCAAAAATTTTACATCAAAAACAGGACATATTTGGAGATCACTTTCAGAAGCATTATTTTGGTATAAAGGACCGATATACAGCTGTATAAATTAATGTCACTACAGCCCATGCTACTCACCTTTGCTTACACTACATATAGCTAGTGCAAGGCACCACTTTCTTGTACTGGATTCTTGCTTTCTAAAACATTAAGACAAATCTTCAGCGTGCTGTAATAGTATGGCGTAAGAACTTTAAAAACTTGGTGGAAGTATTGTCAGTGTGAACTAAACTGAATGATGTGTAATGTACAGTACTTTTTATACAAACCATTATTTCAAATAATAAAACTTTTAATTTATAAAGATGTTTTGTGCTGATGAAGGGCTGCCAAACTCAGTGCCAAGCAATATTATTATTATTATTATTATTATTATTATTATTATTATTATTATTATTATTATTATTATTATTTATAAGATAAAGTGGATAGGACGCATGATCTGATTGATAAACGCGTGTGCATTATATCTCAACATACACATGTGTCATCTTGACGTGGCGTGACGTCACCTTTTCTGCCAAGTTTTTTGCCATTTTGATTTACTATAACACTTATTATCAATATAACTGTTTTTGACATACAATAATGAGGTGATAATGTTAATATCCTGCATATTATGTTTCTGACCTGTGTCATGAGCAACACTTCTATCTTGCTCTGGCTGCTGCTTTTCCAGCTCAACCTGTGAAACAGTAAGTTATGAATAAGTATTGTAAATATCTTCAATAGAAAAGTAAGCTGTAAAATGTAGCTGAAGTTAATACCAAATCACAATATGGTCAATTTTTTATCTACACATTAAAGTCTTATAAGCTCTGCATTTATGCTTGTTTCTCAATGTGTTTCCATACCTCTTCATTTTTGCTGTCTAAATTGTGAAATCTCTTCAAGTCTGATATCACATTTTGTAGTGTTGCACATCTCTTCCTGTTGAGTTTCCCTGTGTTGAGTGGATAATGCATGTACCATATCACACCCCTGTATTCTCTTGCAACAGTGGATAACAACTGGGTACATATCGCTAAATATATAGTGTCTTAGAAAAACAGAGTTATTCACTTTAACATGGGGACAATGACAGCATAACTTCTGGTGACAGCAAAGTAAGCAATTCATCAAACAGAGGGTCGAGTTTCTCTTCTAACTCCAGAAGCAATATTTACTTTATTTGAGAGTCCAGAACCCTGAAAACCATACCATGTTCAGTAAAATGTCCCTATACAGGAAATATAGAGGATTTGCCCTGGCCCCTAACTGTGTGTAGAAAGGAAATATAGGAGATGGGATATCTTACCTAACTTGGGAGTTCTCCTGGGAAGTTGGCAGGTTCCAGTGCCATCGTCATCCTGATCATCGTCATCATAATCAAAGACAGAAGGGGCCAGAGCAGGCCTAAGAAAAACACCGGCAACAAGAGAACAATTTATATCACTCTAGAGATTGATGATGTTCAGTGACATGGACCAGAGGTTAGTTAGCACAGGTATCAGCTAGAGTAGAAAGTGCTAGGAATTATATTGTACACTTGAAATCCTGTACAAGCAACTACTGTCTTACTTCTTAATTTTTCAAACTGTCCAATTAGGGATTAGTTGGACAGTTTGAAAAATACAATGTATGTCTATACAAACAACAGCAATATTGTTTAGTTCCTTGTGTGTACAATATAATTTTTTTTTAATAATAACAACAATTTTATTCCTCCTTATATCATATTGTAAGATTACACGTGAAAAGCCGAATTCAAAGGCTTATATGGCGAGGGTCAGTGGAAATACAGATGTTTCTTTTTCTTTTTTTTTTTTTGATGTTAGAAGTTGGACTTAGGAGAAGTGTTATGTTAATGAAATACTAGTTATAGTGGTAAGATAATAATGATAACAATGATATAGTAAACATAATAGTTAATTATGGATAGAAAGTAATAAAAGTCATACCTAATGTAAACAACTGCAACAGCTAACAGGACTACATTACATTAACACTAACACATTAACACATAACAGGACTACATGCTGTCCAATTTGGAAATAATTGAATTTGAAAAATTCCTCTGACTGCCAAATTGGACTCGGCCTGCGCCCTCGGAATTTTCTCATCCAATTATTTCCAAATTGGACAGCATGTAGTCCTATTACATATACAAATATTTCACGACGCATATAATTGTGTAAAGCCCAACAACGTCCACTTTTAGCCCAAAAGACATAATTTTCACTGTCTCAGCAACATCTTGTTTCGCCTGTAGTGAAAAAGAGATGGGGAACAACTTACTTGGGCGCTCGCTGTGCTCCCTCGTCCCCTGGTTCTACAATACTCTCTAACGGACTCTTGTTGGTACATTGATCTGCATTGCTTTCTTTTGAAGCGCATTCTTCTTGTGGTGTATTCACTTTGGGTCTCCGGTATTCCTCAACTCGCAGTTCCAACACTCCTTTCTCTTCGATGCTTTTGTAAAGTGTCACGACAGCCAAGGGAATTTCGTCGCTTTCCCCCTCCCCATCGCTGCAAGGAACGTCCCAGTTTGAGTCTTTTTTTTCTTCCGTCATGGTCATGTCAATTTAAAAATGTAAACAATAACATCACAGGAATCTAATTCATTTCACTCCGCACGGTTTCGAGTCAAACCTCAAAGTTGTTTGTCGAGCGGAACCAGCCGCCATTAATAGAAACACCGCTGATCATAAACCGCGTGCTCAGTAACGACTCACGTACCAGGGCGCGGCGCGGATGAGGTTGAAGAAATGGGCGGGGCGGCACGTTTTCAGAGCAACGAACACTGCGTCAGATTATGTGTAGTTTCAAATATTGCACAACAAGACCGCTAACTTCCCTTGCGTGTTCAGCTTCTGCGCGCGTAGCTGCCCTGGCTGTCTCCATTGCGGCGGCTTATTTGTTTTTGTGTCAACAGTCCCCAAAAACATCACCTTGAGATCACATCAAATGAAGGCGTTCATCGATATGACACCCGCAATTAATCGCAATCAGTCAGACTGCCAACAAAAACTAGGTCCTGACACGGTACCTTAACGGCCTTTCTAGCAGCTGGGAAAAGCACAACCTCGTTCCCAGGGCCTTTTCCTTCAAAACAAAAGGCCCTGGGAACGACATTGGAATAAGCAGATTCGCTAACTATGCAACTCAGAGAGTGCATTGCTCTACCTGAAATTATAAGAAGTGCTAGTTCTGTAGATGAGATCAAGAAGCAGCTGCAATCGGTCTCGAGCACATTTTAGAGACTTAAACCAGAGGACAAGTATCGTAAGTTTATGCTATTATTGGGGCTTTAGGATATTTTAGGATCTGTTGGTCTTATTCGCTATTTAGGGATGTTTTGATGCTTTAGAACAGCTTGGTGTTTAGTATGTGCAGGATTCATATGATACTTTTAAAATTCTTAGAATATTCACCATTTCAATCACCTTCCCCCACCCTTAACATGTTGCGTAAATGAGTCTGGGAACGAGCGTGTCAGTGGAGACCAGTTTAAAGTAGATTTTATTTAACCTTTAAAACGCTGAGAGAAATAAGGAGTTCGATTGCAGATCTACCTAAGGCAATGCTCACCTGTCGAGCTTTACTGTTAATAATAAACAATATACAAGCGTTTGATGCGGGAAGCGTGCACATCACGCAAAACAGACTGGTCCAATTTCTAGCTTGAATTCTTGATCAGGTTTCCCGATGTCAAATGGAGCGACATCGTTGATAGGCAATCGATATTTCTGTCTTGTGTCGATCTCAATGACCGTCTGGTGCCAATTGCCATCTTTATTCTGAGAATAAAAACAAAACAAACATGAGCCGCGACCCTCAAGATCAAGCTTCGTTTAGTGACACAGAAGGAATCCTTCCGCTTCGACATTTGACATAAAATGAAACTACAATTCGTCGGGTGCGTCTCTCATTTGACCACAGATAAGTAGACATACAATTAGAAGTTCTGGATCCAGAATCTTTTATATCCCAGAACGTACACAACTGGACCTCCATTGATCTCATTCCATATTGATGTATTCTAAACGACTTAGTTATCCGCTATAGCACCAAAACAGCTGCGCTAAGTAGAAAAGCGGATTAATATCTCGTAAAACAAAACAAAACTGCACAAAAGAAGCTGCGCTGAGTGGAGAGGCAGATTCTTATCTCGCAAAACTAAACAAAACTGCACCAAAGAAGCTTTGCTGTGTAGAGAGGCGGATTCTTATCTCGTAAAACAAAACAAAACTGCACCAAAGAAGCTCTGCTGTGTAGAAGGTTCTCATCTCGTAACAAGACGCACCTTGCAGCCGTTAGAGAGGACAGTGGGCCTGAGTTTGGAAGCGCTTCCCGCGTGGAACTCCATGTCGTTATCGCCCATCAGTTTGATCGACTGCTTGAGATGCCAGGCCTCGGAGTTGCGGCAGTGGTACGTGACGTTCTGATACGCACGGCGGCTGAACACCCTCAGGAACGTGATCTGCGTGGAGTCTGCGTCATATTCAATCTGCAACCAACACAGTCTCAGCCATCATTGTGTCCACAACAACAATAACAGCAACAGCAACAATAACAACAACAATAATAAAGGCTGACGACAACAACATCTTGTCACTCGCATGTGCTTGAAGGCGCGATGTTGCCCATCTATGTTCCCAGGCTCTTTTCCCTACCCCGCCGGCTTGGCACGAGGATGGATGTTGCCTCGTGTTACATTTGTGGCGGCACAATACTTTCTTTAATAAAACTTCCTCATAATATGGATACTGGCGCCCGTTCCTTTAGGACGCGGTGTAAAGGCCATTTCACACTAGACGCGTCGCGACACGCTGTAACTGCATGCGACAACGCGACAAAATTAGATCCCGGTCATTCCTTCAAACCGGACGCGGCGCGACATAGCAAATGTAATGTAATATTTTTCTACATAAACGTTTGGTAAAGTTGTCTCGGGTACGAGGGTTGTCTCGGGTACCCGGGACAATTTTCTTCCATATAAACAGGACCTAAGATTCGCTCACCTCTTCTCTGTCCTCAAACGCCTCGCTCACCCACTTGTCCTTGTCGTCATATCCAGACACCAGGCTCATGCCAGACATCTGTAATTTTATTAAAAGGCTTAGTAAACAAGGGTTTTCTCTGTTTCCACCTTTCTTCCACTAAGGGGCTCGAACATCGAGCTCTGCGCACAGCAAAGACAGATCACAGCAACAGTAATGATGACGTAACATGTCCCCCCCCCCCCCCCCCCTTCCCGAGGCTTCATTCTTGCGTTGATTCTCTCGCGCCGCACTTCACTCTACACATCGCCCTCACTGGCTTTCCTGATTGTTTCATAGCTATGCAGTTTCCGCCCTCTCCGTCTCTTCCATTCTTACCTTGGCGTTTTTGGGCATAATGCACGAGAAGTTTTTGTTAAAGTCGCAGTACACTTTGATGGCGTCCAGCTTGGAGCCCTCGTTAGGATCGATCCAGTACCAAGCTGAAATAACAAGATGGCAGCCGCATCACGCGCTCCGTCCACATTGGCAAACACGGGGAAAGATTTCCTCGCTTTAGAAAGAGTTGGTGAGTACGGCACTTTCCCATATAACAGCTTTCTATTTGTTAATTTTAAATTCAAAACTATAACATTCAAGAAGAACTATATCTGCGAGCACATTGTAATTGTACATCACCCGGCTCGTTCATGGTGCAGGCATACCGTACTTACCGCTGGGAAGCTTGGAGTGGTCCATGTGGAGGTCTTGGCAGGTCTTGGCGGGCTGCTCTTTCGTGCCTTTGGGCCGCAAAAGTTCTTTGGCCGCTTCACTCAGTTCCTTGAACTTCTTCTGCTGTTCTAATATTTCCGATTGACCAGGGTTCGTCTCCTAAATGTGATCAAATACAAATCATCTACCGGTGCGAGATATGTGCGATAGCGCGTTGTCAAACAAATAAGCAAAAGATAACGTTCATTTTCCACAGGAAATTATGTACCGGCCGAGTGCGAGATACCACGTATACTTCCAAGCAAAACAGTGCAAAAAGCAAATTAAATATTGTTACCGGTCACTCGAAAAGTATTTCAAATGCTGAGAGGAATGTTCGGTTTATCTGTCTGCAGCATATGCTTTCTATTTATTCCCAAAGCTGTACTCACCCTGGAGCGGTACAGCCGCCGTGGAGTTTCTTCGCCGCCGCCTTCTCCTTCTCCTTCTCCTTCGCCGCCGCCTCCTCCACCACCGCTTTTCTCAACACCAACATTGAGATACTAACAATCAAAACAAGATTGAATTTTACAAATAGAAGAGGATTCGTGAGGCTACAATAAGTTTATCTCAGCTAAAAAGTAAAAACAACAAGCATACAAATAGAAGGACTCCACGAGGTTACGATAAGCATATCATAGATAAATGCTGGAATAAATACATACATTTAAAATCGGAGACCTTCCAGGGAAACCCTAATTAGAAGAAAAAACAATAGTTGTAGACTGGTTGTAGTAGTAGTAGAAGTGGAAGTAATGGATAGCAGTAATAATAGAAACAATAATAACAATAACGATAATAATAATAATAATAATAATAATAATAATAATAAATATTAATAATATTAATAACAATAACAAAAAGGGCCGATCCAATAAATACAGGTGTTTTGCACGTTTTAACATGTGCATTAAAACGAGGCTGTGTGTGCTGGGTTCACTTGCCGTGGGTCCAGGAGGTCCGGGTGGTCCAGGGGGTCCCTGATAAAACCAAACCAAACCAAACCACATTAACACAAACACACAACTGAAGTTTCGGATGAACGCGATTATTAATGTCTGGTCGCTAGTGTCAGAGCTGTTGTGTTATTTGGTGCAATTGAGCATGTCCATACTTAAGCGCTAGTCGTGTTTTGTAACTGGGGCCCTAAAACAAAACATTCCTTTTTTCATTATTTTCCTACAACTTAATGTATGTTAGTGCCGTACATCTGTCCGATAAAAAGTTCATTTTATATGACATAAGTTCCCTAGAAAAGTCTCGTGCTTTTGGAACAAATGACAAAAAAAAAAAAAACAATGTGTACACCTCACCTTTGAACAAAAGTTATCACAAACAATCAAACATAAGCATGCAAGCACGCACATACACTACAAGCACACGTAATTAAACGCACACACAGAGGAATTAGTGTACCTTGACTCCATCTGGTCCCTGTAATAAAAGGTCAGCAAATGTAGTGAGTACAAAAATTACTGAAAAGAAAAAGGATCACCCGATTCCCCAAACTTCCAAAACTCAAAAACCTTTGGCAGAACTACTTGACGCTTTTAAACAAAAAGAGCCTCTGTCGATAAACTCATGGACTGTTCATAAAACTGAAAGAACATTGCATCTCTGTTCAGTGAATGAGTCATAATTTTGATATTTCAATCTATATTCCTCTTCACGAGTTAGGTATATCCACAGAATACTTTGACATAGACCACTGAATTAGAAACACTAAGCAGCCAACCAAACACAACTGACTCTCAAACTACTTGTCACAGCTGACTTTCAAACTATTTCTCAAACTACTTGTCATAACTGACTCTCAAACTATTTCTCAAACTACTTGTCATAACTGACTCTCAAACTACTTGTCAATACTGACTCTCAAACTATTTCTCAAACTACTTGTTACAACTGACTCTCAAATTATTTCTCAAACTACTTGTCACAACTGACTCTCAAACTATTTCTCAAACTACTTGTCACAACTGACTCTCAAATTATTTCTCAAACTACTTGTCATAACTGACTCTCAAACTATTTCTCAAACTACTTGTCATAACTGACTCTCAAACTATTTCTCAAACTACTTGTCATAACCGACTCTCAAACTATTTCTCAAACTACTTGTCATAACTGACTCTCAAATTATTTCTCAAACTACTTGTCATAACTGACTCTCAAACTATTTCTCAAACTACTTGTCACAACTGACTCTCAAACTATTTCTCAAACTACTTGTCATAACTGACTCTCAAATTATTTCTCAAACTACTTGTCACAACTGACTCTCAAACTATTTCTCAAACTACTTGTCACAACTGACTCTCAAACTATTTCTCAAACTACTTGTCATAACTGACTCTCAAACTATTTCTCAAACTACTTGTCACAACTGACTCTCAAATTATTTCTCAAACTACTTGTCATAACTGACTCTCAAACTATTTCTCAAACTACTTGTCATAACTGACTCTCAAACTATTTCTCAAACTACTTGTCACAACTGACTCTCAAATTACTTCTAAAACTACTTGTCACAACTGACTCTCAAACTATTTCTCAAACTACTTGTCATAACTGACTCAAATTATTTCTCAAACTACTTGTCATAACTGACTCTCAAACTATTTCTCAAACTACTTGTGACAACTGACTCTCAAACTATTTCTCAAACTACTTGTCATAACTGACTCTCAAACTATTTCTCAAACTACTTGTCATAACTGACTCTCAAATTATTTCTCAAACTACTTGTCACAACTGACTCTCAAACTATTTCTCAAACTACTTGTCATAACTGACTCTCAAACTATTTCTCAAACTACTTGTCACAACTGACTCTCAAATTATTTCTCAAACTACTTGTCACAACTGACTCTCGAACTATTTCTCAAACTACTTCTCATAACTGACTCTCAAACTATTTCTCAAACTACTTGTCATAACTGACTCTCAAACTATTTCTCAAACTACTTGTCACAACTGACTCTCAAACTATTTCTCAAACTACTTGTCACAACTGACTATCAAACTACTTGTCAGAACTGACTCTCAAATTATTTCTCAAACTACTTGTCATAACTGACTCTCAAACTATTTCTCAAACTACTTGTCACAACTGACTCTCAAACTATTTCTCAAACTACTTGTCATAACTGACTCTCAAACTATTTCTCAAACTACTTGTCACAACTGACTCTCAAACTATTTCTCAAACTACTTGTCATAACTGACTCTCAAATTATTTCTCAAACTACTTGTCACAACTGACTCTCAAACTATTTCTCAAACTACTTGTCACAACTGACTATCAAACTACTTGTCAGAACTGACTCTCAAATTATTTCTCAAACTACTTGTCATAACTGACTCTCAAATTCTCAAACTACTTGTCATAACTGACTCTCAAATTATTTCTCAAACTACTTGTCACAACTGACTCTCAAACTATTTCTCAAACTACTTGTCATAACTGACTCTCAAACTATTTCTCAAACTACTTGTCATAACTGACTCTCAAATTATTTCTCAAACTACTTGTCACAACTGACTCTCAAACTATTTCTCAAACTACTTGTCACAACTGACTCTCAAACTATTTCTCAAACTACTTGTCATAACTGACTCTCAAACTATTTCTCAAACTACTTGTCACAACTGACTCTCAAACTATTTCTCAAACTACTTGTCATAACTGACTCTCAAATTATTTCTCAAACTACTTGTCATAACTGACTCTCAAATTATTTCTCAAACTACTTGTCACAACTGACTCTCAAACTATTTCTCAAACTACTTGTCATAACTGACTCTCAAACTATTTCTCAAACTACTTGTCACGACTGACTCTCAAACTATTTCTCAAACTACTTGTCATAACTGACTCTCAAACTATTTCTCAAACTACTTGTCATAACTGACTCTCAAACTATTTCTCAAACTACTTGTCATAACTGACTCTCAAATTATTTCTCAAACTACTTGTCATAACTGACTCCCAAATTATTTCTCAAACTACTTGTCACGACTGACTCTCAAACTATTTCTCAAACTACTTGTCATAACTGACTCTCAAACTATTTCTCAAACTACTTGTCACAACTGACTCTCAAACTATTTCTCGAGGATGACAAAAGTTGTCTGTAAATGCACAGTATACATACCCTCTCTCCAGCGTCGCCCTGCAAGTAAACATAAAAGCCCACATCAAAATAAAGGAAACCAGAGAATACAAAATGAGGCATTGATCAACGCACGCGCAAACGTTTACTTCGTAAGACAATAATAATAATAATAATAATAATAATAATAATAATAATAATAATAATAATAATAATAATAATAATAATAATAATAATAATAATAATAATAATAATAATAATAATAATAATAATAATAATAATAATAATAGTAATAGTAGAGGAGTTACAAACAACAAAGGTAACACAGCTCGGGTCAAGGGTGCTTGAGAAGGCTCTTCAGTGTTCATGGATTGATTGATTTGAAAATTTTGACCACGAAAACAAAGTCTGACTCACGCCTAGGTTTACGTTTTATGCTCTAACCAACAATAACACTGGTTGGTTCTCTTGAAAAGAATACATTCTACATTATTAAAGGATCACGTTTCTTCTAAGTGGATCTTGTGTTTTCAAGATTGGAATGCTTTTAAATCCACAAATGTAGGCAATTGAATTATGCGTCTGTTCGTCTCACTTACAAAGTCACACAACAACGGCGGTAGACTCGCACTAAGTTCCGTTCATTACACAACGTCTAGTTATAACATTGAGCTGTTTACAATGTTTAAAGTACACGCAACGCAGCTTTATGGTTGCGGTTATTTGCCAAGGAAAGTCGACGGTTTTTACATTGATGTATGAAGTTGCCGCTGCAAACAGTGCAACCACAAGTATGCTTATCTGCATGTTTGAACACTATTATTCACTCGAGGCTTTATGGTCGCGATTACTTGCCCAGGGAAGTCGACGATTTTTACATTGACGTACAATGTTGCCGTAGTAAACAATGCAGCTACGATTTTCTACGTATGAATATTGTTTTCATTTCAAATTCTCGATTGAAAATTTCTTTGCTGTAATCACACATACTCCGACAAGACATACCAACATTCGAAGGACAGAACGCGTCAGCAAAAATCACGTGTTCAAAAATAGAGCGCCCAACCAATCAGCGTGTGCCATTTCTCGACCCCCCCCCCCCCCCCCCAAAAAAAAAAAAAAAAGAAAAGAAAAACCGGCCATTCCTAGACTTGGCTATAGGCCAAGTAATAATAATAATAATAATAATAATAATAATAATAATAATAATAATAATAATAATAATAATAATAAAATGACAATACTAAGTGTGATAATTATGATAACAATAATATCGCTGTCTGACTTACCGGATCACCACGCATTCCAGCAGAGCCGAGTTCACCCTGAAAGCAAAGAGAAGACAATGACAAGTTACGTGCCATTTCCATGAACCATAAGGGCTTATTCTGTGGGATCTTCGGAACCGACAGCTTCACAGAGAGAGTAAAAATTATGTTACTTACTGCATTAGAATTCTTATTGGAACTAACAGCTTTATAGACAGTGTAAAAATTCTGTTACTTACTGCATTAGAATGCTTATCGGAACTGACAGCTTTACAGAGAGTGTAAAAATTATGTTACTTACAGGACTTCCCGGTTGCCCCTGAGCCCCAGCCTGTCCCGGAGGACCAATGTCACCCTAAAGGCAAGCGGGATAAACATCAATACAAACCACGCGGAGTGTTCAGTGAGGAGGCCACAGAACACCGTCGATCAGGAACTCAAGAAAAAAACACCTGCACTGCTAATACTTGTGGAAAAAATACACAAATCAACAATGCCAATACACGTGAAAATAGATTGCATAAAACCCTCAAACACATCAAAAATATAAAAGGTGAGGTACTTTGTGTGCATGCAGGATGATGAAGACTGCGGAGCTTCGCGTGTTGGCACAAATTCAGAGAGCAGCGTCGGATCACAAGTGTTGAGGAGTTCCGCTGTCTCACCTGCGGGCCTGGAGTTCCTCTATGGCCTTCTTGTCCATCCGGTCCTTTCAGTCCCTGCTCTCCGTCACCGCCGTTATCCCCAGGGCGGCCAGTGAAACCTTTGTCTCCTTTAGTACCAGATGGTCCGCGAAAGCCTTTCTGTCCTGTTGGGCCAGGAGGTCCCTGTACAGAATGGAAAAAAAAAGAGCTTGAAATTCGACGACCTTTAGACAGTTGTCATAATATAACCAGTAAAGGCTTGGGTGATGCGTAATGTACGAGCAAGGTGAAAGATGTAGACACAGCTGGTCCTCCCACCCAAACGACGACACCACATGTGATCTGTAACAGTGTAAAATCAATGAACTAAGGTGGAATGTGTTAAAATAGTATATACATACGGGCTGCCCTGGTCTGCCAGGGGAACCTGTTGAACCATCTCTTCCTCGGCGACCCTGCAAGAAAATGGGGAAAGTTCAGTTTTGCCACACCATAACGCTGCGCTCACGCAATTCCAGTAAAACACGAAACAAACCTTTGGTCCTGGCTGTCCTTTGGCGCCCGCAGAGCCGTCAGGACCTGGGATTCCTGGTGAACCAGGTGTGCCTGGTTCTCCAGAGGCTCCGGCTGCTCCTGCTTCTCCCTGTCAATACAAAGAGGTTATTACACGGGAAGGAGTGCAATATAAAGAGGTTATTACACGGGAAGGAGTGCAATACGGCGGTAGAGTATTTTTACGAGTCGGTTTTACAGGCGAGAAAAAAATAAAAATGACGAGTAAAAATACAGCCGTATTGCACGACTTTTCGTGTAATAAATTGTTTATTATACGACAAACGAAGCAGGGCAAACGTTCTCGCCGCGAGCAAAGTGGAACAAAAAAATGACGCGTTCGCAAACTTTGCTTGCGAAAATTGATCACGCAAGCTAATAAACCAGTTGATCTGGTTCCTGACGAGTGCAATACGCTCCCATCTTTGCACTCGTTTTGGCCTTTATTTGCACTCGAAAATGTGAAATCGTGTAATAAAAGACAATATTGACGTACGTCACGAACCTGCTTTACACATCAAAAAACTGAAACAGAATCTTAGAATTTTCACTGAACTAAATTACATAAAATTATAATATGAACACATTCGCTAGGTAAGCAGAAGTGTAAGTTGCCTCGAAAGACATGATTGAAATCAAAGTGTCTTCATGTGTGGGCTGTTTAAATGTGTACAAGTGACAATTTTAAGAAAACCAGAGGAGCTGAGAACCAACTAACCTTGTTGCCAGATCGGCCATTGCTTCCCCTTATGCCAGGTGTGCCATCAGAACCCTGGTAAAGAAGAAAAACGAATCCTTGAAAGTCAACAGGCTGTACTTTCATATTCAGGGCAGAATAGAAGAAGTCGGCTAGACTTACGAAACAAACCACAGACAGACAGGGATAAGTGTAGGTCAAAGGAAATTTGTCCCAGAGTTGAAAGGGAATGCATGGGCATGTCAAATTCAAAAGTCCATGAAGAGAGAAAGCAGCAGGACGAGGTACTTACTGGGAGGCCTGGTGCACCATCTGCACCCTGATCACCAGGAGGCCCCATGGGTCCCTGGGTAAGAGAAACAATCAATCTTTGTTAACAAGTTCTTTCACTAGCACCTGCACCCACCCTACCTCCTCCCCCTTAAACGTCCATTTGACTTTAAGCGGGGAAATGGTAAAACTGTCGACGGCCTTTTGTAAAACAAAGAAAAACAAAACTAGGAAAGGCATACAAAGCAAACCACTTCATGCTTACAGTCGCTCCCGAGTCTCCATCGAGGCCATTTCTTCCAGGAAGTCCATCGTCGCCCTACATTATTAAGAAACCACCAGCTGATCAATGATATCCACAGATGACCCTAACAATACCGGATAGAATAAGCCTTCCGTTCAAATCACTTCGACAGGCTGAATATGTTAATTTTGTGTACAATTGTCGCGTGGGAAATTTACAACATTCATTCTTCCATCAGTCTTTAAATGAAAGAGGTCGCCCGACGACTGGCTGAGAGACTTCTTTGCCACTAACTTCACTCCCTCCCTCCCCCCAACACACACACACTTGCCACATACCTTAGGACCTTTGGAGCCTTGATCCCCACGTGGACCCATCTGACCTGGGGCGCCCTGAAAACAAAATAGTAAAACAAGTGAAAACGATTTCTATAGCTAAATCGCATCAAGTTCACAGTTCACCCACCACTGGGCCACTCTCTCCCTTGGGTCCAGTTGCTCCTGGGGGACCTGGCTCGCCCTGTGTGATGAAACCACAGTCATTATGTCCGCTAACGTCTGCTGCACGTACGATACAACAGTTGCCACACAATAATTGATCATGTCACACATGTCCTTGGCTTACCGAGTTTCCATTGGATCCGGGATTTCCGGGATCGCCATCTTTACCATTAGGTCCCTGTAATACAAACACACACACACAAAAAACAAAAACAACAACAACAACAAAAAAACAGATAGAGAATGCGTGAGAAATGTGTTCCACTGTAAAGGCATCGACACCGATACACTAAACATGGTAGCTACGGGGGAGAAAATAGGAACACAGGCAATCAAAATCAACCCACTCCTATTTTCATGTGATGACAAGTGTCACCACGTAACTTCAACTGTGCACCACAATCGGCAATATATGTTTCCCTAACGTTACTTACAGGACTTCCTGGTGATCCATCCTTCCCATTAACGCCTGGATCTCCTCGAGCTCCCTGACAAAGAAGATTAATACGCATGAGCATATTCTAAGGAGAAGATTAATACACATGAACATATTCTAAGAAGATTAATACACATGAGCATATTCTAAGAAGATTAATACACACGAGCATATTCTAAGAAGATTAATACACATGAGCATATTCCAAGAAGATTAATACAAACGAGCATACTCTAAGAAGATTAATACACATGAGCATATTCCAAGAAGATTAATACACATGAGCATATTTGTAAAAGATCGGATACACATGAGCATATTCTAAGAAGATTGATACACATGAGCCAATTCTAAGAAGATTAATACACATGAGCATATTTGTAAAAGAAGATCGGATACACATATTCTAAAAAGTCAGTGAGCAAGACCTCTTTCCTTTTCACAATATTTGCCCAAGCTTGACAAAGGATATGTGACATAAAAAATGCAAAAATATTTGGTTTTTTTTACCTTCAGTCCATTAAGGCCGTCTTCCCCTGCTGACCCAGGAGGACCAGGTGGACCCTAAAGCCAGACAAATCAGTTGTGAGAACACAAAAAATGCACAACTCTCATTATTTATGTTCGCTGATTATTTCACCTGTGTTGACTCCATGAGGATACACTCAAGCTTCGCATTTTCTGTTACTATCACGGTATATGTACATTTCCTCCCTGTACAACACATTGACTTGAACACTTTGAAACTCTCCCCCTTTTCAAAACAATATTGGATAAAACGACACGAATGCGCTAACCATAATTTTACACTGAATACACACCACGGTGGTAATGAGTGCAGCCCTACTGCAAAGCTTCGCACGTAAAAAGGCAATTTATTTATAGCCTGGAAAAATGAGGACACATTGTGGCGGCAACATTGTGTCCTTCGATGTTTCCAGGGTGGCTTCATGTGCGGTAAAATTGTTACACTCCGCGCGGACACAACAAATGTTTCTGAAGTTTTTCACAAACATTTGTTGTGTCCGCAACAAATGTTTCACGCGTGGCAAAACGGGGCAACATTTGGAAACTTGCACGCGCTAACAATGTTGCCGCCACAATGTGTCCTCGTTTTACCGGGCCTTTAAATACTCCTACATTCCCTCTCCCAAAAACAATGTTGGGTCAAAGGACATGAAGGATCTAGCCATAATTCAACACAGCCCTATTTCAAACTTCACACATAAAAAGGTGAATGCAGGAAGCCCCTGCGAGGGCAAGAGAACAATTTACCGGTGGTCCTGAAGCTCCAGGATTTCCTGCAGGTCCCTGTTGACCAGGCGATCCCTAATAATACCGGTAAGGAGAGAAGAAGAATCATAAAGAAATGTACACTTATAAACAAATGTACAAAGAATGAGACAGATACTTGCAAAACCGATACAATCTTATCGCTTGCATTGATTTTCAAGTATCATGATTTTTTTATTTTGTTGCTGTTACAGTATGTTACCTGGCGACCTTGGCTTCCTTCTTGCCCCTTCACTCCCTTGCTTCCTTTTGTACCCTTTTGTGAACCACCAACAAAATGCGTCAACGGTTATTTAAGTGGGAAGATAATAAGTCTACCCAGTCTGACAGCAGCGAAATGACTTTTAGACAATGAAAAGATCATCAGAAAAATGCTATGTACCTCCAAGCCACCAGGTCCTGGAATACCAGGCTCGCCAGACTCTCCTTTGGGTCCCTTGGAGCAGAAAGAAAAACAAAAAACAAACATGAGACTTGATGAACAGTCAATAACTGACAGAGTTTGATGAACAGAAGACAAGGAAACACAACAATTAGAAATGTCTTTCAAAACGACTTACAGATTTAGTCTTGATACCGCCTTTGAATCAGTTTGCTCTTCTACTAAATTTTGAACGCTTTGTGTGGGGTCATGACTGACAGGGTTCGTACAGGGTTGTCAAAACTGTTCAGGGACTCTTCAAGGTCTTTTCAAAACGAATTTTCAAGGACTTTCAATTGCCCGATGGCCCGAGTAAAATGTTTAGCATTCTTTAAAGATTTTCAGTTTTCTTGAAGCTTCTTCTCAAATGACTACATCTGAACAGTTTTCTTCTGCACTGTTCTTCAAAAAGCATTTGACTCGGTGATCAGTGTCAAGTTGCCAGTCAATTTACTTTTTGCGTTAATTTATCATTGAGAAATTCATGAGCATTTCAAGGACTGATGTCTAAATTCAAGAACTTTTAAAGACATCATACAAATTCAAGGACTTCTCAAGACAAGCAGTCAAATTCAAGGGCTTTTTAAGACTGTACGAAACCTGGTTTGACTACCTACCTTGGGGCCGGGTTCACCTGGAAGTCCATTTCGGCCAGCAGGACCCGCTGTTCCCTATAAAACAGATATTCTATTGGACTGCATCTTTCCCTTGCAATAGCAACACTTATGTTGCATTTGTCAAGTATTAGTGAACAAAGTATAAACACTTATTTCCACCTTTTAGAAATCCAGCAACCTTTCAAAATCTGTAAGTATGACAAACACACATCCATACTTTATGACAAGGGTGTTGTGATAAATATTTGCTAAAATCCATCAACTCAAATTGAAGATTGTTAGCTCCCAAGTTGGACAAGTGCACGAAGAATGGAACCATTGCCTCTGTTATCATTTTTTCATTACAGTTAACACACACAATGGGGAAATCTTAATAAGATATTCCGACTTGACACGTTGCGTAGCACTTGGTCTCACTTGGATTTAGCCAATCATACAGAGAGGTCAAGTGGACTTTTAGCAGCTTTACTTTTTTTTACTGAAAATTGACTTTCTTGCAATATCGTGTGCAGTTAGCCAGCGTTACTGCCTCATGTGCCACATTCAGTGTGAATTGGCTCACACAGGAAAACAAGCCTGCATAATGACGAGATTTGCATAAAACAAACTTATGCTTAAAAAGAATGCTTGCTCGACATATTGTGCATTACTGACCGGAGGGCCTGGACGACCTGGGCTTCCTGCGGGGCCTGGAACACCACGAGGTCCCTGTTAACATTACAGAACAGATGTTTAAAGAAAGTCACGCGCTGCACTGTTAACAGATATTTAAAGAAACTCACGCACTGCAGTGTTAACAGATATTTAAAGAAACTCGCGCGCCACAGTGTTAACAGATAATTAAAGAAAGTCACGTGCTGCACTGTTAACAGATATTTAAAGAAACTCGCACACTGCAGTGTTAACAGATATTTAAAGAAACTCGCGCGCCACAGTGTTAATAGATAATTAAAAAAAACTCGCGCGCCACAGTGTTAACAGATAATTAAAGAAAGTCGCGCACTGCACTGTTAACAGATAATATTAAAGAAAGTTGCGCACCACAGTGTTAATAGGTAATTAAAGAAACTTGCGCCTGCAGTGTTAGCATATCTGACAGTAAAACAAGTTTCACCTCCGAGTCTGGGCAAACAGAAAGTAGTTTCAGGCCTTTATAGCAATATTTCCCAACTATATTATAGGCATCAACTCCTTGAAACATGTCTAGATCAATATCCACTTTATGTGGTCTCTACACATATATACAAAGATTAACTAACCCGGTCACCAGGATTTCCATCACTTCCACTCACGCCATTAGCACCATCTTCACCCTGGAAGAGTAAGGTTACACAATCAAGAAGTTTTAATCTTCAGACGTCTTTTATCTTGAAAACAGTTAACACTGATTACATTAAAGGACCTACCTTTACACCAGGAACTCCCTGTGTACCAACATCTCCCCGTGAGCCGTCTTGTCCCTAAAAACAGCAGGCACAACAAATCTGTTACAAACTCTGATGCAGCCTGGTGGAAAGGACGTCTGAGCTACCCTCCGTCCTTGGGTTGGCTTCTCAACTATGAGGGACTTTAAAGAACTCTCTTGATAAGAGCAAAGGAATCTGCCGGTGCTGTGATCTGTCCTTCACTGCCATGTCACCACAAGAACTGTGCTGGCAGCCAGAGGCGCCTTCAGTGCTTTCGGTTCAATCTCGTACATGCTAATTTTGATTATATCCACGTAAATTGCACTATATAAATATTATCATTATCATTCTTGCTGCAAGCAGCAGACTGTATGGCCTCCGAGACTGTTGGCATGCTAAACATTTCTTGATGAGGAGATGCAGAAAAGACACATTGAAGTCCTGCACTGATTTAATCAGAAGCCATGCTTTTCGTCTGGGTGTGTGTATCCACTTAGCCGTTCCTTACAATATTCACTTTCAGCACAGGAATGGCAAGCTAAAGTCAAACTACTGTCTTGAAAAGAAACCCCCAGAATATGGGGCCACAATATTTGATGAATAAAGACAGCTACATAAATCTGTGCCATTTCTAGACTATGGACTTACTGGTTCACCATTGTCCCCAGCCGCGCCAGGGGGCCCACGCCTTCCCGGCGAACCCTAGAGATAGAATTGAGCGATCCGTCAGAAATGAAATGCACCTGTTGCAGGCTAAACACAAGGTTTCAGCTGGTAAAATGCAAATGACATGACGTGTTTCAAACATATCACATGCTTTACGAGACATGCAGATGCAGATGCAGATGCAGCGCAGTCTGTCTGTCTGTCTTTTGGTATTTTGTCTGTTGGCTTTCATAACCAACTTCATTGCTACCTGTAAGAATTCCTTTGTACAGTCTAAACATGCCTCGAAATATAAAGCAGGTAACATACAGACTACCAGTACATCGATAGGCTCAAATAGTTGCCAATTACCCGCTCTCCCTTTGCTCCTGGGGAACCAGACTGTCCAGGTTGACCAGGGGCTCCCTGTAATCACAAAGCTCCGTTAATAATCACATGCAGCTTGACACAAAAATAGCTTGAGGCACTAGGTTTGTGCTAGTTATCTCTCTCAGTGTGTCTTCATCTTACCGTAGCACCAGGGATTCCAGGGGAGCCAGCAGAGCCCTGTGCACCCCTCTCACCCTGCAGTGCAAAACATGGACATGTCAGAAACAATGAACAGGAGTTAACTGGTACAGAGGGACAAACGCTCACCTGTGATCCGTCAGCTCCAGGTGATCCAGCCTCTCCAGGCTCTCCAGGTGCCCCCTGCAATACAATTTGTCAGCGG
Organism: Plumapathes pennacea; assembly: GCA_964036295.1. Lineage (NCBI taxonomy): Eukaryota > Metazoa > Cnidaria > Anthozoa > Antipatharia > Myriopathidae > Plumapathes > Plumapathes pennacea. The sequence continues at coordinate 19,626,963 of OZ038464.1, read as the reverse complement.
TACACTTTCCTGCACTTACATATTATACAAAACTTGTATGATCATACAATAATGGTTTATTTATCTTCGGCTGAGTGAGCGAAGTGTAATGAAAGAGAAGATAAATAGTTTCTCGAATTCCCAAGCACAAGGATAGAAGGTGTAGTATGGTGAGCTGTGAAGAGGTATGTATTGTAGATGTGTGAAGAGTTATTGTTTATGTTCAGGGTGTGGAAAGTGTGCATATGGAAGGACGCTAGTATATAAGAGGTGAACAAGGAGAAGAGATTCATTGTGGTCTACTTCTCGAGCGGACATCTTTCATTTAGTTTTTTCCTTGACCTCAATGGAATGTATTGTGAATAAATGGGCTAGGCTTTGCATCTGCTAGACCCGCACCGCAATATTGAGTGGCAGTTATTGGTGCGGGATATTTGAGAAAACAGCGCATCAACCACTAAACTTTCAATGGGACAGCAAAATGCACTTTTTCAGTAATAACAGTGAGTATCAGTTCTGGTCCAAAACTATTTCACAATCTAAGAAATGTTCTGTGCAGGTGGAATTTAGCCGGCGGCAGTAACTTCGCAAACAAAAATTTCACGCGAACGCAAAGGATTCAGCCAAACAAATTGTACTTTCATAAAAAGATTTGAAAGCTTTAATAACAGACGGTAAAATCAGTACAATCTGTGATACCACTCAAATATAACTGGTTTGTTTTTATGCACACAGCCTCTGAAGGTCGGCACACATGATGCAAATGTTACGGGGACAAAATCCTGCATCAAAGGGACATGTAGTAGTTATTTGAGGTGTTCACATGGAAGAACTTGTCACAGGGACATATCGTGGTAAGTAATATGATGTTTTCTGATTAGTTTATTTTGATCATCTGAAAATTGATAGTTCACACAAGGATCCCCGCAACATTTTCCCCCATGGGTGCCAACCTTGAGTAACTAAATCACAAGAATGGATGATACACTAAATGAGATAAAGAATTCACATGTTGGTAGTGTTATACTCACATCAGATCCTGGAGCGCCTCGTTCACCTCTTAAGCCCCGCTCTCCCTACAAAAGCAACCAACAACCAGTATTACTCTTTTCACTATGGGGTGGAATCATTATACAGGGTAGCTTGGCTCAAAGTTTCTTTTCTCCAGGTTAAAGCAACATATCTGTAATACAGTAAAATGGCTCAGCATAGGTTCTAATCCCCGAGCAAAGCGAGGGTAATATTCACGGCGCTAATGTAGCATAATCGCCTCAATTAAAGACTCCACGCGTGTCGCCATCTCGAAATTTAATGTTCGTCTGTGTGTGTGTGTGTGTGTGTGTGTGTGTGTGGTACGACCTTTTAGGCCAGGTGCCTAAGGCAATGACGTAATAATCATCGATTAGCGTCTCCGCTAGTGTTTTTAAAAGATTTGAACGAAGCAATAATTGTACGTAACTGCTTTCACGAAAATGAATTTGAAAACTGGAAAACTTGAAACAGAGCGGTCTCGCGAATCTCGTCTTCAAAAGAGAAGGGAACAGGTACGGACAAGGTGAAATTGTGAAACAATCGAACGGCGCCAAATATGTCTAGAGAAAAGACGACAGACATGTTATAACCGACAGTATCATGAACGGAAGCGTGCCAAAGAAACGGCTCCGCAAAGGGAACAGCACTTGAAAGAAAATCGGGAGCTTCAGACGCCGTTTTGTGTTAAACTCGGATACTTATTCAGAAAGGACAAGCAACAAAGGTTAGTCAGTGGAAATCGAACAATTACCGTCACAAATATATTCTATCCGTATCTTGTAACTCGATCACTTCAAGAATGTATTAGAATCTGTATGCTGATCATTTTCCCTCGAAGTAGTGTTTTAATACGCTTCTGTCGTCAGTTTCGGCTACCGTATTCGCTCAGAGCAATCGGAACTTGGAGTCTTGAATGATTTAGTCAGAGGTCTTATTTTTTCTTTCAAGACTAAACCTGTAACAAATGCTGTAATATGACATGCGGTGATTGCAGCGAGAATCGTTCACAAGCCCTTAGAAGTATGACTAGGTCTGAAGCCCGTGTATAACTTGAAGTAAAACGTTCAAGTTTTGCTTTGATTCTGGGAGAATTTGAGCGGGTTCACATACAAAACAATTCGAGCTCATTAAATATGCATGCCTGAGTCTGGAGCATGCAGTCCAGAGTAAAAAAAAATCGCACAGGAAGCCTATTTACTGCCTATGAATTCAAAATTGGAAAATCAGTGTTCCTTTTTTTCCGTACTACGACGGCCGACCAACTTCAAAATTTGAGTATTAAATTTTGAGAACGTTGCTTGGCAGACTGTATGAATTAATTTGACGTGCCGACCGTGGGAAACACGTACTTCGTCACGCAATCGACTCTTATAACACACACCATTCTTTTTCTCCTTCCTTTGCGTGTAGCACTTGACTTCGAAGAAAAGATTGAGTCAACATTTCGGTAAAACAAAGGCTACTCTTGTTGGGAGTACCAAAGTAAAAGTCCCATCAATGGCAGAGCGAGGGGGTATCTGCGATTATCATATTTCTAGTAGTCCAATGTCCATTCGATAACGCGATTTTCTTTTATCCAAAAACAAGGCGTGTCGGTAATTTAGCTGGAGGGAGTAAATTTTTGCGGATAGTTATTTTGCATGAGTTTTGTTTCACAGGATTTAGTTAGTTACCAGTCACGTTGCACGGCAGTACAATCCGTCCAGTCAGAATGTCACGTGATCTCCATTTGGGGAAATACAAACATCGTTATTTTTAATCTTGGGCTAAGAAAAATGCCAAAAAGCTGCTGTGTTTACAAATTTGGTGAATAATGATCAAAGATCTGATTTAGGACATTTTGTAATACCGCGAAAAGGCAAATAGAAGCCATCCGCCATTTTGTTTTGGGGGAATTACGTCAGCTTCTGACCGGGCGCCTAGACTGCCAGCATCAACATTACTATTGTATAATAAACAACAATCAGATAAACTGAATTATATGCATGGTGTATCGCTAGTTTAAATCATTTACCCGGGCTCCTGCACTTCCATCGCTGCCTCTCTCCCCAGAGGCACCCTACACACCAAACAAGACAAGGAACAGTGTAAATAGAAAACAAGCACATCAAAAGGCAAATGTGTCCACAACGTCAAGACAAAAATTAAGACCACTTTGTTGTTTGTAACTGTAGCAGTTATGCGTATGATCACAAACCCACCTGTTCGCCAGGATTTCCTGGTTGTCCAGCAAGTCCTGGAGGTCCACGAGCTCCCTATACAGAAAAAAACAACTCTCAGATGAGCTGGCCTGACCCCTGATAATTTATACATATTTGTCATACCGTGTTTACATGAAATTTTCACGGGAGTTCAATTTAGGGGATTTGCTGATTATTTTCCGTTTCGCGGGAACAAATGTTCGCGAATTTGGATTTCAAAATTTACTCTTGAGAACAAATTTTCGCAGATCTCGGGCAAGTTCCTGTCCAAAAGGTCGTAATATTTTTTGTAGTCAATTCAATTGAAATTTAGTAGTCTAACTAAATGGAGTAAATTTTCACGGATTTTTCTTTTTGCAAGATCTAATTTTTGCCGATAGCTGGAAAATCCCGCGAACATTTCATGATACACAATAGTAATGTAAAGTGTATAAATTGACGTTTTACAGTGTAGACTCACTCACCTGCGGGCCTGGAGATCCAGGAGTACCAGCTTCACCACGTTCACCATCTTTGCCCTACAATGTGTTAAACATGTATGCCATCAAATCATGTAAACCACGGTGGGTGTATTTTGCAGAATGCAGAACGTGACTGCAGTAATATTGAAGACAAACTAAACTAAACTCTAAACCCAAGGGACCCCGTAAAATGTGAGGAATTTTACAGCGAATATTGTCAATAGAAATTCGGGTTTGTGACTTAATATTTTGTGGTTGCTGAAACACAAACCAAGAGAAAAGGCATGTTATAGTTTCAGCACATTCCCGAATTCAGAAAGTGAGCTGGCACTTCAATCCGTTGTACTTTATCTTCGATACTGTTTTAACCAACAAATGTCAATATAATTTCATGTGATTTTTCATACTTCACAGATTCCGTACATGGCGACTGAAAACAACAAATGATTCAATCTTCAAATTAGCATAATGTCACCTTTGTCATGCAATGCGGCCTATTGTAAACCAGGACTGGACTGGACTTGGACTCTAATTTGCAAAAACCTGGACTCAATTTTGAAAAATCTGTAAAACCTGGACTCAATTTGAAACAATTATAATGTCATTAAAATTAAGCAAAATATTAGTAACAACGTTTATTTCGAGTTTACTATCTTGAAAGCCTCGTGTGAACCAACAGTTTTGGACCCTGCCGCATGATTCTGAAATAGTTAAAAATACCGCATTGTGGGTGGTGGCAAGCACTCTAAACCCAACATCACCTCACACTGTCAGAACGTGGGCAATGAAATGAAAGTGGAATGCGAGAAGCAGTGTATCCAGTGGTCCGCACATGGTCTCTGCTCCCATTGCGTAGCTGTGGCTGAAAAAGTGGGGATGCTGCGTAAGTTCACGCTGTGGTTCAACGGAAGACGTCGGCAGTCAAAACTAACAGCGTTGACCGATGTCAACATGCCCTCGTCAAGTGGCCAGAAGGGTGGAGTCGGCAAAGCGACGCAGAGAAGGAGGGGGCTGGAAAATAAGAAGGCGCAGCCAACGAATGTCGTCAGCCGGGTGACTCGAGCAAGGCCAGATCCACCAAAGCCACAATTTGGAACCTTTGTAGTTTCAAGTCTGAAGTTTCTGGACGGAAAGGTGTCCGTCTCCTATGGCTGCAAGAAATCCTTAAAGCCAAGTGGTTCTATTCCAAATGCACCAGATGATTTGGTTGTTGTAACCAGAATTAGAAGGCAATATTTCAAGGGTGGAGCCATGCAGCAGTCGCCGGATCTAACTAACGTGTACTACCATTTGAATCCGAAGTGCGTACATGAACGCCACAGCTATTTTATAGAGTGGCGTCATTACGGTGCCAGATGACCTGAGGCCTCACCTACTGGAGGAGCATTGGCGCCGAATTTGGGAGCGTTTGGGAGCGTTTGGGAGCTCATTTTTAGAATTAACATGAACAGGAGATATTTTAAATTGACAACAAAGTGATCCTTTACTTTTTCCACGCTTTTTATGTTGTATGAACGAAATTTCACGAGCTCCTTGTAGTGGCATTAATATAATGCCATATAACATTTTTAATATTTGAAAAGAACATCGTTTTCAAGAAACTCCATTTTGATCCCATCGTTAATATTTTGTTCCTATGCATATAATAAAACGTTGAATTTAATATTTGTCTGTTTGCATGATCAGTCTCTCTGATAAATTGTTTCGAAAATATAAACAAACAAACAAACTGGATTACCCAGCGAAGTAAAATGATGTTACAAAGTATAACTCCCTATTGTGCACTGGTGACGGTTTGCTTTGGTTTGTGTTTTGACACGCTGACAGATCGTGGTAGTTTGATGTTTCCAAGTAAAAAGGGATCTAATTATTAGTTATTACTAATATTTTACTTAATTTTACTGACATTATAACTTTTTCAAATCGAGTTCAGGTTTTACAAATTTTCAAAATTGAGTCCAGGTTTTACAAATTAGAGTCCAGTCCAGGTTTTTCAATATGCCATGAAAAAGTGCGAAAAAGAAACCACATGCCACAGACATTGATCGCTGTTACCATTTTAGGATAAAACCTTCCCCGTGTCCTTCAAAAAGGGTCCCTTGCAACCAATTTATAAAGTCAAGACTTAGAGAGTTTATAGGTCTGTCTTCATTTACTGCAGTCACGTTCTGCATTCTGCATTCTGAAATAACAAGTGTTTCACTCACAGCAACTCCACCTTCTCCAGGGGCACCACGGGAGCCAGTCTGACCCATGTCACCCTAGATAAAGAGTAAAACGCATTGACAGTGAATACAACTGATCATTCACTAACATAGACACATCACTTCACTTATGTAGACCAACCGCTTATAAGTGCAAAAGAAACCAGATCTTCAACCATAGACCATTTAAATATTGCATTAGCCTTCAATATTCGAATGATGTTTTGCACAACTAGATACATACATAATTTATGATGTGGAAGTTCCATCATCTGTATGAACTACTGGAAAAAGAACCTCATTGCATCAGTGTAAAACTGATCACCGGTGTTGCACCAGTGTTGTGAAGGTGACATCGATTCGATTCCCATTGAAGCACAGATTTTTACCAGGCTGTCTTTGCAACTGCTTAAGTTGCTTCATAACTGTGAGGTTCACTTTCACGCACTAACATTCACTGTCATGACTGACATGTCAACACTTTGTACCTTCGCCCCTTGTGGTCCCTGAGGACCTACTTCGCCATCTTCCCCTGGCTCGCCCTGAAAATTACAACACACACACATTGGTGGGAATTTCACGAAAAGAACTGTTTGTGAGACACTTGCATCATATTGTTCTTGTTTATAGAAAGGTATGCACTGTCAAGTGAAGTTTCCAACAACAATGTAATGGCAATATTCCCCAATCAACACTGAGTAAGGACAACTATACCAACACTGAAACGGATTGAGAAAGTCACTTTACTTACTGTTGACCCTTTTGCACCTACAAAACCAGCAGGACCGGGTAGTCCTTGTGATCCCTGGAGTAAAGAAATACCATAAATCAGTAGTCAATGATGTTTAACGAAAAAGTGAAACACGGTTTCAAATTTTTAATAAGGAATGGAAACTCTAATCCTAACCATGAACTCAAAATTTTTTTTCTTTTTCTTGTCTTCTTTTTTTTAATTTTGATACTGTTTTGCTGTTTCATTACATTATTATTTTTTTAACAATGCCCTTTAACGTCTGCTGAGTGAGGGCCACCTTGCTTGTTTATGTTTCAGGTCCCTTTTAATACAAAGTCAAATTATTGAACAATAACATATTAATTACCTGTTTTCCATTAGGTCCAGGAGTGCCATCCCTACCTCGGTCACCCTGTCAAAATAAAACCACTTCATTTTCTCTAAGGAACCTGAATAATCACATGGTCAAAGAGACAAAAACAGTACAATCCACCAAAATAACAATTTTATGTACCGGGTCTCCAGCTTTGCCTTCTCTGCCCTGAGCACCTGGCCTTCCTGCAGCACCCTGAAGGAACAATGATCTTGTTGCAACTACATCACACACAATGTATGGTAACAGCAAAGCAGTAAGTCTTGTAATGGCAGGGTGGGGTGGGTGGGTTATTCACAACAGTAAAACAGAACCTGTTGTAAATGGGAGGGTGGGGTAGGTGAGGATTCACAACAAAAAAATGAAAGGTGTGTTGTAATGGTAGGGTGGGGGTGGGTGTTCCTCCACAAAACATATGAAAATCTAGTAACAGAATCAATTAATTTATATCCATTAAAATTTTACAAGGGGAGGCTGAACTTGCATTTTATCATCATTTGACATTAATAACAATCCTCTCACCCTAGGGCCAGGAGTTCCAGGGCTTCCTGGACGACCTGCTGATCCCTGTGGCATAAGAATTGAAAAGTTGGTTCATAACCAACACAAAGAGAAGCTGATTGTGTAACAGTGCACTGTTACAACATGCAGGACATGTAGTTAGTGAAACAATGCATTGCTAGAACATGCAGGTCATGTGCAGGTCCTCATATCAGCTCATTTGTAATGAAGTGCAGTCAAACCTCTTTCTTATGGACACCTCTCTAATATGAAAATTATTTTTTATCCCTTTGGTGTCCATAACCCATTGACTAACAAACAGAATTACAGTACCTCCTATCTGAAGTCCTTTATGGAAATGATAATGCAGTTGGACTTGCAAAAAATAAGCCATATGTGTGCACTAACTACATTCTACATAAGTTTTATTTTAACCAGAATACAAAAGTAGCAAAACAATATTCCAATAATTCAAAAGGTAATAAAAGTTAAAATTGTACACCAGGGCCCGGTTGTTCAAATCGCGGATAGCGCTATCCACTGAATAAATCTTTATCCTGTTGACTGAATTAGGCTTAATCTGGATAGCAATTTATCTGGGCCTGGTTGTTCAAAGAGTGGATAGCGCTATTCGTCTGATGAATTGCTATCCAACGGATAGTATTAACCATTAAGTGTAATTCAGTCAACTGGATAAGTATTCATCCAGTGGATAGCGCTATCCGCGCTTTGAACAACCGGGCCCAGTACTGAACTCAAGTGATAAAGGGTGTGATTTTACTGCATTACCTTGTTTCCTTTTTCTCCATCAAAGCCAGCTGCACCATTCGATCCAGGCTCTCCCTGAAAAGTTCAACCTGTTATCATAATAGCTCTAATCCCAGTCCAGATTACTAAACCAGCAGCAAGGCAACTACCTCCCCCTTGGGTTTTCCAAAAATATCTTGGGAGGAATTTCTTGATAAAGCTGATTTTTCAGTAGCTACAGCATCTCTTTAGGCAACTTTTAGCACATATTTGATAAACATTGGTCATAACCAATTTTTGATAGACTGAAGGTTATTTTTTAACTTTTCGTTAAATTTTGAAAAAAGAAATTGCTGGTGCAAAAAAAAAAAAGAGTTCACTTCTGTAGTGTTCCCATTTGTGGTCATACCTACTTTTTAATTGGTTTGTTTCCTTTTCTGGAAAAAATGAGGTTTGAAAATAGATGCCATCTTGAATGATGTCATCAATCCCTAGCAGAGCTCCTAATGGGCCATAACCACCAAAATAGCTGTATCTTGTAGAATTTACTTAACTTTAAAACATATCAATACAACAAGAACTCTGGGAAGGGGTTACATCCATCCTCATGGTACAGTGGTGGGGGTATGACTTTGCTACACCCATCTCAAAATCACATCTTGTGTCCAATAATAAGGTGGCACAACACCCCTGTTACTGAGGGAATTGCAACTTAGGAACAAAAAGCATTGTATGGTGTTGCTGATACCTTTCGGCCTGCTGCTCCATCTGTTCCAGAATCTCCCCGGCTTCCTGCTCGGCCCTAAAAATACATTTATCACGACACTGTAAGTATCGCCACTTTCTAACAAGTGAACTAAAGTAACAGAAAAACATTGTTGTTGCTAACCCTTGATCCAGGAGCGCCTGTGGCACCTTGGGAGCCAGCATTTCCTTTAGGTCCCTAAAGTGAAACAGAGCAGTGGACAATTTATTACTCACGTTGTTAGTCGATTGAATTGTTTTAAAAAAGATAACAAGATATATAGACATACACTTCTTCCACTTTGTCCCTGCACCCCTCGTGGTCCAGCTGATCCAGAAAGTCCTTGACGACCGGGAAGTCCCTGGTTTCCTTTATCACCAGGTAGACCAGCTTGTCCCTAATAAAATGAAACACAATCATTGAAAGCAACATGGAAATTGCTCAATCAAATCAATAGTTTACACAGTTATACCCATACAGATAGGCTAACTACACTGAGTACTCATAGGTTGCACATCTATCCATAGAAATCTTTAACAAAAAGAGAGCATTGTTCACATTCATACACATGCAGTACTGTAGCTGTACCGGCAATAGTACATTTTTTACTCCCTGCATCTTTCTACTCAGTCTATAGTTTTGTTTCTGCATATTGCATTATGACCAGTGCAGCAGAGGTTCTCCTCTCTACCAGCAAAGTTTGATTGTCAAGTACCCACCAGAATATCTCAGCCTAACAATAACTGTGTATATGTGTGAAATGACATTTCTCTTGTAACATAATGCAGTGAAATCGATATAGAATTGATCTCCTAACAAAGAAACAAAATCGAATGTTGTGCACTGATTATAAATGAGTGGTATGCTAAGAAGGATTTTGATCGGAAAGAAAAAATGTACGAGTGTAATAAGAATATATTAGCCATCACGATCCCAGCTCTCATACATTTAACTTGTACTTTAAAAGTCTAGTATCCACTACCACTATAGCTTATTATTAATCCACCATTACTGAATCTCTTGGGTGAAGTGGCACAACATGTGTAGGGGAGAAATGGTTGATCATACTTTCTTGTCTCCCTGATACTCTTCACTTACAAATTCGAACGGTTTTCTATTTGTGCGGAAGAACTAAAAACTATAATGAACGAAGACGACTGAACTGAACTTGACTTAACTTACAACGCGAGAGAAAAAATTGAACTGAACAGTACATGAATAATTTGCATATAAACTAGAATACACGCGGGAAAACAACAATAGAAGGGTAAATGAAGGCTACATGAAAGCAATGTTCATAGTTCGGCAAAAGCATTGTTCAAAGCAGCAAAGGGTATTGTTCGCACAATTCCGCAAAGGGTATTGTTCGGGAAAGGCCGCAACATCCTGGGGGGCCTAGCTGAAACGAATCCGTGGGTTCGTTCAGTTTAGTTGGATTCCTCTAACAAGCACAGTTTCGCTACTGGGCGGACCAGCCTGCTGGCATTTCGTGTCTTCACCTCTACTGTGCGTACTCGGGAGTCTGCACCAAGAAACACCTTGGTCACGCGGCCGAGCGACCAGTGGCCGCGGGGAGTGCTGTTATCTACTAACAGGACTAGGTCGTTAATAGCCAAATTTCGTCTCTTAAATAGCCATTTCTGTAGACGTTGTAGGGTAGGGATGTATTCGCGGATCCATCTTGTCCAAACGCAGTTGGCCAGGAACTGTGCGCATCTCCACTGTTTGCGGCAGTACAGGTCTTCCTTTGCAAACAGTCCAGGCGGGATCGCCATGTTTTGTCGCTGCAGCAAGAAGTGGCTCGGAGTGAGTGCTTCGAGATCATTAGGGTCGTCGCTGCTTGGGCAAAGTGGACGGCCGTTCAGGATAGATACGACTTCAGAAAATACCGTACGCAAGGTTTCCAACCCTACGAGCGCGTTTGGGTGTCCCAGAACCGCCTTCATTGACTTGCGCACGCTTCGGATCAATCGTTCCCAGACTCCACTCATGTGACTGGCTGTTGGGGGTTGGAACCGCCACTTTGGTACTGGGCAATTGTACCACTCGACTTCCCTTACGCGCAATGCTCCCTTAATTGCCTCTTGATCCCACTCTCGAATCGATCGTCTGATCTCCCTTTCTGCTCCAGAGAAGTTAGTACCGTTGTCACTCCAAATTTCCCTCGGGCAACCTCTAGTGGACATGAACCTTCGCAGAGCTTGGATGAAGGTGTCAGTTTCCAGTGAACTCACATCTTCAATGTGAATCGCACGGCTGTTAAAGCAGACGAAGATGCATCCATACACCTTATCAGTTCCTCGACCTCTCTTCACGGAAAACGGGCCAAAGAAATCTGTTCCCGTGTACGTGAATGGTGGCTCGTATGGGGTCAACCTTTCCTTGGGCAAGTCGGCCATCATCTGTTGCATTGCGGACTCATTTCGCTTCCGGCAGTCAACGCACTGTCGTAGCACTCGGCGGACAAGGGTTCTTCCTTGCAGTATCCAGTAATGTTGGCGCACGACCGATAGAACGTGCTCGCGTCCGGCATGGCCCAGGATTTCGTGATGATGACGTACTATCAGGGTAGCGACCGGATGGTCCTTCGGAAGTATCACTGGATGCATGGCATTGAAGGTGATTGGTGCGTGACGAACCCTTCCTCCAACTCGAATAACTCCATCAATCAACGTCGGGTTGAGGTTGGCTAACTTGCTATGTCCCTTGACTTGTCCTTTCTCTAGTAATGCATTTAGCTCGTTAGAGAAGGACTGGCTCTGTATTAGTCGGATGATTTCCTTTGACGCTTGGCGTATCTCTGTTAGCGTAATTCCTCCGCGGGCAACTTGTTCTTTCTTGATATGCTGGACGTAACGCAGTAGCCATGCCATGAAGACTTGAAGACGAGGCCAGGAAGAGTAACGGCGAATGAATAGATCGAGGGTGGACCCTGTGTTCAAATTCATTACGCTGCTTGGGGCTCGGACCTCTTCATCATTTTCGGGGACCTCGGCCACTTGTCGTACAGGCCACTGATCGTCTGGCTTCCAAAGAAACTTTGGACCGTTCCACCAATGGCATCCCGGCTTGAATGCGTGGATCTTCATGCCTCTTGATCCACTGTCTGCTGGATTGAGAGAGCCAGGCACATGTCGCCATTGCGACGGTGAGCTCACATCGTGGATTTCGTTGACTCGGTTTGTAACAAACATCTGAAATCGCCGCTTCTGATTGCTGATGTACTGGAGAGTAGTTACGGAGTCAGACCAGAAGAATTACTGGTTAACCGGCAAATCCAATTCTTCGCGAATTAGTCTGTGCATGCGCGCTGAGAGGACGGCCGCTTGAAGCTCTAAGCGGGGGATAGACCATCCTTTCATAGGTGCGTTGCGAGTCTTGCCCATAACAAAGGCGCAGTGTATTCTACCTTCATCATCGACCATCCTTACGTAAGATACTGCTGCGTAACCGTGCTTTGATGCATCAGAGAAGAAGTGAACTTGGACGTCAGTGAGTACGTCGGTAAGAGTTGGGGCCTTGTAGCATCTCGGGATCCTTATAGTAGTGATATAGGCCAACGATTCTATCCAGCTTTGCCATTGAGATAGGTGTGGATCTTTGATTCTTTCGTCCCAGCGTACTTCCAGTCTCCATAGTTCTTGCAGAAGAACTTTAACCAGCAAGACGGACTCAGGAACCCGAGAGGGTCGTACAGGGAGCTCACGACAGACAAGATTCCCCGTTTGGTAGGCGGCTTGTTGGTTGGCACAACTCTGAACTGGAAAGTGTCGGTCTCGGCATTCCAGTGCAATCCCAAAGCACGCTGAACTGGTAGTAGATCAAGGTCTAAGTTAATACTTGGGTTGGCGCGTTCTTTGGCTGGAATGGATGCAAGTACTTCACGGCAGTTGCTATTGAATTTGGTTAGTCTTAGACCACCCTCTTTAAGCAGTTTGATTAGTTGGTCTGCAAACTTGATGGCTTGCTCAATCGTAGGTACTGACTTTAAGCAGTCATCGACGTAAAAGTTCCTGTGCACAGTTTCGATGACCTTTGGATCGTAGCTCTGCTTGTTGTCATTCGCCGTTTTCCTCAAGGATGTGTTTGCACAACAGGGTGAAGATGTGGCGCCAAAGATGTGCACGAGCATTTGATACTCGTCAGGTGGATCACCGATGTTGGAGCTCCACCACAGGAATCGCAAAGCATCGGTATCCTTCGGACTAACTCTTGTCTGGTGGAACATTGCCTGGATATCAGCGGTAAATGCGACGCCTTCCTCACGGAAACGGATAAGGACACCAGCGAGATTGTTGGCGAGATCTGGACCTTGCAGTAATTGCTCATTTAATGAGGTGCCTTTGAACTTGGCAGCTGCGTCGAAAACCACTCGTACCTTCCCAGGCTTGTTGGGATTCAATACGGGATGATGAGGTAGGTACCAAGTAATGTTAGTCCTTTCCGCTGCTTCTTTCTTAGTCAACTTCTTGGCATAGCCCTCGGCTACGTAATCCTCGATCACGGCCCTGTATTTGGCTTCCAATTCTGCATCTCGCTGAAAGCGCTTCTTCAGGTGCTGTAGTCTTGCCTCTGCGAGCACTCGGTTGTATGGTAAACTGGGATTATCGTGTCGCCACAGAAGGTCCATTTGGTAGTGGCCATCAACTTTGGTGATCGTGTTCTCGATGATTCTCTCGGCTTTACGGTCTTCAACAGATAGAGGCTTGGCTTCGTGCTTGTCAGTGCCATAGGATTCAACTTCCCAAAATTTCTCCAGTTGACGGCTCAGTGTCACTTCGTGACAAACATGGTTTAAGTTGAATTGTCTCTTGACATTATTACTAGCGCATCGTCCAAGGAAACTCCAACCAAGACAGGACTTGATAGCAAGAGGCTCGTCAGCTCTTCCTTTCTTGACTTCGAGAGGGATGAAAGCCTCTGGAACATTGGTTCCAATTAGGATTGATATCTTCTTTCGTTCCACGTCCGGGTATGGTAGGTACTGGAGATGTGGGCACTTCTTGACTTGGTTAGTAACTGTGACGTGCTTAAGTGGAATGGTGAGCTCTTTCACTGCCCACGCGCCTTGTACGTAGACTTCTTGACTGTCGTGATCAACTGACGCAAGTTTGAAGTTGACCTTCACTCCTTGTTCCTGCACGCCTTTGCTATTTACCGTCGAAAGGAAAAGTCCACCTTGTTTGCCCTCAATGTTCAGATGTTTCGTCAGTGATGGGTCAACCATCGTGACGTCAGAGCCTGAGTCAATCAAACCATAGGTAGTGATTGTCTTCCCATTGTTCGCAATGATCTTAACAGGAACTACTTGTAGGAGAACCTCCGATGAGGCGGGCGAAGCAGCAGTGGAACAAGAAGTTGAGGTAACGGGTTCGTCAGGATAAGTTACAGTTACACGGTTATCGTCTTGGATTACTTCCGGGTACTGTAGAGGCTCAGTGAGGTGCAGCAACGTGTGATGAGGTTTCCCACAGCCTGGTATCCTACAGCGCACCTTTGATTTGCATGACCTGGAAGTATGCTTAGTTGAGCTGATACAGTTGAAGCAAATCCCTTTCCTTTTGACAAATTCGCCTCGATCGCGTACTGACTTGGACTTGAAAATCTCACAACGGTAGAGTGCATGAGGTAGGTCACACATGGCACAGGACTCAGGTTTCTTGGTACTATTGGCATCAGGGGGATTAGTGCAATGAGTGATATCACTGCTTGTTGAGAGAGTAGTAACCTTGAATGGGGATGGCTTATCTTTGGGTTTTGTAGACCTTGTGGTGGCGATATCGCCAGACGTCTTGGAAAAGAAAGGATGATTGGCAACATCAGCGCGGTCCTTAAGGAAACTGACCACATCTTTAAACGTCGGCATGGTACGGCCTTCATGTTCAATCTTCATCAGGTACCCTCCGAACTTTCCTTGAGCCCATTTTGGTAAGCGAAGAATCATTCTTTCAAGATTCTCAGTGTTCATCTCTCCCAAGCAATCCATTGCCTCCAGGGTGTCATACATTACTTGGGCTGAGTCTGCAAAACGTCTTAACCCTTCTTCATCGCTTGGAGCCAAGACAGGGCCTTTCGTGAGTGAGTCTACACAGGCTCGCACGATTTGGCAGGGACGGCCGAAACGATCTTGAAGAACATCAAGAGCTTTGGCCAAACCTCCTGGGACGGATTCGTATCTTCTCACGGCCTTTAAGGCGGGACCCTCGAGAAACTGCAACAGTCGCGTCATTTTTGTTGATTCATCCAGTGGTTTTGACTGTACCATCTGGTAGAATCTCTGCTTGAATACTGGAAACGTTTCCGGGGAACCATCAAACTTCTGAATTTGTATTGCTGGCAGATCTTGGGACATGCCAATCCTTTCCATTGTAGAAACAATCATGGCCAGAAGACTTTCACTCGTGGGCTGGGGTGGTGCAGGAACCGGCGGCACTTGCGGAAGTAGCGCTGCATTTGTAAACGTCGGGTTAGTCCGTGGTTCCGCATTCAATCCGGCAACTCTTTGTCCTTCCGCAAAAGGAAAGGCAAGGGATGGTGAAGTTGGTGATAAAACATAATTCACTGTTGGAACAGTAGGAGCAGCAGCAGATGAGGCTTCGGCATTAGCAACGGTGGCAGGAATGCTGTCGTTTACAGTTGTAACATTCGGAGCCACGTGTGTCGATATGCCTTCATAATCTCCGTTAAGAGCACTCGCAAGATCTTGCTTAGCAACACTGGCATCTAACTGAGCGAGTTCTGCATGATTCTTTGCATCCAAAACGTCGTCATCTGCGTTCAGTTCGGCCAATTCAAGCTCGTATTCCAACTGTTGGCGTCGCTGTTGTAGTTCAAATTCCTTCTGCCTCATTTCCAATTGCATTCTTTTCCTCGTGTTCTCAATGGCTTTCTGTTTCCTTTCTTGTGCTTGTTCTTGAAGCAGAACTGCTTTCGCGGCGGCTAACCTTGACTCCCGATATCTCGAACTTGCTCGACTGACGCCAGATACTTCAGATGCTGAAGTAATTCTGAGATTACCGAAGTCCTTGACGACTTGTTCATTGAAGTGTGTGGCCGCAGCTGCCACAAAACTTTCAATCTTCTCGTTATATTCTTCCACTCTAACTCGTTGAGCGTCACATTGAGCGCGTGTTTCCGTGGCTTCTTGGCTCTCTTTATCTGTCACAAGACCTAAATATTGTTCACAACTGGCTTGGAGGCTTTCCCAGACATTCTTCAACTTTAACTGCAGATTCCTAACCTCCGTGACGTTCCCAAATTCCTTTAGAGAGGCTTCAATCCTTCTGCAAATAGACGTGATTGTTCCCACGTATCCACTCCTGGACTTCTTGAGTGTGTGCAGTTTCTCTTGTAGGATTCCTTCGGCATCATGGTGCATGTGGCGCGACGCGCCAGAGACTTCAGATTTCTCCGAGCGGCTCATCAGCGACTGTTTCATATAGTTTTTAGAAATGTAGGGGAGAAATGGTTGATCATACTTTCTTGTCTCCCTGATACTCTTCACTTACAAATTCGAACGGTTTTCTATTTGTGCGGAAGAACTAAAAACTATAATGAACGAAGACGACTGAACTGAACTTGACTTAACTTACAACGCGAGAGAAAAAATTGAACTGAACAGTACATGAATAATTTGCATATAAACTAGAATACACGCGGGAAAACAACAATAGAAGGGTAAATGAAGGCTACATGAAAGCAATGTTCATAGTTCGGCAAAAGCATTGTTCAAAGCAGCAAAGGGTATTGTTCGCACAATTCCGCAAAGGGTATTGTTCGGGAAAGGCCGCAACAACATGTTTGACTGTGTAATAAAATGTGGTTCTAGGGCTGGGGGACACCGCCACAAATTTGTGTTGTCACTGAGGAACTGAGTTAGGAAAGTGGCTTCACAATAATCAAATTAGTAAGACTTTTTTTCACTGCTGGACCAAACTTTTGACAACTTCAAAAGTCAGTCATCAAAATATACTCACTCTGTCACCATCCATCCCTGGAGCTCCTGGATTCCCAGCGGTACCCTGAAAGCATTACAATAATGGTTGAGCAAATTATTATATTTACCTTATATCATAGTGAGTGAGATCCTACAAACACTTAAACAGCAGCATAATGAGAAAAACTTCTGCAATGACACAGTTTTATAGTGATGAGGCAGCTTACTGCAACTCCTGGGCTTCCAGTTATTCCTGCTTGACCAGCTGGTCCAGAATCTCCCTAAAGAAACAAGAATTACGACAGGTTAAAATTGTCATTACAAAAAATTATCAGTAATCGGACACTTACAAAACTATAGCATAGAGTATTCATCAGAATATGATCCAAACTTTCTCTAATGCCAATACTCCAATGAGCTTCATAAACTGGACAAATGAACAATGTTTTCAAAAGTAGCCGGCACTAATCAGCGTTTGCTAAGGGGTCACCTTTCATATGCCAAAGCTTGGGTTGATGCAGTAGATTACTAACAATTTAGATATCTCAATCCAACTTAAAGCTTTAGTAATAACTGCTGCAAACCAAAAGACCTACCATTTCTCCCTTTGACCCTTCAGCACCATCTTTGCCATTGGCACCTTGCGCTCCTTGACCGCCCTTGTCTCCAGTTGGGCCCTTGGGACCTTTCTCACCTCTCACCCCTGGGTCCCCTTGGTTTCCAGCAGAACCCTGGTTGCCTTTGGGTCCAGGAGCTCCTGTCAGACCTTGTCCCCCTGTAGGACCAGCGCTTCCCTGTAACATGCAAAGTTCCACACAAGTCAGGAAACAAACCAATAATCCAAACCAACTAATTACTACATATGTACACAGTACTCAAACCTTAATGCACTCATACTTTCTATGTCATGTCTTCTTTATCTGCCAAACAACAGTCACTCTTCTCAAGTGTGATAATACTAACAATAATCTTAACATACAATCTACAAAAATACAAAGACATTAATAATTATTATTGACATACTATAGCTCCCTGAGCTCCAGGTGATCCATCAGGGCCACTTGGGCCAATTGGGCCATTAGCACCTGTCTTTCCCTTTGGTCCAGCGATGCCACTTTCTCCCTATGATGCACAGACATTCACACTCATCAATGAAAGAGTCTCTTTTAGAATCTAATGACCCATTTCATATAAACATGATGTTAGTGGTATCATTATAATAGTTTTGCAACTGTTTGGTCAAAAATCAATTAGTCAAAATTTGGATTTATAAGTTTGTAGCATCTAAATAATATATGTCCTTTTTGACAGGAATTTAGTAGTGGACAAAAACATCCTCGATTCAGTGATTACTATCTTGAGTACTAGCTGAAACAGCAATTCAACTTGCATCCAGCAAGCTATTTTTCAATCCAACTTGTATCCAGTGAGCTATTTTTCAATCCAACTTGTATCCAGCGAGCTATTTTTCAATCCAACTTGTATCCAGCGAGCTATTTTTCTCCACACTTTCTAAAAGCAGCTGTTGAAGTTGATATCAAAAAACTTCTGTAGATGCATGTTGATTTTGTGCCCTGAAATCTTCATGTTGATACCTTGTATAGTTACGAAGACATAATTCAATCGGCAGTGAAAGGTTAATGCAAGTAATGCAAGTTCAGTGGTTGCATTGTGGGCTTCAGGAGACTATATTATATTCACACCATGGTCCAGCACAGAATTTTTTTGCATGCAGTAAAGGTCCAATCATATACATACATCTGCTCCATCCACACCTGGTCGACCTGACCGACCCGGGGAACCCTGCCAGACAGAAGAGGGCAACACAATATGTAAGCAAATACAATGAAAGCGAATCAAGAAAAAATCCTGGTCCTAGATGCAATCTGTTCACAGCCCAATACTTGCCATCACAAACAAGTAACTCCCAACTCGAGTAGGGAATCTAACCAAGTGCATATCCTTTCAGAGAACATGGTATGTTCGAGAGGTCACACTTTTTTCATGTGACATCAATAGTTCTTGTTTGTTTGGTATTTCTTACCCTTCTTCCAGGCTGCCCAATGTCTCCTATGCTTCCTTTTAAGCCAGTAGCTCCCTGTTTAAGTCAAAATATGGCAATGTTAGGAATATGGCCTTAAAATGTAGATGACATAAAAATAAAATCCAATCCAAACCCGACTGTCACCTTTTAACTAGAAAACCAACATGAGTCCAAACCCAGTAATCAATTCCTTAGGAACTTTATTGAATGATTTTTGGCGGTCTTTCAACTTTCTTCTTGCTGACATTTGCTCCTCTGACCACCACTTGAGTTATATATAACAGTCAAGCAGTCAAATGATATTTTAAACTTGATCAAAATTTCAAACACTTGTATCCTACAGGACTTTAACCCTTTCGTACCCAGACCAGCCATACTGGCCACGCGGAATATGTTAATTTTCCTGAACCCCCCACAACCGGCCAGCCAAAAGGCCGCTAAATTTTTAACTCTGCAACCACCCCCAAGGAAATATTTTGTCTCCTTTTTGTTATAACATGGTAGCTATGGAAATAACCAATCAAAATACACTAACTGCACATACAATTCTGTTAATAAGGGGGGAAGGGACGCCACTGAAAATTGACCTACTTTCGTGCGAAGGGCGCAAGATGGCGTTGAAGAAAGTTGTTTCTTTTTGTGAATATTTCAATAGTTGTGGATTGCCGAATGTAGGAAACAACTTCAAAGAACTATTTGATGCAGTATAGGTGACTTACAACATGAAAGCGGCAGGGTAGGCACTGAAATTCTCTATAAACCAATGGAAAGAATGTTGACGGCCAACGGCATGCCGATGGAAGATTTTGGTGATCATATATTGTCCATTTTCTTCGCTTAAAATTGATAAGACTCCTAGAGTTTCTTCTCATATTCTACAGTGTTTTTCAAAGCGTGTTTGAGTGATACAAGCAAAATACTTGCCGAAATTCCGATACCAAACAAATCTGTTTGCATCTCGTGGCAAAAATTTGTTATGTAAGTTTGATGCGTTTCTTCATGTTTCTCTCTTGTTATTGCGAAAATCATTCCAAACATTGCTTTTATTGAATTTCCTCGTTTCGCATAGCTTTGCCTTTGAGATATCAGGCATTAAAATAGGCCAAATGTACGGCAAACGAACTTTAACTTTTCATTTTTCATCATTCGGTTGTTGTTTACCAAACCGCATGGCGATAAGAATATTATCTCGCATGGTTATTTGGAGAAAGTTTAAGCATTTCTGAGAATGAAAAATAGGTTGACATGTGAATGAAGGCTTTGTTTTCCGAATCCAAAAATTACAGATTAAACGGGTCTTCACGCCACATGTGCTCGACCGCCGTAAGCACAGAGAACAAACTGCGAGTTTTTTGGGTGCCTACTTGTTCGTTTATCCTTTGAGTTTTAAAAAAATAGCACTGTTTGTCTTTTAGAATGAAGACCGTGTGACATATGGTGCCTTTCACCTTATAAAAGAGATCTAACCAATGTTTATCAATCAGTTTCAATGGCGGCAAATTTGAATTTCTTGAAATCAGTGACCTTCATTAATGTATTTGTTGCTCCATTTACTCCAGTGTTCTAAAATGACAAATAAAGTGTTTAACTTTATGTCTGGAATATTTTTACTGTCTTGTGCTGTCCAAATATCTACTGAGCATACATGTTTTGATTTGCTTTTTAACTTGCCACCAAATATGCTAATTAGTTCAGGAAATCTGAGTTTTTGTACGAAAGGGTTAAAGCTCATATTACTTTTTCAAACTCATTTCCAATTTCTATCAGAATGGCAAATGGTTTGAACCCAGGAGTGTGAACAGTAGGTTGGTTGTGATCGTCCGGGTTAGAGTAGTCTCCAGAAAGACTGTTGTTGGTGACTGACATTGGTGAAACTGGCAGAAACCTGAATATGGACTTACTGAACACAAACGAGCTACCAGAAACGGCAACATTAGAAATCACATTTCTGAACACCACCAACAGACTGAACACAACATTGACTGGGACTCTGCCGAATGCATCAGCCACAGTACTATAACTACCACCAACGACTTACATGGAAAACTGGTACACGACCTTAGAACGGAAACCACTCAACAGATCCCAACAATATTACCTGCGCCTTACAAACGACTGATAGATGACAAACACAACTGAACAAACAATAGACAAATCAACAGGATAACATAACATCCACTGACCAATAACAAAACAAAACCAAGCCAACTCGACCAGCCATAAGCTGACAAAAACGGACCAATCACTCCAACAACCAGAGACAAATACCGCGATCTGACAAATACTTTCACTCGACTCTGAAGATGACTTCCGCTCAGGTAGTCAAAATGTCGGTCACCAACAACAGTCTTTCTGGACACCACTCTAACCTGGACGATCACCCACCAACCTACTGTTCTATAGAATGTTTGTCGATGAAAATGCCTTTTAACACATTTCTTTCGCTCGATTCATGGCTGCCTTTTTGAACTTTTATGAGGGAGCCAGGCTATCATTTTAAAGGTCAGCACTAACCTTGCTACCCTTTAAGCCAGGGTCTCCAGGTAAACCTGGAATTCCTTGGTTACCCTGGATAGAAAAAATGACTTCATTACAAAACATGCTGAATAAAATGCTTTCATGTCTTTAATCTCTTATAAAAAAAAAAACAAGATGTTGGAAGGACATGAGAAACAGTTAAAATAAAATGAGCCTTAAGCAAGGACCATAATTAATCATTAAATATAACTGAGAAAAAAATCCTTATGGGCTCCTAATATGACAATGGTTGCAGTTCCACTGGAGCCTTAACACCAGTGTAACACCAGTGTAAACAGCAAATGTCACTGTTATGAGTGGAACCGAAAAGTTTTGCTCCCGCTGTTGGTGTTTGTCTCCCTGGTTACGCGGTAAATTCAAAGAGTTTTAACAGCAGTGTAAATGACGCTCAGGAGCATGGTTTATCAGTGTTTATAAAACCAAATTTTAATTGCAGCCAAGAACTCACATGTACTGCATCAAGAGAAAATTTCTTATTCGCAGCATCCGGTAATTTGCAAAGATGAAGATTAAACTCGCAATTAAAGCAGTGATTATTTCTTCTTGGTCTGGCATATTAGAGAGCTTTAGCAAATTACGACGGCGACAGCAACACGAGGAACCAGGAAAAAAGTGTCTTCGTATTCTTTTTGTCTTTGTAATTTTGCCTATTCTCAAGTTGCTCAAATTTGTTCCGTTTTTGCCAAACTTCTTTTCCTTTTATCGTCTCTTACTAAGAAGCACGACTGTCGTAACTTCTCAAAATGACGTCCACGTCCTGACAACAATTTAAAAATGAAGCATTTGAAGTCGCCTGCAAGAGCACGACAACCCCGAGATCATGTCAATTTCAGATGTTCACGTGCTTCTTTTGTCTTTTTGCCACGAGTTTATTGTTTCACTAACGTTGCTGTCGTCTTGCCCCGTGCATGCAAATTCTGACTTGTGCCAGTGGGATCGCACTGCTGTTACAACGCTGTAAACACCATGTGTTACACCGTTGTTTTTGTAAGTGGAACCGCAACCAATCTTCATTGCAATGAGTTTTAATCATCCAGCATGCAAACTTATTTTCTGATTTTTTAAAAGCTTGCCATTAAGTTTCTGATGAGCCAATTGTGCTGAAACCTGGAACCCTTACTACTTTGAATGTGCTCTTTCTTGTGACAGGTCTTTTTTCAATTTGACTAAAAATCTATTTTACAACTCTGAAATGTCTAATACAGAATGAGAGAACATCACAGCAACACCTTGATTTACAGCATGTTTCCTTAGTATTGTGTAGGGCACTAAAACACCCTGGGTATACTGTCCAGTGGTGATAGATTGGGTATGACAATAGTTATTGAACTCACAGGTGGTCCAGGTGGTCCCGGTTCTCCTGCCTCACCCCTGTCACCATTCTCACCCTGAGGAGGCAAACTCATTTGTTTTATCATTTACATGGTTCACAGAATTGTGAATGGTGGATAAAATAATGCCCCTATAATTGCTGAAAATTTTATAATAAATTCAGCTTAAATCTGGAAACTTGTGATCATGGTTTTTAGTGAGTATATATGAGTGAACACTTGAAAAGACTTGTAGCAGAAACATAATTTAGAGAAATACACATATTGAGTCTGGATGCTGCACAGACTAGGGTGGGCATCAGGTCTTGATGATTTGATTTTAAAAATGAAAGTCAACTGCAAATCACCTATGCATGAATTGAAACAACATTAATAAAAATACAGAATTACTGTTTTCCCTTGGCCAACCAGCATAAAAGGTTATTTTTTCTCTGGTCTTGAGATATCATATTATTCTAACAATAAAGAGTCCTATGCATTGCAGAAACACAAAACTAATTCTGCAATTTGGAAATACTGTAAGGGTAATTTAAAAGGCTCCCATTTTGAGCACCATGCAAAATTCAATGTCATAATTTGGCACTAAACTAAACTAAAAATAAACCCAATCTGGCAAGTGTGAAAAATAGATATGCAAGCTTTTTGATTGAAAATTGTTTTCTCATACTTTGTGACATGTGCATCATACTTACGTTATTCCCATTTATTCCTGATTCACCTGGTTTACCAGGCTTACCACGTGGGCCCTGTGCAACAACACATACGCTTACTGTCAGCATACCTCTCAAATGAAAGTTCATACAGATGCCTTGATTTGAAAGAAAACATACACTGCTGAAAACACTGTGGTATCATTGTGATAACTATGCTACAACTGCAAAATTTGCCACAATTACTGACAACAAAATATTGCAACATAACTAATGCTTTAATCAATAAAACTAGTTCCCCTGAGATGCAAATATGGAGTGGACTCACACGACAGAACAAAGTTGTTGATGAAAATAACATGCAATAAAAGGTGACTATAGTAAGACACCCATAAAATATGAGCAAGTGTTTTGGTGATTTAATCAAAGCAGCAAGGCAGCTGTAAGCTCGCGAATTTGTAAAAGGACTTCATTTTGCGGAAGTAGCTATTTAATAGAACTGGCTCAATTCACCACTTCGTGGTGAACGCGGGCTTAAAAAGTGTTATATAATAATTGAGAGAAAAGATTTATCGACGCGGTTTTCACGGGTCACGCGATCGCAGCACCCTTCAAAATAACAGATTGTACCTTTTTGACTCTAGAACTAAAAAGACCTGAAATAGTCCAGATGCCAATTTTGGATTGTCTAGGCTTCATTTTGGCGAAGCAGGGGCAATTTGTTTTTTGGAGATTTGATAAGAGTTTGTATGCGGCTGCCATGTTAGTCAAACTCGGAACACAAAATGAAGTTGATCTGTGACTCAGCTTGATGTTTAGTTACTTCACATCTTTCGCAGTTCTAACTTTAAAATGTTGCGTGAAGGACCGATTTTAGTCAGCCGCGCGCGTATACACGGCTTTGTTGTCACGGTATTCAAACGTCCATAGCTCCTGATAGATATTTTGTATCGACTCAGAATTTTGCTTTAAGTCTTAAGGCATGATAGTCCTGAACATATCAGTGTATTAGACTTATAGGATACGTTACTTTTGAGATGGCTTTTTATGACGTGACATGCAAACCAAGAATTGAAACACCTGATAATTTGCATACTGTATGAACTTGTAGACATTCACCGGAAATGGATATTTTTGGCCGAGATTCAATATCTTTCTGGCCTAGTATCTTCTAAGCCGTATTTACTGTCAGTACAGAAATTTTGGCGGATACTAAACCAACGGCTTCAGATTTGTGTGCGATAACGCCATCGGTGCCACTGATTGTTTGACCTTCATGGCACCGCGCCAAACGGTCACAATAACAACGCAAAACACAGTAGAGTGAAACACAACCAAGCTCAGAATCAATGGCCAAACAAACTTCGAACCCAAACAAAACTTCAAAATGAGAACACGTTCCGAACAAAAATATGGTCGCAACAACTACGACAACATCTTGCTTTTAAACTGCGTTGATCGACACACCCTGTTGCGCGCCTTCATCATGCCCAAATTTGGAAAACCGCAACTGCTTTATTTGGAAATCCATTGTTGACAACAGAGGGAATAGGGAAGCAGGGAAGTAGGGAAGTAGGGAAGTAGGGAGGTAGGGAAGTAGGGAAGGAAAGTGATTACTATACCTCGCAAATCCCACAAAGTGGAATTCGCGAGCTAAAAATGCAATTTATGATTTGTTCTGGCCTTTCCCAGTTGGGAACTAGTTTTGGAAACATTCCCCCGTTTTGTTTGTGAAAATCATTTGCAATCAATCAATCAATCAGCAAACCATGATACTCGATCCCTCTTGAAACAAAGAATTCCACACAGACAGATGTTTTTCTGCCTGAAATACGGTTTAGTTTACCCTTTGCCCTGCAAGGCCTGTGGAACCAGCTGCACCTGCAGCTCCTTTTTTACCCTACAATAAAAAAAAAGAAAACATGCATTTCAATACTGTACAGAAACATAAATGGTCACAGTCAGGGACATGCATAAGTGCTGGTAAACTTTATTGGACTTTCAAAAGAGGAATCTTACCCTGCCACCACGTGGTCCAGCATCGCCAGGTGGTCCTCTGGGCCCCTGATGAAGCCAAATTTAAGATTTCAATGATTAACTTTTAACTTGGTGATTTTGGCTGAATAAAAAATCTTTCTTCTATCATTACTTTATTCCATCCCTTGCTTCTGAAGATGCAAATAAACATGTACTTACAGTTGGCCCTTGTTCTCCTTTGGCACTTTCCAAGTTACCAGGGTCAGGACCCTTCAGACCTCCAACCTGCATCACAGAAAAAAGAAACATTGCAACACACACAAGCCAGTTACATTAAGTTTAAGTACTATAAAGCTGTGTACAAGTATGGGGCAACATGACAAAAGTCACAGCAATTTGCCAATGAATGACAGTCTTGAGGCATTTACAAAATAGTACTCACGCCACCAGAGCTACCACCGGGTGGACCAGGGGCTCCTTTGAGTCCAGCCTCTCCTTTGGGGCCTGGCAGGCCTGGATCACCATTGTTACCCTAATATAACCAATCAATTAATGTCTGAATTCATATTATAATATTATGCCAAACATACAGGAGAAGATGTATTATTACATGAGTGACGAAGTGAAAATAAGTAGCTCTTTACCCAGTGGACCAGCTACCAAACATCAAGTTTGTCATAACATACAATGCACCTAAGGCACTAAAAGAAAAGTCTCTCTCAAGAGTTCAAAGGTTAGAGCTACCAGACATCAAGCTTGTCATAAAATACAATGCACTCAAGAGTTCAAAAGTTCTAGAGGTGACCAAGTTTACTTACAGGATATCCTGGAGGCCCTGTGTCTCCACCATCTCCACTTGCACCTTGTTCACCCTGTCAATAGAAACAGAACTCAATAGGACTAGCCATATGTGCTGTGGTCAAATTTAAAAGTTATTACAATTATTATTATTATTATTATTATTATTATTATTATTATTATTATTGGGAAATCACTCAAAAGACAATAAATTATTATCATTATTATCTATTATGGTTCATCAGTCTAAAAGATTCCCTGTTTCCTACTACGAAAACATTACTCCTCAACTGATTTTACAAGACAGGTTTTCTTTTCTAGAAGCATATTCTTCATAACACAGTTAGATGAAAAGGAAGAAACCTTGACAATGATGATAAGACAGCATGTGCAGATTACATGATAATATGTCAATTACTTACTCTCGGCCCTGGGGGTCCTTTTGCTCCAGGTGGTCCTGGCTAGTTGTATAAATAAGAGTTAGTGGAAGGGAAACCAATTTTTACCACAACACACTAGTTTCTCGCTCTCTGATTGGTCAATTTACCGTGGTAAATAAGAGTCCAGACAACGATGCTGACGCCAGCATGTCACGTTTTGCAGCAAAATACAACAAAAGTTTCCTGTATATTTCTAAATGTTTTGGTAAAAAACAAATTTCCACTGGTTTGCCGTGGTTTGGACTCTTATTTACCACGATTTACGTCATCACATGGTCAAAATTAGTTGCGTGCTCACTCGGCGAAGCGCCTCGTGATTCCACAACATTTTGACCATGTGATGACGTAAATCGTGGTAAATAAGAGTCCACACCACGGCAAACCAGTGGAAATTTATTAAATAACCACTAACTTGCACACCACTGGTACTTAAACCTAACCCCAGCACAGTGTGAATATACTTACAGTCCACCCTGATATGAGATCAGCTAAGCAGTACTCTTTGTCATACATTTATTTAGAGGTTTTGCACAGCTGCCATATTGCATGCCAGGAACCATAGAATTTAGTTCCTCTGCTCTTGTTGTACAAAACCTCTATTCCATACATACTTCCCTCAGTAAGCGTAAACGGATTGTTGTTTAGTGCTCTAGCTAACAAAAGAACTTCATAGAATACTTACAATGTCTGGCAACTCTGTTGAGGCAGAAGAAATAAACTGATCAGTAACTTTGTTTGGACAACACACATCCACTACTAAACAAGTGTCCCTTAGTTACACTGTCCTCACTGAACAAAATCTTGCTCATCTTTCACAACAACAAAATGTATAAACATATCATCTCAATCTCCAGTCTGACAATAGCAGTTGTGTAAGTGGAACAGTAAAGTTCAATTCACCACCCAGTACACAATTGGTATACACCAGTATGTTCTAGCAACTGTGCAAAAATGGTCCCTGTTGACTGAAGTGATAACAAAATGGCAGTCGCAATATACCTTTCTTGAAAACTGTGCATTGATAAGTGCTGTGCATTTACTGGGTGTTATCTATGAGTGTTTTGGTAACATTACTGGTATCTTTGATGCACCTAATTTGGAATGCCCCTAAGATTCCCAATGCTAGATTTGCAACAAATTGATTGTGTAATAGGATGCATTTGCATAGTACAAATCATGCATGATGAATAGTGATTTCTTTATTCAAACTGAAAATCCACTAGTGACAGACTATACCACATATAATATATTTGCCCTTCTCCAAGCACATTTTTGGTTGCAGCCCCAAAAACTGTCTTATTTATGCTGCAGACACTTTTACATGCATGCAAAGTTAAGTGACACTTAAAATGCATCAAGTGTTCTGCAGAATAATCTGAATTGGGAAAACAATAAGAGGTATTGACAGACATCATTTGTGATCGAATGGTAAAACTTTCGATGTTGGTAAACTCTGAATAGATTTTGGTCCCAACCTTACCCTTCATCATTTTATAAGTACACACACACACACAAAAAAAAAAAAAAAAAAAAAAAAGAAAGACTCACTTGGCAAAACACACTTATATTGACAACCATCAAAACAGCATTTGTATTTTATAGAATTAATCTCTGGACAATCATTGTCAAGTAAGCACTTATTTTTCCCGTTTTCACAAATTGGGGGTTTTACTGACATACGTGGGCAGCCATCTGTAGAAGAGACAATAGAATAAGTCAATTCATCCATACATACCAATTACAATTCATTATACTTTTTATCCTTGCATGCAACTACTTCAAACTCGCAGACACAACAGAAAAAGCATGAGATGATGATACATCAACTAATGCCAACAGTGCAATTAACATGACTGTAATACTTCAGAAAATATGACCATTACTTTATAAGGCAGTTAGGATAGCTTTCTTTGATCTTTGATTTGGGACATTACAATGGAGTCCAACATGTTCTAAAAAACAAAGACTCTTATAGATTTATCTGAAACTGTTAAATCAGCAGAAAAAAAAACAGTGGATATCCACATTATGTGTGTGGTGAAAAAATGCAAATATGTTAAAGCAACTGCACAAAGGACAAGCAGAACTCTGTGCCTTGACACAAATTCAAGTATTTTTAACAAACTTTGTACAGTGAAAGCTGGGAACAAAGTCAGACAGTTTTGCCTCTAGAAAGTCCCTTCCAAGTTTTTAGCAGTTTTACCTGTGTTGAGGCCAACAACAGTCCCATACTGCCTCTGCCGTCACTCTTCTGTTCTTAATTTTTTTATGTCTATCAACCATGAGGGTTTGCAGCCAGGAGTGTCAAATGATTGTTATTCATAAAGTCTATACAATAATGTGCTTGCCAGCTATCCAACATCAGAGTAAAAATCTCGAATTTCCCGCACGGAGAGCGGTCTCAATTGAGCTAACAATCAATAAAACTGGCCAAATCCGTGCTTCCAAGATGGCCGCCGACGAGTTTGTATAATAACTTCCGCCAAACGACTCGTTCCCAGATCCTCACCGAAAACATATGCCTGACTGTTTTGGCTGACAGAGTAGTGCTGGTGTGTATTTGGTGTGTATAGTAAAGATTACAGACATTTCAGACAGAAAGACAAGACTTGGAAAGGTCAACCTGATAAATCTGATATGGCTAAACAACTCTCCTTCATCATTTCGATAGTAAAGCCACATTTTTGACGCTTTAATTACTTCGGTGAGCGCGCCTATATAAAACTTGCTTTGTGTGTGTTCCGTACAACAAAACATAATAATAGGCAGCATGCACAAAATCAAGCAATAAAATTAGTGCTTATAGGAGTGAGCACACAGTACAGACAACAAAATATACTGCGTTATACAAATTTAATACAGCGATATGAGTACGGAATATGTTCTGCAAACTATCCGACAATTTGAAGTTTAAAGTCTGAGACATTGAAGTGAAGGTCTAAGCTACGGTTCTTACCTTATCATAGATAAGTTTGTTCCTTGCATTTGTTTCTTTGGACAATATTCCAGGCTTATCTCCTTCTTGTACGTGTTGTGTTGCAACGGCGATTAAAAATGACGCCCCGGCTAACTTTGTTCCCAGACTTCCGTACGCGTTCGTTTAATTGGTTTCCAGGGGGGTCCCCTACTGGTTTCCTTTTGGCTTCTTTTTTTATATATATGAAATGCGCTTGTGTTTGAAATAAACATTTTAGTTTGAGATTTTTCCGAATATTCGCGACAGGCGACCTTGAGAGAGCTATTTTTTCCAGACCGGTTACATTCCAAATTGATTTTTCCAAATTCCAAGTTATTTATTTTTTGCTGCTCTGTTGTTGTGCGATTCTTGCAGACAAAACAACCCACAGTTCTGATGAGTTTCCATTGCACCGCAGGGCATCGGCGATCAGTGCGTGAAGCTACGTATTCCGTGACAGTTCAGCCGGTGGCGGTACACGTACCACAAAATCTTTGCCAATAAAAGGTATAAGGACTTTCAAAAAAGAAAAACGGATAAACAGACAGTCGCAACAACTTTGTGTTGTAATGAAAGTGTCGCAGTCTTTCTCCCCACCAAATTCCTGTGATTCCCCAGACTCGAGTATGAAGTATCGAGTTTCACCCAGAGCCGACTTATATAACTCGTCTTCTCACGAACATTATGTACAACTCTTTACCTCGCATATTATAAGCAACAAGTATTTAAACTTCCAAGCCTTATTCTTTTTTACGGCCACAAAGGAAATTCAGCAAAGGAGTTTCCAGATTTGATAGCAATCGATCGTGAACAGCTAAATCTCAGGTGTCCTAGCCAAATGAAGTCCAATTGCATTCGAATCATGGCTGTTTTATTGGTTTACTTTTGTTTCTCGTTGTATTTTTTGTGCTACGTTTTGTTTTAGCTCAACGAGACAGCCATTATTCCAACAAGAGTAAGTTTGCATGCTCCACAGCCCGAGTCAATGTTGGAACAAAAGCCCTTTGTGTCGTGTCAGACTGCATTTCTTCCCCAAATACATAAGCGGCATTCTCACAAAATCAGTTCGCAAGTTTGATGAGCGACGAAGCTTTAGAGCTTTGTGATAGTGTTTAGAGTGAACTCAATATAAAACCCAGATAAAAATTCAGTTATTGAACGTAACAATCAAAGGTTGCCTATATTATAATCGTGACAGCATTCGTGAGAAGTTAACTTATACAATCCAAAATGAGATGTAAGTCATAGAGCGAGCGTGAGGCCCAGGCCGTAGCACAATAACTGCTGATTACAAGAGCAAAGGGAGAGCTATTATCACGCAGAATACTAGGCATACCGTCAAAACCAATCTGCTGTTGAGTATAGTGTGGCGCACAAAAATATGTATACTTCATGCACTTTTTCAGTTATATAGAAAGAAAAAACATTTTAAATGAGAATACAGAAGTAATGGAAGAAAAACACAGATGGCGCGCAACTCCTAAATGACTCCCTACCCAAAGAATGCATTTCAGATATAAAGATGCTCTTTGTCTAAATAAAACTACGTTCGGGTCAAATAAGAAGAAGAATCAAGCGGCATGCTCAAATTATTCACCACACTATAGGCACGTAATATGGGTGACCCACAAGACATGAAATCTTCAAAATTAAACACGACAGAGATCGGTTGGCTTACCTTGACCAGAAGCCCCAATAAATAGTAAGAATCCTAGGAGAACAACACTAACAGGCCAGGCACGAGCCATCGCGTAGTTCCAGTTCGGTGCAAAATGCGAAAAAGCACTACACACCAACTACTCTGGATGCTACTCCGCCAGCTACCGCACGAATGCTGTTCGCTGAGCAATGTCGGTGAGGCGCGGCTGAACAGGGGCTTACAGTTTGGTCGGCTCAGATGGCGACATGCCTGAAACACGACACTAGGGCCTTTGTTGCTGTGAACAAATCCCCATAGACACCACGCCAGACAAAGCAACAGTGTACACGCGCGGACAGGAGACTGGGTCACGACACGCGATCATATCAAGCGGATATTCACCACACGAGTGTTGGTACACCTCGAATCCACATTGTTCCGTTCGAAAACAGAAACAAAATTAAAAAGCTGCCATATGCTGGGTTTATTATCATTTCTTAGCAAACTCTGTAACGCTTCTGCTACTATCTCATAAATGGAACTCTGTGGAGCTGTGTGACAGAATGCCGGTACAAAGACAACAAACAAACACAAGCCTCTATTGTTACATGGCTCACGGACCAATAGCAGAACGAGTTTCGCTGACAAGCGAGCTCTGTTCCAAAGACCTTTCGTGAGGATTCATTTTCAGCATTCCATGACTTCACTCCACTAAACGTAACACATTGACACGCGAAGTTTGAAACAACTCAATCCGGTTTTTATCCCCATTTAGTCTCGCAGCTCATATTCTCTGCTCAACGCTGCTTCATTCGAGTACATTTACAAAAAAAGTTGTTCAGTGTCATGCATGTGTTTAAATCCAATGCATATTTTTTGGTTTTTCATGTTCGGTATTTATACTACGGAATTCGATGTAGATTGTAAAACTTTTCTTTTGACCACCACGCGTTGCAGGCTGGGAAATGTAGTTTTTATTTTATTTTATTTTTTTTATTTTTATTTTTTTTTGGGGGGGGGGGGGGACCCCAAGTTACAATATTCCAGTTACATGTAACGTCACGTGAGCACTTGGGACTCTGAATCCCAAGATCCGAGTTCAAGTCTCGGCGGAACCACTACAGCTGATTCTTTTCTTTCTCCAAATTTTTAAAATAATTTTCAAGGGAACTTGTGTAGTAAAAAAACGAACCACGTCAGGAGTTGGCCTACCAATCAAATCCTCAGGAAATAACCAAGACAGTCCAATTTCATTTGGCGCAAATTTTAATATATATCTAACACTTGACCACATATACCCTGTCATGTGACCTCGGAAAAAACATTGCGTCGCTTGTGTGCTAAGCAAGAGAACATATAAACTTCACAGAATAGGTTTTATTTTATTTTTTCTAAAAGGGAAGTTGCGCGGATTACAGCTTTCTATGTACACTAAACACAGACGAACAAGGAGTTACAAAAGTCTGCACAGGGAGCTTTCCACCGGCGAAACAAAAAAAGAAAATGGCATTCACAAAATTCACACTGATGCTCAAAAGACGAGTAAAATGGACAAAACCAAGGAGGCCAGGCCCCTAAGTTGAGGACACTTTTCGAACGGGTAAGAACCAGTAATACCTGTGTTTCGCGGGACTTTCCTTTGTATTTATAAGCCAGCTGCTTGAGGGGGGTTCTTGTATTGCTACCAAACCCACGAGCCTGCGCCCTAGGCAAGCTGACCAACAGCTTGAGCACGTCACTGGCGTGCAGCGGTAAACTCTTACACTTCCATAAACTGAAGAATTAACTTAACGAGGACATTGAGACTGTCAGTTTACGTGGGCGGACTAAGAGATCGTACGAAAGCAACTTTGCAACAAAATGCCTTAGATGTCGAAACAACAGCGCAGAGTACAGCAGACTGGGCGACAGTTGAAAAAACTGAGTTTGAGATCAGATCAGACTGGGTAGTTGAACATGGCGTCATCAGATTGGGTAGTTGAACATGACGTCTTGTCGAGCCAGCTCCAACAACATGGGGTCGTCAAAGAACTTGCTGATACTCACATCTTCACTTAAGCCCTGAAGGGGAGCACGATATACAAGTTAGTGTGACACGAGCGAGGCACAAGTTAGCGTGACACGAGTTAGCGTGCTTGCCCAGGTACAACGGTGTTAAAAAAAAAAAAAAAAAAAAAAAAATAGTGAGAAAACAATGAAAAGAAGAACGGGAGAGGGAGAATGGATGGGAAAAGGAAGAGGAAGAAAGGGAAGGGAGGGGGAATAGCGCAACTAGACACCAGACCTTCCTCCTCCGTGTCTTGATCATGAATTCTCGGGCGAGATGTGTCGCGGGCTGCGGCTCAAGCGGGCGGATGACGATGCTTTTGTCTAACGGATCACCAGGCACAATCTGCACAAACAAACAAACAAACAGTAAACAAGGAGGTAAATAAAGAAACCCCTGTATCCCCAGCCGAAAAATATTGTGAATTTATCGTGAAGAGACGAACATCTGACCTGCCAGTGGTGGAAGACAGACAGACAGAATGCTTGTCCTTGGGTGTGCGTCCTCAGATCTGTTTCAAAGCCGAACGAGTCGATGGCGGGAATGAACGCCTTGATGGTGTACAGCGGCGAACCAGGCACCGGCGCGTCCTGGGTCACGTGACCTCTGTTGAACAAGACTCTCGTCAGGGCCTCCAATAAATAGGGAACTAGGAACGTCGCCAGCAACGCGAAAATCAAAAATGTAAACTTCTCTTCCTTATTCTTGACGTCTTTGTAACCTTGCCTATTCTTAGTTTGCTCAACTTGTTTCACTTTTGTCGAGGTTCTATTGCGCTCATCAACTCGTACTAAGAAAAAAGAAATGTCGTCCACGTTCTGACAACCATTTCAAAAGGAAACGTCTGAAGTCGCACGTGAGAGCACGACGGCCCCGAGATAAGGTCAGATATGTGGATATTCACGTGCGCTTTCCGTCTTCTGCAATCAGTTTTATTGTTTTGTCGAGGTTGCCGTTGTTGTCCAGCTTCTTTCCTAAGTTACAAAGACCACAAACAATGTATAGAGACAGACGGAGGAAGAGGGGAGGGGAGGGAGGGAGAACAAATGTCGTGTCATTTGTAGTGTGAGCAGTGTACGTTTACAATTATTTGATCTAAATAGACACCAGCGGTGGTGCCACGGTGGGAACAACCTCGAACCCATACCTCCTCCTGGCCAACACAGTGTACACAGATGACACGCAATCCGCAGGGGCCTGGACCTCGACGAAATAATACGGCTCCATCAACCGAGGTGTGGCCTGGGGAGAAATAACGCCGTCAGCTCTTTGATATAATGTTCCTCCCTCCTAAAAAGCTTCCTTGAACACTGTAAAAAAACATTTAACAAAATTTCCAAACTCGTCGAAATCCCAGAAATACGGAATTTCTTCTTGTTTCTAGCGATATTGTAAAGTTTATTCCCCGACTGTTTTCAATTTTCTCTGTAAGTTCACCGAACCAATTAGTCGATTATTAAAGCGCTTTTCGGATGACTGTCGAAAACCAAAACCAAACTAAAGTACACTGACAATCAGGCTGTAAGAGACACTTTCACCCAATCAGAAGCCAAGATAATTTGCGTCTGGTTTTACTTTGAAGAAACCAATCAGACGTGTGAAGAAACGCCATCACCAATTGCCTGCTTACGTGAGAGGATCGCAATAAATCTACGGTAAGCCATAAGTGTTCTGTAACTAACCATCTACGGTAAGTCATAAGTGTTCTGTAACTAACCATCTACGATAAGTCATAAGTGTTCTGTAACTAACCATCTACGGTAAGTCATAAGTGTTCTGTAACTAACCATCTACGGTAAGCCATAAGTGTTCTGTAACTAACCATCTACGATAAGTCATAAGTGTTCTGTAACTAACCATCCACGATAAGTCATAAGTGTTCTGTAACTAACCATCTACGGTAAGTCATAAGTGTTCTGTAACTAACCATCTACGGTAAGCCATAAGTGTTCTGTAACTAACCATCAAGAACGCAGAGTAAGCCACACGGCGTGCCGTCGGGATGATTTGCCCTCCTCCGCGGTGGATTGGTTCCCCGGCGATCACCGCATCAAGAATCTTGAACTTTACATTACGAATTGCTACACGAGATCAACAAAAAAAGAAATGAAGAGGGGAAAGGAAACGACATGCGCGACACAGCAGGAGATCAAGAACATAGTATAAGTAAGAAACAGAAGAAACAAGGGAGCAATATAAAGAATAAGAACAAGATGGAAAAGGACGCACAAAAGAAAACAAAAACAGAACATAAGGATTTTAGTATAAGCGTGAAATAAAACAGCACATTCTTACGTTCATCGCAAAGCGGTCCTTCTCGTGTAGCCCACTGAAATCCTTGAATGATCGAGTCTTTTACAGTGTTTAATAAACTCTTATCCACCTGAAAACACAAGTGCAAAACACGATAAGTACAAACGCGAACCCATGCACGCACGAACACTTGCAAACAGACAGAAACACAACAGACAAGAGAAATAAACGGTACACGCAAGTTCGCGGAAACCACACATCCACCAAGTATTGTGACGTGCACCGTGAACTAAAGATCGTGTTAATCGCGATTGAATAACGTGACAATACGCAAAGTTCTGTGATCGACAACGACCGCAAAAATGAGGTTCGATCTTGGATGTAACTGATAATCTCACGAGGCGCGCGGTTCTTTGCAAAGACTCGTGTAAACAACCTGAACCTCCAAATAAAACCAGAGATCAACACAAGCTGCCGTCCTGCCTCACTAGCGACATGCGTGTGCTTCTCACCTCTGACGGCAGTGTATCATCCACGAGAATGTTGGGCCCCGTGTTGTCGGGTCCGAAAGCCCAGATAGATCTTGCAGCCAGTAAATCCCAATCATACTTTGTCTGAAAAAACTCACCAAGTTTCTTCCTACAAAAACAAAAAAATAACAGACGACATCACTGACTTTTCAGGTGTGACAGAGGCGTGAGAATATTAAAACAAAGAAGCAAAGAGGTTCACGAAGGGAAGAATCCTTAAAGTTCTGCTAGTCTTCCACTACACAAATCCCGGTGAACTTGCCAGATTTTATCATTTACTCTGACCATCAAGGGAGTCAAGTCAACGTATGAACTTGTTTCTTACTTGTTCCACGTGATCAACACTTTCTCGTTCTCGATGTCTTCCGCCAGACCTTTCTCCAAAGGTTCAGCGATCATCGTAATTTTGTTCCTGTGTTGTAAGAAAACAGTGTTGAACTAAACAGTCTTCCAGCGCAAAGTAACAAATATTAAACTTATCGCGCGGGAAAACAATGCAGACTGACTTACAAGAATCATGACGCGTCCACGGGGCTTTCCCTCAATCAACATGTGTTTGCGTGCGCAAACGAACGTGCGTGTCTATTACGTGTGCGTGCGTGTGGGGTACGTGTTTGTACACGTGTTCGTGTACGCACGCGTATGGATTCGTGCGAGTTTCTGTACGTGTATGTGAGTAATCGCGCGTGCGAGTTCTTGCGTGTCTAGACGCGTGTTTGCACGTGTGCGTGCGCATGTGAGTTCGTGTGTCTGTATGTGTGAGTGCTGGGTGGGTTCGTGCGTGTGTGTACGTTTGTTTCCTGTGACTTACTTTTTGTTGGGTGTCTCAGCAAAACACTTAAGAGAAGACGTTTCGACCACTGTCTCACAAAAGGCGACCACGGGATCAGAAACTTTGATGTCTGGGAAGGTCAAGACAGAAAATTAATTAGGTACACAGTATGGACAAATAGCTGCTTACCTCAGAGAATATGTTATTAAAGAAATACAGCATGCGTCAGCGTGCGTATATTAGGGAGCTTTAGCAAATTACGACGGCGACGGCAACGCGAGGAACCAGGAAAAACGTGTCTACGTATTCTTTGTCTTTGTAACTTTGCCTATTCTCAAGTTGCTCAAATTTGTTCCGTTTTTGCCGAACTTCTTTTCCTTTTATCGTCTCTTACTAAGGAGAACGACTGTCGTAAGTTCTCAAAATGGCGTCCACGCCCTGACAACAACTTAAAAAAGAAGCATTTGAAGTTGCACGCGAGAGCATGACGACCCCGAGATCATGTCAATTTCAGATGTTCACGTGCTTCTTTTGTCTTTTGCCATGAGTTTTATTGTTTCACCGACGTTGCCGTCGTCTTCTCTCGTACTGCTGCTAAAGCTCCCTATTAAGTTACAGATGAACGCGGGAATTTGAACACGAAAGACGTTTGAAGAAGCACGAGGCCGCCGAATGATATACGAACAGTTGTGCGTTTACCGATTTCAGAGTACATCTTGCGCACATCATGCATGACGCAATCCAAGTACAGCTCTCCAGTGCCCAGAATCACGTGCTCACCAGACTCCTCAACCTAAAAGAGAAAAAGAAGGGGAAATAGGATTAAGTGCACGAGTATTAGTTGTAAATTATGTGTGCTAGCATGGGTTACCAAGGAGACCTTGCAGTAAAGAGATAAACAACACGACGGTCGAGTTACTACTGCAGTTCAGTTTGTGTTTGTTTGTTTGTTTGTTTGTTGGTCTGTCCTTGTAAACAAACCTTTGTGGTGAGTAGCGGGTAACTCTTATTCACTTTCCGCAGCCCGTCCAACATTTTCGGCAGTTCTGAAGGATTCTGTGGCTCCACAGCTATTTTGATAGCGGAGCACGTGTTAAACTTCAACGGCCTGAAGATGTGCGCCTATCGACAAACAAAGATTTGTATCATTTCACAGCAAAAAAGCAACGCCTAGGAAACTGAAAATAGTTCAGTTGAGTCAATAAGGCATAAGGAAACCGTGACATGATTTGCAGCTAAAACTCTTGAGAGTGAGGAGATCTTCGTTACCTCTTCTGTTCCCTGAAGTTGAGTGATGGTTGAAGTTTTAACAACAGGTTGATCCACGCCTTCAATCAACACCCAGTTACCCGCGGGTACTCGGTTCACTTCCACGTGATACCTGCAAAACATAACAACATAGACACATGGAGATTACAGAGTCGCCCCAATACACACCACAATGCACTAAACAACGCTTTGATTGTATAGATAATTTATTCATTGATCGGGTGGATCAGGGCCCGGTTTTTCGAAAGTCGATTAAGCTAATCCAGGATTAACGATATTTATTCTCTCGACCTCTCTGCCAATATACTGCAGGATTTTGTTCGAAGATGGAATAAAAAGCTTGTTCCAGCTTACAACGTTATCAAGAAAGTCGTTGTGGACGAAACATTCACGTTTTTAGGCTTATAAATGACAAGAAAGTTTAGACCTAATCCAGGATTAGCCTAATCGTGCTTTGAAAAACCGGGCCCAGCTCAACAACAGTCGGGAGACACTGCAATATGACGTACAGTAACATGTATTCATGCAAAGACTGTTGCATACCTGGCTTCAGCAATCCACAGTCTTCCGACCTGGAAAAGGAGGACATCACCATAAACTACGTACCATAAGCTACGGCAATGGAGACAAGACTAAGGCCATTTATTTACTTTAAATAATGGAACATTTCACTGACCATTCCTACACGCGAATCTTCCTCATCCTCCAGTGTATAATTCTCACCAAGCACCTTAACCTGTTGGCCTGCATGAACTAACATGACAACAAATACTTAATCACAAAACTCTCGTGGGTTAGTTGGCTGGTGCAGTTGGATGAGGGAGAGCTTGTGCAAATTATGTTTCCATGCAACTTTAGTTTTGAATAAGTACTTATTTCTCAAGAATTTGCAAGAGAGCCACTAAAGGTTCCTGCAATGTACTTCAAACAGCAATAAACAGGAAAAACAAAACTTTGAGGTCAGTGCTATCTAACAATCAGATCAGACTGTTATACTTACTTGTGCCACTCAGGACACGGCCAAACACGTGGAATGCCGTGGCATCCTGGGATGGGTACTGTTTAGTGGTGTGAAGCATCAGTGGACCCTACACAACAACAACAACAACAACAACAACAACAACAACAACAACAACAACAACATCTCAGTGTGTAGTGTAGAATGTCTTTTGAGTACATTAGCCCAACCGGTAGGACAACAAGACAGCTGAGTGAACTGACAGGTGTACAGTACTTACATCAGGATCACACTCAAGCATGGATTCAACAATTTCTGAGTCCAAGGGGCCAGTGTACGCATGCTCTACCTGGTAAACACAAACAAACAAACACGTTTGTCCACAATAAGGGCAGCAGGAGAGAACTGAAGGACTGGTTCTTCTGTGAAAAAATTATTAAACTCTGCTGGCTGAAATTGTTGAGATACAAAAGCACATACAGTAGGAAATGTGTAGGAAATGTGAAAGAACATAAGAGAAATGTGGAAAATACAATGTCGCACTTCTCTCCACACTTCTTCAACATGTTCTTTTAAATTGCCAAGTGCTTCTATAACCCATGCTGACAAGTGCTATATTTCTTTTATAAAATAAGCCTCACAAAAAAAAAAAGAAAGAATCCAGTTTGATGTGAAAGGCTCACCTCAGGCAGAGGTGTGCATGTTGTGTTGAGCTCTGATGTATGCAGTGTTACCAAATCAGCCTATTGGATATGTTTTGTTCTGTGTTTCAGAGCATAGTATGACTCCACCTTTACATTGTATGTCAGAGTCAACATGAAATCATTAAAGGGGCAATGTCATGAAATGCACATGCATTTGGTTGAATCTTCAAAACATTCACCCAAATGTTTTCAAGTTTGAAATCCTAGGTGGTGCCCACAACTGCGGTGGATCTGCCACTCAATCGCTCGCTGCCATTGTGGATGCCGTCCTGGATTTCAAACTTGAAAACATTGGGTGAATGTTTTCAAGATTCGACCAAATGCACGTGCATGCACATCTTCCTTCTTCTTTTCTTTTCTTTTATTTTGCAGCATTAGAGTGAGTGCACTCAAGAGCTTACTTTTTTCCTGGATGCGGCTTTTGGCGATGGTACATGGTGAACACAAACATCAACAAAACCTATGGGACAACAACAAGCAAACAAAGTTGGCATCCTGTCAAGAATATTTTGTAGAATCATTTCACTACACCCAGATTTTTACCAAAGACACAGCAATCTTGGCTCTCACTTTTCACCATATTTACTCATTCATTTTCTTCTAGGATGGTTGAAACAGCTTGTACTGTGAGTACCGGTAATTCAGGAGTAAAATGGTGAAGTACAGAGCATTATTGTGTGAAATATTCTCAGTTCTGTACCACACCATCCCAAATATGTGCGTGAATGTAGCAGGGGTCTTCTTTCCCTTCACGATAGCTGTGCTGATGACAAAGGCTCAGAGCATAAACTTTAGCTACTGTAAAGTGTACATAGTTATATTTACCGGTGAACTCGCCCAAAAATCTTCTGCATATGAGACTGAGAAGTGGTTTGATGTTCAGCTGCATCTCATTCTTAGTCAGGTGAACACCTAAGATAAACAAAAAAAATTGAACACTCTGCTGCAGCCAGATGTTACTGGATTGACCATAATCATCACCATAGAAGTTTAAATAGATGAGATATATTAAGTAGGAAAGCACTTTTGTCTTACAGAATATTAGTTGGATGGATGGTCAAAGGTGATTCGAATACATTGGTCCATTTTCCTTGCAGGACAATTCAGGACAAGACACCCTCAAAATAAAGCTATCAGGAATGCTGCTAAATGTTCACCTACCCAGTTCATCCAACAAATGATTGACACTTGAATCCACATCACCGACAACCTGCAAAACCAGGCACTTTTTCACTTCAAAATATCTACTGTAACTGTCACACATCTGAAGGTTTAGAGTTCAAATCTCGGTGGTGAAGAGAGCAGAAAATAAAGAAGATGGAGAAAATAAAGGGGGACGGGAGGAGTGAGTGGAAAAGTTGGGTAGGGGATAAATTTGTTCTTCTCCC
Organism: Plumapathes pennacea; assembly: GCA_964036295.1. NCBI lineage: Eukaryota > Metazoa > Cnidaria > Anthozoa > Antipatharia > Myriopathidae > Plumapathes > Plumapathes pennacea. Next base: position 19,585,757 of record OZ038464.1, on the reverse strand, counting down.
TTTTTTCTTTTCCCCTAGTTTGAATAAAATTAAACTGGATTATTTTTTTTAACCAGAATAAAACTTTTGAACATAAGAGAAATTTTCAAACTGCAACATAGCCAACTTTACCTGAGCAAATATTTTGTACAAGGGTTCTAAAACAAATTCCACAAAACTCCGCTGAGATGTGCTGAGAGGAGCTTTCCTGACAAACTTTCGACTAAAATGACAAAAGAGCGGAGAAGTTATTCTGCTAACAAAACAACAGAAACAATCACATACACAAGCAGAGAGAATGATGCGACTCAAATCCACACACAAATCCACACCAATGTGCATTGAACTTACGTTTTTGCACTGAAATACATATCACCCCAGAGGCGTTTAGCAAAGTCTTTTGGATCGATGCCACCTCCTAAAAAGACAGAAAGATAGAAAACCTTTGAAATTATCACAATACTGAATAACATACAAACAGGTTTGTAGCTACCAGTAATTCAGGCAAATGCACTGGTATAGCACATAATACCGTACATTACAGTCACAGGGTCAACAGGAAGTTGTGGAATAATATAATTACAAATGCACCTTAAATCATACAATAGTGCTGCTAAATATCAGATAACAAGTTGTACTTACCAAAACTGTCCACATAGAGTTTTGCAAATGAAAGAAGAGTAAAGCAGAATCTGTACTGTGAACTGGCAAAACAGACGTTCCCAAGAAGAGGTGACATGACATATTCATCTGAGCCATCTGAGTAAACACTGAGGGAAAGTTGAAAACAAAGTTGAGATGATTTGACAACAGGGCAGACTGCTACACGATCAGTACTGAGTTCAGTCCAGATGCAAAAAAATAACCTGATTTGCATTATCATCATCATTACCAGTATATTTCCATGATCAAGGGACAAAGAAATTTAGGATTTTACAGGAAAACCTGTTAGTGATTATACTAGGCTGAGAATTACTCAAAATCTCAAGAATTCAAATGTCTTTGTCTCCCTACAAAAGTTTAAGTAACCACTCTCTGGCATATAGCAATACAATATACATGTAGATATACTGTAGATTTGATGCAAAAATCAGGGATCAAATGAACCCAATCTTGTACCCAGACCTTTCCAACTTCTTACTGACACAGAAGACTTTGAAACAAACTGATTTTTAGACAATCCTGATTAGTTATAATGGTACAATGAATACAATGTACCAATAATAAGATGAGTCTGCTATTTGAGGACTGTGATAATCAGTCTGTTGCAGAGCCTTCTATTTCTGTCGAACATGCACTGTAAGAAATTGGTAGAGTCTGCGTACTGACCTAAGATTCTGATGTAAAAAACAAAAACATAAACAAACCTCAGAAGACCATTGACTTCATCTACAATGTGTTTGAGCTTGTAGTAGGCATCAGCAGGAGGAAGCTTGAGTTCCAGGATTAGTCTGTCAACCTGTCAATTAGTCAATCAATCAATCAATCAAACAAAATTAAACAATCCAACATGGGCCTAATCATGTGTTCAGATTGTTAGCATGGCTTCCAGGACAGAGAGTGTGACAGAGTATAAAGCAATGTAGTTGTTACAATGAGAACCCTGCGTGGTAACATAAAAGACTGTGTGTTTATGTACAGTACCTTGTTGATACAGATTGTGATTGCCAGTCTCTCCTGAACAGCATGCTTCAACAGCCTCTCAGTGTTGAGCATCACCTGAGTGCAAAAGTCTTAGTTAATTAACGTTTGACAACTACTGTATATTTAATAACATCAATTCACCCTAAAAAAATGTCATGGTATTCTGCACGTCCAAGATAAACTCACCCCTTCTGATGCATCAACAAAAATTATAACTCCATCACAAAGTCTGAAGGCAGCTGTCACCTCATCAGAGAAGTTCACATGCCCTGAAAAAATATATGACCAAACCCTGTCAAGGTCGTGAACTACTAACTGCAGTGGCACTGATCAGTAGCTAATGACAGGCATTGATCAGGAGAGAATCCTATCCTAACAGCTCAAAATGTTTCTATTGCAAGAATATTAGTATGCACAGTACAACCTTTTTATCATAGTTATGACCCATAATACAATTTGAAATGCTATGGAGCAACCCATGTTACCTCACAAAGTTTCACCAACAAATAAAACAAAACTCTAAAACAAGGCTTCACCTGGTGTGTCGAAGATATTCAGGAGGAAGGATTTTCCTTTGGTGTCAGGTAACACAAGGGACACAGGGGTACTCTTGATACTAAGGCCACGCTGCAAACAAAACATCACATACACTTTACAGCACTGTACAAGCTGACATCCGATCTCATCTACACACTTGCTGTAAAGCACCCCAAGACTACAGTTACTGTATGTGCGCTATTTAAGAACCATCCATTATTATTATAATTACTACATTATTTAATGCACAATTTGCACTTCAACCAGGTTCATATCCCAGCGGGGGTGGATCATGAAATTTTAGCTGCAACCTGTCCATTCCTTTGCACTAAACTCTGTGTACACAAGAGATACAGTAAAGGAGCCATACCTCTTGTTCTGTGAAAAGTGTATCTGAATACCGTATCTAGAAGTACAAAGGATGAAAATGTAACAACTTGCTGAGCAATATGCTACAAAAAAAAATAAAAAATACACAAGTACATGCAAAACAGAAAATACCATTAACCAAATGTATTTCAGAGTTCAGTTAAATCTTGAACAGTAAAAAAATATTAGAACTAGAAGTTAAGAGGGAGCCAGCACTCACAATGTTTTTTACACAGCTTAAATTTACACTGACAGGGCAACATTTTCCATACTCACATCTCTGCCTTCCTTGGCTTGCAAATCAGGATGAGTTTGTTCCAACAGGCAATCAACAAACACCGACTAGAGTTGGAAACAAGTATAGTACAATACATACAGTACAAATAATTAATACCAATGACTTTGGTGCATGTACTTAATCTCTGCTCATGCTCTCAAAACCTGACAGCATGAGCAGAGCATGTATTCCATTTTCCACAGAAAAACATCCCAGCACAATTACAATGATACCCTCACCTTTCCAGAGTGCAGATGGCCAACCAAAGCAACATTTCTTATCAACTCTGTGTTGTCCATCAAGTCTGCAAGATACCTGACAAACAAAAACATCAGCCAGTGAAAGTTTAAGGTCAGTACAAAACAATAGTGATTCTAAATAACCTGCCAACAATCCAGGCCTAGTACTGTATCTGCTGTGCTGTACAAGTTTGTCAATCAATTTACTGTATTTGAAACATAACAACTGAAGTGAACAGAAAAACACATACTCAATGTCATATGTTGTTTCTGGCAGATCTTGCTCAGCAAATGAGAACTTCTTCTTTGATACAGGCTGAATAATGGGCTCTATAAAAAAATAGTAAAACATGATACAATATTACTGCCTAATCCACAGGTCCACACTGCAGTACACAGTCAAGAGACTTTGCTGGGCCCTTAGAAATCTATGATCTGAGAGTAATCAGAAGAAACTTCTTCTTACAACAAAAAGACAAACTGCAAGTATGCAGAGAAGGGCAAGTGACCTCTTCTTGGGCTACAGATGGCTACAGATGCAAGGATAAGTGTTGTAAAACCTATTTTCATAGGAGCTGGCAGTATGGGGGTTGTCAGTTTTCCTGTCGACTTCCTGACCATGTATCCTTCCATGTGTCAGGATATTAAGTATGTACTGTCAGTTCTCTACATTACAGTTATTACGGCAGCGCTCTACATTAACGGTAGCCCGCTTGCCCGGGGCAACCTAAACTTTTGGTCGGGCAGGTAAATTCTGGGCCGGGCAACTAGAAATTATGAGACTTTCTATTGCTTGAAGTCAATCTACAGTCTGAAGGGCAACCAACCTAAAACCTTAATGTCGAGCACTGATTACAGCCACCTTGTTATTACGGCTACTATTTTTTTGTCCTGCGGAACAAACGCCTAGTCATTTCCTTATCTGCAAACCCTGTTAATGTGGCCACCCCGTTAATATGCTCAGATTTTTAAGTCCCGATTTAACAGGGTTCCACTGTATGTAAAAGTCTAATGCATGGTTCAGTTGACATGGCACCTAGCGGTATGGTCGTGTATTAGAATATATATTTTTGGCAACATGAACTTGTGCACAAAAGAATTACTCCACCTGTAAGTGGTTGTGTATCTTCTTCTTGCACGATGGTCTACAAGATAATAAATAAACATGCTTTCAATCCATTGCTGGAAGACATGAACTATGGATAATTTTGTCAAGATCATGCTGTATAGTATCTCCTCACTCAAGTTTCAATGATATGATAATATTCTTGATAAAGCTTAAAGTTAAAATATGTACAAACAAGACCTCACCTCCACTTCTGGACCATAAACCTCTTCAGCAGTGGGGTAGTACTTTTTGTCCTGACAAAAAGAACAAAACATCAACATTTCAGACCCAAGCTCCCAAATATGAACTCTCTCTCTCAAGCCAGTTAGTACATAATCTCCAAGCCCTGTGAGGTTACTAATTTTGTTTGTTTGTTTGTTTGTCTGTTTTACCTCGTGAAGCACAATCTGCATCTGTGGCTCGTCATCCTCATCCATCTTCTCATCTCCTTCATCTTCATCCTGTCCCCAAGAATACTTACATGAATTTACATGTACAAGTGTGTCCACTATGTCACTCTTTCCCTATCCCCCCACACCACCCCCACACGAAAGAAAAACACGATCAAGCTAAGAGCTTTTACAAGTTTGTTTTTTGTGTAAGGGCTGCAAGGCGCAAGATCTGTCCTTGAGCCATCACGCCCTGCATAATGCGACAACAATGCAGTGTGACAACTATCACCAAGCTACGTACGACAGGCAACAAAAGTATAACGTTTCTTTAAAACCCTTAATATGTTCCAAATATCGCTTTCTGATAACTATGATCATGAACAATACTGCAAAGATTAAGACCAGCTCCATAAGGCCCTTATGTAACTTGACTCAAGCAACGCACTACATTGGACCTTGCGTTGGGCGAACGTTGATCGACTTTATCAGACGTACGAACTAAGCGATATTCCAATGAAAACAAAGTCTACACAGCCTTACGTATCCTTCAGGTTCTTCTTCCCTCTCGTCGTCTTCCTCCTCACTTTCTTCGTCACTTTCCAGATCTGGTCCAATGTAGTTCCCAAATTCATCGTACAGATCGGCGTCCATGTTGGAAAACGTGCACCCACTTTGTCCCAGTCCCCCTCCATGCGCCTGAGCGCATGAGCACGAAAAGACGAGCATCCTGGGCAGCGGTCCCCCTTCCCTCCCTCCCTCTTGAGACATTTTTGTCACTGTATAAAAGATGGTGAATTTCTGTCGCACGTGGATCATCATGGTGTTAAAAGGAACTTGCAGTCATCTGATGAAATAGTCATGGGTCGGATGAGAAAAAGGCACAACTGGAAGGCGAGACTGCAACCTTCGGAGCCGCCAACACAATCAAAACCAACGACCGCACGTGAAAAGATTGTGGTTGAAGAAACGAGCAGAGAAGATGAATACAAGAACATTGAAGGGTCTAACGCGTTGATTGTTCCAGCCAAGAAAGATACGCTAAGGAAGAAGCGTGTGTCTGAATCTGGAACGTCAAAACAAAAGAAACTGTCGAAAAAGCAAAGGAAACGACTGGAAAAAATTGTTGAAAGGAAGAAGAAGAAATCCCGCCGAGTGGATTTGTTACAAGCGCTACAGGAATGCGCTGTTGCTGATAGCGAGCTCGCTATGATGAGCTCTACAACTCATCTGGGACAAAAAAGGAAGCCTTCAGAGGAATCTACCGAGCAGGCTGAAACTGATTCCAATGTTTCCAGCACTCGAAAGGGTCGCAAAAAGGGCAAAAAGCTCAAAATGACCAGAAGCAACTCAAATGATGCCCGTGCAGCTGGCAAAGAGGAGGAAAGTGCTGAAGAGAGTTCTGCGTCTGACTGGTCTTCAGGAGATGAGCCTGAAGTTGCAAGTCCTGTTATTGTTCGAGATGTTCCCAAACTTTCGACGGAAGATGTACTAGCTGTAACAACTTCTAGCAACGTTGAAGAGAAGCCAATGGAGTCTGGCAAAGCCATCCAGGCGAAGTGTCGTCTTAAGGAAGCTACAATCAAGACTAGGACACCAAAAGAACCAGCTGTGTTTGTCCAAATTGAGAGAGATCTTAAAATACAAACTGCTCGCTTGCAGTTGCCAATTTTAGCTGAGGAACAGAGAGTGATGGAAGCAATAAAAGACAATGACGTTGTGATCATTTGTGGTGAAACTGGAAGCGGAAAGACCACTCAAGTGCCACAGTTTTTATTTGAAGCTGGCTATGCAAAGCAGGGCGTGATTGGAGTAACAGAACCACGTCGTGTAGCTGCCGTGAGCATGTCACGGCGTGTCGCTATGGAGATGGCAATGAGCTGTGACATTGTGTCTTATCAAATACGTTATGAGGGGAACACAACTGGTGAAACACTCATAAAATTCATGACAGATGGTGTATTGTTGAAAGAAGTTGAAAAGGACTTTCTTCTGTCAAAGTATTCAGTGATTGTGATTGATGAAGCTCATGAGCGAAGTGTTTATACAGACATCCTGATTGGACTGCTCTCTAGAATAGTGCCTCTGCGCAGCAAGCAGGGAAAGCATCTCAAATTCATCATCATGTCTGCCACACTTCGTGTTGAGGATTTTACAAGTAATTCTCATCTGTTCCTCACACCTCCCCCAACAGTAACTGTTGAATCTCGTCAGTTCCCAGTTACTGTACACTTTAACAAGCGCACACCTGAGGATTATCTGGAGGAAGCCTTTAGGAAGGTGTGCAAAATACACCGCACTCTCCCCCCTGGTGGGATCCTGGTATTTGTAACAGGCCAGGGGGAGGTTCACAGCTTGTGCAAGAAACTCAGAAGAAAGTTCCCTTCCTCAAAGAAGCAGGAAAACAAAGTAGACAAAGGGGATGACAGCATTGACCTTGGCAGCTATCCTGTCACTCCCCAAGCAGAAGACAGAGATGCAGAAGATGAAGAGTTGGGGGAGGAAGACCCTGGAGACCTGGATGAGTTGGATTTGGATGACAGTGCATTCACATCCTCAGTTGATAACCACCTTCCCATGTATGTCCTGCCTTTGTACTCTCTCTTGTCAAGCCAGCAACAAGCCAAAGTCTTCCAGTCCACTCCACAGGATACTCGCTTGTGTGTAGTCGCTACTAATGTGGCAGAAACCTCCCTCACCATCCCCAACATCAAGTACGTGGTAGACACTGGCATGGTGAAGAGACGCTACTTTGACAAAAGTACAGGGGTTTCATCATTCAAGATCACATGGACTTCCAAGGCATCATCCAATCAGAGGGCTGGTAGAGCTGGGAGAGTGGAACCTGGGCACTGCTATCGACTTTTCTCTTCAGCTGTCTTTAACAATGACTTTGAGGAGTTTTCGTCGCCAGAGATTACACGGCGTCCAGTTGATGATCTGGTGCTTCAAATGAAGGATTTGAGTATTGACAGAGTGGACAACTTCCCCTTTCCCACCCCCCCTGACGCCAATGCACTCCAAGCAGCTGAGCAGTTGCTGACAAACCTGGGAGCTTTGAAGGAAAAGAAGACCATCAAGGGTCACACGATAGCAAGCATCACACCCCTGGGGCGTGCCATGGCCAAGTTCCCTGTGTCTCCTCGGTGAGTTCTAAACTAAAACTATGATTTACAATAGTCAGCACCTCTACTGTACAGTCTTAAAAGCATGCATGCCTAACCCAAAAAGAATGATTGTCACTTACAGCATATGTACAGTATGCTGTCCCAACCTACAGTACAGCTGTACTTTACATGATTGTGTACTTCCTGCTCTATATTTGAACATGACATCCGCTCAAGGATCTGAACTCATCATATGTACTTCCTACTCTGCTTTACAGTCTATATTGGTTTACTGTCAGGGCTCGGTTTTTCAAAGCACGATTATGCTAATCCTGGATTAGATCTAAACTTTCTTGTCATTTTTTAGCCTGAAAATGCGAAAGTTTCGTCCACAACAACTTTCTTGATAATGTTTTAAGCTGAAACAAGCTTTCTAATCCATCTTCGAACAAAACCCAGCAGTTTATTGGCAGAGAGGTCGAGAGAAAGAATTTCGTTAATCCTAGATTAGCTTAATTGACTTTCGAAAAACCGGGCCCAGATCTGGATTATTCATTCTACAGTAGTTTCATTTTCTCTGTTTCATTTCTGTTAGCTATGCAAAGATGCTGTGCCTGGGCCATCAAGGACACTGCTTGGAGTATGTGATTGCTCTGGTTTCTGCACTGACTGTCAGGGAGATTTTCCATGATGGTTTGAGTGAAGTTGGTATCCATGGTGACAAAGACCAGATGAAGAAGATGCTTGCACGTGTTACACAGCTGAGGAGGGCCTGGGCAGGACAGGGCGAGGCACAGAAGTTGGGTGATCTGATGGTTCTGTTGCGCGCCGTTGGAGCAAGTGAGTATGCAGGCTGTACAGAGCAGTTCTGTCAGAAGAATGGCTTACGCCACAAAGGAATTGTTGAGGTACGCAAGCTGCGGATACAGCTGACAAACTCAGTCAATTTAGTGGATGAAAAAGCCAAGGTCAGTGGCAGTTTACTTTATTCCTGCTTGTTTACCCTTGTTGTTTGCTAGCTTCTTTACATCTGGCTATTTCCCCATTTTGTCTATTTTGGTTATTTCTTTAGGTGTTTGTCAACCCCCAGATGAAGCCTCCATCTGTTTGTCAGTGCAGGACTCTTCGTCAGATCTGCCTGGCAGGTTTTGCTGATCATGTTGCGAGAAAAATCCCTGTTGTGGAGTCACGTGGAACTGAGTTCAAGAATGCATACGTGTGCACATCTGTAGATGAGCCAGTCTTCATTCACCCAGCATCAGCTGTGTTTAGCCTGCTGCCAGAGTATGTAGTTTATCAAGAGATCATGGAAACTTCCAAGTTATATATGAAAGGTACATCGTATATACACAGAGTATTAAAAAAAAACATTTAAATCTTGAAAAATACTCTTGCCTATCAGGTATCGAAACTGGTTAGATAATCGGACATTGGAAAGCTAATACTTGGGAGAACGAGTTTAGACTGCGTTGGTTCGAAGAAAAACGGATAATGAATCGACAAGGGCGATGTGTGAAAACTGGACGCCGTTATTGAGCTGATGTTTCGAGTGTTGCATTCGTCGGAGCAAGAAAATCAGTCAGCCTGTTTTGCATTCATTGTACTCAAACTGTTCACTCATTAAACTTCTGGGGCCGGATTCACAAAAGTTGCGTACGAACGTTTGTAAGTATAATTTACGCATCGGAACAATGACTTACGCATACTCTCTTGCGCAAGATAGTATGCGTAAGTCGTACTTACGATGCATTAAGTCATACTTACGAACATTTTCGTGAAGTTTTGTGAATCCAGCTCCTGATTAGTTTGTTTGGCAGTATATCAAATGATTGATTGACACCCCAGCATACAAGATCGTATTTGAGAGACCATACTGATTTGATTCCTTGGATGGATTTATTCTCCTCAGGTGTCATGGCAATTGAACCGCAGTGGTTGCCACTTTTATCCCCAAGTCAGTGTACATTTTCTAAGCCTCTAGAGGACCCCCAGCCTCGGTATGACGGCGAAGCTGGTGTCGTCAAATGTCACATGACGTGCACATTTGGGCCCAGGTCCTGGCAGATCCCTGCTCAAGAGCTGGACTACCCATCAGGCCTTGAGAGGTACAAGTGGTTTGCTCGCTTTCTGTTGGAAGGGAAGGTCACTTCCGGCCTTCAGCAGTTTGTCCCATTCTTGCTGAGTGCTCCAGTGACGATGCTCAAGTCGTGGGCCAAGCTTCAGCCGAGGACGGATGCGCTATTGAGTGAACTGGTCAGTAAAGACGCTGACAGCAGAGCAGCTCTTGAGTCCGCGTGGAAGAAGGACAGCAAATTCCTGCTATCTGCCTTCTGTCAGTGGATTCCGCAGAGCAAACACGCTGAGCTTGTAGCAGCCTGGCCTCCTCTGTAGTTTGACACAAAGTTACTCACTTTGGCTCTCGCAGAGAATCTGTAGTTCTACACTTGAGACGAAAACAGCACATTTATAGCATTCGTTATATAATCTGTAGTTCTACACTTGAGACGAAAAGAGCACAGTGATTATTATAGCATTCCTTGGGACTTTATGTGAGTCAGAACCAACTTGTGCTCCCTATTCTTATACAAGAATTACTAATGATAACAGCAGCCTGGTTCTATCGAATAATTGTACAAAACCATTTCTTGTGAAACTGCGTGAACGTGACATTCTGTACGTGTTCAGTATACCCAGGTCAACCTCGACTTGATGAATTCTGCGTTTATCTAAGGTCCGGCTCCAGACGCCGCATTTCACATGAGGCAAATCACGTTCATGTGAAGTATGGCGTCTGAACTGAGCCCGCGTTGACGCATCCTTCTGTACGTGACGTCACAAGGTTTGAATTTCCCAGTCAAAGCAAAATTACGTCTTTGCTTAATAAAGATTTTAAATCTGTCATAAGAACATGAAAATACTATTGTGATCCTGCAATAAAGAACGGTTTTGTGTTTTTTCATTCTCTCCATCCTTGTTAGGCTGTCCAAGTTCTGTCACATAAATTCTTTAATTTTATTGTGGTGTCTGATCCTCCATTCTACTGAGCTTCGTCAATTGACCTGGGAAAAATAAACATGGCATTTAAAAACAAAATCGGCATCTGACGATAACTTTATCGAGCATCAAAGGGGTTAATGGGTTAAACGACGTACTTCAGACGAGACGAACTAAATTGAGCGAATTTAGTTCATGATCAGATCAACGTTTGACTCGATTAAATTCGACAGATTTTATTTGGATCGATCAAAGACGTATTTACGTCTGGTGCAGTGGGAAGAACGTCCAGAGACTGTCTCGGGGTATACTGATACTTGTATTCTGAATTTGTTTCGACGTTTGACCCAACAGTAGAACTTGATCAATTTGGGTCGACCTCAATTGCAATTTAGTTCGTCTCTTCTGAAGTACGTCGTTTGACCGGGGCCTAAATGTTACCTCTGACAGCACTTGACAGCGGACCGCTCAAAAATCAGCACGAACAACAAAACGGAGAAAGGCAGCGCTCCCAGGACTAAAGGGTACATCACATGAACGTAGCTAGCGCAGTCCAGGCACTTCCCCCTGTGTAAAAACAAATACACTCCCATAAGGGTTGCGTATAGAGGATATTCCATATTGGCAAGTGGACATAAAAAAACATCCAAAAATAACAAGAAGATAAAATTTGTCTGAGTTATAGTATGCTGCGTACTTTGAGGCGTTTGGGTAAAATGCTTGAACGGCCATCAAAACGCTGCCACAAAAAACTTTCTCTGTACCCCCTGCGACGGCGAACACAAACCCGGAAGTCTCCTGCAAAGTGAAGGGGTGAAAACAGTTACTAAAAGTTCTGCTCACTGGAGATACCAAACTCATAAATTAATAGTTTGAACTAAAAGGTCTTTACATTAATTTAGAAACCCAAGCCTTGATCAAAACATACATCTGCTACTTTCGACGACAAAAAAGGCCAAATGCTGTTTGTCGAGCTGATGTTTCAAGCATTAGCCATAACTTGTCGGACCACTCAAAAGCTAACGCCAGCTATTGCGTGGCAAGCTTATCAACACATCTTTGGCTCAGTATACTGAATATTCGATTATACGTAACCAGTAAGAGATGAGCAGCTTTCTGCAATTGTTGTCATTAACAGCATCTTCTGATCCCACATCATGCCTGTAACTATAGTAACGCACCTTCTGATCCCACATCACGCCTGTAACTATAGTAACGCACCTTCTGATCCCACATCACGCCTGTAACATAGGAGAGAGCCATGACCATGACCGCAGACACACCACAGCCAATCAGAATTATGGGCGCATACACCATATTCTTAGTGAAGAGCGTGACGAAGTAGAACCACACAGCCGCTACCACAGATAAGACTGCTGCGATGCACAGGGCCCACTAAATGTAAAAAACGTCCATAGATGAGCACAAAGCCGTCAGGTAAGTCGGTTTTGTTGTAAGATTGTCCAGTGCCATAGATGCAATAACTTTACGCAAGATTCTTTCAACTTTTCCTCCAACTCATATATTTTCTTCCGAGTTATGTGGAAACACTGCATGCAGAGTCCTCAATGTCTTCTCTTTTATGCGATGAAGTATAGAAAATGGTGTGCGGTATCACAATCTACTGTAGTGAAGATGTATAGAGTTCATTCGTCTTACTCCTGATAACCCGGATGTAAATATGCCTTTTACCTTATCTCCAATCTTTTTGCTAAGTATTTTGGAAATAAAACTTCCAAAAATCCCACTGCACAAGAATATAAGTGAGCAGTATGCAGCAGCTTCCTGCAAAGCCCAATAAAAAAAAGGATAGTTAAACAAGAATTCCTTATTTACTGAAGTATAAAACTATACTTTTTATTTGTACATTATTAACTGTCTCTCTTTGTGAGATTGAACCAAAAAATCATATTTACCTTTTCGAAGTGCAGATAGTCCATGAGATATAAAGCCAAATATGCATACGTTGCATTCTCAAACGTAACGGCAAACGTGAAGATAAAAGTGGCCTATGATAAAGAATATGAAGACATCAGAGCATATCGGGTAAAGTACAAACCAGGCCTTGTAGCTAATATATTTCGATCAGAGAGAAGTACGATGCTCCCCTTCCCCTCCCATTTGAAGATTTTATCAACGAAATGCAGCTGTGATATGGTGAAAAGATACGGCTATCTTCTATCAAACAGCTAACACTCGAAAGGTTGGATGAGTGATTGTTCCGGCGGCACTTAGCCGTATATTCACATCAAACAATTTTGTTGGTACAACAAACGTACACATACATACATACATGTACATACATACATACATACATACATACATACATACATACATACATACATACATACATACATACATACATACATACATACATACATACATACATACATACATACATGCGTTTGCGTTACTTTGTTACGCTTTCCGATTAGTCCCGTGAAGTCATACCACTTTTCCACATATAGACTGGCTAGGAATGAGTTCTGACAAGGAGAGTATGGTCCTGGCTGCATAACTGACTTAACGTGTCTATATACAGCATGCTAACGCTGTGCGAGTAAGTCAGTAAGCCTTGGCCAAACGAGATGCAAGTCGCGCATGTCGATGCAAGTTCGACAAATGGTGGCCAAACGAGACGCTAGTCGATGCAAAGCTCATGCAAGTTTTGTAAAAACGTTTTCTCTTTCTACGGTTCTGAGTCAGAACCCGAGTCATAGTGTCTCGCTTGAGCTGTTTTAGGTGAAAAACTTGCGTCGACTTGCATGAAAGTTTGAACTTGTTTAAATTCGATGCAAGCCGATGCAAGTCCGTGCAAGTTGTGGCCAAACGAAACGCAAGTCCGCGGAAGTTTGACTTGCATCGACCTTGCATCTCGTTTGGCCTCTTTAGTTCCACGCCGCCAATTTCCCGAGTAGAACGCTATTAAGACCCAAGTCCTTGTTCCTGGAAACCCAGCGAAAACTGCTTCTTATATCCTGTGTGTGTATTACTTCAAGAAAATAGCCACTAAAATCATGCTGAACAATTTTCAAATTTCTGGATGGCTGCGATTTCTCATATGGACGACTGTGATACATAGGAACTGTTCAGTCTATTTTAAATACTTGTTATTTATATACTAGTACCGCAAGTGAAATACCAAACAGGAACTTGCCCGAGATCCACGAAAATCAGTTCCCAGCAGTAAAGTTTGAAATCCAAATTCGTAAAAATTTTTTTCGGCGAATCATGAAAAATTGGCGATCCGCAAATATTTCATGCTACACGCTAAGTGACCTTCCCTGAGCCCAGTTGCTCAAGCACAGATTAGTTCTAAACTTTTGTCATTTTTTAAACATTCGCTCATAACACATTTCCCTGTTACGTCACAGTTTTAAGCAAGTACAAGCTTTTTAATTGGTCCTTAATCAAAATTCTGACAAAAAGATTCACAAACTATAATCTCTCTATATTTTCTGGTGCTCAGAAATTATCGGTTATTCATCATGACATCTGATTGGTTTGTCTGCGGGCGACAGCGCGAGCACTCTAAACGTCACAATGCGGTTTCCAAACGCGAGGCATTCTCAAAAAAAAGGCATGTACATATAAACTGCAAATCAATGATCTAAAGGACCAGATAGCGGCGTACAGTTATACAGAAGATGATGATATCGGAAAGCCAGTGACTGACTTCAGCGTTATCTTTGCACAAGAGTCCTTTTGTTATAGCTTAAGCTGCAATCAATAGTAGCCAAAGTGTACCTTATGACTTCCGTAACTTCATATCTTATTTTAATTAAACTATATTTCCGAACAAGTTTAGCAGCATTCTTGGCCAATCGAGAGCGAAAGCAAAACCTGATTGCGATAGTCTTAGGCAAGGAAGCAAGTGGCGATAGCTTGTACTCGCACTGCTGAGAGTTGTAGTCAGGTTCCCTTCTTCAAAGTAAAACCAAGCACGGATTTCTTTGGCTTCTGAGGATTGTTGAAAGTGCATTGTTAAAAGTGTTCTTACAGCCAATTTGATTGGCTGCTTTGGTTTTGGTTTTCGAAAGTCATCGGAAAACTGCTCTACTGAATTTACATACATTGCTATAAAATTGTCATCCAATAGTAATACCTTGTAAAGCCTCGGGTCCTTCAACCGTTCTCTCAGACTTTTGCTCTTGTCCTTTCTGTTGTTCTGCGGGCCCTTCCCTGGTTAACTGGAGTCTTGTTCTTTGCCGACCACTTCGCTGTGTTCTTCAAATCCTTTGTTAGTTTCCCCCAATGATGGAGTCTCGTCGTTTAAACCACGCATGCGTCCTTATCAAAAACAACATTCATCAGAAATTTTTACAAAACATTGCGCACTCCGCGAGGGTGACGGTTTTTTCGTTCTTTGAATAGAAACAAACTTTTGTAAAACTAGAGTAGCCATAATAATACTCTTAAATTGCAATCATTAAATCATTTTAACAGTCCTTGAAATGTACATGTGAAAGAATAAATCAAGACTGTAGGGAACACTTAGATTTGGATTACCTTCCTGGTCAGCGTGTACCTCTTGCGTAAACGCCAGAGACACAGAATAAGAGCCAGCACTCCTAAATCTGGAACGGACATATGCACACGACTGTGGAAAAGCACATAATGTAAAAATATCATCATGAAACGACAAACAGAACTCCTAAATTTGGAACGGACATACGCACACGTCTGTGTAAAAGCCAGAATGTAAGAATATTATCTTGAAATGACAAACTTAAATAACTCTATATTGACATTAGTTTAAACAGTGCTTTCAGAACACACCCCGTAATTACTGTAAACGTATCACCGAAGCCGTTGAGACCGGCGGAAGGCGAGCTGATCGAGTAAACTGAGATCATATACACAACAATATACTGCATAAATAACACAGTGGTTATACATCAGAGATTTCTTTTTGAGAATTTACCTTCTTGTGATTCATTGTTTTCTTCTCTTTGGTGCCCATATGGAAGGCTGCTACAAAGATCAGACCAATTGCTGTATGTATACTAGTCATTATCTGTAAAATACACCGGAAAGCAACAAAGTCATCTTTATACAGCGTACACCTCACAAACCATCGCAAGGCCACGTGGTCTATATACAATTTTTAGTTCTACCACATGCAGGTGCTGACCGTACACAGACGCATTTTTTGACCGCATTTATTTACGGTTCATAACAATGATCACAATCATGTCACTAGAGTGATGCGGTATTTGATTACTGACTCCCAAAAGCGGGTCAGAAATAAAATTGGGGTATTTAAGTATGCCTTAGGCAGTGTTGTATCCAGGATTTCAAAACTGGGGGTCCTTCGGACCCCCTCTTCCAAAATTTAGGGGTCCAAATAGGATTTTGTGGGGTCCAACTAATTAATATTCATTTTTAATATTAATATTCGTGGCGCGTCATTATTCACATTGCTTATTTTTGTACCAAACAAATAACAAGCCAATAGGACATTTTTTATGTTCCTGCCACATTTTGTTCTCTTTCTTCTAAAAGTATTTTAATGACGTCCGTCATACGCACAAAACATATTTATGCAAATATGCACTCAATTCTTTGGGTTATCAAATTTCACCACGCTACGCGAAAAATTGACAGCTTAACCCTTAGAAATTGTACTACTTTTTTCGTGTCGTATGCGACAGAAAACCAAATCACGGAGTGCTTTTTTATTCGTGTCGTAAGCGAAAGTTGCAACGCGTAAATCGGGCTTTACCGACGCGCTATCAGTGGTGAAGGATCAGCGTCGGGTTTCCGCTTAGCGGGTCTCGTTCCGAAAAGAGTCGCTTGTCAATTAATTTTTCGAGTGCGTCCAAGCGGACGCACTTGCTGGAATTTTTTTACGTCCAAATTGAGATTTGTGCGTCCCAGGACGCAATGACGCGCTCCGGATACAACACTGCCTTAGGTATAACTACAATGAATATGGTATGTGATTCTTGGTACGTGTTGCTGGTATAGCCGCATTACTGCTTTTTCGGTTTTTGTTCTGGAATGAATTTGCGGTATCTAACGCGAAGTCAATTCTCGTGAATATATATAGGCGCATAATCCCCTATCTACCGTAAAATCTTTCCAATTGTCGGCTGACAGGTTATATCCACTGCTTTGGTCCAATACAATCCATGCAACGACGTATGCCACAACACCTCCAAAGTAAGCAAATCCTGTCCTAAAGAGAGAAAGAGATTAAGTACACTGTCTTATAAGGTAATTTACAATCTGCTTTTGGTTTGAAGGGTTGTTCACTAAACCCCATCTGAGTCCGATGGACAAGTAAGGAGTCAGATGGTGTCCAATAGATAAACGGAGGCAATACTAGACATTTATAGCCCAAGATGTTAACTAAAATGAAAATGAGATATGCAATCTTTGCGGCACTAGAAATGACCTAGAAATACGATTACTTATTCACTTCCCCCCACAAAACACCTTACCTCACAGAATTGAGGATCACAGTTTCATTGTGATTGACAGCAACATGAGGAACAAGTGAGATATGACTCGCCTCGACCGCCCCATACCAAAAACAGCTCAGACCGTATGTACTCGCAAAGTACACGTACAGGAGCCAAGATGATGACGACTTGGTACAAATAAAGCAGCGACTGAAAGCCAGCACAAAAAAGACTGCAGTGCCGATGGTTCCTAACAAGTGCCAGCTCTTTCTTCTCCCAAGTCTAGACGACAGGAAAGGTATGCAGACTCTGTCACAGCAATACCCAAACAAGAAGTTACCAGCAAAGTTCTGAAGTTGCCCTGAAATAATGACCAGGCCAGCTTGCTTGCTGGACAGGGCGATCACCTTCATGTAGTAAATCAGAGAAAACGAGAACATCACTTTGTTGACTAAGTCGTTGTACAAGCTGCCCACACCACATGACAACAGCTGTTTCTTGCTTCTTGTTTCCTGAGTGCTTGGTGTACCCCCGCCATTATCCGCATCCATCATCGTGTAAATGGCTAAACTAGAAACATAACAACGTGTCGTTTTCAGCACCCTAAAGGAATAGGCTCAAACAAAACTACAGCTTTACCCCCTCGCTTCGTTGATTTATGCTGAACATACATCAGCGAACATGAACGCGGGAATGCTCTGGAGGAACCTGTAACCTTGCAAATGTTTATGTATCTTTGGTGGCAAAAGTAATTTACCGCGCTTGTTCTAATACGTTAAACTTACAGCGGCAAAGTCCAAATCCTGAACAAAGAAAACGGCGACCTATGGCCCAGTTCAGATGTCGGTCTTTCATGCGTCGAACTCACCCAATTCAAACGAGCTAAATCCACTGTTTGAGCTAATTTGCATTGAGTTCCATGCATGAAGAGAGCGACGTCCGAACCGGGCCTCAGGCTACGTCCTCACTAACCCCGGGGGGTACTCCCATATATTTCTATAGGTACGTTCCGCCCGAGAGGGTATCATTTTCAGGGTCTCCTGTCTTAAACAGGGTATCAAATTTTACATTTTCGTGTCTTAAACAGGGTTATTTTCTCAAGATCCTCTCCTCTTCCCCTCCCCCCTCAACCACATTTTTGCACTCGCCATTTTTTTGCGCGTCCAGTCTTGAACAGGGTATCAAATTAGAGCACTTTGACTTAGACAGGGTGGCAAAATTTCCATTTTTGTGTCTTGAATAGGGTCAGGGTTTTATAGAGTCGGCGGAACACCCCTACCCAAATTCCTATTGAGTACCCCCCCCCCCCCCGGTCACTAACAAAGGAGGATATTGCATTCTTGGCTCCGCCTGTTATTACAAAGTGCGACAGGCCATTACAAAGTGTGATAATATAGTTTGTTCGCAATGCATTCTGGGAATGATGAAATATCCTCCTTTGATTCCTCCGTTTTCGACTATCCCGTCCACACTAATTTGTTTTCATTGGAAAACGCATCCATTTTTGAAAACTTTGAAAACCATTTTGAAAACCTCTGTTTTTAAAACCTCCGTTTTGGAGTCATCGTTTCAGTGTGGACGGAAAGCAAAAACGCATAAAAAAGTATGCGTAAACGGCTTAGTGTGGACGGGGCCTAAACAGAAGCGTGAGTGCCCAAGCATACGGTCCACTGCACAGTTGGGACAAATGGAAATTAACCAGCACAGGCTTCAACGCAAAACTTTCAAACACTGCAGTGAACTTAGTTTTTGAGTCACGCAGAGTAACGGTCTAGCAGTAAATGATCAGAAATATATCTTGCCTGTTTTATCAAATGAAATAATTTCAGATCTATTTTTTCAGATTCTATTTTTACTGTTTTTGCGTTAAGGTGAAGTAATACGGGCAACATTTTCAGTGCAACTTGTCGTGCAACAATGTTGCGTTGCAAGTTGCACCGTAATGTTGCGCGTATTACCACCGTGTTGCAAGTTGCAGCAACATGTTGCACGAAGTAGAAGTGGGTTCTACTTCGTGCAACATGTTGCTGCAACTTGCAACACAGTGGTAATACGCGCAACATTACGGTGCAACTTGCAACGCAACATTGTTGCACGACAAGTTGCACCGAAAATGTTGCCCGTATTACTTCACCTTTATCCGCGCGCATGCGGGCAAATTGCAGAATAAAGGTGAAGTAATACGGGCAACATTTTCTTGCAACTTGTCGCGCAACAAAGTTGCGTAGCAAGTTGCGGCCTGTTGTTGCACGTATTACTACCTTGGCACGCAACTTGTTCTGCAACAAAATTTCGTGTTGCGAGTTGCGGCAACATGTTGCAAAAGTAGAAGCCGAGTCTACGAAATTTTGTTGGGTACGTACGTAGTAATACGTGCAACACAGGCCGCAACTTTGTTGCACGACGAGTTGCAAGAAAATGTTGCCCGTATTACTTCACCTTTAAGGGGCCTCCGGAGTTTTACTGGGCGCACTCGTCTATGACAAACTTTGGATCATATTACGTTTTTGGCTTTTATGCGATTCCTATAAAACTTTAAGAAGCGTTGCATCTATCATTCAGCAATAATATGACAGATAGCAATAATGAAATAATCAACCAGCTTGCAAAAAAAAAAAAAAAAAAAAAAAAAAATATCGCGCCGCGGGGAGAGCTGTCCGGATCCCAAGCCAGTTCGAGGGGCAACCCTTGCCTAACACCCGTCCACGCTCAACGAACGGGGAGAGATAATTCGGCCCCCAAACCATGGTGAATTATCCCTAAATCCGAAGAGCGCTTAAATGTTAAACCGACTTATTAATTATATGCGCCGAATCAGGTATATATAGTTTCAGGCAAGAGGCCTTTCATCCATATGGGATGTACATTTTTATCGTCGTTCCTTGCTTTATGAATAATAATTGCACCGTCCTATTGTTATAACCGGTTTAGCTACTTCTATATCCCCGAACCACTTATCCGACTTTGAACTTGAGGTTCAATGTCAGAAAGGCCTGTTATAGCAACCTTGGGGCTCGGCGCATGCGCAACAGTACATCTGATTTTTCTTGGTGAGACTGTGGCCAATCTCGTATCCAGACTCTTCCAGATTGGACATTGGACAATTTTTTTTGGAGACGTTCAGCTTCGGCTTCGGCTTTGGCAAAAGCATTGACTTCATTATCATTTGTTGTATATTCAATTGGTGCTTTGGAAATATTGATGGCTCTGCAAGTCTGTCGGCTGTTTAGCCTTCAGTTCTTTTTTTTTTTTTTTGCAATATTTGTGTGTGTGTGTGTGTGTTCTCAGTATATGGTGTCTACGACAGCGATGTCTTTCGTCCGTATTGGCAACGAGGTAGTGAGATGTATTAACCTGAGAGATAGAAGAGAATAACGTTGTAATGGATTTACCTGCCACTAGAAAGCCCCCCTTGCACGTGTGAATTTATGGAAAATGATGTTGACATTTACAGCTTTTCATTCAATGAATGTGCTAACAATATACCGGTATAACGAAAGAGGTTATTTATTTATTTTTATTTTTATTTTTATTTTTTGCAGCTCAACCGGCCAAAGTTACAGAAAATAAAATGTATAGAACAGAATGTCGATATAACGAACGCAATCTAGAATCCCAAACTTACAATCTACCCTGATGTAACGGATAAATGTCAAACTTACAATTTACCCCGATATAACATCACGCGACGGCGATTGGTAACGCAAATCAGATCAACACAGAAATGCTTTAACGCATTAATCACCCAAAGCAATGGGCCCAATTCAGATATTGTAGTATTGTAAAATAAGACCAAATGCTGGATGGTGCAACGTAACACTGGTTAATTTTAAAGCATAAATTAACCACACAGATAGAACGAATGCTTTGGTCATTTACTCACAAATTCGTTATAACCAGGTTTCCGATATAAACCCCCGACATAACGAATACATTTTCCCAGTCCCTAGGCACTTTGTTAGTCCCACGATCAGAGTTTTCTTTGAAGATGTACCGGGGTTTACATTTTAAATACAAGGAGAAGGGAAGGATAAAAACTGTTTCCTCGTGGATTCAAACGAATGGGCGTGATTAAAAGAATTTGGTAGATTTCGATAACTGTTGATAAAAACTCGATACTGTCGGTGAAACTCATGAAGTCGAAGCTAAAACGTTGTTAGTAAACGTCTCCCCCCCCCCCCCAAAAAAAAAAATCCAATATCCAATCTGGAAGAGTCTGGATGCGAGATTGGCCACAGTCTCACCAAGAAAAAAATCAGATGTACTGTTGCGCATGCGCCGAGCCCCAAGGTTGCTATAACAGGCCTTTCTGACATTGAACCTCAAGTTCAAAGTCGGATAAGTGGTTCGGGGATATAGAAGTAGCTAAACCGGTTATAACAATAGGACGGTGCAATTATTATTCATAAAGCAAGGAACGACGATAAAAATGTACATCCCATATGGATGAAAGGCCTCTTGCCTGAAACTATATATACCTGATTCGGTGCATATAATTAATAAGTCGGCTTAGCATTTAAGCGCTCTTCGGATTTAGGGATAATTCACCATGGCTTGGGGGCCGAATTATCTCTCCCCGTTCGTTGAGCGTGGACGGGTGTTAGGCAAGGGTTGCCCCTCGAACTGGCTTGGGATCCGGACAGCTCTCCCCGCGGCGCGATTTTTGTTTTTTTGTTTTTGTTTTTGTTTTTGTTTTTGTTTTGTTTTTTGCAAGCCGGTTGATTATTTCTTTATTGCTATCTGCCATATTATTGCTGAATAGATGCAACGTTTCTTAAAGTTTTATAGGAATCGCATAAAAGCCAAAAAAGTTATGATCCAAAGTTTGTCATAGACGAGTGCGCCCAGTAAAACTCCGGAGGCCCCTTAAAGGTGAAGTAATACGGGCAACATTTTCTTGCAACTCGTCGTGCAACAAAGTTGCGGCCTGTGTTGCACGTATTACTACGTACGTACCCAACAAAATTTGGTAGACTCGGCTTCTACTTTTTGCAACATGTTGCCGCAACTCGCAACACGAAATTTTTTTGCAGAACAAGTTGCATGCGAAGGTAGTAATACGTGCAACAACAGGCCGCAACTTGCTACGCAACTTTGTTGCGCGACAAGTTGCAAGAAAATGTTGCCCGTATTACTTCACCTTAAGCAAGAAGTTCAAAAAATTGAAACTTATCTCCTGTGTGCCGGTTGTCGTCTATTCTTGGCTGCTGCGGCTTCGAACGTAAACCACCCAAGAATAGACGACAACTCACACCTGGGATATATTTTAAGGGCTTTACAATCGATTTATATTTTACTTTGTTGGCTTACCTGCTAAGAAAAATTGCCTCGTGTCTGAAAAGTTGTAAGGATTGGAAAATGTTCCAATAATATATTTGTGCGTATCATTGTATTCCTTGTCTGCTTTTTTTTGACTTTCTTAGAAGTTCTTCATCAAGGTGTACTGGCTCCCCCTCCTAGTTTGTTCTCAGGCTCTTGTGACAGCTCCTTTCTAGTCAGAGTTTGGACCAGGAGTCTGGGAACGAGTTGAAGGTTGAGAGCGCGCATTTCGGTTTTCCTCTTGCTCGACTGATTGACTGTTGTCACTGGTACACTGCAGTTTGAGACCATGTTGAACTTGCTTAAGAGAAAGCTAAAAAATGACAACAGTCGCGACGTGGAGGAAGTCGTAAGATATTCGTTGTTTTGTTTTCTACACGTGCAAAACAAACCAATTGATGTATCCTTCGCCCGTCTTCTGTCTTCGTTTCTAAGTTTCCTTGATTTTGTTTTTCTGACCTTCAGGTGAAGCGACCACGACCCTCCTCGGAAGCCGATCCTGCCCCTCCAAAGTTTGTTGGCATGGCACGAAGGATCGGTCGCCAGATATCGTCCCTTGTCTCACGGCTAAGGACACCAAACTTCAGAAGAGCTGGGGCATCTCGTCTCTTTAATACGCCGCTTGAACGGCAAACCATCAGATACGAGATGACCCCAGCTGTACCTCTAGGATCAACAGCGACAGAATGGAGGTAAGTACTATTTTGCCTTCAAACGTATTTACGATACTCAATGTGCCCCTCTGACCACCCACCCAGCTTAGGGGCACTAACTTTCTTGTCTAAAGATAAGTCTTCTATATCTGGGCCCGGTTTTTCGAAAGTCGATTAAGCTAATCCAGGATTAACGAAATTCTTTCTGTCGACCTCTCTGCCAATAAACTGCAGACTTTTGTTCAAAGATGGATTAAAAAGCTCGTCCCAGCTTTAAACGTTACCAAGAAAGTCATTGTGGACGAAACTTTCACGTTTTTAGGCTT
Organism: Plumapathes pennacea; assembly: GCA_964036295.1. NCBI lineage: Eukaryota > Metazoa > Cnidaria > Anthozoa > Antipatharia > Myriopathidae > Plumapathes > Plumapathes pennacea. The sequence continues at coordinate 19,562,409 of OZ038464.1, read as the reverse complement.
ACATAGGCTTACATAAGGCCAGAAAATTTATACCTAATCCAGGATTAGCCTAATCGTGCTTTGAAAAACCGGGCCCTGAGATCCACCTGACCCCAAAGATTCTCAATGTGCTGCAACATGACTTACTTGCATGATGGTTTTTCACTGACTTTACCTTTGTCTTTCTTCAAGGTCCAAAAGCTATTATGTTTTCGGTGACAGGGTTCCTGTCACCGAAAATAAAAATTTTGAGTTCAAGACAGGAGGAGGAAGTTACCCGATAACAATACTTCCCGAGGTAAGATAATGTTGACCAGCTGTCCTTTTTATTAACCAAGTGGACTATCTATTTTTTGTTTGTTTGTTTGTTTGTTTCCTTTTCTAGCATGACAACACACTTCAGGATTTATAGTGATTTCTCTTCTTTGTTTATTTGCAGCACATTAGAAAATATGGCTCCGCCTTCTTAAATTCCGAAGGTGGAGTCCTGCTAGCAGGAATCTTAGATGATGGTGAGTGTTTGACTGTGAGAAGTCCCCCTAATCTGTTTTAATTTCTTAGGTTAGCCTGAATTTTAGCCACTCTCCAGTTTGTCCCCAGGTCCCTGGCACTGTTCAGTCATGTAATAATAATTATATAATTACATTAAATTGATTCATATATATTGTCGCTAATCCTTGGCAGGCACCATACAAGGAATTTCATGTGGGGAGAACATGAAACAGAACATTGTACGAACAGTGCAGAAGGAATTTTCCAAGTTCCTCCCTCATGTCAATAATAATTATTACAGGTACATTTTATTGTTACAATGGCCATCTAAACTGCCAAACTAACATCCTCCAATAAAAACATGATTTTTATATCTGATGCATATTGAAGTCAGAATCAGTTCCTGGGGATGAAGTAATTAGGTAGACTTAGTAAGACTTACAGTATGGGAGCCTTGCATAATCTAGAACCCAGTGCAGTGAGAGCGACATTTGCTAGAAATCTGGATCACATGCTAAACTAGGTATTCACATCTGGTGCTTTACAGTTGAAATATTGGTATAAAAATTGTGTAGTTCATTCATAATGATACATGTACATATTGACACTTTCTTTTAATTTGCAGAAGGAAAATGAATGTTTCAAATACTTAATATTAATTTACTTCTTCCAGTTACTTCAGGATGCAACCAGTCTACTGTGTAGTTAGTTATAGAACTTTTAATCATTTATTTTAAACTTGATAGCTCATTCAACAATATAAGACATTTATTTAGCTCATTCCCAGTTTTTGCTGTAGTAGCTTTAAATAAATAGGCTAAAGTAATGGGTACATTGAGATGCATGAAGATGTTATTTTAATTGATTGAATCTGGACTTTGTGTTGTTTGATTTGAAGGGTGACATTTGTGAGAGTTGCCCAGCGGGGGAGGCGTGGGGTTCAGGACTTCCTCAGGGACCGGTATGTCCTGGAAGTATTGGTCCAGCCAGGAAGTCCTGGCGAAATTTATGAAGATGGGATACATCAGGTTAGTTTGCACAAAATTATGAGGTCACATCAGTACATTCACAACAGCAGGGTGTCAAGTTCCTATTTTTTCCTATTTTTTTTAAAGTTTTCTTATTTTTCCTATTTTTTAAGTAGAACCTCCTATTTTTCCTATTTTTCCTATTTTTTTTTAGCTGATGAAACCAATACATGCTAAAAAAGTGAAAGTGGAGTCATAGTTCTATGTGTTTGAGACGTATGTTTAGCATAAAGGAAGCAGTATGAGAGCTTTGATGCCCTTAGCAAGCTGGATGTTAGGGTTGTTGAAGATGAATGGCATGTGTATTGTGTTGATGAAGATGTTGGGCAGTTAGACAAAGAGCAACATGAAGACCATTTTTGGTGAGCCGTATTCAGCCTCAAGTCTCTAGATGCGACTGGACCTTGGTTTTCAACTCTTCTGAAAGTTGTCAAATCGGGTCTAGTCCTTTCATAGATGAATGCTGAGTCGGAACGAAGTCTTTCAGTGAATGCCTGTATCATAACACAGGAACGGTCACTTTTTGGAGAGAGGACCATTGTTGGCTTTAGAGCTGTGAAAGATGCTGTGAAGTTTCATGATCCTGACAACAACAGACCAGAAAAAATACCCATGACAGATGGCCTTTTCATCGATGTTTGATCTGCACATATGCAATACAGGAAGCAGCTGCATGAAGAGGAAATTGAGAAGAAGAGGAGGCAGGCTGAAGAGAAAATGGAAGCTGAGGAGGTGGAAAAAAGAAAAAGAGATCAGCAGAAGCTAAGACAAGACACCAGATTGTTGAAAGACAAACGAGAAAGCCTTGACAGAGAGGAAAAGGAAGCAATGGATGAAAATGCAAACAGCGGACAAGCTGCTGTCAGATGGCACAGTCAAGCTACAGACCGCCCTGGCTGCAGGCTCCAAGGTTGATTCACAAGGCGCAAGAGTTGCCTGCCTCATGATAGAAGCAGCAAAGTCAAATCAAGCGAAGGCAAAGAGGAAGCTTGAATAAGTAAGGAAGAAACAAATTAAAGGAGATTAGCACAAAGAATCAGAAATTGCTAGAAAAAGCAATACCAACAAGTGATTCTGCTCAGCCATCAAAGAAAAGGAAGTCAAATTAAGCAAACATGCATGTCCTGTCATCTGTGGCATGGTTTGCTCAGGATTTGTTGTGTTTGCTCTGGTCTACTAGTTTGATGTTACATTGTACCACTGAATCGACAGTACAAATTGTCCAACAGCACTCCACACATAGTCAAATATACCTTTATAGCAATAAATCAGTGCTAGATGCAAATTTGGGCCTCTTATTATGTTAATTTGAGGAGTTTTGGCCAGCAACTTTCAGTCAGAAGTGAAAAGTATCTGAATTCAGTGAAGCTGTTATTTGTTCAGTTAAAGAACGGTAAATGGAAATAATGAACTTATATGGATCATAAACAGCAGTGTTTCTATGAAATTATATAAATCAATACAATCGTCAGTTTAATTTCAGTGCCATTTATAGTCTATTGCCAAAAAAACTTGTTGACAGAGTTGTTGATATTTACATCACAATTAGAATGAAAAAGGCTAAATAAATAAGGCTTTGCCTTATTTATTTATTTATTTCTTGTTGTCGGTGGTGACAGGGCTAACTGGTGGATTGGGATCGCTGTTGAAGTGTAGTGTACAGTAAAAACCTGCATATAAGAACCTACTTGTTAGGCTAAGATGGTTGATTCACCGTAACTATCAATTATATAATTTATTACAAACCTAATTTAGGCTAAAACTCTAGGGTCTTATATTTCGGCTTTTACTGCTATCTTTCTCCATCAATGTTGTATTGGTTTTCCTATTTTCTTCCTTTTTTTTTTTGTACCAAAAGTTCCTATTTTTCCATCCCAGAAATTCCTATTTTCCTATTTTTTTGACCAACCATGCTGCTTGACACCCTGCAACAGGTAATACATACAAATTATCTATGACTAGAAATTTACTCAAGTGTCAATATTTGTTTTATTCTCCTCTAGGTCTTCATAAGAAGGGAAGGTAGTGTGGAGGGACCACTGACTCCCCTACAAATTAAGGACATTGTCATACAAAAGTATAGACAAGTAAGTGCACATCCAATATTCTAACTTATGATCCAAATAATAGCTGACAAATTGGGGGTAATGTTCATGGAAGTGATGTATACCTACAGGCCAGGGCATCAATATTTATTTTCAACAGCAGCTCATGGTATACAAGTAGTTGTGTTCTCTGCACAGATTTCTGATATAAAAATCTTATTTCTTGTTAGCACATGTTCACGTTTTATGCTCACACTTTTGGTCCACCATTTTGTTGAAATGCTTTCAGATTCTCAACAAGAGGAGAGAGGAGAGAAGGGGGGAGATACCAGTACAATGGCAGAAAGAAAAGCAAGGGGTCATATGTATTTCACCTTGAAAGGGTAAGCCAGGAAAATAACACTGATAAAATGTTATGATTTAGCTTACCATTCCACTCCAAACTCACTGCAGACAGAAAACTGCTCTACCAGAACTGGAAGTTACACACAAGCGGGGGAGTCTTGATTTTAAGTCTTCACACACTATCAAATGAAAGTGTGAAAATGCCATGAAAATTCTATAAACATCCCATGAAATTTGAGACTTAAATTTTGCTTTTTTCATGGGATTTTTGTGCTGCACTTCTGATGCTTTTACCACTGACCCTTTACCCACCAGACATGTCATGAAAATCTGCCCTGAACCTCTTGCGAGAATTCTTTGAAAGTACAATCAAATTTTTAAAAGGGTTGGGCTCAGTTTGTAGAGTGATGTGAGAAGTAATATTTACACAAAAGAAAACTTCCCACACTCCTTCTCAGTTGTTGTTGTTATTGTTTTGTTTTTTTGTTTTTTTTTTCTGGGCGGGGTACAACCTGGAAGGATTAGGTTACATATATGCTGTTTCCTTTCCCAGTCTCTCATCAGAGATATACAACTACCATGCTGTGAAGAACCTGCCATTCGATAATAGTCTGCTTGGTTAAGAACATGTACAAACAACAAACCACTTGACTGGGGGTCAAACCTAATAGTTTCACTGTAAAAACAGTTCACGTTCATATTTCAATATTTTCCATAATTTCTGTTCAATGAAAAAATACTTGCAGGAGTCTTCTTAAAGGCATCATGTGCAAGTTGTTACATAATGTTTTCGGTTTTTGAATACAGTACGTGTACATTTTAATTCAAATATATACATTATATAATTAACTAAAATAATGTATTTATGTAAATAATGGAGAGGGTAAAGCTTACTTTACAGAACAAGAAATAAACATTATGAACTTGTCAGTCTTCTACTCAACTTTGCAAGTACATCATTTGAAATTCTTGTTCTTTCAAACTCCCATACTTTACAAGTGATTTCATTTCATTTTATGTTTAACATAAAAAAAGCCCCAGAGAGCTGAATTAGCTTGGTTCTTCTCAGGTCACTAGCTGACAGTGACAATATCACAAGTCCATATAGCAGCAATGCAAGTAGTTTGTGCATCACAGTACCTCCAACAGAGATTCCTTGTCAGCACATATATTAGTAGGCCCAGAGTTACATTTTGGTATGTTGTTAGGGTGTGCAACTTGGTATTTATCTTTCTCATTTGATGCTGCCATTATGTATCTTGCCCCAGCTGTTGGGAATCAGGCAGGCTCCTAAAGTTTGGACCAGGACCATAGTTACAGGCTGATGTGTTTTTTAACGGACAACTTTCAGTCACAAGCGAGTCCCATCACCTCACCAAATCAACATGCACCAACATGAAGCCCATCTCTTCAGTTTTGTGGTTTAATGTAACTGTTTGTCAACATCTTTAGATTGCACATGACTTCTTGTGTGTGGTACGATTTCCTACTATATTACACTGTACCTTGTTCTTCCAAACTGCAGTGTAATAGTTTACATTCACTTTTGGCCATTTGGCCATCAGCAAAATGTCAGATAAACATTTAGAATACTGTAACATTGAATTCCAATAGCAAACTTCTGCTACTCCAAAATGTTTACTTTGAACACTGTACTGGCTCAAAGGTGATACCATTTGCGACTGGGCCATGCAGGTTAAAGCTCACAACAAAATAAACCAAACTTCCAGGTGGGAAATCTAGTTCAGCTCTTCCTATGTCTGCACTTGCACTTTTACCGACATACAACTCGACATTGCCTTGGACAAGCTCAATGTAGGGTTGGGCTCTTCCTCTGATTCTAGACTGGGATCTCAACCTTAATCGACCCTTGAATTCGAGGAGCTTCTTCCGACTCTCACTCAACCAGAACTTTGCCACTGCTTCAGAATTATCTGTAGAGTAGTCAGACTCTCCCCGGAACAGTGTGCTACGGGTGATCAAACGTGACATTCCCTGGCCATCCTTCCCAACAAACAGAGATGCATTGAGCCTCCTGCAATGGTTCTGTGATTGTTCCCTGCACATCTCAAGGGCTTTCTGGTACTTTGGCCTGCTCTCCAGTTGAGCACCATCAAAGATCTTCAAAAAGTAGATGGCCATTTGGTAGAAATGTGGAAGGTAGTCTTGTGGGGACACTTCTCTCCATTTCTGAGCAATTGTCAAACCCCTCTCAAGTGTGAAACACTGTGGCCCATCTATGAGGATGCACACTTTCATCAGGTGGTATGCCAGCAAATAATCTTTCTCAATCATCACCAGTTCATCGAGTAGCCTCAGTAGGTACTCCAGATCTTCCTTCTTTAGAGATTCAACTTGATCACTGGAACTCAGTATGTACTGAACTTGAAGTCTTTTCAATTCTCTTTGAGATGACTTGGGAAAATGTTGCTTGGAACACAATGTGTTGCAAGCTTGAATGACATCATGAACAGTTCCACGACTGCCAGTGGCTGGATGACCTTTTCGGAAGGTTTTCATCAGAGATAGTCTTGCATCATTTGCTCGTCTACTGGTTTCTTCTGGATCCTGCAAGTGAGAGTAAGACTGCACAATGCGATCAATGATGTCCAGCAGGTAAAATGAGTTACTAATGCAAGTACGGAAGAATGGGGGAGCCTGGGAGGAAATGAACTGCATGGTCCGATCAGAATCCCTGTCGCAAATGTTCTTCATGATCCAATCTATGCATGCTAACCAGACCTGGACTTCACCTTGCAATGGATTGGGGTAGGTTGGAGGAAAGGTACGGGCTTGGTTGAATGCATCTAAAGCCTCAGTTGCCAGCTCTTCAAGTTGATCAAGGTTTCTTACTTTCCCAAAACTGGCCATCATCTCGATGTACAAAACAACACCTTTAGTGTTGAAAAGTGTTCGTGTCCTTGTCTTTGAAGTGTCTGCATCAAAAGCTCTGCTAATCAATTGCCTTGCCTGTGGGAATGCTGGTGGGACTTTCTTGGCATGGAATCTTGCAGCATTGGCAAAGACAGAGGGGTCATTCGTTTTCACTGCAGCCTCACAAAAAATCTCTGCAGCCCGATTCTGATCAATGCTTTTCAGTTCCTCGAACAACAAGGAGAACTTGAGCTTTTTCTGGCCATGCTTGTTGTGAAGAAAGAGATCTTGGAAAAGAGATGTGAAACACTCATGATTGTATATTGGGAATTGAAGAAATTGTGTTGTCACAGCAACTATATCCCGTTTTTGGGCTTTTATCTTCTTCAAAACCAAATCTGCAACAGCTGGATGCTGAAGTGTGTAGGTTTCTGGAGCAATTTCACCAGAAGGCAGCTGGAAGTATCGCTGTCTTATTGGATTTGTGGGCACCATGAGATTTAGCAAGTTGTCTGTAAACAACTGTCTCAATATGTCTTGGTAGGTGGCACCGATCTTGGCATCAACACCAGGCCAGGTTGTGTAATCCTTGAAAGCCTCAAACAAGAGCAGGGCTGGGGTCTCATGGTTAGCATACTTCTGTATGAATGCCACAACAACAGCAATTTCTTGGCTTACACCATCCATCCCTTCAAATGTTTCTGAGACTATTTCTTCCAACTTTGGGCGAAACTTCTCCACCATTGCCAAAAGGGGAAAGTGGAATACACGACGGCAGAGGGATGAACTTTGCTTGCCATTCAGAGACTTCTCAATTAATTCCTTGTACTTAGCCTGGAATGCTCGCAGGTCATTAACAGATTCTTCAAGCTTGACGTTGACATTAAACACAGCATGGACGTCATGGGCCTGAGCTGAGCTTACAGTAGCACCATGCAAGCAGTTCACCAGGATTGCTTTTGTTCCTTTCGTGTTGAGCATTCTCGTCACCCTATTCATTATCCCCTCAACTCTTCTCTGTTTGCCATCCAAGAGAATCACAGGAGGTGACTCGCACAAATCCCCAAGGGTTGCGATGCGTTCCACGAGGTTGACTGTAAAGTTATTGTCCTCATCCACATCCGAGTGGGCATCTAAATGTGCAAATGCACAAGGGTATGATTTGTGCAGGTCCCAAAGAACACGTCGTGCAATGGTGGAACCACCTGACCCAGGCGAATGACAAATCTCAACAGCTACTGAGCGTCTTGGTGGATTCTGATCAAGCAGCCTCTGCAAGTGTGTCCGTATTTCATTCCCAATGTCTCTCCTTGCATCATGGTTGTCGTAGAGACTCACAAATGAAATCCAATTTCCTGACACGAAAGATTCCCGGTGCTCGTCAAAAATCTTCTCTAACCTTGCATCACCATCTGGATCACTGGACACATCAGGAAGCTCTTCACAACCAAAATACAGCAGGTCCAGATACTCCTTGAAGTACAGGTACTGATTTTGACTGAGCTTGATTGGTAACTTGGCTTGAGATGTTGGCATCAAATACCCATGAGACCCTGCAGCACTAAAGATGGTTGACAAACCTTGTGCGAGCAACCTTGGACTCAGATTAGTCATCTGTGATGCTCCAGGGATCATGTGACTGAATTGGTGATTGATTGCCACAACACTTAGATGGAATTCATCAAAGTTCTCATGCAGTCGCTGCATTGTCACCTCCAGATAAGGACCAGTTTCCTCGTGGAAAGGGAGAACAAGGCAAATTACTGGCTTTTGCTTATCAAGTTTGTCAGGATCAGAAAGACAGCCAAACAGTCTGCTCAGCTGCTTCACAGAAGATTTTTCCCATTCAGAGAAAGTGTCTGGCCGTTTCTTGGCATCACTTTCTCTGCCCTTCACAAAAACCCATTGTGTCTTCTTGATATCAATGCGACGAAGCAAATTTGCAGTGGTATACTGTCGCAACTCTGATGGCGTAAGCATGTTGACCAGAGTATTTTGTCCATCTTCTGAAGTGAATTCTCTGTAACAGCCTGCTTCCTCTGACTTGGGATCAAAATCTAGTACCAACTTCCATGGAATACTTCTTAGAATGGCAAAGTCCTTTGAGTGCTCATGCATTGAATTTGCCATATCTGTCACAAGGATGTACTGGTTTTGGGAAAAGTCAAAGTTGTGCATGTCATCACAAAATCTTAGCCACTCATCCCAGTTTAGGGCAGTGAGCTCCTTGGGACTTACCGCAAGGGTTGAAGGACTGGATTTGTTTTGGGCTTGGCCTGCAAGAACAGCATCTTTTATTTCTTCCAAGGAGTCCTTTATTTCTTCCAGTGCCTTCCCATGGGTTGCATTAGCAGCAACCTCGGACAGGAACATGTCACGGTAAAATTTTCCAGAAGTAAGAATGTCATCTGCAGGGGGAAAATCAAAGTTACAGTATTTTCCAATATTTACCAACAATATTAGTTTCAATCCTTAGATACTGTTCTTCCTTTTAGTCTCCATGCCATTTCTGAGAACTTCACTTCATAATAGATTTTTTATACTTTTACATGGAAGAAGCCTGCCCAAATAGATTTGTACAGGTGGCCATATTTTCTCATTGGTCCACACAGATTGATAGGATCGCATTAGTTCATAACACCAAAGCTCCAATGTCCCAAGTTTATAAGACTATTGAAAGAATTTATGATGCAAGAAGAACTGTAATTTTCACCTTCTCAGCCCAAATGAGCAAACTTGGCCCCTCCAATGAGAGATTTACTCAAGTAAGAACATTAGCTTAGTAAGAACATTAGTAAATTAAATATGCTGACAGAAGAAACAGTTTTTGTTGAAGAATACAGTTAACATACACTGAAACATATGTTGATAATGAAAAATTCTGAATTTTGTGGGGGCCATAATATTTAGGCTGCTTTGGTGTTTTATGTACAAGCCAAGGCAATTAAACTTGGCCATTAAGTGCATGCCAATGCTACATGTTGGACTGGTTACTTAAAAACAAACAAGAAAAACATGGTGCCAAATGAACATTGAGGCAGTAGCATGAGGGAAAAAGATTGATCCAGCAAGACCTGCAATCCACAGACTATACAGTACTGTGCAAAAGTAATGGCAGCAAAAATTCAGTGAAATTTGGCAAAAATGAGCAAAATTTCGCTTCAAGCAAACTTTCAGCGAAATTTCAAAGCGCCTATTGTTTGCAGAGCAAAATTTTGTTGAGCAGAATGAAATTTCAAGCAAAATTTCAATTACATTTGCAAAAATTTGTTGAACTTGCAAAATGTCACATGGGCAAAGCAAAATTTCACTTGAAATTTTGGCAATAATTGACAAAATTTTGCAACAAACAAAGAACAAAATTCAGTGAATTTCGCTGCCATTATTTTTTGCACAGTGCTGTACATATAAACAGCACTTGAGACATTACAAGAAGCTGTGTGCAAAACTACAAGACTAGCATAGCAATTCCAATAAGCACTAAAGGCTGCAATTCATTAAAAACCAGGTGGTGGTGGTGGGGGGGGGGGGGGGGGGGGGGGGAGAAGAAGGAAATGAGGGGGTGATAACAATATTTTTTGAGCATTAAAGGGGGATAAGAATTTTTTAAGTGATAACAGGGAGGTGGGGGTGGGAAAATATTTTGAGAAGAAAATGTTTGAACATTTACATTTGTTCAAAGGTACCCTGAAAATGTAGGAAACAGTGTTCCAGGGAATCTACAATCGTGGACAAAAGTCTGGGACACCCTGATCATAGTGCTATTTCGTTGATATCACCCACTTTGGTTGGCCTAGTTAACCAAAAAGGCACCCACCCTTCCCTCCCCTGATCAATGCTGGTTCAGGGCTGGAAGATGCACAATTCAACATTGAAGTGGGGGAGGGGGTGGTGCAACAAACTCAAAATTAGAGAATTTTGTCCTAGTGTCCCAACATTTTTTATCAGAATTGTAGGTTTCAAAATTATCTGGGGGAGCATACCCCGCAATTAACTATATCATGGTATTTATCATGCTTTCAGACGTTCCAACCCTCCCAATATTGTTTGATGCAATCTCCAGAATTTTCAAGCAATCCAAAAATAAATATGCTGCCTGAGAACCTTCAAATTTCCTTGAAACTTCACTGAAAAATGCTCTCAAAATGCAAAAAGTAGGTACCTAAAAGGTACACATCTCTACTGCTCTAAAGTAGGGATTGCCATAGGTGAATAAATCTAAAACTTTGCACACGTTTATGCAGCAGTTTTGTATGTTTAGAGAGTTAAATGGAAAATTTTGCAAAATGATGACATCACACTATCACCACAAGGAACCCAACACACTGCACTCAATCATGGATAACTTGCATATTTAATGAGGCAATTGGCTCCACAGTTCACAGAGTCTGATTCAAATAATTGCTTTGTAAACCTCAAAGTGGCCCAATCCTTTCAAATCAGAGCAAAAATTGGCAGGATATATCTTCTTTCCAAGCAGTCTTCATATTCACACGTATTCATTAACCCAGATTTTAAATGAAGATGAATTCAAAATGTTTTCACAAGAGCGAAGTTTATTATAGTCACATGAATGACCTGTCATAGAAGGTTCAAATTTTACGGTCTCAATAATCTGATGCAACAGATAAATGTTGACCAGATAACTGAATCCATACATATGCAAAATCCGGTCTTTGTTAACTCACGGCTAAACTTTATATACTTGACAACCACAACAACTCAGAACACAACCAACGTTCAACTTAACTCAACTCACAACACTGATGCTAAAACAACGCCAGAACTACGCTAGCTATACCTTCGTCAGCACTACACTAGCACTCAATCAGCTATTCTAAGGTATATATACTACACATACATACAAACATCTGTTGTTTTCTTGCACAGTTTGTTTGAGTGAATTTTTAATATTTGTGTCGATGGAGAACACCAAAGTAACCTTTTGTTCAAGGGCTTCAGCATACACAATATACTTCAAGACTTGTGGTAAATGATCCTGGCAAATTTAAAGATATATTGCAAACAACTCAATCGTGCACGTCTACAACATAATGAGTGTCAATAGAGATAAATGGGTTCATGGGTACAGTCAACCAACTGAAACATTGACACAAAATGACAACTGCATGATTGTGTACAGTAGGTACTGTTCCGCCAGTATGAAGCATTGTTTTTACACAGAGTTTATCAGGAAAATCAGGTGATGCTTGAAACTCGAGGTATCGGCCAAGAACAAGACAGTATAAACCTTTGGAGCAGCTTCCACATTCATACTTTCATCAAAAGTTGTTATTTAAAGGCAAATTTGAAAATATTGCATTGCAAACAAAACTGCCCCAAGAATAATATTGGTCAAGGCCTGGAGCTTCTGTCTGAGCCTTTGTTCTTTTTTTTGACAAATGGTCGGAAATCATTCCGAATTTGCAAACCACTGATGCTTTTCATTGGTCCCAAATAGTCACACACGACCCATTTATTGATTCTTATCTCACTTACACCCTCCATAGCATAGTGTCTACAGCTTTTTTGAAGCAGTACAGTAGACACAAAAATGCCATTTCAGAAAACAATTTTTAAAAATTTTCCAAGAGAGCTTGCCCCTGGCCCCCTCTAGGAGCTCGAGCCTTGATGGCACTCACAAATTCTCCCTATTTTTCAGCTCCAGGGGTGAATGTCTGAACTCTACATATTTTGAAGATACAAAACGACTAATAATTTTTTTATGCTTAAAAATATTTATGAATAAGTGAGGTGGGTTTTATTCCGCTTCCACCCCTGACCCTGTAGGTAAAGCTTGATGTTTGACATAAAGCTGGAATTTGTTGTTTTAATGTGAAGTGGGGCTCCAAGGGGATACATAAGTTTTCTTAGCAGGTAAGGGGCATAATTTTCTATTGTCTTAATAAGGGGGATATACAAAAAATAGCGCACTTTGATAAATTTCCTCCTTCCCCCCACCCCTTCCCTTCCTGATTTTTAATGAATGCAGCCTAAGAACAAGAACCACAAGTTAAGGGAGGCTATAAGATGTAGGAAGTAACAAACAAACAGAAACTAAGGATTCAGACAAACCTGAAAGAATTTCATCAATGTCGTCCTGATCAGCTCCAAGTTTCAGAAGGCACTGAGTTATCTGAATCCAGTCAAGATTAAACTGACTATCTGACATCTTGTCATTTGGAGGATGCCCAATAAGTCTGTTCCTGTAATCCTTCAAGGTATTCAAGGCTGCTGCATACCCTATTCTCTTGGCAATCTCCACCGAGCTTCTTTTTGAATACAGCAACACAGTTGTCATCAGCCCAAAGTCCCATTCTTCCAAGTTACCAGTCTTGTACCGAGCTTCTTCGTGTGGCTTCAACTTCATTTTCCCCTTGTCCAATGCCATTGCATCTGATGATTGATTGGACCATGTTGGATGAATTTCCTGGAATAGTTTGCGGAGAGCTTGCAGTCCCACTCCTACATTAACTTATAGATGCAAAAGGCATTTCTCCTGTCAAGGAAATGAATTGTTTTTACCCATTTTTCACTGCAATATTTTAAGTTCAAGTGGAGGGTGCTTTCCAAGACTCCCATTGAAAGCAAATTAAATTTTACAAATATTCCTAATGTTAAGTGAGAAGCCCAGAGACTGAGGGGGGGGGGAGGGTACTCAGTAAAGTTTCACAGGGGGAGGCTCCACCCCAAGGTCCAAACCCTTACCCTTTCATACACCACTTTTAAAAGAAAGGTACCCTTTGACATACCTTTCAGAAAGCTGGTACCCCTTTCATATACGACACATATTACCTGCAGTATAAACACTATCCCTTTTCTGTACCTTTAGAATTTAGTTAGGGAACATCAAGTTTTACCAATGGAGGTATTGAAGCAAAACAAAAAGCCCTGCTGAAATCTTTCTGCAAAACAAATGGACTGAAATGCCCACCTTCTTACCTTCTTATTTACCTCCATCCTGAAAAAGGGGGTACCCCTTCCATATACCTCCAGTCTAAAAAAGGCATCTCTTTGATATGCCTTCAGCCTGAAAAAGGTACCCCTTTTGGCCGGAGCCTCCCATATAGTCCACTATAGGGAATACCCCCCCCCCCCCTCTCACCTACAGGCCCAGGGGCCAGGCTAAAATGCTGAAAGGGGTACCCTTGAGGGCTGCACATACAACCTATATGCCCCCCCCCCCTCCTATGCATGCACAGACAAGTGGACACACAGACTGACAAATGAGAGGATTCTGGTGTGGATCAGTAATAAGTAAATTATCTTTTGGTCATTGTTCTTGCACCTACCCTTCACTTTGCAATGACAATGAAGCAACTTCCTCAAACTGCTGGTCCGGGTCTGTACTGGAGGGAGAATCTTTCACTGTCTCATCAGCCTTGTGATCATCGTTACACACAACATCTCCAGATTCTGTTACCAGGCTCTCTGTACTCTTTGTTTCATTGTCATAATGCGTTCCATCAGCCGTGCAGGGGTTGGCCAGATCTCGTGTTATATCCGCTGACAGCCGATTATGCCCATCTGTGGGCTGCAGTTCTCTCATCTCGGTAGAGGTGTTCATCATTACTTGATCCGCCTCCGTGTCTTTCCTTTCGCCTTCCTGCGCCTCTGAACTTGCTATCATCGTCTCTGCTGGCTCAGATTCTGAAGTTCCTGCTCCTTCCTTGTTTTCTTTATTCAGATTCTTCTTCTTTTTCTTCTTCTTCTTCTTCTTTTTCGTCTTTCCGTCTTCATCACTTTCTTGCTGTGTCGCTAGAATCGACATTTCACAGAGTCCTGAAGATTGTTCGTCTGGAGGTGTGATTTTGTCACCTGTCTTCCCATCTGCTTCTGACATATAAAGCTCTTCACATCCTGTTTCACTGCTTTGTGGCAGCGGCGCAATAATTCCATGCTTAACACATCTGTCTGTCCCAATTTGTTCGTCTTTGTGACTGGCCTCGGTAGTTTCAAATTGAATCGAAACTTTATCGGTCTTCTCGCGTTCGGTGAGCGCGTGATGAGGTGAGCTGTGGAATGCACCAGAAAAAGTGTTATCATCTCCAATCTTCTTGCTTGAATCTGCTTCACTCGCTACCACCTCTGTTTTTGGATCTTCGTCGCCGCTTTCCTTCCTCTTTATTTTCCTGTGTGGTTTGGTTTGTACGTTTTCCTCGTGTCGCCGAACAGAACTTCCGTCTTCCTCCGCAGTTCTTCTGAATTCAGCTCGAGCCGCACTTCCAGCTCTGTCCATTTCTTTTGCCGTCTCTTCTGAGAAATCTCTGATGAACGACTCATCATACGGATCTTTCTTGCTGCTGCTCTGTCGGGTTTTCTTTCTCTTCTTCTTCCTTTCTTCCATTTTCCAAGAAGACAGGAAATGGTAGAGAACTCATGTATGCTGCACAACGCTTCCCCAATTATAGCGCATGCGTGCATCCTGTTACATGAGTTCCCTACCCAGGAAATCGTGTATGAATGATGCGGTGAAAGCACGCTTTCATTGTCCGATAAACCAATCATAGAAGCTAGATTTGGTTACGTGTATTGCGTCATATGAAAGAATAGGGCCGTGTTTTCACGAGGGTTTTTTTTAGTCGTTTAGCGAGTAATCTCCGGAAATCTCATGAAAACAGCTGCCTCTCCAACTCGCTTAAAGTTAAGAGGGTAGAGGTTTGACGTAAAAAGCCAAAATATTTAAGCCACCAAACGAGGTCGCTTAAGTTTGTCGGGAATTAACTTCCACCAATGAGAGTCCATTGAACTAAAACTTTTGACGGGAGCTGCCAAATCGGAAATGTGCGGTTTCTTCGAGCAACAGCTACTCGTTTTTCGACTGGAATCGCTTGCCGCATGTTTGTATCCTGATGCACCAAATGCGGCGCAACTAGATTGCAGAGAACGCGAAAGGTTTGTCTTGAAATCCGAAAATGTTTACGCCATATGTTATTTTCGTACTGGTTTAGTACCATGTGCTCAAACCAAAATTGCGTTCTTTCAAGAACCCACGCTGTTTTTCTCTTTCTACCGATCCGGCACTGCCTTCCTTTTCGACTGAAGTCGTTCTAAGCCAGAAGCCTCAATTCTTCTTCTGGTAATTGCTAGCAACCTAAGCCTTCGCTGAAACCTCTTCCTCCGTCGAATAAAAAGTAAGCGCGCGATAAAACAGCAATGAACACAAGAGCAATATACTTGTATAGCTTCTCCGTTGTCCGCCATCATTGATGTGTTTTCAGTTCGGATGCATAAATTACTTGGATCAAATATCACACGTCTGCTCGTAAAAACACCCAAATTAGTTAAGTTGCTTACTCAGGTCGGTAGACAAATCGGCGTGAGGAATGTTAAGCCAGAAAAACTGCATCGTGAAAACACAGCCCAGGTCTAGCAGAGATTACATTATAATTTTGACAAGTGAGAAAGAAGAAAACTTTGCATCGGGGTGGGGGTACTCCCCAAAATTGTGGTACAGGTCCTGTGAGAAAGTTTGTCTTTTATTATCTACTTAAAACAAAGAATGCACAGAGAGATTTCCAGTAAAGGGTTTCCGTGCTAACTTTGCGACAGAATGTCAGAAGCTAAATTACCTCTCCAGGGAGGGGTTTTCTAAATATAATTGGCTCTCTCGCACGTGGAAATTCAAGGCATTATTTAATGGCGGCTGTGAGCGTTGCCGATTCTTTGGCATGGTTGCATGTGGAAATCTGCTCCCCCTTCAGGCCCCGGCTGACACATCCGTAGTATCTGGCAAACAGGCGACACAGATTCACATTTAGAGCGACATTTCTGGACACATTTGCGAATATACGCTCCGCTCACAAAAGAAGGAACACAGCTGTATGGTGTGACCATGACATATGTTTTGGCAAAGGTAAAAGCTTATTCCGAGTTTTTTTGCGTTCGCTGATATGTTTGTTGACACATGATTTCATGCCATAATTACAAATGCAGATCGACTGTGGTATGTCTGAGTTGTTTGTTTATAAAATTGTCTCGAGCGGATTCTGTCACTAATGAAAAATCGACAGGAAATTTTACTGTGAATCCTTTTCACCACCGTTCGAATAGCGCGAGAAACAGGTTTGTTCGGCTGGAGTGTGTTACGTTACGAAACCATTATAACGAGTCAAAATCTGGTTTACCTCGCATGATATGTTTGTTGACACATGATTTCATGACCAGATCGGCTGTGGTTTGTCTGAGTTGTTTGTTTACAAAAATTGTCTCTAGCGGGTTTTGTCGCTAATGAAAAATCGGCTGAAAAATCGACAGGAAATTTTACTGTGAATCTATTTCACCACCGTTCGAAGAGCACGAGAAACAGGTTTGTTTGGCTGGAGTGTGTTACGTTAATACGAAACTACTACAACGAGTCAAAGTCTGGCTTACCTCGCAGAAATTTACAGAACGACTTGAAATATTTTGGCAAGCTATACTTTCCTCCTTTTATGTCGATCAGCTCAAAATAATTATATAATAAACTGTCATGTTTGTGCATTTGTGTTTGGTCATGCATAGTACGTAGCTGGCATAGTAGAACATAGTGTAAAACCCCGATCAAACGGTGATAACACGAACTATCTATCATAGACTATCATCAACTAGCAAATAGCTTCACGTACGCTTTGCGGACCTATGTTTACTAACGCCTGGCGTTTGCGTTTTATGATCGGGCCCTGGGCCGGCCCGTACAACTCGTCCGAGTCCCGCTCGATCTGTATATTTGGCGCTGAAATTCGAACAAAGGATAGAAGCATGGCGGAAAACTGTCCAGAAATGAACCCTGTCTCTAAACCAGTGGGAGTTATACGACTAAAAATCAAGAAAAAAAGACCATCACAACCCAACAAGTCTCCCCGAGGTATCCTGAAAGCTCGCAACGGGCCAGTGGTTCAAGGTGCCCGAGTACAAAGTTTGAAACGAAAGAACCCGTTCAGTTGCTCGCCCAGGAAAAAGGCAAATTTACCGAGAGATGCTAGTTTATACGATAATAAGCTGTTCAGGGCTCTTGACGGTTTCGAGAAGGATCGCAACCACGACAAAGCAGAGGAAAAAGAACGAAGTCTTAAGGAAGAAGCTGTGTTTGAAGCCGAAGACGAAATAACAACGGAAAGCTCGGCTCTCGTTGATGGACTCCATGGAGACGAAGTTGGAAAAGAACAGGGAGGTAAAAGCTTTCCCTTGGACTGGAGCCTGAAAACTAAAGCTAGATTCATTTCTTCGATTCCATTTAGCTGGTACAAAACGCTAACAACGTCCGAGGAGTCCCAGGGTTTGTCGAACTTCGTCCGTTGCGAAACAAAGAACAAAGACACGAAAAGCGGGTTAACGAACAGCCATCGTCCTAATTTGTTTAAAAATACCATGGTATGGATGCATCCATGTTTGCCGTGGCTAGATTTGTTTCCACGGCAGCTCTCTGACAAAAGTGTTGTCAAGAGTTCGCAAGTTGTTCAGCCACTTGGTCAACAAATCGTCGATGCTCTGCAGAGCGACTGGATAGCGAGCTTTCGTTCAGCATTCAATAGTTTGCGTTCAAGCTGCTGTCCGTACTTTTACTTGGTTGCCAACCAGTGCAACATTTTATTTCAAGCCCCAGAAATCACTCAAGATTATTCAGTTTGTGTTATTATGACTCCCACGACAAAAGGTCTGCGCGACTCACTAAAGAAAGAAGGTAAGACCTAAAAAGCTACCCAACCTACCAACTACCCAACCTAAATAAAACCTACCCACAACTCAATCAAAATAAAACCTACCCACTACCCAATGCAGGAGGACTGCTGTTCATTTCATCAGTGATTTTTTAATCAGTAATTCAATTACATTCATGAGTATACACTCATAGAATTTAATCAACCCCTACCCTGGGGGAGGGGGTTGTATTATTCACTGGAAGTTTGAAGGTACTAATTTCATCTTTTAATCTCCCACAGGAATAGCCTTTTCTATGCCACACTTGTACAATGATCAGACAGAGGATGCAGACTCAGATTGTGAGCCAGAAGCCCGGGTAGAGAAGAGAGCGGGGGCAGCATGTGGTCAGGACTCGGGAGACGAGGAAGAGTGGCTGCAGAGTGTTGGCTTAGATAAAAATAACTTCCCTGACCTAGAATCAAGCACCCTGAGCAGAGCACAGCTGAGGCGCATTGACCAACAACCCAGTTCCACAGTAGTAGTGAATGGCAGTGATGCCCAAGCCCTGTTCAATTTTCTTTTGAACTGCAAGAGTCTTGTGGCAAACACTGGACCCTTGACAGGAGTACCCCCTACACTCATCGCGCCTGTGGCTTTTGAGGGAGCTTCACTAAGAACCTTGAAAGTGAGGCAAGGAATTCTGAAGCAAAACCATGCCACAGGAATGAAGCAGGTACTGTACTGTCTCAGATTCATTCAGTACAAACTGATTTTGCCACAGCATCGATACCAGCAGGCTGTAGTTTTCTCTGACACCAAAGTATTCCATTAACAACTTTCTTTATTGTTGTAGTCATGTGCACTCTAGAATTCCTATATATTTTTCCTCATAAAGAGAGCACTTGAAATTTGTTTAAGGCCCTGACTCTTGGTCAATCATTAATGGCTTCTACCCTTCATGCCTGGAGAATAGAAATGATGGGTCTGGGAATTGACCTTCTAATCACTTTATCCATTTTTTACTGAAGGTCTACAGTCTAGAAATCACAGGACCAATTCTCCCCAGCTGTGTGTATGAAGTCTGTCATTTACTACAAGATGCCCAACAAGGGGAATATTCTGCAAGTTTCTCTGTGCACCAGCTGTCTGTGGCCCTCAACATTCCACGTTCAGTACACGAGCAGCCACATAACATCAGTTCTGACTGTGGAGTATCACCAAGCCAAATGAGCTACTACCTGGACTCCAAAGGACTGCCAAACTCATGCATGAAGGAACTGTACTGTAAAAATAATTCATTTAAATGGAAATCCACCTGTTCAGAATAATCCTGCATCCTACGTCAACTGAGCTAGTAAAAGAAAATATACATTAATTTTATGTCCAGCCCTTTCACCAATGTTGTTTAGGGTAAATATGTTCATCAAATGAAATTCTGACTGGGCCATGTGTTTATCAAATAGCACAGTACCAACTTTTCCAATGTATATAGTGTGAAAGCCTCATTTGTCAGTTAGCACAAACATGTTTTTAGCATTACCATTTACATTTTAGTAAATTTGCTGTATTTTATTGTGTGTATACAGGAATCCTAAACATGTCACAGCATGCCAAGCTGCTTTAAGCACAATTTATTTATGTTACATTTTACTGAGACCCAACAAAGTGTAATATTACAATGCTCAAAATTAAAAAAAGTCCAGGTTGTCAGGATACACAAATTAGTTTGCCTGGTAGGTTTTCTCCTGGACAACCAGACTATCAGTTTGGCAGAAAACCAGTCGTCCGAGCGAACTTTTGGTCCTCTCAGATGACCATTAATTTCGAGCACTGATATTATTAGTGGCACATTTACAGCTGTTTATGTAAATATACTTTCTGTGAGAGAAGCAAGTCACTGAGCACTAGATGCCAATACAAAGTGTCAGATTCAATCTGTTGGAAATGTCTGGAACATTTTCATTGACTTTGCTTGGCACCAGTACTCTCCCAAACAATAAATTACATATTATTCTGTAAATCTTACTGGAAAAACTGGTTACAGTATACTGCATACACATACAAAATATACTTCAGTATATACAATAGAGTGTCCACTGTAACAAAAACATAAGATCCCCAGAGCCTGTTCCTCTGACCCAGATCCTGGTGTATTTACATGTTATGTGTACTGCTTCTCTTCAACTTTTATGCATGGCCTAGTCATACCTGAGAAGAGAAGAACAAAACATTTGCACAAGTCACTCAACTGAAACAGAAGATCAAGTAGTGCAGATGGTATTTCACTTGCATCGTCATACTGTTACTGTATAGTATGTTTAACTCCAGCATGAATTCAAGTGTACAGGTTTTATTTTCCTCTGCATACCTCCTTCATTATACTTACTTGAAGACAGTTGACTGGTGGTCTCGTCGTGGCTCTGAAGGTGGTTTCACACTTGACAAAATTTTCCTGCCATATTCTGTTTGGTGAAGTCCAGCTTCTCTTAGTGCTTGTTCCATTTTGATTCGGACATCCCCAGCAACCTTGGAATATTAAGATGACAATGCCTGGTCATAAGTCCATCACGAAGTGTGTTGTAACACCACTATATTATTTACTTGAATAATGAATGTGTCACTAGAAGAATGGTCTGGCTTCACACAAAGGCTACTTTACTCTTTTTGGCCATAACTGTATTACACAGCTGAGTAACACTGTTGTACAGTACTTACCTTTCTCTCATCATATCCATGAAGTGTAAATAAAGGCTTTTGTAACTCTAGTTCTTCTTCATAGATGCTGGCAACTCTGGCTTGAGTGGCCTGTTAAACAAACCAAATCACTCTAATAATAATACATTGTTTCTCTGTATAACAGGAATGGACTTGGCTACAGTTTATAATAGTTATCTTAAGCTGGACAAAAAAGTTGTACAAATCAGATTGTACCTGGGTTGGTTTCAGCAACCTTCCTGGATCACTTTCAGCATGGACGCGTACCTATCAAGAGGTATGTAATCATTATACATCAAATAATGAAACCTTGATAATAATGATACTGAGAGTAAAAAGTGTAGGGGTCTTCACCTGCTCTCTTAATCTTTCCAATCGTCTTTCTTTTTCCCTTTCAGTTTCCAGGACCTCTTGTTGAGCAAGGAGTTTGGCTTTATTTCGTTTTAACAGTTCATCCTCTCTGTACTTGACCCTGTCAGAACAAGACAATATTCACTTTGTAGCAAAAGAACATAACTATGTGGTTACCCCCCCCCCCCCCCCCCCCCAATCCGTGGTTACCTCTCACTGTCCACTCTGGCCTGTTCTGCCATCTCCATCCGTAACTCTTCCAGTCTTCTTCTTTCTGCTGCAGCTGATGCCTCTTGCTCCATCTGCCTCTGTTTTTGGAAAACTTCAACCTACAAGGGATACTAAGTTAGTCTTATACTAAAACTTGTTTACCTGTACTGAACATTTTGACAACTTAAATACTTGCTAAAAGGAAAATTAGCAACAAAGTTAAAGTGAAGCTACAGCACATCTGTAACATGCTATTTTGTCCCATTGAAGCTGCCCTAATGGTGCAACATGTCTAAAGTAGGAGGCAGTGTGGCCAAGTGGTTAGGGTGCTGAACTTGAATTTTGGAGGTTCCTGCTTCAAGTCCCACTCTGACCATTAGCTGAATCAATATGCAGCATGGTAGCCCCGATTGCAAATCCTTCGCCATGCTATAGCCCACTGGCTAGTCTCTGACCACTTGAGATTCCTAACAAATTTTTACGCTTGGTTTATGAGGTTTCTGCATTTCAAGTCTCCCCAATGAGCACAGCAGTGTTAAACACATTGAGATAAAGTGATTTTTTAATGCTCTGGCTCACAAAATATGTCAAAAGCCTCTACTACCTGGGGAAGGGGTGCTGGTACAGTTGCAGAAAACACAAAAATGTCCTGATAATAATAATAATTATTTTGATAATGACAAACCTTTTGATGGATCTTTTCCCTTCTCTGCTTTTCCCTTTCCTCGGCAGCCTTCAGTTTTTCCTCTGCTTCTTTTTGTTCCTGAGTAGCGATAACAGCCTGCAGTCTCAACACCTCCAGCTTCTTCTCACGAAAAGCCAACACCTACAGTAATAAATTCATGTGAGACATGACATATGGATTTTGATTTGCTTAATTAATGATTCTGCTCATCACAAAATGCTATCAAAATAACATCACAAGTTAGTTTGATGTCAGGTTGACCCCACTCCCAAGCATGTTAATCTAATATACATGCTGTAGTTCTCTCTGAGAATGATGCCATAAAATAATATTAATACTAACTGCACCTTTTCATAGAGCTCTTGACAGATCTGTTGCTGCTTCTTTCTGGTTTCTTTCTTTTCCATAACTTCTTCATAAGCTGTCCAGGCATCAGTAAAAGTGGCCTTCACTTTGGTGATAAGACCTTCTCTTGCAGCTGCCCAGGCCACCTGCGTGCTCTGCTTTTGCTCCTGATAAAATCTGTATGACAACCACCATTCCTCATGAGCAATCTGATAAATAAAGACACAAACAAAATGAAAGGACAATCTGACAGAAACACAGTTGCTCTCAATGATAACTGTTTCTCAAGTCTTTCTTTTGACATCTATAGCCATGTAGTGTACACACAGCAGGTGGTGAGGAAAGTGAGAAACAGAAAAACAACCATCACATTGACAATTACCAGTTGAGTGCGAGTCTTGTGTGGTAGTTCTCGCAGCATTCTGTCTATGTACAGGCTGTGTCTGTTTGGCAGCTCCATGGGGTACTGGTCCAAGAGGCAAACAAAATGGAAATGCTCATCTTTGGACCATCCACCAGTGCTTGAACTAAACAGAAGAAGAATGCACAACCAGCTCCATAAGATCACCCAGTTCCCTAACTAAACTTCACTCAGTATGTAACAAACTTACTGTAGCACATGGTTGTACTTCAGCTCCAGAAACTCTAGATGAGCCTCATATTTTCTGTCTAAAAAATGAAATTCTTCCAGTACGGTGCTCTTCAGATTCTCATCTGGACACTCCAGCTCCTGTGCCTCTTGTGGAATGCCTCTTTTTGAGTCATCAGTTTGTTCAGACATTGGGGTGTTCCACTCACTCAAGTGTGACAGGAATCCTTTCTCCAGCTCTAGTTGAAGCTGGGTCTGTTCACACTCCAACCCCTGTATTATCTTGCTCTGCTGACTCTTAACTGACTCAATAACTTCCACAACCTTCTGATGCTCTTCATTTACAGAGCCTGTATCAAGCAACAGATCATATTCAATGAGCTATAAAACACAGTATTGGTGACTGTATTGTAAGAACTTACATGTACCATAGTGTAGCCTAATATGTGCTCATATCTTTGGAGAATTTGTTTTATCTATAACCCTAGTGGTCTGACAAAAATCTTATAATAATTGGCTAGCCACAGCTCTCATGGAACCTTCAATTTAGGAACTTCCCAATGATTACCTAAAATCAATCTGTCCCTGTTTTCTCCAAGCCAGAACTGTATGTCTTCCCTTAGAGCCCACACAGGTTCAATGGTGTTTTCTTTGAAGGCAACCATATCAGTGGCCAAAATCTGCTCATATCTTTCCAGATCTTCAAAAAACTCTTTGAGAGTGGTTGGGTCCAGTGGACTGCCCGGCCTGATCGAGTCAATGTCTCTCTCTAGCTTTTTCTGTAAACTTCTCAGCCTGATGCATTCCTTGTTCCAGCAAGCCCGATGCTGCTGCAGCAACTGCTGCTCCTTCTTCTCTTTACTTGCTTTGGTTATTTTCTCAATTTTATGCAGAGTTTGATTTCCTGCAGCTTTCTTCAGTTGTGCAATGGCTTGAAGTTTGTCATAATCTGCAGGTCTGAAGCGGTTGCTTCCATGGCCTTCAATGAAGCGAGTCACCAAGGAACTGTCTGAGGACAGAACAAGACATAGTGGTGAAAATATTAATTTCAATATAATTTATCCTCAGTTTATGTTATGCATAGAGAATATAAATTACAACATACAGAGGTACTGTACGACCACAACTGCTCACGTTTTGTGTGAGTGCTCAAAACTAGCAGTAACATTTCGAATTACTTTTCCGTGGAAGGAAGGTATTTCTTGAGCTCGGGGCCATGAAATTTGGTGACTGATAATACTGCACTAGCGTTATCTGTCGAGTAAATTTGAGCTACCTGACGCTCCGATAGCATTCCTGTGGAAGTTCACAAACTTCCTAAGGTCCCTTCCACTCATTCAAGCGACGTCGTTCGTCTCAACATCCTGTTATATCGTCAACATTGCCTTATCGTTCGCTCAGCCGCCATCTTGACATACAACCTCGTTTCCAATAACAACCTCGTTTGGAGGAAAGTCAAAAGCAAGATGGCGTCCGGGCGTTCAAAGAGAGCTTCAAAGCGTTCTGTCAGTCCTTTGTCGTCCTCCCTTTTCCCTAGCAAAAGAAGAAGACCACAGACTGTAAGAATGACTAGTAATCTCGTAGTAGTCCCCATCCAAAGCTAAATTCCCACACGATTTTGTCTTTAGCCTGGTGTTGGATTCGCAGAGGAAGCTGACTCGACGTCCAGTAGTCCATCTTCATACAGCGTTGTTAGTGAAGTCAGTGTGTATCAGAACGGACAGTTTCCTTTCAAGGATCCGAATTTTGAGGTTAGTTTTCACTTTCAGTGTTACCAAACAGGTCAACGGTTTGTTCAGACCGTGAAAATATTTTTTAGAATGTCAGAGTTAATGTAAATGCTTGTATTTTTACATGCTTGCAATAATTGCTGTCATTTAGCATTCAGGAGTGAACTCCAGTAGAAAGAAAATGTGGAAAAACCTGAAACAGATCATGTCCATAGAGAGAGCATTGCCATGGAAACAGGATGATCCAACATGTAAGTCCATCTTGATGGGAAATGGTGTGATTATGTTGCTTTTAACTGTGGAACGATGTTTTTTATTTTGTTTGTCAGATAGCAGTATTGATGCGCCTCCATCATTCAAACCAGCAAAAAAATACAGTGACATGTCAGGATTACCAGTAAGTACCTTGAATGTGATTTTGCTAGTTTTGAGTAACTATCATGCTGTTAATAGAAATTCAGCATGGCAAAGTAAACCTCCAAACAATGCTGGTCAGCAGTTGTCCCCTCTCCCCTGTGGTAAGTTCCTTATGGTAGATCACTGATATCTCAGTGTGACGAGTGCCTGGTGGTGGACTGTGGCACGGTTGCCATGGATACCTCCTTGGTCCCTCCGTCACCTCCCTGACCAGGCACCTACGTCTAATCTCATCTCTTGGTAATGAATTTAACTGAACATATATACAAATGATAGGGCTTGTTGTTGGGCTTAATGATAGACATGACATTTTGAGGTACTTCATTAATTCAGATTCTTTTCTCTTCAAGGCCAAATACAAAGACCCCAGGACTGGTATCCAGTACAGCAACTCCACTGAGTTTTCAACAATTCGCAGTTTACCTATGGACATTGCTAATGGCTATTTAGCTTTAAGGAAAGCAGCCCCTACATAGCAATACTTCTAGTTTTTCACTTGTAATGGATTATTTTATTGCATAACTATGGCTTCCTCAAGATTATTTCCAAATTGGACAGCATGTAGTCCTGTTATGTGTTAATTATATTGTACACAAGGAAATAAAATAATAATATTGCTGTTGTTTGTGTAGACATATTGTATATAATGACAACTGCAAACTGTCCAATTAATCCCTAATTGGACTGCTTGTATGAAATTTTAAGTGTACAATATAATTATTATAGTAGTTAATTATTAACGGATGTATAGATACACTGTAATAACTGTATAATGTTATTATGACTGTAATCAACAAGTTCAGTCACTTATGGCCAGCCAGTAATATTGCTATACAAAATAAATTGCTGATGATGACAAAGACTTCACAAACAACTTCAAAGATGCCACGAATTTTCAAGAAAAGTTAACATGGGCATCAAAAGCCCTTTATTGTACATCAACTTTGCCCACCATTACTGAACAAATCCAACTAGCCAGTTATTACATAATATATTATATTTTTAAAAAATATTAAACCATATTGTTTTCTGATAAAACCTTGTCCCATACCTCATTTTTGTCTCTTGGTGCATTGTCCTATTGTATTCATAAAGTCAGACAAGACGCAGACCAGTAAGTCTGCAATCCTTCTTGTGTTTTTATCTCTATGGGCATAAGTCGTGCGTTGCGTGACGCTGTATAATTTATTCTATATGCAAATCACGCTACTAAATTTTAATATTGCAAAAGTTATTTGCAGTAAACAAACATAGGTCGAGTTATAGCATAACTTAAATGCGAAGGAGCGACTACGCAGAATGGAGGAACGACATGTTCATATCGGTGAAGTGATATCGCACAAAGAAATAATCGAACAGTGCACGACTGTTTGCGCTCAAGACGCATCAAGGCGCGAGTTGGAACAACAAAATGCTCTGGGTGACATTACAACACAGCTATTCCCTGAGTATGGCGAATTTTTTGGAGTCTCGCAAAACGCAGGTTCGAAGTACTTCGGAATGTTGTCAGTGTTTGTGAAGGAAGGAAGATCGAAGTTGAGGCACGCCGGTAGCTTGTGCAAACATGGTGGAATTCTCGCAGATGAGTCTGTGAACCTTCTCCAGACTCTGAAACCTCATCTCCACAGTAGCTCCAAACAGGAAGTGGATAGGTACTTAGTTGGTAAGAAGTTGCAGTTTACTCGTCAAATCACGGAGTTTTCTGTTCATAAACTGAGTGAACGACCAGAAGGGAAGTATTTTAGTTGGCTGCAAATGGGAGCTACGCAAGTGGAATACGTAAATCCGGTGAAACTGTCGGCAGCGTTGAAAGATTTGAAGATAAACTCAAACCAAGTGCGGTTGCAAGGAGAGGAATGCATTTATGTGATACACAAGGTGAGTTCAGCTGCAGGACGTGTGTGCTCCGGTCCCGAGGGGGGAGAGGGTACTCCTAGCCAAAATGTTGGTGGGAGCGTGCCACCCGAGACTGATTACCCTCCCCCCCCCCCCCTCCCCCCTTGCTCCGGTGGGAAGGGGTGGTGTCCTTTCAAGGCCTGACTTAATATGGTGACCATATTTTGCAGCTGTGTCATTCAGAAAAACTCCATTACTTCCCAAGCAAGATGTACAAGAGCAGTTCCTGGTTTGGCAGTAATCTGTCTGCAGTAGAGTCGCTTATAGAAGAACAAACAAAAGCTTGGGGTATAGAAGTACTCTGTGATGACCTGAAAGGTCCCAGGGCTTTCTGTTTGTGCAGGGTCCCGGTTTCAAAATACGGAAATCTGGGCTCACCAGATTACAGTGTCAAACTCATCCCAACCTATTCTCATTTGGGGGATGGTGACGGCTTCTTTCATGCTGAAGGTTTGTAGTCCTGTGTTGTCAGCGGTGTATATGAACTGAACTCGTCAATCTAGAAGGCTTCTTTGTTTTAATAGACAATCTTTAGGAGAACACTCATGTCTTTACTGCTTCTGCCAAGGTCTAAAGCGGGGCAGAAGGTTACTGCTTCCTACTATCTACGGAGTAGGGTTAGGCCATACTTCTCCAGGCTGCTGGTATAAGTTGTCCTGTGCCTCCTCATCTGGTTTCTTCTATTCTTATTCAAATTTGTAGTTCTGGACTTTGACTTCACTTGTTGGTTGGCTGCAAATGTTAAACAGATGATGACAAGACAGATTTGGCAGCCAGCACTGCGGGACTTGTACAGCAGTCTCACTAGAGATCACAGGAAAGAAGCATTGAACTTCTTACTTTATGTTGTAAAGATGTTTCGGGTAAATATCGCCAGTCATTGTTGTTGTTACTCCTCCCTTTTGTTATCTCTTTGTTCTCTAGCTCAGTTTCCACCGCTTTCCTTGTTCTTACAAATGATATTGTGTTCTGAAACCTTACCGGCTTTCTGACTGTGTTTTATGTCACCTTTCTCCCATCTTATGATTTGTTCGCATTAACGCGTCTGATTTCTGTCTCTTGACATGATATTCTTGTTTCTTTCAACGTTTCCTGCTCTCTCGTCGAAAATCAACATACTCGACACTATTCGTTGGTCAGACAAGCGAAGAACTTCCTGTACAATTGGTGGACCTCTATCAAGCTATTCCCAACCCACCTCGGTGCTTGGCGAGCCATCCGTCGATATTGTCTCGCTTTTTGAGGGGGGTGGGCATCGTATTGACGGAATCCTCTCCTCACGACTCGGATGAAGAAGGGACGGAGCCGCAGATTGTTTTCCAACCAGCTAACTCTCAGGAATACCTCAAAATCATGGAGTTTCTTCTAACAGTTCTCGTGAAAGGTTTGTGCACGGACGGTGTTCAAGTTCACAGGTGTAGGAAAACTATCATTTTACAACATAGGGATGGCTTTGGATGCCAATACTGTTTTGTTGTTATTCTTTTTTCCCGCAAACAAAAGCTAGGGTTAAGGGCGAACCCGTATTCTGTTGCTTTTGTTTGATTAATTTTTACATTGTGAGTTGTCTTGCGACCGTTCATTTTATATCTGACACTGTATATCGCGCTTCAATTTTTTTGTTTCCTCTTTATAGAAGTCGTCACTGATAAACAAGGTGAAGCTGCATCTAAACTTCTTGCCACAGAAATTGTCGCTCTACAAGAACTGGTAGGTTCTGGCTTGGCTTTATACGCGCTTGTGAGGTGGTGTCCCTTCTTTCCATCCATGCACTTCTGGTGTCAGCCGTTCTTTCCCACTTGTGTTCGCACGTGGCTTGTGGGCGTGGCACTGCCCATAGTGACGTCTTTCTCCATGTGTCAATTCCGAAAAGTCGGCTAAAATCCCATAAATATAAATCTGTTTACCACGAGTCGAACACCCTTTCGTGTGTAAAGTTGGCAACCAATCCTCAACACTCAGATTTACTTTCACTCTCTCTGCCTATCGATCTTTGTTAATTATTTCTTCCCATCACAGTTTTTCACACAGATGCGCTGCGTGTGCTCTCCGTGGAAGGCACTCAATCCCAGTGAGGACCCCCTCAAGACGCTCTGGCACAAGTCGCGCAGGACTCGAGTGTATCTTGAAAGCCTGGAATTGAGAGAAGAAAAGGAACGAGGCCAGCCGGTTATACATTGCCCGGAGAAATGCCAGCTACTGAATATTCTCTTCTTATTTTTCAGTGAAATGGATTAGATTGATTGTAGATATATAACCAGTGGAAATGCCAGCTAATGAATATTATGGACTGGATTGAATAAATGAAACCCGGAGAAATGCCAGCTAATGAATATTCTCTTCTTATTCTTCAGTGAGATGGACTAGATTGACCAATAAAGTGAAATTACAATCAGTGAACAAACCAACGAGTTTATCATCATTAAAAGCATTTTGTTCACATGCGCTCGTGGCACAAACCTTCTACCCAGACACTGTTATTTGTGATCACTTTTAGTCGAAATCTTGATGTCATGTCTTCCACTTGGCTCCCAACTAATGGTTCACTTTCCTGAAGCGCCAACGTTAATTCTACTCAATCTGTTACTTTTGTGTAAAACTCTGCGCATACATCATTTCACATTTAAAATAAAGAACAAAAGCACTTGAGTCTTCCCTTACGCCCTTATGAAGTCATTGTTGCTGTTTAGCAGCGGAGATCTTCGTTTGGGTAATATTGGCTACAAAAGGCTTCAAGTAGCTGAAGTACAGTGCTTTCAACAATGTAACGACTGAAGTCAAAATTGCATGCTTTCAGTAAGAGAAGTGATGTTGTCTAATGAGATTTATGAGCAGAAGGCCCAGAAGCGAAGCTGAGAGAAAGCAAAATGGCCAATACAATGTTTTGTAATGTTTCCTTGCTCGCGTCAGAGTTGTTTTCGATACTTTTGGTATCTTTGCCCCCGTCCATTTGTTCGTTGTTTATTATTCAAATGGTGATCGCTTATTCATCCCTCCAAATGACGTTTCCATGACGACATCGGATGCGAGCAGTGGGCAGCTGTTCGCCACTCGCGGTATGCTGATTGGTATCAAAACTGCGGTGAAGAATAACAAATCAATCTTCGGCATTAAACCTCGCCAGGAAACTGATTGGAATCGAGCCGAATTTTGTCGATAGTGATGGCGGACGGGGTGGACCGGTGCATGGGTGGGTTTGAAGCAGAATTTATCGAAACCCTGCCTGAGGAATACGAGTGTCCAATTTGTCAACTGGCATTTCGTGATCCGGTGCAAATTGAAGAATGCGGCCATCGATTCTGCCAGTCTTGTCTGAATGAACTTAAACGCAGGTAGGTTTTACCGCTAAACCCACAAAAAATATATTCACAAACAGAAGGGCGCTTAAGAAATACAACGGCAGACTATTGAGCTCTTGAAGCCTGTTTTATTGATCAATGTGTATTTTTGTTTTTACTATATTCCTACTCCAAATGAAGACAGGGAAGTCCATGTTTGTGTCCAATGGACAGACAACCAATTTCAACTTCCAAGGTGGGTCAACACCCCTGCCCAGCGCAAAATGAAATGAAAATGTTGAAAATAATTTTCAGAAAGTAGATCAAGGATCTCCCTTCAGCTAGCGAGTGAAATAAAGGCCAACTTTAGTATTAATCGGCTATTTCTTACTCTCCATAGGATTCAGAAGGGAGAGAAAAGGCAAACAAAACTTCGACATTTATTGAGTTTTTTGGTAAATTCTGGTGCTACCTAAAAGTACTGTTCGCACGGCCGATATTCTTGCGGTTACTAATCATATTTCGTCGATGCTGATGAAATATAATAATCACAGCAGTGTTTTTACATTTTCTTCAGATCTTTGTGGACACAGCTGCTAAAAGAGCCGTGCTCTGCTTGGGAGTGAAATGTGTAAACTGGAAAAGAAAATGCGACTGGACTGGCGAACTTGGCGGCATCGAGGTATAATAGATTATTCATTTTTGCTTTGAACCATTAGTATTTATTTTGCACGTCTACTAACACCAATGATAAATAACGAAAATGAGCTAGACGAGTCAGTGACACCTTATTCGTCTTCTCATCATGGTATTTTTCACAACCGAAGTTTTCAAACTCGCATGGCCACATGCAAAGTATGTTTGCAACAAAACGATTGAGGACTCTGTCTGAACTTACACATATGCGCCTTTTGTATGTCGATGTTTTGATTGAGGCTAACATGTGTAATATATGATCGTTTTTTTATTACAAATATGCAAATTCCAACTAGTTTTGAATTTCATATTTTCCACATAGAACTTATTAGACTTGTCCCTGAGATACTATTTATAAGGTCGTGGAAAGCACTTAAAAACATTAAGTAAAAACCATATATACTCAATGTTTTAGCGAATGTACATCAGATAATATATTGCGAAGTGCCCGATTTGCTCTGGAAGCGCGGGACTGGAGGCGTGCTGTTTAGTTTGACAGGTGTTGGTTAGTTGTTAGTCACGTGACTTTTGAACCTCGTGTTTCACTAAGCAACCACTTCATGGGTTGCCCGATGACCCGTATGTTGGTATTACTTTTGATGCGTAGAATTTACGAAGAAGCGCCGACAGCCTGCCGCCTACAACAGCGAGCTATGAGCACTGCAGTATTCCTCGGCATGAGCTATGTATCAGTTCATCTGTAGGCACAACTGACATAGTGTCATCGGAACAGAAGAAAGTGTGTATATGGCCGTATGGGAAATCAAGCAATGTCGCAAATAGGTGTATGGGCGAGAAATTTTGTCACTAAATTGTATCACTATTGATCCATTACACTGACGCTGCACACTTGTGCCAAACGTATCCTTCATAACACCTGAGTTTACGAAAAGCCATCAAACAAAAGAGTATATTTTAATTGTCTGTCCGTGTCCTCGTTCCTCTACATGCTATCGCTCGATTAAGAGTCAGCATCCTACATCAATTTTAAGTTGATAAACATTCTAAATCTTAAATGATTGACATTTTCTTTTGTTCGTCTCTCAAACATACTGTTGGCCGGGTATTTTTCTGACCTGCCGTCGTATATCCCGGGCTCTGCACATTCTTTCTCTCTCAATCTCTTGGTCGCCGGGAACAAAGTGACTCCCAGTATTTGGTCAGAACCGACTGAATAGTCTGCTTGTAGACTGGGAACCCGTTTTATGAGAACTGTCGTTTATACTTGACCATGAACTGCACCACGGCGAGCAGCTGTACGCACAAGAATCTGAGTTGTCATGAAGACCAGCGGTGCCACATCTGCGACGTTTTGTCTGATACACGTCACAAGAAGAAAAACGCTCAGCTCCTTTGTTCTGTGAGAGTCGCAGTCCAGCAAAACATGTCACACTTAACACGTACTTTCTCTAGCTTGAAGAATGCTGCATTTGCTCAGACAAGAGGTGGAGGTATCAGTCTTTGCTCGCTCAATATTATACATTTAACTACGTCATGCAGCAAGTATTGTCACTGGGTTTGCAATATTCGAGTTTTTAAAGCTTAAATACGAATTAAAACTCCATCAATGATTAAGTGAGATTAAGGGTTAAGAGCATGCACGTGCATGAATTTGCCTCGTGTGACTGAGTTTGTATTGACGTATCCCAGTTTCGAAAAGGAGGGCTCCGTTAGAAGTATTGCAGACATACCGAGTACAAGCTGGTGTTTAACATTGCAGTGAAAGCATTTTAAACTGAAGTTGAATGGAAAAAATGTAAGGGTCCATACCAATCCTTTATAATTACTGCTTGCTTATCTCATTAAACACGTAAGCTTGCTGCACCAACAACCTAACACACGCTCGTGCAACTCACAAGCCTTCACAACTTCATACCTTGAAAAATTATTCCACAGGAACACATTAAGAACTGTTTGTATGAAGATGTCCACTGCACCAATCCTGAATGCGCTGAGCAGATGCCACGACGAAGTCTGCAGTACCATTTATCGTCCAAGTGTAGGTGGAGAGTGGTGTCATGCCACTTCTGTTCAGAGATGTATACATACAAAGACGCCAAGGTAACATGTTACACATAAAATACTCTATTTACAGTATCCTCATGTTCCACTCTTTGCTTGATGAACTTTTACATTTATGAACTCTGATTTTACACACCACACAGCCGTGTCTTTACCAAAACCTTTCTCTCGCTTTTACTTTGAAGCTTCACATGAAGGTTTGTAAACGACTCCTAATGGAATGCGTCAATAAGTGTGGCACTAAGGATATCCCACGGGACGAGGTAAGTAAAACAAGAACTCAAATCAGACATGCAGGCAGCTGAGACAACACTACGTTAATACATATATAGCGTACAAATTGGACACCGTTTGTTTAGATTTTCTGTCCTGCGCAGATGCCGCTTCACTTGACTGAGTGTACCCTCGCAGTTCATCTGTGCACTTATCGGGATATCGGCTGCCTCTTCAAGGTTTGCAAATTTATTTTATTTTATTTTATTTATTTATTTATTTATTTTATTATTATTATTATTATCATTATTATTATTATTATTATTATTATTATTATTATTTTGAAGATTCCACTATGTTTCCGCACCATGCCTCACATCGACGCACTGTGCGGAAAAGAAAGGGTATGAGCGGACTAATGCTTTTTCAAGCAGGCTGAATTCCAATATTCCCCTCGATGTGTATTTGCTCTTGATGCTTGTTTTTGTTGTTTTGTCATAAATGACCGGAGTCCATTTGCATACTTGACTGAAACATGTCTTGTTTTCCTATCAGGGCAAGAGAGATGTTTTAGAAGAGCACTACAAAGCAGCGGTACATTCACATTTGAACCTGGCATGTCAAAAGATCAGAGAAAACGAAGTGAGGAGCACGTGCACAAATGGAGTGTTCATGTGGAAAATTGCAAACTACAGACAGCAGTTTGAACAAGCGGTGTCTGCTGCCGAAGAATTGGCGATTTTCAGTCCAGCTTTCTATACAACACAGTACGGATACAAAATGCGGCTCAAAGCATACTTGAACGGACGGGACAGAGGGAAGGGAACACACTTATCACTTTACATCATCATTATGAAGGGCGAATATGACGCCTTGTTGGACTGGCCTTTCAAGCACAAAATCACTTTCTATCTCCTCGACCAAGGCGAGCAAAGCAATCACCGAACGCACCAGTTGAGTCCCAATCGCTCTCTTCCCAACATCAAAGTAGTTTTCAATCGTCCAACGGTCAAGGAAAACCTGGGTATAGGCAATCCGTGTTTTGTTCCCCACAAAGCTATCGATTCCGGTGAATATGTTAAGGATGATGCAACCTTCATCAAAGTCGTTGTGGAAAGCTCTAAAAGCACTCCTATTTGATACTTAAAGCAAGCTTTGCCCAATTTAGAAGGGACCCATTACAGGTAATTACTGTTAAATTGCGTAGTCAACTGCAGTGCAGTGCACGCGTGTTTGGCTTAAAATACCCAAAGGGGCATATACTGTTCTCGTACAGCGTGCCTGATAAGCGTTATTAATTGACAGCCTCTACTGAACGTCGCAGTACAGTCGGTACAACAAGAAAGTGCTGGAGGATTGCGTCTGTGTATATGCCGATGTGTGCCGTTTGCATTGTATGTATGTATGTATGTTGTATGTATGCGATGTGTATAAATGTATTTATTATATAGACACGAGTGTTTTATTGGAAAATATACGTGCGTAAAATCCATATGAAACTACATCCGGGACCCGAGTGGCGTATTTTCCATATCCTCACTAGTGAGGATATCGTTGGCATCATTTCCCGCTTTTGCACGGTTGTTTGTGCAATTTCTCGTAAAACACTCGTGTCTAATATAATAAAAAGAAAATTACACGGCGGCTTGAAGATATGGATTTTATTTTCTCGTGGTAAAAACTATTTTACTCACTCGCGAAGCGCTCGTTCGTAAAATATTGTTTTTACCACTCGAAAATAAAATTCATATCTTCGCGCCGCCGTGTAATATCCTCTATGTATGTTTTATGTATATGTATGTACTATGTTGGCATGTGGGAGTAATTGACGGCCAACATTACGACAGAACAAATTTGTTTATTTTTCTCGAAAAAAGAGAACCGCACATTTATTACACACACTATCAAATTAGAACTTACAAGCGACACCAGCTTGCAATGTGAACTAAGCTGCGATAGCTGACAAAGGAGCCTGTGATAAGATTTATATAGCTATGTTCTAATGCATTTTCATCAAGAACCGATGCCATGATATTTTAGCATTGAACACCGCAGCCATCTTAGCCATACCGGCGGGCTCCTGTCAGTTTTCTGCTTTACCAACATTTTATGCGGTCTCAACAGATTCCGGGGTCAATGAAGTTCGGGATATGTCGCATCATAACAGTACATGACGTCATCCCCAATATCGACAGCTGCAAAAGTAAACGACAAGAAAACGAAGGCTGGGAGTTTGATAGAAGATTACCCGGATAAATCTCGAACGAACACAACTTTCTTGGTAATTATTGGTTCGAATCCAACTTCATGCTCATCTTCCATACTTCATGAAACCTGGGAAGTGACGGTAGCCGAAAAAGAAGAAAATCAAAGAACAAACAAACGAAAACTGCACTGCCTCAAAAGTCAGAAAAATCAGTAACGGAAAACTATCGTAAAGAAGAACTGGAAAAGATCAGAAAGCAAAATTTTAGAATTGAAAGACGAGAAAAGTAGTGATTATGAACACAGTTCTTTATTCATTAGAAAATCAAGAAGAACAGCAGCTACTGACAGCAATAATGCCAGTCATCGGTTGCGCGCGGGCAGAATCACAATAGAACATGCTGGCAACACGCACTGAGCGATCATGCAAGTCAGACGTAGTTTAGTGGCCGATGTAGCAAAAAATATCCCACACTTTATTTAATAAATATAGACGGCATGAGCTATGTTTGATCGTGCAGTTACAATTAGAGACAGCGTTTAAAACAAAGGATAACTAAATAACGACCTTGACAAGAAATAAGAAAAAAATGATCCAAGCCAATGTGGGTCCCGGATGTTGATAGAAATAGGAAGCGACAAGACAAGCTCAGTTCTAATTTCCTTTGATCCTTAGTTCCTTTGCGGCTATTTTACATTGATCAGTATTCATTTGCTTTATTGTTTCCTCATACAGTCGTGTAAAACGATCTGTAATAGTTGGTACTGGAAAATTTGGTAAGGCTTTAAAGCTAGGGCCTTTTTAAGAAACTATTACTACTTTTAGATAGTGTTTTTCTTTTAAAATTACAGTCATGTGTCAGAGATTTTACAAAAGTTTGAGGACAGCAATCTGCCTTATCGCATGGAAAACGTGCGGGTACTAATGTCAAATACAGCAGCTATCTTAGTCATAATGCCAAATGCCATGGATTGTATATAACAGTGAATTGACAATCTTATCAGGGTAGACAAAGACAAACTCCTACTTCTTATAAGTATATGTTAGATATCCCTCAATACAATTATTAATGGCCTAAAAAGCGTTTTGTTATATATAGATTCACCTGCTTTGTAAATTGTACTCGGCTATTAGATGAAGGAAGGAAATGCTCTGTTCATCTGTAAAACAATGGTTCAGATAAATCTCTGATTGTGGCACGTAAGTAATGCTGAGGCTTGAATAATTAAACTACTGTCGGCTAAAAGATTCGTCTTACTTTTGGCGCCTGAATTTCTGGTAACATATCAACTCGAGAGTTGAGCGATTTGCTGCTACTTGTTCTTTCTTTCAATGAAGCGCCATGATTCAGTTGCCCTTCATAATCCAGTGTTCCGCCATAAACGAGGAAATTGATGCCGAAGAGATCTTTGCTGTTTGAAAAACTGCCATGGCGCCGTTTCCTTGAAATTCGTTGCAGTGCAGGAGATAAGGAATAAATGACAAGTTAATAAGTAGTTAAAACACATGGAATACATAATCACTTGTAGTGCAGAGACTTTCTAATTAGGAAATTCCGGCTACATGTGTTCGCCAGTAGAATAGATTTCTATACAATGAAATAAATTGAATCATCGTAGAGGACGGGAAGTGATGGTTAAACCTTCTGTGGTTCAGTGATCTCGATCTGTTCTAATACACTAGCAGACAAGCAGAACAGTAAGAGCCACGTGATTTAGTCTTGGTGTACACCAAACACGCATGTCTAATCTAGTTGTACCATTTGACCGTTGGGAAATCACAAGCTCAACTTAAAGGCGTGGCACATCAAACATAGTGTGCTTCCATTCGTAATCCCATTAGACATACTGGATGCAATTAACATGTTTTATTTTCTAGACAAATAATTCAGCCTGATGTAAAGTTGGTAAACAGTGGGCGGGCGGGACCGGGATCTGGCGCATCCACTGATGTTTGCACTATAAACACCTGAAGTGCTTTCAATTCAAAAACCGGAATCAACGCGGTTGGTATTGGACGGCTATATTAGACACTTTTGTCGGTTTGTGAGTTCAGTTGATGTTGAGGAAGCGGAGAAAGGACCTTCTGACTGGTAGTAATTGATTGAGACATTTACAGCGACTTGGAACATGGCATGGGACTGGAAGGTATAATTGTGAACTATTGCGAGTCGAGTTTAGCCTGTCTCCCAGGAAATACCCAAAGATGAAATGAACTGTTTGTGAGTCAGTATGAAGTACACAAAAATTTATATCGGTAAAAGTAAGCCCTTAACCGAATTACGACCCGATTGTTTTGAAAAGGGAGGTCATTATGAGTATTCTATGGAAGCAGATGGAATGCTAAAGGCAGATCTCACTTCTTTCTTCGTCCATATTAGACTGCAAGTTTTTTTATTTTTTTATTTTTTTATTTTTTCATTTTATTTTTTTATGCGATCGTTCTCAGAATACAAACTGACCTCACGTTTACTAGTGTCGGGTTTTGCTGCTCAAACGAAACTAGAACATCAGAACACCACTACCTCGAACTCTCAAGGAAATCAGAAATAGTTCGAGAGAGCTGGCAATCGAGATAGTGGGGTTTTCCTATTAAACAAGGGAAATTTCTATCGAGTTAATTTCCTCAGATTCTGTTCGAGATAACAGGGTTTTAGTAAAGTGTCACACTTGTCTTTCAGTCTGTCTTTCCTTTTCTTTTTTCCAAATAGATTATCGCGTTGGCCGTCATTGTCTTGCTATTCCATGTCATCGCGGGCTCATCTGACAAAACTGATAGGGACGAACAAGGCAGCGCGTTCGTCAAAGATTCTGCAAAAAGGTACGACCCCGGGAAAAGCGGAGAACTGAGACTGGGGAATGAAGAAACACGTAGTCACAGGTTTGCACATGAAAAAGAAAAACAAAAACAAAAACAAAAACAAAATTAACTAAACGACAAAAAAAAAAAAAAAAGAATCAATTACACAAGCATGCACACGAAAACAAAAGTAATAGCGAAACATATTTGGTGCTCATTTTCCCGTTTGTTGTTTTATTTCAGTTTGCTGTTTTCAACGCGAGGTTCACACGTGTCACCATGCCAAACTGCGTTACAAAGAAAAGATCCCCGCCTCTTTTTTCAAACCACTGACAAATTTTTCCCGGATTTCTATATCGAGAAAAGGTGTACCGGTTCTCCAGGCCCTCGCGGTTTCCCGTCCTGCGGAAGCGGCGGATTCATGGAATGCGTGACGCAGATAAAAACTCTTTATTTCATGCGCATGCTCAAATCAAGCTCCAACTGTCCAAAATGGAGAAGAGTGAAAATTAGCAACGTGCCTGTTGATTGTGACTGTATGCGGCCATATTAGTGCGGACCTTTGTGAAAGTGACTGAAATTACTGTAATTTATGCGAAATAAACACCCGAGCACTTATTCAAATGACATCTGATGTGTAATGCAATGTAGTCAATGTGTAACGGATTTTTTTTGTGAACCAAAACCGGCTGTAAAGAAAAGAACACTTTCGACCAATCAAAACTGGCTGTAAGAAATCTTTCAAGCGGTCTGTAGCCAATTGTAATTTGCGTTTGGTTTTACTTTGAAGAAGTCTATGATGATGCCAAACTTAATTGAACTGTTCCGAAAGCGTAGCAACGCAAAACGTCCCACCAAAGCAGTTGCATGATGACTTCCGACAGTGTGGCACGTGACCATAATACGGCCTGAGGAACTGTTACCTCTCTATGTAAGGGCGTGGCAGAGTGGGATCAAGATTTTGACCCCTCTCTTAGTAAAAGCTAGCGGACGAAAGACAGTGCTCCCCTAACAATGTCACTTTGAACGTATTTGCCATCGTGGAGTTTAAAGGTGGTGTTACACTGGTCGATTTGCAACGATACGATGTTGCGCTGAAAATTGTTCCGGTGTAACACCCCCTTGCCAACAATTTTTCGCGATGTTTGCAGTGCTGCAACGCGTTGCAAGTTTTTGAAAGCGATTCAAAAAACTTGGAACACCGTTGCGTGAATTTGTAGAAAATTGGCGTTGCAAATCGTCGTTGCAAATCGACAAGTGTAACACCAGCTTAAGACTTTTATTTACCGCGACCTGTGAAGTGCGCCTTTTGTGAGAAAAGTTGCGAGAAAAGATTCAGTGTATTTGTGAGCAAAAGCCAAACAAGAAAACAAAGAATAAATTGCGGTACTTTTTATGAACGTGTGTTAGTTACCATTGGGATCGCTATCGTGCATGGTGGAAAGCCAAGTGTATGGCTTGATACCTGAGACACATGACCATCACGTCAGTCTTATGTCATAAGTGGAAAAGAATCTCAGGTATTTGGCCAGCAGAAAGTGATGTCCCATTTGGGCTGCTGTACTCGAGGAATGTAAACTTCACCCCTTCTACTATAACTTCCCTCAGTCCATCTGTTCCACTGAGAGAGTTTGGCCCCTGTAGGTTAACAGATATGGTATACACCACATTTTTTCTGAGAAAAACACTCTCATCAAATAATATGTCATGAGTCACTGATTGCGTGCTAGAAGAATGAACCGACTTAGTCCGAGAAAGGACTTTGACCTCTTCAGTTAACTCAACGCTCACTTTGTAGTCTCCCTCTACTTTGCCTGCTCCATAAACTGCAATTCCTTTCATGTAAACTGGGCGATCTGTAAAAAACTTTACACCGTCAGATTTTCGAGTGTCGCAGAACCAGTCCTTGCCACAGCATGTGATAAACCGTGAAACGCGAAGTCCTTTACTGAAAGTCCGGGATTGCGGGATCCTGGGCTGCTTTGAGAAAGGAAGTTTGATTTCATGACTCGAGAGAAAAAAGAGAAAAATGTTGGCGGTTTGCTCGTGCGTCAGAAGCTCAGAACGAGCAACTTCATCTGCGAATTCCCTGGGTGCCATTAAAGGGAATCTGATGCATTTCAACGGTTCTTTGGCGACAGTCCTCCTGTTCTCTGCAGTAGCAGTCAGGTTTCGCTTTGTACATTCATGTTCACTCCACAGTTTCACAGCATTGAATAAGGACACTTCGCTGACCGTCAAGGTGTCCCGCTCCACTAGCAATGTCAGTGTATCCTTGTCAAGATCCACGAAAGTTTCACTCTCGATCACTTGCACAGTGTGCAGATCTACAACACTCCAACATTTCTCGACCAAATCTTCCTCTCCAAGGAAACGCGCGTGACATAAAACTGTCAGAACATTATCGTGATTTAAATTTTGTTCTACGAAGTCTCCACATTTGCGCGTCAGGGCAGGAATCATGTACTTCTTGGCCATGTACAGTACTTCAAGAACGTTATCTAACGTCAAATTAGCGTTATCCGTATAAATGAAGCGCAGAAGTTCCATGAAGGATTCCACGCCACCATCTCCGATAGAAACATCGTCGCCTTGTTCTGCTGCCTGACCGTAAAACATAGCAAGGAAAACTGGGCTGGAGGTCGCCAACATATATTTATGAGCAGGAATTCTCAATTTATCCTTTCCCACCAAGAAGTGGACATCACTGATAAGCTCGTTATTGAACATAAATCCGTTTCTCTCTTGTACTGTGGTGGCTTTAACCTGCCACTCGATCGAATCCACTCCAGCCGCCATCTTTGTTGTTTTGACATTACACAAATATGACGTAATGACGCCACCGAAAGTGTTCACGGGACATAGCCTGGGCACCCCGCAAAGAAAAGCGCCCGTTATGCAGGCTAACAGGTACATGAATTCGTTGTAAACAGAGACAGCCAATACCACCACACGTTTCGTTAATTTGTTATGCAAACTTTTAATATCAAACACCCAACACTTGGGACCACCAAACCATAAATGAGTGCCACTTGTCAGTGCTCCAGTCAGATTTTGCATATTAATATTCACCTTATCAAGTGAAATGATATATTGACAACTATTTTGTCACCATGAATCCATCTATTTCCATGTGTGCTGGGAGGAAGATGTTATGTGTCCCATGCAGTGCAAGATACAGCACTGTATGTAGGTTTACACGATGTGATGCATGCCAGCCACAAGCAGACCTTAAAAGCAGTTGAGTTCAACATCTTTTCTGCTTATCATAACAGAAGGGGTGATTGTTAATGAATATATCC
The DNA here is from genome assembly GCA_964036295.1 of Plumapathes pennacea. NCBI lineage: Eukaryota > Metazoa > Cnidaria > Anthozoa > Antipatharia > Myriopathidae > Plumapathes > Plumapathes pennacea. The sequence continues at coordinate 19,520,570 of OZ038464.1, read as the reverse complement.
ATAGCTAAGATCACTGACAGATCGCTTCATCAAACAGCACCTAGCCTGTGAACAGGCTCTCCACTTCAGTTTTTCGTCGAGCAGCGTGAGCGGATAAACTGGGGTGAGTCCCCTCCCCAACCCCCCTCGTCTTTATTTTCTACCTTGCCCCAGCTCACCCCCACGCACACTCAATCAAAAACTGAAGCGGAGAGCCTGTGTGCAGGCTAAACAGCACCTGTTGGGTTAGAATCCTCTGGTGGCAAAGAATGACACATGACTAGGGCAAGAGTAAATTATATTCCTCAAATTGTCAGGTATTTATGGTAATGTAAACTGCCCAAGCAAAACTAGTGAATGACGCAAACCTCCTTACTTGGCTATACCATAAAACAGTAATGTTTTAGACCAAGGGCTCTATCAAATAACAGTAACGTTTTAGACCAAGTACTATTTTTTATAAGGATGAAATGGGCCCCACTGCAACCTGGTTGAGCCAGGCGGACATATTTTTAAACATGCCTATGGTCCTTCATTTCTTGACTAGAACTTGAAAAAAATGTGCAAACAAATATGCACAACAAAGATGGAAATAAAGGCAAACACTTTTGACATCACAGCTAACCATTGCAAAAAATGCAATATTAGTAACTGTTGTAGTACCAATAGAAACCTAATTTACAGACAATTACATCACATCAAAAACATTATCAGGTTTTACTAACAATAATTAGTCTCTGTCAGAGTTTGTGCATGTTCAGCTGCAAGGCCGCTGTTCCACCAGACCGTATTGGTCAACCCTCCAGCCCCTCCAGCTGTCCACATCATATGCAGGCTCAACTTTCAGGTGCTGCTCTTCTGAGCCAATTGCTTCCCAGACCTGCAGCAGAGTACCACTTGGCAGCATGAGCGTGAAGAAGTCAAGTCCGGTCAAATGAGCCACCTGAGCATGATCAACAGGACAAGAATAAACATTGTGGTATATTTAGTTATGCCTGTCATAAAAACTTAAATGTTTGACACAATTATCCCCCTTGCATTTTACTGCATTATTTATTGGACATTTTAGCTGTTCCGATTCATGCATGTCAATATATCCTGGTATTTCTGTTGTACATTAGTGATTACATTTAGTTTCTGTGACCAATATATTTTTTATTGTGTTGTTAACATACTCAGGGTGAACTAATAAAGACTTACTGATCCATGCAGTTCTGCAGCAAGATCTCCATAAGTGCTTGAAGGATTATGTCTGACCATGAACAGAGATTCCCCATTGGGCTTCAGAATGTGAACCTTTGTCAAATCTACAGTGAAGAAAAGAGAAGTGAGTTTACCTTCAAACATAATTATTATGTAAACATTGCTAACTGCACAAGCTGAGGTTATCAAATTCCTTTGCAGCTAACTTGAGAACAGTGACCAGTATTATAGCCATAACCCACTCCCTCATTTCTCATGTTATTTTCCCTACCTCTCATAAAGTATAGATTGACACCCTGCTCACCAAACTTAGCACATAGCCACCCCTCATCCACTCCACCCTGGCCCCTTGCCCATGTTATCTTTCTCACCTCCCATGGAGTAGGTCCCAGTGCTCATGGACTGAGCTGAGTTACTGTCAGGTGCAGGCAGTGAGGTGGACTGGGTCACACCTTGCTCACATGAAATCAGCTGGTCTGCAGGGGAATTGTGAAATAGTCTCACATTTGGAGTCCTCGATACAACAAGGTGTAGAAAATAAGATTGCATTTTTCCAGGTCATGTTTTAGGTTTGACTAGAGCGGTTTTTGGATGACTGTCAAAAGTAATTGTGTGATTGCTTTTGTTTTGCGCTTGCTTCACTTTCGGATTGGTCCACACGAGTTTGTCAGCATGCTCAGCCAATCAGGAACAAAACCAAAACCAAAACCAAACACTTCTCACGCAAGAGATGGCATGTACTCACACTGCTGATTGGAAAGTAAAACCAAACGCAAGACCAAATGCAAATTACTTTGGCTTCCAACTGGCTGAACTGTTTTCTCTCAGTCTCTGTGATTGGCCTGTGTGATTACTTTGGTTTTGGTTTTCGACAGTCATCCAAAAACGGCTCTATTGCTCAAAGCAAGCAAACCACTAAGGGAACGCTTCCAAATATCGGATCGGGTCCGACCGATTGACTCCAATCGGAAATATAATATTTCCGATCCGTATATCGGGTCCGCCCGATCAAATCGGTGCCGTTTGCATCGGAATCGGATCCGATAAACGGGTCCGATGAACGGGTCCGAGAATCGGGTCTTTGTAACTTCATAGTCATCAGATAAGTCTTTCATCGGAAGCATTCCGACGAAAATCCGAGTCACGCAAGAGCTAGCCGACACAAATAAGGCTCTCTGGTTTTGTTCATGCATCGTGCTGACAACAGGCTGAATTCTTTCGTACGATGGTTCACCATTTAGATTGTCTAAAATTTTCGCTTGGACTCTAATCGCACTGCCCGGAGACTGAGATTATGGTGCGCTCGGTGTAATAGACAACGTTTCTCGTTGTTGCAGACTATCAAGTTTGTTGATGCTGCGAACATGCGCTATTTATTTTACGGGAATATAGACTGGATACCACGCTGCCTTGCAGTGAGAAATTACAGTAAATTTGTGTTCGGCGTGCAGCCAGCAATTCATGTCTTGTCAGTTTCGAAAATGTTTCTTTGAGTGTGCAGGCACGTTATAGTTCAAACGTCACAAGCAAGTTTATCCAATTCAAACTCTGCTTTCAACGCTGCCTTGTCAAGAGTCTCGTTTTATTAATTTACATATGGGTTTGAATTGTGTTTCTGATCCGACAAAGCCTGAAGCGCTTGAGCCGGTATGGTAGCAGCAGAGGAAATTGACACGCGCCCGCGCGCGGTTTTCTACTGCAGTACTAGCGTTATACAAATGGTTTGCCGTTTGAACACAAAAGTCTAACAGCGGTTTCAATGTTAACGTTCTATGATTTCAGTAAGAAGAACTTAAGAAATAACTCAAGGAAGCATAGTCAATTTGAAAAATTGCGTGATTCACTGCTGTATTTGATACATTCCTCAGCTTTACATGTCTGTGCTGGCCACGGGGCGCTCTTTAATACATGATTCAAACGTCAAATAATAGCAGAATTACTTGGTTTAGCTCAAATACCTTTGTTAAAAATTGTCCAGCATCTTGTTTTTGTTTCATTTCAATAATACAACAGTGACCTACTGTGGGGAATTTCTGAGAAGTAGTTGGCCCTGATTCACAATTCCCAGTGACACTGAAGAACTCACCACGATGTCAACAGTTTATTTTTCTCACAACTCGCTCGCTTGAACAGACTCGTCTCGCTTGAACAGACACGAACACGTGTGTAAACTACCTTCTGATTGGCTAACTAATTTTAAACAAAATACCAAAAGTCTGGAGAGTTCTAGAAAGGTCTGTGCACGCAAATAACAACTGTTTTGTAACGACCGAAATTAACACGAAAAACTGCGGCTTAAGATTCTTCACACACTCCCCCTATTAAAGTGGTTCCCAACTTTAATATTGACAAGGAATAGTTCAGTCGTCTTCGTTCTCATTAGCAACCACGCCCACTAGGCGATTTACTGCTGCAATCTTCGCTTGTCGACCATGGCCTATGGCTCGTTGATGCTGGTTCTGGTTGTCCCCACCGGCATCATCATTAGACTCGGGATCGTCACTGGCGCCACTTATCTCAAGGTCAGCCACCAGCTGCAGGGGTCTCTCGACAACGTACCCCTTGCCCGTTCGTATCTTGTAGCCTCTGGTCACCCCATCCTTTCCAACGATGGAGTCCACGATTCGCCCGATCTTCCAATTCGCTCTGTACTTCGTTGTGTCCTTGATCAGAACAACTGAGCCCTTGCTCATCGTCACTTGATCCTTTGCTGCAGTGCCCGTGCTGAAACGCTCTTGTAAGGCATGAAGATACTCATTCAGCCAACGTTTACGAATATTATCTCGACATGCCTTTAGATATAGTAACCGTTTGGTCATCTTCTCTCGCTCGTCGCCCATATCGACGGTATCCTCCTCAAGGAAACGAGCTGGTTGTCCGCGTAGCAGGAGGTTTGGAGTGATCACCGGCTGCTCAAATTCTCCCCCGATGTAGCACAAAGGTCGGTTGTTCATGAAGGACTCCACGTCTAGTAGAACGTCTTCAAGTTCCTCAAATTTCAACAGCGCTCGTCCAATTGCTTTGGACAGACAGTTCTTCATGATGCCAATCAGTCTCTCGAAGAATCCGCCCCACCATGGAGCGCGTGACAAGTTGAATCTCCACTCAATGTCCTTCGTTGCCAGGTAGTTGAAGAGATCATCATCTTTCCGCAGTGTCGACAACCACTGTTTCGTTGCTTGGAAAGTCTTAGCGTTGTCACTCACCATTAGGTTCGGTGAGCCTCTTCGGGCAATAAACTCTTTAAGACCTCGTTTGAACTCGCCTGCTGTCAAATTGCTGCAAAGTTTGAGGTGTACTGCCCTCGTGCTGGCACATGTAAACAGTGCAATGTATGCCTTGCTTGTTTCGTGCTTCCCAGATTTGCACAGAAGCGGTCCAGCAAAGTCCACCCCAGTGGCGTGAAACGGCTCTGTAAATTCTGTTCTGAAGGTTGGTAAGGCTGAAGTGGTTGGGGCACTAAGAACTTTTGCTCGGTACTTCTTACAGTAGTTGCAGGTATACCGTATGCTCTTTACCAGCGATCTCAGCTTAGGGATCCAGTACTTCTGTCGAACTTTGCTCATTGTTGCAGCAACTCCCCCGTGTAGAGTGTGTAGATGGCAATGTTCAGCGATGCGTCTCGCTAACGCAGATTCCCTCGGAATGAAAACAGGAGTGTAGCCTTGAATTCTTTCGTAGCACCTCATTAACCCGTCTTCATCTGTCGCAAGTTTTAGGCCTGAAGTCATGTCACTTGTTCTTTGAGTGATCCGAATCCAGACATTCTCTGCCTCCGTGATCTCGGTTTTGCTGAGTGGCACGTTTTGTCTCGCCTTGTTGTTGATTGGTTCATCTGTCTTTCTGCAGCAATCTATGAAGCGTTTGACGTACGAAGTTATGCGCAGAAGCCTCCAAAACGTGAACTTGTCCAAGAGATCCCCTGCCCAGCTCTTTAAGGTTTCTTGTGCCGCGTCTTCCGTCAGCAGCATTGCTTCTTTCTGACGCCTTTCTGACTTGGCTTCACCCGTCTCTAAAATCGCTGGTTGCTCTGGCCTGTTCGACGCATCCGAAAGCCAGATGGGCCCCTTCAACCACATTGATTTGAGCTTGTCTGGCACTGACCCTCGGGTTCCAAGGTCGCTTGGGTTTTCTGTTGTAGGAACATGTCTCCACGCCGCATCTGTCAGCTCGCCGATCTTCTTGACTCGATTGCGCACGAAGGTTGACCACTCCCCACGATTTGCCAACCAGCACAGCACAGTGATGCTGTCCACCCAGTTGTGGTAGGCTGTGATTGGGAAGGACGTTAACGCCTTGCTCACGTTACTTTGTAGTTTCGCCAAGGTGTGTGCTCCGATCAGTTCCAGTCGTGGAATGCTCATCTCTTTAGGCGCGACTCTTGCTTTAGCTACCAGTAGGTTCTGGTCGACTGGCGTCGCGTCCTGGTATGCCACGACATACAGTGAAGCACAAACAGCAATCTTGCTGGCGTCTGAAAATCCATGGATCTCAAAGTGCGTTCGGTGGGCTGTAAACACGCAGCGCGGGACGGTAATGGTTGAAGCTCGCCGCAAGCTGTTTACCCACGCTTCCCATTTCCGTTGAACATCACTTGGAATCTCGTCGTCCCAGTGTAGTTTTAGGAGACAAACTTCACTGAAGATTAACTTCGCAGTGATGGTGACTGGAGCGCTCAACCCAAGTACATCATAAATGCTGTTGATAGTAGAAATCATCTTCCGTTTTGTCAATGGCTTGGCCGTCTTCAAGCATGACTCGAGGTTGATAGTAAGTGTGTCTTCCTTTTTGTTCCACTGAGTTCCAAGGATTTTGATGTTGCTGTTTTGTCTGTTCCCAACCAAGCTCTTGGCGTAAGTCTCTTCCCCTTCACGGTTTCCCTCGCTCACCGTTAGCTGCCCTACGTTGCTGTGCCACTTGTGAAGAGAAAAACCGCCCTCTGACAGAATTTTGGTAGACTCTTCTTTGAAGATCGCTGCTTCTTCTTCTTCCGTATCTCCTCCCCCTTGGATGTCATCGACATACGTGTCCTCCAACAGTGACTGCGTTGTCGCTTTGTACTCCGCCTCGTAGTTCCTGACGTGCTTCTGAAGTGTTGCGCCAAGGATATATGGACTCGATGTAGCCCCAAATATCACTCGTGTGAATCTGTACTCAGTGACGTTTCGATCTCTGAGGTTGTCGTACCACAGGACTCGTTGTGCATCTCTGTCTTGGTCGTGCACTCGGATTTGCAGGAACGCCTTCTGAACGTCTCCAGTGACGCAGAACTTTCGCATTCGATTCCGTAGAAGGATATCGAACAGGAGTGGCTGCAGTGGTGGTCCTGTCTCTAAACAGTCGTTGAGGGGGGGGGTTTGGGGGTTGGCTCTCGAGGAACAGTCATACACAATCCTCATCTTCGTTGTCTCCGCATCTTCTCGAATAACGGCTTGATGGGGCACATAGTGCACAACCTCCCCCGTTGGATGGGTGGGTATTTGCTCGATAATTCCATCACTCATCTGCTCCCGCATTATCTGGTCATACTCGTGTAATCTCCCAATCTTCTCCAGCTTTTTCGTCGTACTGTAAAGTCGGGCGGTAGCCAGGTTCTTGTTGATTGGGAGCGGAACGTGGTCCTTTTTCCACGGCAATTTCGTTTCGTAGTACCCGCTTTCGGTCTGGTTTAGCTGTTGTAGGAAATCTTCATGCATCACCGCGTCTCTTCCTGTACCCGCGTCCGCAAGTCCGAGAACGTCCAGTGAGCACAACTTCTCAAACTCTTCCTGGCCAGACCTCAGAAAGAACTGCTTCTCCGTGCAATTTTCTGTTGTGGGCTGTCGGCCGTAAATCGTCCAACCGAGCATCGTGAATTCGGCGCCTGGGTCTTTATCTGGGATGGTTCCTAAGACTTGAGGCTCTGTCGTCCGTACTCTTTGGTAGTCAGCTGCTCCAAGAATGATGTGAACTGGCATTGAATCGCTTCTTGTTTCTTCCTCACTAAAGATTAGTCGTCTGAATCGGCCATGCTGTTCCTTTAACGCGCGAATGTTCGGGTTAGGCAGGTAAGTGAGTACATCCTTTCCAGCATTGAGGCACTCGACATTGAACTGGAAACCGTCGATCGCAAGAGACTGTATGTTGATGTCGTACACCTCGATGTTCCTCCTTATGGTCCCGAACATTTGCTCGATGCAACGTTGCTCTTTTCTCGCAGGTTTCAGGTGAAGTTTGGTTATGACGTCAGCACACACGTAAGAACTTCCGGCACCCGAGTCAAACATCACCCGAAATGTCTCCGTTCCCACTTTGGCGAGCACTGTTGGATGCAATGTGCTTGTCTGCTTCAGAAGTGAACTCAAACCCTTCTCCACTTTAGAATTTTGAAGTATGTCGACAGTTGATTTCTCCTTGTCACAAATAGAGGTGTGATGCTTTCCTTGGCAGTTTTTGCATCCCCTCGATCTGCATTGAGATGCCCTATGTCCAATTGCTGTACAATTATAGCACCTCTTGTTTCTCTGCAGTGTCGCTCGTCTTGCGGCAAGGTCAAGCACCCTCGTGCAGTTGGGGCTGAAATGTTCATCCGAGTTACAGTACACACAAGTAAATTTGCGGTTCTGCTTCCCCAGCTTCGGCTCTTCTGAGTTTCCTAGAAGCAATTTTTCTTTTCTCCCTAGATGATGTCCCGGGGCGTTATCTCTCTTTCCATCATCATCACTGGTTCTCAGCGGATTTCTTTCCACATACTTTCGAAGGTTCTCGACGAGTTGCTCCAGACCCCATTCTTCCCAGGCGTCATCCTTCTGCACGATCACTTCTCGAACAGGACCCAGTTTGTCCATCAGTGTGTAGATCATGCTCTGGGCAGTGGTCAATCTCTTCATCGTAGTAAGAGTGCGCACTACCCTGGCCAGCTTGTTGTAGAACTCGTGTACGTTGCGCAGCTTGTGAATGCTGGTGATGGCGGGAAGTTCTTCCAATTCTTTTATCAGGGCTTTGTGTACTTTGACGTCCTTCCCATAGGTCTCAACGAGAATTCGTTTAGCCTCTTTGTATCCTTCCTCAGTGTGCGGGAGTCCTAAGATGTCCTCCTTGGGTTTCCCTTTCACCAGCTCTAGCAAGTAATTAAACTTACTAATTTCCGCGATTGACGAGCCATCCACTTCTACCGTAAATTGGTTCCAGAACCGTAACCAGTCTTTGTAGTCACCAGTGAAGGGAGTGATGGTGTACTTCTGTAGCTTTACGGATTGCGCTGTGGATTTCGTGGGTTTCTCTGTGTTTTCCTTTCCGATACGTTCGGCTTGGCTCTCCCCTATTTGTTTCTCGAAGTCAAGCTTTCTCATGTACCACTCCTCTTCCCGCTGTTGTTGTCGTATAGTGGCCTCCTCGATTTCCTTTTGTTGTTGTAACCTGTACTTGGTCTGCTCCTCGTTGATCTTCTGTTGAATATGCAGTTGTTTATCAAGTGTCACTTGTGCTTCTTTCACCGCAAGTTCTTCCAGTCGTTTCTTGATTTCAAGACGTACCCCACGAAAGGGTTGTATTTTTCCCTTTTGATCTGCCGTCCACTTTTTAATGTACTCCAAATCCTTGTCTGATTCGAGCAGATATTCAGCTGTCTCGTCCTTACATTTTTCCAAACGCTTGATCAACTCTCCAATCTGTTCGTACGCGATTGACACCTCCTCTGTATCTTCACTAGTCGATAGTTCCTGTATTTCCTCAAGTTTAAGATCCGCTATTGCAATTTGTTTGTTGAACTTCTCCTCCGTATAAGCCATGTTTTTCAAGGTTTCCGTTCTTTGAATTCGCACAAGTAAACATTCACCACTCGCTGCACGTACCTTTTACTCCGTGAAAGAAAGTATAAGTAATCGCTCCAAAAGTAGTCCTGGCAGGGTCGCCACCTTCCAGTGTGGGGAATTTCTGAGAAGTAGTTGGCCCTGATTCACAATTCCCAGTGACACTGAAGAACTCACCACGATGTCAACAGTTTATTTTTCTCACAACTCGCTCGCTTGAACAGACTCGTCTCGCTTGAACAGACACGAACACGTGTGTAAACTACCTTCTGATTGGCTAACTAATTTTAAACAAAATACCAAAAGTCTGGAGAGTTCTAGAAAGGTCTGTGCACGCAAATAACAACTGTTTTGTAACGACCGAAATTAACACGAAAAACTGCGGCTTAAGATTCTTCACACTACAAGTTTCCTTTTGATATTTCACAAATAAAACTCTTAAGTGGCTCATATTTCAGCCGATTTTAAGACTGTCTTGCGACACTTCATGTTTATGGCCTCCCTAAATTCTGTTGAGTTCGCTACGCGCGAAAACTCAACAGGATATCTAGCTCTTGCAGCTTTGAAAATGCTCCTCATTCGAGCAGGGGAGAGGGCTTGCTTTACTGATGTCACCCCCCGGTATTTTCTGCTACCTCCGGACAAACTGGAACAAGCTAATTCTTTTTTCGCAAATAAGCTATCTAAAAGTTTCAACACAAAACCTTTGCAGGAACTGGAATTGGCGGCTGCAAAATTTATCTTTTCTCGAGGAATTGCTACGTACGGTGCCAAATCTGACTCGGTCATTGATATGGGCCAACATCACGCTTACATGATAATATTACGAGCTGCCAAAGTAACTGTTAGTTAGCAAGAAAATTATGTTGCGGTACCTTCTTTAATCAAGCAGAAAACGCTGTTACACTTTCAATTATCGTGTCACAAGAAGCAAGCGCGCGCGTGGTTCTAGCGCCAGTGTGACCGCCGTGCCGGCCAAACATGTCATGCAGATATGCCGGTTCCAGTGGGTTCTTACGAAAGTAGAAAAACATATTTGTCGATTTTTGCTATCCACTAGGTATCATTTAGCCAAAGAAAGCTTTCATTAACCGTGGCGCTTCGTTGTGTAGAACGGAGATTTTAACTGTGCTACCAGTTTCCTTAAATGTACTCATCGAATTTTCTTCCCGCCTTGAATCAACGAGACAAGCAGTTCTTGTTGAACTTTCAGATTATCGCTTTCAGTGACTGCGTGACAGTCCCGCTCATGCTGATGTCGACCTAGTTGAATTATTGTATCGAAGAAGAATCGTATCTTTTCCGAGCAGCATGGCGTGAAAGTTCGTGAGTTAATCCATCGTCGGAATTTCTGGCATCGGATGACATGTATCGGGTCGAATCGGAAATCTTTAAATCGGAATCGGGACCTCAAATCGGGCCCGAAAGAAATCACCCGATTCTCCGCAATCGGAATTCCGTTCCGTTCCGATTCCGATGATCGGACCCAATTCCGATATTTGGAAGCGTTCCCTAATTTTTTGTTCTTGCTATAAAAAGCGCAATGCAAAGTGGGCACAACCAGCAATGTCCTTACCAAGAAACTCAGTCATGTCAAACTCACTGGTTTCAATGGGATCAGGAAGTTCAGAGGAGAAAAGGTTTGTGTCATCACTTTGCTGTGACAAACTCATCAGCAGATCTAACAAGCAGAAATAAATGGAGAGAAAAAGAACCACTGATGAGACATTTGCTACAAATATAAAAGTTAGCATTTTGTATATATATCTTGAAATTTCTAACAAACTTTACACTATATCCCTTTTCTTTTCTTCATACACAACTCCTTGTATGAATATGTAAATATACATAAGTAGATATACTGAAATACAACATGAACTATCATAAGTATATAAATACAGTTATGTAGACATGTAAAAATAGAAACATATTTATTTATCTTTCCTCTCTTTCTTCACTCTCATATTAATATTTCTTTCATGTGAAACAACATATAGATTAACCTAGTTTAACCCACCTCAATTAGCTTTTGCTACCTGTGGGTAAATGAATTTGTATAAATTATATTTCCTGAATAAAGTTCAGTTCAGTTCAGTTCAGTTCAGTTCATATCTCCTCATTGCAGTTAGCCAAATGTAATACACCAATATTTTATGTTTTTCAAATTGCTAAATTAAAGAGCTATCCCAGACGTTTCAGAGGTCAGGCATATTCTGATGCTATAAAAGAAATGAATGACACTTCTTGTAACTTGCAATCATTGAACACTCCAACAAATAAGATTGTTTTTCTCTCACCTGACTGCAGTGATGACAACTGTTCACCTGGTGGGAGTTGCTCTGCACAGATGTGGGCAGACCTCTCAGTGATGGACAAGGGATTTCCTGCACTGACAAGAATTTTCTCTTCCTCTGTGAATGAATAAACCACAAGCAAAATGAAATTTAAATCTTACAACTCTAAAAAGGTGGGAGAGGAAGCCAAAGATTTACCAACAAAGTCAGCACTCCTGTGGTCCAGGACTCTCACACTAATTCAATTTACTCACTAACTAATACATAATGAATGTTTAAACAAAGATGGAGACAAATAAACTGAGGACTAAACAGTACTGGAAGTACATTAAGGAATCAAGGAAATAATGCCAAAAAATGGACACACATACAGAAAAAGATGGGATGTACAGAAAGCAGGCAAATATACACCTGGTTCAACGTCATTGTCAGCAAGAGATGACACAAGGTTGAGAGAGTCCGACAAGAGCGATAAACTCGACTCGGGGAAATCTTCAACAGTGGATATAGATGCTGTCACTCCATTCCTTGTAGGACTGACATCTTCCAAAGCCACTAGCAAGAAAAGGGCAAATCTCAATCTATCTGTTCAGAAATGGGCAGTGTCAGAGTGCATGAGAGTGAAAAACAAACAAAAAACCATTTATGATTTGATGGAATACTATCCTTTGCATTGTGGTAGCTGCGTCAGTGTGGCGATGAAACAACTTCACCTTTTATACATTTTCCATTGGTGAATTCACATGCAACTAGAATAGTATGTCTTGTCTATCATCATTGTGTTGTAAACAAGTGAATAGCACTGTACATTCATGTCATGTGACACATCTTACCTGGTTCAAACACCTGGTGACGCAAAAGTGCTGCGACTGTTTCTCTCTCACTTGGTTGGATCTTGAAACCCCTCTGGAAGAAGTCTGCGACTACTGCACTGCATTGCGGTGGCAGTGGAGGGGGTTCCTTTGCTGTGCCAATCTAAAAATTGCGAATAAGCGATATAAATAATATTATATCTGCATGTAATTAATATTACAATACATATAAATTGTCATACAATCCCATGTAAGTGTACATTTATTTATTTATTTTCTTTGCCACACAGAATGATAATATATAGTACATAGATACATAGATATACATTAAGAAATTACATAAAGAAATTACGTTTGCTAAGCAGTGGCAAGGAAGTCTGAAGAAACCATGGGGCTTATAGTGAAGAGGCCTTCTCACAATGATTGTAAAATAATAAATTTGTGTGTGTGCATGGATTATTAGCTGAACCAATAAAATGAAACATTCTCAGATAAAGACCTCTTTATGCACCATGTGTTATAGCACAGCATAGTACAGTACAGTGTGCATGTGTTAGAATGTGTTCCTTACTTTATACAACAGAGAGCCATGGGCGTATTGCTGCCACGGAGGTTGTCCTGTCAACAACTGATAGTAAAGACACATGATGCTCCATACATCAGCACTAAAGCTGTGATCCTCACTGCGGCAAACCTGCAACAAATAACATTATACATTCAGGATGCATACATCACCACTTTATTCACTTTTATTGTATGCAAAGCATTGCACAATAATATTGGTTTTGTTTTTCTTTAGCTACTTTACCTCTGGGGCCATGAATGCCTCAGTGCCACATGGGTGCCGATCCTGTTGAAACTCTTTATTTGTCAACCTTACAGCAGCACCAAAATCTGCCAGCTTCACTTTGCCATCATCAAGGAGTACATTTGCACCTAGAAAAAGGATCATTTGAACAGTGTAGTGGCATCTTGTCTAAACAATATTTGCACCTGGAAAAAGGATCATTTGAATGTTATAGTGGCATCTTGTCTTTCGAAACAATATTTGCACCCAGAAAAAGGATCATTTGAACATTGTAGTGGCATTTTGTCTTTAGAAACAATATTTGCACCTAGGAAAAGGATCATTTGAATGTTGTAGTGGCATCTTGTCTAAACAATATTTCAAGGAGAACAGGATCATTTGAGCGTTATAGTTGTCTAAACAATATTCCAAGGAAGTGCACAACAAATAACTCACCTTTTATGTCTCGATGAAGAATCATCTTTGAATGCATGAATTGGACAGCTAACATTACTTGCCGAAGAATATCTAAAGCCTGGTAATCCTTGAACGAATGATCCTCACAGAAAAGGTCACCCACTGATCCATCTAGAAAGAAATATATATTTTATTGCATTGTTATATAAAGGATACAGAACTGTTATGTGTGAATACTACACTACTTTCATGAGAACTTCAAACCTTTCATAAATTCCATGAATATAATGATGTATTCCTCTGTCTTTATTGCACCAAACAGCTCCACAATGTTGGGATGATGCCCAGACAAGGAACTCCACACCTTCAGTTCATGAGCTTCAAACTTGCACAATCGAATCTGTCGAATGTAAAATGAAAACGATTGAATAGTGCTGCAGTAATTCACTGGTATGTATGTAGTTCATTTATGCCATTTTTACAAGAAGCCAACATTATTATATAATGCTATGTTCTAACTATATACCACTAGTAGTACCTTTTTGATGGCAAACAAAAAGCCAGTTTTAATATCAGTGCACTGGTAACACCGGCCATTTGCTCCACCACCAATGTAGGACTGTTCAAACCACTCGTAGTCTTGATCATAGTGACCGTCTTCAGTGACACTGAGCTTCTCCTGGGAACAGTTGGATACAAGCACAGATCACTGTCAGTTCACATGTTCAGTCTAACTAAACTATATACCATCCTATAGCTAAAAACTTTGTACAGATTTGATGGCAAAGTAAATAATGCTTTCAGTTTTTCCAGGACACCTCAGCTAATAAAATTTTGAGCTTTGTTACAAAATTTAGTTTTTAGGGAATTTGAAACAGTACTTGTGCATGTCAGCATGAACAAAATCTGTATTTTTTACAGAATGCCATAACAAATCTTATTATAATATGCAACTTTATGGTGAGATTTATAAGTGTTGGTGTCATGCCTTCATGTGATGCTTTCAACAAGTGTAACATAAATAAATATTAAGATTTCTCTTGTTTATACAGTATGTTATTATAATATCTCAAGATTCACCTTCTTCGCTGTCCAATGAACAATTTGCACTTTTGGCCGTGTTTTATAAGAACCTGCAAATGTATGATCAGAACAAACTGTGTTATCAGTGAGTGAAAGATCATCATTTAAGACAGTCACTGTGCTATCCTCAAGCTGACAATTTTGCTACATTACAGAAATCGTGCTACATAACATACAAGCAGAAGAGAAAAGCACTTGTAAATTCAGAGGGACAAAATAATTACTGCAGATATAGGATATAGAATGTAAATGAACAGTTTTCATACTGAGAACCTTGTCAGGTCTGGGTATTTTTTTATAGCCCTCACCCTGCATCCCTTGTCCAGCTGTCACTGGTCCACGGACAAGAATTCTGCTGCATTCTATACTGCTGTCCCTGTCCATTGGTTGGCCATTGTACTGAGAGTTGGGATAGTCTGGAGGCACGTGTTTGAAAAACAGTTTGTCCAGTGCACGACTCCATCTCTCAACATCTGGGGTTCCATGGACCTGAATGTATTCCTTAATAAAGTGGCATTGGTGTGCACACTTTGGAACATGACACCGCATCACATGATACAGCAACAGCTCACAGTACTCCGCGCAGACAAGGCAGCCTCCAAAAACATGCAATGCACAGTCCAAACAATGTGCAGCCAAGCCTTGTACTTTACGACAAGCATCTTCGGTACAGTGGCCAAGTTTGGAGCCAAAATTTCGCTGACACTGGAATGTAGTTATCAGGATTTGATTCCAGCTTTCCAGTTCCTACAAAGCATTCATATTAATACAGAACTTTTAGACAAATGTGATAACTATCTTAAATAATAGTCTGTATATTCTTTAATTCTATCATTAAACAAGGAACAGTACTCTTTCTTTATACAATCAGAAAATAAAGGTTAATCACTAACAGCAGTTAGGTGGTCTGACTTCATATCTTTATTGCTTAGATTTGTATTTCCAGCTCATCCAATTTTTTGATACATAATATTGACCCATATGTTGCACTGGAAGGTCATAAATATTTAATTTCCCTTTAGTTAGTTCCAAATCCCACAGTTACACCTTTCTAACTGTTCCCATCCAAATGCAAATCTAAAGTTTCATGATGCACAGTTATTACTATAATATTAAATGACTATTTCTAATGCACTTTGAGCAAAGTACACTTACCAAGTCAGCACTGTTTTGAACCCCTGACGTAGCAGCCATGTTGCTCCAGTCAGAGATTTGGTGTTGTCCCACTTTCTCTTCATTGATCTTTCCTGGGCTTCCATTGGCTACCCAAACCTGATTGACATTCTCTTGACAGGTGCTGGTATATTCACTGGTCTTGTGTGACATATCTCCTTCTGTGACATAAGACTCTGGACCTGCTGTTTGACTGGCATGCTCAAAATTTGGAGTGCAATTTTCATTGACATCAGTCTCTAATTGGTTCCTATCAAGCAGAACTGGTGCAACCTCTTCACTTGTGACTGCTGGTTTCTCTTCCTCTGGCATAGTCACATCTACATTGCTGCTGATCTGGCAACCATGAGGGATTTCCACATGCTTGTTTTTCTGTTCGTCATCTCCATCTTCATCATCGTCATCTCTGGTGCTTGTCCCCCAACTGCTGCACTTCTGTTTCTTGTGACTTCCTTGGTTTGTAGATTTGCCACCACCAGACCGCTCCTTGTTACCATGGCAACTCTGTCCTCCGTGTGTTCCACTGCCATCAGAGGGCTCATAAGAGGTGTACTGGTCCCCACTCTCTGCACAGCTTGAGTGTGATGACACCTCAAGAGTTCCACACCAAGTGACATTCTTTTGCATAGCAATAGTACAGGTTACATCAAAATGCTCCACTGGCTGCTTGCCTACAGCATTGAAGTTCTCTTCAGTTGCTTCTGAAATCTTGCATATTCTAAGATGGGGATATTAACAGTACAAATTTATCAGCACATTACCTAGTCAAACTAGGAAATCGACGTAAATCACAGGAATAGTGCTTCTTTTTCTGCTACAGACTTTTTTGCATGCATTGCTCAAATTTACAGTGGAAAACCTCTTAATTATTATCTTTTGTAAAAGTAACTACATTACCAGGCCATCCCTGTGGGTCACTCTTTCCCTCTCGCCCAATCCCCCACGTACGCAAAACGAACGGGGGATTCCAAGAATCACAATAAGGGGAATTCCAAGAATCACGGCATCAAGGAATAATTTGTATCCAGCACTGACAGATGCTATACAAATGATGAATCGTAACTTGGCGCACTATTAAAACACGTCACACGTTCTGTACATGTACCTTTCGCTGCTTTCACAAGCATCGGGGTCTTTCAGTTTCTTCAACAGGGCATGTACTAAAAGACGATGAAATAACAAATTGTAATATTATTTTAGTATGTTTATCGATGGATGGCGATGTAAAACGAAGCGTTTACCTTCATGGTTCGGGAATTTCTTTAGGTTAACCTCGAACGTCTTTAACACAATCGCCATGGTTTGGGTAAGGAGGCCGTAAGTTCGACTCTCATCTCCAAGTCGAATGTCATCATGTTGCAATACGTAATCCTTGACATCTTTGGTTTGGGAACTCAAGCCTACTCTCCCTGGATCGTCTTCAGAATCAGCTGAACAGCGCACAGACAGTTTTTCGTTCTCGCCGTGTTCCTGGGAGACCAACTTCCGTGTATAAATGGCAACTAGACGAACAGCCAGGCCACCAGTACAGCAAAGAAAAATGATTGTGTGAAGCTGATACGCGCTAAAGATCGCAAACATTGACAAGACACTAATTGAATGAAAACCAGGAAGGGTGAAAAGCGGAACTCGACGAAGCTCAACCGGACCAACAGCCATCATGAAGTCACTGCAGATTCAGTCACGTGAGCATGAGGGGGACGTCCCGCGCATCACGCGCGCGCGCACAGACAAACTCATATCCAGACCGTCTGCACTGCGAAAATGGATAGCCTGGGAATAGTATAAATCGAACGGCCCTTCACGGAACGTCTTCAGCGACGGGCTTTTTACTATTGTTTATTTTGTTCATTGTGGTGAGAATGAAGTTAGGACAAGATAGACTAGGATGGGAATCGTGAATAGGATGTCCTGTACTCATTAAATACTTAGGCCACGTCCACACTAATCCGGATAAATTTGAAAACGGATATTTATTTATCCGTTTTGGCCTCCCGTCCACACTAAGACGCGTTTTCGGTGACCGAAAACGGATATTTTCGAAAACGCTCTCCAGAGTGGATATTTTCGAAAACTCCGGTTTCATGGTGTAGTGTGGACGGCGAAAACGGAGCTTTTCGAAAACGCATGACGTTATGATGTCAGTGATCTCTGTGTGTATGCTCAATTCGGGCATTTAGCGTTTTTGGTCAGTCCAACGTATTAGTGTGGACAGCGAAAACGATTCGAAAACGATAGTGTGGACGGAAAACTTTCGATGCGTTTTTCGTATGAAAACTCCGTTTTCAAATTTATCCGGATTAGTGTGGACGGGGCCTTATATAACTAGATATAATCAAGGATTACAGTGCGTTCGTGCTACTGAATCGTGGAGTAATGTTATAAAGGCATCGTTCGTATATGAAGTTGTATTTTGGTATTTTAGAAGTACCGCGTTTGAAGTACAGGTATATATATATATATCTGCAAAAGCTATACTTCTAAAAAATATATACTGTATAGTGCACATACAAGATGGCGGAACAGCCAGTACCATGTACCGCCTGCAAGGCCAAATCATTGGCACCACATGCAAATACTCAAGAACTGAATGCAACAGGTTTGTTTAATAACTTGTACAATGTTAACTACAATGATTTTCGACTGCAACGAAAACACGAAAGTCATCAAAGTCATGTAAAGTTGCACTAACAATACTAAAATGGTTCTTTGGATAGCAATTTGCAGTCTGTAAACTAACAAAAGAGAACGTTGGAGAAGAGTACATCAAGTTGCTAACATGCTATCAATATAATAAAAAATATTCATGTTGCATTCTACTTGGATTGCTCATTTGTTTTATAGTCATTGTTGAACTCCACTGACATGGCCGTGATTTTAATCATGGCAACGAAAAGACGAAAGTTGTTGCCAATGTCATGTGAAGGTGTCACCAAATAATGTTGAACGATCTTTTGGATAACAATTCAAGGCCTGTAAACTAACAAAATAGAACGCTGGAAAACAGTACAATATGACAATGAATATGACAATGTTTATGTGCCATTCTACTCTGATCACCTACTATAGACAAGGTCAGAAACTCGTATTGTTGAGCTTCATAGCTCAGCAAAATAAAATGATCCGCATTCGTGTCCAATCGCCAAAAGGGAATACGGTGGCAAACTCTGAATGCAGAGAGAAGTTGTATCTCCTGTGGAAAACAGCTGAGTTGACACATCACAGGATGGCAACGTCTATTTCTTGGCAAACACGGCACTACACAGCTTTCTGATATTCTGATAAACAGCTTCGCTCATAGTTCCTACCGATAGTGCGAAAAAATCCACACAGTTTCACTTGTCTTGGCAAAAACACGAAAGATCCGATCCGTGACGCAGTGATAAAACACGACAGTGACGAAAGATCCGATCCGATCCGTGACGCAGTTGAAAATCGAATTCTTTTCACCCCTGAGCATGCGCTAGTTACCATACCACGAACAGTAGCATGCTCCATGCTTTCGAGGTTTATTTCTGTGTCACTTTGTCGAGGCAATCTGACATTCCTGAGACCGTACCAAGATGGCGCCCAAAACCCTGAAATCGCATGGCATCCAACCGGAAATGAAGCGTTAGACTACTTCTCCTTCGTCGAACGCAATTATTATATGTGTATTAATATATTCCTGTCAATTTACTTTGCTAAATTTTTCTGCAACATTTAAAAATTATTTTCCGAAGTGGAGGTGAATAGCGTAGGATATTTACCGAGCCGTTTCGGCGAGGTAAATGTCCACTGCTATTCACCGACACTGAGGCGAATAATTGTTTTAGTATATATCACACAAGTTTAATAGCCAACTCCCAAATAGCTATTTTATTTCCGACGAAAAGTGGGCAAAAATCAGGTTCGCGCGCCATTTTGTTTTACCGGAAGCCGCCCGGAGGTGAATAGCACTTGATATTCCGAGATTGAGGAGCCAATCAGAGCGCACGAAAAGCACTATTCACTTATATGGTATATACTAAAGTGACATATTCCATTATTATTATTATTTTCTTTTTTCTTCTGCAAACTATCTACTATATGTAAATCAATTTTCTCTATGTGGCTAATTCATACTTTTGCAAAATCCTGTAAATTATCTTTGTATAATGAGTCGAGTCAATCTTGTAAGTTATCTTTATATAATGAGTCGAATAAAATTGATTGATTGATTGATTGATTGATAGACTCACAAGTCAGCGTATCTGAAGTTTTGGCAGAAACACGCGCTGGGTGAAGATTGGACAGGTAAATATTGGTGTGTGATTTGTAGTTTTGACTTGAGGCATTTTCGAAATTCGTGACTTATGATCGATTGAATGACTCAGTGTGCATCGCTCCACGCTTGGAGGTGTTGGAGTGTGCAACCTCGTGAAACCGTACACGCGACAGGAAAAGAACACATCACATTCTAGCTTGGAAAGTAAACCTTTTTTGTCAAACAATTCCTTGTGGCTTAGGTATGTGGGTGTAATGACTTCTTGATGCAGAAAAGCAATTTAAAATGGTTTGATACATTTATTACAGTACAACACGCTCCTCTCCCTCACCCTCTCCTTCCCCTCCCTCCCCCTCCTCCGCGTTGCGAGGCTGGGGTTTCCAAGGATTGTCCAATCACTGAAGAGATAGAGTTGATGCTAAAATTAGATGAGTAAATATTAGAGCGGTAGCAGCTTTGAATATTTCCACTTCTGCATCATGGCCGAGCAAGAAAGCCCAGAATTTGGCAAAGGAGATTTTGTACTGCTGGACGAAGTTACCAAGGATGCTTTTATGCAAAATTTAAGTCTTCGTTTTAAGAAAGAACGAATTTACACGTACATCGGAGAAGTATTGGTGTCGGTAAACCCATACAAGACTCTGAACATCTATGGCGACGAGAGAGTCCAAGAGTACAAGATGAGGGAAATGTATGAGAGACCGCCGCACATTTTCGCTTTAGCTGATGCGGCGTATCGGACGATGAAGCGGCGATCGGAAGACACATGCATTGTGATCTCGGGTAAGTTAAATATCTAAAGACACCGCGTCCATTTAATTTATAGCTTTCTATTTTAAATTTTAACGATTGCAGTAAATTTGCTCCAATAATTGTCCAAAAATACACAAGACGGTCTCAAATTCCGGAAGAAATATTTGTTTAAATCTTGAGAACGAAGTTGACGGTACGAGTGAATGAAGCCTTGCCTTGTGTACAGACACTTGCCTTTATGAAGAGAAGAATTTGATGTATGAGAAACGTGCCGATATCTGATAAAAGCTTATTGCGAGGGAACGCTGGAATGTTTTCGAGGTTCATCGTTTCTTCGTTGTGGTAACCTGGAGTTTATATATCGTGATTATTCCAGATAAGTTCTTTCCCAGTAAGGGGTGTAAAGTCGTTTGTGGTTTCCAAGACTGCGTGGGTGGGTTGAACAAATGTTATCGTGACAAAGATGTGGGAATTTACTGTTTTTTTACACGGGGGAATGGTTTTTAACAATGAGCCGATATCAAAAGACGTAATTTTCAGTTAGCCGATTATTTAAATAAATTCGACAATAGACGGATGATGTCAATGTGTGAGAAAACACCATAAATGGCGTTTAAAAAATAATAAAAACAAAAAAACAATGGAATATTCTAGAATGCTGGCTGAGTTTTTGTTACGTCAGTGATGTGTAGGCAAGGAGAGCCTGCAAGAAAAAAAAGAGCATTTATCATAAAATATGAAGGAGAATAATAATATGCATTGCCACAGCTAAATTATTTTATATTCATTAAAAAGTTTATATGAAGCATTTATATAAAATAGTGTGGCAGTCTGTGTTATCATTTACATGTGAACATACACTGTTCTCACATTTTTACAGACTTCTAGCTACTGACTGAGCTTATATCTGTTTGGAGTGAACAATATACCACATAATTATTTACCATAGTTATCACAAAAAATATTCAAATATGTTGCATTTCCCTCTTTGGTCAGTGAACATTATAAATTACTAAAATTTGTTTGTTATGTAAGTGTTAATTCGGTAATGAATTATAGAAGTTACAAGTTTCTTTGTCTTAATAATTCTTTGTTTCACTGAAGGGGAAAGTGGCTCAGGTAAAACGGAGGCCTCAAAGATCATCATGCGGTACATTGCTGCAGTTACCAATGTCTCCAGACGAAAAGAAATTGAACGGTAAGATGCTACTGCTCATGAAGTATTTTTATAATTATATTGGTTGGTAGTTCCAAAAACACAAGTTTATGGACTGGGTAATGTAGATTAAAAAAGAAAAACATATATATGATGGAATATATCCTAGCCCAAGGACCAGCTAGGTCTCTGGATTGATATGACTTGTCTGCAATGGGTGTGGCTTAAATATTGACATAGCTATTAATAACAACTATATATGGTGATGTGTTACCATCCATTATATTATAAACTTTCTGTTTGTTTATCTGTGATCTGAATATATATGCTTGTTTTTGTATTATCTTTATTATAAATGTATAAAATTATTTTATTTTTCCACCTTCTTTTTTTTTTTCATTTTCAAAGTTCTTATGCAGATTCTTATTTTGTGTGCAGGGTAAAGGAGATTCTACTGAAGTCAAATGCTGTTCTTGAAAGTTTTGGAAATGCACGGACAAACAGAAATGATAATTCCAGCAGGTTTGGAAAATACATGGACATTGACTTTGACTTCAAGGGAGACCCAATTGGAGGGCATATCTTTAATTATCTCCTCGAAAAGGTACATTCCTTTGTGGTTTATGTAAATTGTCATTATGTGCAGTCCTAAGAATTTAATCACACTTCTTAAACCTTCAGTCTCGAGTTATAAAGCAGCAAGATGGTGAGAGGAACTTCCATGCATTCTATCAGGTTTGAAACCAACTCTGTATGCCTGTTCTTTTTAGTTGGTAAATAATGAGCTGTATTGAATCATTTGATTGTATTTTTTATCATATTGAAGATGTACAGTTTTCAAACTATTTGAATTATAGATATATTATTATGTGTACATTAGTACACCAGCTTTTCTTTGACTCACATATTTTCTATTTATGCATGGTAGCTTTTGCATGGTGCAACAGATGACAAATTAAAGGAATTGTGGTTGAAGCGTGATGCAATGTTATACCAGTACACAAAGCAGGGAAACTGTCCACAGGTAACTGACTGACTATTGGGCTGAGGGGTATGTAACATGCTGGACCAATAAAAACAACAAGATGCAGGACTTATTATTATTGTTTGGGATAGGAGCTAATTAAGGATGTGAATTAGGAGCGAGGGATGTTGCAAGAATTGTTCAGTCAGTTCTCAATTAAGCCAACTGTCAAATGACAATTTCTCCATACTCCATTGTTGTATGGCTCTAGTGAGACTTAAGTTTATTAGTGTCTGGAGGGTCAGATTAATTAGTATTCCCTTTTACAGGTCAGAACAATTAATGACAAATCAGACTACAAGGGGAACTGTGAAGCCATGAGGGCTGTTGGTTTCACTGCAGAAGAACAAAGTACGGTGTGGCAGCTGATTGCAGCCATTATTCACTTGGTAGGATTATGGCTATTGCTTTTGTACTGTGACATACACTCTGCAAGTACCACCCCTTTTAGATGTCACTTTACCCCACCCCTTCAGTATCTACACCACACCCTTTATGTAGACAATACGACACCCCTCCTGTAGACAATACAACACCCTCTTGTAGACAATACTACACCCCTCTTGTAGACAATACTACACTCCTCCTGTAGACAATACTACACCCCTCCTGTAGACAATACGACACCCCTCCTGTAGACAATACAACACCCTCTTGTAGACAATACTACACCCCTCTTGTGGACAATACTACACCCTCCTGTAGACAATACTACAACCCTCCTGTAGACAGTACTACACCCCTCCTGTAGACAATCCTACACCCCTCCTGTAGACAATACTACACCCCTCCTGTAGACAATACTACACCCCTCCTGTAGACAATACTACACCCCTCCTGTAGACAATACTAAACCCCTCCTGTAGACAATACTACACCCCTCCTGTAGACAATACTACACCCCTCCTGTAGACAATACTACACCCCTCCTGTAGACAGTACTACACCCCTCCTGTAGACAATACTACACCCCTCCTGTAAACAATACTACACTCCTCCTGTAGACAATACTACACCCCTCCTGTAGACAATACTACACCCCTCTTGTATACAATACTACACCCTCCTGTAGACAGTACTACACCCCTCCTGTAGACAATACTACACCCCTCCTGTAGACAATACTACACCCCTCTTGTAAACAATACTACACTCCCCTGTAGACAATAGTAAACTCCTCCTGTAGACAATATTACACCCCTCCTGTAGACAATACTACACCCCTCCTGTAGACAATACTACACTCCTTGTGTGGACAGCTTCCATGTAGTCTAGTATAATTGGGTATCATCCCTGACTAGTCACTTTAAATTTTGTTGTACTGGTTTTATTTAAATCAGAGACTATTTAAACAAATATTAATTTCGTGATAAAACTGTGTTGATCAGGGTAATGTGGAGTTCAAACTAGATGAGGACGTGCACGAACAAGCAGTGGTCGATAATGTTGATGAACTGAACATCATTGCTAAGCTACTTGGTACCAGGCCTAAGCAGCTTGAGATGGCACTGTGTTATAGGGTGGTGGCAACAAAAGGAGAAGTACTGGAGAAAGGCCACAATGTAAAGGAGGCGTACCATGGTAGGGATGCACTGGCCAAGGTATGTGAGAGTGGTTTGTCAGTGTTCTTATAAGGTTCATCTGTGGTCCCTTGGTGGGTGATAGCTATACTTTCAGCAGTGTTTCTCCCTATCAGCAGTTCCTGGTGGCATTTCTCCCCTAAAAAGTTCACCAAGATTAGGATGCTGTTATATAATAGTATATACCACACAAGTGAATAGTGTTATTTGCGCATTCTGACTGGCTTCTCAATCTCTGAATAGCAAGTGCTATTTACCTCCCGCAGCAGCTTCTGGTGAAACAGTCTCACGTGTGAACAAATAAGATAGCTGTTTCGGAGCTGGCTGTTAATGTGTGGTATATACTAAAACAATAATTATGATTTGCTGGAGTTGGAGTGAATAGCAGTGGGTATATTTACCTATTATGCAGATTTAACCAGATCACATTACATTTACAGGCCATTTATGACCGTCTGTTCTCATGGATTGTTGGTCGCATCAATGACACCATTGAAGTGCGAGACATGGCTCTGCACGGCCAGTGTACAGTGATCGGGGTCCTGGACATATACGGCTTTGAAGTGTTTGACAGGAACAGCTTTGAGCAGCTCTGTATTAATTATTGCAACGAGAAGCTGCAACAGCTCTTCATCGAATTAGTGTTGAAACAAGAACAAGAAGAATACCAGAGGGAAGGAATCGATTGGGAGGAGGTACAAGTTTACTTGATTGACAGCTACGACGCCCGCTTCTTACTGATACGGACAGACAGACGTTAAACAATAATACACGTTTTATTCACACATGGACACATATTGTTAAACAGTGCCAATGGGTCGAATAAGTCTAACAGTATCAGCATTTCAAAAGTCAAACAGCTTTCCAGGCCTTTAATTCGAGTGAGCGTGAGTAGATCTCCACTAAGAATGTCTACCTTATGAATGTTTGTCATTTTGGCAGGTCAACTACTTTAACAACAAGGTCATCTGTGATTTGATTGAAGAAAGTCACAAGGGAATCATCGCCATCATGGACGAGGGTTGCCGTAATGTCGGCAAGGTCACAGATGAGGTATGCTAACACTTAAGTGGAACAAAATCACTATAGTACCAAGCAGGGTTTTACACTACAAGTGAGATTTGCCCAGATGTTCCCTTGTCCAGTTGGACATGTGATTACGTGATTGCTGATTGCAAATATTGTCTTGCGCTCTGTAATATTTTTCACAAATGCACGTAATTGCACTTTGTGCCGTATCAAGAGATCGTTTGTTGCTGTTACAGATGTTGCTGCAGACCATGGACCAGAAGCTGCGCAAACACCCCCATTACAGAAGCAGACTGGTACGTTACGGATATCAGTCTATTTTCGTTGCTGTCATCTGGACACGTGTGAGTCTCTCTCGGTCCCAGTGAAGTTGAGTTCCACTAATGTGAGAATATATGTCACTTCCCCAGACCGATCCATCAGACAAAACGTTGGAGTTTCACAGAGATTTCAGCATCAAACATTATGCCGGAGACGTTGTGTAAGTTAAAAGTTGTTGGACTGCGGGCCTCATATCTAAGAAATAGAGCACGCGTCAGCTATCTGTGCTAGGTCGCACTTGATACTTTGACGAAAATAATGTCGTATTTACAGTGGCGTGCTGTCGCCAACCAATATGTCGGTAAGTTGCAATCAAACTTCAAAAAAGACGTCATGTTGCTCTGGAACTTCACAACTATGTAAATTACAGAAAAATGTCGGTACCACAATCACATTCTTGTTCTACCGCAATATATACTCTAAAAAATAGAGAGTAAATGCATTCCACTGATTGATAACATATTGTGTGCTTTGCACGTTGCCCATTTGTGTGATCTTTTCATTTTTTAGCTACTCTGTCGTCGGTTTTCTGGATAAGAACAAGGACACTCTATTCCAGGATTTCAAGCGACTTCTCTACAACAGGTAACAGGGTCGACAAGGGCGCTATGTTTTTACTCATAAGTTAGTTGATTAAGTAAAGAAATCACTCATTTTCTGTCCGCTTGTCTCTGCTTGATGACCTCACACGTGAATTGATGTTTATCTTGCTCGACACTTGAAGGAGAGGAGTTTTGTGTTTCTTGTGGGTTTGCTGTATGACATCGTCTTGGAACTTTTTTCAATTTTGCAGTTCACATGCAACTTTGCAGGAGATGTGGCCAGAAGGAAAGGAGTCCATCACCAAGGTTGGTCATTTGTTTTCATAAAAAAAGCCGCCACTATCCCTACACAAGTGTCACGTGATCTCTATCTTCTTACCTACACAAGTGCCACGTGACCTCTTTGGCCCACTCCTTCCCTACACAAGTGTCACGTGACCACTTTTTCTCACTCCGTTTTGTTACACCTCTTTTCTTTTTTGTTAGGTTACACAGCGCCCGGCCACTGCTGGCTCCCTTTTTAAGACTTCAATGATTGCACTGGCGGAGAAACTGGTTGTCAAGGTTGGTGTATAATCCAGTCACGTGTTTCTTCCCAGACAGTAAAGTTTGATATTTCTTCAGCTAAGTTCACAGCTCTGACGTTTCAGGCGCTCCACACTTTACTCGGCTTACATTTAGACGAGACATTTCACGACACCATAACAAATTTTTACTTCATGTAATCTGCTATTTAACCTCGCCTAGCCTCCAAACTTGAACAAAGCCCAGGAGCTGATCTGCTCTTTTCGTTGCTTAGAGACCGTTCTACGTCCGCTGTGTGAAGCCGAACGACATGAAATCGCCAGCTGTATTTGACGAAAGGCGAGTCGGTCACCAGGTGAGTTGGACAACTAACTAGTGTCCGTTCATTTCTCTGTCTGTCTGTATAGTTATGTCTGTATGTCTGTCTGTAGTGTTAATTTTATCTGTGTGCAGATGGTCTGTCTGTATAGCTGTGGTATTATTTTTACTTGTTTATGCAGGTAGACTATCTCGGTCTTGTTGAAAATGTCCGCGTCAGGCGTGCTGGATTTGCGTTCCGGATGCACTACAAGAGATTCATGCACAGGTGGGAGGCCGCTTTGTTGACTTGTTTTGCTGTGCGATCACGCAACGCACACGCGCAGCGCAATACCGCTGTGTAGCTTTTTGAGTGAAGTTAAACTGTTCCCTTTCTATTCTTTCTACGTTTCTGTAGATACAAGGCCACGGTCCCCGCAACTTGGCCCAACTATCGCGGAGGAACGGACCGAGACGGCGTGAAGGCGATCGTGGAGCATCATGGATACTCAAGTGACGTCAAATGGGGCACAACCAAGCTCTTCATCCGCACGCCTCGCACGGTCTTCGAGTTGGAGAGGTCCCGGGCTGATGTCATTCCTCGGTTGGTACTCTTCCTTCAGAGGGTAAGAAAGTTGATTGGTGCCCAAATGAAGCCTTTATGATCACAGCTTGTCTGCGTGGGTATCTTTCAGGTATTCCAGTATGCGCAGGAGATTACATACACATGAAACCTGTGCACATTAGACTCCAAGTTAAAACCGCTGTGCTTTATTCCTGGTTTGTTATGTTATTTTCCACAGCATTGGCGGGGTGGGATTGCGAGACTGCGAGCCCGTAAGATGCGTGCTATGTACAGAATCATGACATGCTTCAAGCGCTATCAGCAGAGATCATTCCTCAAGGCTGTTCGTGACCGATTTGAGTAAGTACTACTAGAGATTTTCCTTGTGCTGTTCTGTTCGTGTGGTTACTTGTGTGAAACGGTCGCGCGCGTGCGTGCGTGCACGTGAGGTGCATGTTTATTTCTTGTATCCTAAGTTTGTTGCTGTTTTTGAGTTTTTCTGAACACATCCACACTGGAGGCGAGGCGTACTTAACGTTTTGTGTGTTTCAGAAACTGCCAGCAGAGACAAGATTATGGCAAGAACATCCCTTGGCCAACTCCCGCCAAAATCGTGCAGCAGTTTGCCATGTACGTCAAGAGTATCCACGGGAGGTTAGTTTGTCCCCGGACTGCTATCGTTATCGTTATCGTTATCGTTATCGTTATCGTTATTGTTATTGTTATTGTTATTACGTATAATGTTCTTGCTCTTGCTTTTACGGATAAGTGTCTCTTAACGGTTGTGATATTACTTTTAGGTCTTGAACGCTTTTGTGACTTTGATTTACTTTACAGGTGGTGGGCATTTAAAATCCTGTCACGCATTCCTGAAGAGGAGCATGACGAGGTCATGCTGAAGGCGGCGGCTTACGATTGTCTGCGTGGGAAGCGCAAGAACTGGGGATTAAGGTCCAGATGGCATGGGGACTACCTTGCTCAGGTTCTACTGGTTCATTGTTTGAGTTTCGGTTAATACTGCATTACGTGCATTGTGATTGTCTGCCAAGACTGCTTTCACAAACGAAGTTGTTAAAATAATTATATAATAAACTTTGAGTGTTAACTTTGCTTTCTGTTGTCGTTGTTTCCAGGCTGCGGAAAACCCTCAGGCAGAATCCTACAAGAGGGCCGTGGTGAGCAAAATAGCGCCCCGGGGGGAGGATTTGTTGTTCTCCTCATTTGTCAAGAAGGTAACTGCCAAAAATATATCCACCTATTGGCTATCAGATCTACAAATAAGATCTGCAACGAGAGAAATCCTACTGTGCTGTAGTTTGCTTTAAGGTCGTATACGTAACTTTTGTTTGTTCCAGTGCCGTCAGTAACTCTTTCAAAATCTACGCCTCACGCCATACGTAAATACTTCAGCAACTCGAACACCTTGTAAATAATCACTGGGTATATTTTTTCAGATAAACATGAAAAACAAAGTTACGGACCGTGTACTGGTCGTCACGGCCAAGTACATCTTGAAACTGGACACTCAGTTCAAAGTGATGGATTCCATTCCGCTAAACAAGGTAATGTCGCGTGCTGCACGCGTTCAATGAACTGCATCACCTGCGACTTTTCTACAATTACCATGTTAAAGCCCGTTTTATTTGTTAGAGACATTGTATTTCAATCTGATATTTTGGGATATCGATGTTGTTTGGTGTTAATTGTAAAAGGTCGTTTTATGTTTTGTTTTCATTTTGCTTCAGGTGACAGGGATCAGTATTAGTCCGCATGACGATCAGTTGATTGTGGTGCACCGTCTCCATAACGACCTCGTGGTTTGTCTGCACAACAAGAAGGGAGCGAGCCGTGTGTCAGAGCTTCTTGCCAATATCTACCTGCAGATTTACCAGTAAGTGTATACATGTACTTATTACACGACTTCACATTTTCGAGTGCAAATACGGGCCAAAACGAGTGCAAAGATGGGAGCGTATTGCACTCGTCAGGAACCAGATCAACTGGTTTATTAGCTTACGTGATCAGTTTTCGCAAGCAAAGTTTACGAACGCGTCATTTTTTGTTCCATTTTGCGCGCGGCGAGAATGTTTGCCCTGCTTCGTTTGTCGTGTAATAAACAATTTATTACACGAAAAGTCGTGCAATACGGCTGTATTTTTACTCGTCAGTTTTATTTTTTCTCGCCTGAAGCAGGCTCGAAAAATTATAACCGACTCGTAAAAATACTCCGCCGTATTGCACTCCTTCCCGTGTAATAACCTCTTTTTATACCACATCAAAACTGGTACAAAATAGCTAAAGTGACGTCACGTGGCGTGAGGACTGAACCGAATAAGGCAAAATGATTGAAATGTTTGTTCGTTGCACGGGCAAGCTCAGTTCACGCACAAGATGTAGCCAGGGTCGCACTCACTCTCACATTCTTTTGCTACACTCCATGTAACTTCACGCCAAACCATTCAAACCATTTTGCTTGTTTTGCTGCTCGCCTGACATGCTGTATGTGGTGATTTCAGCGAGTACAATAGGATGATAGATGTGACGGTGGAGTCTCGCCTGAAATGCGAGCTGGGAAAAAAACCAAACAACTTGACCGTCAAGGCGTGTGGAGCAGAAGCCAGCCTCGGTTTCAAGAAAGTCGGTCCCAGTGATCTCGTTCTGATGTGGCCTCAGTGAACTGAGGTCAAGTCTCTGGTCACAGGAAAGGATTTTATTGAGACGCTCGTGTGATTTGTCTTTGATTGCTGAGGAAGAAACATGGATAATTCGGCCGTATCCAGTAACCCACATCGCCAGATGTTTTTCTTAACAGTGAGATTTTTAAAGGAGCTGCCTGCACTGAACGCGGCTTTACGTAACTCAAACCCTAGCTAGATTGTTTTGTAGGTTTCATATTTTTAGGAGAGTAAGGTTAGTAGTGCGTTTTCCCGGGTGGACAATCTGTTTTAACAATGGACTTTGCACGGAACACACTGTTTGTTGTTCCAGTGTCACGAAGCACTGCACTCGTCACAACAAAATCCAATTTTGTCTCGTCTTGACGAGAAACACAGAAGGCAACCAACGTCACTGTTAGATCCACCTATTTTTATACACAAATTTGAGGAATGCATCAGGCACTAGAAGACATAGTTAGAGACGTATTTTTTTAGTAAAGGAATTCTTGTATAAATAGCTTTTGTACTTTGCGCGTGTGAAACTATTGTCGCACGGTGAATCAGTCGGCATTGATGCTGGAACACTGCTGTAGAGCTTTGAGATATGTGGCCCCCACATACATGATTCAAATTGGCTGTGCGCCAGACTACTGTGTTCAGATATTGGGGCGGTGTGCACGTGCGCGCTTGAGGTGCGGATGTGTCCATGTAATAGTCTGTACGAGTGTTGTTTTTTTTTATTTTTTTATGTGGCCTGCGTACAAAAACTTCCAAAGCTTTTTGTGAAGATGCTAGTGAAGATGTACTCTGTGTAAGCCAGCATGCATGGCGCACGGGAATTAAGGAATATAATATTTTAACATGCAATAGAGCCGTTTTCGGATGACTGTCGAAACTGATCGTGTGATTGCTTTGGTTTTGCGTTTGCTACGTTTTCCAATTGGTCCTAGCAAGTTTAGTAGCATTCTTGGCTAATCAAGGACAAAAGCAAAACCTGGTTGCGATATTCTCATGCAAGAAAGCAAGTCGCGATGGCGTGTACTCGCAACTGCCGATTGGATAGTAAAAGCAATTGCAACTACTTGGTTTTGGTTTTGGTTTTGCTCGCACTTCTAATTGGTCGGATGTGTTTTTGCTGGCCTCATTGATGGGCTGTGTGATTGCTTTGGTTCTGGTTTTCGACAGTCATCCAAAAAGCGCTCTATATAACAAGTTGTTACTCGCCACGGATTTCGTTTGTTGAGAATGTCCTCAAATCAAATAATGATCATCGGAAATTTATCGTGGGACAATTTCCTGTCAAGTAAATAAAAAAATGCAACCAAGCTGTCGATATACGCACCGAGTTCGTTCGATTAACTCGGCAGTTGGTACCCCCTCCGCCTGTCGATTATCCGTCAAATTCGCCTTTCAAACACCGCGAGCTGTGTGAGCCCAAAATGGCAGGTGGTTTCCAAAAACATCTTACTCTAAAAAATGAAACCATCATTTATTCTTTAATGTAATTCATTTTTTGGCGTTTCAGAAGCATTTCAATTTATTCTTTCCCCGTCAGTAAATTATACTAAAGAGTGTTGAGTTAGCTCCCGCTGAGCTATCACCAGTTCGACTTGGCAAGCTCAATTCTAATTTTCTTTGAAATGTTGAATCAGATTAGTTTCCTGATTATGCTATGTTTGTCATCTATATTTGATTGCATTTGATTTTAGATTTGTTGTTTAGGAAGTTTTGTCTTTTTAGTTTTTCATATACACTTGATTGTTGATATATCACAGTGAAGGAAATTCGTCTCTGCTCGGGTAAAGTCAATACTTCTGATGTACGAGTGCTTCTGGAACCAAATACTCAGAGAAATTAAAAGCAGTGACGTGAAGACAGCATGATTAAACCAAAAATGATAATTTGTGTGCTAGCAGCGGTTTACAACTAAATTTCATGTATTTTGAGATTTCTGCATGGGCGTCACTCTTTGGAGCGCAATTTGCATAAAGTACTTGTCCATGCACAGCATTTTCAATTTGAAAGCGCAAAGCTCATATTCATTTGATATTGGTTGCATTAACAGTTCTGCTTTGGCATTGCCCGATTAAGTCGGTCAGTGTATAGACTATTTTTAGCTGCGTAAAGGAAATGACTTCTTGTGAAATTCAGTTCCACTGAAAGCACAGCTTTAAAAATTGATCGAGCGTCAAAGTCAGAATCTGTGTATAAACAACATCAGGAAACGCTGGCTGTGTTTAGGAACGTCACCACGAACTTCCTCTGTGGTCAAGTGACGCGCGGCCGGCTAAGTGCCGCGTGGTTAGTCTCAGTTACTACTCACAAAGCTCGGCTTCACGTTCCTCTTACTCACTAAAACATAGGGCGAGTGGCAAATAGAAATCCCAGGGTTTGACAAATAAACGACGAGAGCTCGTAAGGGTGTGAATTGCACTCACACAGTGTTTGCTGACCCTGGGCTTATTAAACGAGCAGCACGCACGTGCCAGCCTTGGCCCTGAAGCCGATAAATTGAAATGCAAATTGCAGAGAAACTTCTGGTATTATTTACCAAATAAGATCACATTTGAAATCACAGAAATTACTGTAAAAGGCAGGCAATATAACAGCGTCGTGGAATCTTGCTATATTCTCAAAAATAATGAAGCCGTTTTTATTTTTTCCTCTTTATCCCTTGATCCGTGAATAAAGCTTTTTTGTGGCGTGAACTCGAATAATTTGGAGATCACTGAATAATTAAAGCCAAGCGAACCAAAGGCTTAATTGAAAGTTTTATCTTTCCTGTTGACTGTACTTCCAACGAGACAAAAATGCTGCTACACACATGCACAGATACTGGGAAAAAGACCGAGAGTACAAACATTCCAGACCCCCCAAAAAACACATTTTTGAAGTGAATTAAGCATGTACCTCATGTACTTATAGTTATAGTGAATACGAGTTTGTAGCCATGAATTAAATAACTCCCTCCTTTGAAATATGTCTTGCGGATACTGGAATACAGCCATTGCATCAAAGCACGGCAGTGGAAAAATGAAGTAAGCACAACGCGTATATCGCTGCCTTTAAAGCTTAGTCTAACATGAAAAACGAAACCAGATGTCAGCAGGGCATGAATAAACATTTTAATAACTCTTTGTGCACAGCTTTTTTGACAGCAGAAAGATAATTTTGCCGTGAATCATCGATATTCCTGTTATTTTTTTCTTTATGGCATATTTTTAATATCAGCCGCTTACTAACTAAACTTTAATGTCTCCTCCTGGATACAGCTCGGGTTGAAAAGTTAAAACTTAACAGTAGAAAAATATCTCTTGTTTGTCCTTTATGACCGTATACTCTAGAGGATACGCCATAATATCTATACTATTCTCGACTTCGGCCTTTGCAAGAACCCGACGGTCCACAATAATTCAAAAAAGGAAATTCCTCAATAAATAGCAGGTGTATTAGTATCATGCTTGACTTCTCTTGCTGAAGCTTATGCCGCTACATAGTCGCTTGTACAAAACGACGTCAACCCTAACCGTCTCTCCTGTCAGGAATAGAACTATAATTTTTTAATTCTACAAGCAGTTCGGCGAAATATTTTGGTTCTTTGTTCACTTTGAGCATTTTCTCGCTCAGGTTGTTTATGATAAACATGCATCGATCCCAAAAAGCGACTCTGTTGCCGTCAATAAGGAAAGGTTTGAGTGGATAGCTGATCTCCGGTCCACTGTACGTGTAAGCCATATACAGGCAAGTCAGAAGCTCTGCCCGAAGTTGAGCTGTGCTGCAAATGTTTGTGGACAGATACTCTTTTAGCAGCAAAAATAGAAACACAAGATTCGGTGGCGTCAAAAACGCGTGATCCTGCCAGCCCTGCAGGAGCAACGCCCTATCTACTCCTCGCAGCCAAAGCACTACCTCGGTGGCTCGCAGCCGTGTCAGGTTCTCGCAGTAAACTTTCACAAAATTCCCCAGACATCGCAGGGCATCAGTGGTGAATGTAAACGAAGAGACCGCCGCCCTGGGCTCGAGAGTCCTTGTGTTTTGAACGGTGCGTTGCTTAGAGTCCTCGGGTTTTGATATTAACATTATTTTCATTTGGCGATTTTGCATTGGTTGAGCGTCCTTTCGGTCGTCGTCTCTCGGTTTGTTTGCTGCCTGTACTGGTTCGATCTTGCCTTTTATTTTCTTCTTTCCAGCATTCGCACACTTGTGGAGATATGCCGCGACACAGTCGCACGATTTTGTTGGTGTCTTGTTCTCTATTGTGGCTTTTGTATTTTCACTGATCGGATGAGAACATTTGAAGTGAAGGCTTCGGACGCTTTCTCGCGCTTTCAGATTCCACGCTGAACATTCGTGAAACAAATCTTTTCGGTTGAGGGAGAATGACGCTCCCATTTTGAACTGTGAAGCTTTGTCGAACGAGCTCCGCTTCCTTTGTTGTTGTCGGCACGACGACTCAAACAGACTGAGAACAGGTGGCTAAGGTGATTTCACTTATCGACTGCGAATGATGTTTATTTGTGTTGCGCGGGTAATACCATGTGACCAAGCTGTTGCCATTAGCAACTAACTTATGTAGCCCT
This sequence comes from Plumapathes pennacea, assembly GCA_964036295.1. NCBI lineage: Eukaryota > Metazoa > Cnidaria > Anthozoa > Antipatharia > Myriopathidae > Plumapathes > Plumapathes pennacea. The sequence goes on along the minus strand of OZ038464.1, from coordinate 19,485,757 downwards.
GATGTAATAGAATTTCCAGGACTACCAATCAGATTTACGGACCCCAAATTGTCTTCCGCCCTTGGAGAATTTATGGCGGAAGCAGTCGGAACACATGAAGTCACTGGCTTCAAAACAAATCATGGTCAAAAATAGGCTGTGAAAACAAAGGATATTCATTGTGAGACAAAATTATTAGAACAATAATAAGATTGGATCTAGCCGTGGCAGATGTTGTGCAGCTTCTTTCTTGTACGCTGACAGTTACAAGCTGCTCCGCGTGTTAGTGGCGCGTGTAGATACGAAGAAGGCACGCGTACCGGGTGTTTTAGTAAATGATGTTTTCGTTTTGCTGCTGACTTTATACGCGAGGGCTGATTAGTCTCCGATAAACGAAACGCAACAAGTTTTGGTCACGGGGTAAATACACGGCTGGCAGTAAATTGACTGACCTACGAGTTTCATGCTGATGTCGTACAACTGGGCACAAACAACCAAACCACAAGAAGTGTGCATTGTAATCGATGCAGGGGCTTTTATTTTCTAACCAGTCCTGCCCTGTGCAGAGTTATTAAAAATGGGAGAGAGAGGCTAAGGGAGTTGCTCAAATCTTTTACTTTTATAGCTTTGACAGCAAATAAATTCATATCGAGTCGGCTGATCTGCACTCCCACACGACACGTGTTCATAATGGTAATGATGCGCCCATAAAAGCCTGTCATCATATTGAGGACGGAGCAGCTGTTGACAAAATTGTACTATTTTTGCTTATTTCACATTTCGTTTCAGTTCAGTGTTGGCCAGCCGCACCCGGAGCAGTTCACTGAGCATTGGTACTATTTGTTTCATCTCCATGAATTGTATTTTTACTCGCAGTTGCCATTGTGGTCCATTTCGATCCATTAGCTTATCAATAAGCTGATACATGTCAGAGTCTCGTACCCAGGGAATACAGCACATTGTTAACAGGGATTGGGTCCTAGTTGGACTCAGAACTGAGGCTCAGGTTGTGTGCAGAATGTTTCATCCGTCTAGAGGAGGTGTTAGAGGGGGAGCGGATCAGTTTGAGTGGGAAGATGTCAAAACTGACAAAGATAGAGAGTGTTATTTGGGTAACGGTGCACTTTTCTTCATAGATATGTGTTGTTATGGAAGTAAGGGCCGGGTATTCTCTACTTTAGCCAATATTTGATTCATTCCCATTTTGTTGCAGGTCACTCGCTTAAGGCCCCTGTTGGACGATGGCAGAAAGGAAAAGATCTGCAATGGTTAGTTATTTTATGTTAGTAGACTTGCAGAAAGATTGGCAGATCGACCCTGGGTATCCTGACAGAAAATGTATCAGTAAATATTCCAGTACAGTAATGACTGATCTGTATCTTGTGAGTATCACTACCACTATACTTTTAATCTCTGTTGTCTTCAGGTACACAAGAGGTGGCCAAGGAGGTGGAAGCCAGCTTTCAAATAATGAGGTAACCAAAGTTAACAAAAGGAACCTACTAGCTACAGTAACTAAGGTAATGAATGGGAACCAAAAGTAACCAAGCTAAGGTTTGCAAATGGTAACCAAAAGGTACAACCAAAGCTACACATAGCCCATGAGGTTGCTGTTGGCGTCTTTGCTGCTGAGCTTCACTGAACTTGCCTTCTAGGAGAAAGATGCAATCAGAAGAATGGAGGCTGAAGTGTTGGCCGCAGCATTGTAAGTAATTTCCTGATTTTTCAAAAGGTTCCATCTTTTGTGCTCACATGCTGTGAGGTAAATTGTAAATAATAACACTATCTTGATAAAATAATACTATCTTGATGTCTGACCATCAGAGGAAAAGTCCCAGTGAAGAAAGGCCAAACCAGGCTGACAAAACAGGTGAGTTAATTGCATTCTCCCACTCTTGATCAGCAAACAAAAAAAATCTCTAGAAACAAGGGTTCTCAGGCTGTTGCATGCTCCCACTCTTGATCAGCTAATAAAATACCAATTAGCCCTTTTGTATAATAATACAGGGTCTACCTCTGATTGGTAAGCTGAGGCTTAAAAGGAGTGTGCTATCAAGGCTTGAATTACACAATATCAGCTCGGCTACCCTATACTGTCTGGAACCTTTCAAGAGCACCTACAATATACAGTAACCTGCTATAACACAGAAGTAGTCAAAAATAGGAAGAACTGTCACTTGCAAATGTTTGTAAAGTGAAATTTGTGCCGTAACCAGTAAATAGTTGATCCATGTTTGAATAAGCCCGACCTCGTTGAGAATATGTGTAAAAGTTTGTGTGATGTGATAATCAGATTTTACATGATTGCATTTCACACCTGCAATTTTTCTTTGACTTGGAACACATTTAAAAATCCATCATCAGGAGCTTGCTGAAGTCTGTCGGAAGGGTCAAGTTGAGCGTGATTCCATGGATATTGAAAGGGTTGAAGGCATGGGTTTTGGAAGGTAAGTCATTTGCCATATTCTGTTAGCTGTTGTTGTTACAAGCACAGTTCACAAATTACAGCTGTCCTGTATTTGTGAACTGCAGACATAGAATAACAGTGAAAGTGACCCCTCCCCCATCCCTCGGGCTCTGCAGATTGTTAGCAGGGATTGGGTCCTAGTTGGACCCAGAATCAAGGCTCGGGTTGTGTGCAGTATGTTTCATCCGTCAAAAGGAGGTGTTAGAAGAGGTGCAGACCAGTTTGAGTGGGAAGATCCAGATGTATCTGAGAATACTAATAACTTCTTGTTATGTTAATGGTAGTTATGGCTTTTTAGACATAAGTACATCACAAATACCAATTTCTTGAATGAACTGGTGTGTTCACAGAACCAGAGCTAGCCTTGTGGATCAAATTACAGCACCTACCAAAGAAACCATGGCATCAACTCAGGTGAGAGTCACACTGTTCTCGTCAAGTCACAATGACTACAATATTCACCACTATAACTGAAAACTTTTAAAAAAATATGGAAGCTCTTCACTGGAATCGTAACCTAACCCTCTACTCCCATATTCACTATCACTTTTACCACTATTTCTTCCCTTATTTGCATTTTTACCAATCCTTCCATTAGTCCTTTTCTCATTTTGTTTTTATCTCAGTGTTTTCCTTGCTCCTGTCTCCATGCAATATTCTCCAACACACGCAAACCACCACCCCGACATTCTGTACTTTTTCTTAAGCAAAAACCACTTCTATTACTAACCCTTCTACATACCCCATTTAAGCACTGCAATATATATCCTTCATAAACTTTCATCAATTGAAGAGGTGAGACTAAGACCAGCTTATGTGACATTTTAACTCACTCTCTTCAAAATCCCAATTTTTTCATGTGTTATCCATGTCATTTTGATCAGAAACACATGAAGAAAGGAAGTAATGTCACGACAGGAAAAAGAGAGAAAAAAAAAAAAAAAAAAAACACCAAAGTAAAACTTTTCCCGTCTGAGTCGAACTTGAACCAATGGTCAAACCTGAAAAGTGACAGATCAAATGGACCAAACCTGGTTGTTCAGAGCATGAACTTGAGCTAACCCTGCCGAATAGCTAAACAGCAACTTTGGTTGCTTGCTGTCAATGTTTTGATTCAGTTTCTGACGTTTCAGCCCATCACAATATTTTTTTCTGCTGCTTGTTGGGTTCATGAATAAAAATGTTTGTTAATGAATACATCAAGCCTGACCGACTTTTAGCCAGCATACAAGACCCAGGACCACAGTCTTTGAGCAGGTCAACAAACAAACTCAATCATAGCTGAAATCGCATGTGTACCCGGCAAAACTCAACATTTTGAACTTCTTTCAGTATCAGCTGGTTGAAAGTTTATAAAATCATATGTTTGCCGAAGTCACAGGGCTGCCTCAGAGATAACTTATTTCTTAAAGCTACCTTGGGTTTAAACCTTCCTCTGGCTTTATGATGCCCTCTGGTACCCTCACACATAGCAAATTCTGGCCAAAACCACAAGAGCGAGAGAGCAATCTGGACTTCTCTCTTCAATGTGTGGACATTGAAAAAGGACAATTCGAAAAAGCACACCTGCATTTATCAACTAAAGTGACTGATACATGCCAGCAACCTATTTACAACTTTTACCGACATTTGCTGACTTTCTATTGGGTCCATCAGAATTGGTGACAGCACATTACGTCACGTTTGAGCTTTGAGTTCAACTCTTATTTTGGCGTATTTTTTCTTTTTCCTGTCGTCTTTGACTTTATTTGCTTTCTTTGTGTGCTTCTGATCAAAATAACATGGATAACACACGAAAAAATTTTGAAGAGAGCGAACTAAAATGTCACTTAAGCTGGTCTTAGTCTGACCTCTTCAATAAAAATACTGTACCTTCACACTACTCACTCACTCCCCTAACCTCACAGCTAACTCATCCACCATTAGTTCTAACAATGACACACTCCAAATACCCACAGTACAACTTATATTCATATGAAAGATAACACATTCAGGGCTCCACTTCAGGTTGCTGCAGTGAATAGAGACAAGAGTGAGAAAAAGGAGAGCTCCAACAAGAAAAAGCACAAGAAAGAAAAGAAGCTGAAGAAAGAGAAGAAAAAACAGAAGAGAAGATACAGAGGAAGTGACAGCTCTGACCAAGAAGAGGTAGACAAAAGAAGGAAACGCAGGCATGATAGTGAATCTGAACTTGATGAAGAAAGAGACAAGAAAAGAGAAAATAAGGAGATCCGGAGAAGACATGACAGTGACTCGGAAGATGGGAGGGAGAAAAGAGAACGTAAAGAGACCCGGAGGAGACATGACAGCAACTCAGAAGATGAGATGGAGAAAAGAGAACTTAAAGAGACCCGGAGAAGACATGACAGTGACTCAGAAGGTGAGAGAAACACTACTTGGAGAAGAAGTGAGAAAGACAGAAAAAATAAAGGCAAACATGACTCTCACTCAAGAGATAACAAAGAAACAAAGCAACACAGAAGACACCACACCAACTCAGATCACAAGAGAAACACAATGCAGAAAAACAGGAAGGAAAAGAGAAGAGAATGAAAAGAATGTTAATCATACTTAAGCACTAAGATTACAAGAGGAAGAGCCATGTTGGCACACAAAAAGACATCATTTTCCCCTGATTTTATCCATGTTATTTTTACAAAACCATGTACAGATGCTCACCAACAAATCTGTATTAAAGTACTTAGTTTGTACAACCCTACTGTGCACACTTGTAAATGTTGTATACTGTAGTTCTTTCATAAATACATAACTTGATCCCTGGCTTTTAAAGCTACTGCAATCCCACTATTATATGGGAGGCTTCTCTTTTCAAAGAAGGGAATCACTGTTTACCTATTACAAATTACAGATTATAGACAGTAAAAATGACGGAGCAAAATATTTATACTTTACAAGAATCCAAGTCAAGATCCACATACAGTAACAAGTACTTATTCACTGACAGTAACCTGCACCAAGAAACTCAAACCAAGCGCTTACACATATATTATCCTGTGTTACACCATTCATTGTTACATTATTTAAAGCAGAGTGTTTCTATAAAAATGAAACACAAAAGGACATTTTTTTTTTGCCGTGGATTTGAACTCCATTATGGCTGCTGTACGTTAGAGCTGGTTGGGTGCTGACCACACTAGGGGAAACTCATCACTAGGATGCACTGGATCACCTGGCTTGAGCTTGCCATTATATAGTGGTGATACTTCCCATGGTCTCGAGCCCAAATGCATGCCTTCTCCCAACCAGCGAGTTACCATCACTTGACGACCACTTGTGTCAGTTCTTCTTGGTGCTCCATGAAGGGTGAGCATATGAAAGACAATGCAGTCTCCTGGCTGGGCAAATCAATGATATGACCCATGCAAAGAAATAAATTGGTGTGTATAGCAAAGATGAGATGACTATCTGCATTGATATAGATAGTGTTCCCTTGGCTTGCTAGCTGTGGCCATTGTGGATTATTGGGTACCTCATTAACATTGTTAGTAGTTGTGTAGTTCTTTTACATTTGCAGTTGTAATTTATAATCTGGAGATGGGACACTGCCCCACATGGTCATCTGAGCCACAATAGTATAGAGAGCCAGGTTTTTATACCTTAAAATTTTGTTTGTTGGTGCCGGGATTGAATCCTGACCCCCTTTGCATGAAAGGCAGAAGCAATATTAACACAGTTTGCATCTTGCAGTTTAGTATATCAGTTAGTTTGCATTACACAGTAGTCAGTCAAGGGAGTGCCCAAAGAGACCTGGGCAAGAGTCAGTTACACACTTTTCCTGTAATAAGTAACTTTCATTCTTCAGAATCTCCTACCTTTAACTCCCAGGAGAGCAGTTCATATTTTTCTGGATCATTGTCAATGTCTGGAGCATCAAGAAAACCCTCTTTACTGTGGTGATGTGTCTCCTTTTCATAGTTTTTATTTGTGGCAAACTTCCTGGGAAAGAACCAGTGCCCCCATTTATGGGATCCTTTCACATACTTTAGGCAAGCATCCTGAGAAACTGGAGAAACTGGCATCCAGACAGAGCATGCCTATTGCAGGAGGAAATTCAACAAGAGTTGCACTGCATGAGTATAGTAACATCAAATTTAGTTTCTGCACTGATCATCAGAAAAGTAAAGAGTTGAGTGCCAAAAGGTGCACCATAAGTGACTTCTTTACGCATTAAGTGACCTGTTTTCCATCCAAAGGGTAATACGGCTGGTCTTGATGCCATGGAGCTGATCTGTCATTCCCTAGGTCCTTTGTGAACACATGCTCGTGGTAAAATAGGACTTTCTAAAATAGATATGAATAATATGAGTATGTTGTTACCAAGTAGAAAGGAGCCTTGATTGGCACACGATAATAAACAGCTTTCGTTTAACAAAGCAATGACACTTTATGCACCAGTCAATTGTAACCCCCACCCCCCCCCCCCCCCCCTCCCCCACCTCGGGGAATGGTGGGGACTATTCCCCTCACCCCATGGGACATAATGTGCTGACAAATCGACCCCACATTGTGGGGCCAAAAATTTGGCAACATTTTACAAAAGAGGCTTTGCACAGAAAACTTCTCTCATGAACGAACCGCGTGGTCGAACTGGACGAGGCCGCATTGCATCATATTTTTGGTCAAATCTCCCACCTTGAGCCCCAACTCCGCAGGTCGGGAATTATGAAGAGAAAATCCCCCACCCCTTCGGGCTTAAACACCTTTCAAATAGGAAAAAATGCCCCACATTGCCCCACCATTCCCCGAGGTGGGGGTTACAATATTGACTGGTGCATAATCTCCGGGTCAATATCCGGGTCAATATACTGACCTGCGACTGCATCAGTTTGCCTGTTAACTCTGCTGCTGGTGAATTGAAGATGAAATCTTTAAATTCGGGGATCCTTCTCCAATTGTTATAGTCGTTAAAGTAAGAAGCTGGGCCTGATCCACCTTTCAGAGCCTCGCTGTATTCACTCGGAGTTTCGCGGACTTTCTTTATTCCCCGACTGACTGTTTCGACCCATTCCTGGAACATTCCTCGAATACAGATTGCACCCCAGTTGTGAAAATTTTTAACGTCTTCTTCTGAAACAGCACCGTAAACACTACAAAGCGAACGGCGTGCTCCTGGTATTCGCCGGAAATTCGACAAGATATTTTGTGAAAACATCATTGCTAGTCAGCAGAATACTTACATCATGTACAGTTCATTATAATGCTCCAACTGGCTAGAGGGCCCTGGGGACGAAGTTGAGGATAAGATCAATGAAGCAATGGTCGGATCCCCCAAACGTTAGCTAATGACGTGGCACATGTGACGCGCCCACCAGTAACGAAGCTTCCTTTTCAAAGTTCTCGACGTGGTCAAGTTTCAGTCGGCGAACTTGAGTTCATATTTTGTTGGAACACCGGCACAGCAGAGCTGCTAATAGTTCATATTTTGTAGAGTGAGTATCATTACTTATTGGCCTCTGTGTGCAAGCCACTGTGGCTAGCGAACTGTCTTCTCTTACGAGGATTTATCTCTTGCCAAAGACAGCTTTCAAGCGGAAGGAGCTTCAATCATGGGGAGTGCGTTTGGAAAGTTATTCTCTAGCCTCTTTGGTAAGAAGGAAATGAGAATTTTGATGGTTGGCCTGGATGCTGCTGGTAAAACTACTATCTTATACAAGCTAAAACTGGGAGAAATCGTCACCACCATTCCAACGATAGGTAGGTGAATATTTCGTGTAAAAGACGCCATGACAGTTCACTTGATGTAACCGGCGGTATGTTTGACTTTTTCTGTTTGTAAGTGGATGATGTTTTCCTTGCTCAGGTTTTAATGTGGAAACGGTCGAATACAAGAACATCAGTTTTACAGTTTGGGACGTTGGTGGTCAGGATAAAATCAGACCGCTTTGGCGTCACTATTTCCAGAATACACAAGGTAACATACGAGGATGTTGTGTAATGAGCTTTCGCATTCATGTAAGGGATCAGTTGGTTGGCTATTTACTGTCAAATCTGTTTTATTTTGTTCAGGTCTTATTTTTGTCGTGGATAGTAATGATCGAGAACGTGTGAGCGAAGCAAGGGATGAGTTGAATAGAATGCTGGGGGAGGACGAACTTCGAGATGCTGTATTGCTTGTCTTCGCCAACAAACAGGTGAGCTATAAAAAGTGACTAGTCGCCAACTATTCTGTAAAAATTGTGTTTTAATGAGTTTGGATATAATTCTGTGCCGATCAAAAACTCTGGCATCACGAATACATGCAATGTGATGTCATTTTGATGCTATGTGGCGCATCCCTGCGTCCAATTTAATCACATGGAAAGTCGCTGTTCGTTACCCTTAAGACTATTTTGCTTTCCCTGTATGATGCAGAATAGTGATTTACATGGCGATATATATGGTAATTTTAACCACTAAAGAACCACTTTATCTCATGGCTGAGGGAGTTAGTTTGAAAGACCAGGAAATCAAAGTGATCTCTGACGGCAATGGTCCTGGGGTTCTTTTGCAATGGAAAGGTGTGGGGCAGTTCAACTTAATGTTGACTGGAAATGTAGGTGACAAGGTGCTGCTGTAAGGGTTATCGTTCTGTCCCTCACCCGCACTAAGGAAAGACATTAATAACCTGGTCAGCTATGGTAATAATATTTGCGGCATGAATCTAATGATAACTTGCATGCTTCTCCCCTGTAGGATTTGCCAAATGCTATGAATGCTGCAGAAATCACAGACAAGCTTGGGCTTCATTCCCTGCGTAACCGTAACTGGTACATTCAAGCTACATGTGCTACCAGTGGGGATGGTCTATATGAAGGATTGGACTGGTTATCAAATCAACTTAAAAATGCTAAGTAGAACTCTAGACTTGTATGCCACATTTAAGTGTTTGAAAAAAAAAATGAAGAGAACTGACAGAAAAGCAAATTTGATAGATCTAGCAGGCAATGCTTATAGTACCGACAGTGGCACCCACTGATGATAATTCAGTTGTGTGGAGGCTAGAACTATTGCTTTGTACTGTTATTATTTAGGTGAAATATGACTCTCAAACATCCATGTGTTCATTGGAAGTTTCTGTAGCCAGATGCAGGGACAGTCTTTGATAATGTCATACATAATAGCTTCTTTGCAAAAGCTAACAAGGAAGCTATGTGAACTAACAATAATTTTTGTAATAAAGCAATTTTGTTCTGAGGCCTTCATTTCACCTGCAGTATAACTTTTATTATGCTTGTGATAAAAGCAAAGCACTAGTACTATAGAGAATGTCTATTTTGTTTTCATTCTGTGCATCTGAAACAAGAGAAGTTAGTTTGCCATAGGTAGACTATTTTGTGTTTTAACTTGGTATGTACAGTATTAACTATGGTCAATAGTAGTGTCATTGTCTTGGCTGTCAAATTGCCTGGTTTGACAAAAACAGGATGTGACAAGATTTTTCATGAACAGCAGAGAAATAAACCTTGGTTTCTGTAAAGGTGCTTTGTCATATTTTTGATGAAACTGTTGAAATCAGCACAATTTTCATAGAATAGGCTGCACATCTTGGGGTTGTGCATAATTAAACTGTTATGCTTGTGTTCTTGTGAGTTAATCTAATATTATACCAGTCATGTGTAAAGGAATGAGGCATCGTGCTGATCATAATAAAGTGTATCTGATTTTTACTGTGCTATCTAGTAATTCACTGGATTCTATTCCCAAAACTAGTACAGAAACATACTACATTGAAATAAGATTGTACTGTGTAAATTCAAGCAGTGTGGTGTAGCAACCCATCCCCTCGTTGATTTTGTGACCTTGGGACACTGCCTGGACACGAGTTAATCATGTTTTGACGAGTTTTTGGCCATTTCAGACCATTTTTTTTAGAATATCCAGTGTGGGCTCCCTGTGCTCAAGTACCAAACTTAACTGGTTGATAGAGAACCCATAACTCCAAGTAAGTTGTTTACCCAAGTGTGTGATTTCATCTGGCATATTATAGGTTAGTACAACAAAAAATGCAATATTCTGTGAGCCTGTGGTATAAAAGTCTTTATTATAATGATCAAGCAGTTTGACTCAAAAATATTTTTCTTTGATAATCTGACTATTATTCTTGTTTTACAAAAAATTGTACACTAGTGAGTCAATTTTGATAATAGAATATAATACTTATGGCAGCATTTCCTGATAATATTGTGGATAGTGTAATTCTGGTTTGGTTTTGTGCACAGAACGTTACAGTAATCCCAGTCTAACTTGGTATGGAGTAGGAACTCTTGACATAAATTTTCAACAATGCTACACACACAAGTTGAATGATATTGGAGTTAATGCACCTGGAACTGTGCAAACTGTGTTGCTCTTTGACATATTGGCCTTCCAAGCTGACGTGATATCTAACAAGTGATCAGTAACAAATATTGGGAATTTAAAAGAACATAAGAAAACACTGCAGTGGAGTGCTTGTCATGTGTCTTTTGTTCTGTCAAATCCCATATGGTTACACTAACAAGTTCTTTGCCTTTATTTATTTATTTATTTATTATTTTTTCATAAAATAAAAGGCAAATGGCAACTCGGCAAAAATAACAACAAAGAATCCAGTTTGATGCAAGTTAATATCAGAATGATGCCATGGAAGCTATGTTGAGTTACAAAGTATACTGCACTGGATCATCAGGGTTTACTGACCAAACCATATACACACGCTATTCGCCTTTTTTTATTACTGCAGGCACATTTATAATATGTTAGCTGGTCAAGAATCTGATATCTGCCTGCATATATATATATATATATATATATATATATATATATATATATATATATATATATATATATATATATATATATATATATATATATATATATATATATATATATATATATATATATATATATATATACATAATACTAGTGAAAAAACAGCAGCTGCATGTTTGAAATGTCAAATAGAAAAGGTATTTCAAAAATCTCAACATCATGATAGTGTTAGAATTTGTTAGATTAGGATTTCTTTACAAATTTAATATTGATCAACAAGATCACACCTGTTGATCAGTATTGAACTTGTAAAGAAGTCCTTATTTAACAGTAATATTCTAAATTGATTATGTTGTCAAGACATTTTGGACCTGCACAGTTATATATATTTTTCTGCTAGTATATATTGTATAAACTATATAAGGGAGTGTAAGTATTATAGTAATAAATGCAATTTTATTACCTTTCCCACACAAGTATATTTTTGTCTGATGCTTTGATTGTAATATCAGTGGTAAAGAGGCAGTACTAGCTGTTATAGCATTAAATTATAAATAAGACCAAAATAAATACCGTTGGTGTGTAAAATAGTTCTCTGGCATGGGAGGCAAATAAGTGTTGGCACCCAAAAGACCAATCTCCATTCATTGGGTTCTGAGCTGGCAGCTGCATTGCACTATGTACTTCACATAACAGAGCAGCCTTTTGATTTCCTTTTTCCAGTTTTCATTTTAAACTTCTTGTGAAGTGGTTTTCCGAGAACTATCAAAGCTGTTCTCTCAAAGACCTCACGCACAGTTCTGTCCATCTGTTTGGCACAGCACTCTACATATGTGACAGCTTCGATCTGCTTGCATAGCTCACAGCCCTAAATTGAGAAGTACACAGTAAATTGCCCTATGTTAATATTATGGTATGTCCCCATGTTATGCCCTTTTGAAGCAATATGCAACCAACCATTAATTATATTTATTTGTCCTGTAATAGAGCATGCAGTCCGCAACACAATATTGGTAAAAAATCTGATTTGCATCTACATTAAACAGATCCTGCAGCAAGGTAGTCGCATGCAGTGCATGCTTTCTCTGGCAATTCCACTCATGTCTACTGTTCTGTCAAACCTAAACAACTTGCTCTCAGGCCATTTTGTGCACTCCTGGAAGCCTTCCAAAAATTTGAAATTCTCACATATATAACAAGAAAACTTGGCAAGTAACCATTGGTGTTTAATTTATCAAGAAAGTAGACAATGTTAATCACTAAAGCAATATTTTTACAGGTTTACCTGAATATGTGACACTGGAATTCTGCGACTCTTTGCCAACTCTGTAATAACTGTGATGTCATTCCGCAAATCCAGCTTACAGCCCACCAATATGACTGGTTTATTAGGGCAAAACTCCTTGATTTCCCTTAACCACTGTTACAGTATTAGAATCATAGCAGTGAGTCACATCTTAACATGACTCTGTAATCTGCTGCATGTCATCCCTCCCCTCCTCCTAATACACTGGGATCAAGCTTCAGACTTGAGCAGTTTATGTTAATCACTCTGTACATATTCAAAGCTGGGGTGGACCCAGCATTTCGTGAGGTCCAGTTGTTGAAGTTTGGCTATTTCCTGCCTTCTAGAGAATGAAAAGCGGCTTTAAATAGAACATCCTAGTGATTAGAATGTTCTTTATATGTCTTATTGCAACCATAAATTAATAGCATCTATGTATTGGAAATTTTGTAAATACAGGAGTGCTGCCTCCAATATCTCATATGGATATAGAGAATGAATGGTTATTGCACCTGGGTCCTCCAGAAACTTTGAATTTACACTGCATGAAATGGCATTTCAGCTTTTTCAACCAACATTCAGCCAAAAGGAAATACCTCCCAAAATCAAAATTGTGTTAGATATCCTGGATACTTTCTGTGATGTCCCGATAATATTTTTACTTTCCCAGTAAACTTTTCATGTCTCCCGATTTGCCATTTTCCTGAAACAGTGTTTGTTAGAGTTGACATGGGATGACTCACTAACCTTGCTTGTAACACTTTCTGTTGTCTCTGGTCTGCTGATGTCAAAACACACCACTGCTGCATCAGCTCCTGAATATGAGAGTGGCCTCACATGGTCATACTCTTCCTGCCCTGCGTATCACAGCAAATGAGACCATTGATATAAATGGTTGTTGCAATCCTTGACACTAAAATTAGTACATATAAAAATATATATATGAACACAATTTAGCAAACATTGCATAAAAGCAGCCCTAATATTATCACAAAAGACATTTACAACAAGATATGCCATGTGGGAGGGCGGGCAAGGAAACGAAGAGAAAAATGCTGCCCCGAGATGATCCGTATAATAAATGCGTGACGTCACTTGTATAACTTATATTTCGATAATCCCGCTATTTACATCACGATTACAAATAGCACATACAAGCCAACACACTTATTTAATTCAACATCTTCGTAAAATAGACAGCTTGTATATTTGAACAATGAACACCCTAAACGGAAACCTCCAAACTAGACCAAATTGATACATAATAATTTGAGCTACAACTGGGCATGAGCGAGAACGAACAACAGAACAAAAACAGAACAAACAAGCCGTTTAAAAATCTCTATGCCAGCTACACTTGTAGCTGTGTTATTTTACTTCGTGGAGTGATGAGAGTTGCTTACCTGAAGTGTCCCACAACGAAAGCTCCACTCGGTCTCCTTCGATTTCGAATTGTGTAGTAAAGCTGTTGAATACCGTCGCTTCATAGCCCTGCAACAAACGAACACGCGAAAACAATGCAGCGGGAAGTTCGATTAAAGTGTGCCACAGTTTAGAGTAAGTATAAAACTCCAAATAAAAAACAGATAAAGTGGTACTGTTCAGTCTGTTTAGGCGCGACATAATAAAACAAACAATAACCGAACATATACCTCTGAGAAACTCCCTCGGGCAAAAGAAGCAAGCAAGCCTGTTTTTCCGCACTCGGAATCTCCCACAAATACGACTTTGAATTTCTTGACGTCTTCCTCGCCCATGTTTATTTAGTGAAGGAATACCATTGTCATGAAAACCCAAGCAGCCCACCATGGCCACATTATTTTTCTTTGTGCTTCTGCCGGGCGCAAAGTAATAAATATCCGAGACAAAAATAGTATTGTTTTCTTGACCAATCACAACGTTTGTTACGGCTAACGCATCTCCCAATATGGAAGTCCGTCCAACTGTAAATGTACTCAGTTGCCAGCGTCATTTTACCGGGAGGGGGGGTAGGCAAACTATCAACCCTTTAATATTTCCCCAATCTGCATGACGATCAGCTCCACAAGTTCAATGTAATTAGTTATTTAAAGTTTGCTACAAATTCCCCACCCCAGGGACAACCAGGTTTTGCGATCCACTGTACTGTGTAACATTCTATATTAAAACCATCATTATACTTCCAGGAACATTTGCTGAAAGTTTCTAAAACTGGCAGTTTTGACTAAAACTTGAAAACTCTCCAAACTTTCAGGAAACTTAATCCCCCAGGGGAGGGGGGACTCCCATATAAAACAGGACAGGGATGCTGGTCGTACCACTTGGAGGTCGAAATTACGGTTTTGGTACCGCTGAGGGTGCTCAACATCAAATGCTGACATTTTTGTGACGTGGCACCATTTAGGGGTCGGGTGTCAGTCGAATGAACTCTTTCTGTTTAAAAACAGCAAGGGATAAAGTGCTTGATGATATCCTCTTCATAGCAATTACAGGCATCAAAGCTTTAAATTCTTGGTATGCTTTTATTGGTACCTTTTAGGGGTCAAAGTAAGCTCAAGCCATGCCCATTTTAGTACCCTTACCCCCCCCCCCCCCCCCCCCCCCCCAGGACCTAACCTGGCACTATAACAAAAAGTAATATAGTATTATATTTTTTCTATTAATTTTTCCCCAACATGTATGACAATCAGCTCCACTGGTTCAGTCTTACATAATGAAGTTGCTACAAATTCCCCACCCCATGGACAACCATTGAAAAATCTCTGGGGAAGGTTAGAGTGAACTCAGTGCACTATTCTTTGGTCAGCATATAGTGATAATGATATTGCAATGCTTCTGTGAAGATCATACCTTAATATTATAATATTATTATAAAGTAAAACTATGCAATATCATTGGGTTCTACTCAGAGACCCAGGGGCATATCACACAGTGGGAGACAAAAAGTGGCAAAGTGAAGTGGAGGGGGGAGAAAGCCCCTGGTGTATCATGGTCTAATAATCTACCAAACTCTGCATGAAGCATAATATACTGTACATCTGACTGGTCACCTTTATTGTTCACATGGGCTGCAGAAGGCTCCTACGTACCATAATGTACTTGTGCCGTAGGAACCCCTACAGTCATGTTATCATCATGAACAGCATCCAAACCTCCTGCAGCTTTTACTCATACTTTTCACTACTGTCCATCTATTGTTTGAAGGATTGTAACATTCCACACTGTCTAAATAGTCAGAACCATTGTCCCCTCCAGCTGCAAACAAAAGGCCATTCACTGCTGCCACACCCACTCCACTGCGCAGCTCCCTCATTGGTGCTACAATAGTCCAGGTGTCTTCTCTACAGCTGTACACTTCAACAGTTGACAAGCTTTCACCAGCAGAGCCACCAATGGCATACAGCAGATCACCAGTAACAGCTGAACCCAACATAGAGCGGCGGATCTTCATAGAAGCCACTGAACTCCATCTGTTCAAATGACTGTCGTAACATTCCACTGATGACAAGTCAGTGTCACCATCATAGCCACCTGGAGGAAGTTGAGGTATTCAATCATTGAGGAAACAAGTAAGACCCAAGCAATATTTTGGTAATGCCTGACAACTCATGTCCCTAAAAATGAAATTGTAGTAAATGACCTTTACACAGTGTGACTAAATATAATAATAAATGTTAGAATGGCCAAACTAAAGTCAACTAATGTTTTGGTAACTTATGCTAAAAAGACCTTGCACCTGGCCAAAAAGAAACAAAAAAGTGTGTTCATGGCAGCTTACCCACAGCATATAATAAACCATTCAGGACAGCTACTCCCAGAAGGCTTCTGGCAGACGACATGTCTGCTACTGCAATCCACTGCTCAAGTGCTGGGTCATACTTTTCCACAGTGCTGAGCGTCTGGTGTCCATTGTATCCACCCACTGCATACAACATTTCATCCAACACAGCCACGCCCAAACTGCTGCGGCACTCATTCATACTGACAGCTGATGCCCACGTGTCTGTGCTGGGGCTGTAACACTCCACCTGAGTATTAATGGTATGTTTTGTCATCTGCATACAGGTCAAGTGACCTCACCAAGCTCATCAATGTATCTAGTATTGATTTTGTTGATGATAATGTTTCAAACTAGTGAGTAATTCCTGCTTTTTTTTTTTTTTTTTTTTTTTTTTTCACCAAAACTACAAAATTATTCTAACTGCAGGTATTCATAGTGGAAATTATAATGTCAGAATAATACAGTGTAGAACCCCAGTAACTCAAACTCCTATAACTCGAACTCCCCCGCTAATTTGAACTCTTGTCATGTAATCGGATTTAAACACTAAAACTAGCACTACAGCAATTTGATTTTAATTAGTGCAACGACCAAATCACGTATTTGACAGTCATTTCCAGATCTTATGAGTCATACCAGATGCGATACTCAGCTTGGGAAGCTTTGCCTTTATATATTGAAAGCTAGAAAAAATATGTATGAACGCTGACAACATAAGCGAACATAAATTGAGTGTAACTGTTACATTCACAGTACTGTATTATCATAAGAATGCATAATCGTGTTACAATTTCTGATGAGATAAGTTTAATTTGCACTGTACTGTATACTGAAGTGCTGAAAAATCAGTAAACTATCAATATTAACATGGCAAATTGAGAACTCCCAATAATTCAAAGTGTTTTTCGTTTCCCTTCAGAGTTTGAGTTACCAGGGCTCTACTGTATTTATGTTTTTCTTTCCTGTTGAACCTGCAAATGTTAGAATAATAATATAATACACAATTGTATCATACCTGATTCAGTGCTGTAACACCATCTGACCCACCCACAACAAACACAAGCCCATGCGACATTCTTGCCGCCCCATGACTACGGCGAGGTACCAACATTGAGGAGACTGGACACCATTTCCCTGAGGAAGGGCTGAATTTTTCTCCAGTTCCCACAATGTGACGACCTGAAAAATTCAGGATGTCATATATAATATAATATAATATATTATAATATAGTAAGTTAAAATGAAATATATGTACCTGGAGTGGTCTCTCCACCAGTGACATAAATCCACTCTGCCTGTCCAAACAGCTTTCTGGGTCTCAACTGCATTGCACAATTTTTATGCCCAGTACCAGTATGTAATTTCCCTCGCTGTGGGAACATGTGTACATGCCTAGCCTCTTCAAAGTATTGCAAACTGAGAGAATTGCCTGTGATGAAGCCATCATCCAACACTTTTGTTACTAAAAAGTTCCAGGCCAGGAAGGGGAATCTAATCCCAGCAGCAACATGTGGAACAGCAAGGATTCGCTTGGGTAAGTCAAACTGCACCCATCTAATCACTGCTTCATATACATCCTCTTCATGGTAAACTGCAATTGCATCCTCTGGATCCTTGATGAATTCAAAAACTTCCTCTGAAGACATTTGGAGGTATTCATCGTGTTGTGTCACTTGAGTGAAATGTTGCTGTGCAAACTGGAGAGCTGTCCTTGCCAGTTTAAAGCAGCCAAGTTGTTCTGCAAATTTCTTCACTCCTAGAGAGTTTGATGGATGAAGTTCTGATTCAAGAAAATGGCAACACTTCTCTACAACTGCTTCCACTTGAAAGAACCTTGCCACAGACAGTAAGGTTTGAACATTCTGGACAGTGACCTTGATACTTGCTGTGTAAGTATAACAAACCATTGCTTGTACAGCAGAGAAATCCATTTCTTTTAGAGTTATGGTTTTCTGGTGACTCTCAAGAACCGGACTTGTAAACATAGCACTGAAATATGGGCTAATTGCTGCAAGAACAACCCGATGGGCTGGTATGTCCTTGTCTTGAACATGTAGGGTGACATCACACAGTTTGTTTTGGATACGCAAGCTGTTCAGTGATGACAAAAGCAGCTGACCATGTCTTCTTTCAAATGGAATGCTATCCAGTTCAGTACACCATTCTTTATGTTGTTGTCCTTTACTAGCCATGTTACCAGTATGACCTGAAAAAGAAGAGCAGAATGATTCTGAATCCCTGAACAACAACAAAATAGTGAATTAACCAACCTTCAGTAGAAGAATGGTCTGAAAAACTGGACTAACTCCAGTGAGACCCCCCCCCCCCCTCCTCCCTCTGTATCCCTTGCACACCTGATCCTCTCGAGTGATTTAGCCCACATGTAGCTCAAACAATGGATCACCTGCAATTTTCTACACACTCACCTACAACAGTATAGGGTTAACGAGGCAAAATGCTCAGCTATAGTTTCACCCAATTTTTATTAACAATTTTAAAATGTTATTTTAGACTGGACAATTATTTAATGCGGAACTGTGATATTTTGCCCCGTGCTTGTGTGCCTGCTCGTGAGAAAGAAACCATATCATATTTACAGTATACCTGATTTAAATAGGGGCCGCGGCGAAGACTTGTTCAAAACATTTCTGAAGGACGTTGTCAGCGTGCATAAAGTGCGAAGTTGACTTTAATGCCTGTGATGTTTGGAAACATTATTTTCTTCAAGGAGGTTGTTGTATTTTCCTTTGCGATGTTTCGATGGCACTTATATCTTACTTAAATTTCCAAGAAAACAGATGTTTTACGCTTTCGTAAATAAAATATTTTGCCAGCTTTGAGACTTTTTATTCACTGTGTACCGCGTAGCCACTTCATAATACAGCTAAGAGACTTGGAATAATTTTAGTCATGCGTACCGCGTAGCCAGCCCTTTTCCAGTCACGGTTTAAATGTGGCAGGGTATTCTGCAGTTAAGCGTAAGGATCATACTTGAAATTGACGCAATCTTCTTACCTTGCGAGCTAGAGGTTCCAAGGATACATTTAAAAAGAAGGTTTCAAAATGCAATCTTTTATGACCGATCGGTTTCCTCGATAGCTTGTTCGTTGCGCGGGTGGCGCAGACCGCTGGTTGTAAGGCGTGCAGTCGTGCCTTATTTCCTTGTCTATAAACCGGGGGGGGGGGGGGGGGGGGGGGGGGAGGGGGTGAGGGGAGGGGAGTACTCAGTAAAGAATTATGCGGGGAGGCTCCGCCCCGAGGTCCAAACCCTTACTTTCATTTACCATTTTTGAAAGAAAAGATACCCCTTTTATATACCTTTCCGAAAATGGTGCCCCTTTCATATACGTGTAGTATAAACACTCTATCCCTTTTCTGTACTCCTAGAGTTAACTTAGGGAACAACAGAACACCAATTGTTACCTATAGAGGTGTTATGGCAAAACAATATCATCTGTTCAAGGCGGTACCCCTTTCATATATTAAAAAGGAGGCATGCCTTTTGTATACCTTCAGCCTGAAAAAGGTACCCCTTTCGGGCGGAGCCTCCCTGTACATTCCACTACAGGGAGTAAAGATGCTCTAGGAGCTACAAAGAACAGGCAAGTTGCTGAAACAATGGCACTTTGAATGGGCTTTTAAAACGTCAGTAAATTTCCCACTTTCTCGAGAATAAAAATCACTCCTTCATACGAATTCCCTAAATCTCGCGTCAGAGAGAGTTTGTGAGTTATCAGCAAACTTCATCCACCCCACTGTGTTCCTAGTTAAGATAACTCATGAAACATTATGATGCAAAAGGGTTTTGTATAGTCTTGCTTTTGAAGCAACACAAAATGAACAAGTATTTTACAGTAATCGATGATGCTACCGTACAGAGAGCGAACAGTGCGGATTTCCCAGTAGAGAAGCTACAAAGCAATAAATTGGCCGTACAACTTGATTGTCCATTTATTTACCGCTTTAAAGGCAACCCACTTTCGTTTCTCTATTCTCTTTCCGATGGTTGTTATAAATGGGCCGAACGTTTGGATCTTTGAGGTTAGCAACCCCTTTGAAATGGAATATTGAGCAACGCGCAGATTATTGCACGACAATATATATATTGGTTTGATTTGACACGCGAATGACAACGATGCTTACTTCTGCTAACTTTAGCATCAGAAATGCGAAATCAATAGTCTCTGAAGTACGCACTGCTACAACCTCGACAACTGCTCATCAGTGTCCAGGATTTGACGTGTCCCAGAAGCCATCGGGGCCGAATGTGCTTCCTTCAAATCCAGATTGAACTGCAGCGTATGTTGAGCGGTTTTTCTATCCACCAAATCTGGAAGCGAAATGGCAAAACTGCGTACAATATCAAAACCTGGGGGAGATTCCACTGACTGCGCTGTGGGAGAAGAACAAGACCGTACCCTGCTCTCCGCTTTTAAAGTTGGGGTCAGTTGAATACGCAACACAAAGTCCGTAGTATGTGTTAATGGATTACATGAAGAAGATCTAGTCCTTGACTCAATCGGCAGCTGAAGAATATAGTTTTGAGAAGCGGTTGCAGAATCTCTGCGTTCAGAGAGAACTGTGAGTGTAGACGAGCAACGAGAACGACTTTTATCGTCGAGTGTTTTTGGCAAAGGGGCACGAACAAAGAGTCTGTACACCTTTTGGAAGTAGTTTTTCCAGACCTGTCGACAGTCCTTGTTGCGGAAAAGTAATAAGAAGAAGATCAGACATAAGAATCCTGGTGACATCGTGCTTACAGCGGACATCACGACACTGTAGCTTGGAACCTCGCACTGTTTGGACACCTAATAAAATAAAGAAAATAATGAAACTAATTTTTTAGTCGAGGAGCTTTGATTCTTCCCTCCTATACTTCAGTGTCGTGCTCTGTGTCAGTCACAAATCTTTATTTCCTTTTACGACACAAGCATTCATGAACAATAAGGAGAATGGCTGAGTTTATACGGCTGAGTTACGAATTATCCGCCCGAGACAGATTAGATGGATAATTCGTCTCTAGTATAAATTGGGCCAATAAGAAAGTAATGAGAAAATAGTTCCCTGTGAAACTCTTTTCATGTTTTTAATTCTAGTAAATATTAGGGTAATGAAGTGCATCGATTATTTATACTGAGCTATAAAGAAGTCGACAATATCTTTACATAAAAAGTAAAGAACTAAGACGTCGTCCGAATAGAACCACCACTCTTACCTGCAAGCAGTCAAAATACATCTCCACCTGATGAACAATATGACGAACACGATACATGAGGAATGTTGCAATGGTAAGAACTACGCCAACCACAACAAGAATGACAAATGCGATGCTAGTAAACTGACGTTCCACGCGCTTCATCCCCAGGCTCTCCTTCTGTGAGCGAATGACTCGACGGGCAGAATCAAGACGAGCCTAAAAAAAATGTTGACTTCTTAAAACTCGAGGTGTTATCCACTCACTAAAACTGCATTATTTGACACTGGTTGTGGCTCAAAGCTGGGTCTCATTTAGGCCTCCCATGGTGAGAAATTCCCGTAAGCAACCACCTCGCGTTATAGCGATCACTTAAAGACAAACGAAGGGACAGTAACAATTAAGGCCGCTGTGGATACCGGTTCACAAAATGCGATTGTTGCATGTTCGTATGAACTTACCGATCTTAAACACCAGACAATTGACCAGAGAAGACATAGAGAAATTCCCAGTGAGATCTGCACAGGTAGAGTCGAGGCGTAATACGTCATAGCCATCGACCCAGGACCGGCCGCCAAGAAATCAACGAAAAGGAACTTGTAACCAGGGTCCAGCAAGAGACAAATGACCACAACGACGGCGGGAACTACCCAGCAGAACAAGGACTGCACAAGATGAGAGAAGATCGGATGGTTGAACACAATTTTGTTATCCCGTACGATCACCTGGTAAGTGTTCACTACGAAGCACATCGCCCAGAAACTTTGAGCCAAGCTCAAGTAATGGCACGCAGCACCTGTGAAGGAAAAAATTGGCGCTGAATTTGTCTTCCGCCCTTGCGCAACTTTCTGTTTAGTAAAGGATCTAACTTGGTGCAAAAGAGAATATCTCTAGCTTGGTGTGGGATAAAGGTGGACACTGAGACGGTAGAGTTAGAATATCCAGTAAGGGTACAACACAAAAACTGGACTTCATGAAATTTTGTTCCAATAAACAAAATGGACCCTGACGACGATTTATACTGCCATGCAACCAGCTTATATTAACGCGCGCACATTATTACCTTGAATAGAAGAAGCTGTTGACGAGATTCCAGTAGGGCTCCAGTACTTGTGTTCATGACAGAAAACTTTCTCCAAACCTATCCTTAGAGGGAGCATTTTACAACAAGCTGCAACAAACGAAGCACGAAGATATTCCACCATAATGACTGCTGTAATCTGATCAGTAAACTAGCATTAATTAAAGAGTAAAAACATTTCCTTCTCGAGAAACTAAATATGAAGTAATGGAAATGCGGTTTATTGTCATCCAAAACAAAGCAAGAAAACGAGGGGTACATTTTATACGATTCTCCCGAAATGTTTGTTCAAGATCCTTACACTTGATTAGTTCTCTGTCCATCCTGTTTATCCCTCTTCCTCTTTTATTTATCTTTCACTCGACTATAAGCGAGATCGCGTGTTTATAGTACAGTACACCTTCTTGTTCAACTTACCAAGTAGAATACAGCAAATCATCAGATAGAATCGAAGGACATGAGGGTATTTACGCCTGCAGATTAAAATAATTCTATTATCAGTGCTTTCATTGATAGTGAAAGGGGCCCTCGCAGTTTTGAGTTAGTGTCTTTTAGTGTGATAAAAAAAAGCAGCACACGGTTGTTCAAAACCAAATTAAGCTAACCCAGGATTAACCAATTTTGTGGCCAACAAACTAGCAAAGTTTCAATAAAAGACCAGCTAAAATGCTTGTTCTAGCTCAAAATATATCGGGGCAGTCATGTAATGAATGGAAATTCTTATTAAGGTTAAAAAATGACAGCAAAGTTTAGACCTAATCCAGGATTAACTTAATCATGCTTTGAACAGCTGGACTCAGAATCGTAAAAACCGCTTGTCAACTTACAAATTAGAGATATTAGCCCAGGTGATGGTGGTAATAATTGTGGCAAACAGAGCCAGCCAGAACGCCACCACCATTAAACTGTACAAGATCGTTCTGTGTGCATCACTCAAACTCGACCATGCACAGGGAGCGCGACAAGCTTTGGTTACGTTATCATACACAAGTGGTGAGTTACATAATGGGTCTGAAATGAAAAAGAACATACACATTGCATCTATAATAAAACGTGACAATAGGGTAGGTATCATGTATCCAAAAAACAAACGCGCGCAAACAAACTCGCCCGGGGGAGGGAGGGAGAGGGGTACTTCTATATATCCTACAGAGTACGATTTTCAGGTACACAAGTGTCTTGAGTTAGTCTTTTCTTAGTAAAAATGTCGTTCCCAGGACTGGAGTCTCGAATAATGTATTATTGCCTCCAGAGGAAAAATTTTAAGTTGCCATATACAAGCCATATAGGAATGTGTCGCCTCGCAGAGATTTTAAAAGCGTTCTCTAGCAGTTTCTTCGGACCCTCAGACCTCTTGGACTTCACTCTGACTTCACACGCATTACATATTTCCTAATTCCTATTCTCAGTTAAAGGCAATTTCGTTCAGTTCTGAAGCCGTACGGCGAGGTAACCTCTCCTTCACAGTTAAAGATTAACTAACGTCTGGATGGAGGAATACGTGACGCGTTTTTTCGCGTAACGTACACTATGATACAAAAAAATATATGAAATCAATTCAAAATCAGCCAATTTAATGATAAAAACGTCTCAGGCAATAGTATTTTTGTCAGATTAAAAAATAATCTCCAGATTTCAGCTGTACGCCTGTGTGTACGTGCGTATATGGTAGCTACGCCCCTGGAAATGTGCCCCCCCCCCCCCCCCCGCGGACATTGCACTGCAAATGGAAGAAAACACAGGGCGGAAATTGTTTCAAAAAAAAAAAAAAAAAAAAATGAAATAGGGTATACATTTTTGAGTCAGGTCTGAAATAGGGTGTAGACTAAAATCAGATATTTTGGTCTTTAAAAGGGTGAGGGTTTTCAGGACCGGGCGGCACACTCCCTCCCCTCCCCGGGCTTGTACATCTTACTTTACCTGAAACGTTCCTGGCCGCCAAGCCCCAGGTTTTGTTGGTCAATTTCTCGTACCCATCTTTTGTGCTGTAAAGACATACAAACACACACATTGCAGTACTAAATTTAATACATGATGTTGCAAACAGCGTTGCTTTGATCTTCTGCAAATATTTATACGGCGTTATTATTTGGAGATTGCTGGCTATGACATCTCGGTCAGCCATAGAATCCCATACAATACACTCATCGCATCATCGCGCTGAGGGATCTGAAACACCCTTGAGAAGCAGGAAAAGTGTCCCTAACCGGATTTGTTTGCTTACGAGACTAAATAGAGTCTGACTCAGCTATGGTTTAAACGAGTTTTTGTAGAATTGCCACTGCTCTGTAAGTAGAGTGTCCGCCCAGAGAGCTTCGACTATACCAGCCCTTTACCAGCTTAAACTGTACACTTATTGTGGTGAAATATACAGATCAAGATCACAGCCAAAGAATTTTGCAATACGATACTGGACTTGGCAGGCGCTAGAGGGCGGCGATGGCTCGGGCGATGGGAAGATCTAAGCTTCTGAGATTCTTCTAAAATCTGAGCGGTAACGGGGACCAGGGATTGAAAGAAGTCGCGACGCATATAGTGCTGTAGATCGGTCACGTACCTGTTTGCGTGTTGAGGGTGAACGGGCTGGTAAACGTAGAAGATTGTCGGGAGGGAAACGATGGACAACAACAGAAACTGCACTAAGTAGTAGAAGATCAGTCGGCATCGAGGCTGTTTATACCACGGTCTGGTTCTGTTGGTCATCTTAGGAGCGATGCTCTGCACTGTCCTGTCCGACGTTATAAAGTTCAGTCTGTTAGAAACATGATGCCGTAAACCAAATATGATCGCTTATTAACGGATCTGTCTTAACACAAACGGGAGGTGTGTTGACATTCTGGCGGAAGTCCGTACAACCCCGGTGAAGGAAACACGTTTCATTTTGTGCTGAAGTCTACTAAATGAAAATTCTTGTCTTTCTTTCCTTGTTTATGCTTCCAGATAAAAATAAATCATTGCCACCTAACACGCTTTAGTACACACACACAAAATAGAAAGTTAGAAAATGAGGTAGGATTTCCTTAGTTCCGGTGAAATTTTGACGAACACCTTTGCCATTTAGTCTCAAAGGCGTATTTACCTGACAAATCCCAGCGTCTTTGAATGTAATAATTTTTTGGTGCTGTTCTTTTGTATGCAGACAAAGGCTCGCCTATTTTAGCTAATTGATCCGGATATTGGGGATTCCGGATGCTTCTGGATGCTTCACATACCTTCTGGATAAAATCATCACAAACTGATTGACCTCCTTTGAAGTATGTTTGCACAGAGGTCGTTTCTAATCTTCACGGCTCACGTTCGTTTCGTTGTTCGTGATATAGCGACAAAAGCGTGCGCACAGGCCTGGTGTGAGACGGGAGAACTCAAGGTTTATGTGAACGACTGGAAAGGTTGGCATACTCAGAGGCTATCTTATTCTCCGAAAAGCTTAATATTTGTGATTTATTCAATCCGCTTGTTGTACCTGCTTAATGGCCTAAAAATGCAGGAAATCGCTGTTTTAGGGGGTCTAGATTTCAAAAATTTCCGGGAGAGGATGTACCCGGACCCCCCCACCCCCATCCTCAATTTCCTGGATCCGCCCCTGGATTGCATTCTACTTTCGTGTATGAAAAATATGATAGTAGATATGCACTTGTCAGTCTCAGACTTTTACAACGATATATAACACGTGTATATGCCTTAAATAGCAACGCTACAATGATTTTTTTTCCCGAGAATATTTAGCTGAGGACGCGCAAATCTTTATCGAGACCTAAAGCTAATACAATTTTTTTATTTTATTTTATAAAAGGGGGGCTATTTGTAAAAGCCCTGACGGGGGTTTTAGTCCTCCACCCTACACATGATTGTATAGTTACAACAGATTACGTTGTATACTGTGTCTGCCGTTACCGCTCGTGACTGACGTTGCGTTACGCGCTCCTAATTCGTTTGCAGTCTTACGCGGCTTCTGCCATCGTTTCAATGCCCTGGGGACGAGTTGCTGCAATACATGGCATCCAGTCATCCACCACGAAAAGGGAAAGGGCGCTTTTCTCTGTTTTCTGGACAGAAACGTATCTCGGATTTCTTCATTCCTAGCGCAGGAAACAAAGAAGACGTAAAGAGTCCCTCAAAATCTAGCGGTCCGCTAGGTAAGCGACAAAAAACTGAACGGCATGCGAAACAGGCTGCTGGTTCGTCTCATCATGGTACGAATACAAAACAACTGTGTACAGGGTTTGTTAATGCAGGAACTATGCTACCCGTAGAATCATCCGTCTCAAAAACTCATCAGGGAACTTTGTCAGCTACATTTGATATTCGGAATTCTACAGGAGTGTTTATAAATAATGCTGTGGGATCACATTCTGCTCACAGTCTTGTGAACGATAACCAATCGAGACCAAGAGCCCAGTGCACCACCACTAGTGGTAGTAGTAGTAGTAGTAGCAGCACTGTCGTTACTGTGGCAGAACCAGAACTGCCTCATACAGTCAGAAGCGAGAAGTATTTTCACAGCCATGCCTTTGGCGGTGATCGTACTGTGTTCGTGACCGGACCAGTTGATGACGAAGTGTCAGAACAGCAAAACAGAAGACAGACAGGTACAGTAATGAGTAATAATTTGGAAGACTATGACGATGTGGATAACTTCAGGAGTCTTCCAGTGGAACTGATGGAAAACATCTTTTGTCAACTGCCCATGGTGGATTTGATGCTCAATTGTGTGCTGGTCTGTCATCAGTGGTACGATGTCATTTCCAATGACAAGGTAATTTTCCTGTAACTCCTTACATTACATTGCATTATTACACATTATACACATGGCACTTGGTTTAAACCCAGGAATATCAGTTGGAATAAATTATCAGTTGTTGTGTTCATATGGTTATCTTGTAACACAAGTTTAGCTGGATTCAGATAACTTTCACCCTGAACATACAGTTTGCAACAACCTTAATCAAAAGGGTAAATTTTGGTTACCTATGGTTTGCTTTAGGTTACTATTGATATTGATAGCTTATAGGGTGGAGGATAGTTTGATTATAATTAATAATAATAATAATAATAATAATAATAATAATAATTTTACTAATCAGGAAATATCATGTTTTAAAGTCCATGTTTACAAAATATGCAAAGAGGTGGGTGCTCAGTGTTTATTATGTATAATTATTTATAGTTAGACACTTTTATCCCCATACTAAACATTGGAATATTAGCTTTCTTTGGTGTAAATAAAATATTCCCAGCTTACTTTAATTTTAGCATTTTTCCCTTATAGTTCATCCCATGGAAGAAGCGTTATTGTCGTCTTAAACACAAGGCAGGAAGAACTGAGGATGAGGTGTTCCAGATGCTGGATCAAGCGTGTCTCCTAGAGGAAGACTTCTTGGTTGTGCATCTGGCAAGGTTCAGTAGCTTTTCTTTGGCAGCTGCAGGAGCATTAAAAATGTTGGAATTGTTGATAGCTTAATTTGTTGCACCATTTTTAGTTTCCCTGTGGTTGGAGCTGCAAAGTGTATCATATAATTAGTTTGTATCAACTGTATGTTGTTTTTGATTATCCAGGTGAGAGTACATGTAGTCTCCAGGAAGACTGTTGTTGTTGACTCACCGAACACAAATGGTACACAAACTTAAACCTTCTCTAGAGATGCCAACAATTACCTGCATGTTACAAATGAATGATAGACAACATCAACCACAACCGAACAAACTATAGATGAATGAAGAGGGCAACGTTACATCAACCGATCAATAATGAAACACAACCGAGTCACCTTGACCACCCACATCACAACCAACTACAATCACATCAATAACCAGAAACATAAATACCACCATCTGATGAAACCTATTCACTTGACTCTGAAGATGATGTCAAAGTGTTGGTCAACAACAACAGTTCTTCTAGAGACTCTAACCTGGATGATCACAATCAATGTATTGTTCACACTTCTGGGTTCAGCTGTCAAGTCATGCCATACTCTGCTAACATCAGTGTAGTCTTTGTTTCTTATCTTGGAATTTATGTATTTTTTTTATTGTGGCAGTGCATACAAGTTTTAGTTTTCATTTATTTTCTATTTTTTCTAGATTCATGAAAGAATTCAGGAGAGACAACTCCTCCTTGCTACATTATTTAAAGCAGCATCCAAAGTTTCCATTGATTTCAAAATTCCTTGAGAACCAAAGCATGAGTCAATGCAACCATCAGGTATTGTGCAATGTGTACTGTATCATATCTTTGTCCAGTTCTGTATCATACAATACAATTATTATAAGTTGTATTTATTTATATCCAATAAGCCTTTTGTTTTGTAGCAGCAAAGTTGTTGGTCTGCAGTTGGCTTGTTGACTCTGGTGTCATCAACAGTACAAGATGTAACTCAGGTTATCCGCTGCTTGTTGAGCTCATCATTGTGCTTGGTGCAGGAAATCCTGGAGTGCATGTACTGTCTAGCCACTGTGTTCTATGCTCTTCACACTCAGAACAGAATTACTATTGGGTAAGTTAAGTTGTGCAATAAGAGTAGTATTGGAAAATTATGCAATATTTATAACTTAACTAAGTTTTATAGAATATTATTACACGACTTCACATTTTCGAGTGCAAATACGGGCCAAAACGAGTGCAAATCTGGGAGCGTATTGCACTCGTCAGGAACCAGATCAACTGGTTTATTAGCTTACGTGATCAATTTTCGCAAGCAAAGTTTACGAATGCGTCATTTTTTTGTTCCATTTTGCGCGCGGCGAGAACGTTTGCCCTGCTTCGTTTGTCGTATAATAAACAATTTATTACACGAAAAGTCGTGCAATACGGCTGTATTTTTACTCGTCAGTTTTATTTTTTCTCGCCTGAAGCAGGCTCGAAAAAATAAAACCAACTCGTAAAAATACTCTGCCGTATTGCACTCCTTCCCGTGTAATAACCT
This sequence comes from Plumapathes pennacea, assembly GCA_964036295.1. Classification (NCBI taxonomy): domain Eukaryota; kingdom Metazoa; phylum Cnidaria; class Anthozoa; order Antipatharia; family Myriopathidae; genus Plumapathes; species Plumapathes pennacea. The sequence continues at coordinate 19,456,314 of OZ038464.1, read as the reverse complement.
CTTTATATTGTTGTTTTGGGTTGGACACTTAACATTGTGTCAACCTACTCTGTCCTTGAAAGTCCTCATATTGGGTTAGGGGATCATCCAGCAGAAAATTAGATTCAGGCCACATTGATGAAGACCTGCTAACCACTTGGCCACCTAGCAACTAAAACCTAACATAACCTATGATGCTACCTAGGGTTAGGACCATGAGAAGGAGAAGTCACTGTAATGGGATGTAATTTCTCTCAATCATAAAGTAAATATATTGGTTTATTAATTGAGGACTGTTAGTGTACATAGTATCGATTGAGCCTTGTGTTTGTATAACATAATTCTCAGAACAGATTTTTCTGTTGCTTTCTGTTTCAGCCTTCACTACCGTGTGTTTTATGCACTATATCTTTTTGAGAACTCCTTTGCTGCTACACGTGCATCTTTGAGCTCGGCATTTTCACAGAAGCGATCTGGACAACAGTGTATCACAAAGTACAGGCAAGTTATGTGTTAGATGCTAATATATATTATGTCAGCCACCTCATGAATGTTGCATTGCTCAACACACAAACATGCATCCAACATCCCAAAAATGCTTCTCAGTGACATTTTCTCTATTGGACCATCAGTCACTAGTCACTGTCTATTGACCATGTTGTTTGGACCTTTGGTTACCGATGTCAAGAGTTTTGGGGGCTAGCTGTATGCATAATACACATACATTGCTTTGAATCTCTTTCTCACTCCAATTGACTGGACAACCCTCAGATTGTCCTGTTCACCCCTCTCTCCAAATTTTGTTTTTCTTTTTTCTCAGACTGGGTCCTTTTTGTGATTTTAACCACAGTTTTAATTGATAGTTCTTAGAGATCTTCTTAGAGATAGTTCTTTTCATGGGATTATGCAGTATTTCAATGTAACTATTGATCCCTTAGATGTTCATCAGATCGGATTCGCCTCACGCACGAACAGATCCGTTTAGTCAACCACGATGTGAATCCGGGAGATATTATAAAAATTGTGGCATTTGCTGGTATGTACAAACTCTCTGTTCATTGACACATGTTCTCATAAGCACAGTACTGCATGACATTGTCACACCATTTAAGACAACATGTTGAGGGTAGTGACATTCTTGCACCATCATTCAATGTCTGGTACACGAAGACAACATGTTGAGGGGTCCCCTGAGGGGTCTAACACTCAGGTTAACTTGAAGGAGGTTGTAGCTTCAATCATCTGTTGTGATAAATGAGTTGGTAACAGCATCTATCAGATAAGTGACAAAGCCCGTAAAAAATTAATTGTCATTGTATCCATTGTTCTCTCAATATTTTCAGGTACAGGCAAGACCACCACATTGGTAGAGTTTACCAAGATTAGACCTGAAGTACAATTCCTAAATGTAGCATACAACAAGTAAGTCAATGCTTTTAAGTTAAAACCTCAAGTTGTAGTCGGTGTGCCGTTTATGGTACGTGTACAGTACAAATGTTCCGGTCTATTCCAGAGACATGTGTTGATAATCGTTTGATGGAATATTTATTGTTGGTACCATACTACATTTACTGTGTTGTAAGTACATCTGCATTTGAATACACACAGGTCGATACAGCAACACGCGGCTAAAGTATTTCCTGTTAATGTGACATCCCGGACAGTTCACTCATTGGCTTATAGAAGTGTTGGTTACAGGTGAGACTCCTTCATCTAGAGCATGATGGTCTTTCCTGACTTTGTAAAGCAGTGGACGATTGAGCATTATCTCTGACGAAACAAACGATTGAAACATTATTTGCGGCGTTCAACAATGCGCATAAGGCTGACATAGTATACATTACTCAATAGATATCGAGCAAAGCTAAAAGAAGGTTTACGGCTAAATTCAGCATTCGACACTATCTTTCCTCTCTTTCGATTGGCCGAGAGACTGCTACGTCACCTACAAATAACTGCCTACAAAAAAGTGTCTGCTCATGCACTCTACTCTTTTCGGCGTGTCAAGTGCAAATAATATTCTGCTCATGCGCAGTTTTTTCCACCTGTGTGAACATTGCAGCTAGTTTTTGCTACAACGCACGCTTCCCAGCACATGTTATGCCAAATAATTTGTGAAATGCAAGCTCACTCGAATGATAAAACAATCATTGAACTCAGTTATCGCAAAATATTGTGATTTGCCAGTGGCGAGCAGATCAATTATTTGCCGATGCCGGAGGCAATGTGCGTAACTCTATAGATATCGAGCAAAGCTAAAAGGAAGTCTACGGCTAAATTCAGCAATGCGCATTATAGGCTGGTATAGTGTCATTACTCTGTAGATATCGAGAAAGCTAGGAGGAAGTTTACGGCTAAATTCAGCAATGCGCATACTCTATAGATATCGAGCAAAGCTGAAAGGAAGTTTACGGCTGAGCTCCATCATGAATGTGCTTCCTGGAAAGGGTGGATTCCTCCATGCACAAAGGGTTCTGGACACACTTGGCAACTTTATTGCATCAGCGGACCCTTCCGTAAACGCCAGGCACGTACCGCTACGCAACCTGGTCGCCATATCGGCGGGTGATGGTTTGGATGAGCCTGGACCGAGTTACTTCAATAGTCCACAGTACATCCAGGTTTGTATGGCGACGGTGCTTGCTGAAAAGAACCGTGTTGGCGCAGCTCTGCCGTTATTGCATTCTTCTTAACCAAGGCACATGTAGCCGTGGCTTTAAATTCTGTTGTACTACTAATGAACCATGTTTAACACTAAAAAAGCATGTGTAGTGATGGATGTCGGATTTTGATTGTAAAGATTGTATAATGATTGTATAATGCCCATTTCACCGCACATTAGGCCCGGGCCGTTTATACGAGAGCCTTACATAGGCCGCGGCTTACATAAGACGTTAACAGACCCACTTATACGAGTACGGCTAACACAAGACGCGAACTACTCGTATAAATGGTTCGCGGTTTCACGTCCAAGGTAGGCCGCGGCTTAGATAAGAACAGCTTCAAACCCCTAGGCCAGGATAAGCTGCGGCTTGCCTTAGCCGCGACGTGTGTAAGCCGTGAACGTGGATTGCGTGCCATTTTATACGAGGTGTTCACGTCTTATGTAAGCCGCGGCTTATTTTCTCTCGTGTAGACGGCCTTATCATGGTTACTCCACAGTTCTATCATCGCTGTTCAGATATCTGTTGGCCCGGTCAACTAATTCATAATAGCTGTTTGTGAATGGTTAGTGACACAGTTTGCAAAGCTTTCATTTACGTAGTTGTCAAGATATTTGAATGAGAGTTTTTTCTCTTCGCATCAGCAAGTAGTCGAACACGTGATCATTCTGTGGCAGAAGATGGTGGACCTGAAGGACCATGACGTCAGCATGACACACGACGGTTAGGACAATACATTTTTTAAATTTGTTTTTGTATGGAAATACAAATTGTATTTTACTGTAACCAAATAATTGTACTGTATGATGCTGTATTGTATCACGTAATATTCGTTGTAATTTGTGTGCTATTAACCAACGTGTTTCATTACTCGGTTTACTTGTGCTGTATATCGTCACGTCTGCATCGTATCGTATATTTGTGTTCTTTCCTAATCATATATGAGCACCTTGGCGTCATCTAGTTCTGCAGAGCATTCTGGGATGCCTATATAGAAATACTGATGTGTTCTGGTGTAATGGAGTTATTAATATATTAGAACTGATACTTTTCTTTCATTTTGTGCAGGATACCTGAAATTATATCAGTTGGAAAAACCTACAATCCACGGCTTTGATTGTCTCTTGATTGATGAGGCTCAGGATTGCACGCCGGGTAAGTTGAGCTTTGTTGGATTCTGTCGATTTGTTAAACACTATCACAAATATTATCAGTATCATGCCCTTGTTACGCATGGAATGTGTCTTCTATTATGGAAACTAGACTGGCGTTGCCAGTGAGCTCGGGAAGTGAGTTGCGTCGAGACCAGAATATACTAAAATGGAAAGTAGGGACAAGAGCGGAACTCCCAAGGAGACTTCCAGTTTCTCACCAGAAAAATATCACACAGTATAGAGAACTTGGGTTGTTGACACCTTGCTCAAATAAAACCTGATTAAACTATAAATTATCATTACAACACTCATTTAAAGGTTGAGCGACTCTGCATTTTGAGCTTAGGAACGAAAGGATCAGCCGGCAAGAAAAGCTGAGTAATGCGTGACATATCTTTTTATGCCCAACCGATTTTTGACAGTTTGACTTCGAACACTTATTGTAATCAGAGGCCACGATTAATCCAGCCTTCGCTTCAATACTAATCTGTTTCTTTTATTAATTGAATGCGTTTCTTCTATCAGGCTTTCGAGTATTTGTGCTCTGTAACAAATATAAAATTGAAAGCGAGGAATGTAACACCAGTCTTGTTTACAATATTATTACGGTTTTGTTTGCAGCGTGTTCAGTCATTTGTGACTGCAAACTCCATGCTCGGGACTATTTCGGTGTATTTTTCATTGCTAGTTTACAGTGACCATTGCGAAACAAAGGCTACATGATCAAATGGAAGAAACATTTCAACAGGCAATGTACGATAAGCAGAAGCATTTTATGAGTCAACAGATGTCATGCACAGTGTAAAGCATAAATCGCCATTGTTTTACGGCTAAAGCTCATCGTAGCTTTGGTTTCCGTTTTCGGCCTGTTATCTTCCCAGAAGTATTTCGTGTCGCCACAGAAGCTTTCGTCGGGATTAAATAGTTAGCGGCGACAGAGTTATTTGCAATCCCGTAGCGGTATCCATCAAAATAATCGATTCCATTAAATTTCCGCGGTGAACGCAAGCCAAAATCATTCTCTAAAATCCAGTTTATCCGTGCATGTTCCACAGAGCCAAACGGTGTTGAGTTTGGATGGGATGCAGCTAACTTAATAACACACAAGTAACGAACAATTCAATAGCCCACATCTTAAGTTGCTCGCGAAGTCAATTTACGTCACCGCATGTGCATGTCATGTGACAATGTGAACCAACCACCGTGTGCTGATTCTCGACCCAGAAAAAAAAAAGAAAAAAAAATTGCAATTTTAAGCTCGCCGCATCCGCGAGCAATAAGGTACATTGTTTATAATATGGAGCAGTACTTATGAACTGCCGGTGTTTCAGCGGCATCGGACATCTTGTTGCGTCAGTCGTGTGCCAAAATCCTGGTGGGAGACCCGAACCAACAGATATATAGCTTCCGTGGTGCCAGGAATGCCATGAGAGAAGTGCAGAGTAGTCACACGTTTTATCTCACCCAGGTAAAATATACTTGTACATAAGTGAACAATGTTAAATTTGACGGAAAGTTATTTCCTATGAGCTTTCTGTATTACTCTGCATGCCGGTGAACAGCTATGCGTCAATTCTTGTTCAAATTCTTATGGTGATTCAACTGCACTTCATTGTACTGAATTGCACTGACTTTTTAGTCACCTGATTCGTTTGTGATTATTTGACTGCCTTTTCTCTGAACATGTATAGTCCTTTAGATTTGGACCAGAAATCGCGTATGTGGCAGCCTGTACCTTAGACGCACTGAAGGGCATACACGATAAGACCCTTGTAGGAGGTGGCCAACCTGGTAAGTTAACTACGAACAATCGTATGATGTATCGGCAGTTGGTTGTTTATACGTGACCATGTGACCGCCGTACGGAATGTATTGAATAACGTTTCATGAAGGTTCTCTTTTCGCAAGAGGAAAGTGGACGAAGACCAAAACCTAGTTCAGCAGGGACTAGCATTCCATTGGCGATAACTCCTCGCACTGTACCAAGATCAGGTCACTTGATATTCGTTAGGACCCTATTTAGTCATGTCATGCGGAACACAAGTTTTAAAAAGTACTTAAAATATCTACTGCTTTCTAATTCTTTTTAACACGAAGGAGACCACCGATTAAAGTTCACGCTAATTTAAAGTTGCTCCCAGTATTGACAATGACGTGTGAGTTCACGTGATATAACACGACGTGACGTAATGTTATGTAACAGTGTCATGTAAGATGTCATGTGCCTCTTGAGCTGCAATCCTTCTTTCATGTACTTCTTTTATGTGCAGGTGCTGTTTCTGGTGATACCGTTGGCCAGTTAGCTATCATTACTCGGTGTAATTACACTCTGTTCAATGAAGCTGTGAAAGTGTGCTGCGCCAACAACGACACCAGGGTCGCCTTTGCAGGGGTGCGTGATGGTTTCTTGGATCAGCTCATTTTGATACTCTTCCTTTCGCACTCAGCTTAGACTTTATTCATATAGTATTTAGAATTTGTCGTAAAATTCGTCATTCCTCAGTTGCCGTGCTCCTTCTTTCAGGGCCGTAGCTAGGATTTTTTGTCTGTGGGGGTCAGACTCCGCACAGCCACCGGAACGGGGGGTGTCAACTCTAACAAATGCTGTTTGAGCGCGTAGTAATGAAGGTCGTCCCGAAAATCTGGAACATCTTCCCGAAAAAAATTAACCCTAAAGTGAAAGGTTCACAGCACTCTGTTAAACACTCTGGATATTTGTGAAACGTATTCAATCATTAAGGGGTGGAGCGGAGCGAGCACTCGTGAGAGGTGGTTTGAGCGCCAAAGGCACCACGCACTAGGGGGAGTCCGAGGGCATGCACTCCCGAAAAAGTTTAGTCTAGATTCCCTGAAACACCATTTCGTACATTTTGAGGGTTATTTTGAACAAATGTAAACGTTCAAACCAACTCTTTTCAAGCCGCACATTTTGCCAGTTTAGTGGTACAATTAACTGCTAGACGTAAAGATTAGTCCTTCTCGAAAACTGAACCAATTGAGTATCATCCTCCGAGGGTGCTGCTCAGTGAAAGCCTGGCCCACTGCGTCAAAAACTACGGACATAATGAGTAATTTGCGAGCGGAAGATTTTTGAAATTTGGCTCACTAAAATGTCATTTCCTGCCTTCTAGAGAATAAAAGCGGCTTTCAACAGAACATCTTAACGATTAACAAAACGTCTTATCGCAACTATTGCATCTATGTTACGGACATTTCGTAAATACGGGAGTGCTGCCTCATCTCATTTGGAAAGGGAAGAACGGTTCTCGCGCCAAACGCTCTAGTCCTCCAGAAACTTTGAAAGTTTTCGCTGCATGAGTTTCCTTTTCAACCACATTCAGCCAGAAGGATAAGGCTCCCAGATGTCCCGGATATTTTCTGATGTTCCGTTATTATATTAAGTTTCCCGAAACAGCGTATGTAACGGACCGTACCGTTTCTTTTTACCACTATGCCCAAACTAATTTCGACCTTAAAAGGAACCAATAATGGCGCAAAACAATATTTTAAACTTGCTTTGTCATCATGAACGGGTGTTGAAATTGTTTCTTTTGTTAGGGTCTGCAAAGCTACAGTCTTGATCGAGTGCTGGACATATACCGCTTGTTCTCAGCTGACAAGACAAGTAAGTCGACGATATAAAACTTGACTCGGTGACTGACTTAACAAATGCACTGTTTTTGAAAGGGCTAACTAGTATTTTTCTTGTAGAACTCTTGGAGATACGGGATAATTTTATTAAAAAATTCCCGTCATTTTCTGCCCTGAGGAAATTTGCGATCGCTGCTCAGGACGCTGAACTTCTTGGCAAAATCAAGGTGAGCAGGGAATCATGGGAATGCATGTGATCAGCGCACCATTTACAAATAAGAGAGGAAAATAGACCACAGTGATTTTATTGTTCAGTGTTATACATATTGGGCGTCTTTACATACAGCCTTGTACTTACATACATGAACTTTATTTCGAGTCCGACTCCAAGTTAGCGGATAATATCTCCGATAAGCCATCAGCTATAAAAATTTGTACATCTTAGGTGTGACTTGTAGACTTGGTTTATGGATTACGTTTTACAAACGAGTAAATTGAGTGCTTCCTTTCCGGCAGATTGTCGAAACACACCATGTCATGACACCTACACGCATAGAGAAGATCAGGAGCAAAACATGCAGGCAAATGGAACAAGCAAGTCAGTTTTACAAACGCTCCTTATTTTCGTCTTGCGTCATCATGTCACGTGTCGTGTCAGTCACTCGATCCCAGTTCTCATGGTGACGTGTCAGTCGGTCAGGTTAAGATGAACCAGTGCCACGTGATCATGATAATTGTGATACTCATGACGATTGTTTATAAATTGTTCTGCTCGGACTTGCCGAATATGGGATGATAAATAACCAACGAGGCGCCGCAATTGTTTTATATAAAACTGGATCTGAAATACACTGATCCAGGAAATTTCTTTTTTAGTAAATCAGATTTTCCAGGGAAATGCTGTTTTCACTCTTTCCATCCGAAATACTGAGAAGTTTGCCTTCGAAGAAGAACATACATAGGTGCTTAAGAAATACCGTTCAATGTGAAGTGGACTATGGCTAGCTCTGAACAATATTTTCTTTGTGGCCTTTATTTTACAGAAATCATCTTCTCCACGGCGCATAAAGCCAAAGGCCTTGAATTTGACTCTGTGCGCCTAACTGACGATTTTCTAATGGATGGTGAAGTGCCTTTCCGTAAGTATCTGGTAAATCGTTCTGTGACATGATGTAAGACGAAGAAATAGCGTCTCTGGCAGACGCGGTATGCTTAACCCTAAGGCCGATTTTCACTAGTGAAGTAAGCGGAGACGGAGAAGGAGACGGAGACGTAAGACACTTGTGCGTGTGAAAATTACCGAACGGAGATGAACGTAACCGAAGTAAACGGAGACGGAGACGCAAGAAAAAGAAAACCTTCCGTTCTGCTTCCTTCACCGCTTCCTTCTCCGCTTCCGTCTCCGTTCGCTAATTTTCACACGCGCACAAGTGTCTTACGTCTCCGTCTCCGTCTCCTTCTCCGTCTCCGCTTACTTCACAAGTGAAAATCGGCCTTAACGCCCGCCACTCGCTCGCTGAAGTACCTGCAACAATAATTAACCTGGTTCATGATCACGAGCGTGCGCATTGAACATAGTTTAACCGTCACTGCGCTCTATACTGCAGATGAACATCAAGAAGATGAGAAGAACTTGGTTTATGTAGCTGTTACTCGAGCCAAGAAGAGCCTACTGATGACCAGGACTTTGCTGCAAATATTGGCTTCGAGAAAGGTGAATAGAAGTGATCAATAGACACACAACGTTAGAACAGCTCATGGAACAGAACGAAGCAAAGTTTTACATTTATCAATGGAAGCTAGTACTCGGGAGAACTAGTTATTTTTGGCACGTTTATCAGACTGTTTTGAGGATTATTAAAATTTGCAAACTGGTAGTCCGAGAGGCAAATGACACTATATTTATGATTATATAACAATGTCATTATTATTATTTATTCCCGTATGTTCCTTTCACAGGAGTACTTTGTCGAGGCTGCTTTACCGAAGCAGGTGTTGCCTGTAAGAACGTCTCTTAAAAACAAGAAACTCGCTCCTCTTCTCGACGTATGTATTGAACTCGTAAAATATTCCGAGGTGTAAAACAACAAGTAAACTGTTGAATTTTTAGTGTTCACCATTGCGTAATTTGTAATAATTACACAATAAAGAACGTAAATGTCTAAACTTGATTATGGTATAAAAAATTTATTGATCTTTTTACAAGGTTAGAAATACAAACCGTACTTGGCTCATGGCGCATTGAAGCCTTTGATCAGTGATAAAAAAAATCGACGTGATTAAAAGATTTCACAGCGCTAAACATATAATGTTCATAACTTTTACATAATGGTTTGGTTTATTTTTAGGATAGGTCCAGCGTTACATGTGTGCAGTGTAAGGTAGAGGAGTTGCTCGATGATAAAAGTCAAATTATTGTTATAAAGGAGCAAATCAAATTGGTAAGTTGCATTGCCTATGACCCTCGATATTTCATTTTATATTTTTATCATTAAAAAGTCGTATGACTTGGAGTTTCCGTGCAAAAAAAGCAATAGAAAAACTGTAAGCGAAATGGTCGCGGTTGCAGAATGGTCGTGGTCGCTTACGAGAGGTTTCACTATTAATAATTTGACTCAGGGAGAAATCGGCACTTTGGTGCTGTATACTACCCTATTCACAAGGAAAATGTGCCAGTAAAATATAAAAGCCACTGACAAAACACAACCGATTCTCGCTCAACACGTTTGTCGAATTCGAGCAAGGCGTTCAACTCATCTTTATCCTCAGTGCCTTAAGTGTCAGTCATAGAAGCATGGTACTCCATCTGCATGTCTTTCTCTCACAAGGGAACATCGTTCACACATTTTTCGCACATAAACGGCACGGTATCTATCTTGTCCCTTCTGTCCTGCTTTGTGGCACAACGTACATTACAAGCCTTTTTTCTTTCCTGGATCTTTGTCAAGTCGTGACCTTCGGTATTTTAAATGCCAAACCAAATGTTGTTTCGCAGGGAAATGGCGAGACATGTCCTGGAGGGATCCTGTGCTCCTCTTGTGCGCTCAAGACCACGCCTCACTTGAGCTGCCTCATCTGGCCCAGTGTACAGTAAATCAACTAAAAGTTGGACATTACTTAAGCGAAGTTTTAAATTGATGCTTACAATCATTATACATTTATCTGCCAACAAACATTACCACTTGCGCTCATAAGTAATTGGTACGCAAAATACATAGAGATTACTTCATGGAAAGTGCGCGCGTACGGTTTTTATTCACGAGTTGTGAAGTATCATAAAACGAACGAGCGAGGCTTTGCGAGCGAGTGAGTTTTATGATACGAAACAACGAGTGAATAAAAACTGTACAAAGCACTTTCCATGATGTTTTCTGTTTATTATATACATACTGAGACATTTATGATGGGACCGGGAAACCCTTTAAAAGTAGTGAAAAATCGTCGTTCGCAGCTTGTGATTGGACGAACGATTTTTTTCACGTGTGAAAAGCGTCGTTCGCGGCCTCTCACTGGCTAGAACTCATTTGCGTACGAAATTTTACGATATGGCTTTTTCGTGAGTATGTCTCAGTATGTATATAATAAATATATTTATTATATAGACACGAGTGTTTTACTGGAAAATCTACCGTGCGTAAAATCCACACGAAACTGCATCCGGGACCCGAGTGGCGTATTTTCCATATCCTCACTGTGAGGATATCGTTGGCATCATTTCCCGCTTTTGCACGGTTGTTTGTGCAATTTCTCGTAAAACTAACCAGTCTGTATTTCCAACGCCCTCGATTTCGCTGTCCGAACTGCCTGGTCGGCTTTCGAGAAATTTTAGATTTTTTAGACATTGATATTTTTCGAATTTTTTAAATGTTACAATAAAATCTTAGTGGGTAGTGGGGACGGTTTGAAATCACAGTCTCCAGCCTTCTCATTTTTATCATTGGAGGGGAAGAAAACGATGAAATTCCGTCTAGAGACGCTCTAGCGCCAAAATAACGCCACAAGAAGCAATAAATTACACATGTGAACAAGGTCAGTGTGATAAAGCTTTATTATTCCTGTTAAGATCAAGTGATATTCTCCATACTAATCCCTTGTAACGACACACACGATTGGGCCGCCTGTGATTTTCTGCAAGTAACACTTATTTTGCACTAGACAGGCAACAGACATGCGGTATCCCATGTTTGTTTTATGCTATTTACCATAATATTGCTTTTTAATTTGTAACCTGGCATTAACTGAGCAATAATGATATTTTTAAGCAACTTTTGTAATTTTGAAGTTTATGTAATGTTACTTCGGTAGAATAAAGCAATGTTGTTGGTAGAAACTGTATCAGCAGTAAGTAGACTTCCTCACTTCTGGTGCCAGTATTTGTGCAGTATATTTAAAGAAAATAATATTCACAAAATTATTTTTTTCTTTTGTAAATGTTTTCTGTTCTTGGACATTCCCCTGGAGTACTTGAATCATCACAGAAAATTTGGTCAAAATCCAAGGAGCTTCATTCACATGCAAATTAACACCTTCGTGTTTTACATCTCACAGAAGGTCGGCCATCATTTAGAACGAGGAATAACGATTATTGCTTTGTGCATTTTGCACGATCAAATTTTTTAGTTGAACAAACAAGGACATTCTTGCTAACACATTTCGGTGAAAAGTTGGGTGTCGTATTCTTTACACTGAATATTTTAGTTAAGAAATATATAACGCGTCACCGTGTAATATAGCCTCATCTAAACACGCGAGAAGTTGGGAGAACAAGAGAGTAGCGTAAGGAAACCACGAGGCCGCCGAGTTCATAAAGAGAGGAAAAAATACGAAAAATCTCAAACTCGCAAAATAAAATTCCCGCAAAAATTGCGTGCTGCACGGTACTTGCAGTTCATTGGTTGACTAACACCATCAAGGTCACGTGACAGTCTAAATTTATGTACATATTAATTTGGCGCCAATTTTCATGTCTGGAGATGTGTAGCGCACATGAACCAGCGGAGTGTTTGTTTCTGTGCCGTCTTATGGCGTTCCCTCGTTCTCTTCGATAATTTTGTGAATGAAACACGGCCTTGACAATGGATGGAAGTCTAAAGAGTCCACGACCAGTACCAGTCATCATGAACGAAGTGTCATTTAGCCACCGGAAGCTAAAGAAATTGCGGGGAGACGACTATTTGCCACCGCGAGCTCCGGTAAAAACTGTTCCTCCGATTAGCAGAGTTTTCAAGCGTTCGAGAAGACACACTATCGGACCCATGTCGGTCAGCTTTCGGAATCATGGAGACGGTATCCTTTTCGTGAAAATCTGTTACTGAGATGTGGTTTCGTATGTACGTTGTTGTTGTGGGCCCGAGTGAATGTACAAATCGATCGTTTTTGTCCAGCCTTGAATTCAACTAGAAGATATTCATCTCCTGTTTGGATTTGCAGTCGATATCGATGCTTAATTCTTCAGCTATCAAATATTTTTGACAACGTGACTATGCAAAAATTGTACATTTGGCATTTGTCGTCGCCTGAAAAACTGATCAGCCTTGTGTCAGCATATTTATCTTAAATACCATTGTTGTCACCCAAAAGGTACAAGTACACAAAAACAGTATGCTCTTCAGAGAAATTCAGAGAATACATTTCCAATTCCCGGGGTTTAACGACGCAACCTCTTTTAGAAGTGTTTTTACTTCATGTGAGTGTCAATCAAATGCAAGTCACGTTTTTTTTTGTCTTTTGAATTAATTTTGTATTTGCATCCAACAGTAAAATGTGACTAACAGTTCTTCATAACCAGAAAACACTCTTTGATCTGCTATTAGGGTATGTCATTTTGCTTATCTGCAACAGCAATGTACTGGAAGAAGCCCAGCATGTACATTCAATCAATATGTCAGTCTAACATTACAATATTATTGGTAATCAATGAGGCATAAATATATAACAAGAGGATTCAAACCTTACCTTTCCTCCATGCCACATCCTCCTTGATGGTAAGATGTAAAAAATATATTGCTACATCAATATTATTAGTAAAGATTAAAGAAAATGTTATTAATTGATTTTTTAGTAACACTGATTGTGCATGTTGGGGGGAGGGTTGGCTGGATTGTGGGGGGATTGTTGTATCTTTAATACCAAGTATAGTTAAAAGATATTCCTTGACAATTTTCAGGCCTAAAAAGCCCTCATTACAACTCAAAATCTACAGATCTTTATTTCGAACAGGTAGCTAGGTTTTTACTTCTGCTGTGCACCATTTGTTCATTTTTTTTTTAATATTCTACTAAATGCATTTTGTATAATATTTTTCTCCCAGTGTTTTGAGAACATCAGCAAATTGGGTGCAGGATCATTTGGAGATGTAAGTAAGAATTTGCCCAGCTCTCTTGACAACAACAGTATACATTAAAGTAATGTATTAGTGAATTTTCTTCATATTTTTTCATGTCTCTGTTTACCAGGTTTTCAAAGTACGGAGTAAAGAAGATAACCGTTTCTATGCCATTAAAAAATCCAGGGACAGGTTTCGAGGTCACTCAGACAGGTATATGAAACCCTCTATGATGGATTGACACGATCAAGTTGCATGTACATGTTTTTCTAAAACTCAACCTGTTGAAATGTTTCATGAGCAGCAAGCAAACTTAACACAAAGGATCGTGGCCAAACCAACTAAGAAGTCAAGATTATGGAAGTCAGTAAAGAGCTTGGATGATGTTGTTTTTGTCTTTTTGCAGAAAATTCAAACTTGAGGAAGTGAACAAGATGGAGAAACTGGAAGCTCATCCTAACTGTGTGCAGTTTATCAAGGCTTGGGAGGAAAGGTGAAACAGTTGAACCTGTATAAGACCTCTACAAAATATTCTCTGTAATTTACTGCCACCTAACGGCACTTCCAACTGGCATTTCATGTTTTTTTCTTGTATTAAACAGTCAGTTAAATTATCGGATCATGTGTACTTTAGCTGCTGTCGGCCAACGTATTGGTCGACATATTGGCCAATGTGTTGGCCGACAGCAGCTAAAGTATACATGATCCAAATTATCTTTGGCGCAATTTTTACTGCAAAGGAACCCAAACTAAAGCTTGGGTTAAATTAGAGACCATAGGACACTTTATAGTAAGTTGGTGTCAGTATTTCATTATATATAATAATAAAAATATACAATATATTTTATTATGTGATTTACTACAGGGAACATCTTTACATCCAGACAGAGCTTTGTGAAATGAGGTACTGTGATTATTAATACATACTTATATCATTCATACAAACGTCACTCACTGTTTTCCGTTCACTGTTTTGTTTTTTTGTATTTCAGTTTGAAAGATAAAATTGAGAAAAGTGTAAAAATTAAAGAGTCAGATGTTTGGGACTATTTTGTGGATCTTACTCTGGTAAGTAATGTCTGCATAATATGCTAATTCTCTCAACATTCCCAACACAAAATATGTATACGTGGAAGGAGAATATTATAATACAGTTGAACCTCGCTATTTCAAACTTGGATAATTCGAAACCCTCGTTCGAAGTCAAGCTGAATCCCTGTGGATATTTTTTTCAGTCATTTACTATCTATTTTGAAACCCACTATTTCGAACTTTTTTTTTTTTTCCATGTCCCAGGGGAATTTGCAATAGCGGGGTTCAACTGTAGTCTGATCAGCGAGAGTCAATTAATAGTCGGTAAATATTGATTGACTGATTCGTATAACATGCCAAGAGTTTATTTAGAGTCCCCGATAAGTTGGTGATTAACAACCAACACTACTGACACAATGATAAAACTAGTGCTGCTTATTTCAGGGACTGAAGCACATCCATAAAAATGGTTTGGTTCACATGGACATCAAGCCTGCAAATGCATTTATTGGGCTGGATGGGCTCTGCAAAATTGGTGACTTTGGCTTGGTTTTGGAACTGTCTAAGGTAGGGATACATTTCTGCTGGAGGTACCATAAAATCCTGGTTATTGGCCTCGGTGTTTTGAGTTCAAGAGGTAGAAATTAAGCTTTCACACACCTGTTGAGTCAACTGGGCTTATGCAGCTTCATACAACATTATATATTGTCAGAATTTAAGAAAATGTATTTCTAAATGGAGAAGGGTGCGAGGATAGGGGTATTTTCTGTTACCCAGACTGATGGGCCTATAATGCATTGATTAATATTCCAGCTGTAACCATCTCTCTCCTGGGCAACTCTGGGGATTTGTCAGACTTTGTAGGGAGGTGGGAGGGGATTGCATCACAACACTGTAAAAGTCTAATAGAAAAAAAGTGGGAGAAAGGGAGAAATTCCTAGTTACTTTTTTTTTTTTTGACCAGGAGGAATTAATTTGTATCTACACTAACAAGCCCTGGGGTCAAACTGGGAGAGAGATGCAGCGCTCGACATTAACGGTTGCCCGCTTGCCCGGGGCAACCAAAACTTTTGGTCAGGCAGGTAAATTCTGGGCTGGGCAATCAGAAACTATGAAACTTTCTATTGCTTGAATTCAATCTACAGTCCGAAGGGCAACCAACCTAAAACCTTAATGTCGAGCACTGAGATAGTAACAGCTTTAAATGACCAAACTATTGAACTTTAAAGGGTAAGGAAAGAATGAGTCTTTAATGAAGCCTTGTTCAAACCTGTCTTATTATTGTATCACATAGTGTGATGTGATTGATGCCCTGGAGGGAGACCCCAAATATCTGGCACCAGAACTTATGCAGGGAAGTTTTTCACAAGCTGCTGATATTTTCAGGTATTTCATGTAACTTTCAATTCCATCTGTTACCATATAAACACACCAGGTACTTTTGAGGCTACAAATCCCCACCCATTGGGTAAGGAAAAGCAAATGTACCAAAAACTAAGACCTTGAAAATGAAGACCCCAACAACAACAGCCAGCAGCTGCTGAACGGCCATTAGTGACCAGGGCCCAGTTTTTCAAAGCACGATTAGGCTAATCCTGGATTAGGTCTAAACTTTCTTGTCATTATTTTATAAGCCTGAAAACGTGAAAGTTTCGTCCACAACAACTTTCTTGATAACGTTTTAAGCTGGAACAAGCTTAAATCCATCTTCGAACAAAACTCTGCAGTTTATTGGGAGAGAGGTCGAGAGAAGAATTTCATTAATCCTGGATTAGCTTAATCGGCTTTCGAAAAACCGGGCCCAGTTCAAGCTTCACTCAGTGACATTCTCTTTCATCTTACACATTACCACTTACGCTTTACATCAAACGCCAGCTTAAATTGTGGGGTCAATAAGATAAGAAGGTTGGATGGTATAACAGTTACCTCTTCAGTTATGGAGTACTTTTCTATTTCAGTCTTGGTATAACCCTGCTAGAAATGGCATCAGATCTCGAACTTCCTAAAGGAGGTGAAACTTGGCACCAACTGAGGAATCAGAGCCTCCCAGATGCTTTCACACAAGGTGCATTGTTGTTACTCTTGTTATTGTCATTGTTGTTATTTTGTTTTCAAGTGTACTCATTGGCACCATAACCATACATTTTATTTCCACACAGGCCTGTCACCAGAATTGAAAAGACTGATTTCCTGGATGATGGATCCATTACCATTTAGGAGGTATATTGGTTACAGTTTGTTACTGATATAGTTATACATCTTAGTGAACATGTAAATAAACATCCACCCCCAGTGAATTGTCAAATGAAGCATAAAGGCTTAGTACCATGTTTTTGAAGGAGTCATGAATAGATATCTGGAGCTCCTTTTGTAGTTTAATACTTCACCAACACTAAGATGGGCTGTTTTTTTTAGACCAACAGTGGATGAATTATTGGCAGATCCAGCAGTAAAACAGGTATACTTTCATCTCTGTAGCTCAAGCTGGTTTTGCACAATTTGTACATATCGGGAGATGGCAGGCATTATTTTTTTGGAGAGGAAGTGGTTTGGCCTTCTAGTGATAATGGCAAAGGGAAGGAGCAGGGAGACATGAGAGGTGGGGAGTGGGAAGGAGGGGGATGAACTTCTTATTCCCTTTCCTTTCCTCATTTCCTCTCTCCGATACTTGCTATAGTCCACCTCTTCTCCCCTGCCTTCTCTCCCCCATCCCTCCCTGCCCTTGCGGGCCAAGCTATGCAGGCTAAGTTCAAAGAATTGATAATGGTCATTGTTTGTCAACTTTGTCAGGTCTGGAAGAGACGAAGAAGAGTCTATTTCAAGAGCAGGATGGTATGTATTACGCATTTACACTATAAACCTTGTTACTGCACTTTAAATAACCTAGTTGTCAGGATTGATTCATACCTGGGGTTCCCATGAGGTGGTTGTAATATCATTATTTTGTTTGTTTTTTTTTTCTTCAGTACAAATCTATATCCAAATTCTGTCTTGCTGTGTTCACCTTCTTCATCTGGCTCTGGATGTTTGTGACATGGCCTTTCAGACCTGCTCAAGGTATGAACCTTTTAAATGTTCTCATACATTGCTGGGAGCCATGTCAGCCAAACCATAACTCTGACCCTAAACTGCGATAACAGGTAAAACATGACTTATATATTAGAAGAAGATACTGACTTACAGAGTTACCAGTAAAGGAGGTGGAGGACTGTTTGTGAAGGACTAGCAGTACCTAATGTACACATGGGAGGGTGGGTGGTAAAGTCAGGTACACTAATGGCAACAACAAAAACTGCCAACCTGAGCACTTCATGTCCTTTACAACTTACCCTCTGTACTGTTACCCAGTCTCCCAGTTCCTGAGAGAAGTTCAAGAGCACACAGAAATGCGGTATATCCTTGAGCAAGCACTCAGGGTGCTTATTGCAAATATTCTTGTTTTTTATATGGGGAACTTGAATAAGGTGGGTGGGGGGGTGTGCATTTCTTAAATTTTGCATGTCAAAAGGAATTACAGTATTTCTGCTGTGTAACATGTGAATCATGCCCCTTAGGAAAATTAAACACACCGATGTCAGAGAAGGATGATTCATTTATAACAGCAGACTCAAGTTTCTCAAATGATGGTAAGTAAACACACAGAATATGTCAAATATTGTGCAAGTTGGATTTATATACATGTTATTCTCTACGCCTGCACAGTCTAATCTTGTACTCTATAGCACTAGTTTTTTTCACTGCATTCTTGGGTCTGACTAACATGACTATGTTTGACTCTCAGAACTTTATGACATGTCCCCGGACAGTGGTCTGTCCACCCCGGACACCAGTATTTCATTGGACGACCTGTCTTTCTCCCGTTCTATTCCAAATCCTTACTGGCATGGGTATGTATCTCACCAACAATATTAGGATTAAACCATAATTATTAAAAATGTTGTTCTAACACTGCTATTACTATTGTTATTAAAACTTGCTACTATTTCTATTGTAATTAAAAGTTGTTGACTTATCATTGCTAAAACTATTTACATATCGATGCTGTATGCAAATCTAGTGCATATAGGTAGGCTTTTAGCATACTTAATTATGACATAATTTGCAGAGTGCTTCACTGAGCTGCGGTGGCCTAGCGGTCGGCACGGTCACCTTTCACGCCGAGGGTGCGGGCTCAATCCCCACTCAAGGCAGTGAAATTTGAGGTTCTCTACTCGTGGCTCGGATGACCACATAAAATGGCGACCCGTCTCTAGGTTAAAACAAACCATGAGGACGCAACTAAATCTCCGGTCGTTACCACCCTCAGTGTGGGAAGGGAGCACTTAAGTTGGAGCCTTACTGTGTTGACTGCTGTCCCTCATCATGCCAAGGATGATAAAAGCTTCATAGATAAATAAATAAATAAATAAATAAATAAATATTTTGTTTCCCACAGTGAAGAGCACAGACACTCGCCAACTATGAATCACTTGACGCCATGTGCACACGAGAAACCTTTACGCACATCGCCGGTTTCACAGAAACTTTTCTGTGGAAATGGAAGGTAAAGTCAGACATCGCACTTTCATGCAAGAATCTGCGTAAATATGGCACTTCCAGATACGCTAGATATTCACTGTACGCAAGTTTTATTATCTTTCTCATTAGTTTTCGAAATGCTTCGGGTATGGGATGTCTGAACGTTTTTGTGGAAATGGAACATACAGAATACATTGCTTAAGCATGGTTTTGAGAACGTACATATAGCTTTTCTTTAGACATCTTGTTGTGGAATGGAAGATATTGTACATTATTTAGAACACAAGAATGTGCGTAGGTGTCCTCAAGGTATCAATTGGAGATCTTTTTCTTGGGAACTAAAAAGTGCGATGGAAAATAGTGGAAGCGCCAGTGAAGACAACAGCGGCATACAAGGAATAGAAAAGTTTTCATAAGCTTCTTCAAGCGACGCACGTACAAGCATAAGCGCAAGCACAAGACTCCTCATTTCACAGTGAAAAAGGCTCGAC
The DNA here is from genome assembly GCA_964036295.1 of Plumapathes pennacea. Classification (NCBI taxonomy): domain Eukaryota; kingdom Metazoa; phylum Cnidaria; class Anthozoa; order Antipatharia; family Myriopathidae; genus Plumapathes; species Plumapathes pennacea. Next base: position 19,436,561 of record OZ038464.1, on the reverse strand, counting down.
GCAAAGCACAGTTATCAGATTATTTTGTTCCTTGTGTTTGCGCTTGCGTCGAGCTCGTTTTCACTGAAATACGGACCTTGTGCTTGCGCTTAACCTTTGCGCCCCTTGCACTTAACTCTTTCACTCCCAAGTTCAAAATGCAGATTCTCCCAACCTTTTAAAAGGAGAATGTATGCGTGATGCAGTGAGAATTGATAGTTTAATCAGATATCATAGTAATGTATCAAAAGCCATGTTCTCCTTACGGTATGATATATTTGTGCTGCCAAAACCGAACGAGAAAATTGAACTTGATCATGCTTGGGAGTGAAAGGGTTAAATAATCTTCATCGAAGTTGAGCTTGTAAACAGTTCATTTTTTTTTTCTCTTGTGTACTTTATTCTTTGCAAGGTTAACTCCGCCCATGGTTACCAGCAGCCCGGAGCATGGCAGATATACGCCTCCTATGGATGGCGTGAGGGGTCGTTTATTTGATAGCGATGTTTTGTCAAAGACTGCATCAGGTCCTCGAAACCTTATGGAGGTAAAAGAAAAGGGACGAGTAATGTGTTGTTGCTGTGATTACTGCAAATAAGCGACTCGCAGATTAACTTCCGCTCAAATTTATAGTAGTAACAGGAACAGTGGTAGTAGTAATAATAGTGAGGCAGCAGGAGTAGTGATAGTATAAGAACACTACACTAAATATCTGCGCTTTACTTTGTAGGTATTTGAAGACGCCGCTGTCTTTTGAAATGGACGTCGCAAACGTGGAATACCATGACCGTTGACAATCTTCCCCCCCCCCCCCCAAAAAAAAAAACAAAAAAAAAAAACGTTATTTTCCCTGATCTGTACGACAGCCCGACGAAAGATAAAAGTGAGTTGAAATAGTTATTTAATATCAAGCCAAAACAACTGACATGCAATACAATTATCTTGTTTTTGATGACAACGTATTCCACGGAGGATGAGATTGAAAGTCCGTTCCACTTCTGAATATTTTAAATTTGTAGGAAGGCAGACAACCTGGTCTTTTTGGGACAGGGGTTTTGGTTAGAAAACCTACTCACTCACTTCTAAACTTGTTCGAAGTGTCTGTTCTCAATTTTTTAATAGGTAATGGAACAGTTTTCGGATGACTGTCGAAGTTAGACTGATTGTGTGATTGCTTTGGTTTTGTGTTTGCTACACTTTTGGCAGCATCTTTGGCCAATCAGGAACAAAGGCGAAATCTGATTTGCGGTCTTTCCACGCAGGCAGGAAGCCATGGCGATTGTTGACAGTAATTTTCTTACAGCTTTTGTGATAGGCGATACCGAATATTGTGACTTTGGTTTTGGTTTTTGAAAGTCTTCCGAAAATCATTTGATACACGAGAAATTATTCGTCTATTCAGCTAACAGCGTCTGGAAAGTTCCGCAAGCCTTTGTGCTGATTGGCGCTTGGAGCACAATTAGGTGAAATATAACACTGACATGGACCAATGAAAACCTTGGCTTACAGAAATGGAAACATTTTCATCTTCATTTCATTGCCATTGAGTTGTAAATTTCTAAAACAGCATTTGGTGTCTTTGCACATTAAGATTCTTGTGCAGTAGTAAAAGATCAATATTGCATGGTATACGACACCTTTAGTGTCGATCTGAAGTTTGGGTGGTGAATGTTTCATTTCCGAGTCGTGACAGCTTGTAACATTTTCCCCTTTGTAAATAGGTTGAAGATAATATTTACTAAATAAAGCATATAAACTTGTTCAAGTATCTTTGCTGGCTCGTCTCTATCATTTCACTTGGACGGTCCAAATATGTTTGACAAGTTTAGTAGCATTCTTGGCCAATTAGGATCAGAAGCAAAACCTGGTTGCGATATTTTCATGCAAAGCAAGCAAATGGCATTTCCCTGCACTGCAGTAATTTTAATTTCTTTATCCTTGCAGCCTCTTTGATTGGCGGTGTACTTACCGCCGTACTGTGTCACGTGATGCAAATAGAAGGCTGGGTTCAAAAGATGCCCGGCAGTCCCAGTCTCTCTCTGTTTATTGCAGACTCCGCTGGTCATCAATTGTTGCAGGCCGGCAGCGTGGTTGCATGCAAAGATGGCGGTCAGTTTGTACATTGTCGTTTTTTATGTATTATGTTCGTGGGTAGCGGGTGAGCAGCCACAGCACCTGCTGAACGTGCCGCAAGTGTTACTTCCGTACGCAGCGAGAGGATCGGTAAACGCAAATTTTACTCTCAAGGCGTTTCAAGGCTGTTATACTTGGTGAGGGATCGAATTTTAAACAACCTTCCCGCCACTGCCTTCTTTTCGCTAGTGTCGTCTTAACAGTCCTTTTCCGCTTGCTTTAGGACCTCGAACAGACCTGAGGTGGCTACTGTGGAGCCGCTATACAGCTCTGAAGAACAAGAAAATGGTGAGGGCGCCTTTCACATGCATGTCATGGAATTCTATTCTGTACATTTTCCTTAGTACGTTGTCATCAATGAAGTGCGTACATGTAGTATGATTTACGATATTTCTGTATTTTGACGGTGCTTCTAGTTCAAAGGTTTTTTTTTTATCAACAAACATATATGCGCATATATACACTTTCCATGCCACCCTTCAATTTTGCTCAAACACGTACACTGATATAAATCAGATCTGCAGTGCCAAGAGTGATCAGAAATCAACTTCTTCTTGAATGCATATTCATGCGTATGTGGTCAGTATGGAAGTGATCTCTTTCTTTGCTTCAAGCTGATCTGTGTTCATGCTACTCTACCACCCCCTCCCCCTCCCCCACCCCCTCCCCCACCCCCTCCCCCTCCCCCTCCCCCTCCCCCTCCCCCAGAGCTCTGGTAAACGGGTTATTGTACATGACATGTGTATTAAACCTTTCACTCCCAAGCTCAAAATGCAGACTCTTTCATAGCAAAATGTGTGAGTAATGCAGTGAGAATTAATAGTTTAATCAGCTTTTATCTTAGCAAGGTATCAAAAGCCAAGTTCTCCCTACTGTATCATATGTTTCTGGTGAGAAACTGAAGGAGAAAATTGAAGTGGATCACTACTGGGAGTGAAAGGGTTAAGCTCTGTCATCTTATCAAAATTTCTTTTTTTTTTACAACATGTAGATGCCTATAGTCTTATAGTGTTAGTATATAAAAGCCTCATTTTTGTTGTTGTTCATTTCTTCAGTGAAACGCTTTAAGAAGAAGTGCTCAAAGGAAGCTGTGATTACAGTGCAGTCGAGACAAGCGGAGAGACAAATAACAGAAGTTCTTGCTGAGGAGGAAGGTTGGCAAATATAAAACTGTCACAATATGCAGTTTATATAATCAAACTTGTATGTGGGTATAGCTTTTCAGACCTCCATAAGTTGAATTCCTTGGGGGAGGGGGTGCTGATGATATGAATAATATTTGGTCAATCTTTCTTGCTTGCATAACTGGTGGGCCAGCTAAATCATTTCACAGTGATTGGTTTTGCATTTTGCTGTACAGTGGCTGAGAATGACACAAAGCATTTTCTGGCACCCAGTGGAAAAGCCTGGCAAATGCAAAAACCATTAGAGAATCACATAAATTACAGCTCTTTCAAGACATTTAGTGAAAAACTGATCTATGTCAGACCTTGGCTTTGCAATTCTGGTTTTATTTACAGTAATGGTGTGTTCTTTTATTGTGGATTTAGTGACAGGCATGGTTGTTCGTTGTCTTATATTTGTGGACAAGATCAGGAGACTAGAGATCATGACAACCACCAGGGAACTCTTGTTGGGAGAGTCACCAGAAGTGTTCCATGTGAAAGCTTTTGATGAGGAAGGTAAAAATGCACCCTCTCCTCTACCCTCTGGCTCCACCCCCACCTTTCATGTCACACCTCTTCTCTCGCCCTTTCTTTGTCAACCCTCCCCTGTCGCCCTTCTCATCTTGCCAGCCTCTCCTCTTTCGCCCTTTCTCTCTGGTACATGGCCCATTAAAGGAAATTGTTTAATTCTTTTATCCACAGACAACTTATTTTCGACTTTAGAAGGACTTGTTTTTGACTGGGATCTGATCACTGTTGAAGGAAATGGATCAGTAGCAGCCCAGTCCATTATCAGGTGAGTGTAATAGTTGTCATAATTATCCCAACCAATAAGAAGAAACTGTATTAGTGATGCAGTGAGAATATATTAACATATAATTTTTTGGTACATATTTGAGACATTTTCTTTATTTCATTGTGAACATAGTTATGAACTTTAATGTGAAAAAATAGCAAAACCAATCTATTGCTTTGGTTCAAGCTGATCTAACACCGTACATTCTCCCAACATATCCCTTATATTTTGATGATGATTAGTTGTGAGAATAAGGTCCTTGATTTTAGCGGGTGAAAACTGAAGTTGACCACTCTCAGATTCTTTTAGTGCAACTAATTAATTTACTTGTATTGTGTTTTTTTGTTATAGAATTTTGCCATTTGACAAGTCATCATACAAAACAACACCTGAAATATACTTGCTGGAGTCAAAGGTTTGTTACTTGCTCAATGTACATTGATCAATGCCATCTGTTATCATCCCCAAGGTAACCCTTGGGATTTCTATGGCTTCTTGCACCAGAGATTACTCAAACTGAAAGATAAAAATAGTAATAGGATGTTATAAATATTACTGTTTTTGATTCATAATAATTATTTTCAGGGACTTAAAGGCAGCAGTATTATTGTTGAGCCAATCAACACTGGAACAGCCATTGTGAGAGCAAAGTTACATGAAAGAGCATTTGAGGTATTGTTGAAAATTTGAATGACTTAAGTAACCCTTTCATTCCTGATCTCAAGATATTATACTACTCTTCAGGAAGAAAATGTATTAAGTGATATAGTGAGAATATTGATAACTGAATCAGCTTTCATATGAGCAAGCTATCAAATGCCAATAATATTATCTCAGTCAAATTACTATATCTAGCAAATTACTCTGACTCATAAGGGACCACCCTTAACATCAGGTGGTCACTTATGGGAGGCCCCACTCCCAAGCTTAAAATGCATATTCTCCCAGCCCTTTAAAAGGAAATTGTATGAATGATCTGTTGAGAACTGATATTTTAATCAGCTTTTATCTCAGTGAGCTATGAAAAAGCAAGTTCTCCTTACTCCTTACTTTAGTGTGAAACTCTAAAGAAACTTGAAGTTAATTAGTGTTTGGTGTGAAAGGGTTAACATGAATACCCACTGAGGTATTGTTGTGTTGTTTGTTAGGATGTGCCTCCAGCCCAGGTGAGGCTGATTGTTCTGGACAATGTGATGCTGAGACCATCACATGATATGTACATCCTGGTCAACACTTCCATATCCTATAGTGTGGTGCGAATGCAGCATGGTAGAATGGCTGGTGAGTGGTCAGGCTATTTCTCCTGTACTGTAAGACGTGGCTCTGATTTTCCTGGGTTCAAATTGATCCAGTCTTGATCATTGTTTGAAGGACAGTTCAATTCTGTTCACAAGGCCTGCTGTTCTGGTTCCATCCATCCCTTTCATTTCCATTTTTCCTCATCTTAACCACTTTACAAAAACAATCTGCCATGGTTTTACAATATGCTCAGTATGTGTTCCTCTCCACAGTGGTTTTGATGCCGTCAACTCAGTTTGAGTTCAAGCTAAGCAATGTCACTGTGGGCGACCTGGATGTTGCACATTCCAGTGTGACAGGGATCCAAAGGGGTTACACCCAGATGGTTCTTGTGGACAGGAGTATCCTTTAACACTCAAAGCCAACAAGATCTGCAGTTGATCCCCTAAAAAGTACTGAACAAAGCGAGTTGTATTTGAAGAGTTATTGCAAGGGTTCCAAGCAAGAGATTACCTGTCATTTTCTCCACATTGAACTTGGTGTATACTTAATTATTTATGTTATTTATTATCACTGTCACTGATCATGTGATTTTGTCGCAACTGCAGTATATATATCATTAAGCGACACCAAACTCAATAGAGGTAACTATTTGTTACTCTGCATGATTTGGAAAACGGCTTATAGCCATGTGTACAGTACACAGGGCAAGTTTTAATGATCACTCTTGTGAGCAGGAACATCCAATAGTATTTAGGGTGTGGTCAGAATGGACTGTTCCTTGATTTTTGGCAGACATGCTTCACATACCAGCAGCACATCAACCCTCTGCGGGCATTTATGTGGTAGAGCCAGCATCTATTGGTATGTCACTGTACATCTGTAAATCTTTTACTAATCGTACAAGTGAAGTATTAAGAAGTGACGCTTCTTTAATTTGAACTGACTATCAAATAGAAAATTCTTCTTACAGTGCGATTTGCACTTGAAAATGTGAAGTCATGTAAAAAATACATTTATTATATACATACTGAGACATACTCACGAAAAAGCCATATCGTAAAATTTCGTACGCAAATGAGTTCTAGCCAGTGAGAGGCCGCGAACGACGCTTTTCACACGTGAAAAAAATCGTTCGTCCAATCACAAGCTGCGAACGACGATTTTTCACTACTGTTAAAGGGTTTCCCGGTCCCATCATAAATGTCTCAGTATGTATATAATAAACAGAAAACATCATGGAAAGTGCTTTGTACAGTTTTTATTCACTCGTTGTTTCGTATCATAAAACTCACTCGCTCGCAAAGCCTCGCTCGTTCGTTTTATGATACTTCACAACTCATGAATAAAAACCGTACGCGCACACTTTCCATGAAGTAATCTCTATTTATTTTATTGTATAGGTAGGTGGCCATGACAGTGGGAAATGAGGGAGCTCATGATTTATCAAAGGATATGAGGTGGTGATGTGACAATTTTTTGTTTTACAGGCTTTAGTATTGTCCCCGACAGCAACTGGGTTTTGCAAGTTGGCGTTTACTATGCCATATCAGTGCAACTTTATGACAAAGATAACCACAAGATCAACATGGCAGATGTAAGTTGAAAGTCCCAAAAGTCCACATATTGGACTGATACATTTTACATATCTTTATAAATTGGAGTTGCACTTACTACACACTGCACACTGCACACCATTGCATTTACTCTTCCATGCACACTGTCAACTTAAAATTATATATTAGTTCAAATTAATTTGTTATACAGTCAAACCTCACTATTTCAAACTTGAATAATTTGAAGTCCCCGTTATTTCGAAGTCAAGCTGAATCCCCTTGGATATATTTTTTCAGTCATTTACTATCGTCTATTTTGAAACCCCGCTATTTCAATCTTTTTTTCATGTCCTGTGCGACTTTGACATACACTGTACATTGACCTGGATACACAGTTGAGAGTGTGTTTGCTGACTTTTCAAGGATGTTCATAATTTAACCTGAAAATCACTGTGTAGAGTGCATAGTTCTGTGCAACAAACTGTGGGTTTCTTATTTGTCTTTGTTATTGATTATTATTCTGACTTTCTGCAGAATATCTATTTGGATACAGTATTTTCTGATCAGTTCTTTGAGGTGCTTTGGTCAACAAAGAATGGCTCGTACCACCATGTTAGAACCCTGACCAAGGGAAAGACAATTTTGAAGTCAGTATATACAAAAATCAAGATTCCTCGCACAGGTGTGATCCACATTTTTGAAAATCCAATATCAGGACAACAAGAGGCAGAAATCTTTGACCCTGTGGTGGTTGTTCCTGAGATTCTGGTCTTCCCGTGGTACCCAGCGCCAACACCACCAAATGCAGCAAATGCCCATCAGTATCACCACCTTCTAAAGCCATCAGGTGGGAGCGGCACTTACATCTGGACATCATCCAACACTACAGTAAGCACTGTTAATACAAAGGGCCTTGTGATGACAACCAGCGGTATCGGCCACTCTGAGGTCAAAGCTGCAGATGTCAGAAACACTGAGCATTTTGATGTTGTGGATGTGTACGTCCTTCAACCAAGGAAAATGGAGTTTATCCCTTCCCAAGTTGAAGCTCAAGTTGGGTCAGTTCTTGTGCTGCCATTAGCTGTAGCAGCTTGTATTGACAAGGACTGTCAAGAGTTCCATGTCTTTTCCGATTGCCGCTCCATCCGTCTGACGTACACTCTGTCTGATGCATCGGTTTTTAGAGTTGTTGAGGGTAAAGATGACTATGAAGTAGCCCTGGGTAGTTGCATGTCTGTGTACCTGGAAGCTCTTCGGTCTGGTTTTGCTGTTTTGACCGTCACATACCAATACAAGGAGATTTTGTTGAAGGCGTCCATAAATGTAGGTGCGTACATACCGCTGAAGGTGCTCGATCCTATCGATGTGGGAGTTGTGACACTGTGTTCGATAAAGAACTTACTGCTCGAAGGTGGTCCTTCCCCATGGATTCTAGACTCATCTGGATTCTATAAAGAGGTTACTGCAGAAAAAGATGATGAAGTTGTTATCAGGAATTATGCAACAGCAGACTATCAAGTTGACATGTCAGGCTCCTTGCATTATTTTAATGTGATGTGCAAGGCTTTGGGAGAACAGGTTCTAAAAATCAAGATTGGTAACCAAGCATCACCAAAAAATTCATACCCTGCCAGTTCTGAAGTACAAGTCAGGTTTGCCTGTATGCTACCAGCTTCTGTTACTCTTGTGCCAGTAATAAAACTACCAGAGGTTGATGGTCGAAGACGATCACCTGAGAATTGTGTCAGCTCCAACAAGGAAATCCATGTGCGTAACAACCAGGACCTAAAACTAATCCTACATTTGCGAGATGTACATGGTCGGCTGTTTGATAATTTCACTTCTTTGTCCGTGAGCTGGTCTAGCAGTGACTTGTCTCTTGCACAATTCTTGGACTTGTCGAAGTCAGTCCACATGATGTTTCCTCATGCGAAGGATGACGAGGATATGCAGAGGTCACTGTCCTACCAGACAGTCCACCTGTTTGAGAAGATGGGCGCTGTGTTAATCCGTGCCACCGTGGAGGGTTATGACTGTGCAATCTTGCGGCAGTGTGGCCTGGAACTGAAGAAACCAGTGCAAATGGCCTTGCAGGGTCACCTGAAATTGCTTCTTGTGCCTGAGAGAAAAGTCTTACCACAAAAAGCCACAATCCTGAACTATCCAGAAAATTTGGTGAAATTTCTCATCAGTGGAGGCTCCGGCCATTTTGCTGTCAAAGGGAGCGATACTCAAACAGCCAGAGTCATCTATCAAGGCAAAGCAGAGATTACAGTTGTGCCAAAGGCAGAAGGATTATTTACAGTGAGTGTGAACGACCTCTGCTTGGACTCTCCAGTGCCTGCCCTGGTCAACATTCAAGTGTCTGATATCTATGGGGTGGAGGTTGTCGTGGTCAACAAGATTGGTTTGGGAGAATCTGGGATTCTTCAGCTGAGGATTCTAGATATGTTTGGGTCACCCATTCTATTGGACAGCTTCAGTTTCTTGCAGCTTGTGCCACATTTCACACCTGACATATTGGTGATCAGGTAATGTCTGGCACTTTTCTTCAAATTCTCCCAACTTTTCTGAAGGATATGCATGGGTGACATTGTGAGAATTGATAGTTGAATCAGCTTGTTTTTGGGTAAAGCAACAGGTCCACTACATGTATGTTTTCCTTTCTGTACCATGTCATGGTTGTGAGTAGAGTTTCAAATCAGAAAAGAATAGTTCATTTACCCCTCCCAAAATTGGAGTCAAAATTTACATCCACAAAGTTTTGCTTTGATGGGCTACAGCATTTTGTGTGAGATCGTTAGACAGTTTCAGACCTTCTTACATACAAATTGTTACCAAGCTAAACTTCTCATCTTGAAAATAGTGACAGGTCATCAAGCTTGAATGTGCACTGTACATTGGTGAGGGTCATTTTGGCACATTATGTGTAATGCAATCTTGGTGATTTGAACAGGAGAGAGCCAAGCAAGGAAGACCTCAGCAGCCCTTACCGTGACACAGCTTACTTCACAGTCAGAGGTGGTGCTCTGGGCACAGCAAGTTTGACCTTCACAGCATCCACAGCAAGTGGCAAAAGTGCCACCAGTGAGCCCAGAGATATCCAGGCAAGTTTCACAATTCAATTTCTCCTGGAAGGAAACATATAGGGGATGTGAAAAAACCCTTTTCTATTGGCCACTTTCACATTATCATACACTGTAGCAAAAGCCAGTACTACTTTTTACTTCTCATACAAACCAATGTTTGTCAAGTAAATCTATCTGCAGAGCTCAGTTTTGTTTCTTCATAAATGCAAAATGACCCAAGAAGCAGTCCTCCTCTCTGCTCACCAAGTTATCTGAACTTCCTAATGTTTTCTTGCCTGAACTAAGCCGGATTATACCTGGTGACAGTTGTAAATAGAAGATGTTTTTTTAGTTGTAAATAAAAAGTGTATTTTTTGTTTGAAATACCACCTCACCCTGCTCTTTGGTTTCAGGTGTTTGCTTCATTGCGGTTAGATCCCAGAGTTGTTGTTATGGTTCGTGGAGCAACTTTTCAGGTAAAAAGATCTCTGTTTCCTTGTATTCAGGTCTCTGGAGAAAGTTCTCGGTTTGTGTGCTGCCAAGCAGTATGCATAAGAAGTCCTTGGTGCAAATCCTAGCATACATGAGAAAAAATTGGTCCCTGATAAAAGTGGATTCCCAGGGAAGGTGTTTGAGGTGTCCCTGAAAGCTTTTCCATTCACATTCTTTCCTCCTCACCACCACTCTCTTCTCCCTCTTTCCCACCACCTCCTTTTCCTCTTCCAGCTTGTACTACTTAAGTTATTAAGTTCAGGCCCAGAATCAAAACTTCAGTGTGGTCAAAGAGGCACAACTGACAACATCAGTGTTAAAGTTAAGTCAAAGTTAAGATCTAGCTGCCTCTTTGTTGATCAGATGAGAGCAACTGGCGGCCCAACTCCACAGACAGCCACCGTCTTCAGTGTTGCAAATGAGACAGTCTCCACTGTCAGCAGCATTGGATTGGTAGAAGCAATGAACTTGGGTTCAACAAATCTGACGGGAGTGGTACAAGTATCAGATCCCCAAATGGGACAAACATTTGTGTATTCTAAGGTAAGTGACCAGTGGTTTTCAGACTATCAGTTTAATAGCTCAACATTCCTACCAAAATAAATATTAAATATTTGTCTGTACATTATTTTGTGTATTCCAAGATTGATCACCAGGATTATTTTTACAGAATGTGTCACTGTAAGGTGGATGTCAGTATACTGAATGCAGTAAAGAAAATGTTGGATAACACTTTAAACATGTTTGCCCTTTCATACTTTAGTGTACAATATTGTTATAAAGCGCTCATTTTGTATATTGTTTTACAGGACAAAGTCATAATTTATGTTGTGGAACTTACTGGAGTGAAGATTTTTGTCACTTCTACCAGTCTGGTTACTGGAACAAAGGTATAATGCTCAGGGCTCATGAATTTTGTTATGTACAATATTGTCTTTTATACCCCTTGCTTACTGATTTCTTTTATTTTTTTCTAAAGATAAGTTTGTATGCTGTTGGTTTGAATGATGAGTCCCCCTTCACCTTTGCGAATGCTGTGCCAGGCTTGAAGTTCCACTGGAGTTCAACCAACCCAGATGTCTGTCAGGTTCAGTCAGTTTATTCAAAGGTAAGGTGCCCTAAGTATGTATTCCTTCCTTCTTTTATCTATCTACAACACTTTTCCTCCACCTTTTTGTCCTTCCTCCCTCTTTTTGCTTTCACTCATCCATCCATCCATCCATCCATCCATCCCTCTCTCTTTGAGCTTCTTTTTCCATTCCTCATACTTTCCTTTGTTCCCTTCTTCCTATGCTGATGCCAGTATGTAGCTCATGCATTACCTTGTCCTGTGCTGTTCTCTTCATTTTCTACAGAGTGGTATTTCAGTGGAAAATGAGAATGACTTCCGTGTAGATCTGCATTGTATCAATTCTGGTCAGACAACCATTCGTATGGAAATGGAAGTCACCAATCCACACTACCACCAAGTTTTACCTAATGCTGTGCATGTTGATGAAGTCACTTTTCAGGTAAGAATGCTTTTTTTATTTAAGTTTTTTGTTTTAATGTTTTTGTTTGTTTGTTTTTTACTTAGCTGTTCAATTACGGAATATTGCTGTCTGTAGCATACAGCACAACTTTGTGATTGTGTCACACAACCATTAGTGATTATGCATTTTAAGATCTCTTTTGCTTTTTGCAGATTTATGAGAGATTGCAGCTTGTATTTCCAGTTGATGGATTTTTTCTTCTTCCTCACAATGTGAACACAAGAATTCGGACAAACAGGTAATTTTACTCAAATAGAAATGTTCTTACTCAAAAAGTTGCATGTGTGTCATTTCACATACCAGTCAATGCAAGAAAAGCTTTGAATCTTATGTCCCAGCAACTTTTCCAATACAAATCTTCTTATATTTCTGAACTCCACATGTTTCCAAATTTGATTTATAAATGCTGATTTTGTATTCCTACTTATCCTTTTGCACTCTTCCAATTTCTGACACTCAAAAAGCCTGAGGTGGTGACTTTTCAGTCAGGTGGTGGATTTTGGTCATGTGGCCAGCCTGATGCAAAAGGCCTATTCTATTCTCCCAACCATTTGCAAAGAAATTGATGCCAGGAAAATGTAAGAGTGATGTGTGGATAATAATGTTCCATATTAATCAAGTTTTGATCTCTGGTGGGAAATCCTAACTGATCTACCCATGAAATTAAAGATGTTCTCTTCCTTCCTAGGGATGGTTCTGCAGTGATAACATATGAGCTGATTACAGGATGTGATAACCGTGGAAATAAAGCAACATCAGTTTTATCTGTGGACAAGAATGGCCGGCTGTACACACATGCAGTGTCTGGCACTGCTGCGGTGCTGGTGACTGTCCATGAAGAGTTTGGTGTCAATCAAACTGTGCTTGTTCATGTCGAGGCAAGTGTTGGGACACACCAGGGACCATTAAAACATAAATTACAGACAAAAACTGGCATGGATTTGTAAACGACATGACCATTTTTGTTGATGTCTTCATTTCTACCACTTGCTTATATATAGCAGACATATAACCATTGTCCACTGTCTACAGGTGAAACCAGTAGCCTCGCTGTCCATCTCCTGTCAATCGTATGTGCGAGCAAGCTCGGACAAATTGCAAGCCTTCCCCCTTGGCATGAATGCCCAGTTCATGATCAATCTACATGACAACATTGGTCGCAGATTCCACTTTGCCAGTGTTCCACTGAAATACAGATTGAATAGGTAAGGCATGGGGTGGGTAATTGTGAACAAGTTGAACTGTCGGTATGTGGTCGGTAAACGTGGTCGGTATGTGGTCGGTATGTGGTCGGTAAGTGGTCGGTATGTGGTCGGTATGTGGTCGGTAACGTGGTCGGTAGCGTGGTCGGTAACATGGTTGGTAAGTGGTTGGTATGTGGTCGGTAAGATTTATGATGTGGTCGGTAAGTGGTCGGTAAAGTGAAAGGTTTGGTCGGTAAGTGGTCGGTAGCGTTTTTCATTTCGGATAACGTTCATTTGAAACGCTAGATGAATCATTCACTTTTATTAATGTGGTGGCTCTTAAAAGAGCCGTTGTTATGAGTTGCAAGCCATTAGTAGCCTGCGGCGATGTCTTCGATGATTGAAAGGAACCGGTCAGCTTGATTGAATTGCCGTTTCCACATGAACTCGTCAAGGTATTCTGGGATGCGATCATAGCGAGTGCCGTTCATCCGCTTCAGCTTTCGCTTCACAGCACTCCAGAGGCCTTCGACAGTGTTGGTATGCACACCTGTGAAAGGGTCAACGAAGTTCTCGGAGTGGTTCACCGTCAGGTGAAGGTATCCATGGTTGTGCAGCGTCTGGTACGGAGTGAACTCATCCGAGTGTATAGTTGTTCCCGGCAAAATGTGGCGCTGTATTATCGGCAGTAGGGTTTGACGTTTGCGATTTGGGACTCTGAAGACTATGGCCTGTTTTGTAACTCGGTCGAAAAATCTTGAAAGAGATTCGACTAGAAACATGAGCTAAAAATATAAAATTCGCGCGACACTGATCGGAAGGGATAAGAATCCTCTGGGCGAAACACAAAACACAAACACATTTGCAAACACTAGAATTATTAAATCTTGAAAGAGAGCACAAAGAAGCACAAGCACAAATAATCTGTTTCAATAGACGTTTATAGTGCTAATGAGCCAAAGGAGGCGTTCAGGCGTTGACGTGTTGAGGTGTCAAATCGCGTAAACAATGAATCCTTTTAAAAGCTTTTCTAAACGCTGGTATATTTCGGTGTATTTTTATCCATGAATAGAACAAACAAGATTCTTTAGACCAATAAAAGTTAGTGCATTTCGATCCGCCAAGTTTATTGTGAATGTATAAATACGAGTAAATTTTTGGCTCACGTCCATACGTACGCGCGTCCAGTCAGTCACGAGCTTGGACGAGTAATTTTCAATTTTCAACTTCTTTGAGTGAGATTCGCCTCGAAAACAAAGGCTCCTTTAGGAGCCACCAAGTTCAATAAAAGTCAATGACAACTTCACTTCGACAACCAGACTGATTTCGCTCACGCACATCGATTACAGCACACGTGCAAATCACATCGCGAATAAATCAAACGGTCTTTCTTGCTTTCAATTCTTAAAAAAGAAAAGAGAACGGAAAAAAATATGTAGCAAAAAGTGTGGTCGGTAAGTGGTCGGTAAAAGTTTTTGAGTGGTCGGTATGTGGTCGGTAAAGTCAATCGCGTGGTCGGTATGTGGTCGGTAAATCGTATACCGACCACTTACCGACAGTTCAACTTGTTCACAATTACCCATGGGGTGTATTTGAGTTTTTTCCCTGACATTTTTATTTGTGGATAAGGTTGATAGTCAATCCATGATCAATATTGGAGCAAGCTAATATTCAAGTTAACCTATTCAAAATTTCAATCTCTTTGTGTCTTTTGCAGGTTTGATGCAGTGCATATTGTACCAGGACCTGATAATGGGACTTTATATGTGAAAGCCATGACAATAGGGGAGGCAATACTGAAGGTAAAGAGCTGTTTTTCTTTGTTGTATTTGCATGAAGAATTGGTCATCATTTGGACATATTGCTGGGTTGAAGACTGATTCAAATCAGTTATTATTTTGTTATCCTACATTTTCATACACAAATCGCATCAAAACAGATACAAATTGTCCCAAGCGTTGTCAAAAGAGTGAGTGATATTGTAAGTGATATTTCCATTGGCATTTGTCTCAGCAAGATATATAGAGGATATTACACTGCGGCGTGAAGATATGAATTTTATTTTCGAGTGGTAAAAACAATATTTTACGAACAAGCGCTTCGCGAGTGAGTAAAATATTGTTTTTACCATGAGAAAATAAAATCCATATCTTCAAGCCGCCATGTAATTTTCTTTTTATTATATTAGACACGAGTGTTTTACGAGAAATTGCACAAACAACCGTGCAAAAGCGGGAAATGATGCCAACAATATCCTCACTAGTGAGGATATGGAAAACACGCCACTCGGGTCCCGGATGTAGTTTCGTATGGATTTTACGCACGGTATATTTTCCAGTAAAACACTCGTGTCTATATAATAAAAGATGCCATGTTCTCCTTGTTGTACTCCATATGAGGATGGAGTTTAACATGAGAACATTATCTTGATCATGCTGTAAATCTCAACAGGTATGGGATTCTAGTTCACCACACATTGCTGATTTTGTTCGAATCCGAGTGGATCAAGGTCTGACTCCAACCAAGGCTGCTCTACTTCTTGGAATGGTGCAAACCTTCAGCACCAGTGTCATGTCAGAAGGTGAGACAAAACAGGGAATCTGTTTCTGCTGATCAATTTACTTGATTATTTCTATGTTTTTGGGAAGCCAGGGTTTCCATTGTAATGGCATTTGACAACTGCTTGTGTCTTTTCCCCACAAAATAAAGTTTCTTATGATTATTTTAATATTTGCCTCTCACATGGACATCTCCTATTTTCCCCCATACTGCAGTCTTTTACAGTATTCCCCCATACAAAAGTACTGGTGCTTCTCCTATGGCAGTCTTTTATTTTCCTAGGTCTCTTCTTCCCCATACTGAAGGTTCTTCTTTTCCTCCTATACTGAAGTCAGCTGTTTTCCACCATAGTTAAGTCTCTCCATACTAAAGTATCTTGTATTCCTTTGTACTTAAGTCTCTTCTTCATCCACATAAATTTTTATATCCAACAACAACAGCAACAATGATCGTCATTTACCCCAAGGACTACTGTTTTAAATAATGTGCCTTTACCAGTAGTATTACTATTAGTATTGCTAACCTTTGTTTCATTTTAGGGCAAGATGGGTTGTGGTCTTCATCAAACAACAACATCATCAACATTAACAGCACAACAGGAGTTGCCCTTGCGGCATCATCTGGCACTACTATTGTGTATTACAAAATCCCAGACGTGTACTCTGCCCAAACAGAAGTAAAAGTTGAGAGACCAACATTTGTCCAAGTCTCTGTGGCTGACCCCAACTTGATCATAACAAACTGGCCCCTGAAGGGCAGTCAAGGATATGTTATCCCAGTTGTCCTTGGCAACCACGTTGTCTCATCTGCAGATTTTAGAGGTGCTGTCAAAGAAGGCATCATCCTGTATGAAGAACTTGGTGTCAAAGCTGAAGCACCTGTGAGGTGCTTCTTAAGTTTTAATGATGAGTTTTTCACTTCGTTGAGTGCAATTGATTTGTTTGATGTTAAGCCTGGTCTAATATCTGGCAAGCCCATGTGTTACGTTATCCCAAAGAGGTCTTCTGCAGATGCCACACACATTGCCAGCACTAGTGATGCTCTGTTGAACTTGTTGGTAAAAGTTCATGATGGGAACCAAGGTTTTGAAGTTTCTTCAGACTCTCTTGTTTTGCCTTTTGTACCTGCATTTGTGGTGAGCAAGTCTGAAGTGGAGCTGACAAGCAGTGAGAGGAAGAAAAGATTATTTGTCACTGGAACTCAGAGACAACTGGACAATCTCATGGTAAAGACATGTTCTTTTTGTTGTACTATCATTAGTAATATCATTTGGTTAAAGACTCCAGTCCTGTCATTGTTATACAATGAACTCTCTTAAGACAGACACCTCTATAAGCCAGACAGGGTTTGTTGGGCCCAGCTGGCTGAATTTCTCACATTCATCTGCAGCTAAACTCTCTATAAGCCAACACCTCTAGGCCAGGTCCAAAGGGTTTGTCTTAGAGAGAGAGAGTTCACTACCTAAAACCACATAATGACCAAATTACCAATCACAGGACCCTGTCACAGACCATGATTCAACCAGTCACTGGAGCAGATCCAAAATTTTGTGAAGGGGGCTTCGTAAATTCCCTGAAATTGCATTTCCTGGATTTCCAGGGTATCTTTGAAAGTAAACAGCAAGATCAGTATTTTGTATACTGATATGCGAGCCAAAGGGGCGTTTGACTGAGTCCACTAAACCCACTGGATCTTCCAAAGCATCATCACACTCTCTTTTCTCCTTTCCTCCTGCCCACCCCTGTCCTCTTTTAAAATTTCCCGCCTATTCATAGCTTTTTCTTTAAAAAGCTGGTGTTTATTTTCGGTATGCAGGTGCGGTCTCTGGATGAATCTCTTGTGGAAGTAAACTTGGTGACAGCCTCAGATGACAAGCAAGCAGAGTTTACTATTGCAGCTGCTGACAAGAACCTGGACCCCTTTGAGAATGTTGCTGTTGAGTTTAAGAGCTCTCTCACCAAGCAGAGAGTCCTTGTGTATGTTTCATATTCCCCTCCACCCATTCGAGTACCCGTTGCAGTTCCCTGTCTTGGTCAAACTTGTCCCACAAAGCCAGTGGAAGAACCTTCAAAAGGACTCAAGGGTTTCTTGCTGGTCTTGTTGGCAGAGACCAGTGCCTGGTTGATTGGCTTCTCCATAATCATTG
Organism: Plumapathes pennacea; assembly: GCA_964036295.1. Classification (NCBI taxonomy): domain Eukaryota; kingdom Metazoa; phylum Cnidaria; class Anthozoa; order Antipatharia; family Myriopathidae; genus Plumapathes; species Plumapathes pennacea. The sequence goes on along the minus strand of OZ038464.1, from coordinate 19,418,713 downwards.
GCCTGGTCATTCTTCTCCTCATCTGCCTGTGTAAACCCCGACACCAGGGAGGGGCATATCCCCCTGGTGTGACCACTCCTTCACCGGCCATGCGACCCTACGAGGGAAGTTCCATAGTTGATGGGACACCAGGTGGGGCCAGTCCAGGAAGTGTCTACCCTGGTGATCAAAGTTATGCTTCTTCGCCAAGGCATCATTTTAGGCACACATTGCAAGAGACAACTAGACGGACTTTTGTCTCTGATGAAGACAAATATAGGTCAGGTGGTTCCGTTTCTTTGGGGCGTGTGTCTCCAGGACGGTCACCTAATGGATTGTTTAGTGTTACTCAGTAAAGACTTGTTGGTTGTCTGGGGTGGTGTGTTTATTGCACTTATAGTTAGCATAAACCTTTTGAGCTATCACATTACTACCAAGTAATGTACAAGTACAAATACATATGGCCACTGGGATTAAGGAAGAGATTGTTGGTCTTCAGATAAAATAACACAAGATTCATCTTTGTTTAAAATCCTTTTGAGTCATTACAGTATTATTTTCAAACATACCATAGGCAGTTGTTCTTGTAACTGCAAAGTGTTAAAAGGGATGTCATTTGTCAGGAACTACGGTCTCTCTCCACTTCAATGTACTGCATTAGAGTCATTTTGCGAGTGTCATTTCTGAGCTTGTGAGTGAAAGGGTAAAACTAGTTAGAACACCTTTATTCTGACAGTTCAAACAGTGTGAATATTTTACTTACTACTTAGCTTTTTTCATTTTGTAGCAAACTCAAAGAAATACACCCTTAAGAACACGGCTTCCTGTAAGCCTGGTTTTCATGAGCAATGTGCAAGATTTCTTAATTCTCAGTGAAAACAGGGTAAAGCATGATCACCTTTTTTTTTCTTGCACATACATTTCCTATTTTCATGGGCACATTTATTGTGCTTTGCTTGTGAAAACCATTGTCGTTAAAACTGCATGCACACAAAATGTAATCAACTGTAAATAACATTGCAAACATTTTTTCTTTTAGTCCTGGCATTTTGTTTTGATCATCAATGGGTGTTACAGTCTAATTTTGTTTAATAAATATATAATAATACTGATAACTATTGGTGTTAAAAATCTGACTACCTACCTACTGTACCTGTCTCAACATTATCTTGCAAATTGCTATGTGAGGATTGTGAAAGGAAATCAGTGAAATCTCATTTTTCTTTCATGATCCTCATGTTGTACAAACTTGAACTTATATAATCTCATTATGAAATGTAGACTAGTTACTGCTTTTAAAACATTAACACATGCACAACATGATCCCCAACAGCTTTGTTGATAGCTTATCATGCATTAAAAAAAAACATTCATTCATTCATTGACACATGAACAAGTGACTGAATGAATGAACATAAGTCTTCATCAAATTTTCTGGCACAGTTTCCTTTGCAGTTTAACTGCCACATAAATGCAGCTGATGTCATTTCCCCAAAATACTTAAAAACACACCAGTCCACCCCCCACCCCCAACCTGAAAAGATGGGAAGTGATGAAACTGAGGAAGTCAGGAAGGTGAAAACTACCAAAAAAAACACACCTGTTCTTGACTCAAAAACATTTTTGGGCCTTGATTTTCATACACCCACAAAAGAACCTCCCTTATTCCTTTTCAGTCCCTCTCTGACAGACAAACTCCAAATGAAAATTGGTTTTGATAATACTGCCAACTACTTTGATACTTCTGTTATGGACACTTGGTCATTGGCAGTCGTCTGGTATCAGTGGTGGAAAACTCCCATATTTTTGCAAACGACACCCATTCATGCTGCTCAGTTTTGAGTAGTTGATGACCTTTGGAGGAATGTGGCGATCAAAGTATGGACATTTCTCAACGTGCGCTGCCATGAAGGAGTTGTCGGTGTGGACCCACTGGTCAACTGGTGCAAAGGATGTTGAGAAACACCATTTCTGAAGACAAACAAATTTTTATTAATTCCCTAACTATTCGCATAGGAACTGTATGAGTAGCAGTATCTCCAGAGGTACTTTTAAAACTGTGAAAAAATATGAGGAATAAAAAAGGAATTACTGGTAGTGTTGGGAGATTGTACTGTACACTCGTCAACACCGTCCAAAACCCAAACATCGTTTAATTACAATCATGTCTTATTTTCTTTTTTTAATATGGTACGCGAGATGAGAATAAAAAAAGTAGCTTCACTCACCTTCTTCTGCACTCTCCAGTCCCTTTTGCCGTTCTCGTAAACTCTCTTTTCCCAGTCGAGGATTACCATACCATGCTTCCTCACTACGTCACGACAAACTTCCCTAAGACGCTTGCAAGTACACGATAAATTGCACAGGCTGAAGCCATCGAGTCTTCCAATTATGTTCATCAGAATCTCCACGGGGAGAAAGGTCGTAAGTAGATCAGAAGTCTCGCTGCAAGAAATCCCCTCGCTGGTAATTTCCTGGTGATTTTCTTTGTTGAAATTCAGTTGTGCCTTCGTCACACCAGTTACTTCCGTGCAAGGTTTCACTCCAAAACTTCCAAGCTCTTGACTGAAGAGAAGTCCCTCGCTCTGTCCATGTGGACGAAACCGATAACTCACAAACGTACAGCCGTACTGAGCAAGAGGGCACCGGTGTTGAAGCCAACCGTTCAGACCGCCATGGATGTCGTTGTGCACATTTCTGAAATGGTCGTTGTATTCGTCCCGACGGAAAACCTGGTTGCATGGGACAGAATACATCGGCGACTGCTTCATAAACTTGGGCAGTGATTCTATCATCACATTCAGCCCTAAGGGCCTATCCAAGTACATAGGAACGCATTTTGGCGGAGTGGGGACTGCTGGACTTCGTTCATAGTCTTCACACTGATCTGCAGACAAAGTGTCTTCCGAGTGACAGTCTGTTAATTTCTCTTCTACCGTTTTTAATGTGAGGCTGTTGAATTTTACCTTCAGTGATACTGTTTCAGTTTCTCTGGTCTCTGTAGCAGTATTCTCAATATCACAATCAGACCGTGACAAGCCTTTTCCGTGTTTATCGCCTTCGCCGTCAGACTTTGTGTTCGAAGCTAGCTTTCTTGCTTTATAAGCTTCCATCGCCGTTTTGCTACCAATGAGCGAATTCATTTTCTGTGAACGAGCCAAGACGTTTGTAATTACCTCGGACTTCTCCTTTATATCGGGTAGGCCTTTGTCTCGTTGTTTCGCGCTGAATGCCACGTCGTTCAATCGCCGTCGTTCGATCTCTACCTTCGCCTTCCCTTTACGCATACGTTGTCGAGAGATTTCTTCAAGAACTCTCTGATCCCTCAAGGCCAGCTCTACGTCAAGGTCTCCCTTTACAAGCACGGGATTTGGTTGAAAGAAAGGAACCCAGTTCAAGCGATATTTTGAATAAATTGGGTACCTTCTCCATTCCATGGTGCAAAACACAAGGCTCGCTGGACAGATCTTCAAGTGAGTTTTTACACTTTCCCTCAGCATGATCGCTGAACAACCATACTCAGCGTTGAGACAAGGAACTCTACCTTTCTGACAAATCTGGCTGTGTTCGGATACTTTACAAAAATGCATCCGAAGACCACAGCCATTGCCGCATGGGGTCACACCGCAAGAAGGATTGTCGCATTGCATTCTGAAACAGTTCTCACAATGATCGTGGCCAGATGAATCCATTGTGGCCCTGAATTATAGACGGTAACTTTCGATGACAGCCAACTTAGCCGATCAATAGTGATTTCCTCAACCCAAGGAAGGAAGTTTTTTTTTTGTTTTGTGTGTTGACAATGACCGCTGTTCAATATTGACCGTCGTATCATCTCCGACCCGAACACCATCTCATTGGATACGAATCTTTTCCGAGTCTTTACGAACCTTTGCCACAAATTGGCGAGTGACGTCAATATGACAAAAAACAAGATGGCGGAATTGCAGTAGTGAAAAATAGTTCGGTTCTTTAACACACGAATTCTACGTTCCCGAAGCGTATACAGTAATTGTGTGTGGTGTGTTGTTTTAATAACTCATTCAAAATGACTGCAATGGTATTTTTTGGCTGCGCTTTCATCGCATTTGGACCAGCACTCGCGATGTTCATATTGACAGTTGCTCGGGACTCACAACAAGTCATTGTCTTGATAGCAAGGTAAGCTAGTACGGTTGTGACTATAAGACGGTCTTTAATGTGTTCTATGAGCAAAGTCATTTTTTGATAGTGTGGGCCTGCGCTAATTTCTGGCATTTGTCTTTACCGGAAGTAGTATTCGAGCAAATACTGAACGTAGTTTTATACGCAGTAGAACGAGAAAAACTCTAAGCAGTATGTGTTATCAGAGTATATACAGTATGCACATTCCTCTGAAAGGCTACATTCAAAGTGCACTCAAAACATCAGCCTGCAACACAATTCACAGCATTTAGGAAGGGGGGAAGGGGGGAAGGGGAGCTGTTGATTATTCTTTTGGAGGGAGATTGGAAGTTGGGGGGGGGGGGGGGGGGGGGACAAAGAATAACTCTGTGTGAGGTAGAGTTCCATACAAAAATGGAAACCAATTGCATGTCTACCCCAATATTTGAGTCGTCAGCCTCTAAAATATTATTCTACAGTGGAATCCAGATTTTTCAAACCTTAAGGGGAATGAAAATTGGTTCAAGTTATTGGGAGTTTGAGAAATTTGGGGTTAAATTACAGTTTCAGGTCCAATGGGAAAGAATCTTGGTTCAAAAAATTGAGGGTTCAGAAAATTGGAATTCCCCTCCAGTTATCTTGCTCACACTTTCCTTCTCTCTATCAGCAGTGTATGATTTATTGATCACTGTGCATAATATTTGCTGTATGTTGTTTCTCACTTTCAGTGCATTTTTCTGGTTACTGTCATTGCTGATTTCTTCTATCTGGTGGACTGTGGTGTCACCTCTGAAAAAGGAGCTGGCATTTGGTCTCACATTCTCTGTAATATTTCAAGAACTGTTTCGCTTTGCATTTTACAAGTTGATGAGGTAGGAATGTTAATTTTGTGAAAGATCTTGGTAAATGTGGTGAAAATGATCTTCACATAGTTATGAAGCAACACTTGAGCAGTTGTGTCAAGAAGTAGGCTCCAGGTAATCACTGTGATTGAAGAGTTCTTTTGGACAAGGTTTCTTTTTTTCTATTTTAGGAAAGCTGATGAAGGTCTACTTTCAATGATCAATAATCAGACGCCACTCAGAAAGCACAGGATTGCTTATGGTAAGTAAAGCAGCACTGACTTGCAGTAGAAATACTACTCTCCTTGTTTGCAGTGATGTGACTCCCAGCAAAATATTTATTTCAAGACAAGTTAGAAAATGCATAAAACTAAATGACATGTTTACGATCGGGGCTAGAGTTTCACAAATCCAGGCTTCCACACCCTGGTACAGTATTACGTAGCAGCTCATGGCTAGTGAGGCAGAAGAACACATTAATTTCTGGGGCCCTGTTTCTATTTTGTAAATTAATCTAAATTTGAATGAACCTCCCACACTCTTCTCTCCAGTGTCAGGGTTAGGTTTTGGACTGATGAGTGGGCTGTTTGCCATGGTGAATGTTCTGGCAGATATCACAGGGCCAGGCACTTTGGGTCTTCAAGGAGATCCACAGAACTTCCTGATTGTTTCTGGTAAGAGAAAGTGGACTTCATTGATCAGTTTCTTTTTAAGTTTGTATTCAGTATTCCTTCTGCTGAACAATGTTTCTGTTGTTTCTGAGTCAGTTTTTGGTGCTCCATGTTGAGTTTTAAAGCATGAGAGAATTTCCAAGAACACTCAAGAATTGTTATGGATGATGCTCCAGGACTTCCTCCATGGTTCCACCAATACACATGACTGTGTTTGTTTTTGTCTTGCAGCCTTCTTAACATCATGTTTTGTGCTGCTGAATACATTCTGGGGCATTGTGTGGTTTGATGGCTGGGACAACAAAAAATGGCTGAACATCATTTTTGTGTTTGCAAGTCATCTCTTTGTATCTGCAATGGTAAGTAACAGGTGGGGGGGGAGGTGTTGTGAATCAAGGCAGCTGAGATAGACAGACAAATAGCTATCCAAAGACAGGCAGAGTACAATGGATTTGCTAGTACTTGTGAGAACTAGTTTTAGTTGTGGGAGACAATATGTATGACAAATCACCAAAAAGTCAATGTGGAAAGCAAAGTGTTTAGCTTTCCTAGATAGAGATTATCAAATGCAGTTGGAGTAGCAGAGTTAACAACACTACCAGTATTCAATAAGCTTTCATCTGAGCAAGTTTTGGGACCAATTCAGAGACCACTCATGACCACTTACCATACAACAAATTGTTAAGTTAGTTGGAATACATTCGTTTTAACTGCATCAACATTGGTGTTTTACCCAAGTGTGGTTTGATTTTCCAACAGACACTACTGAATGTCCAAGGTTACTACATTGCATCACTGTTGTGTGCGTATGTTATCATGATCATCATGGGAGCACTGGCTTTTAAGGTGGCAGGAGGAAGCTTGTTCAACATCTACAGAGTCACTTTCGGGCGCCCTGTGGGCGACTATTAGTCAAGAGTAAAGAAAAGGAAATCAAAGAGAACCCTGGGAGGGAGTCAAATATCAAGGACTAAAGAGAGACACAAACATATTAATGACTCTGTACTGCTTTAAAAATATTAATGCTGAAAGAGCTGCATCTATTTACCACTTCAGAAAGGAAAGGGGGATTGGGAGTAATGACCTATCACAAAGATTTCTGGGATCAACACAGGGGATGCTAAAGCTATTCACTGTATTAAACTTCTGTTGCAATTTACAGGCCTTGGGAAGTCTATATCCAGTGGTGGAAGACAATAATTTGGAACACAGCAATCTTGCTCACTCTATCAAACATGTTTAAAATGACTTTTGCATCCCCTGTAACAATCCCAGGAACCTTTGGAAGATTTAATTCGACCCAATCCCCTTCTCATTTCTGAAGTGATGAATTCTGAACCTTCAATCTGGAACAAAATATTAGTGCCCACATTTATGCCCTTTGCCTTTAGCTTTAGTTTCCCCTAAAAAGGTTGTTGAAACCCCTCTGAACTCCCAAAACAATGTGACGGAATGGGTGTGGGAGGGAGGGGGAGATAGTAAATGGTCTTCTCTGCTACCAAATGACTCTGGGTGGTCATTTTGTCCAAGATTGACTAAGTTTTAGTTTTTGCTACTGCACAAATCATTTTTCTGTTCACATGTACAGTATTTAGATCCCTTCTTTTAAAATGCTAACCCTTTCACTCTCAGGCATATATGCAGAACCTTTCAAGAAAAAAGGGTACCAGTGATGTAGTGAGAACATTGATTGTTCAATCAGTTTTTACTCAAACAAGGTATCAAAAGCCAAATTCTCCAAACTGTATGATATATTTCTGGTTGAGAAACTTCAGAGAAAATCAGAGTTGATCACCACGGCATCCCCACATTTTACACTGACCAGGGGCCAATTCAATACAACATTTACAGCATATTTTACAAGTCAGACCAACTTTCCTACATCTTCAGTAGTCCAATACCATTGCCAAATATTGTTGCAGAATGCATTTTGAAACCTTATCTGTGTCGTTTTACAGACTTTGGTCAAATTAGAGTTCATTTAGTGGTGTTTGAATATTGGTCAAACTTGTAAAAAAAATCTGCAAAATACAGCTGCGTAAATAGTACATTTTTAGAGCTGCCTCCACATTTTATCCGAATATCTTTTAGGCGTACGCAATTTGAAACGTCTTGCAGAAATTTGGGCACTGGTGAATTTGAACCATTTCATTAGTTCAATACATCACTCATAAATAAACAGGAACAATCATCCAGCACATATGCTGAAGTCTACTTCGAGATAATTATATGCTGTAGACATTTTTCAGTCTCCTTTCGCATTTTGGGAATGCTCCTGCAAATCCACAGTAAGCAACTGTGTGATGTCTGCATAACATATGTACAAATGTTTATTGAATTGACCCCAGCGCTAACCCAGCAGTAATATTAAGCTTGTTTTCCCAATCTCTTTGGCCAACAGACTGCGTGGTTGGTTCAAAATCCAACCAAGATGGTTGTTGTAACTTGTGAATGTAGGTCAGGTTGTGGGACAGAATAATATTATTTTTGTACATGAGGATAGGTTTCAGTTCCCAAATGGATTTCGTTTTTGTTCTGTTCCCCAGCACGATAAACATGGTCATTGTTACAGATTTGGTTGTCAATAAAGTAATATTTGAAGTGTCCATGCCTCAAACAATCCTAAGAAAGAAAGTAAGTAAACAGAGAACTAAGTTTACAAAGTAAACAAAAGCAACTTCATCATACGAAATAGAAAACTAGTATATATGTTGGACTTGTGATTTTTGTGTTTTATGGTTTTGGTTTTGTGTTTTCGCCATGTTTGAGTCATTTGCAAGAAAATCTAGGCCACGCCTTTACCTTCAAACCGCGTGGGCTATCTAGTGCAGAGTTCTATCCTGGACCTTGTGCATACATCCTGGAGGTGAACTAAGCCTTGAGAAAGGTTTCATAGTCATGTCCTGTGAAGAGGTGCCCACAACTGAGATGCAACTTGTGAGTAAAGCTTTCTTTTCATGCTTTCCTTATAGCCAAGTCACAGGGGCTGCAGGGAGAGGGGGTAGGAGTATGGTTGAGCCTTTAAGGTGGGCTCAACTAATTTGGCTACAACCATAAGCTCAACGTCTGTA